>JALGPY010000001.1:187696218-189063652 GCA_023055425.1 Linanthus parryae
AAGACCATCCGGAGAAATTCAAACAATGTTGTCAACACGAGAAATGTAGGGAATTAAATACATGAAATCAGAACCGTGAAGAAAAATGTGTCCCAAAGAAAAAACATGTAGAAGTAGTACTGAAATATGACAGTCTAATTAACAAATTGTAAAATATGCAAAGATAGTAGTAGTGGACTGGACTCGAAGCCCCTACAGCGCAGTACAACAATTTCGTCCTCAAACAACCAAAACAATAAGTACATGATGATCGTTTTGTCCCATAGGAACCAAAAATACCCCATAGGAACAGTAATCACTTTTGGAACATTAATCACATCTCTACCTAAATTAGCAATCAACTTCATCAAAATCATGTCATAAGTTCCACTACATCAAGTAAAGTATGCGAAGATAGTAGTAGTACAGCGCAGTACCACGGTCTCGTCCTCAGACAACCAAAATAATAACTACATGATGATCGATTTGTCCTCATAGGAACCAAAATATCTTAAAAAAATTCTCTACAAGACCAGTTAACCACTAAATGATATTATTACCCCAATTAACTGCATCTTACAGCATCTCAAGGCTGGAGCTGGACCTCTCTCGCCTTCAGCATCTGTCTAGCCTTCTCGAGAGTAATCCTGGAGCACACAAACACGAGTTCTTTTGAGAAAAGCGGCGTGGTATTACGAATATTAGTCTAAAAGAACCCGACCAATATATTATTTGGTCACCAGAAAACGAAACTCGACCGATTCACACCGTTTTCTGAAAAGATAGAGATAGAGATCAACTAGGGAACAAGTATACTTACGGCTTTGCATCTGCCTCCTCCTTGTGACAATCAGTGTGAGCCAGAGCTTTGTCTTCTGTTGAGAACTGGTGGGCTTCGGCGTACGCGAAACCCTCCAACCGGAGGCAGTAGAAATAAACAAATGGCCCGTCCATCTTCTTCTGTAGGAGCCTGACCTCCTTGCCTTTACTTTTCATCTTACTGGGAGACGGCTTCTTCAGCTTATGGGTCACTGCTTTGGAGCCGGACGAGCCATGGTCTTTCTTCGGCGGCGCCATCAGTAACGAGAGACGATAGCTCTGGATTGAGTGAGAAATGAAAGGAAGCAACTGTTTGGGGATTTCGCCGAATTTTCCCTAGAGTGGAGGGCTCTTATAGTACGCCAATGATTGTTAGAAGTTATCTTAATCTTATGCTCTAGTTGGGGTTTTCTCCAAAAAAAATTGTCACATTAGAACAACAACTTTGTGGGGCAGTTTCAGATTCCAGAAGAACTTTGTGGTTTACCCTAGTGTTTGGATTATAAGACAAATTCGGCTTTGTATTTTAGTTGAATAATAAATTTTACCTTACTGTTTAACAAATCACAAAATGCACCCTTGAGTATGCCTAATTACTGAAAATATGTAACCCAATATATTGCCGTTTATTTTACCACAAAAAATACAAACTTTTGGAACATTAATCACTTCTCTACCTGGATTAGCAATCAACTTCATCAAAATCATGTCATAAATCCCACTACATCAAGTAAAATATGCCAAGATAGTAGTAGTACAGCGGAGTACCACGATTTCGTCCTTGGACAACCAAAATAATAACTACATGATGATCGATTTGTCCTCATAGGAACCAAAATACCCTAAAATTCTTCTCTACAAGACCAGTTTACTACTAAATGATATTATTACCCCCAATTAACTGCATCTTACAGCATCTCAAGCTGGAGCTGGACCTCTCCCGCCTCCAGCATCTGTCTAGCCTTCTCGAGAGTAATCCTGGAGCAAACAAACACGAGTTCTTTTGAGAAAAGCGGCGTGGTATTACGATTATTGGTGTAAAAAAAACCCGGACAATATTTTATTTGGTCACCGGAAAACGAAACTCGACCGATTCACACCGTTTTATTAAAAGAGAGAGAGAGAGAGATCAAATAGGGAACAAATATACTTACGGCTTCGCATCTGCCTCCTCCTTGTGACGATTGGTGTGAGCCCCGGCTTTGTCTTCTGTTGAGAACTGGTGGGCTTCGGTGTACACGAAACCCTCCAACCAGAGGCAGTAGGAACAAACAAACGGCCCGTCCATCTTCTTCTGTAGGAGCCTGGCCTTCTTGCCTTTTACTTTTCATCTTATTGGGATACGGTTTTTTCAGCTTCTGGGTCACTGCTTTGGAGCCGGATGAGCCATGGTTGTTCTTCGGCGGCGCCATCGGAAACGAGAGACGAGAGCTCTCGATTGAGTGATAAATGAAAGGACGCAACTATTTGGGGATTTTGCCCTAGAGCGGAGGGCTATTATAGTACGCCAATCATTGTTAGAAGTAATCTTAATCTTATGCTCCTATTGGGGTTATCTCCGAAAATGTTTGCCACATTAGAACAACAACTTTGTGGGGGGGGGGGGGGCAATTTCAGATTCCACAAGAACTTTGTGGTTTACCCCAGTGCAAGGTTGTCAACCCGCGGGTTTGACGAGTTTACTAGCCTACATGGGCAATCGGGTTGACCCGCTCAAAAACTCGACGGCTGAGAAACCCGCAGCATACCCGTGCAAATCCGTAAACCCGTGAGTTGACCCGCGGGTTTACAGAGTCAACTCATTGTGTAAATAGTGTGGCTTTATTAGGTTTTTGACCTTTTGGTGCACGAAACAGTGGGGTATATAGTCACCCACCTTCAAATACCGGTGACCCATTGAAATTATCACGTGATTGAGAGATAAACTAAAACGATCGATATCCAATCAACAACACCGATGATTGTGTAACTATCAAACGAACCACACATATTAAGATTATATGTAAGTACATTTTTCATTTTTTGAGAGACTTATTTAAGAGATCGTATGTAGGATTTAACGTTGTAAATTTTAGTTACACATTTACTTCAAATAACGGTTTGCAAAAAAATATATAAGAGGCTTGATGCGAGGTAGAAATATAAATTTAAAATAATAAATAAAAAAATTTGGCTTAATTCTAAAAAATTTAAATTTAAAGCTTGTAGCATTGAAACAATTTTATATACATAAATACAAATGTCGCATTTAATCATCAAAGATTAAAAAAAACTAACTTTTCATAGGTGAAAAGTCATTTGTATGTAAAAAAATTGAAGTTTTGAAGTAAAACGTGACCCGGGCGAGTCTCGGGTCACGGGTCTACCCACCTCTACGGGTTTATGCTGATCCACAGGTTTGAAAACCTTGCCCTAGTGTTTGGAATATAAGATAAATTGGGCCCTGTATTTTAGTTGAATAATAAATTTCACCTCACTGTTTAACAAATCACAAAATGCACCCTTGAGTATGCCTAATTACTGAAAATATGTAACCCAGCATTGCAGTTTCTTTCACCACAAAAAATACAAACTTTTGGAACATTAATCACTTCTCTACCTGGATTAGCAATCAAATTCATCAAAATCATGTCATAAATCCCACTTCATAAAGTAAAATATGCAAAGATAGTAGTAGTACAGTGCAGTACCACAATTTCGTCCTCAAACAACCAAAATAAAAACTACGTGATGATCGATTTGTCCCCATAGGAACCAAAATACCCCTAAAACTCTTCTCTACAAGACCAGTTAACTAAAAATTATATTATTACCCCCAATAAACTGCATCCTCCTGCATCTCAAGGCTGGAGCTGGACCTCTCCCGCCTCCAGCATCTGTCTAGCCTTCTCGAGAGTAATCATGGAGCAAACAAACATGAGTTCTTTTGAGAAAATCGGCGTGGTGTTACGAATATTGGTCTAAGAAAACCCGACCACTATTTTATTTGGTCATCGGAAAATGAAACTCGACCGATTCACACCGTTTTATTAAAAGAGAGAGAGACAGGGAGAGAGAGAGAGATCAAATTGGGAACAAATATACTTACGGATTCGAATCTGCCTCCTCCTTGTGACGGTCGGTGTGAGCCAGGGCTTTGTCTTCTGTTGAAAACTTGTAGGCTTCGGCGTACGCGAAACCCTCCAACCGGAGGCAGTAGGAACAAACAAACGGGTCGTCCATCTTCTTCTGTAGGAGCCTTGCCTTCTTGCCTTTACTTTTTATCTTACTGGGAGACGACTTCTTCAACTTCTGAGTCACTGCTTTGGAGTCGGACGAGCCATGGTCGTTCTTCGGCGGCGCCATCAGTAACGAGAGACGAGAGTTCTGGATTGAGTGATAAATGAAAGAAAGCAACTGTTTCGGGATTTCGCCGATTTTTCCCCAGAGCGGAGGGCTCTTATAGTACGTCAATCATTGTTAGAAGTTATCTTAATCTTATGCTCCTAGTTGGGGTTATCTCTAAAAATGTTTGCCACATTAGAACCACAACTTTGTAAGGGCAGTTTCAGATTCCACAAGAACTTTGTGGTTTACTGAAATAAGAGAGTTAATTATATTATTATAATTAACTCTCTTATTTCAGTAAGAGAGTTAATTATAATGGTTACGAGAGTTTGGGGGATCTTTGTGACTTTAATCCAAGAGTTTTAGTGTCTTTTACTTGAGTTTGGGTGAGGTAGTTGTCTTTTGGCAAAACAAAGGGGGGGAAAGTGTTTTTGACTTTATTTTTCTTCCTACGTTAAACTTTCCTAATTCAAGAGGGTTTCCTACTTATGAGGTTGATTTTTTTCCAACTCTCATAAAACTCTCACTCTTCCTATTTCTCTCTATCTCTCTCACGTCTCTCCCTCTCTCACCCGTCCCTCTCTCACTCACTCTCTCTCTTGTGGCCGACGACAGCAACCACCGCCGCCGTCTCTCTCTCCCGTTGAGGTAATCTCTCTCTCTCTCTATTTCTTTCTTTCTTTTCAGTCTCTCTTTCTTTCTCTTCTATCCGTTTGTCTCTCTCTTCCCGTCTGGCCTCCATGGCGGCGGGTTAGAGGTAGTTTTGTTTCTTCTTTTCTTTTCTCATGTTGATATCTTGTTCTTATGATCACTTGTTCATATTCATGTATGTTGCATGTAATCTTTAATTTTCAGTTTGATATTGTTAGGATCATTGTTCATGGATTCATAGGATTGATAATCAAGTTTTGGGGTTTCTCATGTTTATGGTTTATGGGAAAACCCTAGTTTGGAGGAGAAGTTTGATTAAGCGATTTGGGTGTTTGAATGATCATAGTATGTGGGTAACAATATGATTTGATGTGAGAATCATGTTATATTAGGTTTAGTATGAATATAGGATGAACTAGATGCTTGGGGGAAAAGTTTCATGAAAATTAATAATTCCCGTATGGGTATTTTGAAAGAAATTGAAAACTTCAAACTAGTGTAACTTTTGATTCAGGAATCGAAATTAAGATCCGTTTGAGGCTAAACTTATTATTTCGAATGTTTTGAATCCAATGGAACTGCTTTTTGAGTCATGATTGTTTGGGAAACTGGAGTAATAAAATAAATTGGTGGAGTTGTGATAGGTTATGTATGCTTTAGGTTAATGGATTTTGAAGCAATGTTTTGGGTTTTGTTTTGAAGTATGAATTAAGTGAGATGTTAGTTTGGTGTTAGAACCCTAAACCATTGACTATCATATACATGTAGCTAGTATAGCAAGTGTATTGCTAGAATATTTGTTTGATTAGAATATTGTTACGTGTAGGTGACGAGTTCGTCGACGACGAGTACGTAGAGTAAATTGATTGATTGCTACAGTTGGATTTGCTTTGAGGTAAGTAAACATGCCAAGCCTAGTGTGCTTATCTCTTTCATTTCAAATGAATATTTGATTTGCTACGTCTGAATGTGTTTATGTGTTACATGACTTGAAATACACGATTTCCACTTGTTAAATGTTTTTGCTGAAAACATCACCATGATATTAATGAACTATAACATAAAGTGGAAGAGGTTGTGCGGGGATATTATTATTATTATCTTTGGGCGGTGTTGGCTGCGATCCCGTCTCTTTTTGATCCGGTTGCAAGTCCCCCGATAGCGGCATGTACTCACTCCTCTGGCCGGCGTAGTCTTAGCGGGGTGTCGACACTTAAGGTCATGGAAGCTGTGGTTTATTTGGTTTTCCCCCGTCACAACGAATTAATAATGATGATTTTTGATTTTGATAATGGAAAAGAGTTAATGATGAATTTTGGATTTTTCTAATGATTATGGAATTGGTTGGAAATATTAAGGAATTGGGAACTCTTATGTTTTATTACAAGAGTCAACTTTATTATCCCTGTGTTTGTGAAAAACTCTTACTTACAAATGAGAAGTTGTTATATAAATATCCCATCACCGTTTTACATGTTTGGGTGTTTATTTACCAGTATTTCATGTTGATTTTGTACTGTGGTGTTTCTTTTTTATTCCGCACCACAGGTTTAGAGGATGGTTTTCTGGCGTAGAAGGGGACGCGTATCATATGGATCACTAGTATTTTATTTGGAATTTGGACTCCTTAGTATTTAAAACGCTTTAGATTGTTTATGCCCGGTTTGAGGCTAGGATATTTTGGATTGTAATAATGGATAGTTTCAATTGATTTTAATTATTATTGTGGATGTTTTTGCTTAAGAACCATGTTATAAAATATCCCTGTATCCGGGCTCCTCTCGGGTACGGAGTGACATCCCCGGGTCTCCGGCTTGGGCCATTTGGGGGTGTTACAGTGGTATCAGAGCCCAGTTTTCCAAAAAAGAAATCGAAATTTGTTAGGGTAACTAAAATGAATATAGGAAAGACCACTAAAATTTGACAAGCCGTGGGAATTTGGGTAGTATGGATAGGACTATTATGTGTATGTGTTTAGAAAATAGGATAAAAAGCAAGTATTTCCACCCACCCATTCCTAACTAAGAGCCTTAGCCTATCCAAGATGCTAATGGATTGAATTTTTGAAGCGTTTCATTTGAGTTCTAGTTGTAAGCCTACTGTTTGAATGATTATCACGTTGGTGTCACCTGAACTCCTAAATCAAAGGTTGGAAGCCTACTTTTAATTAATGTTGCTGGGAATTTTTTTCAAGAGTCTTGTGATTATCAATTTGGAGTCTTGGGAATAATTATTGGTTGTGAAGAGTAGTTATTTTTGGCTACGATATATGCCTTGTGACATTAGAGATTTATTAAGTTTTTTCCTCTTGTAGATGGCTAGAACTAAGCATACAGCAAGGAAGCGTGTGTTGTCAGTTGAGAAGCACCCTGTTGTGACACGTTGGGTCGAAGGTGAAGACTTTCCAGATTTTCGTGATCACGTGGTTCAGTATTGTGTGGATATATTCCAAGCCTTAGATTTTCCTCGATATAGGAATCCAGCTTTTCAGGCTTACCGTATGGTGAAGGCATTACCTATGAGACCTATGTTTGGGGAAATCATTACAAAGTATAGCAACATCACGGGCAGGTTGAATCGTCTGAATGATAGGGATTATCGTTGCCAAGGTGAATGGACGGTAAGTGCAGATTTTATATGCAAGTTGTTGATGGAGACTCATCTTAAGTGGCAAAGTTATACAGTTATTGAGATAGAGTCCAGTGATGAAGAAGACGTGATCTACATAAGCTCTAGTGATGAAAAAGAAGTGATCATTATAGACTCTAGTGACGATGAGGAATTCGAAGTGGATCTAATGGAAGATGTCGATGAATACCCCGAGATTGAGGAAGATCCCATGGAGTATGCAGAAATTGAAGAGGACCCGAGTGAAGGTGAAGAGCACGAGTATGATGCTGATGAAGAATAAGAGTTGGATGAAAGCGAAGACGAGGATTAAGCTTGTTAGAATTCTTTAGATTTCCTAAACTTGATGCTTTTTGAGTTTTATTATTGGTTTGAATAAGGCTATGATGCCAAGCAATACCTTGAAATTTTAGAACGATTTTTGAATAGCCACTTTTGGGCAAGAGTTAAATTTTAACGTTTTGCTTTAGGAGATGAATAATGTTTATGTTTTGAGGACCCAATTTGGGGAGTTTAATAAATTTAACTTTCTGAATTTTGGAGTATGATTTGATAGATTAAGGTTGTGTTATGTTTTGTTATAATTGATTAAGTGCATAGAAAGTGTTCATGGAGTTAGAACGCGAAAACTTTGATTTTGGTGATACTTGAATCTGCGCAGCAGTGAGTTTTTATCGTAGCAGACGTATTTAATTCTGGATTTATTTTTCCCTGAAATTTTCCCACAAAGTAGACATATCCAGATATCTCCCATAAAAATTTCAGCCCTATATGAGTTCTGGAGAATGAGTTACGAATTTTCAAAGTTGGTGGTTTAGTAGCAGAATTTCAAAGTGACTAGCTGTAGCATTTTTGATGTTTACCTATCTTCCAGATCTTGTTTTGATCTTAAACTTTTATGGCAGCTAGTAGACACGTTTGGATAACTCTGGGAGAAAGCCTAGATCTTTTTGAGAATTTTAAAGTCAGTTTGTGACGTTGCAAATTCCGAGTTTCTGTTCTGGTGGGCTGTGACAGCAGCTGTAGTATTTCCTGTGTATCTTGAGTTCTACAATTGATTTTGAGTTGATTCTTTTTATTATGAAATTAGACTCAGAGAGGTTGTTTCAAACCAAAAATTCATAATTTTTTCTTGTCCGATTGATCCTTTTTCCAATTTTTGAAGAAAATAAAAAGCTGAGACGTGATCAGCCTATGTGGAAATACACGTGTAATTGATTTAAATGATGATCAATGTGTGACCTTACTTGTTTAATTGTGCACTACATGCCATGCATGCATGATTGTCTGTACTCCTTGATACTTTATAAGTAATACAATAGGTTATAGTGTAGGGATTATGACTGATAGGTCACATCAATACTACACCAGGAGAAATCGCCAAGTACCAATGGCACCAAACAACAACAACAACAACATGGAGCAACTCTTTGCGCAATTTGCTCAAATGGCGCAGAACGCAAACCAAGGAGAGCAGAATAACGCCAATTGGGCGAAGAAAGTGGCAGACATGAAGCCAGGGAACTTTACAGGCAATGAGGATCCTGTTGAGCTCGAGAATTGGATCGACGAGATGGATAAGGTCCTTGAGCTAGTTGAGTGCCCCGAGAACCGCTAGGTTGTTTGCGCGACATTCTACCTGAAGAACGAAGCTAATATATGGTGGAGGAGCACACGTCATAACTTTTTGACTCAACCCAATTTCAATTGGGAGGCTCTTCAAACTGCACTACGCACTCGCTTTTATCCGGACCATGTCCAAGATTAAAAGTACTTAGACTTCGTGAATCTGACACAAGGGAACGGTTCTATGACTGAGTACTTCAAGAAATTCATGGAGCTATCCCGATTCGCAGGTCAGCTAATGCTTGACGAGGCGACTAAGGTTAGGAAGTTCATGTCTGGTCTCGAACTTCATCTGCAGAAAGACTTAATGTGCAGAACGTACGATACTCTTCAGGAAGCTTATGATAGAGCTGCAGCCATTTGGCGTAATCAAGAGGCACAAGATGAGAAGCGTGGAAAGCGCAAGGTTGAGAGCACTATGGGATATGGAAACAATCAAAGTAGGATTAACCAAGGTAGTCAGGACAAGAGGTTTAAGCCCAACCATGGAGGAAGTAACCAGGGTCAGTACCGTGGTAACAAGCAGAATAATGGACATGATCAACCTCGCCGTTATATCTGCAAGAAGTGTCAACAGAATCATCCAGGAAAGGACTGTCAAGGAAACCTTGTCACTTGCTACCACTGTGGCAAGAAGGGTCATCGTTCGTTTGAGTGTCGATCGAAACCAAATGGAAATCAACATGGGAACCAAGGAGGCAATTACCAAGGGAATCGACAGTTCAACAAAAACAATCAGGGCGGAAACCGGAACTATGGGAACTACAACAACCAGAATAATGGAGGCAACAATTATTAGGACTGCAACTCGGTCGGGTCGAGCTCGGGTAACCCGAACCTGGACCGAGTTGAAATCGGGTCTGGACAGCATATATTATTAATTCGGACGGGCCTGGGCACTCCTTGTTCTAACCCGATTTGATTTCGGGCTCGGGCCCATTAGTTGTTTAGAATTCCGGGCCTAACCCGAATTGCCCACAGTATATGTATTAATGTATATATAATAATTACATAATACTTACTTATATAGTAAATTGTTGATCTGTCGTATATACATTTATAGGTAGTAAATATTACCATACATTAACGTTGACCTGACTATATACATCTTCCAATCTTCTTCAGTTCTTCGGCAAATTCCATCTTCATATCTTCTTCCCCAAATCGAAGCTATTTCGATCTCGTGATTCTCGTCATCACTAGCAGGCCACTCGCAGGAGACGGATTTTCCGAGACACAATGTTCTCAATCAACGATTCTCATGGATTAAACGCCTATCAATTACAGAATTAGAGGAGATGGAATTTGTCAACTACAGATCTGAGATGATAGAATTTCTATATGCATCTGTTATATTCTCTATATATAGTCGCCAAACCTAACCCTAGGCTTCAGACTTGAGCAGTAGAGCAACGTCTAGCGCTCAACAGTATGAAACTATCTCCTTCGTTGTTTTACAGTTGCAATTTGCTATATACTACTAGTCCACAAGACTAGAAATATCTGATTTTTGCTTTATTTTTTCGCAATAGTACATGTATTTTATGTTTTGGCTTATTTTATTTCAAAATTTGATCTCTTTGTTCTGTAATTTTTTTATACCTTTGTTCTACAATAGTTCTGTGTATTTTCACTGGTCTGTTAGAGCATCTCCAATGGAGTGCTAAAAGTTGTTCTAATTCTATAATTATAGCATTGGAGTGCTCCAATGGGGTGTTAAAAGTTGTAGCAATTCTAAAAAATATAGCATTGTGCTATACTTGGTTTCAAATTTGAGACAAACTATAGGATTGTGCTAAAGATAGAACAAGTATTCTATCCATTGATCTCTTGATATTTATTTACATATTTGCCATTTTGACCACATTGAATCATCATATTGACTTTATGTCGCGACACTTATTAACGTAGGTATAAAATTTGATTACATTGTAAAAGAGGTTTGGTTATTATGGTAGTTGATGGAGTATATAATTGGCAATTTAGAATAAAAAATTAGTTTTAATTCATATTAACGTCATGTCGCGATGATTATTAACGTAGGCATAAAATTTGATTACATTGTAAAAGAGGTTTGGTTATTAAGATAGTTGATGGAATATATAATTGGTGGTTTAGGATAAAAAAATAGTTTTTAATTTGAAATAGCATTTGAAATAGAATTGCATGCCACATATACATTGGAGCATGAAATGCTATAAATGCCAAAATTCACTATTCATGTCCCAAATTTAGCATTAGAAATGAGATCTCAATTGGAGATGCTCTTAAGGTGAACAATAAAACTTACAATGCTGAGACAAGTTACCACTGTTTTTAAATGAAACTGTTTCACCGTATTACCAGAACTTCAAGTTACAATTGTTGTTAATTGAAATATACAATGATGAGACACGTTTTTTGTATGTGCAGCGAGTAAAAATGATATTGGTGAAGCTAATACAAAAAGAAAAAGTGCAATGGAAGTTGATAAGCAGATGGTGCAAGAGAAAAATGCACTTTCCGGTGAGAAACTCCGCTGTAGCTTGTGTATCAGTTATAGCCAAAATGGCTGAAACTGAAGTCCCTTTTGCCTAGATTTGCAGGAATAGAAAAAAGGAGGTAACAATTTATCCGTCTTTGTATTTGGTGGATGATTCATCTGAATCTAATTATCTGCTCTGGATTGGTTATTTTAGGTGTGTATTAGGAGATGGAAGGTTACAATGGATTTGCATGTGCACCAACATCGAATACAAAGATAGAGACTTAATGCTAGTTAAAGATGTTCTGTGTTGGTATGTTGCTGCTGGAGTAAATGTGCATTGTGCAGTGATCAGAAAGGTATTTTATACATTACCATCATCATAAATTATGACCCCATTCTATTCATAGGACAAAACTGTCGGTTACAGATCATGTACTCATAATATGAAGTTTTGGAGCCAGATTAACAAATGGCTGATCAGTTTGTTCTAGCACCTCAAAGTTCTGGTGGTAATTGCTGCTGCTGAAAAGTGAAAGTTCTAAGCGAACAAGATGAAGTAAAACAAAGTAAAAGTCATCAAAGATTGACTGATTCTAGAGAACTTGGCACTGGCTTATTGCAATGAATTCTCTACCTCTGTTCTTGAATTCCAGTGGATCATCCCTCAAGAGTCAAAGACTGAAGCTGTTGCACCAAAAACAAGTATGAAGAATATATTACTAGTTGTAGTTGAAGCCTTAAAACAACTTGATGAAATAATATGATGTAAATTTCATTGTTGTAGCTAAAGAGTTGAATATGGAGCTTTTCTCTATTTTTCTTTGAAATTCAAGTAGATGTATAATGAGCAAGAAACAAATTTGGGATTAATGTAATGATTGATTAAGTATTAATTCACTGCGATTGTGGATTTAAATTTATGGTGTTCAAATTAGTTCACTCTTTATTGAAGGTTACATAGTTTCAACTTTAACTTGAAGTAATTCCAGGTTTTGTCTTTGATAACAGTTTTGAGATGAACTCGGGTTGGGCCGGGCCAAACCCGAATTTTTCACTATAGAATTCGGTCCGGGTTAGTACGGGCTGGGACTACTTATATCTCGGGCCTGGACGGGCCTGGACAAATGAAAGTGAAATCGGGCTTGGGCTTGTACATGAGTCCTAACCCGTCCAGACCGACCGAGTTGCAGTCCTAACAATTATGGCAGACAACAAGTGAACAACCAGAGTAATGGGAGGAACAATGGAATTCAGAACGGGAATAGGAACAACAACGCTCCAGCTAATGCCAACAACAATGGGACTGGTACGGCATGAACTACCGCACAGAACGTGAATGTTGCAAGGATCACTGTCATAAGCAGGACTGAAGCGGAAGCAGCAAACGGAGTAGTCACTGGTACATTTCTTGTCCATGATCAACCAACATTTACTCTATTTGATTCCGGAGCATCGTATTCATTTATTTCATCATCATTTGTGGAAAAATTGAGTCTCAATAAGCCGTCTAGAATATCCATCCCCGTAGCTACCCCAGCCGGTCACCTAACAGTATGTGACGCCATTTTTGAAGGAGTAGAAGTTAAGATTTCGGCTAGTACCTTACAAGCCAACCTGATACAGTTTGATCTTTGATGAATAGATGTTATATTGAGAATGGATTGGCTGGGCAAATATCGAGCAGTTATAGACTGTCACGATTAGAATATCAGGCTCAAAGGTTCAAAAGGAGAAAAGGTTTCTTACCGTGGTATCACAAAGGAACCATGTATCCGACTAGTGTCAGCTTTGACCATAGTCAACCAAGTGAAGAAAGGGAATAGTGCTTATTTGTGTTATGTTCAAGACATGTCTAAGAAGGAGAACGTGCTAGAAGAGATACGAATAGTTAGAGACCTTTCCGATGTGTTCCCGGAAGAGATTCCAGGAATGCCACCTAGAAGGGAGATTGAATTCACTATGGACTTACCACCTGGAACAGCTCCAATCTCAAAGGCACCGTACAGAATGGCGCCAGTAGAGTTGAAATAACTAAAAGATCAGTTGCAAGAGCTACTTAAAAAGGGTTACATAAGGCCGAGTGTTTCCCCTTGGGGAGCACCGGTATTGTTTGTAAATAAGAAAGACGGAAGCTTGAGATTGTGCATTGACTATAGAGAGTTGAATAGCGCAACGATCAAGAACAAATACCCTTTACCCCAAATTAACGACTTGTTCGATCAGTTGCAAGGGGCGAGCGTTTTCTCAAAGATAGACTTGAGATCAGGGTATCACCAGCTTCGGGTAGCCGAGAAGGACATCCCGAAGACAGCCTTTAGAACGAGGTATGGACACTATGAGTTTACTGTTATGCCTTTTGGCATACCAATGCACCAGCAGTATTTATGGATCTCATGAATCGTGTTATGAGGACGTTTCTGGACTGTTTCGTGGCCGTCTTTATTGATGACATCCTTGTTTACTCAAAGAGCGAAGAAGAACACGAAGAACATCTCAAGGAAGTGTTTGAGACATGAGAAGTTGTATGCTAAGCTCTCGAAGTGTGAGTTTTGGCTAAAACATGTTTCATTTTTGGGTCACATAATCTCCAAGGAAGGGATATCCGTGGATTCAGGAAAGATTTCAGCAGTGAAAGATTGGCCAACTCCGAAGAATGTGTCCGAAGTAAGAAGTTTTCTGGGATTATCAGGATATTACAGGCGTTTCGTGAAAGATTTCTCGAAGATCGCTAGACCGCTGACTACGCTAACCAAGAAGACGGTGAAGTATAAGTGCGGCGAAAAGTGTGAAGAAGCATTCCAGACATTGAAGGAAAAGTTGACTACAACACCTGTGTTAGCTTTACCCAATGATTCCGGCGAATTTGATGTTTATAGTGACGCGTCGAAGAAGGGTTTAGGATGCGTGCTTATGCAAGAAAGGAGAGTTATTGCCTATGCTTCAAGACAACTGAAAACTCATGAAGAGAACTAGGGCAGAGCACGGGTCGGTTCGGCCGGATATTTTACCGTTTGGCTGACCGACCCGACATATCGGGTTATGCGAGATTCAAACCCGTCCCCAATCAAACAACTACCAAACCCGACGATTTCGGGTTCGATCGGGTTCGGCCGGGTTCGGCGGGTATAATCTGACCGGAGCAAACGAGGTCTCGTCCTCCAAATCGCCGGAAAGAATGAACGAAACACAGCAGCAGCAGAAGAAGAAGAAGAAAAGGTAGAGTAAAGATAAAATAGAGGCAAAGGATCGAACAAATGATGATCAGATCTGGTAGATCGGACTCTAATTCACACACCATTCTGTTCTTCTTCGTCTTGGTCTTCTTCTTCTCTTTTCTCCCTCTTGCATTTCTCTCTGTCTCCCTTTAAATCCATTAGAGAGGCTCTAATGAATGACGGCGATTGCAGCCGTCACCGGTTGATGGGTCCGGATGAAGCCGAAGGTGGAGATTGGAGAACGAAGGTGGAGATTGGAGAACGAAGGTGGAGAAAGAAGGACGGTGGAGAATGAAGGCTTGGAGGTAGAGCACGAAGGCTTGGGGTTTTCTATCTATCTATCTTCAGAGAGAACGACGCAGAAATGGTAAAATGAGTTAGGGTTCTATAAAAGTGGAAAAAATTACTATATATCACTCTAATCGGGTCGGTTCGGGTTATTTCGGATTTAGCACAGCTTGACCCGCGCCCCACCCGATTCTTGGGGGGTTTGGGTTAAACCAACCCATACCCAATCAGTAAATCATTTTTTTTTATCATTTCTCGATCGGTTCGGGTCGGACCGGTCGGGTTTGTCGGGTTGTCCGGGTTTCTGCTCACCCCTAAAGAGAACTATGATACGCATGACTTAGAGCTTGCAATTATAGTTTTCGCACTGAAGATATGGAGACACCATTTATATGGATATGTGTGTAGATTGTATACGAACCACAGCAGTCTCGAGTACATCTTCACGCAGAAAGAGCTAAATAACAGGCAAAGAAGTTGGTTAGAGATCAATAAGGATTATGATTTGTGTATCCAATACCACGAAGGGAAGGCAAACGTAGTAGCTGATGCGTTAAGCCGAAAATCGAGCCATACTTTGGATACTATGCTAGTTTTTCCAGATCGGCTATACCGAGAGTTCCGAAAGCTCGAGATCGTAGTAGTGGAACAAGTTGGAGTGAAGAATATCCTTGGAAATATGACAGTTGTGCCAGATGTCTTAGAAGAAATAAGAAATAACCAACCAGGGGATGTGAAGCTGGAAAGGATAAAGAAGAAGATGGCAGAAGGTCAAGCAAAGGATTTCAAGATCCATGAAGATGGAAGTATTCATTACAAGGGAAGATGGTGTGTACCACAGAAGTGTACGGAAACCAAGGAGAAGTTGATGCGTGAAGCACACAACACACCATACTCAGTACATCTAGGAGGTGACAAACTCTATAAGGATATAAAGAAGATATTCTGGGGGCCAAACATGAAAAAAGAAGTAGCAGAATTTGTGGCAAAATGTCTGACTTGTCAAAATAGGAAGTTTGAACATAAGAGAATGGGAGGTTTAGTTCAATCATTAGATGTCCCTGCGTATATACGCAGACAGGGGCCCAAAAAATCAACCCCCTCTCTCCTGCATGCGTATATACACAACAGGCTGCGTATATACGCAAGCTCCTGCGTATATACGCAGGCAGAGGGCTCCTGGTGGCCTGGCTGGGTCCTCTGCTTGGCCTGGCTGGGTCTTCTGGGTCCCACAATTCTGCCTGAAATCTCCATTTTGCCTTCCTTGGTGTCTTTATGCTTTCCCATGTTCCCGTCTTAGTTAGGTCTTGTGCACGTTTCCCGAGCGAACCCGGTTCTGTCTCGGCACACATCCCGATGCACCTCCAGAACCTGTTCCTGAAAAGACAACACGAACAGAACCCGCGATCATATCCAATAAAATCATGAAATAAGCAGGAATCCAGAAAGTACACATAAACATCTCGTTCTAACTTTCCAAGGTTTTCTAGGGCAAATCCCGGCAAAAAATGCTGTTTTCTGACGCAAACGCTCGTGAAATCAGGCTATAAGATAACCCCTATTTGGACGTTATCAGTCCCAGTTTGGAAGTGGGATTCAATTTCGATGGATTTCGTGACTGCGCTACCGACATCGAAAAATGGACTGAATCAGATTTGGGTCGTTGTTGACAGATTGACCAAGACAGCAAGGTTTATTCCGATGAAAGACACATGGAATATGGAACAAAGAGCTGATGCGTATATGAAGAACATTGTGAGGTATCATGGAGTACCAAGCTCTATAGTTTCCGACAGAGATCCCAACTTTCTTTCTCACTTCTAGACAGCACTCCAGGAGGCATTGGGAACTCAGTTAAAGTTTAGCACGGCATTCCACCCTGCTACAGATGGACAAACCGAGAGGAAAATTCAAACTTTGGAAGACATCTTAAGATCTTGTGTTATGGATTTTCAAGATTCATGGGTTGATAGATTACCTTTGATAGAATTTTCCTACAACAACAGTTATCATGCCAGTATTGGAATGGCACCACATGAGGCGTTGTACGGAAGAAAGTGTAAAACACCATTGTGTTGGAACGACATAAGTGAGACAATAGTAATTGGTCCAACCCTTATCGAAGAGATGACAGATCAAGTGAGACTTATACAGCAGCGAATGAAGGCAGCACAGGATAGACAGAAATCCTACGCTGATCAGAAGAGGAGACCATTGGAATTTCAAGTTGGAGAAAAAGCATTTCTTAAAGTTTCACCGACTAAGGGAGTCATGAGGTTCAATCAGAAAGGGAAGTTGAGCCCAAAATTCATTGGACCATATGATGTCATAGAGAAGTTTGGAGAAGTGGCTTATCGATTGGATTTACCATCGAATTTGGGTCGTGTTCACAACGTATTCCACGTATCACAGCTGAAGAAGTACGTGGCCGATGCATCCCATGTATTAGATCCCGAACCCGTAGAACTGGACTCATCTTTGAGTTATGAAGAACATCCTGTCAAGATTCTACACACCAAGACAAGGAACACCCGTAACAAGAGTGTCAAGATTGTAAAGGTCTTATGGACAAATCACCTCACTGAAGAGGCAACTTGGGAAGCGGAGGATGATATGAGGAAGAAGTACCCTCACCTGTTTGACGAGGTACCTTGAGTTCCGATGACGTCACTCCTCTAAGGGGGAGAGGATGTAATCCTTCAGTGTTTATTAAAGCACTACTTATAGTATATTGCATATCATTCATGACCTTATAAAACTATATATATTTTTTATAATAATAAACAATAATCATTATAAATCATATTTTAATAGAAGTATTATCGTTAAAGGTTGGGGAAATAATAGGAGGTTGCACCTGCATGTACAAGTAGGATTTTTGTGTGTGTTTGTGCTAGCAATATATTAACAGAGTATTATAAATTGTAGGCAACGAGTTCTTCGATGAAGGATACGTCGAATATTATGACTAGTTTGCCGTAACTGCTTTTGTTTGAGGTAAGTAAACATGCCAGGCCTAGCGCCCTTTCATCTTTTCGTGTCAAATGATTTCCTTCCTACTTGTCTGAAAATGGGTATTATGTGAAATATATGTTACGTGAATACCTGTTTCAAATCGTTGACATGTTTCTCTTAAAATATTACAGCAATCTAATAATCGATGATAACGTAAAATGGAAGAGTTGTGCGGAGAGTATTGTTGTATGGTTACTATTGGCATTGGGCGTGCTGACTTCGGTCGCTCGTCCACTTAATTTTAATCAATCCGGTTGCAATGCCCCGGATAGCTCCTTGTACTCACTCTTCTGGCCGCAAGAAGTCTGTAAGGGGGTGTCAACACTTATGGTCATGGATGCTTGCGAAGGGGACTGGTTCTTTTTCCCCGTCACAACAAATTAACAATGTGATTTTGATTTTAATGGAAATGATGGATGAATATGAGATTTTGGAAACTCCTAGAAAGTAATACCAAATGAGCTTATTCTGAAACTGACATTAGATATATTAGTTCATGCGATTAAAACGGACATACATAAAAGTAGGTTTTTATTTGTTTACATGACAAGTAAGAACCAATATTATGACCATCGATGCTTAAAAACCTGTATTAGTATTATCGGTTTCATTCTCAAGAACTGCTATTCGTATGGTCGGTTCTTTACATAATTTTCTTAAAATCCTTATCCCTTTCCATTCACCACCACTCATTGCATCGTCTCCTATATCTCTTTGTCCGGTGAATTACAGGAAAAACTCCACTGCACTGGTGATCGAGGAATCGAATGAATCAGCACCAAACAAAGGATCAAGATCTTTTTCCGTTGCCTCCGTAAAGATCTACATCAAAGAAACACAGAAACCCCAAAACGATACAACTTACCCTATATAATTTCTTGCTATAATCAGTCATTCAGAATACAAAATGCTTATCCTACCTCATTCCAGTACAATTATATCTTATTACTGCTCTAATCCGCACAATTTTTATCCTTTATCCTAACGAGGCCAAGAAGTACTACCTCCGTAACTCCTATTTCTCCACCTTTTGAATTTTACCACTTTTTATTGGGTTAATTTGACCCTGTGATTTGGATAGCAAAACGATAAAACTTTTACTCTACGACACCATTAAAAAGTTATCAAAAAATTGTACCTGTTTTGCTACTCAAATCACCGGGTCAAAGTGACCCAACTATGGATAAAGAATCAAAATCTAGAGAAATAGGCGTTACAGAAAGAAGTACTACGGCCATTTTTGTAACCATTCGTTTCGCACCCTTTGTTTAGAACCACTACGTGAGACTGTTACACGATTAGAACCTCAATATCATTATATCGGGTCTAGAATTTTTATTTTTGTGACTTAAATGAGTATTAGAATTACTTGATATTTCACATACATTTCATATTACAATATGTGAGTAAAATGGAAGTCTGTCGATTATGAGGGATTCCATGTTTCTAACTACAAGATTTAGTGGGTGGTTGTGTGGTTTTAGCATCACAAATATTTGGTTGATTTTAGCTTCGAGGACCAAGCTATCTTTAAGGGGGGAAGGATGTAATACCCCGTTTTATTACAAAGGGTAAATTGGTAATTGAGACAAGAAAATGTAATTTTAATTTCGAACGACGAGTTGGTAATTTTTGGGTTGAAAATATACTCGGAAATTTCGTATAATAATTCTATAGAAAGCGGTATCTTATTGCGGGTAATGAGTTAGATTATTTTGGGTTGAAAATATTTTCGGGAAGTTCGTATATTAATTCTAGAGAAAACGGCATTTTAATCGTGTATTTTATTTATCATTTTTATGTGATTTATTTAACTAAAGTCTAGCGTGTACCCAATCCACTAGATGATCCATCAGATGGGTGCTCCTAAACCACACTAGCATAACAAATGATTTAGTGGTACACCCAAAACACTCAAGACTAACCAATTTAAAAAAAATAATAAAATAATGTTTGGCCGGTGGAGGAATATGACTTCTCCAAGTAATGAATTTTCTATTTAATACTCATCTCTCTTGTTTCTCTCACACAAAACAAAACATAAAACTCTCTCTCTCTCTCTCTCTCTCTCTCTCTCTCTTCCAAAACAAAAACCCACGGCAACAAAAACCTCCATCACCACCACTGGCACCACCACCTCAGCCACCACAACCTCCTCCTTCTCTTCTCTCCCTCTCCTCTCCCTCTCTGCCTCACACCAGCAGCAGCTGCAGCGGCTCCCCGACGAGGAGCCGCCACCCACTCCGGCGACCCACCCGACGGGAAAGTCGCCACCCATCTCAGCCCCTCTCTCTACCTCACTGTGATGAGCTCCTGAGTCTCCTCCCCCCTCTGCAACAACTCAAGGAAGAGAAGAACAGCAGCCGCGCCGCCGAGAAGGCCGCCACCCAGCTCCGGCGAACCAACCCGACGGCGACCTCTGAGTTCTCTCCCTCTCCCTCTGTTTTGACCACCAGACCTTATCCTCCTCACTGCTTCGTCACAAGTGAACCAAGAGCAGCAGCAGCCGCTGCAAGGCAACCCAGAACCGGCACCATCGCCGCCGCCACCATATTTTCCGGCGAGAAGCTCAACGGAGCTTACCGGAGCGACCCTCTCTTTGATTTTGGTACCATTCAACTCCTGGAGGTCCGAGGAGTCCATTAGCAACACCAAACAGAGGCCATAGCGTCGGATTCGTCGTTGGTGTTCATCACCGCCGACCGCCACCTTCGGAAACGAGACCCGCTTCGTCTCTTGACCATTTCTCGCGATTTTTCGCATGGGTAAACTCTAAATCACCCTATAGTTCATTTTTAATCATCAAAATCTGAGCTTGATAGCTTAAAATCGATTTGGGTATGTTGGGTTGAAGTTTTATGCATATGTTCTTGAAGGGGGGTTGTTTATGTAATTTCTAAAAGTTTGAGGGTAAGATGTTAACTGCATGTTTAGTTTCACAAAGGTTGGGGGTGATTTGTGTATATTATCAAACTGCATATTTATATAAACTTTAAAATGTTATTTTTGGATTAATGATATAAGCTAATGTTTCTATATGTTATTTTGACTATATAAAAGTAAATTGTTGTAAAAATAACATAGAACTTTATTTATATGAAATATTGTTGTTATATAAGCAAGATAAAAGTGTGTGATTTGGTTTGATTATATAATTTCGGGTTGTTTAACTAAATATTTGAAGTGATTGTAAACTAGTATTTTGATTAAAATAGACTATTTTGTTAATATTGATAAAAAATAAATAAATTGAAAGTTAGTTTGTGAAATAAATATAAAGTAGACTTTTTAAATAAAAATCCCTATTAATATTGTTGATATTACGTGATTATTTTTCTAGAAAGTAGAAACTATTTATCCAACATCAATTTATAGTTATGTATGACTGGTTTTATTGAAATAAGCATTTTTGTGAAATTTATTTGAGTATTTAATTATTATATAGTGTATATATTTTCTAATAAATAAATAGCTATAATTGAGTTAGTTTGAATTAATTTTTGTAGACACTTATGAATAAATAGTTTGTTCACCATTAATAAAAATCCCTATTAATGGTGGGATTTCAAAACTGAACCACCATATTTCTGAGAAAAGACTTGAGCACACAAATTATTCCCCTTCTTCAATCTCCAGCTAGTCTTTCCTAACATAGCAAGATTGAAAACAGCCAGGTTTTTAAATCCCAAACCCCCTTCATCTTTTGGACTTCTCACTTTATCCCACCCAATAAGAGAAAGCTTGGCCTTCTCCAAGTTACCACCCCAAAGAAAGAGTCTGCAAGTCTTATCAATTTCATTTATTACAGTCTTGGGGAGCAAGGTAGACTGCATAGCATAGGATGGCAAAGCTTGGAGCACAGATTGAACCAAAATAGCTCTACCAGCTAGAGACAATTGGCTAGCTTTCCAACCAGCTAACTTCTGTCTAACTCTATCCACCAAGAATTGGAAAGTGGAAGAGTTAAATTTGTTATGAATAAGAGGCATACCCAAATGAGTACCCAGCTCCTTAGTGAGTTTAATCCCAAAGACAGCACTTAAGCTTCTAGCTCTACTTCTGCTAACACCTGGAGATACAAAGAGCAGAGACTTGTCAAAATTCACACTCTGACCTGAATCTTCACAGAACTCCATTAAAACTTCCTGCATTGCCTGAACTTGAACATCAGTAGCCTCACCAAAAAGCAAGAGATCATCAGCAAAGAAAAGATGGGTCAAAAGTGGTCCACCCCTAGAACACCTGACCCCTTTCCATCTCCCTTGAACTACTGCAGTTTCAATCTTTTGTGCCAACAACTCCATAGTTAAAAGAAATAGATAGGGGGAGATTGGATCTCCCTGTCTTAACCCCCTCTGGGGAGTGAATTTATCTAGCTTCTCCCCATTCCAAAGCACACTAAAAGAGGTAGAAGTGACTGAATCCATGATCAAAGAACTCCAGTTAGCAGGGAGACCTAATTGATTTAGAATTGAATGAAGAACACACCATTTCACTTTGTCATAAGCTTTGGCTAAATCTATTTTGACAACAATACCTCCTTTCTTGCTCTTCATGTGGTTTAGGGTATGGAGCACTTCTTGAACAAGTAGGATGTTATCACATGCATATCTGCCAGGCAAGAAGCTAAACTGAGCTGGATGAATGATCCTTTGGAAGACAGGTCTCAACCTATGAGTAATCAACTTAGTAATGAGCTTAAGAGCCACATTACACAAGCTTATAGGCCTGAACTGATCAAAATTTTCAGGTTTATCCACCTTTGGAATGAGCACTAGCAAAGTGTCATTAATTCCATGAGGAAGCTTACCACTAGCCACAGCCTCCTTCACCATCTTAACTAACACAGACCCCACAGTCTCCCAATGTTGTTGATAAAAGTATGGAATAACTCCATCCACCCCAGGACTCTTAAAACCACCCATAGAAAACAAAGTGTTCTTTACTTCAGTCTCTGTCACATCACACAGCAGATTATGTAGCTCCTCCTGGTTTAGAGTACCCCCTCCCCAGTGTAGCAGACCACTATCTGGATTAGAGTCAGCATACAAATTCTGAAAATATCTAGTAACTTCAGTTTTTAGAACCTCAGCATCATCACACCAGTCATTATCAATTTTCAACATTGTAACTTTATTCCTTCTTCTTCTAATAACTGTAGTGAGATGAAAGAACCTTGAGTTCTTATCACCCAGCAAAGTCTTCTCTACTCTTGACTTTTGAAACCAAAATAGCTCCTCCTGAGCTAAGAGTTTATTAAATTGATCTTGAAGATCCAACTCCATCCAACTTAAATAATCACTGTCTTTCTCAGCAAGAAATTTCTGAATACCCCTTAACCTAGCCAGAATGTGCTGCTTCCTGTGAAAAATGTTACCAAAAGATTCTTTATTCCACTTCTTCAGCTTAACAGAAATATCACTAACTGCATCAGCTATTTGAAAATCACTTCTCCACTCATTCTTAACCAGAGTAGCAAAGCCCTCATCTGTAAACCAAGCTAACTCCATCCTAAAAGGTTTGGAGTTTGGTGGAGGAACAGAGCTCCCCTCTGTATCAACCAAGAGAGGATGGTGATCAGAGTTTAATCTTACTAAGTGTTGAACACCAGCTTCTGGAAAAAGAAACCTCCAATGCTGATTACACAGAGCTCTATCAAGTCTCTGTCTAATCCTAGCTCCCATACCCTGTGAGTTAGACCAAGTAAACCTTGGACCTTCAAAACCTAAGTCCATCAAATCACAAGAATTCATGCACTCTACCAACTTGTTACATCTTTGTGAGACAACATGGTTACCCCCCTTTTTCTCAGCAGCACATGTTACCTGGTTAAAATCCCCAGCTACCAACCAAGGAAGATCATGTTTACTAGCTAAATCAGAGAGATAATGCCACAATTCATCCCTAGTAAGAGGAGATGGACTAGCATAGACAGCTGAAAACAGCCATTGATCCTGACCAGAGCGCCTAATAAGGCCAGTAATTACCTGATTAGTGGTAGAAATAAGCTCAACTTCCACAGTAGTATTATTCCAGAAGAGCCAGATCCCCCCAGAAAAACCCTGAGCCTCAACAATGCTAACCTGATCCAACTGAGTCCTCCTACTAATTTTCTGAGCAACTTTCCCTCCCACTATAGGTTCAACAATCACCAAAACATCCGGTGAAATTCTTCTGCACATATCCAGCACAGAACTAACCGTAGTATCGTTTCCTATACCCCTACAGTTCCACGTGAGCACACGCATTGGATTAGTTGGGTTGAGTTTGCCGTTCAGACGACTGAGAGAACCTTCCAGCTTCACCGCCGGCCAAGTCTGTTCGATTTGCCGAACCAACATCCTCTCTCGCAGGGGAAGAGCCAGACGCATTTCCGAAGACCAATCCGGATCGATGGGGGGGGCTGCAAAATTTTTGGAGCGAAAATTCCACCAGATCCACCCCCTGCCCCGTTATTGTTACCGTCGGTTGATGCCATCCGTCGCTGACCGGAAACACCACTTCGTCGTGAATAAGAAGCTTGATTGACACTCCGAGACCCCAAAGCAGATCCTCCATGGTGAAATTTGAAGTTCGGATCCGACCGAAGTTGATTCTGATCAATGTTACCAAGAGGCATTCGCAAATTAGGGTTCATAGAAACCCCCTTTTGGGACGAGACTCGCTGATCTGGCAGAGAAGGGAAGTGGGTCAACCGGTCCTTGCCAGCTGTCCTCCTCTCATTCGCTGGCTTACCATTAACGCGACCCTCCGGATTCGTTCCAATGTGACCGGGCATAGCACTCCTCTCCTGACGGGGACTTGATTCAGTGCGGCCGGGAGCACCCTCCTCGCCAGTTGACAACACACCAAAACGAGAATCAACGGCCCAGATGTCATCCTCGATCTGACCCCTCCGATCCAACTCACCCTTCTTCAAATTAACTCGGTTTGTAACTGCTGAGTTGACTCGCTCTTTCCCTTTCGAGTTAGAACGACTTGCAGAATTTTTCCGGCGACCCTTGGCGATCATCCAATCTCCAAATTCAGGTCGAGACGGAGCCACCGAAGATCCTTCGCCATCATTTTCTGTCATCGCCGTAGGCTCCGTCGCCGGAGCTAGCCGGGGGCAACTCTCCTTGCGATGCCCAAACGTCCCACAGTGAAAACAAATCATTGATAAACCCTCATATTCAACCAGAAATTCCTTACCATTAACAGAAATTGCCGGCACCAAGCTCTCAGCCAGATTGACCTCAACACAAATTCTGGCATATTTGCCTCTTGCCGCCGCAACAGTGGCCATATCCACTTTGAGAGATCGGCCAAACGCCATGCCAACCCCCATGAGAGTTTCTTCATCAAAGTACTCCACAGACATACCTTTCAAACGAATCCACACCGGTGTTGTACTCGGACCCTCCGCATATGGATCAAAATGAGGCACCCACTTCTGCACCGTCAAATAGTGTCCGAGAACCATCCATGGCCCTTGCATCAAAACTCTCTCATAATCCTCTCGACAGTAGAAGCGTACACAGAAACAACCGTTTTCAATATCAGTTAACTCAAAACCCCTAAATAGCTTCCACTGAGCAGTGAGTCGATCATGGAGGTAAGTAAACTCCGGCTTCTTTCCCAGAATCCGTACAATCAAAGCTCGGCTCCAGGGACGGTGAAGCTTCTTCAGGGCTTGACCTTCAATTTTGATATTGATTTTGCCATCGGCCAATTTCTCACGCACAATTCCAGATCCAGCTTCAGCCAGAGGTGTTTTCTGGAATAGATTGTCATCTTCCTCCATATACAAACCAATTGGAGGACGGGCCAAAGTCTCCGAGAAGCTTCGAGGAAGATGATCTTCATCAACGTCCTTCGAGATGAATCTGCGCTTGTAATTCGTCTGACTACACCGCAAAGTCTCTTCCAGATCTGGATCTATCAGCCCCGCCGTGGCCGGCGGCAATCCAGAACCACCGTTACTTCCGTCAACATCCATCACAAACGCACACGAGAAAATCAAACAGACAAGAGAGAGAAAATTCTAGAGAGAGAAAACATTTTCCAAGAAATCGCGTGAACACAAAAACATGGGAAATTTTGCTTTTGCCTAAACTTCCACTAGTCAATATTTTTAGATTTGCGAAAAAAAAACAAAGCCCAGTAGCCCACGAGTCCATCTTTTACATGGTTTCTCCTATTGGTCAATTAGCAACACACACGGATCGCTTCTCTCTTATTGGTCCATTCGCAACACACGCGGATCACCACCTCATACGCAAATCCTCACCGTTGAATCTAACACAATGTGTGTTTCGTAACTCGAAATCCAACGGCCCCTATACATTTCGTCCGAAACTTTCACAAATCAAACTCCTCCAGCAAACATTTCCCTCCCATTACACTGCTATATAAGATTGCTCCAATACCTCTCACCAAATCATCCATTCAATCAATTCTCTCACTCAGCAAATCTTTTCTCTCTAAAGCTTCACTGTTGAGATCCAAGAGCAATGGCCAGAACAAAGCAAACCGCCAGGAAATCCACCGGAGGAAAGGCTCCACGTAAGCAGCTCGCCACAAAAGCCGCCAGGAAGTCGGCTCCGGCCACCGGAGGTGTGAAGAAGCCGCACAGATTCAGGCCAGGAACGGTGGCGCTGAGGGAGATACGCAAGTACCAGAAGAGCACCGAGCTTCTGATCCGCAAGCTTCCCTTCCAGAGGCTCGTCAGGGAAATCGCCCAGGACTTCAAGACCGACCTCCGCTTCCAGAGCTCCGCCGTCGCCGCCCTCCAGGAAGCCGCCGAGGCTTACCTCGTTGGGCTCTTTGAAGACACCAACCTCTGCGCCATTCACGCCAAGCGTGTGACGATTATGCCCAAGGACATTCAGCTTGCTCGCAGAATCCGTGGCGAGAGGGCTTAGATTTGGTGTTGAATCTACTACTCAGGTCTAGGGTTAGGGTTGTGATTGTGATTAAGATGTAGTGCCTTTGAAGGTTGTAATCCAAGAGGAGAATTTCTATATTGAAGATTGGTTTTCTGAAAATGTTTTACTTGTTTTCAATTTTATTCTGTGTTTTTGCTCTTGAACTTGATTGCAGATCTGGTTTCTGGATATTAACAAAATAATACTGCTATTCACAGCCAATTAAGCTGACATTTCTCAAATCAATTGCTCAATTACTCAGCAAAATAACATAAGCGTTGTGTTCCTCATGCTTTCTTTTGTTGCTGTGAAAATGGCATTACAAGGGTTACACATGCCAGTAGTCTCTATCATCAACCTAGTGTCTTCACTAACATATCCCAACTTGTTTGTACCAAATGCTATGCCAGAAACCACTTCTCCTACAGATTCTGAATCATTTTCTTCAAAATCTGAAATCACCAAAAGCACATTGATTGCAGAAGCAAGAAAAGGGAAGAGGGAATCTGAGCAGAAACAAGAGAGTTTGAAGGGAACTGAGAAGCTCAGTGATAGTAGAATTGGTTGGGGTCCTCAGCACATTATCACAAAAGCAATTGCAAGATTCTATGAATACTTGCCCAACAAAAAGAAGATTTGGTGTATACTCTGACTTAAATGCTGCTAAGAAGAACCAAATATTCAATTCATCAAAGAGGCGAGAATGGTCTCTGCCTAATGGTCATCTGGTACTAAAAATACAGATGCTGCGGTGACATTAAGTCTTCAATTGCAGATGGGAAGTGCTATTCAACTTATCAGGAGTTTTACAAGGCCATTGTTCACTCATTCATTCATTCATTCATTCATTCATTCATTCATTCATTCATTCAAATTGTAAGGTGCTCATTGATCATCTTTCTTCTCCCAATTCCTGCCGCGAATGCCAGTTATTGAAGATATTGTAAGTAGCCCTCTCAAAGTTTTGTTTCATTTATCTTTCTCTTCATTTTTATCCCTTGAACTCACAACGTTTCGTAATTTATCAATTCATTAGCTATAGTAATGTAATTGTGAAGTTGCTGATAAATATAAGAATTGAAAGAAATTATCTTCATTCGCGGTTAAGAATGATGTCGTAATCAAGCAATAGGCTAATTTCTCCAAACTATTCTAAGAGAGGCCCCGATTATCTCTACGTGTGTCGTCTCAGAAGTTTCAAATGATCAAAACACAAACATAACTGAAATCTCAAAAAGTTAGAGAAGCAACATTAAGGCCAACACAAATAGTTCGTCAGCAATTGTTGTGATATCCTGTTTGGTAGCTGTTTGAAAACATAAATAAAAAAAAAAGCTAAAAAACCAGCAAGATTGGTGTTTTGATAAACTGTTCTTAATAAAAAGAACAATGCTAATAAAATTGGCAAAAACAATGCTGTCAAATGTGTGTTTAGTAAAACGAAATGTTTTTAAGTAAATGTGTTTTTAAAGACAAGCTCCTCTCCATCCCCTTTTGGTACCACACCACCTTCTGGCGCTGCGATTCTTTTAAGTTCTCTAGAGAGCCTTCTGGAGCAGATTGTCCCTCTATCAACGGGTTAATCGGAGGTGTCTGATTAGTATTACCAGTTATCTCTAAGGAACTGACATATTTCAAGTAACTCCTATGAGGCATTAGCTCCTCCCCAACAGACACGGTGTCCAACATCAACTGCAAAGCCGGTTAATGCACATAGATTAAACTAAAAGCCATTTTATAGGCCAAATGAAATAAAAGAAAATACACAAGTTATGTACCTTCCAGTCCTTCAAATCAAGTCAGAACACGAAATGATGAAAACTAACTTTGCCTGATACAATAGATGCAATAGAAGGAGCATTTCTTGGAGCTGGAAAAGAAAAGAAAAAAAACAATAAGAAAATCAACAGGTTTGATCAGACAAATGATAGGATTCAACATAAGTGTTAAGAGAAGCGTAGGTGTAGTAGCTTACAAACAATGTGAGTGTTGTTTTCGCCAATGGCGATTTCAGCTCGGTCTTCTTACACCAGGAAAGACAAGGCAAACAAATTCTCCGCTGTCTACGCGAAACATGTCATGTTTAGTATCAGACACTCCAGTTTCACACTTCTCTTCTCCTTCAAGATGTCAAACATCGTTGCTATGTACTTCAAACAAGTTTTAATGTCGTCCCGCTTCGAATCAACAATTAAATTTCCGTGCATAGAAGACGATAAATCTTCGTTTTCAACTCCACAATTTACCGTCACTCATCAGGAATCATAAGAAACTGCTATATCGAATAAAAAATATAACCATACACGAGTGGCATATATAAGGTGAGTGAGGAATAGAAGATGAGTGGTTGATCTAAGTCGCTCCGTTTTCTCATTTCTCAACCACTGGAAGTATTCTGCCTAGCTATTAGCTCGAGAGACACATTCTACACCATAATCTGAATTAATACACAATTTTCACATTCGAATAACATTTTACCTCTTGTGCTTTGTAAATAAGGATGATTTGAATTGACATTGGCTAGAGAAACTTTCAATAATCTCGTATGTTGACACTTTTGTGACATTCTCTTGATCAGCAAGGTGGAAATGGTTGGTTACTATAGAGGTTGTTGGCACATTTGTTATGAGTGGTTACTATTGGGGTAATTTCTTACAATGGTGCGGGACTAATAGCTGGTTCGGGGTCAAACAACTGAGTCAACTTGTTCGACTCAGGCTTGACTCTCTACGACATGTCATAGGCTTAGGCTCATTTTCTTCTTCTTATGGAAATGCATATGAGGAGTTGTTCCAGTCAAGGATAGTCTTCACAGGAGACATGTCCCTCCTTTACAACACTCAATGCGACCTTTGTGGTAATTCTAATGAATTGGTTATCCACTGCCTTTTTACATGTTCGCTCCATTTAGTTTGGTTCTCTACTTGGTTTACGAATTCCGACTGGCAGACCCGTTTTGTTCAATCGCAGTCTTCTAGTTTGTTATTGGTGTGTACGAAGGATCCTTCTAGGAAAGATCTCAACGTACACATGTATCAGACAAGAGCAAACACAGAGAGTGAGAGTAAGGGTGTAAGGGAAAGAGCAAGCTCTTGCTAAGTGTCTGAGAGAGAGACAGTATGATGATTAGCCAAAGAACCGAGAGTTCCAATGGAAGGCTGACGCTTCTATATAGGGCATAGAAGTGACCGTTACGAGGGGTTAATGCGTCCGCAAGTGACGGCTAGATATCCGCCTTGTAATGGCACGTTCGCCCGTATATATAGGGCACGTTACACGATCGTCCGTACATATAGGGACCGTTCAAACGGTCGACCGCATATATATGACGCGTTACACAATCATTAAATCTCTCAGACAATTAACAAGGGTCGCGCGCGAGTATAACTATGTGCTCGCGCGCGACGAGCCTTACTTCATCCTCCAAGCCACTTGAACCCTACAACTCCTGCGTGGTTAGTATCGATGGCGACCCTATCTGACAACCCCCATATGGATAAATGCAAGTGTAAAGACAGTGATAGTGTGATACCGAAGTACCATCGAACCTCCTGAATGGCTGCCACGTGGATGGTGATTGATCCGTCTAGAATGCACTATCTACAATTGACATCTGCTCACTTCAATAACAAAATTTCTATAATCCTAGTCCTTTGGGAAATTTGGCTCGCCAGTAATTCTTTATCCATGAAACACATCCCTGTTTTCCCGTCAAATTCTCTCATAACCATTAATCTCTCGGAAGCTCGCAAGCGTTAACATAAATTGGCCAACTGTCCTTTTGAGCATCACTCGACACCCCATTATTAGTGATGACTTAATCTTCTCCCGATCTCAAAAAGCTCACGATCACCCTATCATTACGACTCGTTCTATTTCTACCTTTTTAGCGTGACACCTCCTGGAAGACAGATACACCTTCGGTTGATGTAGGTTGGACGAAGATGACCATTATGTTGACAGCTCCTATCTCTCAAGCTTCCTCTCCTCTTTACTTAGAAACACGAGGATTTTCACAACCCACGAATGACTGCTTTCAAATGATTATTCCAATATTCATCTAAAAAATGATTGTCGAATCTTCGTTCGTCACCTGCATTGGCTTCGCTCCCCAACATAAATAAATATGTAGAGTATCGTTCGTTAATCGCTTACTTGTAAAGCCAACTCATGATATGGCTCAGTCGGTTGCAAGAGACTCTACTGCCCGACCTTTGATTGAATCTCTATATTACATGATGTGGAAAAAGAAAAAAACATAATCACAACAGGCGCATGTGTCTCATTTAGAATTTGCTGATGACACCAAGTTGTTTTTCGAAGTTGAGTCGAACGAGTATCAAGTTTTGAAGGGCATTATTGATGATTATTGTCGTCAATATTGGCAAGTCAGTAATTTTGACTGATACACCTATATTGGCATAACTGACATAGATATAGGAAGTAGAAACCGTAAAGACTCTAAAGCAAGAGATCAAAAAAGTTCGTGAGTGAGGGAGAGAGAGCGCATGAGGACCAAGCCGACACTCTTTTTTTATAAAAAGAGCCGACATTCTTATATGCTCTATAAGTGTTTGTTTTTTAAACCAGAAGGTCATTAAAAAGTTTGTTGAATGTTTTCGATATACGTTTGCCATGATTTAGTTTTATAAAAATCAATTCTCATATGTTTCATACTCTTTTACGTGTCGCTTTCTTATTATTAATTGACTACATGTCACATTTGAAAAAGTGTTTTATTATTCATTACTCATTGTTGCAACAAATCTATTACTATAATTGACCTAGTGTCTTTTTAGGTGAACTAGTGTTTTTAGTTTGTGGTTGTGTTAACATTATTTTTAAAAGCAACTATTTTGTAATGTAACACGTTCATTTCATTAATTGTATGTAATTATGATAAAAAAACATTAATTGTATGTAATATAAAATCTGTCAGCAGATTTCCTCAAAAAAAAAAAAAAAAAAAAAAACTGTCAGCAGAAGCATTTATTAAGTTCTTAATCAAGTTTAGAATTTATCGCCAAGCACATAAATTTAAACACTATCTCTTAAGAAAATAAATTTTAAAAACCGTTCTACCAGTCACTCCCAAAATAGTGTGTTTTAGTTGGACTAATGAAAATATAGTATAGCCCAGTTAATGATGGAGGAATAAGTATGGACCAGCCAGTTTTAGATTTATGAAAACACAAGCCCTGAAGCCCACTAGTCTATCTCCGCAACGACCTCTGATTGGTCAATTATCAAACACTCGGATCGCCAACTTATACTTAAATCCTCACCGTTGAAGCTACACTGTCTTTCCTAACTTGAAATCGAACGGTTTTTTATACATTTTCTTCTGAAATTCTTCAAAATCGAAAAACTTCCCTCTATTTCTCAAAAAAAAAAAGAAAAACTTCCCTCCAAGAACACCTTCTATAAAATCGTTCCAAAACCTCTCTTCAAATCGCTCATACAGTTTCTCTCCCTCTAATCTCTAGAGAAATGGCCAGAACCAAGCAAACCGCCAGGAAATCCACCGGAGGAAAAGCTCCTCGCAAGCAACTGGCCACAAAAGCTGCCAGGAAATCTGCTCCGGCGACCGGAGGTGTGAAGAAGCCGCACAGGTTCAGGCCAGGGACGGTGGCGCTGAGGGAGATAAGGAAGTACCAGAAGAGCACCGAGCTGCTCATCCGCAAGCTTCCCTTCCAGAGGCTCGTCAGAGAAATCGCCCAGGACTTCAAGACAGATCTCCGCTTCCAGAGCTCCGCCGTCGCCGCCCTCCAGGAAGCCGCAGAGGCTTACCTCGTCGGAGTATTTGAAGACACCAACCTCTGCGCCATTCATGCCAAGCGCGTTACCATCATGCCCAAGGATATCCAGCTTGCTCGAAGAATCCGTGGCGAGAGGATTTAGATCTGATGTTGAATCTAGGGTTTCATTAGCTATATATTTAGGGTAATTCTCAATCTAGGGTTTCAGTATGTAGGGGTCTTCTTAGTTAAAGTTTTGTTATCTGATTAAAAATGTGGGTGCTCTTTAGCTTTTGGGGTTGTAAATCAAATGGAGATGTTAGTTGAATATCAAGAGGTTGTTTTGCTGAAATCATGGTTTTCCATTTTATTGTGTGGTGGCTAACTGCTTGATGATGATTCAACTCAGGGTTTGATTACAGCCAATCAGGCATTGTTATAATCTTTTCAGAAATGAATGAATGAATGACCTTGCACATTGATTTCCAGATTCAGAACTGAACAACTGGTCTTCTCACTATGTGAATTGTTATATACTACTAGAAGGTTTCTCAGATGAAATTGCATTCCACACTCATCATTTGTTAATGGACAGATGCAGTTCCATCTTCATAGAATTGGATCAATTGAAGAATTCATGGACTAATATTTAGCTAAAACATTGCATTTGTTTTCTCACAGAAAATTTCCGATTCCTAGTTCAAACAATTGTTTTCTGCTCTTTGTTCACCACAAATACTTAGCTGCTAATCGCTCAAATTTCCGTTTGACTTGTTACACGAGTCTAATCTAACTTCCCAACCAACTCAACAATCTCTGTTCATATGGAACCCAGAGTCATTTAAACGAAACGCGCGATTGAGATGATGCTTTGGCTGTGAGAGCCACATTGTTTCTCTATCACCCAATGTTCCAAAAGAATCAAATCCCACCACATTCAACAAGCATTTTTACACTTTTGTTACTACAATTCCTATCACATGGTATGATGGTAATACTCTTTCATTCTTTATCTCATTTCACCGGCTCTTCAAAAATTCTATATGTACCAACTTAAATGTTCCTATAGTGTTTCAACATGGCAACATCATCGACATTGATCTATCACATTGTACATGATGCACCGTCTTTCAGATGCTGTTGGAATCTCTGGCTCTGTGTTTGCATGTGAATAATGGCATTTTTTTTTACAACCAAAAGAGTTCATTATTTTGGCTGAAAATTTGATAAAGTTTACAAGTACTCTGGATTCCACCAGTATTATTGTCAACTAGTGTATAACCCATGCCCATCAGGGGCGGATTCAGAAAATTATTGCGGTGGGGGCTAAATTTGGAAAATTAGATTGAGTAAGGGTAAAAATTAAATTTGAAGAAGGTGAGTGAATTTTTTCGGGGTTTAAACTGAAAAATCAAAATAAAAATAAGGGTAAAAGTCAACTTTATGAAGTTAAGTGGGGGGTGAATTTTTGTGGGGACTAAACTAAAAAACTAAAACAAAATAAGGGAAAAATTAAGATTTCAAAAATTTGAGTGGGGGTTATAGCCCCCACTAGTCACCATGTAAGTCCGCCACTGGTGCCCATCATAATAAAAGAATGATAATTTCTTAAGTTTCAATGACTGAGATTGTCTATTATGAGTATTTTGTTATTAGGATATAGTGAGATAAGCTATTCCATGTCATTTTTTGTTGATGACTTATTCCTCATAACAACTTATTATATAGATGGGGATAAACTATTCTCCATGTCACATTTTGGGGGTGACTTATTCCCCATAACAGCTTATCATATACGTAGTAGATGGTAAGCTAATTCCACATGTCATATTTTGGGGATAACTTATTCCCCATAACACCTTATTATGTAGACTAGTGCATACCCGCGTGCCCATCCCGAAAAACCATGTTTGTTGTCTTCGGTAGTGCTGAACTATGTACCGTGGAATAAGCTATCCCACATCTATATAGTAAGGGGCGATGAGGAAGTGACTATCCCCAAAATATGACATGTGGGATAAGCTATTCCTCATGTCATATTTTTGGGATAAACTATTCCCCATAGCCCGTTAGTATGTAGATATTAAAAGAATCTCAAGTAGGTAGCTTGAGATACAATAATAAAAAAAAAAATCCACCTAAAAAGTTTCAAAGTAATGCGTAAATTGATACTTTTGCAAACTCAAGTTGCAATACGAGAGATAAGATAGAGAGAGAGACAGTTCGGGCCTATAAAGAAATAGTCTCCATTTACGTTACGTGTACAGAAAAATTACACAAAACGAATAATAAACTACAAATCTATCATGAATATGTATGCACTATCAATTGCCCATCTCCAATTTGCAATTTAGTTATAGTAATGAAAGAACTGTCGGTGAGATAGAGATTATTAATCATATATACAAATCTGTTGAAGAGTTGAATTTCCCGAATGCAATTCAGGCCCGGAACCGTCGCTCTGAGAGAGATAAGGAAGTACCAGAAGAGCACGGAGCTGCTGATCCGCAAGCTTCCCTTCCAGAGGCTCGTCAGAGAGATCGCCCAGGACTTCAAGACTGATCTCCGCTTCCAGAGCTCTGCCGTCGCCGCCCTCCAGGAAGCTGCCGAGGCATACCTCGTCGGAGTATTTGAAGACACCAACCTCTGTGCGATTCACGCCAAGCGCGTTACCATCATGCCCAAGGATATCCAGCTTGCTCGCAGAATCCGTGGCGAGATGATTTAGATCTGATTTTGAGAATCTAGGGTTTCATATGCTAAATAATTAGGGTAGTTTGGGTTCTGTTTTGTGATTAATATGTGGGTGCTTTTGCTTTTGTGCTTGTAATCAACGGGGTTAATTCGAATATGAAACATCTGTTTGCTGAAAATGTCTGGTTTCCATTTCAATTGTGTTTGATTCACTTGTTCATAGTTTCTGTTGAATTCTAGCACATTATGGCTTGTGGAATACTGATGTTCTTGCTTTTGGTGCGATATGTGGCTGTTGTGTTGTCGCTCTTTTCCATCACCAGAAACGAAACAATCATCTGGCAATTTCTTATGTCAACTTCTAGAAATATCTGGCCTTCAAGTTTTCAGGCATGCTCTTTCAGTTTCCAGGCAATTTCACTGCATTATACAGAGGAAGCGACCAGTTTTCTTGAAGCAGTTACCAATTGCAACTGTCAATTTCTTATGTCAATTGCTATAGTTTTCTATACACAGGTTATTTGCCTGTTCTAGATCCATTTTCCAACTCTTCACAAAACCTGAAGAATTGTCGCCTGCCGAGAACATGCAATCAAGTATTTAGGCAGCGATTTAGGGAAACAATTACCCAATTGCATTTGACATAATTTGCAACTTAGTGCTCAGTTCAGCAAATGTTAGAAGTTGAAAGAATGGGCTTACGCTGAACAGTGAACACATACTGATTATAATATGGGTGATTATTTAGCTTTTGGGTTGTAATGCAATTGGAGAATTTCAATATCAAAGATTCACTTGCTTTTTGCTGAAACTATGGGGTTTACATTTGAATGTGTTGGCTTAATAACTTGATTAGCACAGGTTATGATTATAGCAAAGAAATGATTGAATGACTCTGCACATTGATTTATAGATTAGAACTGAACAACTGTTCTTCTAACTATGTGTGAATTACTATAGTAGAAGGTTTCTCAAATGAAATTGCAGTCCTCACTGATCATTGTTGATTTGACATATGGAGTTCCAACTTCATAGAAATGGATCAATTGAAGAAAGCATGGACTTAAGCAGTAACATTGAGCTAAAACCACTCCACTAGTTTTCTCACATGCTAGTTCAAACAGTTGTCTGCTCTTTGTTCACCACTAGTATTCAGCCGCTCATTGCTCAAACGTCCGCGTTACTGTCTATGAGTCTAATCTAACTTCCCAGCCAACTCAATACTCTCCTGTTTTTGGGTAAGCGAAGAATTTTATACGAAATATATGACGGATTCATGGTTGGCCGGATCTGGAAAAAAGCAGGGTAAAAGAAGGCCATACCAAACCAAATGTCATTTAGACGAAGCACGGACTGGTGATGCTTTAGCTATGATTGCGTGATGTTTCTCTATCACCCAAAATATTCAAGACGGATCAGATCCCAAAACATATCACCATTTCTATCACATCGTAATACTCTTTCATTCTCTATCTCTTTGCATCTACTCTTCAAAAATGTCATATGCACCAACTTAAATGTTCCACTAATCTATCACATTTTATGTGATGTAGTAGTACTAATGCTGGAATGCTGTTGGAACTTCCATGTTGGCATGTATAGAATGACTCTTTGCTGTTACAAGCAACATGGTTCACCATTTAGTTTGAAAATTTGGCGAAATTCGCAAATACACTTTCGTCAATTCCAACAGCATCACTATCATTATTTTAAAATCTCACGTAGATAGCTTGAGACAGTAAAAAACCCACCTCAGAATCTCAATGTAACGCGTATGCCAATACTAATTAGCGAACTCGAGTTGCCACACAAGAAATAGAGAGACGGTTCGGGCCTATAAAGAAATAGTCTCCATTTACATGTACAACAAAATTACACAAAATGAGAGAGAGACTACAAAACTATCATAAAAATTTCTGCAATCTCAATCGCCTATCTCCAATTTGCAATTTGGTTATAGTAATGAAAGATCCGTCGGTGAGACAGATTATCAATCATATATACAAGAATGAAGAGTTGAATTTTTCGAAAGCAATACAGGAAAAAGTCTTCATCTACTATCTTAAAGAAAGACCATTTCACATATAATGCTCTGATACATTGCGCGTCCGAGATTGATAACAGCTGCAAAAAGAAAATAAATAAATAAAAAAAAACAGAAAATAAGCACAGAATACATTATATGAGCTAGCTGGAAACAATGGAGTTGAATTGCTCTTTGCTGACCTACTTGCTTCATGGAACAAATAATGTTTTTCTTTGCAATACATCATCCATAACAAGGAATTTTCAGCATATTGACAGCTTCTCTGGGCTTCAAGTCTAACAAGTATTTTTTTGGTATGAAAACCATTAACATACAAACAAAGATGTAATTAAAAATTGCAAGGGATCACTATATAAGGGTGTGCTTTCCTCTTTTGTAAATCATAAATAGAGTCTTTTGGGACTTCTGAAACATTCATACACTCGAGTACTGTTTTCTATCTTCTGGTAGTTGAAAATGGCAAATTCATTGCCAATGGCACTGTGTGCCTTGGCAATATGCTCGTTAGCTGCTACTCATGCAGCTGCTGCATATGACAAGCCTTATTATTACGCGTCTCCGCCGCCACCACCGGCAGCTTACTATTACAAATCACCACCACCACCTTCTCCGTCGCCTTATGTTTACAAGTCTCCTCCGCCATCTCCTCCACCTTTTTACTACTACAACTCACCACCACCTCCTTCTCCGTCACCTCCCCCTCCATATGTGAATAAATCACCACCGCCGCCATCGCCCTCACCACCACCTCCTTATGTTTACAAATCTCCACCTCCACCTTCACCCTCACCACCACCTCCATACGTGTACAAGTCCCCTCCACCTCCATCTCCATCACCACCTCCTCCTTATGTTTACAAGTCCCCTCCACCACCATCTCCATCATCCCCGCCTCCATATGTGTACAAGTCACCTCCACCACCATCTCCCTCACCACCTCCTCCTTATGTTTACAAGTCCCCACCACCACCATCTCCATCACCCCCACCTCCTTATGTTTACAAGTCCCCACCACCACCATCTCCATCACCTCCTCCTCCTTACATTTATAAATCACCTCCACCACCATCTCCCTCACCACCTCCTCCTTATGTTTACAAGTCTCCACCACCACCATCTCCTTCACCTCCATATGTGTACAAGTCCCCTCCACCACCATCTCCCTCACCACCTCCTCCTTATGTCTACAAGTCTCCTTAGAAGGAAAATGTATGTAGGTGATTTGGGTTTGTAGAAAGGCCAATGAGGTAGCAAATTGGATTGCTAGTAAAAAGAGAGGTAGGGAACTAAACTGTAACTGGTTGGAATATCCACCAGCCCAGCTAGCTAATCTTTTGTTTGCAGATTGTAATGTTGGCTAAGTTTTTATAAAATGGTTAATTTGGAACAACAAAAAAAATCCCATGAGAAACTACCTTCACGTTGAAGTGCCCACCCCAATAAGAAACTACATTCACTAGAAACCATTCTACCCCTCACACTCACACCCAAATAAAAATTTCTCCTAAAATAGAGTGTTTTTAGTTAAACTATTAGGAGAAATGTAGTATGGCCCAGTTAATGATAGAGCGAATTAAGTATGGACCAGTTTTAGATTTATGAAAACACAAGCCCACTAGTCCATCTCCGAAACGACCTCCTATTGGTCAATTATAAAACACGCGGATCGCTAACTCATACTCAAATCCTCTCCGTTGAAGCTACACTGTGTTTCCCAACTCGAAATCGAACGGTTTTGGATACATTTTTCTTCTGAAATTCTTCAAAATCGAAAAACTTCCCTCTATTTCTCAAAAAAAGAAAAACTTCCCTCCAAGAAGACCCTGCTATAAAATCGTTCCAAAACCACTCCTCAAAGCGCTCAAACAGTTTATCTCTCCCTTATCTCTAAATCATTTTCCAAAGCTTCACTGTTGAAATCAAAGAGAAATGGCCAGAACAAAGCAAACCGCCAGGAAGTCCACCGGAGGAAAGGCTCCACGTAAGCAGCTCGCAACAAAAGCCGCGAGGAAATCTGCTCCGGCGACCGGCGGAGTGAAGAAACCACACAGCTTCAGGCCAGGAACGGTGGCGCTGAGGGAGATAAGGAAGTACCAGAAGAGCACCGAGCTGCTCATCCGCAAGCTGCCCTTCCAGAGGCTCGTCAGAGAAATCGCTCAGGACTTCAAGACTGATCTCCGCTTCCAGAGCTCCGCCGTCGCCGCCCTCCAGGAGGCCGCCGAGGCTTATCTCGTCGGAGTATTTGAGGACACCAATCTCTGCGCCATTCACGCCAAGCGTGTTACCATCATGCCCAAGGATATCCAGCTTGCTCGCAGAATCCGTGGCGAGAGGATTTAGATCTCAGATTGAATCTAGTCAATATAGGGTTTCAGGAGGTAGTTATTAGCTTAGTTCAGGTTCTGTGATGTGATTAAAAATGTGTGGGTTCTTTTTCTAGCTTTTGGGGTAGCGTAATCCAAGTGGAGCAGTTAGTTGAATATCAAAGATTGTTTTGCTGAAATCTGCTTATTTGCCGTGAAGTGGTGATCTGTGTGTGTTGTGTTTATTTGTGTGTTGCTTAGCTGCTTGATGATGATTCAACTCAGGGTTTGATTACAGGCAATTATAGAGAAACTTTTACTCTACCATACCATGAAAGAATTATCGAAAAATTGAATTGGTTTGTTATTCAAATCAATGAGTTAAAGTGACCAAGTGAATAGTCACAAAAGTCAATTTGGGTAGAAAGAACTGGGACGGAGTGGTAGTATTTAGCTGCTCATCACACAAATTTCCGTGTTACTGTTTACAAGACTAATCTAACTTCCAAATAAACTCAATGCTCTCCTTTTTGCGCTTCGCCGTATCTGGAAAAAAGCACGGTCAATAAGGCTGTACCAAACCAAACGAAGCACAGATTGATGATGCTTAAGCTATGACAAGGTGATGTTTCTCTACCACCCAAGATATTCAAGAAGAATCAGACCTCAAAACATACCACCATCATTTTTACAATAATACCATCATTTATATCACATCGTAATATCTTTCAATCTCCATCTCTTTGCATCCACTCTTCAAAATTGTCATATGCACCAACTTAAATGTCCCACTAATCTATCACATTTTATGTGATGTAGTACTAACGTTGGAATGCTGTTGGAACTTCCATGTTGGCATCTGTAGAGTCTCTTTGCTTTTACAAGCAAAAATGTTCACCATTTAGTTTGAAAATTTGGTGAAGGTTGCAAATACACTTTCGATTCCAATAGCACCATTGACATCATTTCAAAATCTCACGTAGGTAGCTTGAGACCGTAAAAAACCCACCTCAGAATCTCAATGTAACGCGTAAGCCAATACTACGGGCCTATAAAGAAATAGTCTCCATTTACATGTACAAAAAAATTACACAAAATGAGAGATAGACTACAAATCTATCATAAAAAATTCTGCAATCTCAATCGCCTATCACCAATTTGCAATTTGGTTCTCGTAATGAAAGATCTGTCGGTGAGACAGATTATCAATCATTTAAACAAGAATGAAGAGTTGAATTTTTCGAAAGCAATACAGGAAAAAGTCTTCATCTACTATCTAAAAGAAAGACCATTTCACATATAATGCTCTGATACATTGCGCGTCCGAGATTGATAACAGCTGCAAAAAGAAAGAAAAAAAAAACAGAAAATAAGCAAAGAATACATTATATGAGCTAGCTGGAAACAATGGAGTTGAATTGCTCTTTGCTGATCTACTTGCTTCATGGAACAAATATTGTTTTTCTTTGCAATACATCATCCATAACAAGGAATTTTCAGCATATTGACAGCTTCTCTGGGCTTCAAGTCTAACAAGTATTTTTTTTGGTATGAAAACCATTAACATACAAAAAAAAAGAAGAAGATGTAATTAAAATTGCAAGAGATCACTATATAAGGGTGTGCTTTCCTCTTTGTAAACCATCAACAAAGCCTTTTGGGACTTCTGAAACATTCATACACTTGAGTACTGTTTTCTATCTTCTGGTAGTTGAAAATGGCAAATTCATTGCCAATGGCACTGTGTGCCTTGGCAATATGCTTGTTAGCTGCTACTCATGTAGCTGCTGCATATGACAAGTCTTACTATTACGCATCCCCGCCGCCACCACCGGCAGCTTACAATTACAAATCACCACCACCTCCCGTCGCCTTATGTTTACAAGTCTCCTCCTCCGCCATCTCCTCCACCTCCTCACTACTACAACTCACCACCACCTCCTTCTCCGTCACCTCCACCTCCATATGTGTATAAATCACCTCCGCCGCCATCGCCCTCACCACCTCCTCCTTATGTTTACAAATCTCCACCTCCACCATCACCCTCACCACCACCTCCATACGTGTACAAGTCCCCTCCACCTCCATCTCCATCACCACCTCCTCCTTATGTTTACAAGTCCCCTCCACCACCATCTCCCTCACCACCTCCTTATGTTTATAAATCACCACCACCACCTCCTTATGTTTACAAATCTCCACCACCGCCATCTCCATCACCCCCGCCTCCATATGTGTACAAGTCACCTCCACCACCATCTCCCTCACCACCTCCTCCTTATGTATACAAGTCCCCACCACCACCATCCCCTTCACCACCTCCTCCATATGTGTACAAGTCACCACCACCACCCTCACCTCCTCCTCCTTATGTATACAAGTCCCCACCACCACCATCTCCCTCACCACCTCCTCCATATGTGTACAAGTCACCACCACCACCATCTCCCTCACCACCACCTCCTTATGTTTACAAGTCTCCACCACCACCATCTCCATCGCCCCCACCTCCATATGTGTACAAGTCCCCTCCACCACCATCCCCATCACCGCCACCTCCATATGTCTACAAGTCTCCACCACCACCATCTCCTTCACCTCCACCTCCGTACTATTACAAGTCCCCACCTCCACCCTCGCCATCACCACCCCCACCATATTACTACAAGTCTCCACCTCCACCGTCACCATCACCACCTTCCCCATATTATTACAAGACCCCACCTCCTCCATATTATTAGAAGGCCACCACCAGCCCCTCCGTACCTCCACCGCATTACTACTATAAGTCACATACTCTTTCCACCGTTTACACTTTATATTTTTTCACTTTATATTGCTGCTGCTCATAGGTCCACATAAAATAATAATCAACGCTTGGATGTGACTCAAACAGAAGAAAAGAAGACTGGCTTGGATGATAGACGGGTTGAAGCAGATACCTATACATTTATACTCAGATGTTTATTTACTTTCAGCATATCTGTAAATTTCAATTTTTTCTTAATAAAAAGCCATTTCTCAGTTTCTATTTTACTTGTTCTTTCTGTTATTATTTGTCCTAGTCTCTATTTTTCCTGTGATATGATACAGGTTCGGGTTGTTCAATTCCCGGGTGCGCAAGAAGCTAAAGACCAAAACATCTTGACAACATTTTCCTCATTTTCTGAATTCCACAACTTCGACGTAAAAATGAAAACAAGGTGAACTAGACCTACAACACAGTGCGTAACAGGGCCGGCTCATCCACTAGCCAGATTAGGTGTTCGCCTAGGGCCCCAAATTTTAAGGGGCCCTGTAGTATTTTTTCAAGAGTAGTGGGTAAGGTTTTATGTTCTCCCAATTTTTTTTACCGGTTAAAAATCTGAACTATTAGTAAAATGCGGGGTATATACCACCCTACAAACGAGTAGGTTTTTTTTAATTCACAGTTATACTTATGTAAAAAGGGCCTCACTTTCAAATATCGCCTAGGGCCCATGAAAGTCTAAGGCCGGCCCTGGTGCGTAAATGTCACTGCAATTACGCGTCATACCTACCAAATCCAATGAACAGCTAGCTATCTAGGAGTGTTGCTAACGACCTTAGTCCACTAAGAATGTCAAGTCAACAGTAAAGAATAAAATGCAGAAGGCGTGTCGCGTTCATCAGTTAAGAAGTAGTAGCATGACTATAACACGTTCCAATGTTTCAATCAGATTAAAAAAATCATGCCTTGGTAGTGACTGGACTGGACTAATAGAAATGCATATAACCATGATTTTAACATGTTCCAATGAGATCCATTTACTCCATGTTCCAACTGCTTTATTCTGAGGGATGAAGACATTCCTAATGTGTGATTCTTTGAGTATGTAACTTCTCACAAATATGCATCCTTCAGAAAAACCAGTTTTATATCAGATCATCTGCGCGTTAGAGCAGTGCAAATTGTAAGTGACGCCGATTAAGAGGAAGGATGTCGCCGTGGTGATGAGGAGAGATATAGGAGAGTAGAAAAGAGGTTCTCAATCGAGAGAGAGAGAGAGAGAGAGAGAGAGAGAGAGAGAAACATGGTGGGTTCCTTAGAAACTGACGAGGGAGAGAGAAACAGAATAGATAACGAGAGAAGGAAACAAGGGTTATCTCGTTTTCTTTTTCTTTTTTTTTCTACAAAAATAACAAACTTTTTTTTTTTGGAAATAATGGAAAATTTAATATATTAGACGGATAGAGTATATAGTTTTAAAAGGAAAACAAAAAGTGGTTTGAAAATCTATTATAGAAGCATATGGGTATTTCTATTTTCCTACTTTAGCATATACGGGTTACAAACGGGTTATAAATGGGTTAACGGGTCACATTGACCCGTTTATGACCCACCCATAAAACCCGTTTCATTTAAACGGGTAGAACGGGTTGGACCCACTTACAAATAAACCCATTTATAAACGGGTCAGGTTCACCCGAACCCGCCCGTTTGACACCTCTAGGAAGCAAACCAATTTCACCCAATTTCGCGACCCGATTTGAAATCGAAAACTTCGCTGTGGGTCTCCTTCCACTCGCCGAATTTCTTCACTCTTTGCCTATGTAAACCCCTCAAACTTTGAGCAAAAACCCACACAATTCACAACTCTCAATCTCTCACCCACGCTCTCTCTCTCACCGTTCAGATTCGCCGGAAAAACCAGCCCCGACCGAACCCAGCAAGGTTCGGCCGAAGCCCAGGCAACCAGCGCCGCTGCTTCCTCGCCGTGCGATTCCGTCCTCGTCGTCGCCGTCATCCGCCCTTTTCTGCCGCTGCTCCGCCTCGCGCCACCGTTCGTCGCCTCATCCCCGTCCTCTTCTCAATTGGGTACAAACCCGTCACTCTCTCTTTCTTTATCTATTCTTTTGTTTTGTCTTTTTTTTTTTGTTTTCTCGTTATTTAATTTAGTTAGTTAGTTAATGAGAATAATTGGGAAGAAGTTGAACAAGTGTGGGCTTGGCCTTGGCCTAGTGGTTTGATGTTAGCACTTAAGAGCTGGGTGTGGTATGTGGGGTGTAGGTTCCGGGTTCGATTCTCACAGGAGGCAGATTTTTTTTTATACATTTTATTTTACTCATCATTACCCATTTATATATATATATATATATATAATTTTACTCAACATTATCCAAAAACAAAAGTGTAGAACGAGGGTGATAAAAGTATTTTTCCTATTTATTTTTATATGCTTATTACAAGCTAGAATAGGTTATTTTCTTCAATAAGTTTGTTATTTATTTTAAATAGAGTTAGTTAACTTGTAATATGTTCTCTACTAAGGCCTGTTTTGGATTATGAGAAATTACTATTAGAATTATAATTATTTTCGGGATAAAAAATATGCTTCTCTACCCTAAATATTAAAACCAATAGTTTAGTTAATCTTATAAGTTATATTTATAAAACTATATCTATTTTTATAATAATAAACAATAATCATTATAAATCATGTTTTAATAGAAGTATTATCGTTAAAGGTTGGGAAAATAATAGGGGGTTGCACCTACATGTACAAGTAGGATTTTGTTTGTGTTTGTGCTAACAATATATTAATAGAGTATTATAAATTGTAGGCAATGAGTTTTTCGACGAAAGATACGTCGAATATTACGACTAGTTTGTCGTAACTGCTTTTGTTTGAGGTAAATAAACATGTCAGGCCTAGCGCCATTTCCTCTTTTCGTGTCAAATGATTTCCTTCCTACTTGTCTCAAAATGGGTATCATGTGAAATATATGTTACCTGAATACCTGTTTCAAATCGTTGAAATGTTTCTCTGAAAATATCACAGCAATCTAATAATCCATGATAACGTAAAGTGGAAGAGTTGTGCGGAGAGTATTGTTGTATGGTTACTATTGGCATTGGGCGTGCTGACTTCGGTCTCTCGTCCAATTAATTTTAATCAATCCAGTTGCAATGCCCCGGATAGCTCCTTGTACTCACTCTTCTGGCCGCAAGAAGTCTGTAAGGGGGTGTCGACACTTAAGGTCCTAGATGCTTGCGAAGGGTACTGGTTCTTTTTCCCCGTCACAACAAATTAACAATGTGATTTTGATTTTAGTGTAAATGATGGATGAATATGAGATTCTGGAAACTCCTAGAAAGTAATACCAAATGAGCTTATTCTGAAACTGACATTAGATGTATCAGTTCATGCGATTAAAACGGACATACATAAAGTAGGTTTTTATTTTTTTACATGACAAGTAAGAACCAATATTATGACCATCGGTGCTTAAAAACCTATACTAGTATTATCGATTTCATTCTCAAGAACTGCTATTCGCATGGTCGGTTCTTTACACAATTTTCTTAAAATCCTTATCCCTTTCCATTCACCACCACTCATTGCATCGTCTCCTATATCTCTTTGTCCAGGTGAATTACAGGAAAAACTCCACTGCACCGGTGACCGAGGAATCGAATGAATCAGCACCAAACAAAGGCTCAAGATCTTTTTCCGTCGCCTCCGTAAAGATCTACATCGAAGAAACACAGAAACCCCAAAAGATAACCCGAAAGCATGTTATTATATATCCATACAACTTACCCTATCTAATTTCTTGCTATAATCAATCACTCAGAATACAAAATGCTTATCCTACCTTATTCCAGTATAATCATATCTTATTACTGCTCTAATCCGCACAATTTTTATCCTTTATCCTAACGAGGCCAAGAAGTACTACCTCCGTAACTCCTATTTCTCCACGTTTTGACTTTTACCACTTTTTATTGGGTTAATTTGACCCTGTGATTTGGATAGCAAAATGATAAAACTTTTACTCTATGACACCACTAAAAAGTTATCAAAAAATTGTACCTATTTTGCTACTCAAATCACCCGGTCAAAGTGACCCCAACTATGGATGAAAAATCAAAATGTAGAGAAATACTATGACCATTTTGGTACCAATTGAAAATCTAAATAAGTAGCTGAAATTATTTGGAGAAATTAAACTAGTTGAAAATCTAAAGTAATTGAAAATTTTAAAAATATTTGGTACGAGCAGTGAATGAGAATATGCAAAATTGGAGATAAAATAATTTGTTAGTCCAAAACTGACAAAAAATGGTATAGCCCGGTTTTATGGTGGAGTTCAACATGTCGGCCTCATTAATAGGCGCAAAAAAGAAAAAGAATAAAAACTTTGCCCAGTTTCAGAGTGTCTTTTAAAGAAAACACAAAGCCCAGTAGCCCACTAGTCCATTTTTTACATCGTTTCTCCTATTGGTCAATTAGCAACACACGCGGATCGCTTCTCTCTTATTGGTCCATTCGCAACACACGCGGATCACCACCTTATAAGCTAATCCTGACCGTTGAATCTACACAATGTGTGTTTTCGTAACTCAAAATCCAACGGCTCCTATACATTTCCTCTGAAAATATTGAAAATCAAACTCTCTCGGCAAACTTTTCCCCCCAAATACACTGCTATATAAGATCCCTCCAATACCTCTCCCCAAATCATCCATTCAATCAGTTCTCTCACTCAGCAGATCTTTTCTCTCTGAAGCTTCACTGTTGAATCAATGGCCAGAACAAAGCAAACCGCCAGGAAATCCACCGGAGGAAAGGCTCCACGCAAGCAGCTCGCCACAAAAGCCGCGAGGAAGTCGGCTCCGGCGACCGGAGGCGTGAAGAAGCCACACAGATTCAGGCCAGGAACGGTGGCGCTGAGGGAGATCAGGAAGTACCAGAAGAGCACCGAGCTTCTCATCCGCAAGCTTCCCTTCCAGAGGCTCGTCAGGGAGATCGCCCAGGACTTCAAGACTGATCTCCGCTTCCAGAGCTCCGCCGTCGCCGCCCTCCAGGAAGCCGCCGAGGCATACCTCGTCGGACTCTTTGAAGACACTAATCTGTGTGCAATTCACGCCAAGCGCGTTACGATTATGCCAAAAGATATCCAGCTTGCTCGCAGAATCCGTGGCGAGAGGGCTTAGATCTGATGTTGAATCTACTCAGGCTAGGGTTAGGGTTGTGATTGTGATTAAGATGTAGTGCCTTTGAGGTTTTGTAATCCAAGTGGAGAATTTCTATATCAAATATTGGTTTTCTGAAAAAGTTGTACTACTTGTTTTCAATTTTGTTCTGTTTTTTGCTCTTGAACTTGATTCCAGATCTGGTTTTTGGATATTAGCAATATAATACTGCTATTCACAGGCAATTAAACTGACATTAGTCTAATCAATTGCTCAATTACATGGGTGATGCCCAAATCATTGACTGAAGAATTTTCATTAAAATAACATAAGCTTTGTGTTCCTCATGCTTTCTTTTGCTGCTGGGAAAATGGCATTACCAGCCATCAATGTGTCTTCACTCACATTCACAACTTGTACCAAATGCTATGTGAGAAACCACTTCTGCTACAGATCCTGAATCATTTTCTCCCAAATCTGAAATCACCAAAATGCTCCTTAGAAGAACCAAATACTACTATTCAATTCATCAAAGAGGGAAGAATGGTCTTTGGCTATCTGCCTAATGGTCATCAGATGATGCAGTGAGAATAAGTCTTCAATTGTGGATGGGAAGAGGTATAAATTCAACTTATCAGGAGCTTTTCAAGGCCTAGTGTTTTGTAAGCTATTGCTATCAAGGAACCTCTGTCTTGGCCTAAGAAAAAAAAAGTTCACTCATTCATGCATTCTATCGAATTGCAAGGTGCTCATTAATCATCTTTCTTCTCCCAATTCCTGCCGCTCCTCTGATGCGAATGCCAGTTATTGAAGATATTGTAAGTAGCCCTCTCAAAGTTTTGTATAATTTTTTCTCTTCATTTTTTATCCCATGAACTCTTAAAGTTTCGTAATTTATCAATTCATTAGCCATAGTAATCTAATCAAGAAGGTTGTTGATAAATATAAGAATTGAAAGAAATTATCTTCATCCGCAGTTAAGAAGGATGTCCTAATCAAAGCAATAGGCTAATTTCTCCAAACTATGCTTAGAGATGCCCCGATTATCTCTACGTGTGTCGTCTCAGAAGTTTTCAAATGTTCAAAACACGAACATAACTGAAATAAGAGAAGCAATATAAAGGCCAACACAAATAGTATTGCGGTGATATCCTGTTTGGTAACTGTTTGAAAGAAGATATAAAACAGCTAAAAAACTACCAAGATCGGTGTTTTGATAAACAAATGTTCTTAATAAAAAAACAATGCTAAAAGAATAGCCAAAAACAGTGTTGTCAAATGTGTTTTTAGTAAAAAAAAAGATTTTTAAGTAAATCTGTTTTTAAAGACAAGTTCTTCTCCATCCCCTTTTGGTACCACCACCTTCTGGCGCTGCGATTCTTTTTAGTTCTCTAGAGGTCCTTCCGGAGCAGATTGTCCCCCGATCAACGGGTTTATTGGAGGTGCCTGATTAGTATTACCAGTTGTCTCTAAGGAACTATCAGAGTTTAAGTAACTCTTATGAGGTATTAGCTAGCTCCTCCCCAACTGGCACAGTGCACAACATCAACTGCAAAGCCAGTTAATGTGAGAAAATTATTTTTAACTAATTATTTGGGCTGCCAATAATTGTATTTTAGTATTTATAAAACTGGTTGAAAGTGGTTCAAGTAATTCACCGGTACGAAGCCAATACGTCCGTGATCCTGTGTTTGGCCCATGGTGCATATTAGTATTATTATTTAGTGTGGTATGTAGGTGTGGGCTGTTTGGTCATTGGGCTCCTTGATAGGAGGGCCCAATGACTGTTTATTATTATTAGACCTGGTCCCCTCTTCACTCCCAAAAATCCTAGCTAGCTCTTATAAATAAGACTAGTTGGGGGATTGTTAACCCTATCGAAAAACAACAAGAGTGAGAGTAGTAGGGAAAGATTCGGTGCGCTATCTCTTCCAAATTTGTGGAGATTCGACGACTACGAACATGGCTGGATCAAACGGTATGTCTTACAATCATTGTAACAGCATTGGTGTTTTAATTTCTTGTATGAGATCCTATAAATAATCTTACAAGTGTTATAAGAGCCTTCATACATTAAGTGTTCTTCCTCTCTATTAGCTCGAGAGACACATTCTACACCACAATCTGAATTAATACACATTTTTCAAGTTCGAATAACGTTTACCTCTTGTGCTTTGTAAATAAGGATGACTTGAATTGACATTAGCTACAGAAACTTTCAATAATCTCTTATGTTGACACTTTTGTGACATTTCTCTCCACCAAGGTGAAAATGGTTGGTTACTATTGAGGCTGTTAGCACATTTGTTATAAGTGATTACTATTGACGCAATTTCTTACATTGGTGCGGGACTAATAGATGGTTCGGGGTCAAACAAGCTGAGTCGACTTGTTCGACTGAGGCTCGACTCCCTACAGCATCATGTCATAGGCTTAGGCTCATTCTGAGTTTTACATAGTAGGCCCAATTGAGTTTTTTGAATAATTATTTCTTGCTCCAAGAACAAATTTGACACAATGCTATAAATATGTATTATATACTGTATGGTTAGAGGCTTAGAGTAACGCCACATCATTTGCTTTATAGCAAATAAAAATTCCTTCTCATGAGTGGTGTGTCTGAAAATATCAGATTTATAAGCTCACCATGAAGAATTGACACTCTGACTGCTATGTTGCCCGTCCGTGCAATATCATAATGAACACTTCGACACATGTACTATGCAAAAAACTGACAACGCCCTACAATTTGACAGTAGGCATGAATGTAGCAAGAAATTCATTAGTGACGTGGTTGTTAAGGCTTATAGATGGTCCCTTTGAAAATTGGCAAAATCATAAGTTCACTGGGACCATCTATAAGAGACCATCTATAATCTATCCTACCCTAGGGAGGAGGCTCGAACTCGAGACCTCAATGAACTGCCTCAACGACTCTAATCACTGGGCTAAACGGCGAGTTCAAAAATACAACTTGTGTTGTTTGTTTCATTCATGAATTTAGTTGTGTAAAAAGGGAACTTTATTCATTGTTTGCCTAGGTACCCGAAAACCAAGAGCAGGCCCTGACCGTTCTTTAAATTGGGAATTCTTCTTCACGCCCAAAATAGAGTATTCTAGTTGGACTAATGAAAATGTAGTGTAGCCCAGTTAATGGTAGAGCGAATTCGGTATGGACCAGTTTTACATTTATCAAAAACACAAGCCCACTAGTCCATCTCCGCAGTTACCTCCTATTGGTCAATTATCAAAGACGCGGATCGCCAACTCGTACTCAAATCCTCACCGTTGAAGCTACATTGTGTTTCGTAAATCGAAATCGAACGGTCTCTGGTACATTTTCTTCTGAAAAATCTTGAAAATCGAAAACTTCCCTCCAACAACACCCTGCTATAAAATCGTTCCAAAACCTATCCCCAAATCGCCAAACAGTTTCATTTCACCCTCTCTTCTCTCTAAATCGTTCTCTGAAGTTTCACTGTTGAATCTAAGAGAGATGGCCAGAACAAAGCAAACCGCCAGGAAGTCCACCGGAGGAAAGGCGCCGAGGAAGCAATTGGCCACAAAGGCGGCGAGGAAGTCGGCTCCGGCGACCGGAGGCGTGAAGAAGCCGCACAGATTCAGGCCAGGAACTGTTGCACTGAGGGAGATAAGGAAGTACCAGAAGAGCACCGAGCTTCTCATCCGCAAGATTCCCTTCCAGAGGCTCGTCAGAGAGATCGCCCAGGACTTCAAGACTGATCTCCGCTTCCAGAGCTCCGCCGTCGCCGCCCTCCAGGAGGCAGCCGAGGCATACCTCGTCGGAGTATTTGAAGACACTAACCTCTGTGCGATTCACGCCAAGCGCGTTACCATCATGCCAAAAGATATCCAACTTGCTCGCAGGATCCGTGGCGAGAGGATTTAGATCTCATTTATGTTGAGAATCTAGAGTTTAGTTAGCTATATATATATATTTTGAATTAGGGTTCTGTTTTTGTGATTAATATGTGATTGCTTTTGGGGTTGTAATCCAAGAGGTTAATATGAATATGAAAGATCAGTTTGCTGAATATTTTGGGGTTCCCATTTCAATTGTGTTTGCTTCAACTGATTATTGTGTCTGCTGCGATTTGTGGAAGCAATTGCCCAGTTACATTTCACATAATTTTCAACTCAATACAGAGTATAGGATATATTATCAGCAGTTGAAGAAACAATGATGGGCTTATTCAGAACAAATACATTTAACCCGTTTGTCTAGCCCAGTATGAACACCTAACATAAACCTAAACAATTCTTTGTATCTGGTGCTCTGCCTAAAGGTCCAACTCCCATGCTGTTTTTGTTTTTCTTTTCTTGTTTTCTCCTGTGATAAAGAACACACACACAAAAAGAGAAAAGAAATCAGGTGTACTGCCACTTCTTTGGTGCCCTACTGGCTTGCTATATACATTTTTGTCCCAGAAATAATAACCAGTTGCGGGTCACCAGCTAAAATGTAACCGGTTGGCAAATAATACTATTTAAAACCCTTCTATCAAAACACCTTAACTTGTGCACATGGGTGCTATGTCAATGGTAAATCATTTAAAACCTTGATTGCGGAGAAAATAATAAGTTAATATTTTTTTTGGACGTCTAACTGGTTAGGCTAAACTTCTTCAAAATATTATGTTTTTTTCGGAAAATACCATCTTGTCATTTTCTTAAAAAAACACATATTCTTTTTAATTGAGCCCAATTAAATCTGATTAGAACTCAGGGGTATCCCACGCCGGCGTGGCCATAAGAGACGGTGAAGGCTCTGTGTTAGCTGCGGGAACTGTTTCGACGGGATATGCGGGGTCGACGAAGGATGCGGAAGCAAAAGCTCTCAATTATGCAATTGATTTCGCAATAAAGCAAGGTTTTCAACTCTGTTTGTTCGAAGGGGATTCCAAAACACTGGTAGACAATTTGTGCTTAGGAAAGGGGAGGAGCTCCGAGGGATCTGACGGAGGTTGAAGACGAACTCAGCAGAGCTCTCTTTGAGATTAGCAAGATTCCCCAAGCTTCTTTGGCTTTGTCCCTGAGATCTAGCAACAATATGGCGCATAGTCTAGCTCAGTTTAGAGCAAAAGATAGTGATAATATAGAATGGATAGATCATATCCCAAATTGGGTTACTGCTTCCTCCCCCTTAGGGGCTTATGCAATATATGCCAGTTCTAAAAAAAAAGTTAAATATGATTAGCAAACTAATCCAATTTAATTAGGCCCAACAAAAACCAACCAAATTAAAACAGTGAACACTGTTTGACAAAACACGAGACCCATTATTTCCCTAACCTAATTTGGCTATTCCTCTTCGTTTTCTCTCAGCCTCTCGGTGTTTTTCCCCAATTCTCTCCCATCTTCTATCTCTCTCTGTCTCTCTATCCGTGTAGATCTAGGGTTTGCTGAAAACCTTTAATTTCTTTGAATTTTCGACTGTAAAAGGTCGATTCACCATGGTTGATGAGTTTGAAGGGTATTGGTGTCTCGATTCTTATGACTCCTAAGTCTGGTAAGAGTCTGTCGATCCAGTCCCCTTGGACTCCGGTTGGTCTTTTGTGCTTGAATCCGTCGATATCGATGAAAACCAACCACCGGACGACCATGGTGATGCGGTGGTGGCCTCCAGCGTCGTGCATGCGTATGTTTCGTCGATTAAGACTAAACTCAACCACCATATCATCTTGAGGAACCTAAAGCGTCGTCCGGTGGGATGGTGGTAGATTCCAACGACTATGGTGATGAATCAAATGATGAGTACAATTCTGATGATGTGAGGGAGTCTGAACTTATGCTTAAGGGGAAGGGAGGTTCATATATTTAAACTCTAGTTTTTCAATTCATCTGTCTATCATGCTATATATACGGATCTGCTTGATCCAATGTGTCTAATTGATCCTTGTTTATATGATATACTCATTTCTGATGTTCTCATATGTGATTGTTATCTGTGGATATGCTTGATGATAGATGATCTATTCATCCCTTTTTATGTGATCTACCCAATTTTGATTGTGATCTACTGATCTGTGATTATGTGATGAGCTCACTGTTGACCTGTTATTATTGGAGATCAATTACACTGATCTGGTTAGACATATTCAATAATGGTGGATTCTTATCCAATATGAGAATATCACGTGTCCTGCTAACTGTAGCAATTGAGAAACTTATTCAGTATTACACTCTTGTTACTATTGTGTTATGTTCAGTGTTATGGCACTAGAGAAACTGGATTGTATTATACTCTTGCTACTAGTGGTTGTAGTATTGTGTATTGCAAAACCTTATTGACAATGTGATGTTGTGTAGCCATTACATTGAAGTTTGTGTATTCTTCTGATGAATGACAATGTGTTTGTGATGCTGTTGGTTAATACGCTTACAAATTTCTGTTTGATTACATCCACATTACATGTCTTTACATGCTAGTTGCATTCAACATCCACAGTATATGTCAACGATGATCATACATTATGAGACATGTCTTACAAAACACCAAGAACATTTTACAACACTTGTCTCACAGAGACTAAAAGTATGCAAGACACATGATTGTCTACCTAAGCATATGATTGTCTAATTACCAAAAGTTGCATTGTCTATCTTCTTTAAACATAGTATCCAAGAGACTCGAAAAGGAATGCATTATCTATTTGTTGTTTTTCTCCAACTAATATTCAATGCATTCCATGACTAGTCCAATGTCTACAGTCAAGATCCTTGGCAACATGCGCATTGATCTCATGTGTTGCTTACCCACGTGTGGTAATGCATATTTGTTGCGTCCCTTAACTTTGAGCATCTTCACCGTGCATTGTTGGCTAGTTAGAAAGACATCATCTAGTGTTTCTGGTTTGAGTACCTCAAATGCCATATGAACTGCCTCTATCAACTCTTCCAAATTCTCTGTTTGCATCTCCTATTGTAGATTTTGGATTTAATTGAAAAAACCTAAGTTATTGGCATTTGTGTCTGGACTCCTAGCTGGTTGATTAACCATAGTGATGTTGAATTCCTCACTAGTGGTTGTTTTGAATATGACTTGAAGTCAAAGGCGGCAAAAGTCAAAGGCGGCTAAGAGATTTAGGAAACAAATTGGGGGTCCAACTTTGGCAGTTTTTGGGTTGTTTCCTTATTTGTTCTATAATCGTTTTTGGGATGTCTTGGGCACTAAGTCGGTCCTATATGTCTATATAAGGGACCTAGCTTGTGCCTAAACATTGTGGGTTGTCACTATTGCCTTTGGCCATAGTGTGGATTGTATTTGTGGTGTTTCTCTCTAATAAACATGGGTTTTCGGGTCGTGGAGGTAGCTAGCTAATCACTAGTGAACCACGTTATATCGGGTGTTTCTTGTGTTCTTGTTTTTCATCGTTATCATCGTTCTAAGCTAGGTCCAGATCATAACAAACTGGTATCAGAGCTCGTTTCTGCAGGGGGTTTGTCATAGAAACTGGTATGAGAGCTTGGTTCAACGATTCAAGGGGAGCTCAGAGCTTGGGTTCGGTGTTCAAGATCATGGTGGAGCTAAAGACCTAGGGTTTCACAATCCGTGAAATTCATTGCTACGGTTTCGCGATCAAGGTGGAGCACGCGTTTGGGGGTTACAGATCTGGAAAAGAAGCTGCAGAGAAGATGACCGGGGGGATGACCAAGATCGACAAGTTCATAGGGAGAAACAGCTTCAGCTTATGGCAGATCAAGGTACGTGCTTTGTTGAAGCAGCAATGTCTGTGGTTGCCATTGGCGGAAGATAAAGAGGGGGCTTATACAACCACCATCGCTGAGTTTGAGTCTCAGCAAGAGGGGACGCAGCAGAGGGCTGCGTATGGGGGTTCAGACAGTCAGAGTTCCGACACGATAGTGGCGGCCAAGGGAAGCTACAGTGACGTCTGTTCAAACGGTAGAGAAAAGAGACACCAGTGGACGAATGATGAACTCAGGATCTGCAGGTTTGGCTGCAGGTGGAGGGTACTTCGGAGGATGGTCTGGTTCTCTAAGCCCCATTGGGGGGCATGGAATATGTGCTCTTGACGAGGAGGCAGATTTGGCATGGGGGAGTCTCTGATGAGGGACACGACACGTGTAGGGCGTGCAAGGGGGCGCGTATGATGCGCGCAAGGGGGCGATTTTGCAAGCATTCGGTGGGAATTGGAGCAATTTCGCAGAAACGTTGCAGGAATTCAGCGGGAATTGGAGCAACGTGCTGGGGGGTTTGTTGTAGGGACTCGGTGGGAGTCGGAACAACAAACAAACTTGTTGTAGGAACTCGGGGGGAGTTGGAACAACAAGAAGGGGGTTTGTTGTAGGGACTCGGTGGGAGTCGGAACAACAAACGATTTTGTTGTAGGAACTCAGTGGGAGTTGGAACAACAAACAAGGGATTCGATTGCAGGAACTCGGCCGTAGTTGGAGCGTCGATAGGGTTCGATTGCAGGAACTAGACGGGAGTTGGAGCATCGCTGGGGGCACTCGTTGTAGGATCTCGGCGAAGATGGAACAACTTGTGAATTTGGGGTTATTGGAGAGAAGCATCGGTTCAGGTTCGGGTTGCTGAGATGATTCAAGTCAAGGTGGAGATTTGTTGAATATGACTTGAAGTCAAAGGCGGCAAAAGTCAAAGGCGGCTAAGAGATTTAGGAAACAAATTGGGGGTCCAACTTTGGCAGTTTTTGGGTTGTTTCCTTATTTGTTCTATAGTCGTTTTTGGGATGTCTTGAGCACTAAGTCGGTCCTATATGTCTATATAAGGGACCTAGCTTGTGCCTAAACATTGTGGGTTGTCACTATGGACTTTGGCCATAGTGTGGATTGTATTTGTGGTGTTTCTCTCTAATAAACATGGGTTTTCGGGTCGTGGAGGTAGCTAGCTAATCACTAGCGAACCACGTTATATCGGGTGTTTCTTGTGTGCTTGTTTTTCGTCGTTATCATCGTTCTAAGCTATGTCCAGATCATAACAAACTGGTATCAGAGCTCGTTTCTGCAGGGGGTTTGTCATAACAGGTTGCAACTATGAACTCTGGGTCATCAGCTGATACATGACATGGTGCATTATCTTTTTGTATCTTGATGTCTTTAGATAAATATCCATGCAATTTTTCCTTGATTGCAGGTATTATGTGGTTGATGATCATGTCTCTTATGCATTCCTTGTTAACTGACGGTATCGGCTTGAGCTCTTGTGTACCCCTAGGTCTGTACACACTTCCTCTTCTTGCTGCAATTTCTTCCACAAATGGTCAGATTTCTAATCTGCCATCCCACACCACTTCTCCATCAGACCCATAGATAGGCCTAATTACAGCACTCATGAACGTTAACTTGGGTATGAAAGCCTTAGAATGTGTTGATTTGTGAGGTGATATCTCATGTGGAAGCAAGATAAATCTCTCAATAAGTTGATTTAAATAAAACCACATTTCATCAATGTGGACTATGCTATCCATACTCTTGAATCATGTAGCACATGTATGTTCATTTGTGATTGTTTGAGGCAGAACTTGAGTCTTGCAAACATGTGATGCTTATTAAGTGCTGGTTTAACTGCCCTAGTAGCTGCTTTTTGGTATCCTTTCTTTTTCCGTCTTCTCATGGTTGATTTGTATGTCCTATAATTAACTGCAATTTCATGTTACAACAGAAAAGTGTTAGTACAGAATGTGTTTACTTGTTACAGTTAATAAATTACATGTATTACATGTTTTACTTTGTGAAACTTGGCTAATTAGATTGTTTACATCAATGATCCATTAATTGTGTGCTTGTTACATTTACTAAATTACATGTATTGCATGTCTTACTTTGTGAAATTTGGTTGATTACAGTGTTTACATCCATGATCCATTAATTGTTTGCTTGTTACAGTGTTAATTACAGTGTTTACATCCATGTGTAGAGTGATTACACATGCTCTATAATGAATATACATATTCCGATAGCTACTCTATGATGATTAAGCCTAATCTGAGAGAGTTCAATAACAATGTACAAGCACTATGCTGAAGTGCAACAATAGAGAAACTTGAAAGCATTACACTCTTGTTGTTTGTTGTAAATGATCAAATTCCTGTGAGTGACACTCATTTGTGATGCTCCTAGTGTTTGCATTAAAACATTACACTACTCAATGATGATTATAAAAATCTGAGAGAGTTCAATAACAATGTAGAAGCACTATGCTGAAATGCAAAAATGGAGAAACTTGGAGGTATTACACTCTTATTGATTGTTGTTCATTATCATTGTTGGTCTTTGATTTTCCGCAAATTTGAGCATCACATCCATTGCTTGTCCAGACGTGTCAAGCACCTTCATGGCAGCCCAAATATTGTATATTGTCTTGGTTGTAACTCCAAATTTGGTGGTTGCTGCATATACACTACCCTTACCAGCAACTATTATATGTTTTGAGCCTACAATTGCCCTACTACTATGTTGTAGTATGAACACCTTTATGGACTATTTCTGTTCCAATTTAGTCGTTTCACCGTCATTTGTAAACTAACCCAGTTATGAAAATGCAGGTTTTTCCAAGAAATGAGAAGGACTTTAAGGAAAACAATGAAGGGAATGGAGTTAGTAAAGACTATGCTTACTGTGGTGCAGAACCAGATGACGGTGTTCTGGAATTCACAGATGACTTCAGTTCCTGTTCTTCATCAGCACCAGTGCTATGTTTTTTACTTCTCTCTAATTTTAGTGTTCATCAACTGGGTTTATTTTTATAGAGATACTCCTAGTTGATCTTGTAAATGTCATGGATTAGACATGTGAAGTTGATGGAAGTTTGTCATATTTTGGGCTTATAAAAAGTGGGAAAGTTTAGTGTGGGGTTAAATATTTATGACTCACCATTCATTCACTTATTCTCCACTCTTAGTGGGAGTATTTTAGACAATTCACACCTTTTTAAATAAAACAACTCTCCCTTTTCCTTACCTTCCTGGTGGGACGGAGGCAATATGTGTTAGTTCAAAGAACATTGTTGGCACATAAACTTTAATATGATACGATAATTATTATTTACATGTAATAATTATACTGAGTTCAACGAGGCCACAAATAGGCTACCTATTCTTGAGAATAATCTAAATTATGAAAAAAAACATATAAACAATCTAACATATAAACTAATACAATCGCATTATATATATATATATATAATATTTTACAAGGAGTTTTTTAGGTTTTGTTCTCGAGTTGTTAAGTGGCATTTGACATTTTATTTATTTTCTACGCTTTCAGTTACAATAGTAACACTTCCATAACTAGAATACATAAAAGGAAATATTCCCATATCAAATTTCAAACTTTAGTTGCCACAAAATAGAAATGATTTAAATTTCTTTATAAAATAAGAAAACATTATCATCTTAATATAAAAAAAATATAGAAAGATACATTAGCTGAAATTATGTAATTTAATCTACACGATTAAAATTTATTCATTTTTTATAAATGATGAAATGCTAAAGAGCTGTAGGTTATCTCATACTTATCTTTCGCACATCAATAAAGCATTTTTCCCTAAATAAAAATCAATTTATTCCCACCCAATTATTATTCGTTCTTCGTAGTCAAGGTCTAAATAGAATTTCTTCCACATTGATAAAATAATAGCACCCAATTATAATTTTACTTGCGAATTTCAGCTTGAGTATTTTCTTAATCTTGAAGATGTGATAAAGATTAGTGATATCATCAACACTGATCTAAGAGCGTTTGGAGTGGGCGGTGTTCGGCGCTCTTTGCCAAATCTTTTCAATGGCCTAACTTCGAGTCAAAAGAAAATCATGTTCATATTTTTAAAGGTAAAAGAGAATTTAATGATAAATTTTGGAGTGCTGATGTAATGGTTGGCATTGTGGCTTATTTAACAAATTATACATGAGACGAATTCTCTAGCGAGCGACATACGTCAGATGATCCAATTAGGTTCCGAAAGAAAGGATGAACCTTTTGAAGGGGAAAGACGATTCTACTGTGAATGATGTACGAATATTTTTGTATTAAATGTATGTCTGCTTGATTTTTTATTCGTTATGATAATAGTATCTTTTTCTTGCAGGACAACAAACATGTCGTTGCCCATAGGTTCTTGAATATCCACATACTCCAAATATATGCAAAGATCTATTCAAAGATGAAATTACTCCAAGTATACGCAAAGATCTATTCAAAGAGGTTTCCCGATGCCATTATGAAGAAGCGGAAGGAGGGGTCAAAAAAATATAAACCCAAATGGTATGATACTATAGTTGAGAAATTTAACTGAAATGTTTTAACTCTATAATACTAAACTAAGCGTGATTTAAGGTACATGCCTATCACACTTTTGTTTTGGTAAACGGAGGTGAATGAATTTCATGTGGATACAAATCCTATGTACCAAAGTACAAAAATTGGAGGGAAAAACTGAAGGATGAATTGGAAATGGCCTATATGCAATATGGGTACAGGATCTTCAACGAATACGATAGATAAATTGTCTAAAGGCCCTGGAGGAAATACGTATGTTCTTGTTGGGGAACTGGAGCACCCTAACGGCAATACATTGGTCATCAAATCATTTCCTTTTGATATTTTGGCAAAAAAATATGGTGAATTTTTGAGTAGATTGGTGAACTCTGGAGAAGACAATAACGAATTTTTTTTGAACAATATTTACATTTTGATGTCATAGTTCGTTACACGATTTATCAATGCTACTGTGTTCAAATGATCTGTTATTGCACAACTTCAAAACTGCCTACTCAAGAACACATTATTCGAAGTTGCTTTAAATCCGACTGATCGAGATTGCTGAGCAAAAAAATAAACCGATGCGAAAGTTAGACCATAAATGTAAATTCTCAACTATCAACATGTATTTACTTGGTATCAGTGGTGGGATCCAACGAAAAAATAGAGCTAAAGAGAATATATTTTTTCCATTCATTGGCTCATACATTTCAATAATCGTTGTTTTATGCAAGCCAACGATTTTATTTTCATGTTGCAGTTCTTCGTGACTTTTACAATGTCAAGCTCGACTATTGTAATTTTAGAAAAACAGGATAGTTAATATTTCATCAGTAACAACGGTATGACTTGGTAAGGATTCTAACATTATTTTCTGAATCTTCTGCAAGATGCCTTATTGCGGAAAAAAATCCGAGCTTTAGAAATGGTTTAGTAAGAAAGACGACGAAACATTGGAATACATGTCTTTCCATGATTGTGTGGTTTCCATGTGATTGTAGTTTAGTTGATATACGTCAAGGAAAGCACTGTTGATTTATAAACTTTACACGCATGTTAGACACATGTTGGAGAATAGTGTGTGAAACGAGAACCCTTATATTATTGAGAGAGAAATACAATGCTTGAACGTCAGGTTGCTCCAAGCGAACTTCGGTATTTATATTACCAACTTTCACTCCAAAACGGATACGGTTCATCATCATTAGTAAGAGACCTAGAACATTTCAGTTGTTTTGTTACATACTAAAAGTTATATTGTTATTATTTTATTGATTTTAATATTTACGAAAATCTGTACGGCAATGTTACAATTTAGAAGATATGGTTTATAGAGTCTCCTACACACAAAAAATATATTTTTAGTTCTTGTGATGAATATTTAATTTTCATTATTTGTTAATTCATAAGTTAATTCATAATACATTTTCATAAATATAATACAAAACATATGAAGTGCGGAGAAGCTTTATTGATACGGTAGAGGAAACCAATGAATATTTAATTTTCATTATTTGTTTTATTTTTGTGTGAAAAAATAAATAAAGTATATAATCAAAAGAAAAATATACATCAACAGACTTAATTCGTGCATATTTTTTTAGCTTGATTTTTGGTCATGTATGGAGATGTTATAATTCACTAGGGCTAGAACTTCGGTTAACCGGAACCGGAATTGGAACCGAACCGGTAGTTATTTAACCGAACGGTTTCAGTTCGGTTATCGAGTTTATTCGCCAATTTGGTTCGTCTAACCGAAACCGGAAATTGTCTCACATGTCTAACCGAACCGACATTGTGGGACCGAAAGCGGTACATTGGTCCGGTTCTGGTTCTGGATGGTTATTTAATTTTTTTGATATTTTTTGTTTCTTTAGTTTTATAATATTAAAAAACCTAAGATTAGCCAAAAAAACAAAACACATCTAAAAATAATTTTTATTACTAATCAAAATAAAAAATGTTCTAAAAAATTGCAACACTATAGTGTATGAAAATTCCAACTAGGTTGGCACCTACTCAACTATCTATAATTTACATTTTTTCTAACTTACATTGTTACTAACTTATTTTTGCATTCACAAAATAAGCATGAATAATCGCCTTTATTTTTCGTCGCATCTTCGTCTAATCGGCTTGATTTTCCGTCGCCTCGTCGTCTGGTCGCCCTGATTTTTCGTCACCTATTTGTCTACTCCCAAGCTTTCGAATAATTCTTCCACCTCTATGTCCAAAGGTCGAATGCGCTGTATCTGTTTGTCGGCATCGTTCCAATCCTTTGAGCATACGAGAACCTCCAATATCTCCAATGTTGGGCACGTTGGTTTGTCCGAAAACACTCGTTTACCCGCACTAAAGGTTGTTTCGGAAGACACTGCAGAAACTGATGGGGTTAGTACATCACGTGCCATAATAAAAATAATCGGATATGGTGATTCATGTTGCTTCCACCAAGCGAGTACATCTAGGCTTTCTAGTTCATCCGCGAATTGCGTTGAGAAAAAAAATAGTGTTAAGGTATGTAACTAATTCCGAAATGCCGGCCGACCCGACGGTGTGGGATTGCCTACTCTTATATAATGAACCAAGGTTTTTTCTTAACCTTTTAATCACTTGAAGATGCATGAGAGACTAGTTTACCCTTACCATACTTGTTTGCATATTTTTCATAAAGAAAATTAAGAGTTGTATTAACACTATCCATAGTTGGTGTAATAGTTCAATTCCTGTATTCCGAAATTAGATGTAGCGCATACTCCGTGATATATATCTTAGCCCATGGCTTAAAAATAATCCCTAAGTAAAATTCCATAGGCATGTCTTCAAAATATTTAAGAATGTTTCTTTCATAGGCCGAGTTGCATCTCCTAATACAATATTATCTCTAGCATTGTTCAAAGCGTCACTTAAAATATTAGTTGTCGAAGAACTTGGTTAGTGGTTGGATGATAAACTCCCGAACGAACATTGGCGTCGGTACAAAATGTTTCAAAAAAAATTCTCATGACCGCCCTAATTTTCAGATCATGCGCCATTACGGTAAATCCCGGCGCATATTCATTCACAAACCGTGTGATAAGTTGCTCGTAGCCAACAACACTAGATAACATCAAATATGTTGAATTCCATATTATTTTTTAATCAACTCAAAACTTCCTTCGTATCGAACCGTTATTACAACACAAATTATATAATCTATCTACATGCGAGGTTGAAGACGAAATAAGTGAATAACATTGCGAATGGTGTAACATGTGTAGGGTTTTGATTCATGGATGCGTAACGGAAACACAAACAATCATAAAACCATGCAAAACCCTCCAAGGATCACAAGTCAAGAGACATAACGATGGTAAGGGTAGGAAATCAATAACACACCTTAGGGTTCTCCTTTGATGACTTCAAACGCGAATTGTGTCACGTTCTCTATGGTTGATCCACGCCTAGAGTTGATCCTAGAATCTCCCAAGTCCTTGGTGCTAGCCCGGAAGATGAAGAGGAAGAAGAATCACGCAAAACAAGACCCAAAGGAGGGCTCACGGCCTCCTTGTGGCCGACGGAGACGGGCGGCGGCAAGAGGGGTGGGCGGCTCCTCTTGTTGCTTGCTCTCTCTCCTTTTATTCTCTCCCACTCTTGTTATGTTCAATTATGAGCATAAGTGTATGGGAAGGAAGGAAGGAAGGTCCTTTATATAGTCCAACAACTCCTTGCCAACTACCTAAAGGACTTATTCTAGTCCTACTAGAATTCAATTAGTCCCTTCCTTGCAAATTAGTCCCTACTAAGTTTGCAAGGTTTTGCAAAGTGATCCTTCTAATTAATTAATCCAATTAATTAATTCCCAAATCTAGTGCAACTCTATATAGCGTGTGATCCCATAGGTTCTATCTAGTTGGTAACAACTATTTGCTAATATGGAGCGGTCTCTAGCAAAACATCCATTCTAGCCAACTAATAGAATAGTCATCTTGACAACCTTCGTACAAGTAATTGTCTCATCCCTTTGTCTCTATATCCGGATTGGACACGAGACATACAAGTCACACTTGTATATCCAATCCACAGTTTCTCGATCCATGGGAATAGCCTTATTCGTGCAAATAACATCAATATCCCATATTGATTTATTTGAGTTTGGCCAGACATTCTATAAGCACTATCCCTCGAGTGGCCTAGGATATTTGCTCCCGTTATGTGGGAGGGACAAATTCTATCTACGTCCACTACGATCTCTAAGCTTGCTTCTTATTGTATCCAGTACACGCCTTTATAACTACCCAGTTACGGTGTAGTGTTTAACGCTACCAAGATCACAATAATCCACAACTAGAATATCTAGTGAATTCAAGTCTAAGGATGACAATACCATTGCACCGCGAGAAGCGCTTGTGACTTAACATAACGTGTATGTAGCCTTCCCGGAGATGGGTCAATTCAGTGCAACATTCCCTAATGCACACCTATGTGTTGGATCGTGATATCTCCATATCAATCCAACCCCAACTAGTCTATAGATGATTGTCCCATTAATCATTATACTGGACTAGGGATATTTAAGATAAACAACACAATTATAAATCTAAGGACTTCATTATATTAAATATCCAATAAATAATAAATGAATTTCTAGCCACAAATAATTCATACTAAACTAGATTGCCTCTAGGGCATCTATTCCAACAGTCTCCCACTTGCACTAGAGCCAATCTGGCGCATCTCGTACGCCCATACTCCTAGTGTGCCCTTCATGCTTCCACTGCGTGAGAGGCTTTGTAAGCGGGTCTGACAGATTATCATCTGTAGGAATCTTGCATATCCGAACGTCTCCTCTATCGATAATATCTCGAATCAGATGAAACTTCCTGAGCACGTGTTTGGATTTCTGATGGATCTTGGTTCCTTTGATTGCGCGATCGCCCCAGTGTTGTCACAGAACAACTCGACTGGATCCACAATGCTAGGGACCACACCAAGTTCAGAAACAAACTTTCTGATCCAAATAGCTTCCTTTGCTGCGCCATTTGCAGCAATGTACTCAGCCTCTGTTGTAGAATCAGCCACCGTCTCTTGCTTGGAACTCTTCCAGCTCACCGCTGCTCCATTCAGGCAAAAAACATATCCCGACTGTGATCTAAAGTCATCTTTGTCGGTTTGGAAGCTTGCATCAGTGTAACCCCTTACACGCAACTCTTCCTCGCCGCCAAATATCAAGAAAGCATCCTTAGTTCTTCTCAAGTACATTAGGATGTTCTTTACTGCAATCCAGTGACTCTCACCCGGATTGGATTGGTATCTGCTTGTCATACTCAAGGCATATGACACATCTGGTCTAGTACATAACATGGCGTACATGATAGATCCTATGGCCGAGGCATAGGGAATTCTACTCATGCGTTCCTTCTCAATCTCATTGGAAGGACAATCACTCTTCGAAAGAGTGATTCCATGTGACATGGGCAAGAATCCCTTCTTGGAATCTTGCATGTTGAACCGTTTCAACACCTTGTCAATATATGTACTTTGACTTAGGCCTATCAACCTATTAGATCTATCTCTATAGATCTTTACACCAAGTATATAGGCCGCTTCCCCTAAATCCTTCATTGAGAAACACTTTCCTAGCCAATCTTTAATAGATTGCAGCATGGGAACGTCGTTTCCAATGAGTAGTATGTCATCCACATACAAGACCAAAAAAGCTATAGAGCTCCCACTAACCTTCTTGTAGACACAAGACTCATCTTCGTTTCTGATGAAGCCAAACTCTTTGACTACTTCATCAAAACGTCGATTCCAACTCCTAGAAGCTTGCTTCAATCCATAAATGGACCGTTGCAGTTTACAGACTTTGTTGGCTTGCTTTGGATCCTCAAAACCCTCCGGCTGTATCATATACACGTCCTCGAGGAGATTCCCATAAAGGAATGCTGTTTTGACATCCATCTGCCAAATCTCATAGTCATGGTATGCTGCAATCGCAAGTAGGATTCGGATGGATTTGGTCATAGCGACTGGTGAAAAGGTTTCATCATAGTCAATACCATGAATCTGTCTGAATCCTTTAGCCACCAATCGGCCCTTATAGGTAATCACATTACCATCCATGTCGATCTTCTTCTTGAAGACCCACTTGCACCCTATGGGCCGCGCCCCATCGGGTGGTTCCACCAAAGTCCATACTTTGTTGGTATACATGGATTCCATCTCAGATCTCATGGCTTCCAGCCACTTCTGAGAGTCTGGGCCACTCATGGCCTCCTCATAGGTAGTAGGCTCATCATCTATGAGCATCGTGTCACCGGAATCGGTCACGAGAAGTCCATACCTCTCGGGTTCCTGGCGCACTCTACTAGACCTACGAAGCTCTTGTGTTACCTGAACAGGTTGCTCCACAACTGCTTGTGGTTCCTGTTCATGTTCCATAATCGGTTCAATGATTTGTGATTCTTGAACCTCTTCAAGTTCTACATTCCTCCCACTTGCTTCTTTAGAGACAAACTCTCTTTCTAGAAACACGCCGGTCCGAGCAACAAACACTTTGTTCTCGGTTGGATTGTAGAAGTAGTATCCCTTAGTTTCCTTAGGGTACCCCACAAATTTACACTTATCCGATTTAGGCCCTAGCTTGTCTGATTGTAAACGTTTTACATAGACATCGCAGCCCCAAATCCTCATGAACGACAGTGTGGGACGCCTCCCACTCCACATCTCATATGGTGTCTTCATGACTGATTTAGATGGAACACGGTTAATGGTGAAAGCTGCACTTAATAGAGCGTAGCCCCGAAATGATAATGGAAGATCGGTTTGACATATCATAGATCGAACCATATCCAATAGGGTTCGATTCCTCCTCTCGGACACGCCATTCCATTGTGGCGTTCCGGGTGGAGTGAGTTGGGACACGATCCCACACTCTCTAAGATAGTCGTCAAACTCTTGGCTTAAGTATTCTCCTCCACGATCTGATCGTAGAGCCTTGATACTTTTGCCAAGTTGCTTCTCTACTTCATTCTTGAATTCTTTGAACACTTCAAAGGATTCGGATTTTGCCCTCATGAGGTACACAAATCCATATCTACTGTAATCATCAGTAAATGTGATGAAGTAGACATAACCACCCCTGGCAGGCGTGGCAAATGGCACACACACATCGGTATGTATGAGCGCCAATTTCTCACTAGTCCTCTCACCTTTCTTATTGAAAGGGGACTTTGTCATTTTTCCCAATAAACAAGCCTCACATGTCTCATATGATTCAAAATCAAATGAGTCTAGTAATCCATCCTTATGGAGTCTAGATACACATTTCTCATTTATATGGCCTAAACGACAGTGCCATAAATAAGCAGGATTTAAATCATTTATTTTAATCCGCTTGGTATTAATGTTGTAGACAGGATTGCTTAGATCAAGGACATAAAGTCCATTACATAATTGCGCACTAAAATAGTGAATATTATTCAAATAAAAGGAACAACAATTGTTCTTTATTGAAATAATAAAACCTTCCTTGTCTAAACAAGAAATAGAAATAATGTTTCTGCTCATAGCAGGCACAAAATAGCAATTATTTAATTATAAAACTAATCATGAAGGCAGAGATAGCTCGCACACGCCTATGGCCAACGCAGCAACCTTTGCTCCATTCCCAACGCGCAGATCTACCTCTCCTTTAGCCAATCTTCTACTTCTCTTTAGATCCTGCATATTTCGACAAATATGAGATCCACATCCAGTATCTAATACCCATGATGTAGAGACAGTTAAATTGACATCTACAACAAAAATACCTGGTGGTGGTGGAATCAATATTCCAAGCCTCTTGTCCTCCAGATATTTTGGGCAGTTCCTCCTCCAGTGTCCAGGCTGACTGCAGTAGTGACACTCACCTTTAGTCACACATTTGGCAATGCCACCAACAGGCTTAAGGGCAGGTTCCTTGGACTTGGCAACTGACTTGCCCTTGCCCTTGGAGGAAGAGGCAAACCTTTTGCCCTTTCCTTTCTGTACCATCATAATGGCCTTGCCCTTACCCTTGTTGATGCTCTGTTCAGCCGTCCTCAACATATTGAGTAAATCTGGCAGTGGTTAACGATCTCATTCATGTTATAGTTCATAATGAACTGTCCATAACTCTCGGGCAACGATTGCAACACGAGATCGGTTGCCAACTCTTGGCCGACCGGGAACCCTATTCGGGCGAGATTCTCCAAGTACCCGATCATACGGAGTACATGGGGTCCCACCGGGTTCCCTTCTGCCAGATGACACTTGAACAGTGCCTTAGAGACCTCATACCTCTCTACCCTCGCCTGCTCTTGGAAGAGCTGCTTTAGATGTTCGATCATATCGACAACATTCATGTTTTCGTGTTGCTTCTGAAGCTCAGAAGTCATGGTGCAAAGCATAAGGCAGGCCGCATCATTAGCGTCATCAACACGCTTTTGATACGCCTTTAGGGCAGCAGGTGTTTGGTTCTCTGGACCTTCTGGAACATGCTCCTCTATTGCGTACAGTTTCTTCTCTTGCTTGAGAACAATTCTCAAGTTTCTGTACCAATCAAGAAAGTTGGTTCCAGAGAGCTTGTCCTTCTCAAGGACAGATCGTAGGGAATGTTGTGAACTCGATGAGTTGTTTGCCATTTGTAATTCTACAAAAAGGAAAATACGCAAGTTTTAGTATTTTTGAATTTTTGACTATATTCAATAATGGCTAGTTTATCAAATATAGCTCCCACTATTTTTCTACGGATTAATAACCCTCAAGATATTAATGCGGAAAATATCCTTATATCTTCTAGTGGGCCAAGATCCATGTTTCACCTCCTTATGAGCTTGCTTTGTCCAGTCACCCATAATTTAGCTACTTTAGGTAGGAACAATTCCAATTGCATCTCATATGAAACTCTTGGTTCAATTGGGCAAATAACTCTTAATTTATCCATCCATATGGATAATCCCAATTGATTGCCTCTAGGTTTCTTAATCATATTAATAGCCTAGTTGTGTTCAACCTCTTATCTAAACAATTGCACATTGTTACGTGCAATCGCATTCCATCATTATGAACCAAGTCGCCATGCTTTGGCACGCACGAACTTGATAAATAATGATGATAATGAGTGTTTAAATAACGAGAAGGCAAGAACACAATATTTGAATTTTGAGGGATTTTAAATTCAAATTTAATTATTTTGTTGATCAATATCAACTAATCTATCTATTTGAGTTTGGGCACAACTCCAAATAATAGATTCGGGTTGTCTAATTATCTTATTATCCTAATTGCATGCATCATCCATACACCAACCACACAATAATAAGGCATTAAAATAAACAACCACAAAACAGAAATTAAACGTGATGTGGATATGGCCTTTTCTAGACTAAGATAATTCCAAGCCAATGGAATTATCTATGAACCCTAAAACAAACACATCTCCATGCGTTTTGATCTTTTGGTCCATCCTTTATAGTCATGTGGAATGCTTCATGCTCCATGCTCAATCTTTTGTGGCTCCTTTGGCTTTGGGCTCCTTTTTCTTCAATCTTGGCTAACAATCTACTTTATCTAGCACTAGCTAATATCTATACTAAATAAAATAAATCTCACAAGTTGAGAAAAAAAAATGGCACGCAGGCCATAAAACCCTAATTAATTATTACAATTAATTGATCAGCTCGCAGGCCGTAAAACCAAACCACAAAATTAAACATCCACATCAAACCACATCCTAAGGCCATATCCAATCACCATGCAATTTGCACATAAACAGTTAAAATTCAATTTTAACGCGCCAGGTCAATTTTAATTGATTTTAGGATTTCTAGGGTTACGGTCCATGGGCCCAATCAATCAAATTGCCCGGGCCCAACAAGATGAACCACAAGGCCCTAGGGCCGGCCCGGCCCAAAACCCACAAGCCTAGGCCGCGGGTTAGGGCCGACCGGCCCCGAGGGCGGCCAAGCTTGGGCGGCAAGCAAAGGGGGCGGTCCTCTAGGGGGCCGAACCTCCTTATGGGAGTTGTTTCCAAAACAACTCCCTTGCTTGGTGCCCAATTTTGGTTGTTTCCTTGTTTTGGGAGAACTCCTTTTTCCCCAAGGATGCCCAAACCCTAGATCTAAGATCCTAAAATTTCTCAAACTCACCAATTCATGCATCCAATGCAAAAATTGGATCTTGTTATGATTAATTATTGACAAATTGCATCACATGCTTGATTTGTCTTGTTTTACGCGATAAACAATCAAATTAAGGTGTAAAACAACTAAAACGTAACACATAAACCACGTTTATGCTCTACGACCTGTGGCTCTGATACCACTGTAGGGTTTTGATTCATGGATGCGCAACGGAAACACAAACAATCATAAAACCATGCAAAACCCTCCAAGGATCACAAGTCAAGAGACATAACGATGGTAAGGGTAGGAAATCAATAACACACCTTAGGGTTCTCCTTTGATGACTTCAAACGCGAATTGTGTCACGTTCTCTATGGTTGATCCACGCCTAGAGTTGATCCTAGAATCTCCCAAGTCCTTGGTGCTAGCCCGGAAGAGGAAGAGGAATAAGAATCACGCAAAACGAGACCCAAAGGAGGGCTCACGGCCTCCTTGTGGCCGACGGGGACGGGCGGCGGCAAGAGGGGCGTGCGGCTCCTCTTGTTGCTTGCTCTCTCTCCTTTTGTTCTCTCCCACTCTTGTTATGTTCAATTATGAGCATAAGTGTATGGGAAGGAAGGAAGGAAGGTCCTTTATATAGTACAACAACTCCTTGCCAACTACCTAAAGGACTTATTCTAGTCCTACTAGAATTCAATTTAGTCCCTTCCTTGCAAATTAGTCCCTACTAAGTTTGCACGGTTTTGCAAAGTGATCCTTCTAATTAATTAATCCAATTAATTAATTCCCAAATCTAGTTCAACTCTATATAGCGTGTGACCCCATAGGTTCTATCTAGTTGGTAACAACTATTTGCTAATATGGAGCGGTCTCTAGCAAAACATCTATTCTAGCCAACTAATAGAATAGTCATCTTGACAACCTTTGTACAAGTAATTGTCTCATCCCTTTGTCTCTATATCCGGATTGGACACGAGACATACAAGTCACACTCGTATATCCAATCCACAGTTTCTCGATCCATGGGAATAGCCTTATTCGTGCAAATAACATCAATATCCCATATTGATTTATTTGAGTCTGGCCAGACATTCTATAAGCACTATCCCTCGAGTGGCCTAGGATATTTGCTCCCATTATGTGGGAGGGACAAATTCTATCTACGTCCACTACGATCTCTAAGCTTGCTTCTTATTGTATCCAGTACACGCCTTTATAACTACCCAGTTACGGTGTAGCGTTTAACGCTACCAAGATCACAATAATCCACAACTAGAATATCTAGTGAATTCAAGTCTAAGGATGACAATACCATTGCACCGTGAGAAGCGCTTGTGAATTAACATAACGTGTATGTAGCCTTCCCGGAGATGGGTCAATCCAGTGCAACATTCCCTAATGCACACCTATGTGTTGGATCGTGATATCTCCATATCAATCCAACCCCATACTAGTCTATAGATGATTGTCCCATTAATCATTATACTGGACTAGGGATATTTAAGATAAACAACACGATTGTAAATCTAAGGACTTCATTATATTAAATATCCAATAAATAATAAATGAATTTCTAGCCTCAAATAAATACTAAACTAGATTGCCTCTAGGGCATCTATTCCAACAACATGTACCCTTAGTGCCTCTAAACCATCTTGTACAACTAAATTTAATAATGTGACATAACATTGATTACCAAATGGTGTTGTGAGCTTAGTGCTTCCAAGATATTCGCCAAAGGGTGTTGTGGGCAGGATCTTGAATATGAGAAATCACACTATTACATGACGTAGCATTATCAAAAGTAATTGCGGTAATTCACTCTTTAATAACCCACTCGATAAAAACACCTACGATAATATCTCTCATATTCCTACCATTGTGAGGATATGGACATTGTGAAAAATCAAGTACACGTTTTTGTAAATTTTAATCGAGGTCATTGTAGTGTGCGGTGACATAAATATATCCTTTTATCGTTTCCACTGGTCCACATATCGGATGTGCAAACAATAGTAAAACTAGAATTTCCATAAGTTTGTTAAATTTGCTATCGTAGTATAACTTAATTATAGTATTTTTATTAAAATGCTTAAATAAGGGACAAAACGCATCATTCATAATTTTTTTTAGACTCATCGTCGTCGGCCGAATTAATAGAAAGTTCTTTAGCGGAAATCCAATGAGCTATTGATTTTTTGAACGTGATGTATCATAAATAAAAGGAACTAATTGACCTTGAGTGTTATATCTTAGCTGGGTTTGAACTCCCTCATTGCCTTCGGGTTGTGTTTCTAACAACAGTCTACGTGCAACTAGTAAATACTTTTTAAGTAACCGTAGTCCACCACTTTGTGAATTGCAAACTCGGATTAACAAAGATTACAAACGACTTTAAACAAAAGGATTACCATCGGGACCTATGTTTTTTTATTTTTTCCATATATTGCCAAATTGCATTTCTTTTCATATTGATTATTTTATCTTTCCCCTTGAGTCGGATCAATTTTTTCAACACCAAAATCTAAATCGGCACCTTCACCAACAACTTGTTCATAATCATCAATATTAAAACACATCGTCTCATCTACGTTTAAAGAAGACATTTTTCGTTAAAAAGATTGATTTTTTTTAAAATAAAGCGTAGGAAACAACAAACAAATAAATAACAAGTGATAAAATAAATAAAATACAAAGAATATAACATACAAATTCCAATAGCTTGCAAGATTGAGTTGAATTGAGGACTTGGATATGTTGCTTCACAATGTTGAAAGATTTAAGAGAAATTAAAAGTGGCTTCACAATAAATGGAGGATTTGAGAGTGTTGAGTGAATTTGAGTGAGGAAGAATGAGAGAAATTGAGAATGTTGACTGAATTTGAGTGAGGATGATTGAAGTTTTGTGTGGGTGTTTATAGAGGAGTTAGGGAGAGGGTGAGTGCAAATAATGAAAAAGTGAAAAAAAAAAACAGTTACCGTTCTGCAATAACCAAACGGATGAAAAAAATAATAAGACTGATGGGGACATGACCTAACGGTCAAGCAACGTTCGAAAAATTTGGTTAAATTGGCCGACTCTGGTTCCGGCGCGGTTACCATTTAACTCTGACCGAACCGAGACCGACCACTTACGGTTCGCTGTTCGGTTTCGGTCCCCTTTTAACCAGAACAGACCGATTAACCGACCCCAAGTGAAAATCTACAATCCACTAATTCAGTTTCCATAATTCTAATACTATGACTTAAACCCATGAGTTTGATATAGAGTAATAATAACCAAATATAAAGCCATGATTCAAATTAATTGATCATGATTCTATCTGACATTCAAATGTCATAAATGGAGCGCACCATATACCTGATAATTAAATGCTTGACTTTCTGAAGGTGATATATGTGCAACCCTGGGAACAAAGACAATGCTAAGAATGTTGCAAGAAAATAAGTGTTTGTCCCACGTCACAGGTTTTTAAACACTCTTAAATCAAGGGCGCTGAGCACTATAATTCACCAAAATCGTATCTCAATCGTGCATGAACTCTACAACGTAAATATAGAACTCCGTGACCAACTTAACATATAAAAGCACACTAAAAATAGTAAACAATAATAACCATGCATGTACACATGTTTTTTCTCGGGTGAAAATAGAAATTCATTAAACATGGGTAGTCAACCCCAAAAGATCTGAACTAAATACGTCATTCGCCCACGTGGGGATTTGAGAGTAATCTGAAATCGTTTTCGACCAAGTATACTTTAGCAAAACAATGAGCAAACTCATTACCATCTCAAGTCACTATGGAAAATGACCCAACTTCGAAAGCACAAGCAAGACCATAGCATTTCTCCACGTACTGCTTCGAATCAACAAGGAAATCATGCACTTTGAGCTTCCCGTCTACTCCTTCCTTAACCAGCTTTACCGCTATTGAACTATCTTATTGAAGCTCAACCGACTTGAGGTTAAGCTCCTTTACAAACTCCAATCCCTCCTCCAATATTGCTGCCAGTTCTTCTAATATTGTGATACAAGAAAGGGGATTGCAGCAAAACTAGAAATTACAAAACTTGAAACCAGACGGAACCATGCTAATAGATTTTGATTCGGTGACAGTTCTCATTTGTTGTGTAATGCTATTATGGTACACTGTGTACTAGTTTTTTGTAAAAGAAGAAAGAAACTTCTAAAATTGTTTGCATTTTGTTTTGGATGAAAATGTTGAGAAGTAGTGTTTTCTTCCAAAAGAAGTAATGTATTTCTCTAATAAAGTATTTTAGTTGGAATAATAAAATTGTTGTATAGCCCATTTCTTTTTTTTTTTTGCACCAAAGTATAGCCCAGCTCATGATGGAGTGAATAACTAGGCCTTTGACATTGGGCTCTCTGGGATGAACTATGGACCCGTTTCAGATTTAAGAAAACACAAAGCCCACCTAGGCCATCTCCGCGACGACCTCCTATTGGTCAATTACCAAAGACGCGGATCGCCAACTCATACTCAAATCCTCACCGTTGAAGCTACACTGTGTTTCCCAACTCGAAATCGAACGGTTTTTGATCATTTTTCTTCTGAAATTCTTCAAATCGAAAAACTTCCCTCTATTTTTTCTCAAAAAAAAAAAAACTTCCCTCCAAGAACACTACCCTGCTATAAAATCGTCCCCAAACCTCTCCTCAAAGTGCTCAAACAGTTTTCTCTCTCTCTTATCTCTCGATAATTTTCTGAAAGTTTTGCAGTTGAATCAAGAGAAATGGCCAGGACCAAGCAAACCGCCAGGAAGTCCACCGGAGGAAAGGCACCGAGGAAGCAACTGGCCACCAAGGCGGCGAGGAAGTCGGCGCCGGCGACCGGCGGAGTGAAGAAGCCGCACAGATTCAGGCCAGGAACCGTTGCGCTGAGGGAGATAAGGAAGTACCAGAAGAGCACCGAGCTTCTCATCCGCAAGCTTCCCTTCCAGAGGCTGGTCAGAGAAATCGCCCAGGACTTCAAGACAGATCTCCGTTTCCAGAGCTCCGCCGTCGCCGCCCTCCAGGAGGCCGCCGAGGCATACCTCGTTGGAGTGTTTGAAGACACTAATCTCTGTGCTATTCACGCCAAGCGCGTTACCATCATGCCCAAGGATATTCAGCTCGCTCGTAGAATCCGTGGCGAGAGGATTTAGATCTGATTTTGCCTTTATGGTCTCTAGGGTTTCACTAGCTATATAATAAGGGTGATTAGGGTTCTGTTTTGTGATTAATATGTGGGTACTTTTGCTTTGGGGTTGTAATCAGTGTGGTTAATTTGAATATGAAACATCTGTTAGCTGAAAATTTTGGGTTTCCATTTCAATTGTGTTTGAGTCTATTCATAGTTTCTGTTTAATTCTGGCACATTAATATTTTGTGGTTATTTTCATCATCAGAAAATAAACACTCATCTGTCAATTTCTTATGTCAACTTCAAGTAACATCTTGCCTTCAAGTTTTCAGGCATACACTTACAGGTTCCAGGCAATTTGTCTACATTAGAGGCAAGACAGACGCATTCTTTGAACAACACTATGTATGGTATCAATTGCTATAGTTTTCTGAGTGAACTTATACAAAGCTGATTTTCCTGCCACTTCTGTGGTGCCTTGCTAACCTCTGCGCTTGGCGTGAAATGCGTTACAATCATGCCCAAGGATATCCAAATTGCTCGTAGAATCCATGGCGAGAGGGCTTAGGTCTCAGATTGAATCTACTAAACCTAGGGTTTCAGGAGGTAGTTATCATCTTAGTTAAGGTTCTGTGATGTGGTTAAAAATGTGTGGGTTCTTTTTCTAGCTTTTGGGATTGTAATCCAAGTGGAGCAGTTCAAATATCAAAAGATTGTCTTGCTGAAATCATGGGTTTCCATTTATTTGTGTGGTGGTTCACTGCTTGATGATGATTCAACTCAGGGTTGATTACAAGCAGTTAGGCATTGCTCTTATTCATTTCAGAAATGAATGAATGAATGACCCTGCACATTGATTTCTAGATTGGAACTGAACTGGTCTTCTAACTATGTGTGAATTATCATAGTAGAAGGTTTCTCAAATGAAACTGCAGTCCTCACTGATCATTTGTTGATGGACATATGCAGTTCCATCTTCATAGAAATGGATAGATCAAAGAAAGCATGGACTCAAGCAGTACATTGAGCTAAAACCATTCCATTTGTTAACTCATAGGCTCAGACTAGAAGATTTCAAACTCCTAGTTCAAACAATTGTTTCTGCTCTTTGTTCACCACTATGGTAGAAGCAGTATTTAGCTGCTCATCGCTCAAATTTCCGTGTTAGTGTTAACGAGTCTAATGTAACTTCCAAATCAACTCAATGCTCTCCTGTATTTGGGCAAGCGAAGACTTTTATAGCAAACATATCATGATTGGCCGTATCTGGAAAAAAGCACGCTAAAGAAGAAGGCCATACCAAACCAAATGTCATTTAGACGAAGCACGGATTGATGATGCTTTAGCTATGACAACGTGATGTTTCTCTATCACCCAAAATATTCAAGAAGCATCAGACCTCAAAACATACCTATTAGCAGATCAAGACAAGTCAAGAAGAAGTTCTTGCAAAAATGAAGTCAAAATGTGTTCAAGACAAGTCAAAGAAGTCAAAGAAGAAGTTTTTTGACAAAACAAAGCCAAAAGGGGTCCTTTATATCTTTTCTCAGAAGTTATTTACACTTCAGATTTAACCCTAGTGGTTTTCTTGCCTTTTTCAAAACTCTTGTGTCTGCTTTTAATATTTGATAGAGTTGTTTATAAGGCTAGAATTTGTTCTAAAATATGGACGGCTAAGATCAAGTGTGTAATCCAACGGTCTAAAATAAGACCACTGGTGTTCTGGGGTATTTATCCCCTTTTCTGTCGCTAGGGTTCATATCTTCTCTTCTTCATCTTCCAGAAATCATGTAGCGAAATTCTGTCAGATTTTTCCAAAAATCAATGAAATTGTTTCTTCCTTGTTTTGTTTGATTTCTTCATTACTGGAATCGTTTGATTCCTTTCAATACCATCACTAAAACCATCATACCATCGTTTATATCACATCGTGATATCTTTCATTCTCTATCTCTTTGCATCTACTCTTCTAAAATGTCATATGCACCAACTTAAATGTTCCACTAATCTATCACATTTTATGCGATGTAATAATGTTGGAATGCTGTTGGAACTTCCATGTTGGCATCTGTAGAGTGACTCTTCGCTTTTACAAGCAAAAATGTTCACCAATTTAGTTCGAAAATTTGGTGAAGGTTGCAAATACACTTTCGATTCCAACAGCATCATTGACATCATTTCAAAATCTCACGTAGATAGCTTGAGACAGCAAAAAACCCACCTCAGAATCTCAATGTAACGCTTAAGCCAATACTACGGGCCTATAAAGAAATAGTCTCCATTAACATGTACAAAAAAATTACACAAAATGAGAGATAGACTACAAATCTATCATAAAAATTTCTGCAATCTCAATCGCCTATCACCAATTTGCAATTTGGTTCTAGTAATGAAAGATCTGTCGGTGAGACAGATTATCAATCATATAAACAAGAATGAGGAGTTGAATTTTTCGAAAGCAATACAGGAAAAAGTCTTCATCTACTATCTAAAAGAAAGACCATTTCACATATAATGCTCTGATAAATTGCGCGTCTGAGATTGATAACAGCTGCAAAAGAAAAAAAAAAAACAGAAAATAAGCATAGAATAGATTATATGAGCTAGCTGGGACAAGGAATTTTCAGCATATTGACAGCTTCTCCGGGCTTCAAGTCTAACAAGTACTTTTTTTCTGGTATGAAAACCATTAACATACAAAAAAAGATATAATTAAAAATTGCTTTAATATTGCAAGGGATCACTATATAAGGGTGTGCTTCCCTCTTTGTAAACCATCAACAAAGTCTTTTGGGACTTCTGAAGCATTCATCATACACTCAGAGTACTGTTTTCTATCTGCTGGTCGTTGAAAATGGCAAATTCATTGCCAATGGCACTGTGTGCCTTGGCAATATGCTTGTTAGCTGCTACTCATGTAGCTGCTGCATATGACAAGTCTTACTATTACGCGTCCCCGCCGCCACCACCGGCAGCTTACTATTACAAATCACCACCACCTCCGTCTCCGTCGCCTTATGTTTACAAGTCTCCTCCTCCGCCATCTCCTCCACCTCCTTACTACTACAACTCACCACCACCACCTTCTCCGTCACCTCCACCTCCATATGTGTATAAATCACCTCCGCCGCCATCGCCCTCACCACCTCCTCCTTATGTTTACAAATCTCCACCTCCACCTTCACCCTCACCACCACCTCCATACGTGTACAAGTCCCCTCCACCTCCATCTCCATCACCACCTCCTCCTTATGTATACAAGTCCCCACCACCACCATCTCCCTCACCACCACCTCCATATGTGTACAAGTCCCCACCACCACCATCTCCCTCACCACCACCTCCTTATGTTTACAAGTCACCACCACCACCATCTCCCTCGCCTCCACCTCCTTATGTTTACAAATCTCCACCACCACCATCTCCATCACCCCCGCCTCCATATGTGTACAAGTCACCTCCACCACCATCCCCATCACCCCCACCTCCATATGTCTACAAGTCCCCTCCTCCACCATCTCCCTCACCACCTCCTCCTTATGTCTACAAGTCTCCACCACCACCATCCCCCTCACCACCTCCTCCATATGTGTACAAGTCCCCACCACCACCATCTCCCTCACCACCACCTCCTTATGTTTACAAGTCTCCACCACCACCATCTCCATCGTCCCCACCTCCATATGTGTACAATTCCCCTCCACCACCATCCCCGTCACCTCCACCTCCGTATGTGTACAAGTCTCCACCACCACCATCTCCATCCCCTCCACCGCCGTATTACTACACGTCTCCACCTCCACCGTCACCATCACCACATTCCCCATACTATTACAAGACCCCACCTCCCCCATATTACTAGAAGCCACCACCAGCCCATCCCTACCCCCACCGCGTTACGACTACAAGTCACATACTCTTTCCACTGTTTACTTGAAAGATCTTTCCATATTTTTCACTTTGTATTGCTGCTGCTCACAGATCAACATAAAATAATAATCAACGCTTGGACGTGATCATTACAGTGATTCTAACTCAAACAGAAGAAAAAAAGACTGGCTTGGATGATACTTATACATTTTATACTCTGACGTTTATGTACTTTCAGCATCTCTGTAAAAGTCATTTTTTTCCTTAATAAAAAGCCATTTTCTCAGTTTGTTTTTCTTTTTTGTTATTATTTGTTCTAGTCTCCATTTTTCTTATGATATGATACGGGTTTGGGTTGTTCAATTCCCAGGTGCGCAACAAGCTAAAAACCTAAACATCTTGACAACCTTTTCCTCATTTACTGAATTCCATGACTTTGATGTAAAAATGAACACCAGTGAACTAGAACTACACGTACAAGCCAATGCGTAATGTCACAGCAAATACGCGTCAGCCGTCATACCTACCAAATCCAGTGAACAGCTAGCTATCTAGGACTGTTGCTAACAACATTAGTCCACTAAAAATGTGAAGTCAACAATAAAGAAAAAAATGCAGAAGGCGTGTCGTGTTCATCAGTTAAGAAGTAGCATAATTATAACACGCTCCAATGTTTCAATGAGATGATAATCATGCTTGGGAGTGACTGGACTGGACTAATAGAATTGCATATAACCATGATTTTAACATGCTCCAATGCGATCCATTAACTCCATGTTCCAACTGTTTTTTCTGAAGGATGAAGACATTCCTAATGTGATTCATTGAGTATGTAACTTCTCACAACTATGCATCCTTCAGAAAAAGCAGATTTAAATCAGATCATCTGCACGTTAGAGCAGTACAAATTGCGAAGGGCATTTCTATGTCAAGGTGTCAGGCGGCCTGGTCCAGGCTTGAAACCGGTCCCGCCCCCTCCAACACCCGAACCGGCTCAGCCCCCAACCCAGAGCAGCTCGACTTGTACACAAACTGACCCAGCACGGCCCGTCCCACCGGCCCGGTTCGCCCCACCAAAACGGTACCACACACACACACACACACACACATATTTAAAATATATTATTTAATATATTAATAATCTATATTGGCCAGCCCCCCTGGCCGGCTGGCCCCCTCAACAACACAGGTTTAGGGCCCGGGACCGGTGGGGTTCAAGGTTTCCAACCCCTCAACCCGGCCTGCCCCCCTCTTCCCTCAAACCGCCCCTCTCTCACAGGCCCCCTCCAACCCGGCCCGGCCCACGGTGTCGACACCTAGAATTCTATGTGATTTGTAGTATTAACAAAGAATAAGCCACGGTCTTGTAGGAAGACCATAATCTACTTATGCATTGTCCCAAATACCCTGATATCTCATGTTCTTGAACGGGGTTGATATTTGGCAAACGTGTCTATACCACGTCCAAATATTGTTACCAAATCAGGTAGAGATAGGTAATATTTTTGGCATAAAACACAATTGCCGCGCCTATGTATTGACCTTTGTTACAAATTGGGGCCCAGTTTTTCTAACATTGCAATAGAGGCATAGAGCTACCTATTATTTTCTGAATGCTGTAACAATTGAGATACCCATGTCTTAAATTCTGCTCATTTACTGAAAATACTAAAAAACACCAACTGAAATATTTTTCCACCCATCAAAAAGTATCGGAGGCTAAAGGAAGGCTCTCAATTGTAAACATAAACAAAAAGTAGGTACCTCTATTGCAACATTTGAAAATGTCGGCACCAAAGTGTAATATAAGATTTTGCCAACATCTTTCTTTGATTTTATTAGGAGTGTTTTGGTCTTCTGTATTGAGTTCCAAGGGGGTATTATGAATAGCTAACTGCTGGGGCTTCGTATTTTTAGCTATGGCCACATTCTACGATTTTATCTTCAGATTGAACTTCGATAGAAGCAGTCAAGTACTGCTATTAACTGTTATCCTATTGTTGGTTAATTTTGATAGTGAAACTAAAGATAAAGATTCATGTATTGAAGTATTAATAAGAAAAGAAATAATAAAAAACTGGTCGGTGAGGTATAAATTCTGAATATTATACCCAAGTTGTTGAAGAGTTGAATTTTTCGAAGGTGATATAAGAAAAGTCGTTATCTATTATCTAAAAAAAATACCAGTTCAAAAAATAATCCCGATACATCGAGTTCAAGATTGATAACAGCTGCAAGAATAGAAAAGAACACATGTATGTAAAAAAAAATAGCTAGCTGGAAATTTTGAAATTGAATCACTCTTCGCTGACCTTTTAACTAAAGATACACTGTCACCCTTTCTCCGCTCTACCACCACCCGCACCTTCAATTATGACATTTTTCATCCCCTACCACGAATAATGACCTTCAATGTTTGGTTAAAGAAAAAGAAGCAAGTCCTACTGCCCGAGAAAAACCCAAATTCATACACAGCCCTAATTCAGAACAAAGATGGAGAATAAGAATGAAATACAAACCTCAAGAGATTGAGCACAACAAACGCCGCCTTCTTATTGCCTCTAACACCGTTGTCTTTTCTCTCTCGATATGAATGGGCTCGATCTGGTTGCGGTTTCGAGAAGTGGAAGGAGGGTGGAACAAAGAGGTGAGAGTGAGATAGTCTGTCCTGAAAGGCATGAAACTAAAAATCAATAGCTGCAAAAACCTCACCAAATGAAGATACCACTGGATATAAGTCCCAAACAGATCAAGATACATTAGATAGCAATCATATAAACCACACTTATTCACCCCTGAAGGCAATATGTACTACTTATCCCTTTATTTTTGAAGTTGATGATTTCAGACCCCTAGAGACATAACTTATATTTAGGTTCACTCAAAAAATGTCACGCATTTTAGAACTGAACCCGAACTCAGAGTGCTTGAGTTTGAGAACACTACTATCATATGTGAACTAATTTGAGATTGAGAACCATATATAACCATGAGCAAACATATAAACCAAATAGATAACACATACATGTTAAATAGGAGTGACTTTGAGACTGCTTGTGAACCCAGAGGTTAACATTGACAGTAGAACTATGAAGATAGATTATTACCAGCTTGAGGAGTTGTATCCAAGAAGAGTTCTCTACGTTGAACTGAAAAACCCAGATGGAACTTAAGCCCGTAATCAATTTTTCAAAGCAAATCCCTAAATCGAGTGCTTCATAGCACATATCGGTTCTAGGACGCACAAATCATGAAGGAGAAAGAGAGAGAGATGGATGTCACACCAACCCGATACAATGGATGAAACGATATCATTCTCCATCTGATTGAAACAACTAAGAAGAGGCAGTCTCATGAATGTAATATCAACATATTGATTCCAATAATTCATGACCCGTATAGATCATGCATCTGAATAAAGAAACTAAAAGTAGTCAGTCCCATGAATTAATGTATCACACAAATAAAAATGTATCAAAAGTTAAGCTCAAAATAATAAACCAAGTAAAGCCAAACCTCAAGCACCCTGAAAACATGAAACTACAACAATGTCTGCATCATTCAAACCAACTAAAGAGAGAAAATTAAGCGAAAAAAATACCCAAATGAGAGCTTGTGCCCCCAATAACTAACTGGTTTCATATAAACCAGACAAAGATTATTAGAACAATAATAGAGCTAAAAGTACCTGCAAGCACTCATAGACTGCAAAGAATCTGACGAAATCGTTAAAACTCTAATACCAGAAAATCACACACTGATTTGAGTGACAAATCTCGGGAAGATGAATGAATTAAGCATCATTGGGTAAGGTATATGAGCCATGTTTAATCACAAAAAAGAGCAACGGTTTGGAGAAAACCTCGTATAACAACGATTTGAACAATCAGACCCGCAGAGAAGATGCTGAAGCTCTTCAAAACTTTGACGCTCTTCACCATATATGAAAGAGATAACCGAACTTACATCATCGAAGTTTGAACCCGTTGCTGCCTCCGTGAACGGATTGTTGAGATGGTAGGGCAGCGAAGTGAACGGATTGTTGAGATGGTAGGGTAGCAAACCCACTGATTTATCTGATCCAACAAAACACTAAAAATTGAAACCCTCAATTTGCGAAATCAACCGTCGATGGGTATACAATTAACCCCCAATTTGCGAAATTCTTACCTGGTGCTCGACGGCGCAAGCGACGGCGATGGCGATGTCGTACCTGGAGGTTGAGGGAGAACTGAAATCGGAGATGCCGACGTGATGGGAGACGAAGTGAGAAGGTGGGAGGGTTCGTGGACTGTTTCCCGGTCGTGCGTGAGAAACAACTTTTTTTTGGAGCTGTAACTTACTGGTATTTTTTTTTTCCTAAAGTTGGTGAAATCTAATGGGTGGGAATGATTTAATCAATCTAACAGTTGAAAAGTAATAAGTTAGTTATATATATCTATATAATAAAAGAGGACGGTTGACTTTAAAATGTCTTTTAGACCGTTGGATTGAATTGACCCTAGCCCTTAGATTTCACCAACTTTAACTAAAAAAATTCCGGTAAGAAAAACAAATCACACGAACCCGCTCACACACGAACTCCTACGATCCCACGATCCCTCCTCCACCTTCTACCGGCAATGGCCTCCCCCTCTCTCTCACTTCGTCTCTCTCACGTTGCCGTGCCTAAAGAAGCGACCTTTAGTCGCCCCCACATCGCCATCGGCAGAGCCAATTTCAGCTTCTCCCTCTCGGAATTCCAGGTATGTCTCCTGTCTCTCTCTCACACGATTTGATTTCATTTTCAATCGTAATAGTCTGGTGGTACTCTCTCTCATTCTTCGGAACTCATGTTGGTAAAGCCGTAACTGGCAAACACTCAACTCTAGGGTTCGTTCATCGTTTTGGTCCTCTCTAAAATTGAAGAAACCCTTTCTGGTAAAGCCATCGCCGGTATCACCTTCTTCTTCTTCTTCACCGGTGCCCTGATCGACGGAAAACAGAGACGGAAGTTTCACCTCTAAAATTGAAGAAACCCTATTGAGTGTGTGTGAAACATATAGGCTTGCAATTTCACCTCTGTTGTGGAGATTTGTTTTGCTTCCGGGCGTCAATTAGAAGCTCTATTACTTTAATTGTGCTGATTCTGAAGTTTTTGTTTGTTTTTTTGTTTCATTCTCAGTTTCTGCGCATTCGGATTCTCCTTCGCAATTGCGGAACAATCGGTTGCTCCTTCGCTATTGCGACCTGCACAGGTTCGATTGACGAGGTTTGAATTCATTTATTCGCAATCGATTTTTTCCTTCGCTATTGCTCTCTAACTTCTTATTACCACTGTTGTTGGCCAACAAAGTTTAACATCTCTCAGGTTCTTAGTTTTTCCTGTTTACTCATTTTTCCTACTTGGTTGCTGAAATGTGCTTCTTTACTCATCTGTATGTGCATTAACTTCAAGTCGGTTCAAATTTTAGGATGAGTAGACAAGCTAGGTTTGTGAAATCATTGCCAGGTTCTGAGGCTCGACTAATTTCTCAGGTTGGAGAACATATTCGATTTAGTTCTCATGTTCGATTTTCGATTTATATGCTGGTATTCCAAACCTGATAAGAGCCCTTAGATAGATGAGGTTGTCATTATAATGGAAGCCATCGGCACGTCGAAGGGTGGAGGTTTTATCCCTCATGCCCAACTCAGGATTGTCTCTGTTTCCGCAAGCAAAAGTTCCCTAAAATTCACCAAAGCAACTTTGTTAAAATATTTAAAAGGTAGTTTGTAGAATTATGGTTTGGCTAATTTTGTGATTGCTCTGCACCCCTTCAAACATTCCTGCATATTTATTTCATTGGTGTGCTATCCCTTTCCGTCCAGTGTTTGTATTCTAGCTTTTTGATGTTTACATTTTTCTGACCCATGTCAGGCGTTTCATTGCTTGACTACTTTCGTACTTGGATGTTGTTATGCCGCCTGTAAATTTAAAAGTAGTTTATTCACATCGTTAAAGATGATAGATTGTAGTGAACAGAGTATGAAGTAATGTTACCAGTTGATATGCATTTATTTAATGCTAGCAATGTTCCATAAGAACAAGAATCCTAAGGAAAGTTAGATATGAGTTTAGAGAGCTAATCCCTCCTTCCAGAGGGCAATTCCTAAATTTTGCATCAGTGTGCATCCAGATGGAGCATTTCGATGATACGAAACATGATACGTCTATAGGACCCAAAAAAAAACTAAATCAATAAGAACACTTAACACCTGGTATGATTTATTAACAACTATGACATGGTGTTGACTGTAACAAATTCAGAAACAAGGGCAGTTAGTGCAGTGAATTTAAAGTATAAAAAAGATACCTACAAGGATATCGATTACTAGGCCTTTGACAATTGCTAGATTCAAACTACGCTGCGATAAGTAGCAACTGTAATTTCGAACTGCGATTATCTTCTGACTGAAAAGGATTCACATCACATGTTCCCCGCTTTCGACCATGATTGAGAGGGTTTGTTTTTTCTTCACTTATCTTCCTCTACACTGAAATGAAAGACCTTAACTTTATCAGTTTAGTTTTAGTATTATCCACACCACCTGTTCCGTACGTCCTGTGATAAGAGGCGAGAATAGAAAGGCTAGCATTTTCAAAACTATGTCATGGTAGCTGGCGATTAAGAGGCGAGAATAGAAAGGCCGATTAAGAAATTCTGTTTGAAAACTACTTATTCTCAAAGCATGGATACAACTCATTGTTGATGTATAAGTTTGTGTTTGTATTTGATTAAATTTGTAAATTGTAGATGTTTTATGAAAAAATGAATGACTGTGGAGTGAAGCCAAAAAACAGAGATTTGCCTTCACTCTGCTGTAATGGAGATTATCGAATAAACACACTTGCGATGCTTATTTATCTTGATCTACTGTCAGCCTTCCAATTTTCTTTAACTAGGCACAAAGTCATTCTCTGCATTTCCTCCTCAAGTGAGACAAAATCATGTTCATGCTTTTCTATTTAACTCTATTTTTCTTTCAATTTGATGAGTTTTTGTTATTTGATTTGATTTTTGTTATTTGATTTTCTTCCCTTTCATTCTCCGGTTTCCTTCTCTACAATTGCTGATTCCTTCGGAAATCGGAAACACAGGTACGGGTCTGATTAAATTTATGAGACTTCTATTATCGAAGGAGCAGACAAAGGTCAGTTTTAAAAATTGTGTTTTCTCTTCTAACCATCGTTTGAGATTAAGTTAGGGGATGAGTTAGGGTAGTGCCCATGTTGATCTAATTCAGTGTGATATGCAAAATTTGAGTTTCATGAAGTTTCAGTATTAGTAGTCACTGAAAAAATCAGCCTTTGATGCTGTTTTGACGAATTAGCTGTTTACATGCTCTGTTCCCTCTTTGATTTTACCTCATTTCTTACTTTTAATTATTAATAACTGGAAACTTTGAAGGTTGTTTATCTGTTATCGCGTTTAAGTATATCATTCGTTTATTATTAATTTCAATGCATATGAGCTCTTCTAACTTTGATCTTTCATACTCTTGAATTTCTTACTAACTAATGCTAATTCTATGTTTTCTTTGGTCCAGAGGTGCAGTAAGTTGATAAAGGAATTGGCTGAAGTAGATACGAATTGCAGAAGTGGAAATAAGAAATACCAACATCCGTGTTCGCAGCTATCTCGATCAAGGCACCTCTCTGTGCCCAGATGGAACATAAAAATGAATGTTGGTATTGAGACATGGTTTCATGCTTTTGCTAATACGCTACCACCATTACACAGGTGATCTTGAAGGTTGATGGATGAGCATTTGTATCTTTAAGCTTTACGTCCATGATTGAAGGTTAGATATCTCTATCAAGCCTTTTTTATATAGCATTGTATCGTTGTTTGGGTTGCTCTTTTCATCTAAAATACATTATCTTAGGCGCATATTTTACTCCCTATGTTCTAAGAAAATTAGGGGCTTTGGATCTTGGATGTAAGGAAAAGACATGTAGAATGTAAAATCAGAGGTCAATACTACTAAGCTTGGCAGTTATATAAATATGTGACTTTATCTTTGTCCTTTGTTGGGTTCGTCCTTTCAATTCGAGTAAGTGACTGCTTCATGCCACAATTATGAATTCCTTTCAGACCTTAATTTTCTTTTTGGTTGAATGTCATTTGAACTTGAGCTATTGTGTCTCTAATCCGCTGCTCTTTTCAATGTCATTTGAACTCTACCTTGGTATTATAGTTGGATTTTGGAGAAACTTTAAGACACCGGACAAAACTCTCTTATACTAAATTCATTTGAACTCTACATGCTACAGTACTATAGTGTTCGATTTCTGAATTCGTGAACTAAAGTTCTATACCATTACAAAGGAGGTACGAAAATGGAGCTGGGAGTAGGCACCGAGGTTGGCTTAGAGTCGCACATGACTACTTGGAAGCGGAATTAAAATGGTTTATTTTGTTCCTCTGATAGTACCACATATTTGTTTGTTCTTACTTGGAAACTAATATTATTTTGTTTCCTTCATTTATAGCTTCTTTAAAATAGATCAACATTCACTGGATGACATAAATTTATTGATGAGACCAATCGAAGGAACCAAAGAAGAGCATAAATTATGCCACGTGTTGTCATCTCTTCCTATGACTCCCGATATTTTTAGTCCTGAGTTGAAGATATAATGCTTTGTTTCTGCATCGTTTGTCAGATAAGTTGTTCATGTAATAATTTGATTTGTTGTCAAGTTGGTCACATTTTTGTTCTTTTATGAGAGTTGAGTAAATGTAGTTCATGCTTTTCTCCCCAATAAATTTCACAATATTAAGGATTAAGGTTCTTTGTAATTGGTGAAACATTGTTTGGTTTGTGTGGAATAGTGCCCTCGGGCACGGGCAATTCCCTAATTATTTTATAGAATAGATTTAAAGATAACCGCTATATAGATGAGCGGAGATGTTTTTAATATTCAAAAATTAATCTAACTATCTTTTAATGTAGCTCTCCCAACTAGCCCGCCCAATGTTCACCGCAAAAAAGCAATTCGGCCTTACATCGATCTCCTTTGGCCCAGTTGCAGAGTGTACACTAGTCCATTTCTCCGCCAATCTCCTATTGGTTGATTAGCAACGCACCCGGATCGCTTCACTCCTATTGGTCCATTCGCAACACACGCGGATCACCACCTCATACACAAATCCTCACCGTTGAATCTAACACAATGTGTGTTTCGTAACGCAAAATCCAACGGTCCCTATACGTTTCTTCTGAAAATATTGAAAATCCGCTAACATTTCCCTCCCATTACACTGCTATAAGAGCATCTCCAACAGGAGGAGCATAACTTGTTTTGGACAAAATTTTGCTCCAAATCACTGAAAATAGAGCTCCAACAGAAGGAGCATCTAGTGGAGCAAAACTAAGGACATCAATTCGGAGGAGCAAAGCTGAGACATACTATTCATAGGAGCAAAATAAAAATAATCTCTTTAATTCAAAACTTTGAATCCCTTTGGAATGAAAGTTCATAAATTGTGTTGATTATGGGTTTATTTGGGCTGGGGTTGTAATTAGTGTATTGTGTTGCTAATTATATGTTATTCACATGCCTAGTTAATTAATATTGTTATTTATTTATATTAAATTTAAATTTAGTATAATTTTGTTAGTAATTAATCCACTCAATTTTTTTTAGGGAACACTCTAGTTTTTATTTAAGTAAACATTGTTTGTTTAATCTATGATAATTATTGTGTAGGATATAATTTTACGATGGTAGATAACTACATAGTAATAAAATATTCTCGAAAGAACTAATTTGCTCCTCACTGTTGGAGCTCAAACAACAAATTGGAGGAGCAAATTTTACTCCAGGAGCAAATTTGGTCTAAGGACACAAAAAATTAGTCCTTCTCTTGGAGATGCTCTAAGAATACTCCAATCCTCTCCCCAAATCATTCAATTTCCACCTATCACTCTCTCATTCTCAAACCTTTCTCCTCTGAACTTTCCCTGTTGAATCAAAGAGAGATGGCCAGAACAAAGCAAACCGCCAGGAAATCCACCGGAGGAAAGGCTCCACGTAAGCAGCTCGCCACAAAGGCCGCTAGGAAGTCAGCTCCGGCGACCGGCGGAGTGAAGAATCCGCACAGATTCAGGCCAGGAACTGTTGCACTGAGGGAGATAAGGAAGTACCAGAAGAGCACCGAGCTGCTCATCCGCAAGCTTCCCTTCCAGAGGCTCGTCAGAGAAATCGCTCAGGACTTCAAGACTGATCTCCGCTTCCAGCGCTCCGCCGTCGCCGCCCTCCAGGAGGCCGCTGAGGCTTATCTCGTCGGACTCTTTGAAGACACCAATCTCTGTGCCATTCACGCCAAGCGCGTTACTATTATGCCCAAGGATATTCAGCTTGCTCGCAGAATCCGTGGCGAGAGGGCTTAGATCTCAGATGTTTGACTTCTGTTGAATCTACTCAGTCTAGTGTTAGGGTTCTGATTGTGATTAAGATGTAGTAGTGCCTTTTGAAGGTTGTAATCCAAGTGAAAAAAATTTTATATCAAATATTGGTTTTCTCGTTTCTGAATGCTGGTTTCAATGTCGTTCTGTTTTGGTTCCTGAACTTGATTCCAGATCTGTTTTTGGATTATAACAAAAAAGAAAAAGAAAATACTGCTATTCCAGGCAATTAGGCTGACATTACTAAAATTAATTGCTTAATTACATGGTGGTGCCCAAAATTAAATCATTGACTTAACAATTTTCAGTATGATAACATAAGCTTTGTGTTTCTCATGCTACTGTGAAAATGGCATTACCAGGGTTAAACATGCCAGTATTCCCTATCATAAACCTAGTGTCTTCACTCACATTCCCAACTTGTTTGTACCAAATGCTATGCCAGAAACCACTTGTGCTACAGTTACTGAATCATTTTCTCCCAAATCTGAAATCACCAAAAGCGCAGTGATTGCAGAATCAAGAGAGTTCGAAGGGAACTGAGAAGCGCAGTGATAATAGAATTTTTAGGAGTCCTCAGCACATTGTCAAAAAAGCAATTGCAAGATTTTATGATTAGTTGCGTAAAAAAGAAAAAGATTTGATGTATACTCTGGCTTAAATGCTCCTACGAAGAACTAAATATTCAATTCATCAAAGAGGGGAGAATGGTCCATGCCTAATGGTCATCTGGTATTAAATATCTTCACAGATGCTGCAGTGATATTAATAAGTCTTCAATTGTGAATGGGAACTGGGAAGAGGTATAAATTCAACTTATCAGGAGCTATACAGGGCCTAGTGTTTTGTAAGCTATTGCTATCAGGGAACCTTTGTCTTGGTCTTAGAAAAGAAAGTTCACTCATTCATGCATTTCATCAATTTGCAAGGTGCTATTCATTGATCATCTTTCTTCTCCCAATTCCTGCTGCTCCTCTGATGCAAATGCCAGTTATTGAAGATATTATTGTAAGTAGCCCTCTCAAAGTTTTGTATCATTTTTTCTCTTTTTTTTTTTTTTTTTTTTTTTTTTTTTTTTTTTTATCCCTTGAGCTCTTAAATTTTCGTAATTAATCAATTCATTAGCTACAGTGATCTAATTGAGAAGGTTGCCGATAAATATAAGAATTGAAAGAAATTATCTTCATCCGCAGTTAAGAAGGATGTCCTAATCAAGCAATAGGCTAATTTCTTCAAACTTTGCCAAGAGATGCCCCAATTATCTCTACCGTCTTGGAAGTTTTCAAATGTTTGAAACACGAACATAACTGAAATCTCACAAAGTTAGAGAAGCAACATTAAGGCCAACACATATAGTTTGTAGTAAAAAGAAATGTCTTTAAGCGAATTTGTTTTTAAAGACTAGTTCCTCTCCATCTCCTTTTGGTACCACCACCTTCTGGCGCTGCGTTTCTTTATTGATCTGCATGATTTTTGGTACCACCACCTCTGAATGATTTTTTATTTTATCTGTTGATGTTGATCTGTAATACAAGGTATTTTTTTTGTAAATTTGTCTTGTATTCTTCACTGTAATTCTTGCTATTTATAGATTTGTTTTCATTTTACCGTTTCTAAAGTGGATATGAACGTTGGAGGAGGCAGAGGAGTTGCAGGAGAGTTGCAGGAGGGGGAGGTTGAATAAATTTGTGTATTTTTTTAATGGTTTTCCACGAGTTACAGTAAATTTAGTTTTTCTCCAGTTTTGTCCAAATTTAGGCATAATGTAAATTTACACCAGGTTTTACACCAGCTGTTGGAGACATATTTGGGCCAAAATTAGTCTTTTTTGTGCCGATGAACAATTTTGGCCAACAGTTAGAGTTGCTCTTATTACTGTTAATCAGGTTTGCAATATAAATTCAATATCCTAATTTTTTATCAGTTGCTTCGGCCAACTTCTCCGTAAAAGTATAACAATCCCATGATAAACTACCTTCACGTTGAAGTGCCCACCCCAATAAGAAACTACATTCACTAGAAACCATTCTACCAGTCACACTCACACCCAAATAAAAATTTCTCCCAAAATAGAGTGTTTTTAGTTAAACTATTAGGAGAAATGTAGTATGGCCCAGTTAATGATAGAGCGAATTAATTATGGACCAGTTTTAGATTTATGAAAACACAAGCCCAGAAGCCCATCTCCGCAACGATCTCCTATTGGTCAATTATCAAACACCCGGATCGCCAACACATACTCAAATCCTCACCGTTGAAGCGACAATAGTGTTTCGTATCTCGAAATCGAACGGTCTCTGATACATTTTTCTTCTGAAAATTTTCAAAATCGAAAACCTTCCCTCTAATTCTCAAAAAACGAAAAACTTCCCTCCAAGAAGACCCTGCTATAAAACCGTCCCGAAACCCCTCCTCATAGCGCTCAATACAGTTTCTCTCTCTCTATCACTAGATCATTTTCCGAAGTTTCACTGTTGAAATCAAAGAGAGATGGCAAGAACCAAGCAAACCGCCAGGAAGTCCACCGGAGGAAAAGCTCCCCGCAAGCAGCTCGCCACAAAGGCCGCCAGGAAGTCGGCTCCGGCGACCGGAGGAGTGAAGAAGCCGCACAGATTCAGGCCAGGAACGGTGGCGCTGAGGGAGATAAGGAAGTACCAGAAGAGCACGGAGCTGCTCATCCGCAAGCTTCCCTTCCAGAGGCTCGTCAGAGAAATCGCCCAGGACTTCAAGACTGATCTCCGCTTCCAGAGCTCCGCCGTCGCCGCACTCCAGGAGGCCGCCGAGGCATACCTCGTCGGAGTATTTGAAGACACTAATCTCTGTGCCATTCACGCCAAGCGCGTTACCATCATGCCCAAGGATATTCAACTTGCTCGCAGGATCCGTGGCGAGAGGATTTAGATCTGATTTTGCCTTTATGGCCTAGGGTTTCATTAGCTAAATAATTAGGGTAGTTTGGGGTCTGTTTTGTGATTAATATGTGAGTACTTTTGCTTTTGGGGTTGTAATCAATGTGGTTAAATTGAATATGAAACATCTGTTTGCTGAAATGTTGGGTTGCCATTTCAATTGTCTTTGATTCACTTGTTCTTAGTTTCTGTTGAATTCTAGCACATTATGGCTTGTGGAAGACTGATGTTCTTGCTTTTGGTGCGATATTTGTGGCTGTTGTGGTTTCTTTTCATCATCAGAAAATAACCAGAAAATAAACATTCATCTGTCAATTTCTTATGTCAACTTCTAGAAATATCTGGCCTTCAAGTTTTCAGGCATGCTCTTTCAGTTTCCAGGCAATTTCACTGCATTATACAGAGGAAGCGACCAGTTTTCTTGAAGCAGTTACCAATTGCAACTGTTAATTTTCTTATGTCAATCGCTATAGTTTTCTAAGTGAACTTATACACAGGTTATTTGCCTGTTCTAGATCCATTTTCCAACTCTTCACAAAACCTGAAGAATTGTTGCCTGCCGAGAACATGCAATCAAGTAATAAGGCAGCAATTTAGGGAAACAATTACCCAATTGCATTTGACATAATTTGCAACTTAGTGCTCAGTTCAGCAAATGTTAGAAGTTGAAAGAATGGGCTTACGCTGAACAGTGAACACATACTGATTAAAATATGGGTGATTATTTAGCTTTTGGGTTGTAATGCGATTGGAGAATTTCAATATCAAAGATTCACTTGCTTCTTGCTGAAACTATGGGGTTTACATTTGAATGTGTTGGCTTAATAACTTGATTAACACAGGTTATGATTATAGCAAAGAAATGATTGAATGACTCTGCACATTGATTTATAGATTAGAACTGAACAACTGTTCTTCTAACTATGTGTGAAATATTATAGTACTAGAAGGTTTCTCAAATGAAATTGCAGTCCTAACTGATCATTGTTGATTTGACATATGGAGTTCCAACTTCATAGAAATGGATCAATTGAAGAAAGCATGGACTTAAGCAGTAACATTGAGCTAAAACCACTCCACTAGTTTTCTCACATGCTCAAAGCCTCAAACTATAGAAAATTTCCAACTCTTAGTTCAAACAGTTGTCTGCTCTTTGTTCACCACTAGTATTCAGCCGCTCATTGCTCAAACGTCGCGTTACTGTCTATGAGTCTAATCTAACTTCCCAGCCAACTCAATACTCTCCTGTTTTTGGGTAAGCGAAGAATTTTATACGAAATATATGACGGATTCATGGTTCGCCGGATCTGGAAAAAAGCAGGGTAAAAGAAGGCCATACCAAACCAAATGTCATTTAGACGAAGAACGGACTGGTGATGCTTTAGCTATGATTGCGTGATGTTTCTCTATCACCCAAAATATTCAAGACGGATCAGATCCCAAAACATACCACCATTTCTATCACATCGTAATACTCTTTCATTCTCTATCTCTTTGCATCTACTCTTCAAAAATGTCATATGCACCAACTTAAATGTTCCACTAATCTATCACATTTTATGTGATGTAGTAGTACTAATGCTGGAATGCTGTTAGAACTTCCATGTTGGCATGTATAGAATGACTCTTTGCTGTTACAAGCAACATGGTTCACCATTTAGTTTGAAAATTTGGCGAAATTCGCAAATACACTTTCGTCAATTCCAACAGCATCACTATCATTATTTTAAAATCTCACGTAGATAGCTTGAGACAGTAAAAAACCCACCTCAGAATCTCAATGTAACGCGTATGCCAATACTAATTAGCGAACTCGAGTTGCCACACAAGAAATAGAGAGACGGTTCGGGCCTATAAAGAAATAGTCTCCATTTACATGTACAACAAAATTACACAAAATGAGAGAGAGACTACAAAACTATCATAAAAATTTCTGCAATCTCAATCGCCTCTCCAATTTGCAATTTGGTTATAGTAATGAAAGATCCGTCGGTGAGACAGATTATCAATCATATATACAAGAATGAAGAGTTGAATTTTTCGAAAGCAATACAGGAAAAAGTCTTCATCTACTATCTTAAAGAAAGACCATTTCACATATAATGCTCTGATACATTGCGCGTCCGAGATTGATAACAGCTGCAAAAAGAAAAGAAATAAAAAAAAAAAACAGAAAATAAGCACAGAATACATTATATGAGCTAGCTGGAAACAATGGAGTTGAATTGCTCTTTGCTGACCTACTTGCTTCATGGAACAAATAATGTTTTTCTTTGCAATACATCATCCATAACAAGGGATTTTCAGCATATTGACAGCTTCTCTGGGCTTCAAGTCTAACAAGTATTTTTTTGGTATGAAAACCATTAACATACAAACAAAGATGTAATTAAAAATTGCACGGGATCACTATATAAGGGTGTGCTTTCCTCTTTTGTAAACCATAAACAAAGTCTTTTGGGACTTCTGAAACATTCATACACTCGAGTACTGTTTTCTATCTTCTGGTAGTTGAAAATGGCATATTCATTGCCAATGGCACTGTGTGCCTTGGCAATATGCTTGTTAGCTGCTACTCATGCAGCTGCTGCATATGACAAGCCTTATTATTACGCGTCTCCGCCGCCACCACCGGCAGCTTACTATTACAAATCACCACCGTCTCCGTCGCCTTATGTTTACAAGTCTCCTCCGCCATCTCCTCCACCTCCTTACTAATAACATCATTATATGTTTGAGCCTTGGCCTAGCCCAATCTCTACAAGACTTCAAGCCCACTAGCAAGACTTCAAGCCCGTTGCTCTTCTAAAGCCCATATATTAGTCTGCTAGGGTTTTATATTTTGTACCGTTTGATTATTACCGTTGGATGTAATCGTACAATCCAACGGTTGTATTTCTCTCTTTATATTCCCAGAACCTTCTAGGGTTCTGTATTGAGTCGGTCCATTTTCCTCTCATTCATTGTATAGTCTCTCTCTCTCTCTAATATACAGAATACTTTTGGTTTCTCTCTTTGATTCAATGCATACACAGTTTATTGTTTGATCAAATCTTTCATGGTATCAGAGCATGTCGCTCATACCTTCTTCTTCGGCGACGCCGCCGCTTTACTTACTTGCAAATATACACAACCTTGTCCCGTTTAAGCTTGATAGCTCCAATTTTGTTTTATGGCGGCATCAGATCCAATCTCTGTTCCGCACCCACTCACTTTTTGGCTACCTAGATGGTTCTACCGTTTGTCCGCCGTCTCACATCTCATCGGAGACGGGTCCGGTTGCAAATCCGGCCTTCTCGGCCTGGATCTTGCAAGATCAGGCAGTTCTTACTGTGCTTAATGCAACTTTGACCACAGAGGCTCTTACTCTTGTGGTGGGTTGTTCAACTTCTGGTGAGGCTTGGCAAACCCTACAGCGCCGCTACGCTTCTTTAACCAGATCCAACATCATTCAATTGAAATCAGATCTCCAATCTGCCAGAAAGGGGTCGGATTCAATCGATGTTTACATGCAACGGCTGGCCACGATCCGCAACAAACTTGCCCTTTCTTCGGTCATTGTTGAAGATGAAGATATGCTCCTCTATGCAGTTGGCGGCCTTCCGGTCGAATACAAACCTTTTCGTTCCTCTCTCCGTACCCACTCCAACCCCATCTCCTTCGAAGAGCTGCATGTCCTTTTAAAAGCTGAAGAACAGATGTTTGCCTCTCAGATCCACACCTCCGATCCACTTCCCACTGCTTTCTACTCATCCTCCGGCCGTGGTGGTGGTCGGGGAGGGCGGAACCCTACCGGATCTCGTGGCGGCAGAGGTGGTCAACGGAGTGGTGGCCGTTTTGATTCCTCTCGGGGCGGTCGCTATTTTTCGGGTTATGGGTCTCCACCTGGTTCTGGAAATGGAGGCGGGTCAGGGTACGGACCCGGGTACGGTTCCGGATATGGATCCGGGTACGGATCCGGGTATGGTTCCGGGTACGGATCCGGTCGTTCGGGTCCGGGTCGTAATTCCGGTTACCATCGAGGACGTGGCGGTTCGGGTCGTGGCAACGGATCAGCTGTTGTTAATTGCCAAATCTGTGGACTTGATTACCACAGTGCACTTGACTGTTTTCATCGCATGGATTATGCGTATCAGGGACGCCATCCTCCTGAGAAACTATCTGCCATGGCTGCTTCAACCTCTCGACCTCAATCTCCACAGTCTGACCTCTGGCTCACTGATACAGGAGCTTCAAACCATATGACATCTGAACTTGGAAATCTCTCTCTCTCAGAACCTTATTCGGGTAATGACCAAGTTACCATCGGTAACGGCTCTTCTCTGCAAATCCAACACTCTGGTACTGCTCTTCTGACCACTGCTAACTGCTCTTTTCAATTATCAAATACTTTACATGTTCCAAATTTGTCAGTTAATTTATTATCTGTTAACAAACTCTGTCATGAACACAATGTTCGATTTATTTTTGACAAAACACATTTTTATATTCAGGATATGGCAACGGGAAATACCCTGTTCCAGGGTATCAGTAAAAATGGTCTTTACCCTATGTCATCCATGTCTTGTCAGACTGGTCCTCAAGCTCACCTTGGTCAACGAATTCAAAACAACTTATGGCATTCTCGGCTTGGACATCCGTCCAATTCTATTTTATCTAAATGTGTATCTTGTCCTAAAACTTTGAACAATCCTGGTTCTGTTTGTGAATCTTGTCTTGCAGGCAAAATGACTAGACTGCCTTTTTCTTTATCTAAAACTGTTTCTTCTCAACCCCTGCATTTAGTTCATAGTGATGTTTGGGGGCCTTCCTCCACAGTTTCTTTGCAAGGATATCGTTATTATGTGCTCTTTATTGATGATCACTCTCGTTTTACTTGGTTATTTCCTTTGAAATTGAAATCTGAAGTTACTGCTACTTTTCTTAAATATAAAACTTTTATTGAAAAATTATTGGGCTATCCTATTAAAATCCTACGTTCTGATGGAGGAGGAGAATACACTGCTTACTTGTTCCAACAAATCTTACATGACTCTGGAATTTCACATGAAAAGTGTTGTCCACATACCCCGCAACAAAATGGTGTTGCAGAACGTAAACATAGACACATCACTTAAAACTTTCTGCAGAGATATATACCGAGAGATCAAGAGACGGGGCGGTTGAAGATTGAAGTTAGATCATCGGCTCCGGCGAGTAGCAGAGAGGGGCAACCATCGGTTCTGTCGATGGTGGTGGGGGGCAAAGAGATAGAGATGGGAAAGGGGAAGGAGGCTCAGCTAGGCTTAGATAGTGAGGAAGAAGAAGAAAAAAAAATATTAATAGTGTGGCAATTTTTTTCCAAAACGATGGTAAATTTGTTTTTTAAGCCATCCGTTAGTGTGCCGTTAGCCACTAAGTCTATCATGGGTGGTTTTTGTATATTCCCAAACACAAGAGTTGTGTTTGTGTATATTCCAAACACGGAGGGTGGTTTTTGTCTTTTATCCTATATATGATACATAACATATGAAGTGCCGAGAAGGTTTAGTGATGCTGTAGAGGAAACCAATAAATATATATTTGTCAGAATTTATTTTACTTTTGTGTGAAAAGTTAAATAATGTATATAATCAAAAGAAAAATATACCTCAATCAGACTTAATGCATGCATATTTTTTAGCATGATTCTTTTGTAATGTATGGGGATCTTACAACCCACTAATTCAGTTTTCAGAATTCTAATACGCTAACTTAAACCAATGAGTTTGATATAGAGTAATTGTAATCAAATTTGAAGTCATGATTTAGTTAATAATAAATCATGATTTTATCTGACATTCTGGTGTCACAAACGGAGCACGCCACATGCTCGATAATTAAATGCCCAACTTTCTTAAGGTGATATGCGTCAAACCTAGGAACAAAGGCAACACAAATAATATTGCAAAAAAAAAGTGCTTGTCACCCGATATAGGTATTTAAACACTCTTAGGTCAAGGGCGCCGAGCACTATAATTTTCAAAAATCGAATCCCAGTCAATCATATAGAACTCTACAACGGAAATCCAGAACCTTGTGACCAATTTTACATATCACAACAAACTAAAACACTATGTATGTACACATGTTTTTTAGGGAAATTCAATAAACTTGAGTAGTCAACTCCAAAAGATTCGATTTAAATACATCATTCGCCAACGTGGGGACTTGAGAGTAATACGACTTATCATCTCCGACCACGCATACTTTAACAAAACAATGAGCAAACTCATTACCATCTATACTCATTATGGAAAAGGACACAACATCGAAAGCACATGCATGACTGTGACATTCCTCCACGTAATGCTTCAAATCCAACTAGTGAATTATGCGCTTTGATCTTCCCTTCCTTAACCAGCTTTACTGCTACTAAACTATATTTTGTAAGCTCAACTGACTTGAGGTTAAGCTCCTTTACAAACTTCAATCCGTCCTCCATTGCTGCCAGTTCTGCTAATTAATGTTTTAATACTATGAAAGGAATTGCAGCAAAACAGAAATCACAACTTTAAACTAGATGGAACCATGATAAAAGATTTTGGTTCTGTCACAGTTATGGTTTGTTGTGAAATGCTCTTATGGTATGTTGTGTAAGTAGTTTTTTATAAAAGAAGAAAGAAACTTCCAAAATCGTTTGCAATTAGTTTTGGATGAAAATGTTCTAAGATACTTTGAAAAAATAGTGTTTTGTTCCAAAAGCAGTACTACCTCCGTTTCTTCTTTATGATGCCAGTTTGACTTTTTGACTCATATTTGAGTGAGTTTGATCAGGTAATTTAGATAGCAAAACGATGAGATTTTTTTGATAATTTTTCACCGTGTTATAATAAACTTTTACTCTAGGACACAATGATAAAATTATAAAGACTAATATCGCTTTGCTACAAAAATTAGCGAGTAAGTGACCTAGTGAATAGTGATAAAAGTCAAACCGGTGCCATAGAGGAAAAACAGAGTTATTATTGTGGTATTTCTCTAACAAAGTATTTCAGTTGGAATAATAAAATTGTAGTGTAGCCCAGTTCATGATGGAGTGAATGACTAGGCCTTAGCCATTGGACTCTGGGATAGGAATATGGACCCGTTTCAGATTTAAGAAAACAGAAGCCCACTGGTCCATCTCAGGAACGACCTCCTATTGGTCAATTATCAAAGACGCGGATCGCCAAATCATACTCAAATCCTCACCGTTGAAGCTACAATGTGTTTCATAACTCGAAATCGAACGGTTTCTGAATACATTTTCTCCTGAAAATCTTGAAAATCGAAAACTTCCCTCCAACAAAACACCCTTTCCCTCCACGAACACCCTGCTATAAATTCGTTCCAAAACCACCCCTCATAGCGCTCATTCAGTTTCTCTCGCACTCGTCTCTCTCAAATCGCTTTCTAAAGAGAAATGGCCAGAACCAAGCAAACCGCCAGGAAGTCCACCGGAGGAAAGGCTCCACGTAAGCAGCTCGCCACCAAGGCCGCCAGGAAATCAGCTCCGGCGACCGGCGGCGTGAAGAAGCCGAGCTGCTCATCCGCAAGCTTCCCTTCCAGAGGCTCGTCAGGGAAATCGCTCAGGACTTCAAGACAGATCTTCGCTTCCAGAGCTCCGCCGTCGCCGCCCTCCAGGAGGCCGCAGAAGCTTACCTCGTCGGGGTCTTTGAGGACACTAACCTCTGCGCGATTCATGCCAAGCGCGTTACCATCATGCCCAAGGATATTCAGCTTGCTCGCAGAATCCGTGGCGAGAGGATTTAGTTAGATCTGATTTTGAGAATCTAGGGTTTCATTAGCTAAATAATTAGGGTAGTTTGGGTTTTGTTTTGTGATTAATATGTGGGTGCTTTTGCTTTTGTGCTTGTAATCAACGGGGTTAATTTTGAATATGAAACATCTATTATGCTGAAAATGCTGGGTTTCCATTTCAATTGTGTTTGATTCCCTTGTTCATAGTTTCTGTCGAATTCTAGCAAACATATTGGCTTGTGGAATACTGATGATCTTGGTTTTTTGTGTGATATTTGTGGCCTTTGTGACTATTTTTCATCATCAGAAAATGAACAATCATCTGTCAATTTCTTCTCAACACTATGACCCCAGTACTATCAATCTTCAACTATTTCGGTTTCATTATGATAGTGTTGGTCCATTTTAACTGTTGGCTTCGTTATGTATAGTGTGTATTGTATCCAAACGTATCAGCAGAAAGACCTGAGTCTGATCAGATCTCTACAGCTGCCCAAATCACATCATGTGAATGAGAAAGCATACATCCCTATTTGCCATACATGTCAAAGATAACTGAGGGTGCTACTACATATTACAAGGCGAGCTAGCAGATTCTTCACAAATGAATATCAATTGCTACAGTTTTCTGAGTGAACTTATACAAAGCTGATTTTCCTGGTTCTAGATCCATTGATCTCCAACTACTCTTCACATAACCTGAAGAACTGTCACCTGCCTAGAACATGCTATCAAGTAATTAGGCTGAGATTTAGGGAAGCAAATAAGCAATTGCATTTGACAGAATTTGCAACTTAGTGCGCAGTTCAGCAAATGTTAGCTGTTGAAAAAATGGGCTTACGCTGAACACATACATTGGCTGCGTTTGCGTATCCTAGTATGAAAACCAAACCTAAACCTAAGCCATTTTTTGCTTATATGGTGTTCTGCTATTTAGGTCCAATGCCACTTCTCCGGTGCCTTGCTATACATTTTTGTGCACATAAATATTAACTAGTTTCCGGTGATTGGCTAAAACGTAACCTGTCAGTGAAAAATAGATAAAACCCTTAATCCAAACACCTCCGCTTGTTTTAAAAGATATACCCCAAAACCCTCATATCCAAACACCCTCGTTACTTGGAGAAAATTCATTTTCAAGAATTCAGAAAAAATAGTTAGTTACAAAAATTTCATTGACCTGTATTAATAAAGTTACTGCTAGTAGTATGACTTTCCTATCCTGGTAAAAACAGCTAAGTGCTAGTATTTGGTCAATCACTATTATTCAGCTTGCCATCACTCAGTGTTCCGAGTTCCTGTCTAAGAGCGTAATAAACATCCCAACCAATTTATAATGTCTACTGTTCATGGGCATGCAACTGAAGAATCTGATTTGAAACCAATGATCTGAATTTTTCCAGCAGAAGATTCAGAAGTCTAAATTACAATGTCAGTGTCTCCATCTATTCTGAGGAGCAGTAGGTTGTAGTCTTGGCACTCAATAAGAGCTTGCCTCCTGTTTTCAGTATTGGCCGGTACTTATCTTGACCAAGGGACTGAATCGTGATTCCGACTAGTTAATATCTCTTACAAAGAACTAGCAGCAAGAAGACTATTTCACTTCCTGCAAATTGGTTTTACCAATTTTTTTCCTATTCTGGTCTCTTTGCTCTTTTTTTGAGACTATTCTATTCTATTCTCTGAATAGAGAGGATCCTAAGTAGTAGTAGCGAGATCAAGCTCGTGACCAGTCCTTACTAGTATATTTACTAGTTCCAGGAGAACAGAATTACAAGAAAACATCTGAATTCATCTGTTCACTTACCCTTATGTCTCTTAAACAAACCACGTCGACAAAAATGAAATTGCAGTCCTGTCTGAATGAATATAGGGTTTGATTACAGGCAATTAGGTATTGTTATGTTCTTTTCAGAATTGAATGAATGAATGACCCTGCACATAGATTTCCAGATTGGAACTGAACTTGTCTTCTCACTATGTGAATTGTCATAGTAGAAGGCTTCTCAAATGAAATTGCAGTCCTCACTAATTTTTGTTGATGGGCATATGGAGTTTAATCTTCATAGAAATTGGATCAATTGAAGAATGCACGTACATGTATTGAGCTAAAACATTGGATTTGTCTTCTCACAGGCTTCAAAATATAGAAAATTTCCAACTCCTAGTTCAAACAATTGTTTTCTGCTCTTTGTTCACCACAAATTCTTAGCTGCTAATCGCTCAAATTTCCGTCTAACTGTTTACGAGTCTAATGTAACTTCCCAACCAACTCAACACTCTCCTTTGTTCATAAGGAACCCAAGGTCATTTAAACGAAGTGCGCGATTGAGATGATGCTTTAGCTGTGAGAGCCACAATGTTTCTCTATCACCCAATATTCCAAAAGAATCAAATCCCAACACATTCAACAAGCATTTTTACACTATTGTTACTACAATTTCTATCACATGGTAATACTCTTTCATTCTTTATCTCTTTTCACCTGCTCTTCAAAAATTCTACATGTACCAAGTTAAATGTTCCAATAGTGTTTCAACATGGCAACATCATCGACATTGATCTATCACATTGTACCTGATGCACCATCTTTCAGATGCTGTTGGAATCTCTGGCTCTGTGTTTGCATGTGAATAATGGCATTTTTTTACAAGCAAAAGAGTTCATTATTTTGGCTGAAAAATTGGTAAAGTTTACAAATACTCTGGATTCCACCAGTATCATTGTCAGCTAGTGAATATCCCTCGCCCGACGGCACGGCCATAATAAAAGCATGATAATTTCCTAAATTTCAATGGTTGAAATTGTCTATTATGAGTATTTTGTTATTATGATATAGTGAGATAAGCTAATTCATGTCATATTTTGTGGATGACTTATTCCTCATAACAACTTATTATATAGATGAGCATAAACTATTCTTCATCTCACATTTTGGGGATGACTTATTCCCCATAACAACTTATCATATAGATGGAATAAACTATTCCACATATCATATTTGGGGATAGCTTATTCCCCATAACAGCTTATTATATAGATATTAAAAAAATTTCAAGTAGGTAGCTTGAGATACAATAAAAAAACCCACCTAAAAATTTCAATGTAACGCGTAAATTTTGCAAACTCAAGTTGCAATACGAGAGATAAGATAGAGAGAGAGACAGTTCGGGCCTATAAAGAAATAGTCTCCATTTACGTTACATGTACATAAAAATTACACAAAAGGAGTAATAAACCTACAAATCTATCATGAATATTTGCACTATCAATTGCCCATCTCCAATTTGCAATTTAGTTATAGTAATGAAAGAACTGTCGGTGAGATAGAGATTATCAATCATATATACAAATCTGTTGAAGAGTTGAATTTTTTAGAATGCAATACAAGACAAAGTCTTCATCTATTATCTTAAAGAGTGACCACTTCACATATAATTCTCCGGTACATCGCTCATTCGAGATTGAAACAGCTGCAAAAGAAAAACAGAAAATAAGCTTAGAATAACATTATACTACTATGAGCTAGCTGGAAATAATGGAGTAGAGTTGCTCTTTGCTGACCATTTCTGCTTCATGGAATTGCAATACATCATCCATAATAAGGAACTTTCAGCATATTGACAACTTCTCTGGGCTCCAAGTCTAACACGTATAGTGGGTACGGAAACCATTAACATAAAAAAAAAAGATATAGTTAAAAATTGCTTTAATATTGCAAGGGATCACTATAAAAGGGTGTGCTTTCCTCATTGTAAACCATCAACAAAGTCTTTTGGGACTTCTGAAACATTCATACAATTGAGTACTGTTTTCTATCTGCTGGTAGTTGAAAATGGCAAATTCATTGCCAATGGCACTGTGTGCCTTGGCAATATGCTTGTTAGCTGCTACTCATGTAGCTGCTGCATATGACAAGCCTTACTATTACACATCTCCGCCGCCACCACCACCAGCAACTTACTACTACAAATCGCCACCACCACCATCTCCGTCACCTCCCCCGCCTTATGTTTACAACTCTCCTCCTCCACCTTCACCGTCTCCCCCACCACCTTACTACTATAACTCACCGCCGCCACCTTCACCATCACCTCCGCCTCCATATGTGTATCAGTTTCCACCACCACCATCTCCCTCACCCCCACCACCTTATGTTTACAAATCTCCGCCTCCACCTTCACCTTCACCACCACCTCCTTATGTGTATAAATCACCACCACCACCATCTCCATCACCTCCACCTCCATACGTGTACAAGTCCCCTCCACCTCCATCTCCATCACCACCTCCTCCTTATGTTTACAAGTCCCCACCACCACCATCTCCCTCACCACCTCCTCCTTATGTATACAAGTCCCCACCACCACCATCTCCATCACCACCTCCTCCTTATGTATACAAGTCCCCACCACCACCATCTCCCTCACCCCCTCCTCCTTATGTCTACAAGTCCCCACCACCACCATCACCATCACCGCCACCTCCATATGTCTACAAGTCACCACCACCACCATCCCCCTCACCACCTCCTCCATATGTGTACAAGTCACCTCCACCACCATCTCCATCACCACCTCCTCCTTATGTATACAAGTCCCCACCACCACCATCCCCCTCACCACCTCCTCCATATGTGTACAAGTCCCCACCACCACCATCTCCCTCACCACCACCTCCATATGTGTACAAGTCCCCACCACCACCATCTCCCTCACCCCCTCCTCCTTATGTCTACAAGTCCCCACCACCACCATCACCATCACCGCCACCTCCATATGTCTACAAGTCTCCACCACCACCATCTCCTTCACCTCCACCGCCGTACTATTACAAGTCCCCACCTCCACCCTCGCCATCACCACCCCCACCGTATTACTACAAGTCTCCACCTCCACCGTCACCATCACCACCTTCCCCATACTATTACAAGACCCCACCTCCCCCATATTACTAGAAGCCACCACCAGCCCATCCCTACCCCCACCGCATTACGGCTACAAGTCACATACTCTTTCCACTGTTTACTTGAAAGATCTTTCGATATTTTTCATTTGTATTGCTGCTGCTCACGGATTCACATAAAATAATAATCAACGCTTGGACGTGATCATTATAGTGATTCTAACTCAAACAAAAGAAAAGAAGACTGGCTTGGATGATAGACGGGTTGAAGCAGATACTTATACATTTTATACTCTGATGTTTATGTAATTTCAGCATCTCTGTAAAAGCCAGTTTTTTTCTTAATAAAAAGCCATTTTCTCAGTTTGTTTTTCCTTTTTGTTATTATTTGTTCTAGTCTCTATTTTTCTTATGATATGATACGGGTTTGGGTTGTTCAATTCCCAGGTGCGCAAGAAGCTAAAAACCTAAACATCTTGACAACATTTTCCTCATTTACTGAATTCTATGACTTTGACGTAAAAAAGAACACCAGGTGAACTAGAACGACAAGCCAGTGCGTAATGTCACTGCAAATACGCGTCATACCTACCAAATCCAGTGAACAGCTAGCTATCTCGGACTGTTGCTAACAACCTTAGTCCACTAAGAATGTCAAGTCAACAATAAAGAATAAAATGCAGAAGGCGTGTCGTGTTCATCAGTTAAGAAGTAGCATAATTATAACACGCTCCAATGTTTCAATGAGATGATAACCATGCCTTGGGAGTAACTGGACTGGACTAATAGAATTGCATATAACCATGATTTTAACATGTTCCAATGCGATAGATTTACTCCATGTTCCAACTGTTTTTTTCTGACGGATGAAGACATTCCTAAATGTGATTCTTTGAGTATGTAACTTCTCACAAATATGCATCCTTCAGAAAAAACAGCTTTATATCAGATCATCTGCACGTTAGAGCAGTACAAATTGTAAAGGGCATTCTATGTCAAGGTGTCAAGCGGTCCGGCCCAGGCTTGAACCCGGCCCGACCCCTCCAACATCCGAACCGGCTCAGCCCCTAACCCCCAGCCCGGCCTCCAACCCAGAGCGCTTCGACTTGTACACACACTGACCCAGCCTGTCCCGTCCCATTGGCCCCGTTCACCCCACCAAAATGGTACCGTTTAAATATGTTATTAATGTATATACACATATATAGATTTTAAAAATATATTATTTAATATATTAATAATATATATTGGCCAGCTCCCCCAGCCCCCTCAACCCCACAGGTTTAGGGCCCAGGACCGGTGGGATTCATGTTTTCCAACCCCTCAACCCGGCCCGCCCCCCTCTTACCCTCAACCCGCCCTCCTCTCTCACAGGCCCCCTCCAACCTGGCCCGGACCGCGCTGTCGACACCTTGAATTCTATGTGATTTGTAGTATTAACAAAAAATAAGCCACGGTCTTGAAGGAAGACCATAATCTACTTATGCGTTGTCCCAAATACCCTGATATCTCATGTTCTTGAACCGAGTTAATATTTGGCAATCGTGTCTATACCACGTGCAAATATTGTTACCAAATCAGGTAGAGATAGTGAATATTTTTGGCAAAACACACACTTGTCGTGCCTATGTATTGACCTTTGTTACAAATTGGGTCCAGTTTTTCTAACATTGCAATAGAGCTACCTATTATTTTTTGAATGTTGTAACAATTGAGATAACCATGTCTTAAATTCTGCTCATTTACCGAAAAGACTAAAAAGCACCAACTGAAGTATTTTTCCATCCACCAAAAGTATCGGAGGCTAACGGAAGGCTATCAATTGTTAACAAAAAAGAAAAGTAGGTACCTCTACCGCAACATTTGAAGATGTGGGCACCAAAGTGTAATATAAGGTTTTGCCAACATCTTTCTTTGATTTTATTAGGAGTGTTTTTTTCTTCTGTATTGAGTTCCAAGGGGGTATTATGAATAGCTAAGTGCTGGGGCTTCGTATGTTTGGCTATGTCACATTCTACGACTCTATCTTCAGATTATGATTCGATAGAAGCAGTCAAATACTGCTATAACTGTTATCCTATTGGAAATTAATTTTGATAGTGAAATTAAAGATAAATATTCATGTATTGAAGTATTAATAAGAAAAGAAATAATGAAAAAACTGTTGGTGAGGTATAGATTCTCAATATTATACACAAAGTTGTTAAACAGTTTAATTTTTTAAAGGTGATATAAGAAAAGTCTTTATCTATTATCTTAAAAAATACCAGTTCAAAAAATAATTCCGATACATCAAGTTCAAGATTGATTACAACTGCAAGAGTAGGAAAGAACACATGTATGTAAAAAAGATTAGCTAGCTGGAAATTTTGAAATTGAATCACTCTTTGCTGAGCTTTTTACTGCATGAAACAACTAGAGAGTACTACTTGTCTTTGCAATACATCATCCACGAGAAGAAGCTTCCAGCTCATTGACAGATTCTCAGGGCTTCAAGTATAACCTGTTGTTTTAAAAAATGTATTAACAAATGCTGCACTGTTTCAAGACATCAGTATATAAGGGTGTGCTTTCCTCTTTGTGATCAACAAAGTCTTTTGGGATCTGAAGCATTCATACACTTTAGTACAGTTTTTCTATTTTCTGGTAGTTGAATGGCAAATTCATTGCCAATGGCACTATGTGCCTTGGCAATATGCTTGTTTGCTGCTACCAATGTAGCTGCATATGACAAGCCTTACTATTACGCATCTCCGCCACCACCACCAGCAACTTACTACTACAAATCGCCACCACCACCATCTCCGTCACCTCCCACGCCTTATGTTTACAACTCTCCTCCTCCACCTTCACCGTCTCCCCCACCACCTTACTACTATAACTCACCGCCGCCACCTTCACCATCACCTCCGCCTCCATATGTGTATCAGTCTCCACCACCACCATCTCCCTCACCACCACCACCTTATGTTTACAAATCTCCGCCTCCACCTTCACCTTCACCACCACCTCCTTATGTGTACAAATCACCACCACCTCCATCTCCATCGCCTCCGCCTCCATATGTGTACAAGTCCCCTCCACCACCATCTCCATCACCACCTCCTCCTTATGTGTACAAGTACCCTCCACCACCATCTCCATCGCCACCACCACCCTCACCCTCACCTCCACCTCCATATGTTTACAAATCTCCACCACCACCATCTCCATCGCCTCCACCTCCATCTGTGTACAAGTCCCCACCACCACCATCTCCGTCACCACCTCCTCCATATGTGTACAAATCGCCTCCACCCCCATCCCCGTCACCTCCACCTCCATATGTGTACAAGTCTCCACCACCACCATCTCCATCACCCCCTCCACCATATGTGTACAAGTCTCCACCACCACCTTCACCCTCACCTCCACCCCCGTACTATTACAAGTCCCCACCTCCACCCTCCCCATCACCTCTACCACCATATTACTACAAGTCTCCACCTCCACCATCTCCTCCTCCACCATACTATTACAAGTCCCCACCTCCCCCATCTCCATCACCACCTCCTCCATATTACTACAAATCACCTCCTCCTCCTGTTTACTAGAAAGATATTTTTGAAGTGCTCACTTCATATTGCAGCCGATCACAAATACACAGAAAATAATGATCACTGCTTGGACGTGGTCACTATGATTTTTCTAGCTCAAACAACAGAAAATAAAACTGGCAGAGAAACTGATGGGTCGAAGCAGTTCCATACACTACACAGTTTGTTTGTCATGAATTTGATATATTTTCCGTTTCGACATTCTATGTACAAGTTGATGTGTTAAGAATAAAAAAGCCATTTCTTGATTTGTTTTCCTTCTTGTGATTACTTGTTTCAGTCTCTATATTTCTTGTGATGCAATATGGGTTCGGCTGTTTAATTCCTGAGTTCACTGGAAGCTAAATACCCAATAAACGAGAACTTCAGGTGAAGAAAAACTTCAGGTAATTAAATCTGTGAGTTTATTTACCTTGATAACCAGAATAGCATGATTTTCACCTAGCTTCAGTGCTTTTAGTATTACAAAAACTAGCATGTCCTAAACGGAAGGCATAGATACTCACATTGGTTCTCAAGTAGGATACAGATACTCCAAAGGTACGAGGCCTAGCTATGATACAAGGCTCTGTAGTAATGAAAAGGAGCTAATACGGTCGGAACGAAGTCACAGTGTTTGCAATCCCTTTACGACTCCTTTCAACTGAAGAGTGACTGAAAAATCACATTACTATGGAAGTTAATGATCCTTCAAAAATAAAATAAAATACAGTTTATCTCAGATCACATACACAAGTCAGACCACTAGAAAAAAAGATAACAGTTTTTGTGTTCTGTATAAAACCAACAAAAACTAACATCTTAGGAAGATTTATCTATTATAAGTTGTTCAAATACATAGATACTTCAAGTCTTGTAGCCAGATTAAATATTTGAATATCACCATTCTCCTTCTTCCTCAAAACCATAGAAAACCGAACCATGTCTTTTCCATGTGCAAGTTTTGTCACCAAATTGGCGAAGAAAAATAAATAATTTGGTTATTAGTGAGGAGTGCATTGGTCTCTTCGATTGAATTTCAAGGCGAGTATTACGAATACGTTACCGTAATATTTTTTGCTCAGGAAGGGGGTACAATCAGTACCTTTGCCCCTATACTAACTCTGAACCTGACAGAAGTAATCACCCTTGCTAGTACACTATTACTTCTACACCCGACCTTATACCCTTATCAAATATGTATAGTTGCATTACAGGAATTCAGATAGCTGATAATGAACTGATTACCGGTGTATGGATCATTTTTCTGCTAAAAAGGATGAATAATATTATCGATAAGAAACACCTGCAAGTTGTGTTGTTTCAATTTTTTGTTGTCTAGCCTTGCTAGTTTGACGAATAATTAAGTTAGAGCTGTTTTGAGAAACTCTTCTTCGAACAGGCAATTGCTTTATCCCAAGCTAGAAAGTGATCATGACTTTTCATAGCAATTCATGTTTTTGAGTGACCATGTCAGAGTCAGGCATTAGCTAGGACCATTTCTTGGAGGGGAAAAAAACAGGTAAAGAAACATCTTGTGGAGATCAAAATAATGTCTTTAGCCAGAAAATCTCATGTCGATAACTTAGAAGGGTAAAAGTCCACCTCTTGATCTCCATTAACTACGTATATCAATTGTCCACTAACTCAAGTTGTAATATCATACATAGAGAAATGCACAAATATCTACATTCATATATATACATATAGTCATGCATCTAAATCTTAGCTTGTGTCTATAAAGAAATTGGGGATTATATGGTTGTGATTCAGGCGGTTTTAGGAACAGTGATGATTCCTTGGCGTATCTTCCCCACCATCACAACTTGACGTGCTCTATTGTTTGGGGCTTCCGTCCATCACACTGATGAGTTGCTGATGCTGTAGCAGCCATGGTCATGCTCGTCCATCTTTTCAGATCTTTTGCTACCACAAAGAGCTTCCATCGGACAGTCGTTGTTTGTGTAGGCAAAATACATTAGATCTTATGTATTATCGACCTCCTTGAGGTCACTCTTCCTCTTTACGGGTTGAAAGCCCAAGCCCAAGCTAGAGCCCAATTTTAATCCATTAATAAAATGCGGGGTTATGCCACCCAACCACCAGTTAGCTTACCCTATAAAAAAGGCTAAATTCACCGGAGGTACCCATATTTATCAAAAACAGGCAAGTGAGTACCCAAATTTCAAAATCGAGCACCACAGGTCCCAAATTTTGGATTTTCGAGCAGGTACCATTCCGTTAATAGTGGACGGAAAAATATATAAAGACTATTGTACCCCTTATTTTCAGCTCTGACTTTTTTTTTAAATACAAGTTTATTAACAAATCTAAAAAAATTAAAAATAATAAAATTTTAATTTATAATTTGATATATGTAAAATTATTAAATTAAAATTTTATTATTTTTAAGTTTTTTTTAGATTTGTTAGTAAAACTTAAATTAAAAAAAAAATAAAAGGGGAAAATAAGGGGTACGATAGTCTTTTTATATTTTTCTGTCCAATATTAACGGAAATTTAACGGAAGGGTACCTAGTTGCTCGAAAATCCAAAATTTGGGACCCGTGGTGCTCGATTTTGAAATTGGGTACCCACTTGCTTGTTTTTGTAAACTATGGGTACCTCCTGTGCAATTTAGCCTATAAAAAACACATGTCTCATAAGAATACCACCATCTCTTATGAATTGTAGACTTGTACAGATACATAGATATTTGAAGTCTTGAAAACCAAATTAGTGATTTGAATATTACCATTCCCCTTGCTCAAAACCTTAGGAATCTAATTGTGTCTTTTCCATGTACAAGTCTGGTCTCCATATTAGCTAAAAGAAAAGGTGAGAAAATTGTTGATTTGTGTTGTGAGGAGTCCATTGGTCTTTTCGATTGAGTATTAAAGGAGAGATTTATGAATATCCAGCGATTTCATTTTTTGCTCGGCAATGTGGTAGAATTCTACTTTTTCAATACTAACTCTGTACCTGACACAACTTATCGCCCTTACCACTACACTGTTAGTGCTACACCACACCTTACAACCTTATCAAATATGAATGTTGAAATAACAAGTGACCAATTACTATCCAATTTAGTAAATATTTGATTCGGGGCATGAGTAAACTTTTTCTGCTAGATGGATTGATGATAGAATCAATCAAGAAAACCACTGACAAGTTGTGTTGCTTCGATTTCTTGTTGTCTAGCCTTACAAGTTTGACGAATGTTTTTCAAAATTGACCTAGCAGTATTGAGAAAACTCGTTTTTGAATGGGCAACTGCTTGAGCCAAGCTAGAAAAAGTGAAAGTGACTTTTCGTAGTAATTCTTGTTTGAGTGACCATGTCAGAGTCCGGTATATGATATGTGCAGCATGACTTTTCGTAGTAGTTGTTGTTTTGAGTGACCATGTCAGAGTTCTAAGGGGGTCTTCACATTTTTATCCATGGACACATTTTACGACTCTATCTTCAGTTTGAACCTTGATTGAAGCAGTCAATATCAGAACAAGTATAAAAGTAGTAATTTATATGAATGATTACGATACTCTCTGTACTACTACAACTGAATACCTATTATTGTTGAAATATGATAGTGAAAGTAAAGATAAACATTCATATAATGGGGTATTAGAAAGAAAATAAGTAATGAAAAAACTGTCGGTCAGGTACATACTCTCAGTATTATACACAAAGTTGTTGAGGAGTTGAATTTTGGAATGAAATACAAGAAAAGTCTTCATCCATTATCTTAAAAAAGACTTGTTCACATCTAGTTCTGATATATCAGTTCAAGAATGATAACAGCTGCAAAAATATAAAAGAACATATACATGAATAATACAGCATGAGCTAGCTTGAAATTTTGAAATTGAATGACTCTTTACTGACCTTTTTTACTGCCTGAAGCAACTAGAGAGCACTACTTTTCTTTGAATACCTCATCATAATAAGAAGCTTCCAGCTTCTTGAAAATTTCTCTGAGCTTCAAGTCTAACCTGTTGTATGAAAACAACAAATAAAACTAAAATAAATGAATAAAAAATATTAGGATGGCGGAAGCTTCAAAAACCTTAAAGATATTAACAAAAACTGCATAGTTTCACTATATAAGGGCATGCTTTCCTCTATGCAAATCATCAACAAAGACATCTGAAACTTCTCAAAGTGTTCATACATAGTGAGTTCTGTTTCTGCAGGTACCACAGTCTAGTTGGAAATGACAAATTCATTGCCAATGGCATTGTGTGCCTTGGCAATATGCTTGTTAGCTGCTACTCATGTAGCTGCTGCATATGACAAGCCTTACTATTACGCATCTCCGCCACCACTACCAGCAACTTACTACTACCAATCGCCACCACCACCATCTCCGTCCTCTCCCCCGTCTTATGTTTACAACTCTCCTCCTCCACCTTCACCGTCGCCCCCACCACCTTACTACTATAACTCACAGCCGCCTTCACCATCACCTCCGCCTCCATATGTGTATCAATCTCCACCACCATATCCCTCACCTCCACCACCTTATGTTTACAAATCTTCGCCTCCATCTTCACCTTCACCACCACCTCCTTATGGCCTCGTTTGGGTAGCAGATAATTTATGTAGGGAAAAAGCTTATGATGGGATAAGAAGCAAGATAAGTATGCTGTCTGATAAGCCCTGATAAGGTATGATGACTGTCTGTGTTTGGGTGCTGTCGGATAAGATGCAAGATATGATGACGGGTTAATGCAAAAATGACCACATTGCCATGCGCTGTCGTGATTTTAAATTCGTAGACGTTCGTATTATAATTTGGCATTAAAACACACAAATTAACTAAACACATTATGATAAACTTAATTAACGAACTATATTATTAACGAACTTATATTATTAATTAACTTAATTAACCAAATTATTGGAAGATGGTGAACTTGTGCAAGCTCCGTATCAAAAATGGTGATTTTGGTTGGAATTAATGGTGGAGATGGTGGTTGTTCATGGTGGCTATGTCTGGTGGTTTTGTAGGAGGTTGAAGGAGATAAGAAGATGGTGCACTAGTGACAGGCGAATGATGACGGTGACAACAATGATAGAATTTGGATTGATGTTGTAGAGTTTGGGGATAAGGGGTAGGAATTAGGGTGAAGGTACCGGGGTATCTTGATCAAAAAAATTTAGTGAGTTATGATGCTTCCCCTTATCCAGCCTTATACCTCGGGAGAGGTGGTATAACTTTTCTTCACAAAAATGAAAAAGTTATGTTAGGGGTATAACATATGCTCCCCGTGGTACCCAAACACTGGATAAAAAAGGGAGAGCATAAGTTATGCTATGCTGCCCCCTTATGCTGCTACGCAAACGAGGCCTATGTGGATAAATCACCACCACCACCATCTCCATCACCTCCGCGTCCCCTCCACCCCCATCTCCATCGCCACCTCCTCCTTATGTTTATAAATCACCACCACCACCCTCATCCTCACCTCCACCTCCATATGTTTACAAATCTCCACACCCACCCTCTCCATCACCCCACCTCCTTATGTGTACAAGTCCCCACCACCACCATTTCCGTCACCACCTCCTCCATATGTGTACACGTCTCCACCACCACCTTCACCCTCACCTCCACCCCCGTACTATTAAGTCCCCACCTCCACCCCCGTACTATTAAGTCCCCACCTCCACCCTCCCCATCACCTCCCCCACTATATTACTACAAGTCCCCACCTCCACCATACTATTACAAGTCCCCGCCTCCCCCATCTCCATCACCACCTCCCCCCTATTACTACAAATCACCACCTCCTCCTACCGTTTACTAGAGATATCTTTTTGAAGTGCTCCCTTCGTATTGGAGACGATCACAGATACACAGAAAATAATGATCACTGCTTGGACGCTGTCTCTATAATTTTTCTAGCTCAAACAACGGAAAATAACTGGCCGAGAAACTAATGGTTGGAGCAGCGCCATACACTTCACAGTTTGTTTCTCATGAATTTGATGTATTTTCCCTTTCGATATATGTACAAGTTGATGTGTTATGAATAAAAAGCCATTTCTTAATTTCTTTCCTGCTTGTAATTAATTGTTTCTGTCTATGTTTCTTGTGATGCAATATGAGTTGGTTGTTCAATTCTGATCACTCAAAGCTAAATATCCAATAAATGATAACTTCAGGTGAACAAAAGCTACAGGCCATGGGCGCGTAATTAACTCTGATGCAAATAGCTAGATAACAATAACAATATTAGATTATGCTAAAATTGTAGGAGTACAAGACTGTTCTCATTTTTGAGAAGAAAACCAAAACATAAACTTAAACAATAAGAAAAGGAAGATAGTTTAATGCTAGTTTCTCGCGCACTCCTGCAACTGATCGAAGTGTGGTTTCGAGCTAGTCTCTCGCGCACTCCTGCAGCGAAGAGAGATAGATAGGCGCCACTGGTTGAATCCTCAAAACCCAAGCCCCCAACACTTAAAACCCCAGCTGGAATAGAGCTTTAGCTCCTCACATTTTCTTAAAAACAAACATATCTCTTCTTCTGCACCTTGGTTGCCTTTTAAGAGGTTTGAATCTTCTTGGAGAAGCTTCTACCATTTCAAAAAGCTGAATCTTCCAAGGGAAGTTTCGGTTTGTCATATTACGTCATAACCCCTACAAATAGAGAGTAATCCTAGAGAAACCCCAGAAATACAAATCTGTAACAAAATACATGATATGCTTTTGCATCATTCTCTCCTGGTTCGAAAGAACTCGACTCCGTTCGAGTTGTCATCTCTTTTGGTCATTGCTTAGTACTTCAATGAGCATGTCGTCAATCAAATAGATTCGCAAGAAAGAACTTGCTCTGATACCAAGTTGATGCAAATAGCCAGATAACAATATTAGATTATGCTAAAATTGTAGGAGTACAAGACTGTTCTCATTTTTGAGAAGAAAACCAAAACATAACCTTAAACAATAAGAAGAGGAAGATAGTTTAATGCTAGTTTCTCGCGCACTGGTGCAGCAGATAGAAACAACGAATAGAAGTGTGGCTTGGAGCTAGTCTCTCGCGCAATCCTGCAGCGAAGAGAGATGGATAGGCGCCACGGGTTGAATCCTCAAAACCCAAGCCCCCAACACTTGAAACCCCAGCTGGAATAGAGCTTTAGCTCCTCACATTTTCTTAAAAACAAACATATCTCTTCTTCTGCACCTTGGTTGCCTTTTAAGAGGTTTGAATCTTCTTGGAGAAGCTTCTACCTTTTCAAAAAGCTGAATCTTCCAAGGGAAGTTTCAGTTTGTCATATTACGTCATAACCCCTACAAATAGAGAGTAATCCTAGAGAAACCCCATAAATACAAATCTGTAACAAAATACATGATATGCTTTTGCATCATTCTCTCCTGGTTCGAAAGAACTCGACTCCGTTCGAGTTGTCATCTCTTTTGGCCATTGCTTAGTACTTCAATGAGCATGTCGTCAATCAAATAGATTCGCAAGAAAGAACTTGCTCTGATACCAAGTTGATGCAAATAGCTAGATAACAATATTAGATTATGCTAAAATTGTAGGAGTACAAGACTGTTCTCATTTTTGAGAAGAAAACCAAAACATAACCTTAAACAATAAGAAGAGGAAGATAGATTAATGCTAGTTTCTCGCGCACTGGTGCAGCAGATAGAAACAACGAATAGAAGTGTGGCTTGGAGCTAGTCTCTCGCGCAATCCTGCAGCGAAGAGAGATGGATAGGCGCCACGAGTTGAATCCTCAAAACCCAAGCCCCCAACACTTGAAACCCCAGCTGGAATAGAGCTTTAGCTCCTCACATTTTCTTAAAAACAAACATATCTCTTCTTCTGCACCTTGGTTGCCTTTTAAGAGGTTTGAATCTTCTTAGAGAAGCTTCTACCTTTTCAAAAAGCTGAATCTTCCAAGGGAAGTTTCAGTTTGTCATATTACGTCATAACCCCTACAAATAGAGAGTAATCCTAGAGAAACCCCAGAAATACAAATCTGTAACAAAATACATGATATGCTTTTGCATCATTCTCTCCTGGTTCGAAAGAACTCGACTCCGTTCGAGTTGTCATCTCTTTTGGCCATTGCTTAGTACTTCAATGAGCATGTCGTCAATCAAATACATTCGCAAGAAAGAACTTGCTCTGATACCAAGTTGATGCAAATAGCTAGATAACAATATTAGATTATGCTAAAATTGTAGTAGTACAAGACTGTTCTCATTTTTGAGAAGAAAACCAAAACATAAACTTAAATAAATAAGAAGAGGAAGATAGTTTAATGCTAGTTTCTCGCGCACTCGTGCAGCAGATAGAAACAGCGAATAGAAGTGTGGCTTGGAGCTAGTCTCTCGCGCAATCCTGCAGCGAAGAGAGATGGATAGGCGCCACGGGTTGAATCCTTAAAACCCAAGCCCCCAACTCTTGAAACCCCAGCTGGAATAGAGCTTTAGCTCCTCACACTTTCTTAAAAACAAACATATCTCTTCTTCTGCACCTTGGTTTCCTTTTAAGAGGTTTGAATCTTCTTGGAGAAACTTCTACCTTTTCAAAAAGCTGAACCAAGGGAAGTTTCAGTTTGTCATATTACGTCATAACCCCTACAAATAGAGAGTAATCATATAGAAACCCCAGAAATACAAATCTGTAACAAAATACATGATATGCTTTTGCATCAAAATCTGTGAGTTCATTTACCATGATAACCAGAGTAGCATGATTTTCAGCAAGCTTCAGTGCTTTAGTAATACAGAACCATGACGTAATACACCGGAGGCATAGACACTCACATTTTTTCTCAAGTCAGGATACATGTATTCCAAAAGTACGAGGTCTATCGTTTAGTTTAGAAACAAGTGGTCCACCTTGAGCCAGAGTCGAATGCATTCACCGAGACAGGACCCAATGCATTCCTAATGCGCTCCAGATAGCGCTAGAACCAGATGCACCATGACAAGTTCCATATGTCACTAGACCAGATGCACCGATGACGAGTGCCAGACAGATTAATAACCCCTTATCAGTACACTACTAGTTCTAAACCCCACATTATACCCTTATCTAATATGTATTTTGGCATGATAGGAATTCAGATAGCTAATAATGAACCAACAACCCGGTGTACTAGTACATTTTTTCTGCGAAAAGGATGGATCAAGAAACAAATGAAAGTTGTGTCAGTTTCATTTTTTCGTTGACTAGCCTTACTAGTTTCACGAATATTTTCCAATTCCAGCAGTTTTGATAAAACTCGTCTTTGAACGGGAAATTGCCTGATGCCTTGTGCATCTTTCATATCGATAACTTAAAAGGGTGAAAGTGTTGGGTATTATGTGTGAACTGTTTGTCTCACATCCGGATAGTAGATATGATCATCTCCCCCTTCATGTGTGAGCTGTTCAACATGCTCCCCCTCGCCCGGAAGTATTCGTCGATTTTTTTGGAATCACCTTTGTGAGTTCACCGGACTACCATTTGCCACACCACCTGTTGGAGCAATATAGGGATTTGACCGTCTACAGGAACACTAGGTCCATCGTTCTTGGAGCACCCCACATCTCATCCTTCGATTTCACCACGGCATCCATCGTTGTTGGAACACCCCACATCTCACCCTTCGATTCCACCACGTCGGCGCCCACGAAACCATTGGCTCTGATACTAGTTTTTGGGAGGTTAAGCACCGCGAGAGAGGAACACCATAGTATGATTTGGGACACCAACTTACCCAAAAGGTTAACCTTATGAGTTAGGCCCCAAATCATACTATATTAACAATGGACAATAAGCCAACCATCCGGATGTGGGACAAACCGCTCACACATGATACAAAAATAAGTCCACCTCTTCATCTCCATGAACTAATTGTCCACTAACTCTGTTATATCATCAATTGAGAAATGTACAAATATCTATTTAACATTTATTCATAAGTAGTCAAATATTTTAACTTGGCTCATGTCTATAAAGAAAATGTCTCAATTTACCGTACAAGATGATTTGACTTTCGGAATATTAAGAGAGAGTTGTCAAAATATTTTGAATAGAAAAGCTACCATTGGGAAGAATCTTACCCTCTAACAAAAAAACATTTAACTAATTGCATTCCAATTGGCAATTTAATACTAACAGTCCACTCAACTAAAATTATATACATGGTCATGAGACACTTTCTATACCGCACTTATGCTATTTGTTATAACGGAAGTATCGAGCAAGAACGATAAAACCAAAGAAACAAGATTAAAAACACAAGAATTAACGTGATTCACTAACAATTTTGTTAGCAACCTCCACAGACCCGAAAAACTGATTTTATTGAGAGATAACACCTGATACACAAGTCAAGACCACGACCTAGAACCCTTTATATAGACCTAGGAACCGAAGCTTGCTGCCCAAGACACCAGGTATCTTCTAAAACGCAGCAAGGAAACAACCCAGATTTTCCTGCCCATAACCTGTTTGTGCGAGCTTCTCCATGTGTTCGTGCAAATTGCTCCATGCCCGTACTAGCACAATCCTGTCGTGCGAACATGTTGCTGATTGTGCGAGCTCCTTTCTTCTTCGCACGAATTCTTGTACTCCCGAGCTGCACCATTTGTTCATCTTGCCTTCATGCCCACTTTGCTAATGGATTCGAGACACAATTCTAACAAATCTCCATCTTGTCTCGAATCCTCATAGCAACCAGAACCAGAACCAAAGTTTATCTCCTCAAAAACTGATATGCATATCCAAGAACCAAAACGAGCGCGCCTCCTCGATGCGCCAGATGTTGCTCCAACTCCAACGAGTTCCTGCAACGAATGCACCAGAACCGCGGGTACACTTCTAGAAACAGAAAAAGTGCTCTACCTTGAACCAGAATCGAATGCATTCACTGTGCGCTCCACATAGCGCTAGAACCAGATGCACCATGGCAAGTCGGATGTCATTACTACCAGATGCACCAATGACGAGTTCCAGACATGTGTCATGCCAGATGCACCCCGAATTTGCCAAGTTGCGCCAGGACTAGATCGTGTGCCATCCTCAGAAGTCCCTCCTCCTTCAGCCAAAGCTGCACAGTAAAGGCCATGAAACCTGTCGGGGTGAAGCGCGAGTGGTAACACAACTAGAGAGGGGAGTAAGGGGGGTAACATGCTATTTGAACACGTGAGAGGGGAAGAAGAGACTACTGAGGCAGGTTGCAAGAGAGGTGGAAATTCCTTGAGAAAGTGTGATCCACTAGTCGAGACTAGTGTCTGAAGTGATGGGTTCGGGCACGGAGGAGGTGGTCATCAAAGACGTTGACTCATCAAATCGAACGTGACAGAAAACGTAGAGACGATTAGTAGGTAGATGAAGACAAGCACGCGCTTTGAGTGAGATAGTACCCAAGAAACACCAGGAAGAGACCGATCATCGAGCTTATGAGACGCATAGGGGCAAAGCCATCGATAGCAGAGCTATCCAAACACTCGAAGTTTGGAGTGGTTTTGTTGTTGCTGGAAGATAACGTCCTACAGAAATTTCAAGCGAAGAGCCCGACGTGGTAATAAGTTGATGAGATAGACTGCGGTTTTGAACGCATACACCCAGTAAGAAGTGGGCATGTAAGCGTAATGAAGCAAAGCGAGGCTGGTTTCAACAATAGAACGATGGCGCCTTTCAGCATAGCCATAATGCTCTGGAGTGTGGGTGGTGGGGAAGTGAGATGAGTAATGCAGACAGAGATAGGATGCTAGGGCGACGTATTCTCGTCTATTGTCCGTATAGAGCGTGATGATGGGACCCATAAGAACTATTCTACAATGGTTCGGAATTTCACGAAATGTCGCGAAGCTGGGACTTCTTAGCCATAGGATAAAACCATATATATTTAGAAAAATGATCCACAGAGACAGCTTAATACTTGGAACCATCAATAGAATAATTTGGAGATGTCCTGACATCGGAAAATACTACTTCAAGCTGATGACATAATCTGGATTTATGAAACGGAAGTTTATGACTTTTGCTGCAATATCATGCATTACAAGAACTGAGACTGCTAGAACTCACAACTGGTAAGAAAAATTGGGACACGAGATGACGACAGATTGAAGAAGCTGGATGACCACAACTCTGATGCCAGGCAGACAAGGAGGGTCGAGACTCACAGACAAGTGTAGTGTTCTCATTATTGGGTCTTCCATGAATGGTAGACCGAGTGTTCCTTCCTGTAGACAATCAAATTCCTGTGTTGCTCAAGGGGAAACATTTTAAAGGGCCTGCACATGAAGGGGGAGAATATTGGATTTCATGCGTGAGGGGATGTCCGACAAAGGATGGTGGACAATATGTGCATGGTTAATATAGTACGATTTGCGATGTAGCTCAGAAGGTTGACCTTTTGAGTAAGTGGGTTACCCAAACCATACTATGATGCTCCTCTCTCGTGGTACATAATCTCCCACACATCTGGTAGACGATTTCCATTTTTCTTAGTAGCAGTAGGTTGAGGGTCCACCTGTCTAATCTGGACCTCAACCCCACAGGGGCTTTCTCTGTTAACTCTCTTTTACGTCCTTTGACATCAGTGTTCTCTTGGCACTCATGGATGTGGTTATAGCAGCTACCCACAAAGATGTTTTTTTTATGTACAGATTGGCTTATCAGGCTATCTGAACTAATGATTGCATCTTTTTCTCTAGGGATACCTATTGTCCCCTGCTGCACTTCTTCCTCAACAGAGACCATCGACCACCTTTTTGCCTCTGGAGATTGAGCCAGAGGGGTTTGGGGGCACATTTTAGGCTTTATTCTCTGGCCCTTTTCTCGTAAATATCCACGCTATGCTTTTTTTGGTGGGGTAACACTGGTTAAGCCTATTACTTTCAATGTTCACTCCATCCAGAGACCTATAACTTTTCGTAGTAGTTCTTGTTTTGAGAGACCGTGCAAGAGTTCTAGGGAGGGAGAGAGGGGGGGGGGGGGGGGGGGGGTTACTACGAATACCTTACTGCTTTGGGGCTTCATATTTTTACATATGGCCACATTCTGCGAATATATCTTTAGTGTGAACCTTGATAGAAGCAGTCAAGATCGCAACAAATAGCATAAATTAATACATAGTAGATTATATGATTGATTATGACGCTCTCTATACTACTACAACTGAAGCCCTATAATTGTTGAATTATGATAGTGAAATTAAAGATACATATTCATCTAGTGGAGTATTAAAACGAAACTAATTAATGGAAAAACTGCTCGGTGAGGTACGTATTTTCAATATTATACACAAAGTTGTGGAAGAGTTGAAGTTTCAAATGCAATACAAGTAAAGTCTTCTTCCAATATCTTAAAAACACTATTCACAAACTGTTCTGATACATTGAATTTGAGAATGATAACAGCTGCAAAATATAAAAGAACATAGACATGTATTTAACAGCTGAGCTAGTTAGATATTATGAAATTGAATGGATCTGTGCTGATTATTTTTCAAGATAGGATAACGTACTGCTTTTCTTTGCAATTCATCATCCATTACAAGAAGCCAGCTTCTTGACTGCTTCTGCGGGCTTCAAGTATAACCTTTCGTATGAAAATACCAATAAAACTATCATAAAGGAATAAAAAAAAATAAAGAGGGCAGAAGCTTCAAAGAATTAACAAATACTAACGAATGCTGCACTGTTTCAAGGGATCACTATATAAGAGCTTACTCCTCTATGTAAAATAATCAACAAAGTCAACTGAAATATCTTAAGTGTTCATACATTCTGATTTCTGTTTCTGCAGGTACCACAGTCAGGTAGCAGGAAATGACAAATTCATTGCCAATGGCACTGTGTGCCTTGGCAATATGCTTGTTAGCTGCTACTCATGTAGCTGCTGCATATGACAAGCCTTACTATTACGCATCTCCGTCATTACCACCTGCAACTTACTACTACAAATTGCCATCACCACCATCTCCGTCACCTCCACCGCCCTACGTTTACAACTCTCCTCCTCCACCTTCACCTTCTCCTCCACCACCTTACTACTATAGCTCGCCACCGCCTTCTCCATCACCTCCACCTTCATATTACTACAAGTCTCCACCACCACCAACTCCCTCACCTCCCCCACCTTATGTTTACAAATCGCCACCTCCACCACCACCTCCTCCTTATGTGTATAAATCACCACCACCTCCATCTCCATCACCTCTGCCTCCATATGTGTACACGTCCCCTCCACCCCCATCTCCATCACCACCTCCTCCTTATTTCTACAAGTCCCCTCCACCACCGTCTCCCTCGCCACCTCCTCCTTATGTTTATAAATCTCCTCTGTCACCCTCACCCTCACCTCCACCTCCATATGTTTACAAATATCCACCACCACCATCTCCATCTCCCCCACCTCCTTACGTGTACAAATCTCCCCCACCACCATCTCCATCACCTCCACCTCCTTATGTGTACAAATCTCCTCCCCCACCATCTCCATCACCTCCACCTCCTTATGTGTACAAATCATCCCCACCTCCATCTCCATCAGCACCTCCTCCTTATGTCTACAAATCCCCTCCACCACCATTTCCCTCACCACTTCCTCCGTATGAGTACAAATTGCCACCGCCCCCATTTCCCTCACCTCCTCCTCCTTACAAAACTCCTCCGCCCCCATTTCCCTCACCGCCACCTCCTTATGTGTACAAGTCTCCACCACCACCCTCCCCATCACCTCCTCCACCTTATGTCTACAAGTCTCCACCACTATTTTCCCCATCACCTCCTCCCCCGTATTACTATAAATCTCCACCTCCACCATCTCCATCACCTCCTCCACCATACTATTACAAGTCCCCACCTCCACCATCTGCATCGCCATATCCCCCATATTACTACAAATCACCTCCTCCTCCTCCTCCTCCTCCTACTGTTTACTAGAAAGATCTTTTTGAAGTTCTCACTTCCTATTGCAGCCGATCACAGATACAAGGAAAATAATGACCACTGCCTGGTCGTGGTTAGCTCAAACAAACGCAAATAAAACTGGCAGGGGAACTGATGGGTCGAAACAGCTCCACAGACTTCACAGTTTATTTCTCATGAATTTGATATATTTTCACTTTTGACAGTCTATGTACAAGTTGATGTGTTATGAATAAAAAGCCATTTCTCAATTTATTTTCCTGCAATAATTACTTTTTTCAGTCTATATTTCATATGATGCAATGTGGGTTCGGTTGTTTAATTCCTGAGTTCACTAGAAGCTAAATATCCAATAAACGAGAACTTCAGAAGAACAAAAACTAAAGGCCATTGGCGCATAATTAAATCTGTCAGTTCATTTACCATGATAACCAGAATAGAATGAATTTTACCAAGCTCATTGTACACACAAATTTTGCGCTTAAGCGGGTAAACACAGAAATTTGGCGACAAATGTCATTTTATTATTTATAAGCAGGATACAAATCTCTGAAACATATTTCTTTAGTAGAAACACTACTCCTCTGATTCTTCTCGGGAATTTGAACTTGATGGGATAATTTTGGACGGTTGGATCTTCCACGTCCTTTATGGGATTTGACCGGCACGAGGGCTTATGGTCTTTTGGCTTGACTTTGACTTGTTCTTCGCGGGTTCACCGTACTTCGATGTTCTTTGAAGATTTGATTTTCTTGGGGTGGATGGCTTGATCTTCAGGATTGCTCCGTCTTTGAAGATTCGACTATCGTTGTGGCTTATTTGTCAGGGCTTCGCCGTCTTTTGGGATTTTCTTCCTTCAAAGTCTTTCCGTCTTCGAGGATCTTGGCTCCTTTGGGGGCTTCTCCTGTCAGAACTTTGCTGACTTCTCTTTTCTAAGCTTTGAGCTTGAGAGAAGTTGTAGGAAAGTTGTAAGGAAAGATGTAGAGAAAGTGTTTTGGGTATAGAAAAGGTATTGGAAGATGTGATTTTTCTTATGAACTTGCTCCTCTATTTATAGGGAGATAGAGGGGTCGTTGTGCAATTTTGTAATAATTTGGGGTACCCTAAACAATTTTGTAAAGTCTAGGGGAGCTTGATGTACTTATAGGAAAGTGTATTTTGGTTGTTTTCCTGACAATAAATATACAATTACATTTGCGATAATCGTACACTTAAGACGCTTTTCCAATGTAACCTCCATTTTAATCGGAATTGATGTTTGCGACCGAGTTGGTCAATCTTGAGCTGCAATTTGACACGTGGCGTCATGCGATTCGCCAGTCAGCGGTGTCTGATATTGAATTTTTCTTGTCGTGTTTCTTCATTTGATCATCTAATTAGGACATTGTTTAGTCCATAATCATTTTGATTTGACGAATTTTCGGTGTCTACAAATGTCCCCTCGAGACTGGTTCACTTCCCTTTCGTTAGCTGAAGTGTGCGAGTCTCGAATAAACGCTTTTATTTGCTGGAGATTTCTCTACTTGACGAGTGTGCTCCACAACTATGAGAAATATTTCAAACAGAGGTAGATAATTTTCTCTTTTTGATTCGTCGTTGGCTCGTCCTCTATTCATCATCCAACAACAATCGACAAAGAGTATTTATGGGGCATTGTCTTCTTCCCTTTGATTTCTTCCTTTCGTCAAACTTCAACAGTTCAAAGCAGTTTGTCACGCTACGTGAATGCACGAACCAGTATGTGAAAGTTATTCTTCTCAATAGTGAACAGCAATTTCTTCCATTCTGAACAGTTGATTTGATTGTCAACTTCCCTCCAACATGTTCAATTTCACTGTTGGGTGCCGCGAAAGTAAACATCTTCAGCTTGTTTCACGGTGATGAGAGTTATCCATCGTCTGCGAAATTTCATCCGTAGATTGCTATTCACCTCAATGATTTCCTCTCGGCTTATAAGTGCAGCCCATCAACAACTTGGTTCATTATTTCCAAAAAAATCTTGATTACCTTCTGAAATTTCACAACTCAGCAAACTCTTTCGCAAGGCCTCAACTGCTTTCACGTCGGCTGATCATGGTACGTTCCGAGCGATCTCTCTCTCCGTCTCCTTTCCTTTTTGCATTCATGTACCAATGTATGTCACATTTTGCTTGCTTGTACCCACTTTCTTTCTTTGCTTTGTATGTGCTTTTCCTTGCAACTTCGCTAGAACATCATCTTGTTTTGCCTTCTTTGCTTCACTTCTAGTAAACACAAATTTGATCTTTCACTTCCATCATTTTCCCTCCATAGTTGGTAAAAAAAAAATTGGATGAGAATGTGATGATGGTAGAAATCACATGATTCATTTTCGCTTCTTTGAGAAGAACAAAGAGAGGGGGAACGTAGAGGAGAAAGGCTTAGATTTATGATTTCTCTGTTTTGTTAGAGACGCAGAGAGGGAGATGTTGGTGGTGATGGGTTTGCTCGGCAAAACAGAGGGCATGGAGAGAGAGACGTGGGGGTTATTTGTGATGGAGGAAGTGATAGTGAATGGTGTGGTGAAATTTGTTGTTGTTGTTGTTGTCTTCGGTTGAGGAACGGAAGAGTGAGAAGAGATATAAGAAATGTAGGTAGAAAGAAAAAGCTATTGGAGCACATGGTGGCAGAGAAACTTGTGTCACAACTTTGGTTTGTAATGTTTGAACATTAGCTTACTTTGGCTAGGACATACCACTGTTGTTTGACCTTGGACAGCCCGTGACTTTTTTGCCATCTTTTGTGTTTGGTTGTCTTTTATGCTTTTGTAGCACTAATATTCTAGATTTTCTTTTAGAAAGTTGCACATTTCTTTAATGGTACTACCTCTGTTTACCTTTTTTTACTCACTTCTTTTTTTTAAAGCTGGCCTATGTTTTGTCATTTTCATTCAATTTGACCAAATGGGTCAGCAACATACATCTTTCATTTGTTTGTTTTTGTTTTTTTTTTTTTTACTTTTTCCTTTGGTTCCATCCCACGTGAACAACACAGGTCATTTTCACTCCTTTCCAAATTTCATTCCTACCTATGATCATTTTTTGTCATCCTGTTTTGTTTTCTTTTGATTTGTCTCAATTTTAAAGTGACAACCCATTATGACATTATTTTTATTTCTTATTTTGTTCTGTATTGGTAAAAACATATGTTCAGTAATTTTCCTCAAACCAAAACAGTCACGTCTTTCCATTTGCTTCCTTTTTCTTTAGAAGTCATCTTCATTAATAATTTATTGCTTAACAATTTTGTTCCTTTTCTTTTCTACTGACCGAATGACCATTTCAACTCCTTTTTTTGTTTCTCTTTTTTTTTTTAGTTTCAAACATTTGTACAGGTCACTTCTACACTGTCATCATTATTTTGTTTGGAATTTTAAAAAATTCTTTTTGTATTGATGATGAACAGAAACATATGTCCAATATTTTTTAATATATTATTTTTTTTTTATTTATTTTGTTCTTTTAACTGAAACATATGTATTAGTTAGCAAAGAAAACATCTACCCTTCTTTTTTATTCATGTACCATATTAACTATAAACTGTTGCAATTTTTTTTTAATGTCATTTTTAGCATAATAAGATATTTATTCGTTAATTTATTTATTTGCAGAATCCACTCGTTACCTCGGGTCCCATTCCGAAACTGAACCGAAGATCGCCAGTCAACAGTCGTGATAGCGAAACAGAGCGGAAGAAAATTGTCGTACCAGGCAAAATCATCACGAAGCCCTCAATTGCAGCTCGCTATGAAAAGGGCGTGATTTCTTCTAAGCGCAAGGGCGATGTGGACGAAACCTCAAGCTTGAAGCGGGTGAAAGAGTCGTCACAGGACCACAATCTCATAGGTTTCAAGCACGGCGAGGGGGTCCGATATGTTGTGAACTCAGGCGAGCGAAGTGTCCACAGTGATCCGCTACGTCGAAGGACGGGGGAGGTAGCTCACAGGTTTCCGATGCCAGAGAAGAAGCAAACAGAAAAGGAGCAAGTGTCCTCGGTGAGGAACAGTGACGACCAGTCCGGGAAGAAACATAGGCATAAAGTCCTCGTTTCTCGCAAGAAGATCACTGGGAGTCAATCAGGAAAGGTCGCTGAAGGAAAGATCTCAATGTCCCCAGGGAAATCAACGTCAACATCTCTTGAGGATGCAGAGACCCAAGGTGTTCTGAAACCGCTTGTAGAGGCGACACAAGATAGTCGGGCAGTGAACGGGGCTGTGATTTGTTCCTCATCACCGGTGGGCGTTGATTCGGAAAAAGCAATAGCAAGACGTAGAGGAAGTTCTTCTGATTTGGAGAAGGAAGTTTCAAGTTCGCCAAGCAGAGAACCGAGGTCAGGCGAGGCTACCAACTGCTCGCTGGAATTAGAAGGCAATACTGTTCCGACATGTGATGGTTCTTATCCAGCAGAGGCGATGATTGGAGGAATGATTTCGGCATCAAGGAAGACGAATGAGTTCACTTCCGATGAGGTTATCCCGGCAATATTTGAGCTTGGGGGTATTGAATTTGATCATTTCGACGCCGCGTTCCTGGATATTTGTCATGGCGCTCCTTCAACTTCAACTCAAGGATGCTCGATGGTTGACGAGTGTAAAACACGTCTCTTGCCGGTATTTTGGGACATCATCCGTGGAAGGATTTTGTCGACCCCATTTGATGCGTTGGCTCCCCTTATAGAAGATGTGCAAACTATGTTTGAGATGATTGAGGCCGTAGTTCCCGACGGAAGTGTAGACTTCAAGGAGTTAACGGATGCCTTCTTTGTGAAAGCAAGACTTTACGAGGCGGAGCGCACCACCCTTGAAACGGAGAGAACACGGATCATGGAAGCCAAATTTTGACTCTCAAGTCACTGTCGTTTTTCTTTTCATGTACTTCAAATCATGTAGTCCTCCTTCCATTTAAACAATGAAAGCTTTCAAACATGTTCGGTTTCTTCATGCTATGATAAAAGCGTTTCTTTTTGTCTGATGCGCGTAATTGAACTTGGAACACTTTGTTCGTTTTTCTTTCGAAGTCCAATGAACACTTGAATCCGTAACTATTCGAAACACTTGTAGTGTGAGATTTTGTCTCGGCTCGGGCCAAAGTGAAAAAAAAACACATTTGTTTTTGTTGTTATGACTGAACTTGAAAGGATATTCCAAGCAGCCTACGTACCCACGAGATGGGATCAAGTCAAACGTAGTTCATTTTTTTCTTTCTTTTTTTTTTCTTTTCTTTTTTTTTTGTTTTTTTTTGTCTTTTTTTTTTGGCAGAGAAGATATAGGAACGGTTACCTCAGTGGTACTTCATCCTACTATACATCGCTGTTTCCTGCTTTTCCCAACGGTATGCTAGCAACATAAGGATAAACCCGAACAACCAAACCAAAAGGAAAGGGAGCAAAGGTTGATTGATGAAGGAAAGGCCGAGGCGCGCAAAGATGACCATCACATACACGTATATGATCAGTACAATGACAATCTCCGGAGACATTTCCGAATATGTTTGAGGAATGAAGGTAGAATGTTATGGAGCTTCTATTTATAGAAACTCCAAGAGCATTGAATTTACGTTCCTGACCTCCCTACTAGCCGTTACACGGATATGACAAAGGGTAAAAGTGACTTTTGGCCATTTCTAGCCGTTGGAGGGGCGGCCGACCGTTGGTGGTTGAGGTGGCAACGCCATCTTTGAAGCGTTTGGGCAACAATGCAATGCACTCGGAGTTGGACTTCAACGCCAATTTTTTAGGAGGCGGGGGAATTTTTTTTTATTGGTATAACTGAACTCGGAAAGATATTCCAAGCCGCCTACGTACCTGAGAGATGGGATCAAGTCAGACGTAGTTCATTTTTTTTTTGGGTGATGTGCAGTTTAGACTCGTGCATCAAGGAGCATTTGGACTTCTCGGCCTTTGCCATCACGGGGATGGGCTTCGAGGCCTAGCTGGTGGCAAGACTGATGCTGGAGAATTGGGCAAGTCTGTGATACGTTCGGCCTGATGCAGCAACCATTCGATAGTTTGACTATCGGATCGGTGGCCCAACCTACGAGTGATGTAGTGGACTCTAGCAGCGAGGCTTGCGGGCAGAATGATGTCCGCATCTTGCCTACCAATCAGGACTTGGCGTTCTCTTCCTATTCGTCTTTCGGGTATCCTTCTTGAGGTTGAGGTCACATCCGCTCGTGGAGCCGGTGATGATGGCAATGCGTGTGGCCATGGAAAAACCGGGAGGATTGAGCTTCTTGGTGGCGGTTGCGACAGGTATTCTTGGAGAGACCCAACTGGTGTACCTACCAAGGTTGCACGAGTGCTTGCGGCCACTGGTCGTGATGATGATGACGACGACGAGGATGACGACATTGTCCCCAGTGCCCACGAAGATGGTGAGGGAGGCGGAGTTTTGGTTGGTGACTCAGACATGGAGTTTTATTTGGTGTTGACAAAGGGATTCAAGCTATCTCGTTTTTGACAAGTAGCTCGAAGGAAGTGCTTTGAGATTTCAGCATATGATGAAGGCCTTGTATATATAGAGAGGAGGATCAACTTTTGTGGGTACCAGATCCGGAAACGAAGCGGAAGCGTGCTGGATCATAAATGCATCGGGCCCCCCTTGCTTTAAGGCTTTTGACTTTCTGGTCACAGTTTTAACTCGTGTGGGCCAGGAGTAACATGCAGTTTAAGCTCATACGTCGAGGAGCAATGTGCAGTTTAGGCTCGTGCATTGAGGAGCTTTCTTGGTGCTTGTTGTCATGGAGACGGATTCGAGGCCTTACTAGTGGTTGAGCCGATCCCGAGGGGAGGACCAGATCCAAGACATGTTCGGCCAGGCACACAAGCCACTCGATAGTTTCACTGTCAGAGTGATGGGCTCGCCTATGAGTGATGGAATGGATCCTTCTAGCGACGCTTGCAGAGAGTACAATCCCTGCTTCCCCCGGGCCGATCACAATCTGGCGATCTCGTGTACTTGGTCTTTCACGCTCTCTTATTCGGTCTCGATTTGTTGGTGGAGCGGGAGGTGGAAATGTTGTCCCCAATTTCCATGATGATGGAGAAGGAGGCGCAGTTCTTGTGGGTGAATCGGACATGGTGTCCTATTTTGCCTCACACGAGAGTTTAATAGATCTTTTCCTGAAGTAGGGCACTTGAAGATGGTTTGGATCTTCGGTTAACAAGTTGAAGGCCTTATGTAGGAGATGAGATACTTTCCAAGGACATGAATTGAAAAGGAAGCGACCGCGTGATGATTATAAATGCAGTGGACCATCCCACTCTATTACTTTGTCGCCTTTGGTCACAGTTTTGACTCATGTGGGCCAGGAGTAACATGCAGTTTAAACTCTTACGTCGAGGAGTAATGTGCATTTTAGGCTCGTGCATCGAGGAGCTTTCTTGGGGCTTCTTGTCACGGAGATGGACTTCGAGACCTAGCTTGTGACCGGGTCGATGTTGGAGTGTTATGTAAATCCAAAACATTTTCTGCCAGCCTTAAAAGCCACTCAAATGTTTGACCATCAGATTCATGGCCTCGTCTGAGACCGATATAATGGATTCTTCTGGCGATGCTCGCAGGCAAGATGATATCCGCACCCTGTCTGTTGACAAGGACCAGACGATCTCTTATTGGTCTTTCGTATCTACTTCCCTGGTACCGAGCTGTTGTCGGGAGCGGAGATGACGATGCACTTCCGAATGACCATATGAATGGTGAGGGGGGTGGCGTCCTTGCTGGTGAACCCGTCATGGTGCCCTCTCTCTACTCACAAGGGAAACTCAATATATCTTTATCATGAGTGACGAACTTGTAGATGGTCTGAATCTTCGACTTGTTGGTTCAGTGTCTGATAAGGAGGAACGAGATTCGGCTACCACGACATATCCCGGGAGAGGAGGCGGTTGCTTGTTAGAGCATAGATGCAGTGGGCCATCACCAACTATTTTCTTTTCTTTTCTTTTACCTTTTTTTTTGTTTGTTTGTTTTTTTATTTACAGGAATGACGTGTAGTTTAAGCTCGTACGTCGAGGAGCGATGTGCAGTTTAGGCTCGTGCTTCAAGGAGCATTGTGTGGCTCTATGGATAGTAGCGTTTCAGGAACTTCCCATTAATAGGGCCAAGTTCCATCCCATCCTTGTCAGTTAACATGTATGCACCACTTGAGTATACGTCTTCCACAACGTAGGGCCTGTCCCATCTCGAAGTAAATTTGTCCCTGATAACGCCCGATTAGGGGTTATCTTATAGCTCGGTTTTTGTGCATTTGTGCCGGAAAACTCACATTTTAGCCCATTTTCACCCTCGGAACGCCTCGGTTTTAGGAACGAGACAGTTACTTGCTCTTTATAAATTTCTGCATTTTCCGTACTTTATTTGGATATGATCGCGGGTGTGTTCATGTTGTCTATGCAGGAACAGGGCCCGGGAATGCAGCAGGCTGCACCGGCCCAGCAGGCTCAGTCAGTCCCATCCGCGCAGCAGTACGACGCCCAGATGAAAGAGATCAAGTCCATGTTCCAGACCATGGAGTCCCGGTTCAAGCACATGGACGCCCTGACAGCCGACATGCAGACGACCAAAACGTCACTGCGTGCTTTGGAGGTACAAGTGGGGCAGTTAGCACAGCAGCTAACGGAGAGACAGCCAGGAAACTTGCCCTCGAATACAGTGAATAATCCACGTGCTCAGATCAATGCTATCACCACTCGGAGTGGAGTAGCACTGCAGGATCCACCGTACCCTAGCCACGCACGCGCAGAAAAGTCGAAAGAAGTAGAACGCAAACTATCTGGCCGGGATAACAGCTCAGTCGATCGCCCCCAGCCGAAGGGCTCGGTTGAGAAGGATGCAGTGCAGAATGAGACAGATGCAGAAACGGTACCTGTCTCCAAGGAGGTACCATACCCCTTGAAGACACGAAAGAGGGACGATAGCAAGGACTACGCCAGGTTTCTTGAGATGTTCAAACAGCTGCAGATTAACATACCTTTTGCCGAGGCTTTGGCTAAGATGCCCACTTACGCCAAATTCCTCAAGGACATCTTGTATGGGAGGAGGCGAATGAGCGATTTCGAGACTATAAATCTGACGGCAGAAGTGAGCAACTGTGTGAAGAATGGGCTACCGAGGAAGAGAAAAGATCCTGGCAGTTTTGTAATACCGGTCACCCTGGGTAATGCTTACACAGGAAAGGCTCTGTGTGACCTAGGGGCCAGCATCAACCTGATGCCATTGACGATTTTCAAGAGTTTGAAGGTCGGGGAGCCCCGGCCCACCAGAATCATGCTGCAGATGGCAGACAGGTCCGTAAAACAGGCTTATGGAGTTATCGAGGATATTTTGGTAAAGGTCGGTGAGCTCATTTTTCCAGCAGATTTCGTAATACTGGACATGGAGGCAGGGGAGGTACCGCTCATACTGGGCAGGTCGTTTTTGGCCACTGGAGAAGCCATGATAAATTGCAAGAGCGGGGAACTGAGCATGCAGATTAACGAGGACAAGGTTAAATTTAATGTTTTCAAAAATCTGCAACTGCCAAATTATTATGATCACGAAGATATCTTCGCCATAGATGTAGTTGATGATGGCTGGGAAAACGAGGAGATGGATCAGTTATGGGAAGAGATTGATAGCATGTACGGAAAAGAGAAAGAGATGACTCGGTGCGAGCAGGCCATGAGAGCCGAGGACTGGACCACTTTGCACCGGGGCGAAGATGGCGGGGAGAAGATGATCCTGGTTCCGTCACTCAAGGAGCCACCCGCACTCGAGCTTAAACCGCTCCCGAACCATCTCAGGTATGCGTACATTGGTAATAATAATACTCTGCCCGTAATTGTTTCTTCTCTTCTATCTCAGGAACAGGAAGAGAAACTGCTGGAAGTATTGCGAGAGCACAAAGAAGCAATCGCCTGGACGATTGCAGATATTAAGGGGATCAGCCCCTCCTACTGCATGCACAAGATCAGGATCGAAGAAGGCAAGAAACCGGTGATTCAGCCCCAGCGGAGACTGAACCCGAACATGAAGGATGTTGTGCGCAAGGAGGTCATGAAGTGGCTGGAAGCAGGAATCATATACCCCATATCAGACAGCACTTGGATCAGCCCGGTCCAGTGCGTGCCCAAAAAGGGGGGTATTACGGTGGTGCAGAATGAGGACCAGGAACAGATTGCGCAGCGCACGGTTACAGGTTGGCGGATCTGTATGGACTATCGGAGGCTAAACGATGCAACATTGAAAGACCACTTCCCGCTACCATTCATGGACCAGATGTTGGACAGGCTAGCTCATCACGCCTATTACTGTTTTCTGGACGGGTACTCCGGATACAACCAGATTTGCATAGCCCCGGAGGATCAGGAAAAGACGACGTTTACCTGCCCGTATGGTACGTTTGCATTCCGGCGCATGCCATTCGGGTTGTGTAACGCTCCAGCCACGTTCCAGAGATGCATGATGGCGATATTCTCCGACATGATCGAGAAAAATCTGGAGGTCTTTATGGACGATTTTTCACTGTTCGGGGACAGTTTTGACGACTGCCTGCACCACCTAGCACAGGTCCTGATCCGATGCAAGAAGGCAAATTTGGTGCTGAACTGGGAGAAGTGTCATTTTATGGTCACCGAGGGGATTGTGCTGGGTCACAAAAGCAAGGGACTCGAGGTGGACAGGGCCAAGATCGAGGTGATAAAACAGCTCCCATATCCGACAACCGTAAAGGCGATCAAAAGTTTTCTGGGACATGCAGGATTTTACCGGAGGTTCATCAAAGACTTTTCCAAGATCACGAAGCCACTCTGCGCTTTACTTGGAAAAGACGTGCCCTTTGACTTTGATGCCGCTTGTCAGCAGGCCTTTGACCATCTGAAGGAGAAGCTGACCACAGCCCCGGTTATCACTACACCGGACTGGTCACTTCCGTTTGAGCTGATGTGTGACGCAAGCGACTATGCAGTCGGTGCAGTTTTGGGGCAGCGGAAGGACAAGGTGTGCCACGTGATATATTATGCAAGTCGGGTACTCAACGATGCCCAGATCAACTATGGCACTACTGAGAAGGAGCTGCTTGCTGTGGTATATGCCCTGGATAAATTCAGGCCGTACTTGGTCGGGTCAAAAGTCATCGTTTTTACCGACCATAGTGCCCTGAAATATCTGCTGGACAAGAAGGATGCAAAGCCGAGACTGCTGAGATGGGTATTGCTGATGCAGGAATTTGATGTGGAAATCCGGGACAAGAAGGGAGTTGAGAACGTAGTAGCGGACCACCTGTCCAGGCTTGAGAATGCTTAGGTGGACCCGGTACCAATCCAAGAAAACTTTCCGGACGAGCACATCATGGCGGTCAAACTGGGGAGACCGTGGTATTATGCTATAGCCAACTATCTGGTGAGTGGCACGCTTCCCGAGGACCTAACCCCGTCACAGCGGAAACGGTTTATTTCTGAGAGCCGGCAGTATTTCTGGGACGACCCGTATCTGTTCAAGCAGGGAGCCGACAACATTCTGAGGAGGTGTGTTCCGACCCACGAGGCCTGGAACGTGATCAGGCACTGCCACTCGGCTCAGTGTGGGGGTCACTTCGGAGGGACCCGCACGGCACACAAGGTACTGCAGTCAGGTTTCTTTTGGCCAACACTTTTCAAGGACTGTCATGATTATGTACAGGGATGCGATAGATGCCAGAGGACAGGGAGTACGTCACATAGGGACGAGATGCCTTTGACTATTTGGCAGGAAGTTGAACCCTTTGATGTATGGGGGATTGACTTTATGGGGCCGTTCCCGTCTTCAATGGGAAATCTGTACATACTGCTGGCAGTGGACTATGTTACGAAGTGGATCGAGGCGATAGCGTGTCAGAAAAACGATGCAGCGACAGTTGAGCGTTTTCTGAAACGCAACATATTCACACGATTCGGGACCCCCAGAGCAATGATCAGCGATGAAGGGTCACACTTTATTAACAAAGTGTTTGCCAGGGTACTTAAGCAGTACGGGGTATCGATCCATAAGGTATCACTGCCTTATCATCCCCAGACTAACGGGCAGGCAGAGGTGTCAAACCGAGAGATCAAGGGCATTCTCGAGAAAACCGTAAATCTGGGCCGGAAGGATTGGTCGATGAGACTGGATGATGCGTTATGGGCATACAGGACAGCTTTCAAAACACCGCTGGGAATGTCACCATACCAGCTCGTGTTTGGGAAAGCGTGTCACCTCCCGGTTGAGCTGGAACATAAGGCCTATTGGGCTATCAAACTGCTCAACATGGATGAGAGTCTGGCCGGAGATAAGAGAAAGATGGCGCTGCTGGAATTAGAGGAGTTCCGCAGGACGGCATTTGAGAGCGCTAAAATTTATAAAGAGAAGACGAAGAAGTGGCATGATCAGCGTATCACGCCAAAGCAGTTCAACGAAGGAGACAAGGTGCTTCTCTACAACACAAGAATGAGGTTCTTTCCGGGAAAGTTGAGATCTCGTTGGTCGGGGCCGTTCATCATCAGGAAGATATTCGCGTGGGGCGCATTTGAGCTAGAGAATCCAAAAGACAACTCAAGCTTCAGGGTGAACGGAAACCGAATCAAGCCATATCTCGAGAACGCCGAGGTCGCCAAAGTAGATCCAATCTACTTCGACGACCCGTGATCGAACCTGAGGTAACTGGGTCGGGCCGTCGACCGTAAATTACAAAGCGCTGGTTGGGAGGCAACCCAACGTAGTAAGTTTAAATTATACTATATTTTTTATTTTAAAGTTTTGAATTTTTGAGAGAGGTGAGATGAGTGGGTATTTAATGAAAATTGAGCATGTGCAGATACAGAAGAAGCAGACGAAAAGAAACAGAAAGGAGAAGAGAGAGAAAAGTGACCCCCATTCAACCCACAGTGTCAAAATAACCGAGGTGAAAAAAAAAAAAAAAAAAAAATTGAAAAAAATTTTTCTCTGCTGTCTGCGTATTTTACGCAGCTTTCTGCGTATTATACGCAGCCAGCAAAGAAAAACTTACTTTTGAAAATTTGTGAAAAATTATTTTAACTGCTGTCTGCGTATTTTACGCAGGTTTCTGCGTATTATACGCAGCCAGCAGTATAAACTGTATTTTTCTAAAAAAAAAAAAAAAAAAAAAATTTGAAAAATTTATTTTGGCCCTGTCTGCGTAAAATACGCAGCTTTCTGCGTATAATACGCAGACAGCACCAAAAATGGATTTTTCTGAAAAACTTGAAAAATTATTTTCAGAGCTTTCTGCGTATTTTACGCAGATTCCTGCGTATTATACGCAGACAGCTCAGAAAAATGAGTTTTCTAAAAAAAAAAAAAAAAAAAAAAAATTGAAAAATTAATTTTGCTGCTGTCTGCGTATTTTACGCAGCTTTCTGCGTATTATACGCAGACAGCACCAAAAATGGATTTTTTTGAAAAAATGGAAAAATTATTTTGAGGGCTGTCCGCGTATTTTACGCAGCTTCCTGCGTATTATACGCAGACAGCACTGAAAAACCAGTTTTTGAAAAAAAAAAAAAAAATAAATAAAATAAATTTCAATTTCCCCCCTGTCTGCGTATTATACGCAGCTTCCTGCGTATTATACGCAGACAGAGAGGAAAATTGCAATTTTTTTTACTTTTTTTGATCACCCGGTACCCCTGTTTGCGTAAAATACGCAACATATACGTATTATACGCACAAAATTAGCAGTTTTTGACCATTTTAAGCCAGGGGCATTTTGGTCATTTTGGCACTTAGGGTTTTTAAGGGGGAATCCGGCCATGGGGAAGCCATTGTTGGCTTGAAGCTCTCTCTCTACCTCCATTCCTCTCTAGCACCAACACTCCAAATTTTTCAAAAGTGCTCGCAATCAAAAACCGACGGCATTTTTGGAATCCCCTCGTCGCAAGGAGCACGGAACTACTCTCGGTTTTCAGAAATTCTAACCGAGCAAGTGTGGGGGTGGAAGGAAAGTGAAGGGTGTTCTTGAGGAAAAATCTCAGATTTGTTGAGTTTGAAGCCAAACCGGAAAAATTCACAGAAGGGAACGTTGAAGAGGAGGAAGAAGGCTACGCGTGAGTGTGCCCGGAATCATTCCGGCAAATTCGACTTTTCCGGCGGCTTAGGCGGCGGCTGGACGGCGGCTTAGGCGGCGGCTGGACGGCGGTTTACAGGCGGCTTTCCGGCGATAACCTTGCCGGATTCTGCACTTCACCCCCGTTGTGGGAAGGTCCAATTTTCTTCCCTCTCTTTAAAATTTTCAGTTTTAAGCACGACCCGTAGCCGGGTCATTGTTTCTGAAATTTTTCTCGGTTTCCGTGCCGTGTGGACCTCTGGTAGATTCTAGGGGGCTTATTTGCTGAGACGCACTATTTCACGCGCACGTACTCTAGATTTCTGTTTCTGCTCGTTTTTGCATTTTCATGGCTTTAGTCAAACCCAGGACAGACCTACTCGGGGGACGGGAGCGTCTACACTTAGGCGTTCTCAGTCCACCCATGACCACGGAGAGCCGAGCCAGAGAGCCGGGCCGAGTCAGAGAGCTAGACCTAGTACGAGAGGTACGAGAGGTCCGACCGGTCCACCGCCACTTTCGGTCATGAACCGTCGGTTGGCCCGAGTTGAGGAGGGACTTGAGGGGTGCCGTGCTGGCCAGGCGTCTTTAGGTGAGAAGGTGCTTAACAAGTTAGGGAAAGTTTTTCGATACCTAAAGCACCTCAAGAAGACCACGAAGAAGATAGCCAAAGACCATGGCGATGCGATTACTGCACTCCGAGAGGAGCAGCGCGAGGCAGCCCGCCATGCGGGCCGAGAGGTGCCATTGCCTATTATCTTCCCTCCCTCCTATTCCAGTGAGTACACTACCAGCTGGTCGGACGAGGCGAGCTCGAGTGAGCATGCCACAGCGCCGGTTTCACACCCACCTAGCAGTCGGTCAGGATCCCGGACACAGTCCAGACAGTCATCGAGCTCACGGTCCCGCCAGTCGTCGAGCTCGCACCCACGACAGTCGAGTAGTGCCAGATTCAGGCAGACCAGCAGCTCACCTAGCAGCATGTCCGGTTCGTCCGAGACCGGGTCAGACCCGCCGTATAGTCCAGACGAGTCAGTGCCATGAGGGCATGCCACCTCTTAGTGTGGGGGTGGGAGTCGTGTCTGCATTACCCGGTCTGCACGTTTTTTCACATTTATTTGCAGTTTTTATTTTTTATTTTTTTGAGTCAGCATATTTTCTTTATTTGAGTCGACCCACCACATCATTCTGACCTTGCATTGTGTATATTTTAGAAAAAAAAAAAAATCGAAAATTTTCAGAAAATCCAAAAAAAATTAAAAATCAGAAAATTTGAGAAAGGGCAATCAAGATTACAGAAACTGGGAAGAAATCGAGATTAAACCCTTTGACAGAAAAGAAAGCTTGCACCGAGGTATAGTAGATAGGTGAGAGCCAGTGACCCTTGGAAACCGCAAGTAGTTATTACCTGAGCTAAGGATCCGACTAGTTGCCACACTGCCGTCATCTAGGTAGTCGACAACCCGCCCACGGGCGCCGTCACGGTCATCGCATCTTTCGGTGGAGTGACTGGCTATCAAGGGACCTCACGTCCTGTTTCTTACCCCTAGGTCCAACTAGTAAACCCGTTTGAAGCCATTTACCCCTTTTATTCTTAGCCACTATAGCCTAGGAAGCCTTCTTTGAGACCTCATCAGTCGATTAGTTGGCTATTCTACGAGTTATGACGGAGGGAGTGAGTTGGGGAGGGTTTTAGATGGAGCACTTCATGACATATCAGTTTTGGACAGTTTCGACATGGACACGCTTTTCGAGGGGAGGACAGGGTGAGTGAGAGGCGACAGTGCATTAATTTGCGGAGGTGGATCACTGCATTACATAGTGACCACAGGAGGAGTTAGTCGCGTGCGAGACATCTTTCCGCACATTATGGGGTCCGGGGGGTTGAGAGGTTAATTGGTGGTTGTGCCGTTTTTCTACATCTTTGGTGATGAGGAGGTTCGGTGGGACTGCACAGTATTATTTCGACTACAGGATCAGCGCTTCAGGATTAGTGTGGGGGTATTCCATATGAGGACATCTTTCATACCCCACGACGACAGTTTATTTTAATCACTCAGCTTTAGTCAGTTTATTTATCGTTATTCGTGTATTTATATAGAGTCGTATTATAATAAAAAAAAAATGAAAAAAAAGAAAAAAAAAAGAAAAGAAAAAAAAGAAAAAAAAAAAGAAAAAAAAAAGAAAAAAAAAGAAAGAAAAAGAAGAAAAAAAAATGATCTAGTTGTGCAGTTTTTCAGTTATTTATGTTGTTTATGTTATCGAGTCAAAAAGCTGAGTGAGTAGCACGATTTTCGAGACAGTTACACCGTTTCACATTTGTGGCCGCGAGAACGGCGAAGACACACCGAGGGACAGGAAGATTGATATGGCAGGAACTTAGGTGTTTCAGGCAGTTTTTCGGGAACTCGGTGAGGGGTGTGAGGTTGGGAAATTGTGAGAATGTCATAACGAGTAGGATCATGCCGTACCTTTACATATATATATCCTACCTGTTAGATTTAGAACCTTGATTCGGAAATAGCTCGGATGGTCGGTTAACTAGGGATTCGCTCAGGTTGATAGCAAAAGTAACAGTACTCGGGTCCCGTGCTTAAATCCACCAAAGAAATCTGTTCAGACTTACCGATCGATTGCAGGGAAGTATTTTCTGGAAAAAGGGTGATGTTTTGAGGACACTCGGTTATGTTTTTGAGATTGCCCAATCTCACCAAAAATAATTGTTTAGTATTTTTTGAGTCATGTATATTGAGTCTGTGTATATTCTATCTGAGTCAGTCTTTCTATCGAGTCGTCTGGTTATACGGTTCAGGTTGAAAGAGTATGCAATTGCAGGGAGTATGCAAAGGTAGTGTATGCACGACAGGGTCGGTTTTGCAAAAACCGAGAGGTATGCAAGCAGGTTGGTATGCAAGGGGATTGCTCGGGACGAGCAATATTTAGTGCGGGGGTATTTGATAACGCCCGATTAGGGGTTATCTTATAGCTCGGTTTTTGTGCATTTGTGCCGGAAAACTCACATTTTAGCCCATTTTCACCCTCGGAACGCCTCGGTTTTAGGAACGAGACAGTTACTTGCTCTTTATAAATTTCTGCATTTTCCGTACTTTATTTGGATATGATCGCGGGTGTGTTCATGTTGTCTATGCAGGAACAGGGCCCGGGAATGCAGCAGGAATGGATCGGGAATGCAGCAGGAGGCAAACAGAGGCAGAAAAGAGCACCCTGCCTTGCTGTCTGCGTATAATACGCAGACCCTGCGTAAAATACGCAGGCAGCAAGGAGGGAGAGGGGTTTTGGACATATTTTCTCCCCTGTCTGCGTATTATACGCAGAAAATACGCAGAAAATACGCAGCCAGGGGGAAAATACGCAGAAAATACGCAGAGTGAGGAGGATGGAAAGCAAGATGGGTCCCTGTCTGCGTATTATACGCAGAAAATACGCAGAAAATACGCAGACAGCAAGCACAAAGTGGAGAAAAAGCAGCAGGAGAAGACCCTGTCTGCGTATTATACGCAGCAGGCTGCGTATTATACGCAGACAGCACAAAAACTGGGGCGGTTTCGGGCAGTGGCAGTTTCGTAAATATTGACAAGTTCCAGAAATTCGCCAGCACTATAAAAAGACTCGTCCAGACTCGTTTTGAAGACACAACACACAAGATAATTCATCTAAGGACAAGTCTGAGCACCCCGGGAGAGCACGGAAGCACTCATCCAGATCCGAAGACTTAGTTTGATCTTAATCTCTTTTTAAATTCAGAAACTTTGTTAACTAGTTATGTCGTTTAGTAGCTAAACCTTTTACCTAGGTTCTCGGTGAACCTAGGGTTTCGTTTTCAGACATTATTTCTGCAGTTTGAGTATGAATGCATGATCTCGTTATCTTAATTCAGCAGTATTATCAGTTATTCTGTCTTTGATTATATCTGTTTATGCATGATCGGAGTCGCGAACCAGAATTGCTATAGACCCGAGCCTGTAGGTGAAAACGTCAGGTTAGGGTTAGGAAGAAAAGACAGGATTTAGTACCTTACCCTGATAGACCGACCAGAGAAAGGGAGATAGGGCTAGCCAAAACGTATAGACCAACTGTTAGAGAATTTGACCCGGGCCATCAGGACAGGTTAGAAACCCTAGCAGACTTAGAACGAGACTGCAGACTTAGGCAGCTTAACAGGAACCCGAAAGTCTGCAGGATCGTGACAGCGTGTGGAATCTGAAAGGTTACTGCACAATCGGTACGTGGCACGGATAATTAAAACTGCTGAGTGTTTTCATATCAAACCGAAGAACATAATTCTGAAGAAACCCTAGGGGATCCTGGACCTAGTATTCCAAACCCTAGATTTACAACTTTCAAGATTTTCAGAAAAACGTCACAAAAAATATTTGCGTTTTATTTTGTTTATTTTTAGTTATAGTTAGTCACAATCTTAAACTACTCCTCCTTTTATACTCTGGAAGTTAAAACTGATTTCTCGAAAAAACCCGAAATAGTCCTCGTGGGAACGATCACCCGAGCTTAATTACGCCCGGTATTACAAGATTCGTATACTTGCGAACAGCACGTTAGTTTGCGCATCAGTCCCCTCGATGGCGAATCGGGATGATGGATTGTTGATGCTCAACGATTCCAATATCAAATTCCTTCACTTCGTTGCTAGTTGACTTTACACCTTCTTCGTGTTGTGTGACCGCATCCACTCCAATAACGTTACTTGACACCGCACTAACCGAGTCACATGAGTATGGAATAGCGGATGTTACATTTGCGGTGGCAGTTTCATGTTTTTCTTCGAAGCAAATCTTCCCTTCCTTCGCCAACTGCATAATCTTGTCCTTCAAGACGAAGCATTTTGAAGTTGGATGGCCGACTAAACGATGAAACTTGCAGTAATTTGAGTCGTCTACCATCATCGCTTCCTCGGGGCGTTTTGCTTCTGGGAGATCAAACTCTTTTAGCTTCATCAGTTGATCAAATATTCCAGGAACCGCCGAGTCTGGGAAGGGGTAAAATTTTTCTTGCAACTCTTTGAACGAAGGTCTTGGCCTTTGTGTTGTTTGAAATTCATTGCGCCTTTCCGATCCATTTTGTCTCGGCCTGATGATTGATTGCGTCGGTGGAGTTGTGACGGCCAATGATTCTGTAACTTCTACTTTGGGGCCAAACTTGAACACTTTTCGGGAATCGCTTCTATTTCCATCCCTGCGAGAGTCATGCAAAGGAGCTCCGTGACTCCCGTTTGCTGCAATGCTTAATTCCATGTCGTGGGCGCGTGTGGCTAACTCTTCGAAGGTCTTCGGTTTGATCCCTTGGAGGATATAGCGCAAGCCCCAGTGCATGCCTTGAATGCACATCTCGATCGCAGAACTTTCGCATAGCCGATCCTTACAATTGAGACTTAAGTTCCTCCATCTGTTTATATACTCAACAACGGGTTCGTCCTTCCATTGACGGGAGCTTGTGAGTTCCATCATGCTAAGGGTCCTGCGAGTGCTGTAAAATCGGTTCAGAAACTCTTGCTCCAATTGTTCCCAGCTATCAATCGATCTTGTCTCGATGTCACAGTACCAGTCGAAAGCATTTCCTTTTAGACTTCGGACGAACTGCTTGACAAGGAGATCCCTATCAGTTCCAGCATTATTGCACGTCTCGACGAAGTGTGCAATATGTTGTTTCGGGTTCCCAACTCCTTCGAATAGCTGGAATTTGGGTGGTTGGTACCCGTTCAGCATCCGTAGGTCTTCAATCCTCTTTGTGTATGGCTTGTTATATGTCGCCGAGGATTTCGAACCTTCCTCGTAACTGGATTTCACGGCCTCCAAGATGTATTCTTTTAGCTGATCTACGGGGATCGAGCCTTCAGATGATGCTTGCACGTGTTTGCGAGTGTCATCATCTGTACTAGAAATCTCGACAACCTCTTTCTTCCTTGTTCGAAGCTCATGAGGGTCGGTAGTGCGATTAGCCTCTCTTGGGTTTTCGAGCTTGCTTAATATGGCTGCAAATTGGGTATCCCGGCTCCTCATGGCCGTAGATAATTCCTCGACCGTCCGTGTCAATCCTATGACTTGTTCTTCGAGGGAAACAATGCTCGTAGTCATCGCCGACATGGTGCCTGTTTCGAGAGCAATTGCCTCGTCATGTACCATAGGTGCTTTTTGTGGGTTCCGGAAGGCAGAAGTTGATTCAGAAATCTCTTCATGACTTACTTCAGCATCAGGGTGCGTACGCCCATGTCCTGTCCCCGGCAAGGAGCCTTCTTCTCGCATTGATAGATCATGAACATTGCGACCTTCAAGTGGCACCTTTAAGAGTCCTTCGGTCGTCTTCGACTCTGGGCCGAGTCTGGAGGATTCTGCAACCGTCGATCTAGCTTTGCTTCGTGTGACACGATCAGTGACCTGTTCACCGGGACTTGTGGAGGATTTGTCCAGGCCTGGAGACTTGGAGCCTCCCGTCTTGATTGGAATCTTCGGGATTTCTTCTCTCGAAGTCATCTTTGGGGTTTGTATTTTTGGTGAAAAGAGATGAGAGGCAGAGATGTCCCACTGGGCGTGCCAGAATTTGTACACACAAATTTTGCGCTTAAGCGGGTAAACACAGAAATTTGGCGACAAATGTCATTTTATTATTTATAAGCAGGATACAAATCTCTGAAACATATTTCTTTAGTAGAAACACTACTCCTCTGATTCTTCTCGGGAATTTAAACTTGATGGGATGATTTTGGACGGTTGGATCTTCCACGTCCTTTATGGGATTTGACCGGCACGAGGGCTTATGGTCTTTTGGCTTGACTTTGACTTGTTCTTCGCGGGTTCACCGTACTTCGATGTTCTTTGAAGATTTGATTTTCTTGGGGTGGATGGCTTGATCTTCAGGATTGCTCCGTCTTTGAAGATTCGACTATCGTTGTGGCTTATTTGTCAGGGCTTCGCCGTCTTTTGGGATTTTCTTCCTTCAAAGTCTTTCCGTCTTCGAGGATCTTGGCTCCTTTGGGGGCTTCTCTTGTCAGAACTTTGCTGACTTCTCTTTTCTAAGCTTTGAGCTTGAGAGAAGTTGTAGGAAAGTTGTAAGGAAAGATGTAGAGAAAGTGTTTTGGGTATAGAAAAGGTATTGGAAGATGTGATTTTTCTTATGAACTTGCTCCTCTATTTATAGGGAGATAGAGGGGTCGTTGTGCAATTTTGTAATAATTTGGGGTACCCTAAACAATTTTGTAAAGTCTAGGGGAGCTTGATGTACTTATAGGAAAGTGTATTTTGGTTGTTTTCCTGACAATAAATATACAATTACATTTGCGATAATCGTACACTTAAGACGCTTTTCCAATGTAACCTCCATTTTAATCGGAATTGATGTTTGCGACCGAGTTGGTCAATCTTGAACTGCAATTTGACACGTGGCGTCATGCGATTCGCCAGTCAGCGGTGTCTGATATTGAATTTTTCTTGTCGTGTTTCTTCATTTGATCATCTAATTAGGACATTGTTTAGTCCATAATCATTTTGATTTGACGAATTTTCGGTGTCTACACTCATACCACTACAAAAAAATATTACAGCTATTGTGTTCTCTATAGAACCAAAAAAATTAACCATATCATCGTAGGAAACTTTATCTCTTATAAGTTTTCAAAATGCCTAGATTAATGATTTGAATATTATCCTTCCTCAAAACCACATAAAACCGAATTGTCTTTTCCAAGGGCAAGTTTTGTCACCAAATGAGCAAAAAAATAATAATTGACAATTTGATTATTGATGAGGAGTACATTGGTCTCTTCGATTGAATTTTAAGGCCAGCATAACGAATGCCTTACAGTAAGGGGTATTCATTTTAATTAGTACCTTTTCCTTATACTAATTCTGTACCTGACAGAAGTAATCACCCCTTACCAGTACCTTACTAGTTCTAAACCCCACATTATACACTTATCAAATATGTATTTTGGCATGATAATAATTCAGATAGCTGGTAATGAACCAACAACCCAGTGTATCGGTACATTTTTCTCGGCGAAAAGGATGGATGATATTATCAATCAAGAAACAACTGAAAGTTGTCAATTTTTTTTGACTAGCCTTGCTAGTTTGACGAATATTTTCCGATTCCTGCAGTTTTGACAAAACTCGTCTTTGAAAGGGCAATTGCCTTATGCCTTGTGCATTTCTCATAAAGATAACTTAAAAGGGTAAAAGTCACCTCCATGAACTACTTATACCGATTGTCCACTAACTCAAGTTGTAATATCATCCATAGAGAAATGCACAAATATCTATTTACATATATTCATACATATGATGTCTAAATCTTGGCTCATGTCAATGAAGAAACTGTCTCCATTTACTGTACAAGATGATTGACTTTAGGAATAATATTAAAAAGAGTTTTCATAAGATTTTGAATAGAAAAGCTACAATTAGGATGAATCCTACCCTCTGTTTAACTAAACACATTTAACTTATTGCATTCCAATTTGCAATTTAATACTAATAGTCCAGTCACGATACGTGTGGTGTTAGTAAATAATATAAATGGTCACGAGACGTCTTCTATGGTGCTCTTACTTTTTTCCGAATATGAATCTGAAATATAAAGAAACATATAGTAGAATAAATTATTTACCATATATACACACACACACACGAAGTACAACAATGTACTTAGTCCACATACGTATATGGTTAATGTATTCCTAATATAAACTCTTGAGAATTTAGACCATTACCTTCTAGGTACATTTGTACATGAGATGTAAAATAATTAATCAAAAGCGAAAAATAAAAATGTGAAAAATACCCATTTATGAATAAACGAATAACATATTCATTTATCGATAAGTAAATAACCTCACTAAATAAATCCTTGTTTCTAGTCCCAAGAGTTTTCATTTATCGGAGATCCTGTATTCTTGAGTGCATTCTGGACTGAGTTATTCAGCACTATAGGCACTAAACTATGTCATTCAAGTGCCTATCACCATCAATCTGGTGGGCAAACAGAGAGGGTGAATCAATATTTAGAAGTCTACTTGAGATGCATGGCTGCCAACAAGCCTAAGAACTGGTCTAAATGGCTGACTCTACCTGAGTATTGGTACAACACTCATTTCCACACAGTTCTGCAGATGTCTCCTTTTGTGGAGTTGTATGGGTATAAACCACCTATCGTTGATTTTCAGCAGATCGACAAGGCTGATGACAATGTTCAGTCCTCCATCCAGGAGAGGGCTGCATTAGTACAGTTACTGAAGGATATTTTGGTGAAATCACAAAGCAGGATGAAGCAGATTGCTGATAAAAGAAGGGTGGAAAGTAATAGTATTAGTACTTTTATGTAAATAAAAGTCCCACATCGGACTTAGTCTTTAAATTAGAACAATGTGCTTGTATATATATTGAGTGGTAAATAAGAAATCAGAGGAGGACAATTTCACAAACCTTCATGGTATCAGAGCAACCCTAGCTGCCGCCGCCGCCGTCGCACGTCTCCTTCCCGTGCACTGCCGCTGCCGCCTAGCGCTTCGATCTGCTCCTCCAGCTTCCGCCCAATCTCTTTCTCCCTCTTCCCGTCGCTATCCGCGACGTCGATTGTCCTCAACGCCGTCGCCCACTGCGGCAGTTCTCCACTAGTCCGATCGCTGACCCCGTCTGGTCCGATCAGGCGCCTCTCTCCCACCGGCAATTGTCTCTGCGTTGTCGTTCTCTTCAACACACACAGCAACCTAATTGATCTCTCCTGATCCGTAGATCTCTCTCCCTCAATTTCAGCGTTGTCGTGCTCTACCAACGATCTCTGCTGGCGATTCCCCCCATCTGCGTGATCATCATCTCTCCCGTGTTTTAATTCTGATTGTAGAAGTTATTCTTTTAAAAAAAACTGCTTGTGGGTTTGTTTGGCTTTACAACATCGCTGCTGGGTTTGATTGCTTTCCAAATACAATTAGTACTTGCATCGCTTTTGACTTTTGGCTGAGAACAAATCTCGCTTTTGACTGAAAGTAATGTTCGTGGCCACTTTTTGTTACTGGTGGCAATTATTAATGGGGTGTAATCATTGGAGAATAATCTCTGTTAGTAGATTTGCTCCTGTAAATCTTCATCAAAAGGTTCTTTGTGTTTTTCTTCTCTTCGTGGTCATCCACCATGTTGACCGTCGATCAAACAGCTGCTCCTCCCCTAGCACGCTCAAGCAATAGTATTCGTCGTCAGTCTGGCCGCAAAGGTCGGGTACACACTCAGCAGCACCCACAGCAACATCCCGCCTTCCCTCACGGCAACTGGGTGTGGTGTCCTGCCCCATCGTCCCCGACTACTCAGCAGCACCCACAGCAACACCCTGCCTCCCCTCACGACAAATGGGTGTGGTGTCCTGCCCCATCGTCCCCGACTGCTCAGTCGGGCCCCTATCTCCCGACACCGGGTTGGACACAGTCAGGACCCTCTCTGCCTACAGTTACGTCAGGTATTCTTGGTCCAGGACCTTCTCAGCGTTCACAGGTTCTTGCTGCCACTGCGGGTTCGTCTCCCTCTGTTACTGCTCTGAGTTCTGAACTTGCTGGCATGACCCGTAATGCTCCGGATAATACTTGGTACATGGACTCTGGGGCCTCCTCTCATATCACATCTCAGACAGGTACTCTCTCCTCTATCTCATCAAGTTCTCCAATTTCTAATATGATGGTCGGTAATGGGATGCAAATTTCATTGTGCGGTTCCGGTCAGCAGACTATTACTACCCTAGCCCGTCCCCTACACCTCAAAAATGTCCTTCTTGCTCCAAACATCATTAAAAATCTTGTCTCTGTCCGTCAGTTCACCATTGATAATAGTGTCTCTATCGAGTTTGACCCGACTGGCTTTTCTGTGAAGGACCTTCACTCGGGGACCCTTTTACTTCGGAGCATTAGTTCAGGAGACCTCTATCCTCTTATTTCCACCCCGTCCCCCTCTCCAGCCCGGTCTTTTGCTATTATTCCAGCCCCAGTGTGGCACAACCGTCTTGGACATCCTGGTCGCCAAGTCTTAGATCAACTCAGCTCTAGTCATTTCATTTCTTGTACTAAAACTGAGCAGATCGGATTGTGCCATGCATGCCAACTCGGCAAACATGTTAGACTTCCCTTTGCCCCTTCACAATCTTGTACTGTGGCTCCTTTTGACATTATTCATAGTGGTATTTGGACATCCCATGTTGCTAGCAAATCTAACTTCAAGTATTATCTTCTCTTACTTGATGATTACTCGCATTTTCTTTGAGTTTTTCCTTTAAAACTCAAATCGGATGCTTTCACTCACTTCAAACAATTCTACACGTATGTGCATACCCAACTTTCGCGTAACATCAAGAGTTTTCAATGCGACCTTGGTGGGGAATTCGATAACTCTGTGTTTCATGAGTTCGCCAAGTCCAGTGGCCTTGTTTTTCGATTTGCTTGCCCGCAAACGTCTCCTCAAAACGGCAAGGCCAAACGTATGATACGTCGTATCAATGACATATCTCGTACCCTTCTCTCTCATGCCTCCATGTCTCCTCGCTTCTGGGTTGAGTCTGTTCTCACTGATGTCTATCTCCACAACATTCTCCCCACCAAACCTCTCAACGGTGGTATTCCTACCACCATTCTCTATCATCATCTTCCCACATACGATCATCTTCGTACCTTTGGGTGTTTGTGTTACTTTGATCTGACTGCTGTGTCTCCCCACAAGCTTGCCCCTCGGTCCACTCGATGTGTGTTTCTTGGTTACCCTTGAACTTTCGTGGTTATCGGTGTCTTGACGTCTCTACTGGTCGCATTCACATCTCTCGGCATGTTACTTTTGATGAGACTGTCTTCCCCTTCACTGTCCCTGATCCGGTGTCTCCTGCTACGCATAGGTCCTCTGATCCTGATGATAGTCTTCCTCTACTTCCTCATCAGTTTCATAACCCTGTAGCACCTCCACCCTCACCAGTCACCAATCCTACAACCCCACCAACCATCAACGCACCAAACACGTCGAGATTGATCTTCACTTTGTTCGTGAGAAAGTTCGGTTGGGTCAACTTCGCGTGTTACACATTCTGACAGATTACAAGTATGCCGACATCTTCACCAAAGGGCTTCCTCGAGCTCTTTTCCAGCGTTTTCGTTCCAGTCTCAAGTGTTCGAGAACCTCCCGCTGTGACTGCGGGGGAGTAATAGTAATAGTACTTTTATGTAAATAAAAGTCCCACATCAGACTTAGTCTTTAAATTTGAACAATGTACTTGTATATATATTGAGTGGTAAATAAGAAATCAGAGGAGGACAATTTCACAAACCTTCAGAAAGGAGCTTTGAAGAGGGTGAATGGTTGTATTTGAAGTTGCAGCCATACAAGTAAAGCACTGCGGCACAGAGGACTAATCACAACCTGTCACCTAGATTTATTGAACCTTTTAAGATTTTGAAGAAGGTGGAAGGCCTAGCTTACCAAATGGATTTACCTTCTACATCCAGAACACATCCAGTATTTCATGTATCCCAGCTCAAGAAATGTGTGGGAGAACACTCTCAAATTGACAACACTTTACCAATAGTTGGCTCAGAGGGGCTAATGCAGGTGGAACCAGTAGCTATTTTGTACAGAAGATTATATGGAGTAATTCTTCCCCCTCAGAGGCTACTTGGGAGGATTATGACACAGTGCAAGCAAAGTTTCCTCACTTTGATACAACAACAGCCCCACAGGGAGTGATCTTGGATACTGCAAATACCAAATGAACAGTGCTCCTTACCAAATGAACAATAACCTTAGGAGCAGAAGTTATCACACGATTAGAGTCCAAGATGAAGCAGCTACCGTTGATCTGGCCATACATTGGATTCAAACATTAAGTAGAACGGTGTCGTTCTAATAAGGAGGGTGGAATGTTATGACCTCGTCATAACTGATGGCAAAAAGAAGAAATAGGCTTTAAGAAAAAGGGTAAAAAGGTCTTACGAGTTAAGCCGTTCGGGAAGAGGATAGCATGTCAACTTGTATTGGTTGCTCAAATAGTTGTTAGGCCGTTGGTGGAAAGAACACTTTCTGTTATCTTCAACGCGTTCTTCCCCAAACTGTATAAAACCCAAAATTGGGCATTTCTTAATCAGCTAATGAACTACCAATAACTCTCGTCTCTCTTTCTATCTCTCTCATCTCTCGTCTCTCAATCTGCACAACGTCATTCGCTCTTTCCCTTTCATTAGCCGTAATTAATCAATCCGCCATTGATAGGGTTTCCAAGCTACTTGAATCCTAACACTTATGAGTTGTACAAATACATCGATATTTGAAGTCTTGAAACCAAGTTTAATGATTTGCGTGTCACCATTACCCTTGCTCAAAACCTTAGAAATTTAAGTGTCTTTTCCATGTGCAAGTTTACTCTCCAAATTAGCACAAAAAGAAGGGTTAGAAAATTGTTAATTTATGAGGAGTCCATTGGTCTTTTCGATTGAGTGTTAAGGAGAGATTTATGAATACCTTACTGCCCGGCCATTTCATTTTTTGCAGCAAAGTGGTACAATTTGTACTCTTCCATACTAACTCTGTACCTGACACAAGTTATCACACCATATTAGTACACTATTAGTTATTTAGTTTTACACCACACCTTATAGCCCTATCTACAAATGTTGAAATAGGATGTGACCAATGGCTATCCAAATTTGTAAATATTAATTTCAGTGCATTGATAGGTATCTAGATAGCTATACGCGTACACCCGGTGCACCCGTATTTTTTTTCTGCTAAAAGGATTGATGGTATAATCAATCAAGAGACAACTGACAAGTTGTGTTGTTCCATTTTCTTGTTGTCTAGCCTTAAAAGTATGACGAATATGTTGCAAAATAAATTCAGCAGCTTTGAGAAAACTGTCTTTGAATGGAGTGCTTTGAGCCAAGCTAGAAAAAGTGTCAGTGACTTTTCGTAGTAATTATTGTTTTTGAGTGACCGTGTCATAGTAAGGTATATGCTATGTTGGGTATCACGTGTGAGCAGTTTGTCCCACATCGAGATGGTGGACATGAGGTTCATGGTTAATATAGTATGATTTGGGCCCTAACTCATAAGGTTGACTTTTTGGGTAAGTGGGTGTCCCAGATTATACTATGGTGCTCCTCTCTCGCGGTGCATAATCTCCCAACAAGTGGTATCAAAGCCGATGGTTCGTGCGCGCTGCCGTGGTGAATCAAAAAAGGTGAGATGTGTGGTGTTCTCATGGATGGGTCTTCCATGAATGGTGGTCCGGTGCACTCTCACAAAGGTGATTCCAAGATAATCGGTGAATGCTTCCGGGCGAGGGGGAGCATGTTGAAGGGCTCACACATGAAGGGGGAGATTGTTGGGTATCACGTGTGAACAGTTTGTCCCACATCGAGATGGTGGACATGAGGTTCATGTTTAATATAGTATGATTTGGGCCCTAACTCATAAGGTTGACCTTTTGGTTAGTGGGTGTCCCAGATCATACTATGGTGCTCCTCTCTCGCGGTGCATAATCTCCCAACATGCTATGTGTAGCATGGCTTATCGTAATAATACTTGTCTTGAGTGACCATGTCAGAAGTATATACTATGAATAGCTTACTGCTTGGCATCACATTTTTACTTATGGCCACATTCTACTACTCTATCTTCAGTTTGAACATTGACGGAAGCAGTCAACATCAGAACCAGTAGCATACATTAGTAAAATATGAATGATTATGCTAATCCTAATATTGTTAAAATATGATAGTGAAATTAAAGATTTCACATAATGGCATACAAATCTCCCCCACCATCACCGTCACCTCCACCTCCTTATGTATACAAATCTCCTCCCCCACCTTCACCGTCACCTCCACCTCCTTATGTGTACAAGTCACCACCACCGCCATCTCCGTCACCTCCACCTCCTTAGGTATACAAATCCCCACCGCCGCCATCTCCATCACCTCCTCCATCGTATGTGTACAAATCCCCACCACCTCCATCTCCCTCACCACCTCCACCATATGTGTACAAATCCCCACCACCCCCGTCTCCCTCGCCTCCACCTCCTTATATCTACAAATCACCGCCACCACAATATCCGTCACCCCCACCTCCATATGTCTACAAGTCCCCACCACCACCATCTCCATCACCCCTCCGTATGTCTACAAGTGATGCAGGAGAAAATTGGAGAATTAATCAGTCGCGTCCAGAAAAGCAGAAAAGCAGTTTCGGTCAAAACGCAGAATCAGGGGCAGAATTGAAGGATGCGAGATTTGGGTCGAACCATACATAATTCTGATCAGAAACAACGTTCTAAAAACAACCCGTAATTTATCACGGGCACCGCCCTCATTTGGCCAAAATCGACTGTTTAAGGGTCGAAATCACCTCTTTTCTATTTTTCAGAATATTTATTTATTTAATTAGGATTTTCATTTAAACCCGTTTTGGGTAAATCTTATAGCTGAATATTTTATTAGGTTAGATTTATTATGTAGCAATAAATTTAGGATTTTTATCATATTTCGAATTATTAGACTTTTCAGCTATTTATACCTGGCTCGTGGGTAATTTTTCGTCAGACTTGGATAATATTATTATTTCGGAATTCTAGAGAGCTTTGTTCCCTAGTTCTTTTATTCTTTGTCTTGTTGATTCCGCTGTGAACCCTCGCTCGGTGAATAACCCGAAGTCAGTTTGGTATCAGAGCAAGTTCGACTTGGGAGGAAGATCATCATCAACGATGGTGCGTGGACGTTCTGGCGGCTGCGGGCAAGCTCCGGCTGAGGAAGCCCCCCAACGGAGACGTAACGTCCAAGACGTTATGATGATACAAGATTTGAAAATGCAAATTGCAGACCTAACCCATAACCTTGCGGTGCGGTATTTGCAGCTGCGAGTTACAGATTTAACTCGACACTTAGCGGCACGGGATTTCAAGGAGTGCAAGGCCTTTGATCAAGACTCGCAGCCCGCGTTCAAGATCCGCTACGACGGTGATTCCTGTGTTGGAGTGAGCGTTATGGAGGAGCGAGTTTCAAGAATGATGTACCAGGTTATTCGGGTATGTCGCAGTTTGGTAATTATTTTAATTTTCTTGATGAAAAAGAAGAACCAATTGTTGAGGAGTCCAAGTATAATTTCTATGATGCAATTTTTGTTGAGAGTTCTTCATCTTCAAGTGAATGTGTTGTGGATTGGTCTAGACCTCCAATTTATGACGATTATGGAGACGAAGACGAGGCAGAGCTATCAGACGCGACCAGTTTCGCACATGACAAAGACGAGGCAGAGCTATCAGACGCGAAAAGTTTCGCACTTCGCTACCATGAATTGGAGGAATGCGAGGTCAATTCCGATGTCTCTGTTCAAGTTGAGATAAAGCCACCATCGTTCTATTGTGATCAATTCTTGGTGGACACTTCCATTCATGTGTCTAGATTGAACTCGATGACGAGTTCTTTTGAAGAGGGGGTGACTGATGCAGGAGAAAATTGGAGAATTAATCAGTCGCGTCCAGAAAAACAGTTTCCGTCAAAACGCAGAATCAGGGGCAGAATTGAAGGATACGAGATTTGGGTCGATCCATACATAATTCTGATCAGAAACAACGTTCTAAAAACAACCCGTGATTTATAACGGGCACCGCCCTCATTTGGCCAAAATCGACTGTTTAAGGGTCAAAATCACCTCTTTTCTATTTTTCAGAATATTTATTTCTTTAATTAGGATTTTCATTTAAACCCGTTTTGGGTAAATCTTATAGCTGAATATTTTATTAGGTTAGATTTATTATTTAGCAATAAATTTAGGATTTTTACCATATTTCAAATTATTAGACTTTTCAGCTCTTTATACCCGGCTTGTGGGTAATTTTTGGTCAGACTTGGATAATATTATTATTTCGGAATTCTAGAGAGCTTTGTGCCCTAGTTCTTTTACCCTTTGTCTTGTTGATTCCGCTGTGAACCCTCGCTCGGTGAATAACCCGGCGTCAACAAGTCCCCACCGCCACCATCTCCATTACCCCCACCTCCTTATGTTTACAAATCCCCGCCGCCACCCTCTCCATCCCTTCCACCTCCATATGTCTACAAGTCCCCACCACCACCATCTCCCTCACCTCCCTCTCCTTATGTTCACAAATCCCCACCACCACCTTCTCCATCACCTCCACCTCCATATGTCTACAAGTCTCCACCACCACCGTCCCCCTCACCTCCACCTCCTTATGCCTACAAATCCCCACCGCCACCATCTCCATCACCTCCACCTCCATATGTTTACAAGTCTCCACCACCACCATCTCCCTCACCTCCCCCTACTTATGTGTACAAGTCTCCACCACCACCATCTTCTTCACCGCCTCCTACTTGTGTCTACAAGTCACCACCACCACCACCATCTCCCTCACCTCCTCCTCCATATGTTTACAGATCTCTGCCTCCACCATCTCCATCACCCCCTCCACCATATGTCTACAAGTCTCCACCACCGCCTTCGCCCTCACCTCCACCCCCGTACTATTACAAGTCTCCACCTCCACCCTCCCCATCACCTCCTCCACCGTACTATTACAAGTCACCACCTCCGCCCTCTTCATCACCACCTCCCCCATATTTCTACACATCACCCCCACCTCCGACCGGATCAACGCCTCATTACTATTACAAATCACCTCCTCCTACTCCCACGGTTTACTAGACGTTTGAAGTATTCAATTCGATATTGGTGTTTCTTACAAGTTTACAGAGAAAAATAATCATATCTTCGACGTGGGTACAGGAAACTGGCTGAGATAACAGATGGATCGAAGCAGCTATCCATACATTTTATTATTTGTTTCTCATGAATTTGATACATGCTTTCTTTCAGAGTCTCTGTAAAAGTTGAATTGTCTGAATAAAAAGCAATTTCATCGGATCTTTTTCTTTCAGTATAGTCTTTATATATCTTTTTATTGTCCTTTGTTTCAGGAGACCAGCTTTAGGGGTAGGCTATGCAATGAGACAATAAGGTTAACCCCTCTTAGAATGTCATGTCACAGATTAGGAAACCAATGCGTATATTGCATTCTTACCACAGATGTAGCCGGACCAACTTGAATGCAGATGGATATCAGCTTGCAATCCGTTTTACCTGAAGACCTGAATAGCATGATACTCACACTCTATATCCTTTAGGGCTACAAACAAATTATCCGCGTATAACTTCAACCACATAATCAACAGAGGGTATATATATGCTCACATTGCTTCTCGGCTCTACAGATACAGATACATGGATCTGTACTGCAGTAATGGCAATGGAGCTTCATGCGGTAGTAACTTTGATTTCTCACAGTCAATTACAACATCACAGAGCTCCAATCACCACTCCGTTTTAACTGAAGAGCATATGGATAAACACATTCCCAAGGCGATTCTTCGGGTACTTCACTTCTCAGATGGACGCACCTTCCAGGAAAAAAGAGCAGAGATTTATGTTAGATCGTATACAGTTAGTTATCCAAATACAAGATTTCAAGTGTCCAATGACTATCCAAGTTTGTAAAATTTGATTCAGTGTACTGATTGGGATTCAGATTGTTTTACTTATGTTATATATTGATTTATTGTCGCTAAAAAACAGCAAAAGAAGTTGTATTGTTTCATTTATGCAGTGGGAACTGCTTTGTCCCACAAAAGACAGAGTAACCTTGACATATTCGTGCTACTACATGGTTTTGAGTGACCATATCAGATTCAGGATTTTTTGTGAGCAACAAGACTTAGTCTATTACACGACAAATACATGATTTGCAGGCTCAACTAGTCATTATCAAGGACAAAACTCAAATACAAAGTAAATAACATAGTACGAAAAGGTCTATCTGGTAGAAGAATTAGGCGGTCATCTAGACAAGAGGCTAATCATGATAACGTGACAGTCCAAGCCTTCGACAATGTTTAATTTTTACCCTCAAAAGGTCTGACCATTAGTTACATAATTCTAATAGCATGGAAGGATGTTTTCAGTGTCATACACGTGTATTTTTTTCGCATGTAACCTTGTTTCTTGTGTTAAAGAACAAGACATCGATAAACATGCTTTCATGATCAATACTAACAATGCCTTTATAAAAAATCTAGGTAACTTGAGAAAGCATAAAAGTCCACCTCAGAATATATTGGAACATCATAAACCAATTGTGCAATAACTCATGTTGGACTATCACAGAGAAAGATGCATCTATGTATAATAGAAAAGGAGGAAAGTGCCGAGGTTGAATATCGGCAATACACATGTTTAAAAATCACTATGGTAAGGACACAAGTCATCTGACTCACAACCATATGATTACATATCATGCTCCACCAATTGAGCTTTACCAGGTGTAAATAACAAAATCTAATTATGCCATATCATATGATTAATTAATTTCAATGCATTGATTAAGTTTTGTAGTGGAGGTGACACCTTAAGTATTAATTATTATATCCGTTGCACATTCTTATATGTGGTCAATAATCTAAGTTACTGCAAATTGAGTTAGTGAAGATACGCATATTAATGGTTATGAATTACAAGAAATATTTTCTACATTTTTACATATGAAATCGGGAATATGTGTATAAACAATGTACAAAGCCATAAACAATTATTTCACTTTACAATATGGAATTTTCCATCTTTTTATATCCATAACAAGTAATGATTATTCTAAAAAATGTAACAATAGATTGAAACTATGATAAAAACACTGTATATTATTCAAGTATCACACTATGAAAATACAATAGTAATACGTTACACTTTTTTATATGTTATTTGTCAAATATATAAGTTACTGCAAATATAATTAGTGATAATACATATATTAATGACAATACACATTTTCTACATATCTACAAATGAAATCGCAAACATGCCTATAACCAATGTACGAAGGCATACAAAATTATGTCCCTTCACAATATCGGATTCTACATTTTCTTTTATAATCAATAACCTTTAAATGTATCTTTTTAATTATTATTATCCTTTTTCTATAGTTATCTAAGAGTAAATTTCTCGAAATTAATGCACAACATGGAATTAGTCATCACATAACCACCACCATAATTATAACTAACACTTAATTTGCATATTTTATCGAAATTAGAATTGCTAGTTAGCACATTTGATAACATGAGTTACATAATATTTACTGCTCCATACATTCAAAAGCTACGTTTTTCTCCGAGAAGAAAAGGCATGGGATTTAGTTTGCGGTAAATCAAAAAATGATAACTAAACTTCAATTATTTTTGTTGAACAAACTTGAGTATCATACTATGAAAACAGAATAGTAATTATAAACATTTAAAACCTGACAAATACAAACAATCCCTATGTAATTTTAAAATCACTGTTAATGTGAAATTTGACACCCTTTCTTTACGGGTTGTACGTCCTAAAATTAAAACACAAAACGACTAATAAAAAAAGAAGTTAATTTTGTCCATATAAATCAACTGTAAATTTAAATTCTTCTTTTGCAGCTTTTATCTGCAATGACATTTTGACCGATTTAAGCCCTAATGTAGCATTAAATTGAATTATTTGAACAACTGGAAAAAAATTCACAAAATAATAATAATAATAATAATAATAATAATAATAATAATAATAATAATAATAATAATAATAATAATAATAATAATAATAATAATAATAATAATAATAATAATATAGGGAGAAAGCTAAAAGGTTGTTGTCCTTTTAAAGTTATTCATTGGTGGCATTACAAGGAAACTTCAAGAATTCTGCAGAAATTCAAATGTGAAGGGGCCTCTATTATATTTTGAAGGACATTTATATCATGTTAGTTTGAAATGGAACATACATGTGGTAAGATGTTATGTAGCTTAGAATTTATTTGGATCTATTTGATTGTTAATTTGTCAAACTCATAAGACAAATCTGGTTGAAGAATCAGTTAATTTTCAGTTTTAAGACTAAAAATGAAAGAACATGGTTGACCTAATTTTCATTTACAAACATGAACATAAGTCTTTTTTTTTCACTTTTTTTTATGGGAAATAGAAAGATAAGTGTGGAGTTACATTATATAGATGATGTAGTTTGTACTTGCGTGCAAACATAAAAATTCTCAAATCAACAAATTTTGATTTGATTAAAAAGAATTTTTATTCTTTCACAGCATTAGTAAAATCTAAGTTGATATGCCGCCAACATTCTTAGGTTTTACTTATGATATGCGATATTACTTTCTTCACAAATGCCCGCATTGTGTGCGGGGTATCGCCTAGTAATATATGCCTGGAGAGGAATGAATGGTCTCCATCTACAATAACTGGATTATTGAATTCGAGGATTACACTAAGCAAAAAATGACTTATCAACTACTACAAAGATTATAGCCTGGCCCCTGAATATTCTTTTAAGAATAAAGACTAGCTTGTGGGATGATCCACAGCCACACTCTACTTATTGCATTTCCCATTTGCTATTTCATGATATTATCATGCGTACACCATGATAGTATTCTGTTGACTTATTGTAAAAAAAAAAGGAATATCCGTTTTATGGAGTATAAAAGAGGAAAAAATAATCGGAATACCGTCGGTGAAGGGAGTGATTCTATTTCTAAATTGGTGGTTGTTGAGGAGTTGAATTTTTTGAATGTAATACAAGAATACTCTTCATCAATCCACTTCCAGAATACCATTTTAATAAACTTGTGATCCCCTGAATTCAAGATTGATCACAGCTGCAAATATATGTAAATATATACACATTAATACTTTATAAGGATCTGTTTATCTACTAGAAATAAAGAGGATATGAGTTGGAAATTAGGAGGTTGAATGGCTCTTCCCTGACCTTTCTCCTGCATGGAACAAAATAGAGTGTGCCACTCATAGATACAAGAGTGAAATAGCCAAGATCTAAAGTGTTCAAGATTAACGGGGTAGTAGTAGATACAAGCTACAGGGAAGTTAAATACAGCAATCACAGTTTTCAAATAAAACATGTACATATCTTTTAGGTAATTAGTAATAAGTATTTTAAATGGACCAACTATGGGCTTCCATTGACGGAAAGGACTAAAGTGCTAGACGGAGTAAATCATAAGCATTTCCTAAAAGAAAAGAGAGTACATAATAAGCGGGATAAGTTAAACTTTTCAAACCACAGGTGCGCTAAGTGAAGCTAGACCAACCTAGAAGTGGGTTTTGTTTTATTTTACTCTATATAATAAATTGTGTATTAAAGATTGCACTGATATAATATTAAATTGATTATGGTATTCCTCTGGATCAACATTGTCAAGAGATGTTTCCAACGATCTTAACATTTCTTAGAGTAGGTATGCAACTGCAGGAAACCAAAATTTAGAAATGTGTAGTTGTTTATTGAAGATTGGTGAGGGAGTAAGCATATAAGCATGTGCAATTATTCTTGATCGAGAGAATATTATATATTTTTATATCAAGTAGTTGGTACTTCGTAGTACTAACAAAATAGGCAATTAATGCCATTCCTTTCTTTCTGAAAATAAAACCTTAGTGCAAAATGTCCTATTAGCTCCTAGTTCAAGGTTGATTCATACAGATGGGTCTTATAATTAATTTGTCTTTCTGAACCCCGGACTATGGTGAACTCACAACTGGAACTCACCCTTGCAACCCAGTTAACTAGGGGAGGATGCTCATTCGTCTATGTACCACATGCTAATCCTATACTCAAAAGATTTTGGACAAGCGCACACCTTCAAACTCATGACATGCACCAAGACACTGAAAGATAATGGTTCTTTGCTTTTCATAATAATAATAATAATTAATATTTTTTGTTTAATGAGATGCATAAAAACTGTAGTATGCACCCAAGTAACGCAACCAAGGTTCTGTTTCGAAAATAACTGGATTTGGTAAAGCCATACACCATCGGTGGCTGTAAGGCTTTGGTTGAGAAATGGTTATAGTTACCAAGTACGGGTAGTGAAGCCAAATTTGACCAAACTCAACTCGCCCAACACATGTCGAAGCACTTGTTAACGAAAATGTTCACATTGGACTTGAAAAGGCACTTAAACTAATGACCGACATATTTCTTAATCCTAGTAGGGGTGGGCTCAGGAATTGGGATGGTCCAAAAACACAAAAAATAACAAATTGGAAAGTTCCGATTTGTCTGCATTGACTAAATCATGGCATTAATTAAATGATGGCTGGTGGGAACCACTCTAAACCAAGTTGTTCTATAAAAAAAAATTCTGAAAAAAAATTTGTTCTATAAAATTATTACTTCAACTTCAATAAGTACTAATACATACATACACCAACATGTACATATATTTCAATCTGTGAACATCGATATGAATTAAAGGATACATTTAGTATGTGTAAAGAAGTTCCTGAAACTAATGCATTACATCTATGAAGTTCAATTTTACAAACAGTTCATTAACCTTGCCAGAAGTGAACAACTTTAACTTAACAATTGTAAGTCTACCCAACTACTTCATTAACCTTGCCAGAAGTGAACTACTTTAACTTAGATATTCGGGACAAGTAACCTTCCGATAACGAACGCATAAAATATCACTGAATGACTTCATGGTATTGGAATGTTCATCCAAACAGCTCATAGAGTGACTAACAGGGTTCTTATACACTGGGTCTGTTGGATGGGATTAAATCGAGAGGTAGATAAAGGTCAATAATCTGAGATTTTTTGGTCAAACCTCTCCAAACCCATCCGGAATTCCGCCCAAAAATCCGGCTTTAAATCCGGATTTCCGGATTTTCAGCCGAAATTCTGGATTTTTTTGGGAAATTCTGGATTTCTTTAAGGGTGATTTCCGAATTATTTTGAGGAAAATTCTGGATTGTAAAAAAATGTGAAATTTAATTATTTTTTTACTAATAATCTACAACAATCAACCGCGTCCAAACATTGCAGAATAAATGAGCTTTTAAGCTCAACCTCTGACTTATTTTAGCTCAACAAACATCCCCACTATGTAATGTAAATAATTCTTACGTAAAGCACAATATTCCAAATAGAGATTGCAAGTTGCTAAACAGATTATAGGATTTGGAGAAAGCACCTAAAGATTGCAGTTTGTGAAATAAGAATGACAGCAAGCCTTCCAACCTAAAGTTCTTCACATAAGTACGAATTATTGTTTAAGGTTTACTCCGGTTGAATAAGTCAGAACTGTGTTAACTACAAATCAATTTGGTTTATAATATATAACAAGGACCTACCATATTCCATTTAGTTTCGCTCTCCAAGGAAACAAAATTGACTCGTTAGAGGCACACGTAGACTATTTCATAGTAAAAAAACATGGCACTAGTTGAACACATAATAAAGAATGGTCTCCCAATCAAGCAATTAACTTTACTGTCCTTTTCGTAGATTTATTTCCACATCATGCATTGAATTATAATTTTTTTGAAATGATCAAACATTAAAAAGATACTAACAAAATTCACTTGAATCCAAATATTTGTTCTCAATGCAACTTATAGAACTTTTCCATGTAGAGTACTAACGAAATTCACCATGCCATGGTAAGCAAGAATCTTCTCAATATAACATCAGAAGGTTAAAGAGTTTCTCAGAAAGCCAACAATTCTGAGAGACGTTTCAGGTATAAGAAGTTGGAAAATTACACATCTAATTAAAAAAATTATCATGAGACTGACGAATCGTTCAGATAGTGTTCTAACAGCACCGCCTCGTCTTTAAGAAAAACAAAAACATTTAAGGATTCTAAAATGTTCCACAACAGATTTTGATTAGTCAGGCAAAGAAAAACATAGTAACCAGTTAAATTTTAATAAATGATAGTTCGGGGACAAGATGCAATTACCGACTAATAATATTGAGTATGAATGAACGCAGGCGGTGCACTATTCCATCTCTTCATTATTCCAACATTATACAGAAACTTATATGCACATTGACTATGTCTTGAGTTCTGTACAGAATACATAGTGGAGAAACATTACGCCACAGTAGTCGGATGAAAATGATAGGATTGTGGTTATTTAAAGAAGATGTTGATGGTAGGAAGCTTCAAACAATATAAACTAATACCACAACATGAAAAAAGATGACTATATAAAGGACATTGCTCCCATGGTATTCATATCAACAAGCAGAAGAGCACCATAGACTAACAAGTCTTCATATCCTTTCAGAAACTCTTTGGCAGCAAACTCCAGCTGCCTGGCAATGGCCAATTACTGGCCAACGGCACTATGTGCCTTGGCGATTTGTCTGCTAGCTACACATGCAGCAGCACACAAGCCTTACATTTATGCTTCTCCACCACCTCCTCCATCATCAGCTTATTATTACAGCTCGCCGCCGCCACCGCCTCCAAGCCCAAAGCACGAGCATCCTTACCATTACAAATCACCCCACCCTCCGAACCCAAAACACGAGCATCCTTACCATTACAAATCCCCCCCACCACCATCTCCATCACCCCCACCTCCTTATGTCTATAACTCCCCACCTCCACCATCTCCATCACCCCCTCCTCCATACGTCTACAAATCTCCTCCACCACCATCGCCATCACCACCGCCTCCATACGTCTATAAATCACCGCCACCACCGTCTCCATCCCCGCCACCTCCTTATGTATACAAGTCTCCACCGCCACCTTCTCCATCACCACCACCTCCTTATGTATACAAGTCCCCACCACCACCTTCACCATCACCACCCCCTCCTTATATATACAAATCCCCTCCACCACCTTCACCTTCACCACCACCTCCTTACATCTATAACTCCCCACCACCACCATCACCGTCACCGCCTCCTCCTTATGTGTACAAGTCCCCACCACCGCCGTCACCATCACCTCCTCCACCTTACGTGTACAAGTCTCCACCACCACCATCTCCCTCACCCCCACCACCTTATGTCTACAAATCCCCACCACCACCATCTCCATCACCACCTCCTCCATACGTCTACAAATCTCCACCACCACCATCTCCTTCACCACCTCCTCCTTACGTCTACAAATCCCCGCCACCACCATCACCTTCACCACCTCCTCCTTACGTCTATAACTCCCCACCACCACCATCACCTTCACCTCCACCCCCGTATGTTTACAAGTCTCCCCCTCCACCTTCCCCATCACCACCTCCTCCATACGTGTACAAATCACCACCACCACCATCACCTTCACCTCCACCTCCATATGTTTACAAGTCTCCCCCACCACCTTCACCATCACCACCTCCTCCTTACGTCTACAAATCCCCACCACCACCATCACCTTCACCGCCACCTCCATATGTTTACAAGTCACCCCCACCACCTTCCCCATCACCGCCTCCTCCATACGTCTACAAATCCCCACCACCTCCATCACCCTCACCTCCACCTCCATATGTTTACAAGTCACCACCACCACCTTCCCCATCACCGCCTCCTCCATATGTCTACAAATCCCCACCACCTCCATCACCCTCACCTCCACCTCCATATGTCTACAAGTCTCCCCCACCACCTTCACCATCACCGCCTCCTCCTTACATCTACAAATCCCCACCACCACCATCACCGTCACCTCCACCTCCATATGTCTACAAGTCTCCCCCACCGCCTTCACCATCACCTCCTCCTCCTTACGTCTACAAATCCCCACCACCACCATCACCCTCACCTCCACCTCCATATGTCTACAAGTCTCCCCCACCGCCTTCACCATCACCGCCTCCTCCTTACGTCTACAAATCCCCACCACCGCCATCACCCTCACCGCCACCTCCATATGTTTACAAGTCACCCCCACCGCCATCACCCTCACCGCCACCTCCATACGTCTACAAGTCACCCCCACCTCCATCACCATCACCGCCTCCTCCATATGTCTACAAGTCACCACCACCACCTTCCCCATCACCGCCTCCTCCATATGTCTACAAATCCCCACCACCTCCATCACCCTCACCTCCACCTCCATATGTCTACAAGTCACCACCACCACCTTCCCCATCACCGCCTCCTCCATACGTCTACAAATCCCCACCACCTCCATCACCCTCACCTCCACCTCCATATGTCTACAAGTCTCCCCCACCGCCTTCACCATCACCTCCTCCTCCTTACGTCTACCAATCCCCACCACCACCATCACCCTCACCTCCACCTCCATATGTCTACAAGTCTCCCCCACCGCCTTCACCATCACCGCCTCCTCCTTACGTCTACAAATCCCCGCCACCACCATCACCTTCCCCTCCACCTCCATATGTTTACAAGTCACCCCCACCGCCTTCACCATCACCTCCTCCTCCATACGTCTACAAATCCCCACCACCACCATCACCCTCACCTCCACCTCCATATGTCTACAAGTCTCCCCCACCACCTTCACCATCACCGCCTCCTCCTTACGTCTACAAATCCCCACCACCACCATCCCCGTCACCTCCACCTCCATATGTCTACAAGTCGCCACCACCACCTTCCCCATCACCGCCCCCTCCTTATGTATACAAATCTCCACCACCACCATCGCCGTCACCTCCCCCACCCTATGTGTACAAGTCCCCACCACCACCATTTCCATCACCTCCACCCCCGTACTATTACAAATCGCCACCCCCACCATCGCCAGCAACTCCGCCTCCATACTTTTACAAGTCCCCACCTCCCCCGTATTACTAAAACTTAAAGCCACCCCCTTTCATTGTTTACTAGAGGAATTACTACAAACTTCTTTCTTACAGCCGGGGTCCATTAATTCACAAGGGAAAAATCTTGGCTTGTCTGCTTCATCGGCTACCGCCGTCCTTATCATTCTAGTTCTGACGACAAAAGGAAATTGGCTGGAATGATCAAAGGGTCAAGGAAGCCATCCTCGTTATTCTATTTCTCATTCATTTGATTACATTCATTTCGAGTTCTCTTGTCAAAGTTGACAAATTCATAATACAAAGCCATTTCCCATTCAACGATTGTTTTCTGTAATTCCTTGTTTAGTCTCTCCACTGGTACTTAGTCGTTAAACTTCAAGTGTTCTGACAAGCTTTATATGTAATTCACATGGTTTAGTCTTCTGCATCGAAACCATATGGAGCAACTGAAATCGGAACTGTTTTAAGAGTAATAGTAGATGCAGAGATTACAGGAAATCAAAAACGCCAACATAATGTAGATAAAAACCTGTCATCAAGATATTACCTACTAACTCATACGGAAAGCATCGTTATCTTGATCTGTTCACAAGAGAAAGATGCATGTCAGATCTACAAGTTCATTTGCAAAATGGATTATGAAAATAGAAACAAAAGAGCATAGGCTAGTAGGAATCGATCTCTGGGAGCATGTAGGGGTATCCGGACATAGTAATAGGTCTTTGTTGACCATTTTACACAGATAACAACGACTAAACTGGAACAACGGACTCGGAAGGGAGATGTGAAGAAGAAAGAGTACGTGCCTGAAGTAGCTTGTTATGTAGTATCTGCTAATGGCTCCAGAAGCCATTAAGACAGTAAAACTATGCAAGAAAATAGTTAACCCAAGTATTTATCTACTGATAGGTATGTGTCAATATGCAAGTCACCGTTCAAGACAGTAAATCAATAAGTTGACTGGATGAACTCAATGAGAATTGAGGATGCCAAATATTTGGTTGGAAGAAACTGAATTACCCTAAAAAAGATCCAGTGGAAACCAAATACAGGACTCTATCAAGCATTGGCATTTAGAAACTAGCTTAAGCTCAAGAATTTATAAGGTTATAACTCGCAGCTGCAAGTGACACAGAGAACAAGTATTGGTGAAGAAATTATATCCACCAAGCTTTTCGATATAGCTTATAATTATAACAAGATACAGTATCAAATGAGTTGTCTGTTAAAGATTCGGGCTGAGATCAACATTTTGCGTAACAACTTTGTCAACATATGTTCCCAGCACTCACTTTTCACATTAGGTATGCATAATTGCAAATTACATGAATCAAAATATTTGGAAATTGTAATTGTTTGTTGAAGATCGGCAAGGGCATTAGCGGGTAATTGTCTGTAATTATTGTTGAGAGAGAATAATGCATATGTTATAGCAAGTGGTTCAGAGTACTAAAAAATTAGGCAAGAAGCAGAATTTATTTATTTCAAAGAATCGTACCAAGATTTGTCTTGGCCATACAGCTAATGAAGCTCGGTTTAAGACTAATATAAGTACAACTGCTAGTTACGTACCAAAACAATGAAAATAATTAATAATTCATAAAATTATAAATTCATTCTAGCAGGCAAGCATGCAACAAAGACATTGTTTGGCAAATAGTTATAGTAGTAGCTAAGTACGGATTAATCCAAATATGACCAGAGCCAATTTGGCCTGTACACAAAAAAGTAATTGTTAATGGAAGTGTCGACATTGCATCTTTAGATGGACTAAATCTAATAACCGACACAGTTTGTTTAACCGTAGAGGGAGTGGGATATTACAAAATCACAAAATGAAAAGATTGTCCAGGTTGTCTGTAATCTTTAGTTGACTATATCATTCATGCATTGAATTACTAAATTTTAGAAATGATCAAACGTTACAAAGATACTATCAACAATCACTTGAATCCAAATACTCGTTCTCAATAAAACTTATAGAACTTCACCATATAAACTACAGACGAAATTCACCATGCCATGGTAAGCAAGAATCTTCTCAATGGAACATCAGAAAAATTAAAGAGTTTCTCAGCCAGCCAAAATTCTGACACGTTTCAGGTATAAATGTTGGAAAATTACACATCTAATTAAAAAAAAAAAATCATGAGACTGACGAATCATTCTGATAGTGTTCTATCCAGGGAAACAAAACATTTAAGGATTCTAAAATGTTCCACAACAGATTTTGATTAGTCAGGCAAAGAAAAACATAGTAAACAGTTAAATTTTAATAAATGATAGTTCGGGGACAAGATGCAATTACCGACTAATAATATTGAGTATGAATGAACGCAGGCGGTGCACTATTCCATCTCTTCATTATTCCAGCATTATACAGAAACTTATATGCACATTGACTATGTCTTGAGTTCTGTACAGAATACATAGTGGAGAAACATTACGCCACAGTAGTCGGATGAAAATGATAGGATTGTGGTTATTTAAAGAAGATGTTGATGGTAGGAAGCTTCAAACAATATAAACTAATACCACAACATGAAAAAAGATGACTATATAAAGGACATTGCTCCCATGGTATTCATATCAACAAGCAGAAGAGCACCATAGACTAACAAGTCTTCATATCCTTTCAGAAACTCTTTGGCAGCAAACTCCAGCTGCCTGGCAATGGCCAATTACTGGCCAACGGCACTATGTGCCTTGGCGATTTGTCTGCTAGCTACACATGCAGCAGCACACAAGCCTTACATTTATGCTTCTCCACCACCTCCTCCATCATCAGCTTATTATTACAGCTCGCCGCCGCCACCGCCTCCAAGCCCAAAGCACGAGCATCCTTACCATTACAAATCACCCCACCCTCCGAACCCAAAACACGAGCATCCTTACCATTACAAATCCCCCCCACCACCATCTCCATCACCCCCACCTCCTTATGTCTATAACTCCCCACGTCCACCATCTCCATCACCCCCTCCTCCATACGTCTACAAATCTCCTCCACCACCATCGCCATCACCACCGCCTCCATACGTCTATAAATCACCGCCACCACCGTCTCCATCCCCGCCACCTCCTTATGTATACAAGTCTCCACCGCCACCTTCTCCATCACCACCACCTCCTTATGTATACAAGTCCCCACCACCACCTTCACCATCACCACCCCCTCCTTATATATACAAATCCCCTCCACCACCTTCACCTTCACCACCACCTCCTTACATCTATAACTCCCCACCACCACCATCACCGTCACCGCCTCCTCCTTATGTGTACAAGTCCCCACCACCGCCGTCACCATCACCTCCTCCACCTTACGTGTACAAGTCTCCACCACCACCATCTCCCTCACCCCCACCACCTTATGTCTACAAATCCCCACCACCACCATCTCCATCACCACCTCCTCCATACGTCTACAAATCTCCACCACCACCATCTCCTTCACCACCTCCTCCTTACGTCTACAAATCCCCGCCACCACCATCACCTTCACCACCTCCTCCTTACGTCTATAACTCCCCACCACCACCATCACCTTCACCTCCACCCCCGTATGTTTACAAGTCTCCCCCTCCACCTTCCCCATCACCACCTCCTCCATACGTGTACAAATCACCACCACCACCATCACCTTCACCTCCACCTCCATATGTTTACAAGTCTCCCCCACCACCTTCACCATCACCACCTCCTCCTTACGTCTACAAATCCCCACCACCACCATCACCTTCACCGCCACCTCCATATGTTTACAAGTCACCCCCACCACCTTCCCCATCACCGCCTCCTCCATACGTCTACAAATCCCCACCACCTCCATCACCCTCACCTCCACCTCCATATGTTTACAAGTCACCACCACCACCTTCGCCATCACCGCCTCCTCCATATGTCTACAAATCCCCACAACCTCCATCACCCTCACCTCCACCTCCATATGTCTACAAGTCTCCCCCACCACCTTCACCATCACCGCCTCCTCCTTACATCTACAAATCCCCACCACCACCATCACCGTCACCTCCACCTCCATATGTCTACAAGTCTCCCCCACCGCCTTCACCATCACCTCCTCCTCCTTACGTCTACAAATCCCCACCACCACCATCACCCTCACCTCCACCTCCATATGTCTACAAGTCTCCCCCACCGCCTTCACCATCACCGCCTCCTCCTTACGTCTACAAATCCCCACCACCGCCATCACCCTCACCGCCACCTCCATATGTTTACAAGTCACCCCCACTACCTTCCCCATCACCGCCTCCTCCATATGTCTACAAATCCCCACCACCTCCATCACCCTCACCTCCACCTCCATATGTCTACAAGTCACCACCACCACCTTCCCCATCACCGCCTCCTCCATACGTCTACAAATCCCCACCACCTCCATCACCCTCACCTCCACCTCCATATGTCTACAAGTCTCCCCCACCGCCTTCACCATCACCTCCTCCTCCTTACGTCTACCAATCCCCACCACCACCATCACCCTCACCTCCACCTCCATATGTCTACAAGTCTCCCCCACCGCCTTCACCATCACCGCCTCCTCCTTACGTCTACAAATCCCCGCCACCACCATCACCTTCCCCACCACCTCCATATGTTTACAAGTCACCCCCACCACCTTCCCCATCACCGCCTCCTCCATACGTCTACAAATCCCCACCACCACCATCACCCTCACCTCCACCTCCATATGTCTACAAGTCTCCCCCACCACCTTCACCATCACCGCCTCCTCCTTACGTTTACAAATCCCCACCACCACCATCCCCGTCACCTCCACCTCCATATGTCTACAAGTCGCCACCACCACCTTCCCCATCACCGCCCCCTCCTTACGTATACAAATCTCCACCACCACCATCGCCGTCACCTCCCCCATCCTATGTGTACAAGTCCCCACCACCACCATTTCCATCACCTCCACCCCCGTACTATTACAAATCGCCACCCCCACCATCGCCAGCAACTCCGCCTCCATACTTTTACAAGTCCCCACCTCCCCCGTATTACTAAAACTTAAAGCCACCCCCTTTCATTGTTTACTAGAGGAATCATTACAAAGTTCATTCTTTGTCCAGATATTCCCAAGATAACAATCTCCGTATGTCTATTTCATCGGGTGTCGTCGTCATTATCATTCTAGTTCTGACGGCAAAAGAAAAACTGGCTGGAATGATGAACGGGTCAAAGCAGCCATCCTCAGTCATATTCTGTTTCTCATCAATTTGATTATATTCTTTTCCAGTTCTCTTGTAAAAGTTCACAAATTCATATTACAAAGGCATTTCCCATTTGACAATTGTTTTCTGTAATTCCTTGTTTCGTCTCTATCCTGGTACTTGGTCGTTAAACTTCGGTGTTCTCACAAGCTGCATACGCTATTCACTAAGCAAAAAATAAGTAAATTTTTTCTTTTTCTTTTTTTGCGAAGAAGATTATGATACAGGTCCATTTACATGAATATTCAAATTAAATGTTTCAAACTTAGACAAGAACGTTGATGTGAATTTTCTAATTAGCGCGTCAGGTAAAAGCATTGCAATTTATGGTTCAGTCTTCCGCATCAGAACCATTTAACAAGAATGGAAAAACCAAAATTGAAACTGTTTAAGAATAATGGTATAATAGTAGATAGATACATTGAAATAAAAACGCCAATAATGTAAATAAAAACCTGATATCAAAACATTACCCTATAAGTCATACAGCAAGCATCATTTTCTTGAACTGTACACGAGAAAAGATGCATGTCAGATCTACAAGTGCATCTGCATACACATAAAAATATTTATAAATGGAGTATGAAAATAAATACAAAAGAGTATAGATTAGTAGGAATCGATCTATGAGAACTTGTTGGAATGTTCTAACACAGTAACAGGTCTTAGTTGACATTTTCACTCAGATAACAAGAGCTAAACTGGAACAAGGACTTGAAAGGGAAACGGAAGAAGAAAGAGTACAGGCATGAAGTAGCTTTATGTATCTGTTAATGGCTCCTAAAGCTCTTAAGACAGAAAAACTATGCGAGAAACTAGAGAACTCAAGTATTTGGAATATCTACTAATGGGTTCATATATGTAAATTAGCAAGTCACCGTTAAAACTAGTAAACCAATAAGTTGACTGGAAGTACTTTATGAGAATTGAGGACCAAATATTCGGTTGAATGAAACTGAAACATACAGCACTCTATTAGTCTCTTATGCATTAACATTTAGAAAATAGCTTAAGCTCAAGAATGTGTAAGGTTAGCGGTTGAACTTGCCAGTAAAATTAATAACATTTGTACTATAAAACAAATTTGAGCGTGGACAAGACAATATATAACGGAAATTAGCCCCACAAAATATAACTCGCAGCTGCATAAAGAACAAGAACTGCATAATGTATTTCAATAATTATTCTTGTACTCTCTACGATTTCTGCTCCATTTGTTTAGAAATTATATTCACCGAGCCTTTCACTATAGGTTATAACAAGATACAGTATCAAATGGGTTGTTTGCTAAAATTCGGGCTGACATCAATATTATGCGTAATAACTTTGCAAACATCTGTTTCTAACACTCTTAAACAGACTTTTCAGATAAGCATGCACAATTGCAAATAACAGGAATCCAGAATTTCGGAAATTGTAATTGCTTGTTGAAGATCAGTGAAGGCATTATCGCGTAAATGTCTGTAATTATTGTTTAGAGGGAGAAACATATATATTTTCTAGCAAGTGGTTCAGGGTACTAATAAAACAGGCAAGTGGCATTTATTTTTTCATAGAATCAAACCAAGAAAATGTCTAGGTCACATTTAAGTGTTTATTATTTCACAATGAATCAGAGGCTGATTCATACGGCTGCTGAAGCTAGGTTTAAGAATATTATATGTACAATTGTCGTTACGTACCAAAACAATAAAAATAATGGTTCTTTGAGCTTTTCTTGCTCAGTTTCATAATTCCTATATTTATAAAATCATTCTAGCAGGCAAGCATGCGCCGAAACATCATTTGGCAAATAATTATAGTAACTAAGTACCGATTAAGCCAAACTTGACCAGAGTCAATTTGGCCTTTACATATAAAAGTAATTGTTAATGAAAGTGTCAACATTGCATCTGTAGATGGACTAAATCTAATAACCGACACATTATTTAACCGTAGTGGGAGTGGACTTGGGATGTTACAAAATCACGAAAAAAACAGACTGAAAGTTCCATGTCTTTAATCTTTATTTGACTATTTGATGGGTTCATTCACGCACAACATGGTTGATGGGAAACCACCCATCAATCATTAACAAGAAAGATTTGAAAAAGGCACCTAGAGGTTGCAGTTTGTAAAGTCAGAGTGAAAGCAATCATTCAAACTTAAAATTCTTGTTTTAAGATTAACTTATTTGAGAGTATCTTCAGAAAAAAAGAATGATTCTTAGTTTATGCAATCTTGATTGAATAATTCATAACAGTGTAATATGGAGCTACCAGATTTGATTATCCAAAAAAAAGAAAATGAACGCGTTAAAGGCATAGGTTGACTTTCTTGGTAATAAAAAGCATAAGTTGAAGTACAAAATTCTTTTAGCTTCAATTACAAAAATAATATTTTACCATCTTTCATCTGGCTGCTTGTCACAATAGAATAAACACAATTGATTCCAGCAAGAGAGAGAGAGAGAGAGAATAGCAGTTAACTTCAATGGCCTTTGAAAATCATTTCCACAACAAGCATCGAATTGTTGGAGCTTAGAAATGACCAATAATCATCTATAAAAAGTATCAACACTCTTAGTTGAATAAATTGTGTCAAATCAAAATTTAGATAGTAGTTCAATACTTATCTACAACTAAAACCGAATCGTACATATTCGCTTACAATCTTTTTAAGGAGACAGATCAAATAGCATATTCCTAGAAACTATAACATTTGTGAACAACACATCCATATCTCAACAATAAGCAAACACAAGCTTTTTCAAAATTGATAGGGAGTTCGACAATTTAGAAGTTGGAGTAGAATGATTGTGTTTGGCCAACAACGGAACAAACTGTATAAAGAAAAAGAAAAAACAATCCAATCACTATTGAGTATGTTTGAAAAAATTATAGAACGATTATACTTCCATGGGTAAAAGACAAAAACCACCCCTCGAGTATGGGGTATATACAAAAAAACCCCTCGTGTTCGGGGATATACAAAGACCACCCCTGTCACTAACAGCAAATTAACAGAAGGGCAAGAAGACATATTTACCCTCATTTTGACAAAAAATACCACACTATAAATACTTTCTTTCCTTCTTTCTTCCTCACTTTCCCCTTCCCCACCTCTCTGCTCTCTCTCTCTACCCTCCACCGGCTCTCTCGCTCTCTCACACAGCCCTCCACCACCATCAAACCCACCATCAATTTACCCAGAACCCAACTTAGGGCTCTACGACACCAATTCAGCCGTCCTCTTCGCTTTCGCCGGCACCAACATCTCCGTCACCGTCGCTCTCCCCAACGAGAACCTCTCCTCCGTCGCCGCCTCCGAAGCTCTGGGCCGTCGCCTACGCACTAACTCCTCCTCCTTCCCACTTCCCAAACCCAACAAACCCACTTCCCCAACACCAACACCAACCCCATCTCGTTCCTCTTCTTCGTCGTCAGAAGACAGGTCGGTGTCGATTGATTTGAAGGAAAGAGAACTAGATCCGGCGATTCTCGGCGAAGGGCCGATGAAGGAGTGGGACCGGTTGTGGATGATTGGTGGGTCGGTTGAGGAAGAGGAAGGAGAGGATGAATTCGGCGGAGGCAAGCCGAAGACCTCGGAGAAATCGAAATCGTCGGAGGGGGAGGTTGAGGAGGTTTCGGGGATGGTGAGCTTTCTCGATGGCGACGGACGGAGCCACTCCCTCATCGCCGTCGCCGGCCGAGTTCAGAGGCTCCGGCGGATCCGTGGTCCGGACAATTGTAGCGCTGACTATCTGGCTGGGAACCATACACTTGAACGTTGCTATCGTATTCTGCTCCTTCCTCTTCCTTCCCCTTCACAAATTCTTCGTGTCCGTACTCTCCCTCTCTCTCTCTCTGTTGAAGTGTAAATCTGGAAATTATACGTGTTTGTGATTTGGGGTTTTTTTGTTTTTAATTTAGCAAACCCAGATACAGCGACTTCTTCTGAGATGTGAACACCATTTTCTCTATCTGGGTATTGTTTTTAGGGGGATTGTGTATCTGGGTATTGAGAGAGAGGGGGGGATTTAGGAGGGCCAGCCAAGAAAAAGATTCAAGGCAGGCGGAGAAGGGTGAGGGGTTACATCTTTAGAGGGGAGAGATGAGAGATGAGAGAGAGGGGGGGATTTGGGTGTTTGTAGTATTTGGTTGAATTACAGTTGAAATGGGCTCAGAATCGGTGATTGTAGTAGTTGATTTGGGTGTTTGTAGTTTGGATTGGGCATCCGTTGTAGGGTTGGTTGGGTTGTGTTGGTGGTTGTAGAAGACTGTAAGTTGTTTGGCTGTGGTGTGGTGGTGTTGTTTTGGTTGGCGGTGGTAGTTGTGATTGTGCTGGAATAGAGAAGTGGAGGTGGTGGCGGTGTTGTGGTGGCGGTGTTGTGGTGGAGGTGGTGGTGGTGTTGTGGTGGAGGTGGTGGTGGTGTTCAAGAACATCAAGAAAATTAACAAAATAAACAAAACAATGTTAACAGGGGCAAAATGGTCATAAAAAAGTCAGATTGCACCCCTCTCCTAACTGACATTAACAGAAGGGTGGTATTTGTCTAATGTCCGTTAGTGACAGGGGTGGTCTTTGTATATCCCCGAACACGAGGGGTTTTTTTGTATATACCCCATACTCGAGGGGTGGTTTTTGTCTTTTACCCTACTTCCATCATCAGGTAGAACGGTGTTAATTAATCAATTTCCAGACTCAATAGGCAGCTGATAAGTTGAAAATATATAACATCGAAAACAATCTAGCTTTTAACATTATTAAACTTAAGCATCCACATTGTTTTTTCAATGTAATAATCTTTCATTCTCTCTTACGCACAAAGCATATGCTGAATACATAAAATGTTAAATTCTTATCAATGAGATAAGAATGATGAAGATATATTAAGGTAAGCATAGTAAGAAAGTATGAGAAACCAAGAGAATGGAAAGTAACTGGAAACCATTAGCCTTGCCTTGAAGAACAATGTACGAGAAAGACAAGCATATGTTGCATAACAGACGAAATGGGAAAAGTACTATTCCTTAAACTGAATCTAACTACTCCAATTTGTATAATACTAACAGATTTGCAGTAGATAGACAGAATACTGGAAATTACATTTGTCAAAACAGTTTAAGTAACAACCTGATATCAAAACAATACCTGCTAAGTCATAAGCAAGCGTCATCTTCTTGACCTGCACACAAGATAAATGATGCATGTCACATCAACAAGTTTACATACACAAAAAAAGTACAAGACATTCAAAAATAAGAAAATAGAGTACAGTTTAGTAGGAATTGATCTATGACAACTTGTAGAGATGTCCGTACACCGTGAAGAAAGAGTACATGCATGAAGTAGATGGCCAATGGCTCCTAAAGCCATTAAGAGAGCCTTACTATGCCAGAAAGTAGAGAGCTCAAGTGTTTAATGTATCTAATAATGGGTTCGTATTCCATAAGCAAGTCAGCTTTCAAGCTGTAAACCAATAGATTGACTGGAGGAACTCGATGAGAATTGACGATGCCAAATCTTTCAAATAAGAAACTGTGTTATCCAGATCAGGATCCAGAAGAAACTAACATGCAGGACTTTAACGTTCATTGACATTTTATGGAAATAATTTAACCTCAAGAAGTTATGATCTAGTGGTTCAACTTGCCGAGAAAAAGTAATGGAAATTGTTCTAACCAAAATTTCTTGCAGGGACATGTCAATGTTATTACAGAAATAATCCCCACAAGATGTAACTTGTAGCTGCAAGTGACATAAAGAACTAGAAATGCATAATAGAGTTAGTACACATGTAATGTATTGCACTAATTATGATTTTACTTTAAACAATCTTTTGCAACATCCGTTAAGAGATCGAATTCAACCCTTCTCAAAAGCTTATAGTAAGACAAAATAAATATAGTGTTTGTTAGAGATTCCGGCTGAGATACCATTCAATGGATTATGATGTTCCTCCGGATCTTGATTTTTCCTGAATAAAACATTGAAAACACTCTTAAACACACTTTTCAGGTTAGGTATGCAAATTACAGGAAAAGAAAATTTGGGAAATACGCGCAAGCAAGTCTGCAATTATTTTGAGAAAGAGAATAGTACATATTTTATAGCAAGTAGTTCGGAGTACTAATAAAAAGGGCATGAAGAGACATTTTTTTAGGAGAATAAAATCAAGTAAAAATCTTGGTCATATTTTGGTGTTGAGGTGTTTAACTAGCACTGAAATCGCGGCTGATTCATACTACTGCTGGTGAATTCGAGACTGATATCTATTAGGATTATAGAGTAATCATTTTGTACCAAAACAATGAAAAATTATGGTTCTTTGCTTACCTTCTCCTATTCCTCTTCATAATTAAGCAATAAAATGTGTAAAACCATTCTATGTAGGCAAGCATGCAACAAAGCTTTGCTTTGTAAATATTATGGTAACTAAGTATGAATTAAGCCAAATTTGAGCAGAGTCAACTTGTCTTTCAGAATATCAAAGCAGTTTTTTTATGAAAATGGCCAAATTGCAGTAATCAATAGACAACCTAATGACCGACACATTTCTTAAATCCTGGTAGATATGAGTTTAGGTTGTTACAAACTCACAAAAAGAACAAACTGGAAAGTTCCATGTTTGCCTATTTGATGGGTTCATGCACAACGTGGTTGACTTTTGATGGGTTCCTGCACAACATAGTTGATGGGAACTCACCCATCAATCACTAACAAGAAAGATTCGAATAGGCACCTAGATGTCGTGGTGTGTAAATTAAGATTAACAGCAATCACTTAAAACTTAAGCTGCTGTACTTTTACCTCAATTTCCATCTTTCAGAAGTTTTCATCAATTAGAAAGAATATGCATCTGGTAGAAAAGGCAGGGAACGCCTAGGGCTACTGCTTGTATAATAGGTGCTAAATGTGCAAATTATTCTATGTCAATTAATGAGTCCGATGGAAATACCCTACCGACCTTCAAATGCGACAATGGATGACTCATAGTATTGGAATCATTCATCAACGTGTTTGATAGAGAAAATAAAATAAATTATTAAGCTTTGTAATATATATATACACAAACACACACATACATAATGTATTCGATTAGAAATCCATAAGATGACTTTATACGAATTGAAAAAGACATCTAGAGGTTCCAGTTTGTAAAATAAGAGTAAACAGCTGGCGTTCAAACCATAAGTTCTTACCATAATTAAACTTCATTGTTTGATTTACTTAGTCTGAGATTAACTCAATATTTTTTTGGTCACATGCGAAGGCAGTTTGAGATTACATTCAGATTACAGAATGATGATTCATTGTTTTTGCAAACTTGATTGAATAAATCGAACAGTGTGAAAAATCAATTTGATCTTAATATGGAGTTTATAATTGATTTAATTTCTCTCTCAACGGAAAGGAAAATGAACGCATTAACTTTAACGACCATTTCATAAAAATAATTCACAGCACGCATTGACACAGGTTGGAATAATACATTGTTTTACCTTCGATTACAAAAATAATCTTTTATTTTCTTCCATTTAAATGCTTGTCACCATAAAATAAACCCAACAGAGAGAAAGAGAGAGCAGAGTTAAAAAACTGACTGGATCACATCATCAAGAATAGTCTCCGAAGTTCGCAGTTCACTTTAATGACCATTTCATAAAAATAATTCACAGCACGCATTGAATTGTTGGAACTTTGAAATGATCAATTATCTATAAAATTATCATCTCTCACTTGTATCCAAAGACTCTTTCTCAAAGCAATGTATGCAACTCGTACAGGTAAACTGTTAACAAAATGGACCATGTCTTGCCATGCAAAAAATCTCAATTTAACACTTGGATTAACAATATTCTCAACTAGTCACCATTCTGGAGAAGCTTCAGGTAGAAAAAAAAGGGTACCAATATTCAACTGTTAATATCACACACACACACACACATAACCTCCCAGTTGATCGGGGTAAAACAACATTAAAGGCTCCTAAACTTTACATAACAGAATTTGGTTAGAGATTCGAAGAAAAACACTATCAGTTAATCACTTGAACTGGATGATAGTTCAGGGACAAGATGCAATTTACCAGAAAATAATCTTGAAATAGCTTGACCAATTCTATCTGTTCAAAATTCCAGCAACATACAGAAACATATATGCACATTGACAGTGTCCTGGGTTCTGTACAGAATAGGTAGAGGAGACCCAGTATGCCAAGTTTGTTGGATGAAAATGAAAGGATTGTTGTTATTAAAACAATAATACTGTAGGAGGTTGGAAGTTTCAAACAATATATAAACAAATGCCAAAACATGGAAAAAGATCACTATATAAAGGAGATTGCTCCCCTAGTATTTCCATCAACCAGTAGCTGAGCACCACAACAAAAGAAGTCTTCACATACTTTCAGAAACTCTTTGGCAGCAGATTTCAGCAGGAAATGGCCAATTATTGGCCAACGGCACTATGTGCCTTGGCGCTATGTCTTCTAGCCACACATGCAGCAGCAGACAAGCCTTACATTTATGCTTCTCCCCCACCACCTCCATCACCATACTACTACAGCTCGCCACCACCTCCACCACCAAGCCCAAAGCACGAGCATCCTTACCATTACAAATCACCCCCACCACCATCACCTTCACCACCACCTCCATATTACTATAGTTCGCCGCCACCTCCATCACCTTCCCCTCCTCCTCCGTACTACTATAAGTCACCCCCTCCACCATCTCCATCACCACCGCCTCCATACTACTACAAGTCTCCACCACCTCCTTCTCCCTCACCACCACCTCCTTACTACTACAAATCACCACCACCTCCTTCACCTTCACCACCTCCTCCATACATATACAAATCTCCTCCACCACCATCTCCATCACCCCCACCTCCTTATGTCTACAAATCCCCACCTCCGCCTTCACCATCACCACCTCCACCTTACATATATAAATCCCCACCACCACCTTCTCCATCACCTCCTCCTCCATATGTGTACAATTCTCCGCCACCACCATCACCATCACCCCCTCCTCCATATGTTTACAAATCCCCGCCACCACCATCTCCCTCACCACCACCACCATATGTCTATAAATCTCCACCTCCACCATCTCCATCACCACCTCCTCCATACATCTACAAATCTCCACCACCACCATCTCCTTCACCTCCACCTCCTTATGTTTACAAGTCTCCACCACCGCCTTCACCATCACCACCTCCACCTTACATATACAAATCCCCACCACCACCTTCTCCATCACCCCCTCCTCCATATGTGTACAACTCTCCTCCACCACCATCACCTTCACCTCCTCCTCCATATGTCTACAAATCCCCTCCACCGCCATCTCCCTCACCGCCGCCTCCATATGTCTATAAATCACCACCTCCACCATCTCCATCACCACCTCCTCCATACATCTACAAGTCTCCACCACCACCATCTCCTTCACCTCCACCTCCTTATGTTTACAAGTCTCCACCACCACCTTCACCATCACCACCTCCTCCTTACATATACAATTCCCCACCACCACCTTCTCCTTCCCCGCCTCCTCCATATGTGTACAATTCTCCGCCGCCACCATCACCATCACCACCTCCACCATATGTCTATAAATCTCCACCACCGCCATCTCCTTCACCTCCCCCTCCCTATGTTTATAAGTCTCCACCACCTCCTTCTCCTTCACCTCCTCCCCCATACGTGTATAAGTCTCCACCACCTCCATCACCCTCACCACCTCCTCCTTATGTGTACAAATCCCCACCACCTCCATCTCCCTCACCTCCTCCTCCATATGTCTACAAGTCTCCCCCTCCTCCATCACCATCACCCCCACCTCCTTATGTCTATAAATCTCCACCACCGCCGTCTCCTTCACCTCCACCTCCGTATGTATACCAGTCCCCACCACCACCATCTCCCTCACCCCCACCTCCATATATCTATAAATCTCCACCACCACCATCTCCTTCTCCACCTCCTCCTTATGTCTACAAATCACCACCACCACCTTCACCATCACCACCTCCTCCATATGTCTACAAATCCCCACCACCACCATCTCCTTCACCTCCTCCTCCATATGTTTACAAATCTCCACCACCACCATCTCCCTCACCCCCGCCTCCTTATATCTACAAATCCCCACCGCCCCCATCTCCATCACCACCTCCCCCATATTATTACAAATCACCCCCACCTCCGTCTCCGTCACCACCACCTCCATACTATTACAAGTCACCACCACCCCCATCTCCATCACCACCTCCCCCATATTATTATAAATCACCCCCACCCCCGTCTCCATCACCACCACCTCCCTACTATTACAAGTCACCACCACCACCTTCACCATCACCTCCTCCTGTATACTATTACAACTCTCCTCCTCCTCCCATTGTTTACTAAAGAAAAGACGGCTAATTCAGTACAGATGTATGTACATTGCTCTAACTTTCTATAGAGAAAAGATATTAACACGTAATTTATAATATCTTTGGTTTCATTTTGCCAGTCTCCTTACCTAGTTCATCTTTGGCTGCAGATCATACACTTGTAAAAAGAATAAAGACTGCCAGAAGGAAAATGATGGGGCATTCGGACATCATAAGCTCAGATAAGAACAATGGCAGGGGAACAGTTAGAATGCACGTTTTTCTGTTGTTTTGGATTATTCTTTTCTGTATTCAATACACCAATTGAACCGTGATCTAATTTCTTGTATTTATCTCTAATGGACCCAGTCAAAATCTCTTCAGAGGTTGGCAGTACATTTGAAAGGGAAATAAATATATTGATTAATCTATTTTTGTATATCTGCACTCTGCAACAAGGCAACACAACTATTCGTTCACTTTCTGTCATTACATAATCATCTGAACTAACTAAGGCGTACTATTTTTCACCCCATAAGATGGTGGAGATGCATACATTCTAATTCCTTGAGATAAGAGTCACAATTATCATAGAACACTAAGGCTTCTGGCAGAAGAAAGAAACAAAAAAAAAAATCTGCTAAGTCAATTGTTTATGGAATATATATTTATAATAATTAATGATTCGGCCATCTTCAGAAACAAAATATATAGTGAGGGGGCATCTTGTCCATAGAGAAAGTGGTTCAACTTATCTATTTAAGAGATGAAATGAGGTGATTGGAGATTCAGTATAAATATACATGTTTGAATTGTAACTATACTAAAGGTACAAATTTCGCAGCATCTTGGAACATTTGTCCTGAAAATCGTAGTATGGACGTGTGTGGGTTTCCATTTCCACCGCCAGTTCAAGAATAAATAATAGAAAAAAAATGATACGGCATCTCTCCAATTAGAATTAGACGAATCATGTGTTGATGAAACAGCTGCAGAGTTGAAGATCACATGATACAATTCTGTTTCAATATCTCATTGCCACAGCAGCTTGGCTGCCTTGACACTGGTACCTCAACCAGTCTCTTCAAACAAATTGAAGCGCCAGTCATGGTTCTCATCCATGGAGCACAATTTTCGGTGAGTGCAGTTAGTAGATAAGCTTGACAAACTAATCTTTATCAACTCTTCACCAATTAGACAAGTAGATGACCTCACATGGTTTTATTTCTTCAAGAAATTCAATTGCCAGAAAAGATCAAACAGCTGTAAGCAAATTGTTTTAGAATACATGCAAACTTAATTTTTTTGTCAACACACTACTCACTTCAACTTGCAACCACAATAAAAATTACATACAAACTTGTATTAGGTCCTCCGAGGTCCAGAACAATATATTGGGAAATGTAGACACTAGACAATAATTTTCTAGTCATTATTTCAGTTGTTAGATGACAATGACACATACGGAGCATCTTATTTTCATAGTGAGTATATGCTTGTAGAAACTTGGAAGCTGCACTCAACAATAATTTATAGGCAAACATTGGAGAACAATCACTATAGAAAGGAGACGATTTTGGATCTCTCCAATCCACATTCAAACCGGCGACATCCAATCCATGTCAAGCAATTGTACCTTACTTAACGATACATCTGTTCACTGATGTGTTATAACACCTATGTCCCAATTTCCTAGTCAGGCAAGCATAGAAACCAAACACATCTAACATGAGTGTCGTACGTGAGGTGTGGTGGGGAACGAGCATCCAAATTATGATGCACAACTATATGGGATAATTCCCCCATACATAATCTGATTGACAGTAATATTGGGTTTACAAAAGTGGCATTCTATTGATTCAATTAGTAGAGGTCGGAACACTCTCAGTCCAATGCATGGATTGGTGATGAACAAGTCCGAAAGATTGAGCCCTTAATAAACCATCACCACGTAGTCCTATCTGTCACCCAAGACGCTATGTGATTTGACAATAGAATTGTTGGATCCACTAATGTGGCGCACAACAAGCCTCACATATAGTATGCCTTCAGGATCTCATAATGATTCTATCACCTCCACCCCAATGTCGTTACAAGCCTCCATAGATTACATCTCTCTCATCACACCTTCTTATTTGTATAAACTTCAGTACATTACATACTCATGGATTGCAACAACCAAATTTCCTTCCCTCCTCCCTCCTACTTTTGTCTATAAAGCATCGTATCCATCATCTAGATAGCCACAACATCCTTACTAGGTCTACTATGAATTCACCATAGAAACCTTCACCTCGCATAGTCGCATGTTCGCTCGCCTCAAGATTACTGAACAATCCTGATCCTATTTGACCACGTCAGCTATATTGACCAAATTCCAGGATACCCTGTTTTTCAAAGCCGTCGACTCATTTAGGTTGAATTCGATTACGTCTCAGCATATCTTCTAACCCGACACCGTCTTGGTCTCCATATCCCAGAACAATCGGTTAGGAATACATCATTTCTCCTAATTGGTGCATTTAAGGGTCTTAAAATAAAGCACCTCAAGTGATTCTCTTTTGTCTCATAACGGTGCAATATATAATATTCCTCCTAGTTACTAGCATCCACGTTTCTCCAACAGACATTTTCTGATTGTAGTTCTTATCAATTTCCAACCACTCAATCCCATGCATCAATGATGGTGTTACAGTGGGTCTATAATAATTATCTCTTCAACCTAGTCGAAACCTGTGGTGGCACAAGTCCCCGGATCCACTCGTCTACTTCATCCACCTTGTTCTTATCTTATGTGTGATACTATCTATGTATGACAGCATCACCAATTATCCCCTACTATGGTTCTACTGCCACTAAACTTACATTCCGTATACCCTCCTACTAACCTTAAACCCTTAAGATTTTCTCCCCTACTACGAATGGTGAAGTGTAATGATCGATCAGTGACTGCTTTGCTAATTGTATCAATCGAAAACTGATTATCTCCAAACTGCAATGCCTTTACACAATCTAAATCTGGAAATTTGTGTTCTTTCATCGGAACCAGAAGAATCAAGTTACCCTAGGGTTTGTATTCTTCCTTAAAACAACCAATTGAAGTTTTGCACGAGTAAAATTGCAGTACGGAATAGAAGTTAGAATATCCGAAAAAGAAGATCTCTCACCTAGGGTTTGCCGTTCGCTAGGGCTCGGCGGTTCGCCACCTACACGCTTCCGAGAGATGGAAAAGTTCGCCGCCGACGAAGATAGCTTCCCCTGCGCCGGCCATCTTCTCCGGCAGCCATTTTGGGGTTGTTCCGCGCCATGGGAAATCGAACAGGCAACTCCCGGTTAAAAGTAATGTTCGATCGCGCTTCCCTGATTTGATTTAGGCCCCACATATATAAATCTTCCCTTATTTGGGGAAAGAATTGGCGTCCTACCCGTCTGGTGAATTGGTCTTTGAAAAATACCCGTCTCTCACTTATGTTTGGCGTGTGTAACCCACGCGTGGGTTACACAATTTAATCAACTAAATTAACACTTAATTAGACAAATTTTTAAACAAACCTATTCACATCATCGTCCCAGTTTTTTCTCGTCCCAGTTTGTATTTCTCGTCTCAGTGTGGCAATATACTGAGACGAGAGTTCTGCTCGTCTAAGTATATTGCCACATTGATACTGAGACGAGCAGGTCAACACCGGGACGAGCAAATGCTCGTCTTACACAGTAACTGTGTTTTCCAGAAAAAAACTAAGAAAAACTTCGAACAGTCATAATCAGAAGATGAAAATGTTCAGAAACAAAATACTTCATTACATTAAAAACTTAAAAACATGAAGATGATTACATTTTTTTGGGCTTTTTGGGACTGCGAGGCCAGAACTCCGGATCTTCTTCTTCACTGCTGTCGTCGTCTCTGTTTCTTTTCTTCAGCGTCCATGGCGGAGATGGCGGCCAATCCACGGAGTCGTCATCATCTTCCTCGTCTTCATCGTCACTGTACTGAGTAGTTTCAGATCCCCTTTTTGCCCGGAAATAGGATTGTTCACGGTCAGTTTCACTGTCACTGTCTTCCTCTTCATCCTCATCCTCTTCCTCGTCCTCGTCCTCGTCCTCGTCCTCGGACCTTTCAGTATCCTCCTCCTTGTCCTCGTCCTCGGACACCTCCTCCTCCTTGTCCTCGTCCCACTCCTTTGGTATCTTCTTCTTTGCCATTTCAGAATGTGGTGAGTTTTGGAGAGACGAGTGGCTTTTGTAGTGCTTCCTGGGTAGATGAAGAGACGGAGAGAGATAATGGTTCATGTGCCGGGTATAATTGCATTTTCTAGAAAACATGCATGTATGTTTTCTAGAAAACATGCATGCATGTTTTCTAGAAGGTTTGTAATAATAACATTGTTGAAATACGTAACAGTTTTTTTTGTAAGAAATGCATATTCATATTAAATAAATTTAAAAAAAGAAATTGTTTATCTATGTATTAAAATGCAGATTCATATTAAAAAACACAAGAATTGATCGAAATAAAAGATATGTTGTTTATTTATGTATTAAAATGCATATTCATATTAAAAAACACAAGAAAAAGATATATTGTTTATTTATGTAATAAAATGCATATTCAAATTAAAAAACACAATAATTGATCGAAACAACAGATATATTGTTTGCGCAATCATCAAAAGAGGTTGCGAACAAATAATTACATTACAAAGAACGAAGAACAACGGCTTTTATCACAACATTAATTTTTCAATTGAGGGCAAATCTTTCTGGTGTGCCCTTTTACATGGCAATGGCTACATCCGTACGTTCCCGTTCCTCGCTTTTTTTCACGAACGGTTTCGACCATTGGCCTGTGTCTTTTCTCCTTGTCCCTCCCAACTGTTACAACTTTCTTCGGTGGAAGTGGGCGAATGTTTCTTATGTGTGCAGGTACTTCGCTTGTGACTGCGCTGGTCCACGTTGCTGGGTTGGGAGGAGTCTTAATTGTACCTGCATAAGCCAGATGGTAGTTTTCCAGTGAATAGAACCTGCTTGTGTGGTCGTACATGACCTTCATATCATGGTCGGCATCGTAACGACCAAGTTTTCTGAGTTCTTTTGCACAAGCACACGCATGTACACACGGGAACCACATCTGTTGGTATTTGCCGCACGTGCAGGTTCCGAGGCAATGTCCAGGTTTGAATTCCACAATATGAGTTTTCAGATGATTACCGCGGACTTCATACAGAGACTCTGAAATTGGTCGCACGCGAAAATCTATACACTTATAGAACGACTCAACATTCTTTTCTCCATTTTCGCAGTCAGGTAGGTGTTGCCCATGTCAAAGCCGAGGTTTCGTTTTTTAAGGTGCCACTCGCTCTGATGATCGCTTATTTGGGAGAACATTGTAAGAGCTTTGTCAGACCTGGTCGGCAGCAGGCACGAGTTAATGGACTCAGCATAGTTGGATGTAAGAATCTCAAACCGTGCTGTTTTACAATGGGACCTTGCCCATTTCTCTAGACCGGCATCCCGTAAGTAACGTTCGACGGTCTTGTCGTTAACGCTGTTTACTTTGTCGCACTCAATACCCATGTCTATCAGATGTGACTCACACGCGTCCTTATCAAATGTGTAGGCCGCATTGTGGTAATGAGGCACCCACTTTTGTGTATTGTAATGCTTCAGAGCGTTCATTTTCAAATGGTAATAGCAGTGGACGTGGTTGGATAAGGGGTACACGGCCTTGACTGAATTGATGATAGCCCGGTGCCGATCTGAAACGAACGTCAACTCTTCATGATCCTGGAAAACATACCTCAGTCTGTTTAAGAACCAAGTCCATGCAGCGGTGTCTTCATTGTCCACTAGTCCCCATGCAATGGGATAGCACTGTTTCTGGCTATCAACCATTGTGCATACGACCAATTGCAGGGGTTCCTTCTTCATGTGCGACATGTCGATGACAATTACTGGTCGCATATACGGTATCCCCTGAATTTGTGCCGCGAACGCAAGGAAACAGTACAAGAAAACACCACCTTCGTCCACTCCCATATCCCATTTAGTACCGGAGTTCAGAATTTCACATAATGCCATGAACACGGGAAGATCAGCGTAATTTTGAGCACGAGTACCCTGGATCATCTGTTTGGCCCTTTGACGTGCATACCATGCCGGCCAGTACGATATTCTACTTCCCATTTTTAAGGCGATGTTCTGTACTTCCTTGATTGTGGGTGTGTTTTTTGATTGGCCCATCATTCTCAGCAATTCATACGCGATCACTTCGCTATTAATGTTACGGTGCTTCCCATCTATGCTGCATGCCGTACATGTATGAATGGGGTTATGTTTCTTCACCTGGTAGTGCACGGAATCTTTTTTGCTTGTAAGCCCCAAGCATCCATTTGCATTCCCGATTCTCGCACCGCAATATAATACGAGTCTGGTCTCGCTTATATACGTAAAAAGTCCATCTCTTCGAACCTGCAACCGTTCTGATATGGTGGGACAACGCCCTCCCAGTATACAAACCTCTCACCTCTATTTCCAGACCGTCTAGCCTTCCCACACCAGTCTGTCCACGACTCTCTGTACAATCTACCGCAACAGTTGCCAATGCAAGATTATTTTGCCCCATTGCCTCATTAGTGGCAACCATAACTTTGTCAGCTAATTGCACAATGTCGTTACAGTGAACCGGAGACGGAGTGGGATCCATTGCGTTATATGCTACCCTGTCTTCGTCACGATCCTCGGCGAGTATCTCTATACCCTCAAAGTAATCCTCGCAGTATGTAAGGGGGGGCTCAAAGGAACCAACTGATTGTTAGGGGTTTCAGTTTGATCCATCACATCCTCGTCAGCAACATCAGCAATTAACGTATGGTTGATCCACCAAATCCTTTAACGTGACGTACATGGTTACAATAGATCCCTTTTCCGTAGTATCAAAGATATCTTTGATTTCTAAATCTTTAGTGAGGACATTAGGCTCGATCAGGTTAGCATCTGGAAATTGGAAATGATAAGATAAGACAACCTTTTTGGTAGGCGGACAATCTGTATCCATTCTGACCGAAACTTCGTGCTCCAAATATTCCACGGTAATGCCTTGAATTATCTTGAATACTGCATTCTTCACTGCATGACCTATGTATATGTGTCTACCTTCGGCACGCGTCCATTCACCATTCCAAACAGCACGGAACATCAATTTTCTCACCATTTCTACATGTCAAGAGAGAGAATGATTTTAGGGTTTAGGGTTCGGATAGTAGAAAGAGAGAGAATGATTTTAGGGTTTAGGGTTCGGATAGTAGAAAGAGAGAGAGAGAGCGATTTTAGGGTTTGGATGAAATTAGGGTTTGGTCAAACAAAGAAAAAAAAATTCTGATGGGTAACAGAATTTCTGTACTTTTTTCAGGAAGGAGAGGGACCACCACCAGCTCAGACAACATATTTATTTTAATAATGGGACGAGGAAACGCTCGTCCTAGTATTCCCAACTGGGACGAGAGAATACTCGTCCCTGTATTTACAACTGGGACGAGAATATGTTCGTCCCTGTATTTACAACTGGGACGAGAGTTGTGCACAAGAGATTCCGGCGGGGAGACCTCCGTGTACACCGTATGTAGTGGATCAAGGATCGCACAGGAAGAGTGGGGTTGTGTGTAGGGAGAGAGTAAGTGATAACGCCCAAATAGGGGTTATTTTATAGCCTGAAAAGATGTGTATGTGTGCTGGAAAACTGCGATTTAGCCCGAAATCACCCTCGGAAAGCCTCGGTTTTAGGAACGAGACGTTTATTTGCTCTTCGTGAATTTCTGCATGTTTTGTACTTTTATTGGATATGATCGCGGGTTTTTTCATGTTTTTACAGGAACAGGTTCGGAAAGTGCATTGGGATGCGTGCCGAGACAGAACCGGGATCGCCTCGGGAAACGTGCAGAAAATGTTCGGAGAAGGATTTGACCGAGACTGGTACAAGGGAGAGTGGAATGGAAAACGGAAAGACTGGAGGAAAAACGAGCAGTGAAAACCGACCGAGGAAGCTGAAAACGCCAAAACCGAGAATCACCGAGATGCGCTCGGTTGACGATATCTTGAGATTGACTTGGAATTTTGAAGTGAAACCAGGGGCAAAAGAACGGAGATGTCAAGGGCTTTCCGAAAACAGGTTATAATGCTGAAAAGGAGTCCGGCCAAAAAACCGACTCCCGTCACGTGTGGGTCCCAGACAGGCCACGCCCGAGTAAGGAGTCTCGATTTCCGGTGTCCAGAGTCAGGAGCAACTATTTCATGTTCGTGACGATTTCCGGGACAGTTTTGGCCTAGGGGTATTTTGGTCATTTTGGCACCGGGGCCCGGGTTTCCGGAGTCAAGTTCAGATTTTGTCTCCCAAATTCAGTCAGCAGTTTTCCGATGGCCAGAGCCAAGATTGGACAGAATTCGGAGCGGTTTTGACCCAGGGGTATTTTGGTAATTTTGACAAGTTTCGAGTCAAAACGCGCGACGGAAACACGGAAAAGCAGAAGTACACCGAAGAGGCAAACCGGGAGCATCAGGCAGAAGAGTGGGACCCAGGAGACCCAACCGGGCCCACCAGAGGACCAAGCAGGGCCACCACCACAGCCCCTGTCTGCGTATATACGCAGGGGCTGCGTATATACGCAGCCTTGCGTATATACGCAGGCAGGGAGGTGGTGGTGGGTGGATTTTTTGGGCCCTGGTTGCGTATATACGCAACCCTGCGTATATACGCAGCCAGTTTTGACTTTTTGGTCAAAGACGGTGGACCGATGGCAGTTTTCGTAAATTCTGGCGCAAGCGTTTCGGGAAAAAACAGCACTATTTAAAGACTCGTCCAGACTCGTTTTGATCATCAACACAAGACAGCACAACCGAAGGACAAGTCGGAGCATCCCGGGAGAGCACGGAAACGTGAATCCAGATTCAAGACACCCGTTTGCTCTTCTTCTCTCTCATTCAAAAACTGTGTTATTTTACGTTATGAATTTCAGTAGCTAAACTTTTACCTAGGTTCTCGGTGAACCTAGGGTTTCGTATCCAGATATTAGTTCTACGTTTTGACTATGAATTCATGATCGTGCTATCTTAATATCAGCAGCTTTATTCGTTATTCTGTCTTTGAATTTTACTGTTTATGCATGATCGGAGTCGCGAACCAGAATTGCTACAGACCCGAGCCGGTAGGTGAAAACGTCCAGTTAGGGTTAGGAAGAACAGACAGAATTTAGCACCTTACCCCGATGGGCCGACTAGCGAAGGGGAGTTAGGACTAGCCTGAAATCGTTGAGACCAACTGTTAGAGAATCTGACCCGGGCCATCAGGACAGGTTAGAAACCCTAGCAGCCTTAGAACGAGACTGCAGATTTAGGCAGCTTAACAGGAATCCGAAAGTCTGCAGGATTGTGATAACGTGCAGGAAAAGAAAAGATACTGCACAATTGGTACGTGGCATGGATAACGAGACTGCTGTGTGTTTTCATGTCAAACAAAGAACGAAAATCTGAAGAACCCTAGGGGATCCCGGGACCTAGTATCTTAAACCCTAGATTTACAACCTTAAGATAATTCAGAAAATTCTCACAAAAAGATTTACGTTTCAGTTACTTACTTTCAGTACTTAGTTAGCAAACAAACTCTCAAAATATTCCTCCTTTTACACTCTGTTCGTTAAAACTGATTACTAGAAAAACCTGCAAAGTCCCTGTGGGATCGATAATCTGAGTCGTAATACATTCTATACTACTTGATTCGTATACTTGCAAATAGCACGCTAAATTGCGCATCAAGTTTTTGGCGCTGTTGCCGGGGACTTTTTAGGGTTTATTTAGTAGTCCGAATTAATTTTCAGAGTTTTTATTTTTATTTTATTTTTCGTTATCTCACTGCTCTTGAGATTTCTACTTTTGCAGGATGGGCGACAATACCGAGAGAACGCCAGAACTGCCCGAGACACGTACTCCAGCCGAGATGGCTCGGTACATCGAAGATCTGATCACAGCGGGCCTTGCTGCCCGGAGCAACCAGAGGACGTACAATCGGTCTGGGAAGGCGTTGGTGGAGAATTTCGAAGTCCCCACGGGGGGGCATGAACGAGCTATTGTGGTGCCCGAGATCACTGCAGAACACTTTGACATAAAAGCCTCCACCATCCAGACTGTGCAGACCCTCTGCCCATTCCATGGAAAAGCCGACGAAGACCCAAACGACTTTATCGGGAAGTTCGAGGATTACTGCAACAAAGTCCGGTATAAGGGAGTTAAAGCTGAGGCACTCATGCTAATTCTGTTCCCATACTGCCTATACGGAGTGGCCAACGACTGGCTAGAATCCCGACCACCCAGGTCCATCACAACGTGGGAGGGATGCGTCACAGATTTTCTTGCCAAATTTTACCCCGCCTCCCGGGTCATTCAATTACAAAGCGAGATTCTGTCGTTCAAACAGAAGACAGGAGAGACGGTGGTAGACGCATGGGACAGATTGATGAGATTGGTGAAAAAGTGCCCGAACCACGGCTTTGGAGACCCGAAGATCTTGCAGGTATTCTACCATGCCCTAGACAGGGAGAGTGCTGACAGGATTGACCGAGAAGCCGGAGGAAATTTTCTGTACCATGTGGACAAGGACGGTGCCTATGAGCTGATGAAGCAGTTAGCCAAGCAGGACACCCGACTTTTTGACGATCGTATGATCACGGCCCGAGCCGAGCCAATGGAAGAAGACCGGATAGACAATCTGGCCAAGATCGTTCAAGATTTGGTCAAGAAAGTTTACTCAACTGATGCAGTAGGAAAAACAGATTTGGACACAGCCATTGAGGGGCTCAGAAACGAAGATGCCAATTACGTACAGCAGCAGTGGGACCCGAGCCGGTACCGACCGGGTACGAGAGATCATCCCGGGTTTCGGTACGGAAACCCAAACGCAGCAGTTTATGCACCGGGGTTCCAGCACAGGCCACCAGCCCAGCAGGCTGCACCGACGCAGCAGGCTCAGTCGGGCCCATCTGCACAGCAGTACGACGCTCAGATGAAGGAGATCAAGTCCATGTTCCAGACCATGGAGTCCCGGTTCAAACATATGGACGCCCTGACAGCGGACGTGCAGATGACCAAAACGTCACTGCGCGCTTTGGAGGTACAAGTTGGACAGTTAGCACAGCAGCTAACGGAGAGACAGCCAGGAAACTTGCCCTCGAATACAGTGAATAATCCACGTGCTCAGGTCAATGCCATTACCACTCGGAGTGGATTAGCACTACAGGATCCACCGTATCCTAGCCATGCACGTGCAGAAAAATCAAAGGAAATCGAGCGTGAAGTATTTGGCAAGGATAACAGCTCAGCCGACCGCCCCCAGCCGAAGGGCTCGGTTGAGCAGGATGTAGTGCAGAAGGAGAAGGAAGCAGAAACGGTACCTGTCTCCAGGGAGGTGCCGTATCCTTTGAAGACACGAAAGAGGGATGATACCAAGGACTACGCCAGATTTCTCGAGATTTTCAAACAGCTGAAGATCAACATACCATTTGCGGAGGCGTTGGCAAAGATGCCCACTTATGCCAAGTTCCTCAAAGATATTTTGTATGGACGGAAACGTATGAGCGATTTCGAGACAATAAATCTGACGGCAGAAGTGAGCAATTGTGTGAAGAATGGGCTACCGAGGAAGAGGAAGGACCCTGGCAGTTTTGTCATCTCGGTGACCCTAGGTAATGTTTACACAGGAAAGGCTCTGTGTGACCTAAAAGCCAGTATCAATCTGATGCCTTTGTCGATTTTCAAAACTTTGAAAATCGGTGAACTCAGGCCCACCAGAATCAAGCTGCAGATGGCGGACAGATCCGTGAAGCAGGCTTACGGAGTTATTGAAGATATTCTGGTGAAAGTCGGAGAATTGATTTTTCCGGCAGATTTTGTAATTCTAGACATGGAGGCAGGAGAGGTGCCACTCATTCTGGGCAGACCGTTTTTGGCCACCGGAGAAGCCATGATAAACTGAAAGAGCGGAGAACTGACCATGCAAATCAATGAAGACAAGGTGAAGTTCAACGTTTTCAAAAATCTCCAACTACCGAATTATTACGAGCATGAAGACATCTTCGTAGTGGAGGTAGTCGAAGAAGGCTGGGAAAACGAAGAGATGGATGAGCTATGGGAAGAGATTGATAGAGTGGACAGAGAGAACGAGGAGAGATTCCAGGAGGAGCATGCCATGCAAGCTGAAAACCGGACCACTTTACAGCTGGACAGAAAAGGTGGACAGAAATTGGCCCTGGTCCCGTCACTCAAGGAGCCACCGACCCGAGAGGTTAGACCGCTCCCGAGCCATCAAACTTCAGCACAGCCAAAGCAGTTTCAAGTAGGTCAGAAAATACGTCTCTGCGATTCTCGGAAGCAGTTTTTCCCGAGAAAATTGAGATCTCAGTGGTCAGGACCGTTTATCATCAAAGAGGTACTTTCATGGGAGGCAGTTGAATTGGAGAATCAGCATGACAGTACAACTTGCAGAGTGAGCGGAAACCGGGTCAAGCCATATCTCGGCCCGGAAGAGGACGTCAGGCCTGGCGATTTTGACGTCCCTTGAGCAAACATGAGGTAACTGGGTCGGGCCGTCGACCGTAAATTACAAGCGCTGGTTGGGAGGCAACCCAACGTAGTAAGTTAGTTTAAATTATTTCAAGTTTTATTTTCAGTTTTGAATTTTGAGAGAGGTAAGATGAGTGGGTATTGACTTTGAATTGAGCATGTGCAGATACATCAGAGCAGAAAATGAGAACAAAAAGGAGTAGAGAGAAAAAAAATTTTGTTTGAAAAAAAAAAAATTACCTGCTGCCTGCGTATATACGCAGGCTGCTGCGTATATACGCAGCCTGCAGTAAAATTTCAGAATTTTGAAAAAAAATATTTTTTTTACCTGCTGCTTGCGTATATACGCAGACCTGCGTATATACGCAGTCAGCAGCGAAAATTTCAGGATTTTGAAAAAAAAAATAATTGAAAAAAAAAAATATTTTTGTTGCTGACCGCGTATATACGCAGGGTTGCGTATATACGCAGGGTTGCGTATATACGCAGCCAGCAGTGAAAATATGGAATTTTTTTCAAAAAAAAAAAAAAAAAAAAAATCAAATTGCTCCCTGTTTGCGTATATACGCAGTACTACGTATATACGCAGGCAGAAGAAGAAGAAAAAAATATTTTTTTTTTTCGGACAGCAGCACGTTTTTGCCCCATTTTTCTCTCTCTACCTCCATACACAGATCCATGGAGTTTGAAGCGAATTCAGAAAATTTCGTAGAAAGAAAGGCAGATTTTCAAAATCTTGAAGAATCGACCCCGGTGTGTTCTGGCACACTCGACCGTCACAGGGACTCATACGAGTTGGAGATTTTTCAGGAACGGTTTTTCTGTCGAATAGAGCAATCGACCCCGGTGTACGGAAGTATACTCGACCATATGGGAGCACATTGTCAAACACAATGGTGCTCGGGGATTGCACATTTGAAGAGCGCACATAGAGCCCGGAAGGTTGACAACTTCCATCGAGAAATTTTCCGGCGACCGGTCAGCGGTTTTTCTCCACCGGGATCTGCGAAAAGTTCCGCACCTGTAAGAACTGACTCCGGGTGCACAGGTTCAATTTCTGTCTCTCGCTTTATTTTTCTGCATATGCTACCAGTTGTTCCCATTTGATGAGGCAAGCCAGCTCATCCAATCCAGATTGTATGCCTAATGATTAGTACCATGAGGGCATGGCACCATCCGGTGTGGGGGTGGTGGCGTTGTAACTGCATTAATAAAAAATTAAAAAAAAAAACAAAAAATTTAAAAATTAATATTTTGAGACTGGGTGAACGATTTAGCTTAAAACTGGAGAGAGCTTAATGATAGAAAATTTCCCGAAGTGGACGAACTTAGGTGAGGAAGAGCTGCGAGAATCTGTCTAGGGGAGTTAATAGAGCCAATGCACTCCAGAAAACGCAAGTAGCTGTCTCCCGAGCAATGTATCCGACTAGCTGCCAGACCACCGTCACCAGGTAGTCGTCAACCCGCCATCACGGTCACCACATCATTTGGTGGAGTGATAGGCCATAGGGGACCTCACGTCCTGTCTCGGGCCTTAGGTCCACTAGTGAGCCCCGTTGATCCATTAACCCTTTTCTTGGTAACCGTTTGACCTAGGAAGCCGTTTTTTATACTCGCATCATTGTTAGTATTTTTACCCTTCCTACGCGTCATGGCACGAGGGAGTTGAGTCGAGGGGGATTTTCTGGGGTAGAGCAGAATTGTCATATTTGATAGTGGATGAGCTTTATTTTTGAGGGTGTGTAAGGGTGAGATAGTGACGGCAGCACACTTCGGTGTGGCGGTGACTCACGACATTACACCGTGAGCACAGGAGGAGAGCCGTAGTGCGTAAATTTTCCGCACGACATGGGGGACTTTGGGTTGACAGGGTTACTGGAGGACGCGCTGTGCGATTTAGACATCCTTGGAGTAAGGAGGATCGGTTGGAAAAGCACGATTATTTTACAGATTGACTACATGGTTCGAAATTAGTGTGGGGGTGGTCGTTTCAGATTTCATTTCAGTATTTTTCTGCCACCCCACGTTTTTGGTTTATCATAGAGTTAGCCTGGTTTATATGATTATTGTTTATTGTGTTGCCCCGCGAAAAAAAAAAAAACGAAAAAAAAAAAAAAAAAAAAAACGAAAAAAAAACGAAGAAAAAAGTATCAAAGGCAGAAAATTCTGGGTGCTTGATTGATTTTATTTCAAAACGCCAGGCCGGCAATTTTTATTACAGTTTCACATTCGTTCACAGTTGTGGCCGCGAGAACGGCAGTTACACCGGGACTGGGGAAATTGAGTGTCTAGAATCTTAGGTGATTTGGGCCAGTTTCTGTCATCTTGGTGAGGGAGTGTGAGATTAGGGTATGTGTGAGTGTGCTGTGACGTTTACGACATCGCTTCTAAATGACTTATCCTACCGTCCCAAAGCCGGCATATTTACATTACACCCGGAGTAAAAGCACGGAAGGTGTGCGTTAGGGATACGCTCGGTTTGCGTGCAAAAGCGGAAGTAAGTGGTGTTCGTGCTTGTTCCTAACCTAGGCTGGCCGCGAGTTCTTCCGATCACCGCAGTTTCTGAAATTTAGGGGAATATGAGAACTTGATGATTTCAGTTTGAGTTGAAGAGATTGCCCAGTCTCACCCAAAAAATATATATATATATATATATAAACTGTTTTTATAAATACTGTTTTTAAATAAGTGCAGTTACACCACTCTGGATTGATTCGGGATAATATGCATTGGTAGTATATTGCTGGAGTTTGCTCGGGACGAGCAAAGTTTAGTGTGGGGGTATTTGATAACGCCCAAATAGGGGTTATTTTATAGCCTGAAAAGATGTGTATGTGTGCTGGAAAACTGCGATTTAGCCCGAAATCACCCTCGGAAAGCCTCGGTTTTAGGAACGAGACGTTTATTTGCTCTTCGTGAATTTCTGCATGTTTTGTACTTTTATTGGATATGATCGCGGGTTTTTTCATGTTTTTACAGGAACAGGTTCGGAAAGTGCATTGGGATGCGTGCCGAGACAGAACCGGGATCGCCTCGGGAAACGTGCAGAAAATGTTCGGAGCAGGATTTGACCGAGACTGGTACAAGGGAGAGTGGAATGGAAAACGGAAAGACTGGAGGAAAAACGAGCAGTGAAAACCGACCGAGGAAGCTGAAAACGCCAAAACCGAGAATCACCGAGATGCGCTCGGTTGACGATATCTTGAGCTTGACTTGGAATTTTGAAGTGAAACCAGGGGCAAAAGAACGGAGATGTCAAGGGCTTTCCGAAAACAGGTTATAATGCTGAAACGGAGTCCGGCCAAAAAACCGACTCCCGTCACGTGTGGGTCCCAGACAGGCCACGCCCGAGTAAGGAGTCTCGATTTCCGGTGTCCAGAGTCAGGAGCAACTATTTCATGTTCGTGACGATTTCCGGGACAGTTTTGGCCTAGGGGTATTTTGGTCATTTTGGCACCGGGGCCCGGGTTTCCGGAGTCAAGTTCAGATTTTGTCTCCCAAATTCAGTCAGCAGTTTTCCGATGGCCAGAGCCAAGATTGGACAGAATTCGGAGCGGTTTTGACCCAGGGGTATTTTGGTAATTTTGACAAGTTTCGAGTCAAAACGCGCGACGGAAACACGGAAAAGCAGAAGTACACCGAAGAGGCAAACCGGGAGCATCAGGCAGAAGAGTGGGACCCAGGAGACCCAACCGGGCCCACCAGAGGACCAAGCAGGGCCACCACCACAGCCCCTGTCTGCGTATATACGCAGGGGCTGCGTATATACGCAGCCTTGCGTATATACGCAGGCAGGGAGGTGGTGGTGGGTGGATTTTTTGGGCCCTGGTTGCGTATATACGCAACCCTGCGTATATACGCAGCCAGTTTTGACTTTTTGGTCAAAGACGGTGGACCGATGGCAGTTTTCGTAAATTCTGGCGCAAGCGTTTCGGGAAAAAACAGCACTATTTAAAGACTCGTCCAGACTCGTTTTGATCATCAACACAAGACAGCACAACCGAAGGACAAGTCGGAGCATCCCGGGAGAGCACGGAAACGTGAATCCAGATTCAAGACACCCGTTTGCTCTTCTTCTCTCTCATTCAAAAACTGTGTTATTTTACGTTATGAATTTCAGTAGCTAAACTTTTACCTAGGTTCTCGGTGAACCTAGGGTTTCGTATCCAGATATTAGTTCTACGTTTTGACTATGAATTCATGATCGTGCTATCTTAATATCAGCAGCTTTATTCGTTATTCTGTCTTTGAATTTTACTGTTTATGCATGATCGGAGTCGCGAACCAGAATTGCTACAGACCCGAGCCGGTAGGTGAAAACGTCCAGTTAGGGTTAGGAAGAACAGACAGAATTTAGCACCTTACCCCGATGGGCCGACTAGCGAAGGGGAGTTAGGACTAGCCTGAAATCGTTGAGACCAACTGTTAGAGAATCTGACCCGGGCCATCAGGACAGGTTAGAAACCCTAGCAGCCTTAGAACGAGACTGCAGATTTAGGCAGCTTAACAGGAATCCGAAAGTCTGCAGGATTGTGATAACGTGCAGGAAAAGAAAAGATACTGCACAATTGGTACGTGGCATGGATAACGAGACTGCTGTGTGTTTTCATGTCAAACAAAGAACGAAAATCTGAAGAACCCTAGGGGATCCCGGGACCTAGTATCTTAAACCCTAGATTTACAACCTTAAGATAATTCAGAAAATTCTCACAAAAAGATTTACGTTTCAGTTACTTACTTTCAGTACTTAGTTAGCAAACAAACTCTCAAAATATTCCTCCTTTTACACTCTGTTCGTTAAAACTGATTACTAGAAAAACCTGCAAAGTCCCTGTGGGATCGATAATCTGAGTCGTAATACATTCTATACTACTTGATTCGTATACTTGCGAATAGCACGCTAAATTGCGCATCAGTAAGTCAGTAGCAATGTCTGAGAGAGAGACAGAGGTTTGGCAGAGCTTCCGCGTATGGCCAGTGTGTTCTCCTTTGTATGGAAAGGTTAACGATCTATATATACTGGAGAACATGACCGTTGTAGTGTGGTTAATGCGCCCATTGATGGCGGCTTAATTAGCTTAACCACAACGGCACGTTCGTCCGTATGTACAGGAACCGTTACGGCACGTGGTGCGCGAATACCGGAACCGTTACGAGGTTGACCGGGTTTGACCGGATTGACCGGGTTTATGGAGCTCGTGCCATAAATCTCTCAAAACAGTTACTAAAGGTCGCGTGCGGGCTTGGCTCGCACGCGACAGGGCTTACTCTAGCCTCCAAACCACTAAGTCCCTACAAGTCCCGTGCAGTGGTATGCGAGGGCTCTGTCTCGCAGCCCCCACATGGATCAGCTCGGCTGGTGATCCAGTGTGTGTGGAGCACAATTTGGTGTGCTGGATGGTTGCCACGTGGCCAAGATCTGTCAGCTCAAAAATCACTATCGACATTAGCCCCCTTTCTGCGCGTGAAGACTCATAGCTGTATAGACTTCCATGCGCGGAAACCAACATGCGCGTCGTTGCCACGCACCAATTCAAATACGGGTAAGTTCAGCCCCCGTGCGTGCCATTATGACCTAAAACCCCTAGATTCGTGCCGTCTGGCCTTTAGGGTTTTAGGCGTGACGTCAGCTTGTCCTGTGATTGCGCGATTCGACGGTGACGGTTGCGATTCGACTACTGAAAGGACGCAACCTTTCATTGTTTTGGATAAATACCTTGTATCCCCCATTATTGCAAAGCATCACTTCTTTCTCATAAAGTGAATGGTACCCGGAGATCTTCGAGAGCAGATCCAGATAATCAATCACCAGTTCAGAACTGCAAATCGTGTTCTTCAATTGTGCATATCCAAGCAGGCTTCAAGAAAACAAGGTTGGCCTTGTTCACTTTTGATTTAAGATACCAGTGTTTGCCTTGAACTGCTTTGAATCTTGTAAGCCCAGAACATATAATCCGTTGAAACTTGCAAAGAAGCCTTGATCTTTGAACCCACTTTTGCTTTAATCTTTCAATAATAAGGGCTTCGGATGTGAGATCTTGAAACTCCCTGACTTCTGAACCAGAAAACTGTTCGTCCTTCTTTGCATAGATCTTGAATTTCAAAATTCAAACTGAAGTGTGGTATTTCTCCCCCCTTTTTTCTTGCTTTTCCACAGGAATGGCCAAGACAAAAGGAACCAGACCTGTCAAGGAAGATGAAGAGATACCCGACCTTCCGCAGGCCTTGTGGCGAAAAGCCCCCTATTTAGGCGGCAAAGATTTCTATCATGCGAGGGTTAAGGCGAAGAGGATGCCTGATCCTGTCCCTGTTGAGCGATTGCTGACACTGACTCGCCCAGTTAACTCAGCCTTGCTCGAGTTGATTGGTTCCGAGGATGTGGTTCGATTGGGAATCGAGAACGGGCACTTCCCATATACTGCGATTTCTACCCAGGCGTTCGTCCAGAAATTGGACTATATGGATGAGTTGATTGACCATGTGTTGGACCATCACGCCGCGACTCTTGATGAAGCCGGTGTATACTTTGCTATCCGTGCTATGAAGGGTGCTGCCGTGAAGCTGGATCAGTCCATGCTTCTAGACCTTCTGTCCCGTTACTCGCCTGCGACTCACACGTTCCATTTTGCTGAGTTCGAGGCTACCCCCACACTCGAGGACGTGCAAATGCTGTACGAGCTTTCCCCCATGGGTGAGGTGGACCCTTTGAGTCCTTTGAGGACATCTGCGGAGATTGCTTTATACACACAGATGGAGGAATGCCTAGCAGAGGTAAAGAAAATCTCCACCCGGTGGACCACTACAAAGCCTCTTCCGAACTGGCAGTTGGTTGATACGTCTGCGAAGAACACCTGGAACAAATGGTTGCAGTATTTCTTCCGAGACTATGCGAACAGCAACATCACTAAGAAGCTCCTGAGTGAGAACCCAGAGGCCGAGAATTATGTAGAGGGTAAAGGCTATCACTTGACCCTTTGTGCTTTTCTGTGTGCTTGGTTGTCGAGGTACCTGATCGACGGTCACCCCCATGATAGGGTCTTCTACCATGTTTTGCCACTTGCTGTGAGGCTCGCCCTTGGTCAGAGAGTCGCACTCGGACCCTTGGTCTTAGGCACGCTATACTATAGACTTGATCAGCTGGTTCTGGCCATGAAAGAGTCGCGTGGCCGCCTCGATGTACTGACTTTTGTCAATATTTCCTTTTTGACAATGTGGGTTTTCGAGCGATGGCCGTCTTATGCTCCAACTGCTCTCAAACTTGACAAGTGGTGTCCCCCAGGCGAGACGGAAGCGCGCAACAGCGGAAGGGCTGCGAGGTGGTTTGGAGCGAGCAACACCAAGTGCGTTTGGAGTTTGATATGCGACAAACGGGAGGAGTTTACTGCCAGGCCCTATGCCACGCGCATTGAGAACGTGCGATGGTTTCCAAAATTGTACCCTTCCAAGGGTGTTATCTTCTCAGAAGAGTTGCTCTTCGAAGAGGGATCGCATTTCCATGAGCGCTATCGCGAGTTCTTTTGCTGGTGTCTACGAGGTTCTCTTCCTGCCCTCGCAGAGCATATTCGTGAGCTCGCGCCAAGGTATGAAAAGCTTACCGTGGACGTTGACCCCACTCGAGTTTCTCCTCAGTTCGGTTTTGATGCGGTGGCCCCATCAATCTGGCCCAGTCCATTATCAGAGGGTGCTATAAACGCTTGCTATCAAAGGAGTGCAAGACGGTCTTTATGAACAATCTGCCCTTTGAGCAGCCTGCGGGAACCCGCGAGGGTGGTTGTTCCCAAAACTGGCTCGCATACTGGGTTGCCCAGCAAACGAGGATTGAGACGCAGTCGGCCGCACAGTCAAGCAGAGCTCCCTTGATCAAAAGAAACTCTTTTCCGTTTCGCCCCAATTGCAGTCTGAGCGAGTCTGAGTATGGTTGCTACTCACTGTTGGACCGTGAGAACCATTTGTGTCCTGATGTCATTCTGAAGGAGCAGGTCGCCGCAGTTAAGAAGGGCGACACGCATGTCGTCAGATACAGCAAGGCATTTGCTGAGGTAAGCAATTTCTTCGTATGCGTTAAGCTTCTTGATTTTCTTATGCTGACACCTTTGTTATGTGCTGTTTGCTGTAGTGTCATGTGCGGAGATTCGCATCTGGTGATCGTTCCAAATCGTTGGTTAACACCATTGTTGCCACCAGAAGACAAAAGCAGTCGTTTCGCCTAGCATGGAGGATGGCCCCTGAGGTCGAAACCAAAATTCGCGCAGTCATGAATGCTTTTGCTGACTCGCTGATAGACAATGCTCCGACTCCGTCTCCTCCCGGAGATGATCCGTCCCCTCTAGCGACTGCAGCGCCGCGAGTGAAGAGACCCAGGCAAAAGGGAATTACAATTTCTTCCCCCAGAAGTGCTCCAGCTTCCCCTTCGGTGAGGTCCCTTTCTGTCAAGGACAAAGGCAAAGGTCGCATGCCCAGCAAAGTGCGGAAAGAGCTCGCAGTTGAGACTTTCGTTCCATTCAATCAAGAGGAAGAGGAAGAGAGGCAGGAGCCCCGAGAAAGTGATGAAGAAGAAGAAGCAACAGTTGTGATGCATGAGGAAGAATCAGGAGGTACCTCCGTCACATTTCCTTTCCCATTATCGTAACTTCTTTGCACTTCCTTTCTTAAACCAATCATATCTTCGCAGATGATGATGATGATGAGACCATTGGTGGCCTTTTGGCCAAGAGACAAAAGAGAGATACCCATTCTGGCATTCCAGACGATCCCATAAGCGAGGACATTCTTGCTGAGTCCAGGAAGACAGCCGCGGAAGCTGCTAAGAGAAGGAGACAGCGAGAAGAGGAGGAGCTCGAGCGTGTGAGACAGCGGAGCCTCGAAGAGCAACATGTTGACGACTTAGTGCGTCCAGCTAGCGAGGAAGGTGAGCTTCCCAAAGAAGTGGTTCCCCAGGCAGAGGAGGAAGATGCGGTTCCGGAAGAGGATGCAGCAGCGTTGGAGCAAGTCCAAGCGGACTTTGAGGAAATCGCGGGCGGCGATAAAGGTGAGATCTTCAATCTCGCAGTAACTTATAGAGATGTTATTGTGGGTGCGTTAAAGCATGGTGTGTCAAAGACTGACATCCGCCGTTGGCTAGTAGACAAGTGCGGAGAACCTTCAGGTAAATATTTGAGCGATATGCATGTGCTAGACCTGAGCAACTTGAAACAGGATCATGACTGGTTTCTTCGCATCCCAGGTCACGCTCCTTTTAAGGACTTGCTTAGTGAGGAGACACTAATAGGACATGGTTCCACGTCCTTAGTGTACAATGAAGATACCTCAATCCCACCCTCGCGTGGAGGTGCTTACTCTTAGCTTTAGTAAAGATAGCGAAATAACTTATAGCACAAGTTACCTCATATATTCGCATTTAATATCGCAGGCCATGCTGAGGAACCTGTGCTGGAGCAGAGAAGTCAGCCTTCTGCGTCCTATGTTCCGATTCCGAGCTCCCATACCGAGAAGCCCGTCGCAGCCGCTGAACACGCAAGTGAGCCTCTCGAGGACATCATCGAACTTTCCGACGATGCTGAAGCTGATGCTGTGCTGATGGATGAAGATGTCCATGCTGGTGCTGAGGAAGTAAGGACAAGTGCTGCTAATGCTTTCGCATCTGAGAGCGTTCTTCAACAAGCGACTTCGGCCGTCACTTCGCCTCCGGCGATGACTGAGCCAGTGGCACCTATTCCTGCGTGGAGCTTTTGGGGCTCGCAGGTTGGGAATGCAGTCGCAGCTGGTGCGGCCTACACTCTTCCTCCTAACTATGAGAGGTTGGAGCTCGCAGCTGATAGGAGAGCTATGGGGCGAGGAAAGTCTTCGACCAACCCGGCAGTCCGCATTCCTTCTCTTCATGAAATTCTGGAAGGAACTGGTAAGTAGAGCTTTACTGTTCGCACATCGCATTATTCACTTGCGAATTTGACATCGTAACTTATCTTTGACATCACTTTAGGTTTGAAGCAAACCGATGTAGACTGGGTGGTTCGAATGCGCCTCACCTACCCCCAATCGTTTGTGAGATCTCTGGAGATCGGGCCCTTCGACAGGAGGCTGTTTCTTACTGAAGCCATTTGGATTTTGGAGCAGCTGTCTGCGGCTACGCCTGCGACCATTTCTGTCCAAAGTGCTGAATTGCTATGTGGCATGTGCCAAAATCTCCTGACCAAAGTCCAGGGCAGACTGGGTTTCAAATTTCTTAAGGACAGAGTCACGCTGATTCGCGCAGCCGTAACTTTGAAACTCGGCCACCAGAATCTCGCAGCTGAGAAGCAGAAGGTGGAGCAGCAAAAGCAAAAGGTTGATGAAGCTCTGAAGCTCTATCATGAGATGAATGCCAGGTGCGAGCTACTGAAGCAAGAAGTGGAACAGGTAGAGAAGCTGAGTCATCAGTTCGAGCCCCGAGACTCCTTGATCAAGAACTTGCTTTGACTTTTCGAATTTTGAAAAATAGCAAGAAAATAGCTAAAACATTAATGTAATGTTTGAAACATTAATGTAATGTTGCTAGGGTTTCTCCCCCTTTTTTTTTAACAACAAAAAATGAATTTGCCCGTTTTGCCCTTTCCGGGATTTGATAGGATATCTCTGTGCATATCTAATTATGACATCAGCAATTGATACTCTGCTTGATTTTCGCGCTAATTTCTCGGCAGATAAGCACGCTTTCGTTGGGAAGTCCATCCGAATCATGACCATCCGTCATTTATTAGGATACGCAACTGAATCGTCGTAGCCTTTAGTAGGGTAATTGATTGTTACCGCTTTTCAAGGCGTAAGTGATTGAACTTACCCTCTTTTCGAATTCTGCTGACTCATCTTTGGCAACTGAAGAGTCTCCACAGGGTCTATATAAACCCTGTCTTTGCTATTTGGGTTCTTCATCCCAAAAAAATGTGCTTTGCCGTGAGTCCTTACGACTGCTGGCTTCAACGCTTGTTTTTCGTTGATTCATGGCAACTTCAAGTTGTGAATCCTGAGTTTGCGCTTTGTGCTATAGAAATAGTTTCCAAGATCCACTTTATGAGGAGTGTAGCTCTTTATAACCATCATAAAGAAGATGCAGATAATATCTCATGTGTGTTCGAGGAAATTTCTTCGTGTATTATGTGTGCAGGTCATGTTTCCGGCCGCCTCGTGGCGAGGTGCAGCGCCGAAGTGACCGTGCTATCGTCTCGTAATGAACGGCGGAATTCTCCTCCAGCATCCCTGGAGGAGGATTTCTTGCCTCTTCGTTCTTGAACTCAGGGTTGCGGACCGCTTTGTTCATCCCCGTCTACAAGGAGCCCTTGCCCTTTGGAGCTTCTGCTTGCCTGTTGATCGCTGGAACCGGTGGTTCCTTGGGCAAATGTTATGGGGCGCAAATCTGACAAGGGTCTTGTCAAATACTGGGATCTTGAACGTATGGCTTCATGTGGCTCTTTGGAGCAAGATCCCAGCTGCGACAGATGTTCACCCGCAGATTTGCGTATTGTATAGCCGGTGTTAGAACCGGTGGGTTCATCCTTTTCAGTCAGGACTCTCATGGCGTGTTTCTGCTGGCTTGTCAGCTAATTTTCGAATGTATTGTAAGCCATGTAGGCTGTGTAGTTAGATTTGAGCTTTTCGCTTGTAAGCTGCTATCTAGACAGATAAATTGTAAGTCTTTTTGACTCATAATGATAAATAGCCTTTTGTATTATCTGCTGTCTCTTTACAACAAAATGCAACTTCGCATGCGTTTCGGCATATTTCGCCTTGCATAATGTTATGTAATGGTTTTGCATTTGCGATCTACTATATGAATTCGCGGATGTTTCACTAGATCGTTCGAGATCATATTTTCGCAGCTGTGCCATCCTGGTTGATGGGCTTGTGATTGGCCTTTGTGGATCATTTAAGATCATTTTCACAATATTGCTATCGTAGCAGATAGTCTTTAGTAGATCAATTAAGATCGTTAAATGATGCGAGTTGCTATCGTGGAAGATAGGCTTTACTAGAAGGTCAATTGAGATCATTTCTTGCATGAGCTGCTATCGCAACAGATAGGCTTTTAGAAGATCAAATAAGATCATTTTGCACATGAGTGGCTCTCGTAACAGATAGGCTTTAAATATCAATTAAGATCGCATTTGTATAGGCTGCTATCGTGGCAGATAGGCTTAGATGATCAATTAAGATCGCATTTGCATAGGCTGCTATCATGGCAGATAGGCTTAGATGATCAATTAAGATCGTATTTGTATAGGCTGCTATCGTGGCAGATAGGCTTAGATGATCAATTAAGATCGCATTTGCATAGGCTGCTATCGTGACAGATAGGCTTAGATGATCAATTAAGATCGCATTTGCACAGACTGCTATCGTGAGAGATAGGCCTAGATGATCGATTAAGATCGCATAGGTTGCTATCGTGAGAGATAGGCTTAGATGATCGATTAAGATCGCATATTCTGCTATCGTGAGAGATAGGCTTAAATGATCAGTTAAGATCGCGTTTGCATGTGCTGCTATCGTAACAGATAGGCTTAGATGATCAGTTAAGATCGCATTTGCATAAGCTGTTATCATAACAGATAGGCTTAAATGATCGGTTAAGATTGCATTTGCGGATTGCTATTGTAGCGAGTAACTCGCCGTTAACAGTTATAACAAACTGAAATAAAGTAAAATTGACACGCAAAAGTATGAAGTTTCTCATTTGGGAGAATTTTCTTATTATAATGCTCTCATATGGGAGAGATGGGATTACAATCCTCTCATATGGGAGAGGAGATTGTGTAAATCGTAACCACACGAGACATTAAGCGACGTTATAATAAAACGCATGAAATGAGAGAAGTCAGGGATAGTACTTCTTAATCCAGCGCATGTTGACTGAACTCGGGGTTGAGGTTGTGCCGTGCATCCTTCGTATGCTGCAGTAACCACTGTCGAAGACTTCTGTGACTTCGAAGGGTCCTTCCCAATTGGCTGCGAACTTCGGGTGAGTTGCTTCTCGCATACAGTGGTCAGATGCGCGCAAGACCAAGTCTCCAACTGCGAAATCTCTTCGCTGGACCGTCTTATTGTAGGCGCGAGCGATTCTTTCCTGGTATCGCTTGTTGGTCCTTTTGGCTTGTTCTCGCTTTTCCTCCAGCAAAACTAAGTCATGATCGCGTTGATTTTCATAGAGTGCATGGAAGGCCAGCCTTGCCGAATTGACTCTAACCTCCGCAGGTACTACAGCCTCGGCTCCATAGCATAGTAGGAACGGTGAGGCCCCCGTGGGTGTCCTTGGAGAAGTTCGGTAAGCCCACAGGGCTATGCTTAGAGAGTCAGCCCACTTCTTGTGGTCATCCGCGACCATCTTGCTCAAAATCCTCAACAGCGTTTTATTGGTCGCTTCAGCTTGCCCGTTCCCCTTCGGGTAATAAGGGGTAGAACATATCTGCCTGATATTATACTCCGCTAACTTCGCAGCTACTTGGCGATTAACGAAGGGAGTACCGTTATCTGAAAGAATGGTATTTGGAATTCCGAACCTGCATACGATGTTTTCCTGAATGAAGTTGACCACCGCTAGCGCATTTGCTGTTTTCAGTGGTATTGCCTCCACCCACTTGGTGAATAGCTCGGTTGCAGTGAGAATAAAATGATTCCCGTGCGACGTTGGCCGGATGGGACCGATGAAATCCAGAGCCCATGTGTGAAATGGCCATGGCGTCCCTAATGACACCGCAGCAAGTTGCCTTCGTGACCTCTTCGCCAAAGCAGGTTTTCTTGTACTATGTATCGAGCTGCCTTCCTTTTCAATTTCTCGGCCTCTTTTATCGATTCGGGCAAGGTGCCCTGAGTGAGATAATCAAAGAGCGGCTTCCTCCAATCTGTGTCATCGTTGGTTAGAGCGATGAGTAGAGAATCTTTGATTAGTGCGCAACTCTCGCACTTCCCTTGTATCAGGGCCGCGGTTGTTGACATATCCGGCCAATGAATGCCATATCTCTGAGCCTTCCGGTAAATTGACACCTCACTTTCTCCACAAGCATGTTGGTGAATCTTTTCTAACAACAGTTGTCCCTCTCGTTCGGAGACGCATCGCATGAGTATTCCGCCAGGACCCTTGTAGTAAAGGGTGTTGTCATGTATGCAGTACCCTTTTGTGAGTGCCCAGCTTTCGCTGCTTGTGCCTTCCGCAATAGCTTGTAGGATTGCTTTCCTCCAGTCTGTGTCGTCCATGTGTTCGTCGTCGCACGCATCTTCTGTCAATGCCGACGATGTTCGCACTTCAATAGATATCTTTGCGGGACATTTGTCAGTGCTGACCTTAGATCCCAAGGTTGCTAAAGCGTCCGCGTGCCTGTTGTCTGCTCGGGGCTTGTGCTCGTACTTCACATCGCAGAATTGCTGCATCATCTTTTGTACTAGGGTGCGGTAAGACAGGAGGTTGATCTCCTTCAAACCATACTCGCCCGAGGCTTGCTTAACAATCAGCTTGGAGTCTCCCATGACCGTTAAATTGCTTACTTCTAAAGCTTTCGCCGCACGGAGCCCCGCGATGAGAGCCTCATATTCCGCTTCGTTGTTTGTGACTGCGAAGTTGAGCTTTGCGGACATCTGTATGACTTCCCCGTCCGGCTTTGTCAAGACTATCCCAATGCCTCCGCCTTTCCTGGTTGACGAACCGTCGAAGTGGAGCGTCCAATAGGGCACGTCGATTGCGTAGATTTCTGGGCCTTCGAGCTCTTCTTCGATCACGGGTTCGTGGCTGTTGTCGGGGAACTGTGCCAACAGATCTGCTACCGCCTGCGACTTGATCGCTCGCGGTCGCACGCACGTGATATCATATTGAGAAATGGTCATGTACCATTTCGCCAGTCTCCCTCCAGGAGTAGTGTGAGTTAGCAGATATCGTATGGGATCGCTCTTGGTAACCACAACCACTTTGTGTGATGCAAACTAGTGTTTCAACTTTTCTATCACAAAGAATAAGGCAAGGCAATGACGTTCGATGTCTTTGTACCTCGATTCAGCAGGCTGCACGATGCGAGAGATGTAGTAGATAGGCCTCTCTTGACCTTCATACTCCTGAGCCAAGAGCGCTCCTATAGATCTCCTTGTTGATGTCAGATATAGCAGAAGCGGTGATCCCAGTTGAGGTGCGATCATTATTTTTGAGGACGTCAGTAAATCCTTCAGCTTTTCGAATGCGGCTTCGTGCTCCGGAGCCCAGTTGTACGCGGCGTCCTTCTTGAGGAGAGCACTAAAACAGCAGGTGATTTCTGCAATCGCTGGGATAAATCTTCGCAGATATGATAGCTTTCCCAAGAATGTTTTCAGAGTACTCTGGTTATGGGGTGGCGTCATGCTGGTGATAGCTGATACTTTCGCAGGGTCAGGCTCGATCCCTTGGCGATGAACCACGCATCCCAAGAATTTTCCTGATGTTACCCCGAACGCGCACTTCATGGGATTCATTTTCAGTTGAAAACATCTGCATCTATTGAATACCTTTCGTAGATCTGCGAGGTGGTCTGTTTCGTGCTGGGATTTGACAACCAGGTCATCCACATAGAATTCCACTTCTTTATGCATCATGTCGTGAAACAGAGCCATCATGGCCCGCTGATAGGTTGCGCCCGCATTTTTGAGACCGAACGGCATCACTGTGTAATTGAACACCCCCACCGGAGTGATGAATGCAGTTTTCCGCGCGTCTTCGGGATCCATCTTGATTCGATTGTACCCGCTGAAGCCGTCCATGAAACTGAACATGCGATGGCCTGCTGTTGAATCGATAAGCAAATCGATGTTGGGCAGTGGGAAATCGTCCTTGGGGCAGAAGCGATTGAGATCTCGGAAGTCCACGCAGATGCGGAGCTGTCCGTTCTTTTTCACTACTGGCACGATGTTGGCCAGCCATGTGGGATGATGATTCGGCTCTATGAATTTAGCATCCAGGAGTTTGACAATCTCCTGCTTGATTTTCACATTGAGTTCCGGCCTGAAGCTCCTTGTACTCTGCTTTACCGGTTTAGATCCTAGGATGATGTCTAAACGGTGCATGGTGATGCTTGTATCCAGACCCGGCATCTCATCATACTCCCATGCGAACACGTCCTTGTATTCAGTTAGGAGCTGCAACAGTCCTTGTTCTTCCTCGCTTGTGAGATCCGCACTTAGAAAGACTGGCCTTTTCTTTTCCTCGTTCGGGCTGAGGAACACTTCCTTTAGCTCTTGTTTTTGTGGTCTGGGCCTGTCTTCCATACATTCAGGTGCTTCTTTGAGTTTCTCGTCTGGAGCGCCCTGTGTTGGCTCTTCCGTCAGCGCAATTTGCTCGATTTGATTGATTTGCCCAGGGATATCCCCATGCCCGTGTGAGGACATCCCCGCGCACCTTCATATGCGATAGCATTTCTTCCCATTGGCGTAGAAGCTCTCTATCTCCTTGCCTTCGGGATCATGCTTGGCGATTCTCTTCAGAGTATACACATTCTTTCGATGATATGCGATACGCGGCGCCTCTTCGCGTGTAGGCGGCTTTTCTTTGGCATCCTCCCTTGTCACCATTACTCCCGCAGGTGACTGGTCCTTGATGTCCTCCCAGAGAGGCAAAGGAGTAGGGTTGAATGGTCCGGGTGTTTGCTCGTCCGCCATCTCAGTGAACCATACCGCCTCGCTGAGATGTGCTTCGTCCAGGTTGAACGGGTTCGTCGAAGCCGGTATCTCGATTATTCTGTCGTTCCAGATAGCTTTCATAACCTGGTGAGCCGTCGAAGGAACTGCGTCGAAGCGATGAATCCAGGCTCGACCTATAATCATGTGGTATGTGGTGTTCGCGTCTATGACGTAGAATTTTGCTGAGCACTTGATTTTGCCGATCTGAACGCCCAGGCGGATCCATCCGATCGTCATTCTAGAGTCGCTTCCGAATCCCATCAGCGGAGATGGGCGCCTGACGACCTTGTGCTCGGGGATCCCTGCTAGCTTCAGTGTGTGGAGCGAAACGACGTTGACCGCTGCTCCTCCGTCGACGAACGCTCGTTTGAACTCGACGCCATTGATGATGGCGGTCACGTACAGAGGCCTCTGGTGGCTCGCATCCGTCTTCTTGTCGCTGGCAGAAAAGGTCATAATCTTTTCTGTAGAACGAGACGCCCTGATGACTTTCCCGTTGGAGACTACGAGGTCCTCCTCGTAGTCCTCCGCTATCCTCAAGATCGCTTTCGTCATATCCGTCCGGCACTTCTCGGAGAAGTTCATCTCGTCGAAGAATCTGCTGAAGCCATGCGACCCTTTCATGCGGTCGGCACGTTCATCCTCTGTGTCCATGCTGTAGTCTTCGTCTTCATGGACCTCGGCAACGATGGGTGGACCATCCTCTGCGACTTCTTCCAAGTCTACTATCGAAATCATGGCGACCTCTTTGCCTTTCGAGCCTTGCTCTGTATGAGACGGAAGCGGGTTGTTGCGCACGTCTTTTTTGTGATCACTGACGATTAGCTCGCCGTTCTTCATCTTCTGGTCGAATGCGAACCTGAGCTTTTTACATTCCGCTGTGGGGTGCATGACCTTGCCGTGGTACTCGCACCACTTAGGGTCCCTCACCATCTCTTTGGAGGGCGCTTTCTCGAGCGGTGGCAGGACGCCGTCCTTGCGCCACTGTCTGCAGAGGTCGCTTGCTTCCTCTACTGAGCATGGCAGAGGCGGCACATCGAAGTTCGCAACCTTCGCTTGCTTCTGGGGCGAAACTGTATTGACCTCAGCTTCGCGTCCCCTCTTGTAACTAAATCTCCCGATCTTGTAAGTAGCGCCGCTCGAAGGTCGCTCCGGAGCGCTCTTCTTTTTCTGTCTCTCGACTATAGGCTTGATGTTCTTCGTGCATTCGATTAGCTTTGAAAACGTAGGCGTTTGCAAGTTGATGAGCATACCTTTGTATTCATCTCGCATGCACTGCAGGCATATCTCTACGAGCCGGCTTTCGGGCATTGGATCTTTGCACTCCAAGGATTTCGCCCTGAATTTCTTGATGAAAGTGATTCCGTCTTCCTCGCGCTTCTGATACATCCGCGAGAGATGGATCATCGTCACCTTTTCTTCCATCTGGAAGAACTTGGTATAGAACTTCTGGACCATGTCGTCCCAAGTCTTCACGGATCCGGCTTCCAATGTTCGGTACCATTTGTATGCTACGTTCCCTAGAGATTTTGGGAACTCTCGCATCAGCAGCTTGGGATCAGCTCCGTACGGACCCATGACATCAATGAAACGCAAGACATGCTCATGAGCGTTTCCATTGACATCCTCGAATTTATCCCATTTAGGAGCCTTGTACCCCGCCGGGTTAGGCATGAGATAGATCTCTCGTGGAATAGGTGGATCGTTGTCTAACTTCGGGATAATGGTATCCGCGAATGACTGATGAGCCAGAATAGTGTCCACGCGCTTCTGCAGAGACGTCATGCATTCTGGAATGCTCCCTTCGGTAGTTGACGGAGGGGTTGCCGCAGGCGGGGGCGACACCTACGCCGTCGGAGGATTGGGAGCATACTGACTACCCGCATTCCCCCAGATCGCCGTTGGGGGAGGCAAAGGGTACTGCAGAGTTGGGTTAGACGCCAAAGCCGAGGGCTGAGGAGTGTGAGCAGCAAGAGGCAACATCTGAGCCGTTGATCCCTGAACCGAAGGCAGCTGCGTAGTCGACGGTGGAGTCTGCAGATTAGGGTTGGGAGGTGCGGTTGACACTCCCAATCCTGGAGCGGTAGGGGCTCCTCCTCCTTGAGGGACAGCGGTGGCTGATGAAGGGTTTGGCGCAAGAGTGCCCAGAACGGCCAGGATCCGTTCTAATTGCGCAGATTGAGCCTTGAGAGCTTTCGCCTGACTTTGGACAGTGGCGTCCAAAGACTCTAGCGTCGGTGTCTCGCCGGGAGTCGTTGGAGTACGGCGGGTCTCGTCTCCCGAGGGAGCTTCGGTGGAGGGCGATCTGTTGCTGACATCATCCTCCTGAGACATGGTTGCTTTTGTTGGTAAGTTCACGTCGGGTTCACCAAAATGTGCACAAGAGATTCCGGCGGGGAGACCTCCGTGTACACCGTATGTAGTGGATCAAGGATCGCACAGGAAGAGTGGGGTTGTGTGTAGGGAGAGAGTAAGTCAGTAGCAATGTCTGAGAGAGAGACAGAGGTTTGGCAGAGCTTCCGCGTATGGCCAGTGTGTTCTCCTTTGTATGGAAAGGTTAACGATCTATATATACTGGAGAACATGACCGTTGTAGTGTGGTTAATGCGCCCATTGATGGCGGCTTAATTAGCTTAACCACAACGGCACGTTCGTCCGTATGTACAGGAACCGTTACGGCACGTGGTGCGCGAATACCGGAACCGTTACGAGGTTGACCGGGTTTGACCGGATTGACCGGGTTTATGGAGCTCGTGCCATAAATCTCTCAAAACAGTTACTAAAGGTCGCGTGCGGGCTTGGCTCGCACGCGACAGGGCTTACTCTAGCCTCCAAACCACTAAGTCCCTACAAGTCCCGTGCAGTGGTATGCGAGGGCTCTGTCTCGCAGCCCCCACATGGATCAGCTCGGCTGGTGATCCAGTGTGTGTGGAGCACAATTTGGTGTGCTGGATGGTTGCCACGTGGCCAAGATCTGTCAGCTCAGAAAGCACTATCTACAAGAGTATACTCGTCCCTGTATTTACAACTGGACGAGAGTATACTCGTCCCTGTATTTACAACTGGGACGAGAGTATACTCGTCCCAGTCTTAGGGTTTACTTAAAATGCTTGGATGTTGTGATTTAGGGATTCATGTTTAGTATTATTATTGTTTAGGACTTACAATTAACATATTTAGTGGCTATAGGAATGATACTTAGTTGGTTATAGTGTTTAGTGTCTACAAATGTAGGATTTTGGGAGGATGTTAGTTGGTTTAATGGTATGTATAAGGTTTAGGCATTACATGATTAAGATATGATGATTGTAGGATTTTGAGTTTATAGTTTAGATTACATGATTATATGGTTTAGGACTTACAATTAACATCTTTAGTGTCTATAGGAATGATACTTAGTTGGTTATAGTGTTTAGTGTCTACACATGTAGGATTTTGGGATGATGGTTTAATGGTATGTATAAGGTTTAGGCATTACATGATTAAGATATGATGATTGTAGGATTTTGAGTTTATAGTTTAGATTACATGATTATATGGTTTAGGACTTACAATTTACATTTTTAATATTGAATACCATTTTTTCATGATAAGAGAGGATTTCAGGGTTTAGGGTTTAGGGTATGCTCGTCTCTGTCGTCCCTGTCTTGTCATCTTTGGGTATCGTACTCGTACGAGTCTATCACACCCCAGACTGGGACGAGAGATTACTCGTCCCACGAGTCTATCAAATGCCAGACCGGGACGAGTCCTCGTCTGTGATTTGAATGCCAGACGAGAGATTTCTCGTCCCAGTTTGGCAGGTCTTGCTCTTCCCAGTTGTGCATGGGGAAGACTGGTACGAGCATAGTTCACGTCTCAGTCTTATGAGAAGACAGAGACGATGAATATACTCGTCCCAGTCTCTCCACATACAACAACACACATCAAACCAATAATAATGAAGAACAGAGCAGAAATATAACAAACGTAACCTACATTTTTGAGTAATGTGATGAACATATTGGAAGGATGAAAGTAAATAAATGAGAGTACCATACATTTCAGAGTACTGTGATCAACATATAATAAGGACAAACATACAGAGATGAGAGTTTAAGTTTTTACCGTAGCTGAAGAACAAAAGTGAGGAAAGAGAGAGACTTGTACAGACAAATGGGATACTTCTATGGGAGAACTGGAGCCAATGAGAGTGACAAATGAGCCATATTCTTGAGGAGTTTTAGGTATACATTCATAAAGTTTACAGTTGGAGTAAATTCAACTGTACTTGGTAGGTTGAGGTAGATAGAAACAATTCAATGTTGGAGAGAGAGAGTACGCGTTTTTAGGGTTTGTTTTTAGAGTATTTAACTATTGTGTTTGGAAAGGTTGGTTTAAGGCTTCTGTGGAAACTGATGCTCAAGTGATAGTAAATGCAATCAAAAAAAATGTTGCTAGCCGTTGGAATTGGAGGACCAGAGCCTTTGCCTGTTCAGCCTTGTTAAAAAAAATTTCTAGTTCAATTAATTATGTACCCAGAGAGTTAAATGCCAGAGCACATAAACTAGTTGAGTGGGTCAAATGTAATAGGGTGTTAGGAGAGATTGATGTCTCTTTGGTGCAGTTTTGTAATGATCTTAGTAGTGGGAGTGATCAACCCAGTTTTGTTTTAATATAATTGTGGCCTTTTCTATAAAGAAAAAACTATTGTGTTTGGAGACGAGAGAGAGAGAGAGAGATGCAGACGAGAGAGAGAGAGTTGGAGACGAGATTGGAGACGAGAGAGAGAGTTGGAGACGAGAGGCAGTTGGAGACGAGAGAGAGAGATGGAGACGAGAGAGAGAGTTGGAGACGAGAGAGAGAGTTGGAGACGAGAGAGAGAGATGGAGACGAGAGAGAGAGTTGGAGACGAGAGACAGTTGGAGACGAGAGGCAGATGGAGACGAGAGAGAGAGAATGGAGACGAGAGAGACAGATGACCCCACTACGCTGCTAACAACTAGTGTTTAAAAAGGAGGGTATTTTTCAAAGACCAATTCACCCGAATGCATTTTTCTAAGACCAATTCACAGACTGGTATATTTCCAATTGCCCCTTATTTGGGCTTATTTAAGATAATAAGCAGATCATATTTCAAAAAAAAAAAAAAGATAATAAGCAGATCCGATGCATTTTACATTATTATTACTAACTATCTTATTCCAGCCTGAGCGGCCCACACGAAATAAGGGGTGAGTTTGGCATGACTTTTTAGACTTATAAGTCTGACTTTTTAGTTGTTGTGAAAAAAAGTTGTGATCCCTCAAAAAAAATTTGTGACAAAAAAGTTGATGAAAAAATATGTAGTATCTATTTGGTGAAAAAAGTTATACTGTTAAAAAGTTAGTGATGCAACATTTATGTTTGTTAGTGAAAATTATCATTTTTTATATTGGCCAATAAAATTATGGTAAGTCGAATTAGTTGTTAGAGTATGTTAATACCAAAAAAGGATTGGTAAATTGGTTATTTTTTGTTGTTTAAGAAGAAAAAGGTCCAAAAAAAACTCATGAAACCCAACTTTTTGTAAAATTTTACACAACAAAATCAAAAGCCAAAATTCAAAAGCTGCCACAGAAAAAGTCACACCAAACCTCTCAGAATATTCAAAATAGATTAAAAATTCAAAGCGGATTAAAAGCTGTAAATAAGTCGTACCAAACCCACCCAAGATTACATAAGTTAGTGACATACCAGTCTCTGATTCTTCTCCTTCTCCCCATTTCTATTTTCACAACTATTTATGGTATTGTGATTTCAAAAAACTATTTATGGTATTGTAGAATAAAAGTTACTCTATAACACGGTGAAAAAATATCAAAAAATCGCATCGTTTTGCAATCCAAATCACACAGTCAAAATAACTCAGATACGAGTAAAAAAGGACAAATGAGTAGAAAGATAAAAATCAGAATGGTATGAGTTTGATATGACTTTTTAGATTTTCACGTAGCTGTAGTAAAAAAAAAAAAGTTAGTGACAGAGTTGTATGCATTTAGTGGGTTGTTGCTATTAAGAAGTCATGTTACAGCTTTGTTGCTTAGAGAAGAATATTAAACATCTATTTAAATTAGGGGGGTGGCCCAAAGGGGTTTAACTTTTAAGGGTTTTAAGAGTTTAAGAGTTTTTCCTTGGGATATCAGTTTCAAATCCTATCACAACCAAAACATTTTGGAATTTCGTGGATTTAGTCGAGATGTGCCGAAACTGGCCCGGACACCATTGTTATCTTAAAAAATACAAAATTTAACACATACTTTAATAAACATTATAAATAAACATGTATAAATGCCAAATAATTTCCCGAAACAAAAACTTATCGAGCGTCACAAAAATAAACTTACGAGCTAAATTAAAAGGAACTCATACATTAGAATGTGTGTTCATGCTCGATGATAATTCACTAAGTCTCGCTTCTTCGAGGTGACTTTCACGTACCTCGTAATCGTATCGGTCACATAATCTTACCATCGTAGCAAAGACCTTCCGAGTGAAGTTATGCAATGTCATAGAAGTACATATATCTTTTACTTGAGTTGTAACGCAAGATGGATGCATATCCCTACGAATTATCCAACATGTCTTCCATAGCCCAAAAGTAGTTTCAATTATGCTATGTAAAGATGAATGAGCATTGTTAAAATGTTCTGTCATTGCGAGGACGATTGCCATTCCTAAAATATTGAAGATGGTAGTTAAGGCCTAAGGGTGTTTACAAACCCGAGTGATCTGCTTAAACTGACGTGTCCATATAGAGAACGAGGATAAATGATTGATTTCGGGTTCATAAAATTTTAACCCGCCAACTATCTATTGGTTATGGGTATTAAAACAAAAAGTCAGTCATTTAATCCCGTACCACACCGTCCAACATAAAAGAGGATAAGATTTTTGACGTACTAATAAGTATAGAGCCACACTACCCCAAATGAGGCAGTCATGGCGAAGATCAGGGAAAATCGTTGCCGTTAAATATTAATACTAATATCGTTGCAGTCATAAACTATCTGTGACGAGCTTTATTCCAGCCTCCATACCACTCGATTCTCTAGTTCCCTTGTGAGTTTCTATATATGAGGAGACCGTGTCTCATGATTCTCGTAAGCTGAAATGACATAATCTGATGTGCATGGCACGCTGTTAAATAGCCACTCCACATGACTGCAGACTAAGACTGCGTTTTAGACTTTTTACAAATTGTTTTTTTTGTAAATTTTTGTTGTTCTTACTATTAACTGAAGTAATCTATTGGGCTCAATCAAGCCCATGAAGACCCTGGTGCAGCAGTAAAGAGCAAGCCCAAAATGCAAGCCCAAACATTTTTACTATCTGTTGTTAGCCCAAACTCAGTTATGTTATTCTTGTAAACCCTTAAGGGTATTTTAGTCATTTATGTATATGCTGAAACCCTAGTACGATTTCTACCGTTGGATATTAGGTCAGATGGATCCGACCGTTCGATGGCTCCTATATAAGCCTCCATGTATTCTTTCGGCTAATTCAATCAATATCATTTTCTCTCTCTACCTCTTCTAGTTCTCTCTACCGTCTTCTTCATGAAACCCTAAGGGTTCGTTCATGGTATCAGAGCCTTCTCCATGGCTCTAGCCACAACATCACAGGCCTCACAGCCTGTTTATCTTCTTTCCAATATACACAATTTACTTCCCTTCAAACTTGATTCATCCAATTTTGTTCTCTGGAAACACCAGATTTCTTCAATTTTTCGTACACATACACTATATGGATACCTTGATGGCACTGTTTCGTGTCCATCTCCTACTGTTCTTTCTTCCGATGGAACTCCGGTGGTCAATCCGGCGTTTACTGCTTGGCAACTCCAAGATCAGGCGGTGTTAACGATCTTAAACGCCACTTTATCTCATGAATCGTTCCCTCTGGTTATTGGATCTCAAACCTCTCGCGACGCTTGGCTTGTTCTTGAACGCCGCTATGCATCGTTGACCAGATCTAATGTTCTCTCTCTCAAATCGGAGTTCCACACACTCAAGAAAGGCTCCGATTCTATAGATCTATACATGCAGCGGTTAAAAACCATTTGTGACAAACTTGCAGTTGCTGGTGTTCTTACTGATGATGAGGACCTTCTCCTTTATGCTCTCAATGGTCTTCCGCCGGAGTATAACTCCTTTAGATGCTCTCTGCGTATCAATTCAACTCCGATCCCCTTTGAAGAGCTTCATGTCCTCCTAAAAGCAGAAGAACAGATGCATGCACAACAAGCTCCAGTTTCCGATCTACCAAACCCTACCGCTTTCTTTCTCCAACGCGGTGGTCGTGGTGGTGGTCGGAACTCCTCCGGCCAACGCGGTGGTGGTCGTTTTGGCCAACGAAGTGGTGGCGGTGGCCGATCGGATTCCAGAGGAGGTCGTTCGTATTCCGGGTACGGATCTGGGTCAAACCCTAACTATGGATCTGGATCTGGACCCGGGTCGGGTTATGGAAATGGATTAGGATCCGGAGCCGGTTCGGGTTATGGTTTCGGACGCGGTTTGGGTCGATCAACATACAGAGGCAGAGGAGGTTCGGGCCGGAGTGGTTCGGGTCCAATCAATTGTCAAATTTGCGGATATGACTATCATTCTGCAATTGATTGCTATCATAGAATGGATTATGCATATCAAGGGAAGCATCAGCCCGAACAATTATCTGCTATGGCTGCGTCTACTTCTTCTCATCCAGCTCAACCTACTCCTAGCTCTGATCTCTGGTTGACCGATACTGGTGCGTCCAATCACATGACAGCTGATTTTCGCAATCTCTTCATCTCAAAACCATATAGTGGAAGTGACTCTATAACCGTCGGTAACGGCTCTTCTCTCCCTATTCATCACTCTGGTACAGCTTTTCTCTCAACTTCTAATAGATCTTACACATTATCTGATACTTTACATGTTCCCCATCTTGCTGTTAATTTGCTTTCTGTGCACAAATTTTGCTCAGACCATAATGCACGATTTATATTTGATAAGGACTACTTTTATGTTCAGGACAAGTCTTCGGGTCAAATCCTTTTTCAAGGACCCAGTAAAAATGGCCTCTATCCTCTCTCTTCTGAGTCTTCTTCGTGCAGTCCTCAAGCCTTTTTGGGTCAAAGAGTTAAATCAAATTTGTGGCACTCAAGGCTTGGACATCCATCAGACTCTGTTTTAAAGAAATGTGTTAATTGCTTCTCTAAATCTCCTAAATTATCTGCTAGTAATGTTGGTGACTTATGTGAATCATGTTTGGCTGGCAAAATGTCAAGACTGCCTTATACATTGTCTGACTCTCATGCTACTGTGCCTCTTCACTTGTTACACAGTGATGTATGGGGTCCTGCTTCTACTATTTCTTTTGATGGTTATAAATATTATGTGCTTTTTATTGATGACTTGTCAAGATTTACATGGCTTTTCCCTCTCAAATTTAAATCTGAAGTGTCTTCTGTTTTTGCTACATTTAAACTATTCATTGAGAAATTACTTGGTTACACAATCAAAATCCTTAGGTCAGATGGTGGTGGTGAGTTTATAGCTTTTACTTTTCAAAAATTTCTTCAAGACAATGGTATTTTACATCAAAAATCCTGCCCTTATACTCCACAACAAAATGGAGTGGCAGAACGGAAACACAGGCACATAATTGAAACTGCTGTAACTTTATTGCATTCTGCATCTCTTCCTAAACTGTTTTGGTATCATGCAGTAGCTACTGCAGTTTATTTAATTAATAGAATGCCAAGTAAAACCACTCATAACAAATCTCCTTATGAAATTTTGTTTCACACTAAACCAGATTATAAACATCTAAAAGTTTTTGGTTGCAGTTGCTATCCTAGATTATCTGATTACAATACATCTAAACTTGATCCCAAAACTAAGAAATGCACCTTTTTGGGTTATGCATCTGGTTACAAAGGTTATTTGTGTTATGACTCTCAACTTAAAAATTTTTACATCAGCAGGGATGTAATATTTGATGAGTTTACTTTTCCCTTTGCATCTAATTTTGCTACTTCTTCACCTATCTCACATGTTGATGTTTCTGTTTCAGGTTTCCATCCTCATCCTGTCCCTTCTACCCAGGCCTCCCCTGGGCACTTTTCTGGTTTTATACCAGAAACCACCTTTTCCGAGGGAGATGATCCTTTGCAGCCAGCTGGAGAGAGCTTGTCTGCTGTTCCCACTCCATGTGACACCTCACCTCAAGCTACTACACTTGATCACACAGATGCTACACACTCTGTCCATGGCAGTGGTGCACATTCACTCTCTCCAAGCTCTGGCTTGGCAAATCCAGGTGACCCTATGATGAGTTCCCACCCCCTTCTACTATTACTGCAACACACCCTATGCAAAGTCGCAGTAAATATGGTATTAGCAAAAGGAAGTTAGTTTATTATGCTGCACCTACTGATTCTGTTGGTTTTTCTGCTATTTCTCAAAATGACACTACACACACTGATCCTTCTTGTTACACAGAGGCGGTCAAATCTCCTTAGTGGTGCCAAGCAATGGCTACTGAATTTGACAGTCTCTTACAACAAAAAACATGGACTTTGGTTGCTCCTCCTTTAAATGCAAACATTATTGGACATAAGTGGGTTTTTCGCACTAAATTCAACCCAGATGGGTCAGTTTCTCGTTACAAGGCACACTTAGTTGCCAAGGGTTTTCATCAAACCCCGGGCTTAGATAATGAAGAAACATTTAGCTTCGTTGTTAAACATGCAACCGTCCGTACCATTTTGGCCTTAGCAGCCACTTTTAATTGGCCACTTCAGCAGTTAGACGTAAAAAATGCCTTTTTACATGGTTTTTTTTTACGTGAAACAGTGTATATGAAACAACCTACTGGTTTTACTAACTCCAAATTTCCAAATCATGTTTGCCTTCTTCATAAGTCCATATACGGGCTCAAACAGGCCCCACGGGCCTGGTTTGAGCGTTTTACAACATATTTATCTTCTCTAGGGTTTGTTGCCTCCTTTGCTGACTGTTCTTTATTCATCGTCATCATAATAATCGCATCACTATTCTGTTATTATACGTAGATGATATCATAGTTACCGGAGATGATTCCTCCTACATTACTTGTCTTTTGCAAAAACTGAACAGTGAGTTTCAAATGACAAACTTAGGTCCCTTGACCTATTTCTTGGGACTTCAAATTTCTCGCACCTCTAAGGGTATTTCTGTTATACAAGAAAAATATGTTCATGACTTGTTGCTTCGTTTTAATATGTCACATTGCAAACCCAGTTCTACTCCTCTTGCGGGTGGAATTAAGTATCACATAAATCAGGGTACTCCCTTACCTGATGCCACAATTTATCGCAAATTATTAGGTGCTCTACAATATTTAACTTTCACACGTCCAGATATTTCGTTTGCGGTTAATCATCTTTGCCAATTCATGCATGCCCCTACTGATGTACATCTTAGTGGTGCAAAAAGAGTTTTACGCTATCTACAAGGCACCCAAACTCACAGGTTATTTTACACAATGGGCCATTTACCTCTGCAAATTTTTACCGACGCAGATTGGGCCGGTGACCCATCTGACCGTCGAAGTACTACTGGGCTGGTGGTCTTTCTAGGCCCAAACCCAGTTCATTGGACTGCTAAAAAGCAGCCCACTGTTTCGAGGTCTTCAACTAAAGCAGAATACCGTGCCCTTGCCACGGCTGCAGCTGACCTCTCCTGGTTTCGTCAAATTTTTCATGATCTTCATATTCGCCTACCTAATCCACCACTTTTACATACTGATAATATTTCTGCTATTGCCATAACAAATAACCCAATCTTTCACGCACGTACAAAACACATCGAAATTGACTACCATTACGTGCGTGAACAAGCTTTGCTTAAACATCTAACAATTTGCTTTCTTTCAAGTGCAGATCAAGTTGCTGATCTCTTTACAAAATCTCTTGGACCAGCTCCTTTTCAAAGCTTTCGTGATAAACTGATGCTTCAACATCCACCATCAGTTTAAGGGGCCGTATTAACTGAAGTAATCTATTGGGCTCAATCAAGCCCATGAAGACCCTGGTGCAGCAGTAAAGAGCAAGCCCAAAATGCAAGCCCAAACATTTTTACTATCTGTTGTTAGCCCAAACTCAGTTATGTTATTCTTGTAAACCCTTAAGGGTATTTTAGTCATTTATGTATATGCTGAAACCCTAGTACGATTTCTACCGTTGGATATTAGGTCAGATGGATCCGGCCGTTGGATGGCTCCTATATAAGCCTTCATGTATTCTTTCGGCTAATTCAATCAATATCATTTTCTCTCTCTACCTCTTCTGGTTCTCTCTACCGTCTTCTTCATGAAACCCTAAGGGTTCGTTCACTTACCAGCATGGTAACAGGCCATTGTCTGGCATGCTTTAAAACTATACATAACTTTATCACGCAAGGACTGAACATTGTTAGCTTGCTGCGATGTCGTTGATAACCTGCTCTCATAACTGGATGTTTTCGTAAATTTTATGTATCTTTTTTTCTCTAGGAAGAGTGGCTGCAACGGTTTGAACCCCGGTGAGTCACCGTACGTAACATTTGGCTCGAAGTGAACAAAAGCATTAATATTTGTGTAGATGAACAGAACGTCGGTACATTTTTGTGGTCTATTTCCATAAATGTTAAAATAAGAACATTTTAACCTTTCAGTCACAGACTAATCGCATTGCAAAAAACAACATATAATTGGGAGTTAAAATTGCATTTCGCGGCAATGAAAGATCAACAAAGTATCTTGACTTTGGATCCTTCTTGAATACTACAAATGAATCGGATACAAACAAACAAGGACAAAAATGAAACTTCCACAAGAAATTGCATGAGAGAATCATTTATCTCTGCGGCAATTATTTCAAATTGGTGTAATGGGGGGTAGAGCAATGGTTTCTTCGAGGAGGCGATCAACCGGCAAGCATAAGTCAAAGAAGATGACACGGTTGATAAGGTATGGAGGCGCCTGGAAATTCTAGTAGTGTGGAGATGGTGGTGGTGGTGACTTATAGAAATATAGTGGTGGGGGAGATGGAGATGGTGGTGGGGGAGACTTGTAGTAATACGGGTGTAGATGAGGAAGGGATGGTAGCTTGTATTGGCCTGATGGTAGTTTGTATGGTGGAAGCTCAACCTTATAAGAAGGAGATGGTGGTGGTGGGCTCTTGTAGTAGTATGGTGGTGGCGGTGACGGAGATGGTGGTGGTGGGGACTTGTAATAGTAAGGAGGAGGTGGTGATGGAGATGGTGGGGGTGGAGACTTGTAGTAGTAGGGAGCATGTGAGATTTTCTTTGGGGGAGGTGGTGGTGACTTGTAGTAGTATGGAGGTGGTGGTGATGGAGATGGTGGCGGTGGGGACTTGTAGTAATATGGCTTTAGATGTGGGAGAGATGGGAGCGGCAATTCCTTGTAATGGCCTGGTGGTAGTTTGTATGAATAAGACGGATGCTCAACCTTGTAGGAAGGAGGTGGTGGTGGTGAAGCATATGAGTAAGGCTCATAAGCAGCTGATACACTGGTTGCTATCAAGAGAACTGCCACTGCATAAACAGCCAGAGGCCACTGCCCCACCTTCGTCCGACTACTCATCTCCGGCGACCTGAAAATCTAGAAGAGAAGATGAGATTGAATGGTTAGTGTTTTGTAGAATAAGAGAGATCAGGAGCTCTTTATATACTACTAATCCATTTAGGAGCAATGTTTGTGAAATGCATTTGTTTAGTGAAAGTGGATTAGTGGTTTCCCACAACAATCTGTTGATGCCTCCATGTTGTTTATTAGGTAGTTATTGACATGATATATATTAATAATTGGAAATCCAATAAAATCATCCTTCATTACAGAAATATTAGTTTTTTTCGTCTCACAATTTTTACCGCATTTCTCTATAAACAGAAACAACAAAAACATGGCAAGAACCTACTTTGTAGCCTATTTCCTGAAGTGGAGGCGACGAGTGGGTTTGAATGTGCAGGTGAACTTAGGTCATAAATGGCCTTTACCACGTCTAGGCACCTTCTCCGCATTTGTCGTTCTAGAGACATGAATCAGGGTTCTTCATATTTTCAACCTAACCACTGCCTCACGTGGTCATCAGTAAAACTAGCACTGTGTTGAGACATTATATTAACCCTGTAAGATTTTTTTACGTTTCAAGCTAGAGGGGCAATTATGGAGTAGGAATGGCTATTCAGGTATTCAATAGGATTCCAACCCAAGTACCCAACCATATCTAAGAGAAAAACGATTCAGGCATGATGAAAATAGGATTATTCAGGTCTGGTTCGGGTACAAGGTTCTTGTGTTAGGATGAACATCACATGTTAAGTATCTAAAATGATGCATGGTGAAGATAAAAGTACATCAACCACAGCAACTCTTGAATGACCATGCTAGCATGGTTGAGAGACCAGAGAATACCACCAGACTCAAAAAGAGGATGACAAAACAGAGACTAGAGAAACCTGATACTGATACACCAATCAACTTCAATATAAGAGTGCAAAAATCCAGTAATACGATTCAGAAACCAAAGATGCTATCAAGGATGAACCGTTCTTCAGAAACTGGTTACATAAGAAGAAATTAAGGTAAAGCAAAAGAAATAGTACTTCTAATCTCACCAAAGTTGGAGCAAGACTGCTCGCCCAATATTATGAACAGTTCTTCTAATCTCTCCGAGTTCCTTCCTATATGCTCTGTGTGCTTATGTTCAATTGATTACTACTTCCTTTGTTCTCTCTCTATCTTCAAAATTTGCATTTTACCACTATTCACCGGGTCACTTTGATTCAGTGTTTTGATTAATAAAACGGTGCAAGAATTTGATAAACTTTGCAAGGCGTTGTAGTGTAAATTTTACAACACCATGAAAAAATTATCAAAAAATTACATCGTCTTGCTATCCAAATAACCGGGTCAAAGTGATCCGGGTACGAAAAAAAAAGTCAAACAAGAAAGATAGAGAGAGAACGGAGTAAGTACAAAACAATTAAAAATGGGCTGTTAGATGAGTAAACAAAACTCCATAGCTCTGTCAAAATCGCAAGATTTGGGTTGTGGTTGTGGGAAAACAACACAAAAGTAATGAAATTACACACATCAACACCTACGACATCCCGAAATTTCTTATAAGAAAGGTTAGCACACTAGTATTAGTCACATGGTTTTATTGCTCCAAACACCATTTTAATCTTTCAGAACCAAAACTTCTTTCGTTTTTCTTTTTATTAAAGGTGAGGCATGAGAAAACTTAAGCTTTCCTGTCTCCATGGGAAATCCAATTAAACATATTCATTTGGTTCCATAGAAGTAATTAGTGGATACGTTGACTGTAAGGACTATACCGTAATTTAACCTAATCTTAATTGGTATTAGAGCTATCGATACATTCCATTTTCTTTTAACTAGAATCGGAACGACCAGATACATCAAGAGTTTATTAGTTTGCGCAACAAATGTTATATATTTTTTTGGTAAAATGTTCTTCTGCAGGTGTCAATTCTTACAACCACGGTGCCATATGCAAACTCTGATCAATGTTGTGTGTATCATGTCGTGGCACCCCGATCATGATTTTCAAGAATATGGCACAAAACTCAAACACATCACATGAGCGAAAGTGCAACATCTTTTTCTTCATCAGTTTTTGTCCCATTTTGAAATGGTTGGCAACTCTGGATATCTTCTGCTAGATTCCTAGCTTGTCGCAATATATCAATATATTATTCATCTTAAGATGGTAGACATTAACGCTACCAAGTTGGACATCTCTTCTATCACACCTATGGGCTATGGCGACCTCCCTTAAACCCGCAACCTTCCTTTTGAAAACTATGTACATGGTAACTGGTGTGACCATGTGAGGATACAACACTGCTATCATAAAAGCTTAGTTTATTGCATATGTTGTAGCATTTTGTTTTTAAGCTGAGACAGAAGCGTTGGATGTTATTGTTGTGACATTCACAAGTTTTTTCGAAGGGTATTTCACGAACATTCAATACAAAAATTGTAACTTCAACTCTCACAACGAAACTACACTGCAAAAATAAACTGGTAATTTAGATGTAAAATTGCATTTCGCGGTAAAGAAAGATCAACAGAGCATCTTGACTTCGTATCATTCTTGAATAATAAAAAATGAATTGAATTCAAAAGAAAATGAGAAGTAAAAAAAGTTACTTCCACACCAAACTTGGCGAGGAAATAATTAAACCAAGTGGCAATTACTTCAAACTGGTGTGATGGCTTCTTTGACGAGATAACCAAACGGCATACTGAAGTCAAAGAAGATGAGATTTCGGATAAAGACTGGTGACGCCAATAAATTCTAGTAGTGTGGAGATGGAGGTGGTGGCGACTTGTAGAAATATGGTGGTGGGGGTGATGGAGATGGTGTTGGTGGAGATTTGTAGTAATATGGTAGCGGCAATTTCTTGGCAAGACCTGGGGGTAGTTTGTATGACGGAAGCTCAACCTTGTAGGTAGGAGACGGTGGTGGTGGAGACTTGTAGACATATGGAGGTGGAGGCGAGGGAGATGGTGGTGGTGGGGACTTGTAATAGTAAGGAGGCGGTGGTGATGGAGATGGTGGGGGCGGAGACTTGTAGTAGTATGGGGGAGGTGGCGATGGAGATGGTGGGGGTGGAGACTTGTAGTAGTATGGAGGAGGTGGTGATGGAGATGGTGGTGGTGGTGATTTGTAGACATAAGGAGGTGGAGGTGAGGGAGATGGCGGTGGTGGGGACTTGTAGATGTATGGTGGTGGTGGTGATGGAGAAGGCGGTGGTGGGGACTTGTAGACATACGGAGGTGGCGGTGATGGAGATGGTGGTGGTGGAGATTTGTAGACATATGGGGGTGGTGGTGATGGCAAAGGTGGCGGTGGAGATTTATAGTGGTATGGAAGTGACGGTAGCGGTAATTCCTTGTAATGGCCTGGTGGTAGTTTGTATGACGGAAGCTTGACCTTGTAGGAAGGAGGAGGCGGTGGTGAAGCGTATGTGTAAGGCTCATAAGCAGCTGTTACAGCGGTTGCAATCAAGAGAACTGCCACAGCATAAACAGCCGGAGACCAATGCCCCGGCTTCATTTGACTCTTCATCTCCGGCAAAGTGAAAAGTACAAGAGAAGATGCGATTTAATGATTAGTGTCTTGTAGAATAGAGAGATCGGTAGCTCTTTATATACAAACACAATCATGAGATATGCTCAAGGAATTACATCTGTTTAGTTAAGTGATTAAAAAGTAGTGGATTAGTGGCTTCCCACAACTATCAATTGATATCTCCATGTTGTTTATCAGGTACTTATTGACCAAATATATGAATAAATTCAAAACCCATGAAATCATTCATTAAAGAATTATTAGGTTTTTTCGTATCACAATCTGTACCGCCTCATTTCACTTCAACTAACTCAAACCGTTCTTATTCCCACCACATCATTTCAATGCAGAGTTTACTTTGAAAGGACTATTTTAACTAATGACTTTAGGCCTTTAAGCCAATGCAGAGTTCCCAAACTTTTAATAGATAAATTAATTTTTATGACTATTTTCTTTTTTAAACAGAAACAAAAGATTTCAGCCTATATCCTGAAGGGGGAGACTATAAGGTTTCGGCCTAACCACCTTACTTCACCTGGTCATCAGTAAAACTTCCATTGTCTAGAGATATTATACCTAACAGTGTAAGAGCATCTCCAACACAATAGTTATTTAGCAGTTATAGTTAGAATATTAAGAACTTTGGTGAAAGAATGTCTCTAATATGCTCAATGGTTGGCTCTTTATTATCGCTATAGACGGTCCTTCCATCTATAGAAATTACCCTATGAAGAGGAAAACTAATTTCATAATGACCATATCGGTTTGATTACCAGCACGCTAGCCCTTGGTAGTTGGTACTAACACTGTGGTAATTTCTAACATCAAAAACTTATTCTTCACACTTACATATATCACTTGTAGTTGTAGGAATATAGTTTTGCTCATGTTTTGCAGAACATATCAATTCCTACAATAGAACTGAGATTGAGTCAGATGGATGTACCTCAAAGATGTCAAAATACTCATCGAACTGATTGTTGGCTCCTCCATCACTTAGGCGACAAGTCGCTTGTCAACCTGCAAGCATGAAGCCAACTCCACTTTGTTGATAAAGGCAAGTTATCTACACAAACAACATAAATTCGAGTGGCAACTTTAGAATTGGATTTTTGTTTCAACAATCTTACCAAATTAAGAGAAAGATTGCTCGCCCAACACTGAATTACATAATGTGAAATGTTTTTCTGATCTCTCTCGGAGTTCCTTCCTGTATACTGTGTGCTTTTGCCTCACATGATGACATCATTTCTCTCCAAGCACGGGTCTATCCTTGATTCAAGGTCTGTGTTATCACCAACCATAATGATCAATCTCATGGAATGAAAACCAAAATAGCTATGTCAAAATCGTAAAATTTGGGCGGTGGGAAACATTACAAAAGTATGAAATTAGACACATCAACACCTACAACATGCCCAATTTTTTCTTATAAAAGACACTTGAAACCCATCCCTTATAATAGCCTTAAAAGATTTCATACCCCAAAACAGCTCTTTTATGTCTTTGTTGTTAATAGAAGCATAATGTTTAAGAGTTAAGACCGTTTGAATCACGGATTCTAGGACATAACTCATCATTCCAAACGAAGTTGAGCACACTAACTTTTGCGACGTGGTTTTTAAGATCAAATTCATTATCAATCAAGCCCCATTTTCATATTTAAGAACCCAAATCTCCTTCCTTTTTTCTCTTAATTCAAGCTGAAACATAAGAAAACTTAGTGTTCCTGTTTCTATGGTAAACCTGTTTCTATGGTAAATCCAGCTCACTTAGCCTTCTGGTACCTTTAAGGTTCGTCTCGATGGAGAAGCATTTTATACTTTTTGATCAATTCTTTCTCAAGTCGACCACATTACACGAGGACCAATGGCTCCGAGATTTTTGAATGCCTTCAAGCCTTCCTAACAAGTAGCAACCATCTTTTTTTTTTCTATTAACATTCCGTGAATGACTTCTATTTCAATCACTACTCTCATCTCTTTTGCAGGAGGCTTTCCAGCTACGATTAATGAATCTGTAAACTCAGGATGTGTCGTCCAGGCAGCTTCAAACTTGAATGTTCTCACCACAGCATCACAATGTTGCATTCTCAATTGAGCATCTTTGACCCTTTACACCCAAGATCCAGAAGATTGCATCGACTCGAGTTTCTCTAGAACTTCGGATTAACTATTGTTGCTGCAGGACCTGAAGCTTCTCTTCCCATTTACACTAGCAAAGTCAAAATCATTACACCTAGACAAGTCATTAAAATCGCAAGCAATCAACCAAAGCTCATCTGAATCACCCATATGATACTCAAGTTCATCCTACAACTGTGTTCTCAAATTAGAATAGGGGGCTACCATATACAGCTGATAAAATCCCAATCGGCATGGTTGTTTCTCTTCACAGTGGCATTTCTGGCATGTATCACTTGATTAGCACTTTAACTTCACTGTAGCAAATGCTTTCTAGATACTTATTCTATACATAATAGCGGGAGCAATTGTTGGATGACAAAGACACAAACAGAGAGTCAAATTTTGCTACTGAAGCATATTTGTACAAACTTGGAAGCTTCACTCAAGTGCACATGTCATTGGAGAACAATCACAATAGAAAAGAGATTTGGTTCTGTCCAGTCCACATTGAAACCGGTGACATCTAGTGCATGCCAAGTGTCTCACCCACTTGACAATTCGTCTGTTTTAAACATGTGTTTGACCCCCATATGCATGTCCTAAGTGAGGTGCAGGGTAGGTGTGCTTCAGTTGGCGTATTCACTAGCATCCAAATTATGATGCATAATATTTCCCCCATACATAACTTGATTGACAATGATGTCCGGCCTAAAAAGTGGAATTCTATAAATTGAACTAGTACAGGTCTAAACTCTCCACTCCATTACGTTAATTGGTGAAGATCAAGTCCCAAGGCGAATGAACTCTTTGAAATCTCCCCCCATAGCTCTAGCCCACATTTAACCCCCACCGGGCAAAACAATGTCATTCGTAAATAACAGACACCATGGGACTACTGAGTGTTGACCAAACCTCCCCTCCGTTCTTACATGCCCAACTAAATGTCTACCTGAATTTCGACTGAGTAATTGGAAGGAACATAAAAAAGAAAACCAATCGGTTTCACTTTTCAATAAAAAAAACCCTTCATGGTGGAACAGATTTTGCAGTAGGCAACACAACTGTACCACAACTAAGAATGGTGAAGTGTAATGAGTGACTATTTTGCCAATTGTTTCAGTAGAAACTGACTTTTATCTTCAAATTACAATGCTTCACACAGTCTAGTCCCCAAAGTGCAAATTTAAAACAATCAAATTTCTCATGAATGAAACTAAACTAGGGTTACAGTTCTAAGAGTAAAAGTTTCTGTACGGAATAGAACCCAAAACAAGATAACTCACCTAGGGTTTCCGACCAAGTTGCCTTCTCCGGCAGATGTTTGGGTTTACTCCGCGCCAAGGAAATCGAACAGGCAGAATTCCGGTGAAAGAAAAATGTAAACATATTTTAGACACGGATATATATATATATATTTTTAAACAACACGGATATATCCATTGCAATATTTTAGACACTGACACGGATATATCCATTGCAATATGAACATATTCTTACCACTTTGTTTTTTTCTTTTTCAACCTATTTGACTTTTTGACTAATATTTAGGTCATTTTGACAGGGTGAGTTGGATCACAAAACGATGCGATTTTTTGATAATTTTTTACTGTGTTATAAAGCAAAACTTTTACCACCTATGAAAAATACATTAAAAAATTGCATCATATTACTATCCATATATCACTGAATCAAAGTCACTCGGTGAATAGTGAAAAAAACTCAAATGGGGTGAAAGCGAAGAAACAAACTGGTAAGCCGCAAATCTCTCTGATCCGGTCAAATTTTGTGTGTGAGTCAAGTCTTTAATTTTAGACGTCCGAGTGTCAGACTACACCTGCACCATGTTTTAGAGAGTGGAGCTTAAGGGCCACTTTGGTAATGCGTGTTGTAATACCCCGTAATTTTGTGGGTATTCTTTTAGGATTTTACCGGATATTTTGGGGGCGTTGGTAGGAATTATAAAAATAGTTTTGTTTTTTTTTGAGATATATATATTTCATATATATAATTATAAGTTAAGAAAAATAATATTAGTAAACTTTTATTTTTACATATTTTGTTTTTAGTAAAGTTATAAAAGTTAGATACGTTTTTAGTTATTAAAAGTTGTAGGTCGTGTAATGTTTTTAACGTAACCAAAACGTCACGTTTTAATTATTTTCGCGTAGCCAACCACCGCAACAACTCGTACTCCCGCCACACTATAACTTTCCTCCTGTCATCTTCCCCACATCAACGGGTTTACAGTCCGTTTCCTCCTCCTCTTCAACCACCGATTGCCGCCTCGAAACACCGCCACCACGACCTCCTATTTCTCCAATTTCACTCCCAATTGAACTCCAATTTGCCAAATTCCGAATACTTCTCAACAAGAAACCGATTTTGCCCAAATTCGTGGCTCGATTCTTAATCGAAATCAATCCGGTAATACTCCTACTCTCCGCCGGATTCTCTCCCATAAGCCTATATAAACCCACTTCGGATTCAGATTTTTCCACACCAAAACCCAGCTCTCAATCTCTCTCTCTCTGCCCGATCGATTTGTCGAGCAAACCCAGTCGGGTTCGACGAGCCGAAGCCCAGCTCCGGTCTCTTCCCGCTGCCCCGTTCCCTTTCCGTCGTCGCCGCCGTTTCGCCGCCTCCTCTCCGACGCGTCTCCCTGCCTCCGACGAAGCTGCAGTAGCAGCGGTAGCACCAAGAACCCCCATTGCCGCCGAGCTTTCCCGATCGGTAACGCCTCTCTTCGTTTTCTTTCTTTGCATATGGGAGGGTCTCTCGGTGTGTGTCAGAACGAGAGTGTGTGCGTGTTTGTGTGTGTTGTGAAAGTGTGTGTGTGTGTGGTGTCGAGGGAGTGAAGAAGAGGGAGCAGAGGAGTTTGGGTGTGATATATGTGGTCTGATGGTGTTAGAGAAAGTAGTAGTAGTAGTAGTAGTTGTAGTAGTATAATAATTAATATACTATACTGATAGTCATAGTTATCATTGAAATGTTATTGTAATTGTGTAGTAGTTATACTTATGTATTGTTGTTTTAAGTATAATTAAAATAATTGAAGGATTATTAACTTTTATTATTTTTTTATTTAATTATTCATTTATTTTGTATTATATGTGTATATATATCATATTATATCATGTGATATTTTAAAGTTTCATATTTTTGTAATAAAATGATATTGTCGTAAATAGTAACTTTTCAAGCCGAACCAATCTAGAGAATAATACACGAGTTTTTATAACTTTTAATATTTTCCAAACATGTATAGTTGTTTATTTCAAATATTTATTTTCATATAACAAAAATTAAGTAATTTTCTATAATATTAAATAAAGATTTCTTTATTGCAGTTTTAGTATTTATATTTACAAACAATTGTTCTCTTAATCAAATTAATTTCTAAACGTATGTTTAAAGCTAATATATCTCAGTTTTGGGCATAAATGGGGGTTACACTTGCATTTGCATATAGGACTTGTGTGCACTATTGTCGTGATAGTTGTGTGTTGATTAGGAATAATTGCTATTGTAGATTCCGAGTTCTTAGGAGGCGAGTTCATTGAGGACCCGTACTACGAGTAGTTGCGTGCTTGCTTTCGTGTGACGATCTCTCTTCCAATCCAAGTAAGTTTATATGCACAGCACCTTCAACTATCAAAATATGTTTGGCGTGTGTTACTTGTGTATCGTGCAACTGTTTTAAACTTCGAATTTCAAAAATCTCTCTTGCAAATATCTCTTTCGAAAGTATGCGGTCATGTGATATATTAATGAACGATAAATGATAGGGGGCGATGTACAGAGGATGTGTGTGAAGGCTACGGCCGGAGACGCATGTCGGCGAGTCTCCATTGTATTTATATATGGCTACGGTCGGAGACGCATGTCGGCGAGTCTCCTTTGTATTATGGCTACGGCCAGGGAAGCATGTCGGCGATTCCCTATGTTTATTGTGAAAGCTATAGAGTACTACCTATGCATGTGTGGGTCACAACTGTATAGGGGTGTCGACACTTAAGGTCTCATAGTTAGTTCAGGGGTGAATTGGGATGGACTGTGATATCCCGAGATGTACTCTAATTATTATTTATTGCATCGTGACCTCTCTGTGGGCATTCGTTACCCGCTGGGCTCTAATATGCCTCAGCTCAACTAATGATTAAATGTGAAGTTACTTCAGTTATATTGTGATCCAGCCTTTAAGCCAAAACTCTGTTTTACATGTTGTGGTATATGCTTACTCAGTTTTTACTGATAAACGTTTTCTGCGGTCGGCTGTTGCTATTTGAAAACCCGCAGGTTACGAATAAAGTGGGGGAACGCGCACACGTGAATTGAAGATTAGGATCAAGCAGCTAGGAAGTTTTTCATATCGTCTAGGAAGCAGATTTTTCAGAATTTAGATTTGAACAATGTCATTTGCTTTATTTCAAATTGTGGTTGGAGGATTTCTCCGGTTTTCATTAATAAATGCACTTTTGGATTATCGTTTGGTTGTACTAGCAGGGAACCGTAGGTTCCAGGGTTGTTTCACGTGTGCTGTCAGCAAAGTTGATCTTTCGACAACATAAGTAGCTTTAAGTGCGTTTAGTAAAAAATATTTTTGAGTTTTCTAACAGTTTATGCTGTAACGCAGCAGTTTTCACGAAACGTGGTGGTGGGTGGAGGATGCTTTCCCGGAACATGCTTTAAATTAATTTATGAACAACCAATTTTTAAACCTATAATTTTCAAATTTCCAATATATATCTTTACGGAACATATACGTGTCATATATTTTTGTCATTTTTACTCTCTCACAACCGGTTTTACAGTTCATTTAACCAAACATTTTTTTTTTATATCAATATCTAACCGTAGATTTCATGTAATATTTACCAAACAAATTTGATCAAAATCATAGTAGCTTTCCAACTACGATTCTCACACAGCATCTTATTGCAGTATTATAGCGCCGCCACTATATTTCCAAATCAAGTAGTGTTCTATTCATGTCGACTCAGCTCGTTTACAACCTTAGTACTAATACAATTCAATTCTCACCAATTGTCTCGTGATTTATCTCATTTTGTAAGAACATGGTAGATGCAGGTACACGAGCCCATCGTAGACATGGTCCAGTCATTAGCAGCCAATTATTCTATGAAGTGCTGCGGTGGAGTAGCTTATGAATAGCGGTTCAAAATGAGTCATCCCACTTGGATAGGATCGCTGTTAGACATATATATATAACATTTGGTGTATGTCTAAATGTATAAAATTATAACATTTCAAAGCAGAATTATGGCAATTTTTCTGCTTGAAATTTTGTAGCAAGACAGATGGGTGATATTTGCCACAGCAGTGACATTCACAAGCTTTTTTGGGGACTATTTCCCTGAAAATCAAATAAGAACAATGTGACCTTTAACTATTACATTGAAATCACAATGCAACAAATAAACTTGTAAATCAGAGTCAAAATTCCTTTTGGGCAATGAAAGATCAACAAAGTATCTCAACTTGGGATCATTCTTGAACAATACAAATGAATCGAGTTCAAAACAAAATAAGAAGAAAAATATGGAACTTCCACACCAAATCGCACGAGGAAATAATTAAACCAAGCTGCAATTACTTCAAACTGGTGCGATATCCTCCTTGAAGCTGAGATGGTCGATAAAGGCTGGTGACGCCGAGGAGTTCTAGTAGTGTGGGGATGGAGGTGGGGGTGACTTGTAGAAATATGGTGGTGGGGATGATGGAGACGGTGGTGGGGGTGACTTGTAGTAATATGGGTGTAGATGAGGAAGGGATGGTAGCTTGTATTGGCCTGGTGGTAGTTTGTATGGTGGAAGCTCAACCTTGTAAGAAGGAGATGGTGGTGGTGGAGACTTATAGAAATATGGTGGTGGAGGTGAGGGAGATGGTGGTGGTGGGCTCTTGTAGTAGTATGGTGGTGGCGGTGACGGAGATGGTGGTGGTGGGGACTTGTAATAATAAGGAGGAGGTGGTGATGGAGATGGCGGGGGTGGAGACTTGTAGTAGTAGGGAGCATGTGAAATTTTCTTAGATGGAGGAGGTGGAGACTTGTAGTAGTATGGAGGTGGCGGGGATGGAGATGGTGGAGGTGGAGACTTGTAGTAGTATGAAGGTGGTGGTGATGGAGATGGTGGGGGTGGGGACTTGTAGTAATATGGCTTTAGATGTGGGAGAGATGGGAGCGGCAATTCCTTGTAATGGCCCGGTGGTAGTTTGTATGAATGAGACGGATACTCAACCTTGTAGGAAGGAGGTGGTGGTGGTGAAGGATAAGTGTAAGGCTCATAAGCAGCTGATACACTGGTTGCTATCAAGAGAACTGCCACGGCATAAACAGCCAGAGGCCATTGCCCCGCCTTCGTCCGACTCCTCATTTCCGGCGACCTGAAAACCTAGAAGAGAAGATGAGATGGAATAGTTAGTGTGTTGTAGAATAAGAGTGATCAGGAGCTCTTTATATACTAATAATCCATTTACGAGCAATGCTTGTGAAATTCATTTGTTTTAGTGATAGTGGATTAGTGACTTCCCATAACTATCAATTGATGTCTCCATGTTGTTTATCAGGTACTCATTGACCGGATGCATCAATAATTGGAAATCCCATAAAATCATCCTTCATTACAGAATTATTAGTTTTTTCCGTATCACAATCTTTACTGCATCATTTCACTTCAACGGATTTGTATTTTCTTTAAATACAGAAACGAAAAAGACATGGTAAGAACGTACTATCTAGCCTATTTCCTGAATGGGATGGACCAAAGGTTTGAACCTGCAGGTGACTTTAGTCGTCATAAGTGGCCTTTAACAGTTGGACTAAGGCACCTTTTCCAACTTTGCCGTTCAAGAGACATGAATCAGGGTTCTTCATATTTTCAGCCTAACCACCACCTCACCTGGTCATCAGTAAACCTAGCACTGTGTTGAGACGGTTATATCTAACCGTGGAAAAAAAAAATTACATTTCAAGCTAGAGGGGCAATTATGGAGTAGGAATGGCTATTCAGGTATTCATTAGGATTCCAACCCAAGTACCCAACCATATCTAAAGGAAAAACGATTCAGGCATGATGAAAATGGGATTATTCGGGTCTGGTTCGGGTACAAGTCTTGGTAGTACTGTATCTGACCAACAACATCGAACACCAATTGACTTCAACATAAGAGTGCAAAGATCCAGTAATACGATTCAGAAATCAAAGATGCTACCAAGGATGAACCGAACAGAAACTGGTTACATAAGAAGAAATTAATGTAAAGCAAAAGAAATAGTACTAACAGGCTTCGACTCACCAATGAGACGCCACAGCATTGATTATATCCCTACACAATGATGGTCCTGTCATCTGGAAATCACCCTATCAAGAGGAAACAGATTCTTTCACGCTAGGCCTTGGTAATGCATTGTGGCATAAGTTTTCTAACATCACAAAACGCATTCCTTACGCTTATTAAATCACTTGTGGTTATAGGAATATATTTTTGCAAAACATCAATTCCTACAATAGAAATGAGATTGATCCGAATGATGTTACCTCGAAGGTATCAACACTGCTTGGACTCCTTGCTTTCTGCTTACTCGCTGAACTGATTGTTTGTTGGCTCCTCCAACACCTAGGCGACTAGTCGCTTGTCCATTGCAACCTGCAAGATGTGAAGTCAAGTCCACTTTGTTGATAGAGGCAAGTTATCTTCACAAACAACAACATAGACTAGAGTGGCTTATGTCAATAAAATAAAATAAACTAGAGTGGCAACTTCAAATCTGGATTCGTGTTTCCACAATCTCACCAAACTAAGAGCAAGACTGTTCTCCCTACGCTTAAAGTTCTGACATGAATTACATATTATGAACAGTTCTTCTAATACTCTGTGTGCTTATGTTCAATTGCTTACTACAAAATAATTCTAATGAGCTGTTGATGAGTAAACTAGACAACATAGCTCAGTCAAAATCGCAAGATTTCGGTTGTGGGGAAACAATACAAAAGTAATGAAATTACCCACGTATAAACCTACAACATAGCTCTGTCACAAGCTTTTTTGACAAGAAATTTTGACATGTTGTAGGTTTAGTTGTGACCCATACGTTCCAGGAGCCTTATAAGATTTCATACTAAAAATCACGTATTTTATTTCTTTGTTGGTAATTGGAGAACACAGACCAAGATAGTCACTCGCTGAATTAAGGACCTAACTCATCACTCCAGTCAAAGTAAGCACACTAGCATTTGTAACATGGTTTTATCAATCCAAACAACATTTTCATCTTTCGTTTTTCTTTTGATTAAAGCTGAAACATGGGAAAACTTAAGTTTTCCAGTCTCCATGGCAAATCCAACTAAACATATCCATTTGGTTCCATAAAAGTAATAGTGTATACGATTGACTGTTATAATTAACCTAGCTCTCTTATTCTTCTCCTTTCAGGCCTCACGCCACTACTCCCTCTCACGTGGCTGCCCTCGGCGATAAAGACAAGGTCCAATACAATCATTGGTCGACTCAAACTAACTCCTATCATGTCTCGGATCACATCGATGCACCCACCGCATCTACCCAAAACTTGACCCCTAGAGCTCAATTGACTCTTGTGATTTTCTCCTGGATCTACCAGACTAATTCTGATGACCTAGTTCTTGCAATATAGAGGTTGAAACGAGCATGAACCTACAATATGTTCTTGAGAGCCGAGTCTAAGTCAGTCACTTTCCGTTCCAGGTCGACTGACCTCGTTAAGAGCCCTACTACCACCAGTATGATTCTTTTATCTTGATATTGTCTTCCCTTGCAGAGTCTATTCAGCTAATAAAAGGGAAGAGCACTTCAAAAAGATGGAGAACTTATCAACAGTTGAAAAAAAAGAGAAAATCAAGCAACCTTAGACCACTCTTCTTCTATTTCTCACACACCCTATATAAATTACTCATGCATGGTTATCTAATTGATAATGTTGTCGGAAACAATACATTTTCATTCATGACGAGTGAAGTATATTGCGGGGGAGGAATGAATAACTCTGCGGGGATGGAAAATATTTCTGAATGTCTTCTTTGACGATCTAAAAGCTTTCACTACTTGCTCTACATTTGAAGAGTGAGGCAATAAGTTCTTACTCTTCATTACTTGATGTAATTGCTAATTTTGTCAGGTAGATGTTGCGGTATCAGATTGGATTAAATTGAATGCTCGAAGGATTTCTTTTCACATTTTCAGTCATTTGATCCAGTCCATTTTCTTTCAACCAGAATCGGGACAAGCAGATACAGCAAGATTTTTTTAGTTTTCCCAAGAAATGTTATATTCTTCATCACTTTTTGTCCCCTTTTATAACGGTTGCCACATTGCATATGGTGTAGCATTTTGTTCGTAAGATAAGACAGAAGCGTCCTATACTATTGTTGGCTCTTTATTTTAACATATCTCTATCCCACTCTTGATGGTCTTGCCATCTAGAAATCACCGTATGGAGAGGAAAACAAATTCACAAAGACCATAACGGCTGGAGTACCAGTATGCTAGGACTGCACTGTGGTAATTCCAAGTGGTAAAGGTGTCTGATTAATGATGTACTTAGTCTATACACTTATATAAATCCCTTGTTGCAGGAATATAATTTTGCAAATCATATCATTCCTACACTAGAACCAGATTGATACAGGTTGATGATGTACCTCAAAGGTGTCTGATTGATGATGTACTTCAAAGATGTCAACAAACTCAACACAGCTTGGACTCCTTTTTTCTGAATAGTCACTGAACTGACTGGTTGTTGCCTCCTCCAACACCCAGGCGACTAGTCGCATGTCCATTGAAACCTGCAAGACATAAAGTCAACCCCACTCTGTTAACATAGTCAAGTTATATTCACAAACAACAAGATAAACTAGAGTGGCAACTTCAGAATTGGACTTTTGTTTCAATAGTCTCACCACAGTTAGAGCACGATTGTTAGCCCAACACTAAATTACATATTTTGAACTGTTCTTCTAATCTCTCTCGGAGTTCCTAACGTATACTGTGTCAAAAAAAACGTACGATTGAATAGAAGGTCAGAGAATGTTTTCGGCAGATTTCTCACCACATCATCGTCATAACGATGTTTCATTCTCAAATGAGTGTTACAGCAAGCCCTATCTAGTCGCTCCATAGTACTAGCCTAGCCTTGTCTAAGTCATCTTTGACATTTTACACCCAAGATTCAGAAGATGGCATCTACTCAAGTTTCTCTGGAACTTCCGGATTCTATACTACACCTCAAGCTTCTCTTCTCATTTACCCTAGCAAAAGTCAGTTAAAATCGCAAGCTATCAACCAATGCTCATCTGAATCACCCATATGATATTCAAGTTCATTCTACAACTGTATTTCCAAAGTAGGATTTGGGAAACCATAAAAAGCTGATAAAAACCCGGTTTGTTTCTCTTCACAGTGGTATGAAACACTTAATAAGCACTTGTAACTTCTTTGCTGCAAATGCTCTGTAGACAAGCTAGATAAATTAATACTTTTATCAGGTCTCCCCCAATTCGACAAGTAGATAACTTCTCATGGTTTTAATTCTTAAAATATATTCAATTGCCAGAAAAGATCAAACAGTTGTAAGTAAATTGTTTTTAAAGTACATAAAATGAAAAATTTGTTAACACATGTTTCTATCACTCTTAAACAGACTTTTCAGGTTAGGTATGCAAATTACAGGAAACAAAAATTTGGGAAATCGTAATTCTTTAATGAAGATCAGTGAGGAAATAGGTGCATACAAGTCTGCAACTATTTTGAGAAAGAGAATGATACATATTTTATAGCGAGTAGTTCAAAGAACTAATAAGCAAGAAGGGGCATTTGTTTCTTTAGGAGAATAAAATCGAGTAAAAATCTTTGTCATATTTTAGTTTTGAGGTATCTAACTTGACGTAATCGAGGCTGATTCATACTGCTGCTGGTGAATTCGAGGCTGATCTTTATTAGGATTATAGAGTTATCATTTTGTACCAAAACAATGAAAAATTATGGTTCTTATTCTTCTTAATAACTATGTAATAAAGTATAAAACATTGGTTTGTAGGCAAGCATGAAACAAAGCTTTGCTTGGAAAATTTAATGGACACTAAGTATGAATTAAACCAAATTTGAGCAGAGTCAACTTGTCCTTCAGAATAGCACCAATCAATAGACAACCTAATGACCGACACATTTCTTTAATCCTAGTAGATGTGGATTTGGGTTGTTACAAAACCACAAAAAGAATAGGAATGTTCCATGTTGTCTATTTCATGGGATCATGCACAACGTAGTTGACTTTTGATGGGTTCCTGCACAACATGGTTGATGGAAACTCACCCATCAATCACTAACAAGAAAGATTCGGACAAGGGGTCGCAGTTTGTAAAATAAGAGTAACAGCAATCACTTTAAACTTAAAATGCTGTACTTTTACCTCAATTTACATCTTTTTGAAGTTTCCATCAATTAGACAGAAAACGAATCTGATAGATATTATCCTACAGAACTAAGTTTAAGATGAGTACCTATTTTAGTTAACGCATAAAATTCTGCAGGCAAACAAGGCAGGGAATGCCTAGACAACTGCTTCTATATTAGTTCTTAAATGTGTATTATTTTAAGTCAATTAATAAGTCCGATGGAAATACTCTACCGACCTTCAAATGCGACAATGGATGACTCATGGTATTGGAATTGTATATCAACGCTGCTGATAGAGAAAATAAATAAATTAATAAGCTTTGCAATATATATATATATATATGTGAATATATATACATATATATATACATACATACATAATGTATTCGATTAGTAATCCATATGCTGACTTTCTAAAAATTGAAAAACACGTCTAGAGGTTCCAATTTGTAAAATAAGAGTACATCTAGCAGTAAAACCTAAGTTCTTAACATAATCTCATTGTTTTAAGATCTACTTAGTTTGATATTAAGTCAATATTTTTAGGTCATATGCAAGGAAGGTTTGAGATTACCTTCAGATTACAGAATGATGATTAATTGTTTTTGCAAACTTGATTTAATAAGTCGAACAGTGTAAACCATCAATTTGATCAGTAGTATGGAATTTATAATTATTTTAGTTCTCTACACAGAAAGGAAAATGAACGTTTTAAAGTCATAAGATGGCTTTCTTAGAAAAATTGGCATAGGGTGGAATAATACATTGTTTTACCTCCGATAACAAAAACAATACTTTGCCTTCTTTCAATAAAGTAAACCCAACAGAGAGAGAGAGAGAGAGAGAAGTTAAAAAAAAAAAAAAAAAAAAAAAAAAAAAAAAAAACCCCACAGCACGCCTTGAATTGTTGGAACTTTGAAATGATCAAGTATCTATAAAATTAACATATCTCACTTGAATCCAAAGACTCTTTCAGTTACTTTCTCAATGCGATGTATGCAAATCTACAGGTATAGTATTAACAAAATGTACCATGTCTTGCCAATCAAAAAACCAGAATTGAACACTTGGATTAACAATATACCCAACTGGTCATCGTTCTGGAGAAGCTTCAGGTAGAAAAAAAAAACAAATTCAACTGTTTATCTAAAAACACTTAGATTAACAATTGAATTTGAACTGTTAATATATATATATATATATATATATATATATATAACCTCCCAGTTGATCAGGGTAAAATAACATTAAAGGCTCCAAAAATTTTACGTAACAGAATTTGGTTAGAGATTTCAAGAAAAACACTATCAGTTAATCACTAGAACAGGATGATAGTTCAGGGACAAGATGCAATTTACCAGAAAATAATTTTGGAATAGCTTGACCAATTCTATCTGTTCAAAATTCCAGCAACATACAGAAACATATATGCACATTGACAGTGTCCTGGGTTCTGTACAGAATAGGTAGAGGAGACCCAGTAGACCAATCTTGTTGTATGAAAATGAAAGGATCGTTGTTATAAGAAAATAATACAGTAGGAGGTTGGAAGCTTCAAACTATATATAAACAAATGCCAAGACATGGAAAAGGATCACTATATAAAGGACATTGCTCCCCGAGTATTTCTATCAACCAGTAGCAGAGCACCACAACCAAAGAAGTCTTCATATACTTTCAGAAACTCTTTGGCAGCAGATTTCAGCTGCCTGGACATGGCCAATTATTGGCCAACGGCACTATGTGCCTTGGCGCTATGTCTTCTAGCCACACATGCAGCAGCAGACAAGCCTTACATTTATGCTTCTCCCCCACCACCTCCATCACCATACTACTACAGCTCGCCGCCACCTCCACCACCAAGCCCAAAGCACGAGCATCCTTACCATTACAAATCACCCCCACCACCATCACCTTCACCACCTCCTCCATATTACTATAGTTCGCCGCCGCCTCCATCACCTTCCCCTCCTCCATACTACTAGAATTCACCCCCTCCACCATCTCCATCACCACCGCCTCCATACTACTACAAGTCTCCACCACCTCCTTCTCCCTCACCACCACCTCCTTACTACTACAAATCACCACCACCTCCTTCACCTTCACCACCTCCTCCATACATATACAAATCTCCTCCACCACCATCTCCATCACCCCCACCTCCTTATGTCTACAAATCCCCACCTCCACCTTCACCATCACCACCTCCTCCTTACATATACAAATCCCCACCACCACCTTCTCCATCACCTCCTCCTCCATATGTCTACAACTCTCCTCCACCACCATCACCTTCACCTCCTCCTCCATATGTCTACAAATCCCCTCCACCGCCATCTCCCTCACCACCGCCTCCATATGTCTATAAATCACCGCCTCCACCATCTCCATCACCACCTCCTCCATATATCTACAAGTCTCCACCACCACCATCTCCTTCACCTCCACCTCCTTATGTTTACAAGTCTCCACCACCACCTTCACCATCACCACCTCCACCTTACATATACAAATCTCCACCACCACCTTCACCATCACCACCTCCACCTTACACATACAAATCTCCTCCACCACCATCACCTTCACCTCCTCCTCCATATGTCTACAAATCCCCTCCGCCGCCATCTCCCTCACCACCGCCTCCATATGTCTATAAATCACCACCTCCACCATCTCCATCACCACCTCCTCCATACATCTACAAGTCTCCACCACCACCATCTCCTTCACCTCCACCTCCTTATGTTTACAAGTCTCCACCACCACCTTCACCATCACCACCTCCTCCTTACATATACAATTCCCCACCACCACCTTCTTCATCCCCTCCTCCTCCATATGTGTACAACTCTCCACCGCCACCATCACCGTCACCACCTCCTCCATATGTCTACAAATCACCGCCACCACCATCACCATCACCACCTCCACCATATGTCTATAAATCTCCACCACCGCCATCTCCTTCACCTCCCCCTCCCTATGTTTATAAGTCTCCACCACCTCCTTCTCCTTCACCTCCTCCCCCATACGTGTATAAGTCTCCACCCCCTCCATCACCCTCACCACCTCCTCCTTATGTGTACAAATCCCCACCACCTCCATCTCCCTCACCTCCTCCTCCATATGTATACAAGTCTCCCCCTCCTCCATCACCATCACCCCCACCTCCTTATGTCTATAAATCTCCACCACCGCCGTCTCCTTCACCTCCACCTCCGTATGTCTACCAGTCCCCACCACCACCATCTCCCTCACCCCCACCTCCATATATCTATAAATCTCCACCACCACCATCTCCTTCTCCACCTCCTCCTTATGTCTACAAATCACCACCACCACCTTCACCATCACCACCTCCTCCATATGTCTACAAATCCCCACCACCACCATCTCCTTCACCTCCTCCTCCATATGTTTACAAATCTCCACCACCACCATCTCCATCACCCCCGCCTCCTTATATCTACAAATCCCCACCGCCCCCATCTCCATCACCACCTCCCCCATATTATTACAAATCACCCCCACCTCCGTCTCCGTCACCACCACCTCCATACTATTACAAGTCACCACCACCCCCATCTCCATCACCACCTCCCCCATATTATTATAAATCACCCCCACCCCCGTCTCCATCACCGCCACCTCCTTACTACTATAAGTCACCACCACCACCTTCACCATCACCTCCTCCTGTATACTACTACAACTCTCCTCCTCCTCCCATTGTTTACTAAAGAAAAGACGGCTAATTCAGTACAGATGTATGTAAATTGCTCTTACTTTCTATAGAGAAAAGATATTTACACGTAATCTATAATTTCTCTGGTTTCATTTAGCCACAATCTCCTTACCTAGTTCATCTTTATCTGCAGATCATACAATTGTCAAAAGAATAAAGACTGCCAGAAGGAAAATGATGGGGCATTCGAACATCATAAGCTCAGATAAGAGCAATGGCAGGGGAACAGTTAGAATGCACGTTTTCTGTTGTTTTGGATTTTTCCTTTCTGTATTTAATACATCAATTGAACCGTGATCTAATTTTTCGTATTTATCTCTAATGTACCCAGTCAAAATCTCTTCAGTGGTTGGCAGTACATTTGAAAGGGAAATAGATTTATTGATTAATCTATTTTTGTATATCTGCGCTCTGCAACAAGGCAACACAACTATTCTGTCATTACATAGTCATCTGAACTAACTCAGGTGTACTATTTTTCACCCCATAAGATGGTGGTGATGCATACATCCTAATTCCTAGAGATAAGAGTCACAATTATCATAGAACACAAAGACTTCTGGCAGAAGAAAGAAACTAAAAAGAATCTGCTAAGTTAATGTTTATGGAATATATATTTATAATAATTAATGATTCGGCCATCTTGGGAAACAAAATATATAGTGAGGGGGCATCGTGTCCATAGAGAAAGTGGTTCAACTTATCTATTTAAGAGATGAAATGCGGTGATTGGAGATTCAGTATAAATATACTTGGTTGACTTGTAACTATAATAAAGGTACAAATTTCGCAGCATCTTGGAACATTTGTCCTGAAAATCGTAGTATGGACATGTGTGGGTTTCCATTCCATTATCCACCGCCAGTTCAAGAATAAATAATAGAGAAAAAAAAAAGGACACAGCATCTCTCCAATTAGAATTAGACGAATCATGCGTTGATTAAACAGCTGCAGAGTTTAAGATCTCATGATACAATTCTGCTGACAAAGCAGCTTGGCTGCCTTGACATTGGTACATTAACCTTAACCAGTCTCTTCAAACAAATTGAAATGCCAGTCATGGTTCTCATCTATGGAGCACGATTTACAGTGACAGCAGTTAGTACATAAACTTGAAAAACTAATGCTTTATCAACTCTATACCAATTGGACAAGTAGATAACCTCGCATGGTTTTATTTCTTCAATACATTCAATTGCCAGAAAAGATCAAACAGCTGTAAGCAAATTGTTTTAAAATTACCATACAAGCTTAATTTTTTTTTGTCAACACACTTATTCTACTCCAACATGCAACCACGATAAAAACTACATACAGACTTGTATTAGGTCCTCCAAGTTCCAGAACAATATCTTGGGACATGTACACAATACATTTCTGGTCATTTTTTCAGTTGTTAGATGACAATGACACATACAGAGCATCTTATTTTCATAGTGAGCATATACTTGTAGAAACTTGGAAGCTGCACTCAACAATAAATTATAGGCAAACATTGGAGAACAATCACTATAGAAAGGATATTATTTTGGATCTCTCCAGTCCACATTTAAAACGGAGAAATCCAATTAATGTCAAGCAATTGTATCTTACTTAACGATATCTGTTCACTGATGTGTTATAACACATATGTCCCAATTTCCAAGTCAGGCAAGCATGGAAACCGAACGCATCTAACACGAGGTTCGTAACTGAGGTGTGGTGGAGCAGGTGTGCTTCATATCATGTGTGCACGAGCACCCAAATTATGATGCACAACTATATGGGATATTTCCCCCATACATAATCTGATTGACAGTAATATTGGGCTTACAAAGTGGCATTCTATTGATTCAATTAGTACAGGTCGGAACACTCTCAGTCCAATGCATGGATTGGTGATGAACAAGTCCACAAGATTGAGCCCTTAATAAACCATCACCACGTAGTCCTATCTGTCACCTAAGACGCTATGTTATTTGACAATAGATTTGTTGGATCCACTGATGTGGCGCACAACAAGCCTGACATATAGTATGCCTTAACGATATCATAATGATTCCAACTATCACCTCCACCCCCATGTCGTTACAAACCTCCATTGATTACATCTCTCTCATCACACCTTCTTATTGGTATAAACTTCAGTACATTACATACTCATGGATTGCAACAACCAAATTTCCTTCCCTCCTCCCTCCTACTCTTGTCTCTAAATCATCTTATCCATCATCTAGATAGCCACAACATCCTTACTAGGTCTACTTTAAATTCACCATAGAAACCCTCGCCTTTCATGTTCGCTTGCCTCGAGATTACTGAACAATCCTGAATCCCATTTGACCAGGTCAGCTATATTGACCAAATTCCAGGATACCCTGTTTTTCAAAGCCGTCGACTCATTTAGGCCAATACATCATTTCTCGACCCGACACCGCCTCGGTCTCCATATCCCAGAACAATCGGTTAGGAATACATCATTTCTCCTAATTGGTGCATTTAAGGGTCTTAAAATAAAGCACCTCAAGTTATTCTCTTTTGTCTCATAACGGTGCAATATTATATTCCTCCTAGTTACTAGCATCCACGTTTGTCCAACAGACATTTTCTGATTGTAGTTCTTATCAATTTTCAACCACTCAATCCCATGCATCAAAGAAGGTGTTACAGTGGGTCTATAAAGCTTATCTCTTCAACCTAAGTCGAAACCTGCGGTCACACAAGACCCCGTAATTAATTTTTTTCAATTTAAATTACGCCCCTTATGGTGTACAAAATTCCCATTCCCTAACTTGGCAAAACCACAAACCAATGATCAGTGACTGTTTTGCTAATTGTACCAATCGAAAACTGATTATCACCAAATCACACTGCTTTACACAATCTAGTCCAAAGTGCGAAATCTGGAAGAAATTTGTTCTCGTGGACAAGAATCAGAAGAATCAAGTTACCCTAGGGTTTGTATTCGTCCTTAAAACAATCAATTGACGTTTTTCCATATCCGAAAAAGAAGATCTCTCACCTAGGGTTTCCTGTTTGCTAGGGCTCGGCGGTTTGGCTCCTGCACGTTTCCGAGAGAGAGAGAGAAGTTCCTCGCCGACGAAGATAAATTCCCATGCGCCGCCGGCGGTCTTCTCCGGCAGGCGTTTTGGGGTCGTTGCGCGCCATGGGAAATCGAACAGGCAACGGCAGAATCAATCCCGGTTAAAAGTAATGTTCGATCGCGCTTCCCCGATTTTTTTTTTTTTTTTTTTGAAATAGAATCTTTCCCTTGTTTGGGCTTATTTAAGACTACATAACCCGTGCGCGAGGTGACGACCTCAGAGAAGAAGATTTATTTTCAATTCCTTTTATTTATTTATTTTTGTAAAGTGTTTGGTCTCTAGGATATGGTGGGAATAAGTTATTGTAAATGTCACATTTTGGGGAATAACTTATTCCCAATAGCAGCTTCTTATGTAGATAGTGGGGATAAGCTATTCCACATGTCACATAACTTATTCCCCATAGTTGCTTATTATGTAGATAATAAGCAGATCCGATGCATTTTACATTATTAGTAATATTATTCAGCCTGAGCGGCCCACACGAAATAAGGGGCGGGTTTGGTATGGGTTTTTAAACTTGTAAGTCGACTTTTTAGTTGTGAAAAAAGTTCGTGACAAAAAAATTAATGAAAAAGATGTAGCATCAATTTGGTGGAAAAGTTATGCTGTTAAAAAGTTAGTGATGCAACACTTTTGTTTATTAGTAAAAATTATCATTTTATATTTTTTATGTTCGCTAATAAAATTATAGTAGGTCGAATTAGTTGTTGCAGTATGTTAATACCAAAAAGGGATTGGTAAATTGGTCATTTTTTGTTGTTTAAGAAGAAAAAAGTACAAAAAAAACACTAATGAAACCCAACTTTTTTTCAAAATTCAGTTTTACACTACAAAACCAAAAGTCAAAATCTAAAAGCTGACACATAAAAAGTCATACTAAACTTCTCAAAAACGTTCAAAATAGATTAAAAGTCCAAAGTGGATTAAAAGCTGAAAATAAGTCATACCAAATCCACCCAAGATTACATAAGTTACTTAAATACCAGTCTCTGATTCTTCTCTTTCTTCCTATTTTTATTTTTACCACTATTTATGGTACTGTACAATAAAAGTTACTTCATAACACGGTGAAAAAATTCAAAAAATCGCATCGTTTTGCAATTCAAATCACCTGGTCAAAGTAACTCAGATACGAGTAAAAACAGTCAAATGAGAAGAAAGATAAGAATCAAAATGGTATGAGTTTGATATGACTTTTTAGATTTTCACCTAGATGTAGTAAAAAAAAGTTTGTGACAGAGTTGTATGCATTTAGTGAGTTGTTGCTATTAAGAAGTCATGTTACAGCTTTGTTGCTTAGAGAAGAATATTAAACATCTATTTAAACAAAGGGGTTGGCTCAAAGGGGTTTCACTTTAAGGGTTTTAAGAGTTTAAGAATTTCTCCTTGGGATCTCAAGTTCGAACTCCACCACAACCAATTTTATTTGGAATTTTGTGGGTTTAGTCGAGGTGTGCCCAAGCTGGCCCGGACATCACAGTTATCTTACAAAACATATAAAATTTAACACATATTTTAATAAACATTATAAATAAACATGTATAAATGCCAAATAATTTCCCGAAATAAATATTTATCGAGCGTCACAAATATAAACTTACAATCTAAATTAAAGGGAACTCATACATTAGAATGTGTGTTCATGCTCGATGATAATTCATTAAGTCTCGCTTCTTCAAGGTGACTTTCGCATACCTCGTAATCGTATCGGTCACATAATCTTACCATCGTGCCAAACCCTCCCTCTTCATGTTGGCCCCCCAGTGAAGTTATGAAATGTCCTAGTACATATATCTTTTACTTGAGTTTTAACTCAAGATGGATGCATATCCCTACGAATTATCCAACATGTCTTCCATAGTCCAAAAGTACGTTCATGCTATGTAAAGATGAATGAGCATTGTTAAAATGTTGTCTGTCATCGCGAGGACGATTGTCATTCCTAAAATCTTGATGATGGTAGTTAAGGCCTAAGGGTGTTTAAAAACTCGAGTGATTTGCCCAAACTGACCTGTCCATATAGAGAACGAGGATAAATGATTGATTTCGGCTTCATAAAATTTTAACCCGCCAACTATCTATTTATTATGGGTATTAAAACAAAAAATCAGTCATTTAATCCCGTACCACACCGTCCAACATAAAAGAGGATAAGATTTTTGACGTACTAATAAGTATAGAGCCACACTACCCCAAATGAAGCAGTCATGGCGAAGATCTGGGGAAATCGTTTCCGTTAAATATTCATACTAATACCGTTGCAGTCATGAACCATCTGTGACGAGCTTTATTCCAGCCTCCATACCACTCGATTCTTTGGTTCCCTTGTGAGTTGCTATATGTGAGGAGACTCTGTCTCATGATTCCCGTAAGCTGAAATTAAAATATAATAAGAGATTCAAGAATGAAGAACACGAAAGAACAAAAGAGAAATAAGGGTTTTCATTAGAATAAGTAAAGTCGGTACATGAATGATAATTAGATTGATGAATCGATACAACCGAGGAGACTAAATACATAAGCAATTACAACGGTTGGATTGATATCCAATGGGTGGATATCAACGGACAGAAAGGAAGCTTCCAGAGAACGCGGTTTCTTTAGTAACCCTAGTGGGTTTGGGTTGTGAAGGAAACGGGCTTGATGGACTGTGAAGCTGGCCCAAACTTGAGTTGCATTTTAGCAAGGCCCAATGAATTCCAGAAGCCCAATAACTTGAGTCCTATAACATCATCTTCTAATAGCCTCCCTTAAACTCATGGTGGTTGAAGTTGCACCATGAGTTTAGTCTTGAGATCTTGAAATTGCACCGGAGGAAGACTCTTTGTAAACAAGTCAGCAATCTGATCTGTACTAGACACAAAATTAACAGTAAGTTCTTGATTCATAACTTTCTCACGTACAAAATGATAATCAATTTCGACGTTTTTCATTCGTGCATGAAAAATAGGATTTGCCGTCATACTCAAGGCAGATTTGCTATCACTAAAAAGAGTAGGAGCAGAAGGTATGTAAAGACGAAGATCACGAAAAAGTTTGCGAAACCAGGAAATGTCAGCTGCACCGGTTGCTAAAGCCCGATACTCAGCTTCAGCTGATGAACGCGCCACAGTTGGTTGTTTTTTTGAAGCCCAGTGTACTGGATTTGGGCCTAAAAAGACTACAAGCCCACTTGTACTGCGGCGGTCAGTTGGGTTTCCGGCCCAATCCGCATCTGTAAAAACATGTAAAGGAAGATGACCAGGAGTATAAAGTAAACCATGTTTTTTGGTGCCTTGAAGATATCGTAAAATACGTTTGGCACCCCCAAGATGAGTTTCTGTGGGTTGATGCATAAACTGACACAAATGGTTGACGGCAAAAGCTATATCAGGACGGCTAAATGTTAAGTACTGTAATGCACCCAGAAGCTGGCGAAATATTGTTGGATTTGCAAGAGGTTTCCCATCTAAAAGATGGAATTTAATACCAGGAGCTAATGGAGTAGGGAAAGATTTGCAAAAACTCATGTTAAACTTTTACAATAAGTCAGAAATATATTTTGCTTGGTGAATAAAAATACCAGAGGTAGTTCTGTGAATCTGCAGACCCAAAAAATAGGTGAGGGGTCCGAGATTAGTCATTTCAAACTCTTTGTTGAGTTTGATGACAAGAGATGTAATAAAAAAGGTGTCATATTCAGTAAGGATTATGTCGTCAACATACAATAGCAAAACAGTAATACTGTTGTGATTGTGTCGAATGAACAAAGAGGAGTCAGCATAAGATGACTTGAAACCCAGAGATAATAAAAAACTTGTAAATCGGTCAAACCAGGTCCTAGGGGCCTGTTTTAACCCATAAATAGATTTATGTAATAAACAGACATGATTAGGAAAATTTGGGTTTGTAAATCCAGGGGGGTTGAGTCATAAATACAGTTTCACGAAGTTGGTCGTGAAGAAAGACATTTTTAACGTCTAACTGCTGTAAGGGCCAAGAGAAAGTTGCAGCAAGAACAAGAATGCATCTTACAGTAGCATGTTTGGCAACTGGGCTAAAGGTTTCATCATAGTCCAATCCTGGAGTTTGATGAAATCCTTTAGCCACCAAGCGTGCTTTATAACGAGATATGGAGCCATCTGTGTGGTATTTGGTGCGAAACACCCATTTGTTGCCAATAATATTGGCATTGGGTGGTGCAGCAACCAATGACCAAGTGTGTTGTTTCAGAAGACTATTATACTCATCATTCATAGCTTTGCACCATTCTGGGTTTTTGGAAGCCTCAGAAAAAGTGTGAGGATCAGGAGATGTTGTGACAGTATGAAACCCAGTATGAGCAGGTGTAGAAAATCAAAGTTTCATTTTGAAAATACCAGATTTGCTGCGTGTGGTCATGTGATGACCAGGGGGTGGAGGTGGATTGGTGGGCATCATTGGACTGGAGGGAGATGCCATGCCAATACTAGATGAAGATGAAGACGCCTGACCTGTAACTGGAGTCACAGGGGTACCAAGATTTTCAGTAGTAGGCTGCATTCCTCCAATGTCCTCAGCAGAGTGATTGTCATCATGGGGAGATGACATAGTAGAGGTGGTGGGAGGGACAGTGGAGGGGGAGGGACATTTTGAGTAGTATCTGTTCCTTCAAAAGAAGAGAAGTCAGTACTGGATTCAGAAAAAGTTGAAGCAGTAGCAGTTTTAGAGTAAGGAAAGCAATACTCATCAAAAATGACATCTCTACTAACATAATTTTTTTTGTCATTTTGATCAAAAAACAGATAACCATTAAAACCATCTGCATATCCGAGAAAAATACATTGTTTAGTCTTTGGAGATAATTTGGATGAGATGTAAGGTGTTAGACGTGGATGGCAAGCACAACCAAAGATTTTCAGTTTAGTATAGTCAGGTTTCTTTTTAAATAGAATTTCAAATGGTGATTTATTTTGTGTGTTAACACTAGGCATTCTGTTTATAAGATAAGTTGCAGTGGCAATAGCATGATACCAGAAATAAGAAGGCAAACTTGCATTGTGCATCAAAGTTACAGCAGTTTCTACAATATGTCTGTGTTTACGTTCAGAAACTCCATTCTGTTGTGGTGTGTGTGGACAAGATCTCTGATGTGTGTGCTAAGAAATGTTTGAAACAAATATGACATGTATTCTCCACCTCCACCAGATCTAAGAACTGTAATAGAGCAATTAAGCAATTTTTCAACAAAGGCTTTAAGTTTTTCAAACACAGCAGCTACTTCAGATTTGTTATGCAATGGAAATAGCCAAGTGAATATAGAATAACCATCAATAAACAAGACATAAAATTTGTAACCATGATAGGATCTTGTAGCAGCAAGACCCCAAACATCAGAATGCAAAATTTCTAATGGTCTTTTCACAACAGTTTGAGATTTTTCATAAGGCAACCTAGTGATCTTTCCAGCAAGACAAGATTCACAAAACAGTATTGTTATGATTTGATTTAACTGAAGAACACTTAACACATTTAGATAAAACAAAATTGGATGGATGCCCCAAACGAGCATGCCATAAAGGAGACTTGACTTGTTGACCCAAGAAAGCTTGAGGAGAGGACTTGACAGGTATGTACTGAGACTGGATTGGATATAGACCATTTTTACTCAGACCCTGGTACAATATTTTTCCCGTAGCCATGTCCTGAATGCAGAATGAGGTTTTATCAAAAATAAATCTCACATTATTATCACAACACATTTTGTTGACAGACAGTAAGTTGGCAGATAAAGCGGGTACATGTAGAGTATTTGATAAATGAAAAGAACAAGTTGAAGTTGAGAGAATAGCAGTACCAGAGTTCTGAATGGAGAGAGATGAGCCATTACCAATGGTGACTGTATCATTACCATTGTAAGGATCAGATAGAGAAAGATTCTTCAAATCAGCTGTCATATATGTGGATGCACCAGTATCAGTAAGCCAAAAGTTGGAAGGAGACACCTGAGAGTTTGTGCTAGCAGCCATTGCAGCAAGCTGTTCTGGTGGATTTTTGCCTTGATATGCAAAATCCATCCCGTGATAGCAGTCTATAGCAGAGTGATAATCGTTCCCACAGATTTGACAATTAATTGGAGTCTTAGGTCCCTTGTTGTAGTTGTTAGACCCAGAAGAGTTATCATCAGATTGACCATAATAGGATCCTCGACCCCTATTATAGTTGACATTTTGACTGTAACCAGTCCTCTGTCCTCCTCGTTGGCCAAAGGATCGACCCCTGTGGTAGTCAAAACGACCACCGCGACTAGATCCATGGTTCAGATTGCCCCCAGTAAAACGACCAGAACTGGACTGACCTCGTTCTTGGTTGTTAGAATAAGTGGAATAAAAAGCAGTAGGGGTAGCTGAATCTTGAGAAACAGTTTGAGATTCAAGCATTTGTTCTTCTGCTTTGAGTAAAACATGAAGTTCTTGAAATGAAAGAGGGGTTGAATGGGGTCTCAAAGCAGAATGAAAAGAATTATACTCAATCGGTAGACCATTTAGAACATATAAAAGCGTGTCTTCTTCATCAATTTTCACAGAACAAACAGAGAGTTTATCACGAATCGATTTGACTTTTTGCATGTAGAGATCTATAGAAATCTGAGCGTTTCTTTGTATTTTGAAGATCTGATTTGAGTTGTAAAATATTAGCACGAGAGAGAGAGGCGTATCGAGATTCTAAAACCAACCAAGCAGATCGAGAGTCAGTAATACCTATCACCTGAGACAAAGCTTCTTGAGAGAGCGTGGCATTAATCAGAGTAAGAAGTGCCTGATCTTGAATATGCCAAGCAATATAAGCCGGATCCACAACATCGGTGACGGAACCATTGTCGCCGATAAGAAACTGAGCCGGACACGGTGAAGAGCCATCAAGGTACCTAAACAGAGATTGGGTTTTGAGTATAGAGGTTAACTGATGCTTCCACAGAATGAAATTTGTGCCATCGAGTTTGTGGGCATAAGATTATGAATATTGGATAGTAAAGCAAGAGGGTTTGATTGATTCGCCATTGGAGCGATTTGAGAGAGCATAACAGAGGTTGAAGGCTCTGATACCATAAAAGATAATCAGAGATTCAAGAATGAAGAACACGAAAGAACAAAAGAGAAATAAGGGTTTTCATTAGAATAAGTAAAGTCGATAAATGAATGATAATTAGATTGATGAATCGATACAACCGAGGAGACTAAATACAGAAGCAATTACAACGTTTGGATTGATATCCAACGGGTGGATATCAACGGACAGAAAGGAAGCTTCCAGAGAACACGGTTTCTTCAGTAACCCTAGTGGGTTTGGGTTGAGAAGAAAACGGGCTTGATGGACTGTGAAGCTGGCCCAAACTTGAGTTGTATTTTAGCAAGGCCCAATGAATTCCAGAAGCCCAATAACTTGAGTCCAATAACATCATCTTCTAATAGAAATGACATAATCTGATGTGGTAGCCACTCCACATGACTGCAGACTAAGACTGCGTTTTAGACCTTTTACAAATTGTTGTTGTTGTTGTTTTCTTTTTTTTTTTTTTTTTTTTTTTTAATTTGGTTGTTCTTACCAGCATGGTAACAGGCCGTTGTCTGGCACTCCTTTAAAACTATACATACCTTTATCACGCAAGGACTGAACATTGTTAGCTTGCTGCGATGTCGTTGATAACCTGCTCTCATAACTGGATGTTTTCGTAAATTATATGTAGCTTTTTTTCTCTAGGAAGAGTGGCTGCAACGGTTTGAACCCCGGTGGTTCACCGTACGTAACATTTGGCTCGAAGTGAACAAAAGCATTAATATTTGTGTAGATGAACAGAACGTCCGTACATTTTTGTGGTCTATTTCCATATATGTTAAAATATGAACATTTTAACCTTTCAGTCACAGACTAATCGCATTGCAAAAATCAACATATAATTTAGAGTTAAAATTGCATTTCGCGGCAATGAAAGATCAACAAAGTATCTTGACTTTGGATCCTTCTTGAATACTACAAATGAATCGGATACAAACAAACTCATAAGGAAGAAAATGAAACTTCCACAAGAAACTGCATGAGAGAATCATTTATCTCTGCGGCAATTAATTCAAATTGGTGTAATGGTGGTAGAGCAATGGTTTCTTCGAGGAGACGATCAACCGGCAAGCATTAGTCAAAGAAGATGACACGGTTGATAAGCCGATAAGGTATGGAGGCGCCTGGAAATTCTAGTAGTGTGGAGATGGTGGTGGTGGTGACTTATAGAAATATGGTGGTGGGGGTGATGGAGATGGTGGTGGTGGAGACTTGTAGTAATATGGGTGTAGATGAGGAAGGGATGGTAGCTTGTGTTGGCCTGATGGTAGTTTGTATGGTGGAAGCTCAACCTTGTAAGAAGGAGATGGTGGTGGTGGGCTCTTGTAGTAGTATGGTGGTGGCGGTGACGGAGATGGTGGTGGTGGGGACTTGTAATAGTAAGGAGGAGGTGGTGATGGGGATGGTGGGGGTGGAGACTTGTAGTAGTAGGGAGCATGTGAGATTTTCTTTGGGGGAGGTGGTGGTGACTTGTAGTAGTATGGAGGTGGCGGGGATGGTGATGGCGGTGGTGGAGACTTGTAGTAGTATGGAGGTGGTGGTGACGGAGATGGTGGCGGTGGGGACTTGTAGTAATATGGCTTTAGATGTGGGAGAGATGGGAGCGGCAATTCCTTGTAATGGCCTGGTGGTAGTTTGTATGAATAAGACGGATGCTCAACCTTGTAGGAAGGAGGTGGTGGTGGTGAAGCATATGAGTAAGGCTCATAAGCAGCTGATACACTGGTTGCTATCAAGAGAACTGCCACTGCATAAACAGCCAGAGGCCACTGCCCCACCTTCGTCCGACTACTCATCTCCGGCGACCTGAAAATCTAGAAGAGAAGATGAGATTGAATGGTTAGTGTTTTGTTGAATAAGAGAGACCAGGAGCTCTTTATATACTACTAATCCATTTAGGAGCAATGTTTGTGAAATGCATTTGTTTAGTGAAAGTGGATTAGTGGTTTCCCACAACTATCAATTGATGCCTCCATGTTGTTTATTAGGTAGTTATTGACATGATATATATTAATAATTGGAAATCCAATAAAATCATCCTTCATTATAGAAATATAAGTATTTTTCGTCTCACAATTTTTACTGCATTTCTTTATAAACAGAAACACCAAAAACATGGCAAGAACCTTCTATGTAGCCTATTTCCTGAAGGGGAGGCGACGATTGGGTTTCAATGTGCAGGTGAACTTAGGTCATAAATGGCCTTTACCACATAGACTAGGCACCTTCTCCAAATTTGTCGTTCAAGAGACATGAATCAGGGTTCTTCATATTTTCAGCCTAACCACCACCTCACCTGGTCATCAGTAAAACTAGCACTGTGTTGAGACGTTATATTAACCCTGTAGGATTTTTTTACGTTTCAAGCTAGAGGGGCAATTATGGAGTAGGAATGGCTATTCAGGTATTCAATAGGATTCCAATCCAAGTACCCAACCATATCTAAAGGAAAAACGATTCAGGCATGATGAAAATAGGATTATTCAGGTCTGGTTCGGGTACAAGGCTTTTGTGTTAGGATGAACATCACATGTTAAGTATCTAAAATATTGCATGGTGAAGATAAAAGTACATCAACCACAGCGACTCTTGAATGACCATGCTAGCATGGTTGAGAGACCAGCGAATACCACCAGACTCAAAAAGAGGATGACAAAACAGAGACTAGAGAAACCTGATACTGATACACCAATCAACTTCAATATAAGAGTGCAAAAATCCAGTAATACGATTCAGAAACCAAAGATGCTATCAAGGATGAACCGTTCTTCAGAAACTGGTTACATAAGAAGAATAGTACTTCTAATCTCACCAAAGTTGGAGCAAGACTGCTCGCCCAATATTATGAACAGTTCTTCTAATCTCTCCGAGTTCCTTCCTATATGCTCTGTGTGCTTATGTTCAATTGATTACTACTTCCTCTGTTCTCTCTCTATCTTCAAAGTTTGCATTTTACCACTATTCACCGGGTCACTTTGATTCAGTGATTTGATTAATAAAACGATGCAAGAATTTGATAAACTTTGCAAGACATTGTAGTGTAAACTTTACTCTACAACACCATGAAAAAAGTATCAAAAAATTACATCGTCTTGCTATCCAAATAACCGGGTCAAAGTGATCCGGGTACGGAAGAAAAAGTCAAACAAGGAAGATAGAGAGAGAACGGAGTAAGTACAAAACAATTATGATGAGCTGTTAGATGAGTAAACTAAACTCCATAGCTCTGTCAAATTCGCAAGATTTGGGTTGTGGTTGTGGGAAAACAACACAAAAGTAATGAAATTATACACATCAACACCTACAACATCCCGAAATTTCTTGTAAGAAAAGTTAGCACACTAGTATTAGTCACATGGTTTTATTAATCCAGACACCATTTTAATCTTTCAGAACCAAAACTTCTTTCGTTTTTCTTTTGATTAAAGCTGAGACATTTGAAAACTTAAGCTTTCCTGTCTCCATGGGAAATCCAATTAAACATATTCATTTGGTTCCATAAAAGTAATTAGTGGATACGTTGACTGTAAGGACTATACCGTAATTTAACCTAATCTTAATTGGTATTAGAGCTATCGATACATTCCATTTCTTTTAACTAGAATCGGAACAACCAGATACATCAAGGGTTCATTAGTTTGCGCAACAAATGTTATATATTTTTTTGGTTAAATGTTCTTCTGCAGGTGACAATTCTTACAACCACGGTGCCACATGCAAACTCTGATCAATGTTGTGTGAATCATGTCGTGGCACCCCGATCATGATTTTCAAGAGTATGGCGCAAAACTCAAACACATCACATGAGCGAAAGTGCAACATCTTTTTCTTCATCAATTTTGTCCCATTTTGAAATGGTTGGCAACTCTGGTTATCTTTCGCTAGATTCCTAGGTTGTCGCAATATATCAATATATTATTCATCTTAAGATGGTAGACATTAACGCTACCAAGTGGGACATCTCTTCTATCACACCTATGGGCTATGGCGACCTCCCTTAAACCCGGAACCTTCCTTTTGAAAACTATGTACATGGTAATGTTGGGTTGGAGCCCTGGTTCATGGGCGACCCGTTTATGAATCGACCCGTTTTGATCCGTTTGGGCTTGGATCCGGCCTGGTTTGATAGGTCGTCTATTTATAGAGTTCTTAGTGTTAGTAGCATGTTATGTTAGTAGAATGTTATGTTGAGCGTTCTGATTTCGCTTGTAATTCTCTCTGAGACGTTTCGTCTGTTTTAGTGAAATCTCTGCAACTCCGTAGATGTAGGCTGATTTGCCCAACCACGTAAATCTGTGTGTTTAGTTCTTTCTTTTTGCATATTTCGTTTTTCACGACAGGTAACTAGTGTGACCATGTGAGGATACAACACTGCTATCATAACAGCTTAGTTTATTGCATATGTTGTAGCATTTTGTTTTTAAGCTGCGACAGAAGCGTTGGATGTTATTGTTGTGACATTCACAAGTTTTTTCTAAGGGTATTTCACGAACATTCAATACGAAAATTGTAACTTCAACTCTCACAACGAAACTACACTGCAAAAATAAACCGGTAGTTTAGATGTAAAATTGCATTTCGCGGTAAAGAAAGATCAACAGAGCATCTTGACTTCATATCATTCTTGAATAATAAAAAAATGAATTGAATTCAAAAGAAAATGAGAAGTAAAAAAATTTACTTCCACACCAAACTTGGCGAGGAAATAATTAAACCAAGTGGCAATTACTTCAAACTGCTGTGATGGCTTCTTTGACGAGATAACCAAACGGCATACTGAAGTCAAAGAAGATGAGATTTCGGATAAAGACTGGTGACGCCAGTAAATTCTAGTAGTGTGGAGATGGAGGTGGTGGCGACTTGTAGAAATATGGTGGTGGGGGTGATGGAGATGGTGGTGGTGGAGAATTGTAGTAATATGGTAGCGGCAATTTCTTGGCAAGACCTGGGGGTAGTTTGTATGAAGGAAGCTCAACCTTGTAGGTAGGAGACGGTGGTGGTGGAGACTTGTAGACATATGGAGGTGGAGGTGAGGGAGATGGTGGTGGTGGGGACTTGTAATAGTAAGGAGGTGGTGGTGATGGAGATGGTGGGGGCGGAGACTTGTAGTAGTATGGGGGAGGTGGCGATGGAGATGGTGGGGGTGGAGACTTGTAGTAGTATGGAGGAGGTGGTGATGGAGATGGTGGTGGTGGTGATTTGTAGACATAAGGAGGTGGAGGTGAGGGAGATGGCGGTGGTGGGGACTTGTAGATGTATGGTGGTGGTGGTGATGGAGAAGGTGGTGACGGGGACTTGTAGACATACGGAGGTGGCGGTGATGGAGATGGTGGTGGTGGAGATTTGTAGACATATGGGGGTGGCGGTGATGGAGAAGGTGGCGGTGGAGATTTATAGTGGTATGGAAGTGACGGTAGCGGCAATTCCTTGTAATGGCCTGGTGGTAGTTTGTATGACGGAAGCTTGACCTTGTAGGAAGGAGGAGGCGGTGGTGAAGTGTATGTGTAAGGCTCATAAGCAGCCGTTACAGTGGTTGCTATCAGAAGAACTGCCAAGGCATAAACAGCCGGAGACCATTGCCCCGGCTTCATCTGACTCTTCATCTCCAGCAAAGTGAAAAGCAGAAGAGAAGATGCGATTTAATGATTAGTGTGTTGTAGAATAACAGAGATCGGTAGCTCTTTATATACTAAAACAATCATGAGATATGTTCGAGGAAGTACATCTGTTTAGTTAAGTGATTGAAAAGTAGTTGATTAGTGGCTTCCCACAACTATCAATTGATATCTCCATGTCGTTTATCAGGTACTTAGTGACCAAATATATGAATAAATTAAAATCCCGTGAAATTATCATTCATTAAAGAATTATTAGGTTCTTTCGTATCACATTCTGTACCGCCTCATTTCGCTTCAACTAACTCAAACCGTTCTTATTCCCACCGTACCATTTCAATGCAGAGTTTACTTTGAAAGGACTATTTTAACTAATGACTTTACGCCTAAAGCCAATGCAGAGTTCCCAAAATTTTTATAGATAAATTGATTTTATGACTATTTCTTTTCTAAACAGAAACAAAATGTTTCAGCCTAAATCCTGAAGGGGAGAGACTAGAAGGTTTCAGCCTAACCACCGTACCTCACCTGGTCATCAGTAAAACTACCATTGCCTAGAGACATTATACCTAACCGTGTAAGAGCATCTTCAACACAATAGTTATTTAGCAGTCATAGTTTGAATATTAAGAACTATGGTGAAAAAATGTCTGTAATATGCTCAATAGTTGGCTCTTTATTTTAACGGATCTCCATCCCTCTCTAGATGGTCCTTCCATATATAGAAATCACCCTATGAAAAGGAAAACAAATGTCATAATGACCATATCGGTTTGATTACCAGCACGCTAGGCCTTGGTAGTTGGTACTAACATTGTGGTAATTTCTAGCATCAAAAACTTATTCTTCACATTCATATATATAACTTGTAGTTGTAAGAATATAGTTTTGCTCATGTTTTCCAGAACATATAAATTCCTACAATAGAACTGAGATTGAGTCAGATGGATGTACCTCAAAGGTGTCAAAATACTCATCGAACTGATTGGTTGTTGGCTCCTCCAACACTTAGGCGACAAGTCGCTTGTCAACCTGCAAGCATGAAGCCAACTCTACTTTGTTGATAAAGACAAGTTTTCTTCACAAACAGCATAAATTTGAGTGGCAACTTTAGAATTGGATTTTTGTTTCAACAATCTTACCAAATTAAGAGAAAGATTGCTCGCCCAACACTGAATTACATAATGTGAAATGTTCTTCTGATCTCTCTTGGAGTTCCTACCTGTGTGCGCTTTTGCCTCACATGATGAAATCATTTTCTCCAAGCACGGGTCTATCCTTGATTCGAGGTCTGTGTTATCACCAACCATAATGATCAATCTCATGGAAAGAAAACCAAAATAGCTATGTCAAAACCGTAAAATTTGGGCAGTGGGAAAACAATACAGAAGTATGAAATTAGACACATTAACAACTACATGCCCAAAATTTCTTGTAAAAGACACTTGAAACCCATCTCTTAGAGGAACCTTAAAAGATTTCATACCCCAAAACACCTCTTTTATTTTGTTGTTATTAATAGAAGCATAAGGTTTAAGAGTTAAGGCCATTTGACTCACTGATTCTAGGACATAACTCTTCATTCCAAACGAAGTTGAGCACACTAGCATTTGAAATTTTAAGATCAAATTCATTATCAATCAAGCCCCATTTTCATATTTAAGAACTAAAATCTCCTTCCTTTTTTCTCTTAATTCAAGCTGAAACATAAGAAAACTTAGTATTCCTGTTTCTATGGCAAATCCAGCTCACTTAGCCTTCTGGTACCTTTAAGGTTCGTCTCGATGGAGAAGCATTTTATATTTTTTGATCAATTCTTTCTCAAGTTGACCACATTACGCGAGGACCAATGGCTCTGAGATTTTTGAATGCCTTCAAGCCTTCCTAACAAGTAACAACCATCTTTCTTTTTCTATTAACATTCCGGAAATGACTTCTATTCCATCACTAATCTCATCTCTATTGCAGGAGGCTTTCCAGCTACGATTAATGAATCTGTAAACTCAGGATGTGTGGTCCAGGCAGCTTCAAACTTAAATGTTCTCACGACAGCATCACAATGTTGCATTCTCAATTGAGCATCTTTGACCCTTTACACCCAAGATCCAGAAGATTGCATCGACTCGAGTTTCTCTGGAACTTCGGAATTATACTATTATTGCTGCAGGACCTGAAGCTTCTCTTCTCATTTACACTAGCAAAGTCATTAAAATCATTTACAGCTAGCCAAGTCATTAAAATCATTTACATCTAGCCAAGTCATTAAAATCGCCAGCAATCAACCAAAGCTCATCTGAATCACCCATATGATACTCAAGTTCATCCTACAACTGTGTTCTCAAATTAGCATTGGGGGCTACCATAAACAACTGATAAAATCCCAGTTGGCATGGTTGTTTAGCTTCACAGTGGCATCTGTGGCATTTATCACTTGATTAGCACTTTAACTTCACTGTAGCAAATGCTTTGTAGATACTTATTCTATGCATAATAGCGAGAGCAATTAGTAGACAAGCTTGATAAACTAATACTTCTATGAATTCTCCCCCGATTTGACAAGTAGACATTTTTTCATGGTTTTAATTCTTCAACATATTTAATTGCCAGAAAAGATCAAACAGTTGTAAACAGATCGTTTTTAAAGTAAATACAAACTTAAAATCTGTCAACACACTTATTCTACTCACTCAATAGAAAAACCTTGCTCTTATCGTGTGGGTGATGACTTGTGTATATCTTGCCACCTCTTGACCTAAAATGTCTTAAATGATCCTTTTTACCACCTCTTGACCTCCAGTTGTTATTATCTCTTCTACTATATCCTCCCACCCTTTTAACCCTTTATCTTTTGAAATCCCCCCCCCCCCCCCCACATAGCTCTAGCCCACCACGGGACTACTGAGTATTGATGAAACCTCCCATTACTTTTATATTGTAACTAGAAATTGCAAAATCCACCTTAAAAACACCTTCTTACATGCCCAACTATTTATCTACCTGAATTTTGATTGAGTAATTGGAAGGAGCATCAGTATCACTTTTCAGTAAAAAAAACCCCTTCATGGTGGAACAGAATTTGCAGTAGGTAACACAACTGAACCACAACCTATGAATGGTGAAGTTTAATGAGTGACTATTTTGCCAATTGTTTCAATAGAAACTGACTTTTATCTTCAACTTAAAGTGCTTCACACAGTCTAGTCCCCAAAGTGCAAAGCTAGAAGAATCAAATTTCTCCCTGAATGAATGAAACTAAACTAGGGTTTTAGTTCTAAGAGTAAAAATTGATGTACGGAATAGAACCCAAAACAAGATTACTCGCCTAGGGTTTCCGTTTGCTACGCCGAGAAATATAAATCCATCGCCGACCAAGTTGTCTTCTCCGGCATGGAAATCGAACAGGCAACGGCAGAATTCCGGTGAAAGTAAAATGTTGATCGCGCTCTCCGGTTTGGGCCCATAAAAAGCCCCTTCGTTGGGATTTAGACACGGATATATCCATTGCAAGCAATATAAACATATTCTTACCACTTTGTTTCTTTCTTTTTCAACCTATTTGACTTTTTGACTCATATTTGGGTCATTTTGACGGGTGAGTTGGATTACAAAACGATTCGATTTTTTGATATTTTTTTACTGTGTTATTAAGCAAAACTTTTACAACCCATGAAAAATATATTAAAAAAACTGCATCATTTTGCTATTCATATCACTGGATCAAAGTCACCCGATAAATAGTGGAAAAAACTCAAACGGGTGAAAGCGAAGAAACAAAGTAATAAGCCGTAAATCTCTCTGATCCGGTGTGTGCGAGTCGAGTCTTTAATTTTAGAGCTCCGAGTGTTAGTCTGCACCTGCACCATGTTTTAGAGAGTGGAGCTTAAGGGCCACTTTGGTAATGCGTCTGCTGTTAGCAAAGTTGATTTTCGACAACATAAGTAGCTTTAAGTGCGTTTAGTAAAAAATATTTTGAGTTTTCTAATAACGCAGCAGTTTTCACGAAGCGTGGTGGTGGGTGGAAGATGCTTTTCCGGAACATGCTATAAATTAATTTATGAACAACCGATTTTTAAACATATAATTTTCAAATTTCCAATATATATCTTTACGGAACATATACGTGTCATATATTTTTGTCATTTTTACTCCCTTGCAACCGGTTTCACAGTTGATTTAACCAACATTTTTTTTTTAATATGAATATCTAACCGTAGATTTCATGTAATATTTACCAAACAACATTTCCAACTACGATTCTCACACAACATCTTATAGCACCGCCACTATATTCCCAAATCAAGTAGTGTTATATTCATGTCGACCCAGCTCGTTTACAACCTTAGTACTAATTCAATTCAATTCTCACCGATTGTCTCGTGACTTATCTCATTTTGTAAGAACATGGTAGATGCAGGTACACTGAGGAGCCCAACGTAGACATGGTCCAGTCATTAGCAGCCAATTTTTCTATGAAATGCTGCGGTGGAGTAGCTTATGAATAGCGGTTCAAAATGAGTCATCCCACTTGGATAGGAGTGCTGTTAGACATATATAACATTCGGTGTACGTCTAAGTGTATAAAATTATAAAATTTCAAAGCAGAATTATGGCAATTTTTCTGCTTGAAATTTTGTAGCAAGACAGATGGGTGATATTTGCCACAGCAGTGACATTCACAAGCTTTTTTGGGGACTATTTCCCTGAAAATCAAATGAGAACACTGACCTTTAACTATTACATTGAAATCACAATGCAACAAATAAACTTGTAAATCAGAGTCAAAATTCCTTTTGGGCAATGAAAGATCAACAAAGTATCTCAACTTCGGATCATTCTTGAACAATACAAATGAATCGAGTTCAAAACAAAAATAAGAAGAAAAATATGGAACTTCCACACCAAATTGCACGAGGAAATAACTAAACCAAGCTGCAATTACTTCAAACTGGTGCGATATCCTCCTTGAAGCTGAGATGGTCGATAAAGGCTGGTGACGCCGAGGAGTTCTAGTAGTGTGGGGATGGAGGTGGTGGTGACTTGTAGAAATATGGTGGTGGGGGTGATGGAGACGGTGGTGGGGGAGACTTGTAGTAATATGGGTGTAGATGAGGAAGGGATGGTAGCTTGTATTGGCCTGGTGGTAGTTTGTATGGTGGAAGCTCAACCTTGTAAGAAGGAGATGGTGGTGGTGGAGACTTGTAGAAATATGGTGGTGGAGGTGAGGGAGATGGCGGTGGTGGACTCTTGTAGTAGTATGGTGGTGGCGGTGACGGGGATGGTGGTGGCGGGGACTTGTAGTAGTAAGGAGGTGGTGATGGGGATGGTGGGGGTGGAGACTTGTAGTAGTAGGGAGCATGTGAGATTTTCTTTGGGGGAGGTGGTGGTGACTTGTAGTAGTATGGAGTTGGTGGGGATGGAGATGGTGGAGGTGGAGACTTATAGTAGTATGGAGGCGGTGGTGATGGAGATGGTGGGGGTGGGGACTTGTAGTAATATGGCTTTAGATGTGGGAGAGATGTGAGCGGCAATTCCTTGTAATGGCCTGGTGGTAGTTTGTACGAATCAGAAGGATGCTCAACCTTGTAGGAAGGAGGAGGTGGTGGTGAAGCATAAGAGTAAGGCTCATTAGCAGCTGATACACTGGTCGCTATCAAGAGAACTGCCACGGCATAAACAGCCAGAGGCCATTGCCCCAACTTTGTCCGACTCCTCATCTCCGGCGACCTAAAAATCTAGAAGAGAAGATGAGATTGAATTGTTAGTGTCTTGTGTAGAATAAGAGAGATCAGGAGCTCTTTATATACTAATCAATGTTTGTGAAATGCATTTGTTTAGTGAAGTGGATTAGTGTTTGCCCAAAAAAAGGAAGTGGATTAGTGGTTTCCCACAACTATCAATTGATGCCTCCATGTTGTTTACCAGGTAATTATTGACCAGATATTTGGAAATCCTATGACCATAGTGGCTGGATTAACAGCACACTAGGCCTTATTGGTTCCGTATTGTAGCAATTTCGAACATCACAAAACTTATTCTTCGCTCATATAAGTCACTTGTAGATGTAGGAATATAGTTTTGCAAAACATATCAATTACTACAATAAAATTGAGATTGATTCCAATTGATGTACCTGAAAGGTGTCAACATACTCAACACTGCTTGGTCAACTTGCTTTCTGCTTACTCACCGAAATGATTCGTTGTCGCCTCCTCCAATACCTAGGCGACAAGTTGTTTGTGTGCTGCAACCTGCAAGACATGAAGTCAATCCCACTCTGTTGATAGAGGCGAGTTATCTTCACAAACAACAACAGAAACTAAAATGGTTGTACATTAATTGGATTCGTGTTTCCACCATGTAACTTAAAATGGAGCAAGACTGCTGGCCCAACACTAAAAGTTCTGACCTAAATTACATATTATGAACAATAATTCATCTAATCTCTACGAGTTCATTCCTATATACTCTGCCATCTGTGTGCTACATGTACAATGTTCCACGGATACCATTTCGTTCAAAGCCATCAACTAACTCATTTGGGTCAGCAAGACAGCAGAACTCAAAGCCATCAACTAACTCATTTGGGTCAGCAAGACAGCAGAACCACAAAACTAGGAATGGTGAAATGTAATGTGTGACTATTTTATCTTCAAAATTACAGTGCTTTACACAGTCTAGTCCTAAGTGTAAAGCCTGGAAGTTTATCCCTAGTTACCAAGTCAGGAGAATCGCATGAAATTTCTCAAAAATCAAATTAGCCTTCCTTCGTCTCCATCGTGCTCACAACCGTTTCAGAGTAAAATTGCAGTACACAATAGAGTTTAGCATATCACAAAACAAGATGCCTCACCCTACGCCCCACGGCTTGTCTCCTGCACTCCCCTGCGCCGGCCATCTTCCCCGGCAGCCGTTTGAAAAATGAGAAAATCAAGCAACTTTAGATCAATCAACTTTTATTTCCCATGGCTACCTAATTGATAATGTTGTTGATGGGAAACAATACATTTTCATACATGACGAGTGAAGTATTTTGCGGGGGAGATATGAATAACTCTGCGGCGATGGAAAATAATTCTCAATGTCATCTTTGACGATTTTAAAGCTTTCGCTACTTGCTTCTACATTTGAAGAGTGAGGCAATAAGTCCTTACTCATCATTACTTGATGTAATTGTTAATTTTGTCAGGCAGATGTTTCCGTATCGGATTGGTTTAAATTGAATGCTCGAATGATCTTTTCACATTTTCAGTCTTTTGATACACTCCATTTTCTTTTGACTCGAATCGGAACAAGCAGGTACATCACGAGTTTATTAGTTTTCCCAATAAATGTTATATATTCTTCATCAATTTTTGTCCCCTTTTAAAACGGTTGCAACATTACATATGGTGTAGCATTTTGTTCGTAAGCTGGGACAAAAGCGTCCTATACTATTGTTGTGACATTCACAAGCCTCTTTAAGACAATTTCCATGAATATTAAACAAGAAAATTGTAAATTCAACTCACACAATGAAACTAAACTGCAAAAATAAACTTGTAAGTTAGATGTAAAATTGCTTTTCGCAGTAAAGAAGGATCAACAGAGTATCTCTACTTTGGATCATTCTTGAATAATACAAATGAATTGAATTCAAAAGAAAATCAGAAGTAAAAAAGTAACTTCTATACCAAACTGCGCAAGGAAATAATTAAACCAAGTGGCAATTACTTCAAATTGGTGTGATGGCTTCATTGAGGAGATAACCAAACGGCATACTGAAGTCAAAGAAGATGAGATTTCGGATAAAGACTGGGACGCTGGTAAATTCTAGTAGTGTGGAGATGGAGGTGGCGGCGACTTGTAGAAATATGGTGGTGGGGGTGATGGAGATGGTGGTGGCGGAGACTTGTAGTAATATAACGGCAATTTCTTGGCAAGGCCTGGGGGTAGTTTGTATGAAGGAAGCTCAACCTTGTAGGAAGGAGAAGGTGGTGGTGGAGACTTGTAGACATATGGAGGTGGAGGTGAGGGAGATGGTGGTGGTGGGGACTTGTAATAGTAAGCAGGTGGTGGTGATGGAGATGGTGGGGGTGGAGACTTGTAGTAGTAAGGAGGTGGAGGTGAGGGAGATGGTGGTGGTGGGGACTTGTAGATGTATGGAGGTGGGGGTGATGGAGAAGGTGGTGGTGGGGACTTGTAGACATATGGAGGTGGCGGTGATGGAGATGGTGGCGGTGGAGATTTGTAGACATATGGGGGTGGCGGTGGAGATTTGTAGACATATGGTGGTGGTGGAGATTCATAGTGGTATGGAAGTGAGGGCAGTGGAAGTTCCTTGTAATGGCCGTGGGGTAGTTTGTACGACTCAGACGGATGCTCAACTTTGTAGGATGGAGGAGGTGGGGGTGAAGCGTATGTGTAAGGCTCATAAGCAGCGGTTACATAAGTTGCTATCAAAAGAACTGCAACCGAATAAACAGCCGGAGACCATTGCCCCGGCTTCATCTGACTCTTCATCTTAGGACGTAAAAAGTAGAAGAGAAGATGAGATTTAATGATTAGTGTGTTGTAGAATAAGAGAGGTCTGTAGCTCTTAATATACTAACACAGTCAGGAGATATGTTCAATGAATTACATCTGTTTAGTGAACCAATTGTAAAGTAGTGGATTTGTGGCTTCCCACAACTGACAATTGATGTCTCCATGTTGTTTATCAGGTAGCTTTTGACCTGAAATGTCATTTATCGGAAATCCCATGAAATCATCATTCTTTAAAGAACTATTATTCTTTTTGTCTCACAATTTGTACCACCTCATTTCACTTTAACTAATCCGAACCATACTTATCCCTCCGCATTATTTTGAATGCAGAGTTTACTTTGAAAAATACTATTTTAACTAATGACTTTACGCCTAAAGCCAATGCAGAGTTCCCATACTAACGACTATTTTCCTTTCTAAACAGAAAAAAAAAAAAAAAAAAAAACATGGCAAGAACATACTATCTACCTTATATCCTGAAGGGGAGAGACTATAAGGTTTCAGCCTAACAACCACCGTACCTCACCTGGTTTAGAGACATTATACCTAACCGTGTAAGAGCATCCAACACATTAGTTATTTAGCACTTATAGTTAAAATATAAAGAACTTTGGTGAAACGTCTCCAACCTGCTCAATAGTTGACTCTTTATTTTGACGGATCTCTATCCCGCTCTAGACTGTCCTGCCATCTATAGGAATCACCAGCAGATTGATTACCAGCACGCTAGGGCTTGGTACTGACATTGTGGTAATTTCTAACATCAAAAAACTTATTCTTTACACTTATATAAATCACTTGTGGTTGAGAATATACTTTTGCTCGTGTTTTGCAGAACATATCAATTCCTACAATACAACTGAGATTGAGTCAGGTTAATGTACCTCAAAATGTCAAAATACTCAACGCCGCTTGGACTCCTTGCTTTCGGCATAGTCACCGAACTGACTGGTTGTTGGCTCCTCCAAGTCGCTTGCTTTTTGCAACCTGCAAGATTTGAAGCCAACTCCACTTTGTTGATAAAGGCAAGTTATCTTCACAAACAACATAAATTCGAATGGCAACTTTAGAATTGGATTTGTTTCAACAATCTCACCAAAGTAAGAGCAAGATTGCTCGCCCAACACTGAATTACATAATGTGAGATGTTCTTCTGATCTCTCTCAGAGTTCATTCCTGTATACTGTGTGTGCTTTCGCCTCACATGATGAAGCCATTTTACTCCAAGCACGGGTTCATCCTTGATTCGCGGTCTGTGTTATCACCAACCATAATGATCAATCTCATGGAAAGAAAACCAAAATAGCTATGTCAAAATCATAAAATTTGGGCAGTGAGAAAACAATACAAAAGTATGAAATTAGACACATCAACACCTACAACATGCCCAATTTTTTGTAGAAGAAACTTAAAACCATCCCTTATATGAGCCTTACAAGATTTCTTATTTCTTTGCTGGGAATAGGAGCACAATGTTTTAAAATGAAGACCGTTTGACTCACTGATTCTAGGACATAACTCATAATTCCAAACAAAGTTAAGCACACTAGCATTTGTCACATCAACAGAAAGAGACAAAAAATAATTTGAAAATGGTTTCTAGGATCAAATTTATTATCAATCCAAGCCCCATTTTCATATTTAGAGCTAAAATCTCTTTCCTTTTTTCTCTTAATTCATTCTGAAACATGAAAAAACTCAGTATTCCTGTCTCTATGGGTGGTCCAGCTCACCTAGCCTTTTGGTACCTTTAAAGTTCATCTTGATGGAGACCACATTACGTGAGGACCAGTGGCTCCGATCTTTTTTAATGCCTTCATAACAACCATCCTTTTTTTTCTGATAACATTTCGAAAATGACTTTTATACAATTAATGAATCTGTAAACTCAGGAGTCCAGGCAGCTTCAAACTTAAACGAACGACTGATAGAAGCTTCTCACCACAGCATCAGGATGTTGCATTCTAAATTGAGCATTCCAGCAAGCCCTGTCTAGACTCTCCAGAGTACTAGCCTTGCATTGTCTAAGTTATCTTTGACCCTTTACACCCAAGATCCAGAAGATTGCATTCACTCAAGTTTCTCTGGAACTTCAGGATTCTACTATTGTTACTGCTCGACCTGAAGCTTCTCTTCTCATTTGCGCTAGCAAAGTCAAGATCGCAAGCTATCAACCAAGGCTCAACTGTGTTCTCAAAGTAGGTTTGGGCTACCATAAACAGCTGATAAAACCAGTCACCACATTTGTTCTCTTAACAGTAGCATGTATCACTTGATTAGCACTTTTTAACTTCACTGTAGCAAATACTTTGTAGGTACTTATTCTATACATAATAGCGAGCGCACTTACTAGACAAGCTTGATAAACTAATACTTCTATCGATTCTCCTCTCAATTCGACAAGTAGATAACTTATGATGATTTTAATTCTTCAACATATTCAATAGCCAGAAAGATCAAACAATTGACAAAATTGAAATTTGTATGTACTTCAAAAACAATTTAAAGTTATTCTACGCACTTCAACTTGCAACCATAACAAAACAACATACAAGCTCGTATGAGGTCCACCGAGTACCAGAAGAATAAATTGGGACATTCAAACAAACAATAATTTCCCGTCAATTTTCCCAATTGTTGGATAACAATCACACAAATGGAGAGTCTTAATTTGTTGTTGAAGCATACTTGTACGAACCATATGGTATTGTAGAACAATCACCATAGAAAGGAGATGAGTTTGGTTATCTCCAGTCCACATATAAACCGGTGACATCCAGTGCATGCCAATTGCTGGCATTGCCAAGTGTCTCACTTGACGATACATCTGTGTCAAAGATGTGTTAATACCCTATATCCCAATCTCCTAGTCAGGCAAGCATGGAAACCAACCACATCCTAATTGACAATCACTATAGTCAGGTATGCTTCAGTTGACATATTCAAGAGCATCCAAATAATGATGTACAAGTGCGTGGACTATTTCCCCCATACGTAATCTCTAAGACAATAATATTCGGTAGCTTCGGCCTACAAAGTGGCATTTTATTAATTCGAATGGTCTAGGTCAGACCTCTCCACTCCATCGCATGAATTGGTGATGATCAAGTCCAAAGGAGGTTGAACTCTTTGAGAAACAAATCTCCGAGTACTCGTAATAACGCTCCTTCGGATTTTGGACCCAAATCTAGTTGCTTCAAATGGTCATTGTCTGACCTAAGTCGCTACGTGCTTTGACAATAGATTTGTTAGATCCAATAGTGTAGCGCACAACTAGCTTCACAGAGTATACCTTATCGCCTCATAATGAACATACCATAAAATGACGCAGCTTTCTCCTTTTCCATAAAATCAAACACACACACACACACCTGTCACCATAAGCCCCAGGCTTCTTAATATTACAAAACCGCACTACCACCCCCTTACTACTTCAAGTCATACATCACTTGTACGATCATACTATTACGACTCTCCTCAACCGTCTATGCTCTAACTTCCACCCCTTACTACTTCAAGTCACGTTCCAACGGAAACCAACACTTCTTACATGCCTCCATAAATGGCATCTCTCTCTCTTTCCACTCCTCCTCATTAGAACAAATCCCCAACACAGCCTTCACCATCACAACATTGTGAGGTACATGGATCTTAACCTAAGTTACCTGGAACGCGGATCGCTCCGGTTCGTGGAACGGGAAGGGGATCGCAAAATGCCATACCCTATGGAATTCAGTACACCAAGGGTAGGCTTCTTTGGATACCTTTATAGGAGTTTTACCATTTTCCAAATCATGAATTATAAAAGTTCACAATATATACAATATTTAAAAGTCAATACTCTAAATTCCACAAATCATGAATTATAAAAGTTCACAATATATACAATATTTAAAAGTCAATACTCTAAAAACAGATGTACCTTAACATTTCTAAATTTAATTTTCCTTTCTACATAGACACTTTAGGTGAAAATAGTGAAAAAAACTGGGACCGCCAAATTGAGCGATCTGGTCCTCTGGATCACTGTTGTTTCACATTTAGGAACACGCCATCTAATTCGCAATTTGCGAGGGTACGAGTGAATTGTGGTAACACTGATCTCAACCACCAAATTTCCCTAACCCCTCTTGTCTATAAATTATCATATCCACCATCTTGATAGACACATCATCCTTTGTAGGTCTACCAAAAATTCACTACCATTGATTAGGTCTTATCTGATTGTCTCATCCCAACCACTTCATTTGGTCTCTATCTCACTCGTCTACCACCACCATTGATTTGGACCATGTCGCTTCTTCCCCTAATTGGTGCATTCCATTCCCAGGGCCTTCAATAGAAACCACCTCAAACAATTCTCCCCCTTTCCTCTCGCATTTTCATGGTTACTCATACTCATCCACCTTAGCATCCCCATTTCTATAACAGTCATTTTCTGAGGGTAGATCTTAGTAATTACCGAAACCGCAATCCAATACATCAAAGCAGGCCTAGCAGTGGGTCTATCAAACTTACCCTTCAATCTTGCTCTCTAGTATGAAGAATCAAATTTCTCAAGAATAAATTAAACCAGGGTTTTAGTTCTTGCTTACTAGTGAACGATCAATTAAAGTATCCTAGAGTAAAATTGCTGTACATAATTGAAATATAGCGTATCACAAAAGAAGATCTCTCACTTAGGGAATCCCGTTTGCTACACCCGGAGTATCCAGGTCAGATCGACTCGGGTCGTTTACAGTCCTACTACCAATACGATTCTTAAGTCAATTGAAAGAGTTGTCTGTTGCAGATTCTCTTTCCACTCAGAAAAAGGAAGACCACTTTCTTCTTTAAGGAAAAGAAAGAATCGTTCAACCACTGAAAATGAGGAACTTAAGCAGCTCTAGATCACTCCTTGTATTTTATCACACACCCTACATAAACTACTCGTGCATGACTATCTTATTAGTTATAGGGTAGACTGAAACCCTACATTAATTTAAGAAGAGTGAAGTATTTCGCTGGGGTGGAAGTGAAGACGGCGATTCTTCGTCTTTGGTTGCAAGAAAATTTCATTACCAGCTCGGAGTGGGACTACCTTAAGACTTGTTTAAGGTTGTCAAAAAGAGGTACAAAACCATAGTTTTGCCGGCATTGGATAGTTTACAGCCCTGTAAGATCCTATGTGTAATTTTTCTCTCTACACATAAGAGACCTATTTTTTTGGATGGAATAATATTCAACAATGATTTTCTCTAACGATTCAAAGCTTCCGATACTTGCTCTCTCTTGTTCTTACATTTCAAGAGTGAGCCGGGGAATTCTCGGTCTTCATCACTTTATGCAACTGTTTAATTTTTTGTTTTGGTATCAGATTGAATCGCAAGGCTCATAAGAAGCTGATACACTAGTTGCTATCAGATTGAATTGGGAACTATTTCCATCAAACTGGCAATTTATAGGTAACTTTGCTTTTTGCGGTAATGAAAGATCAACAAAAAATCTCGAATTTGGATCATTCTTGAATAATACAATTGAATCAAATTCAAAAGAAAATCAGAAGAAAAAAAGGAATTTCCAGACCAAACTGCCCGAGGAAATAAATTAAACCAAGCGGCAACTTCTTCAAACTGACAGTCGAACAGCATACTGAAGTCAAAGAAGATGAGATGTCCCATAAAGGCTGGTGATGCCGAGATATTCTAGTAGTGTGGAGATGGAGGTGGTGGTGACTTGTAGAAATATGGCGGTGGTGGTGATGGAGATGGTGGTGGTGGAGACTTGTAGTAATATGGTAGCGGCAATTTCTTGGCTAGGCCTGGCGGTAGTTTGTATGACGGAAGCTCAACCTTGTAGGAAGGAGACGGTGGTGGTGGAGACTTGTAGACATATGGAGGTGGAGGTGAGGGAGATGGTGGTGGTGGGGATTGGTAGATGTAAGGAGGTGGGGGTGATGGAGATGGTGGTGGAGGGCTCTTGTAGTAGTATGGTGGAGGCGGTGATGGAGATGGTGGTGGTGGAGACTTGTAATAGTATGGAGGAGGTGGTGATGGAGATGGTGGGGGTGGAGACTTGTAGTAGTATGGAGGAGGGGGTGATGGAGAAGGTGGGGGTGGAGACTTGTAGACATAAGGAGGTGGAGGTGAGGGAGATGGTGGTGGTGGGGACTTGTAGATGTATGGAGGTGGGGGTGATGGAGAAGGTGGCGGTGGGGACTTGTATACATACGGAGGTGGCGGTGATGGAGAAGGTGGTGGTGGAGATTTATAGTGGTAAGGAAGTGACGGTAGTGGAAGTTCCTTGTAATGGCCTGGGGGTAGCTTGTACGACTCAGACGGACGCTCAACCTTGTAGGAAGGAGGAGGTGGTGGTGAAGCGTATGTGTAAGGCTCATAAGCAGCCGTTACACTGGTTGCTATCAAAAGAACTGCCATGGCATAAATAGCCGGAGACCATTGCCCCGGCTTCATCTGACTCTTCATCTCCGGTGACGTGAAAAGTGGAAGAGAAGATGAGACTGGATAATTAGTGTGTTGTAAAATAAGAGAGATCTTTAGCTCTTTATATACTAATAATCCATTTATGAGCAATGTTTGTGAAATGCATTTGTTTAGTGAAGCAACAGAAAAGTAGTGGGATTAGTGGCTTCCCACAACTATCAATTGATGTCTACATGTTGTTTATCAGGTAATTTTTGACCAGATGTATGAATAAATAATCGTTCATTGAAGAATCATTAGGTTGTTTCCGTCTCACAATCTGTACCGCCTCATTTCACTTCAACTACCTCAAATTGTCATTATTCCCTCAGCATCATTTTCGATGCAGAGGTTACTTTGGAAAGACAATTTTAACAGATCATTCAACTATTGTTGCTTCTAGATCTGAAGATTCTCTTCTCACTTATCCAAGAAAAAGTCATTTAAATCACAAGCCATCAACCAAAGTTAATCAGAATCACCCGTATAACTCAAGTTCACCCCAGAACTGTGTTCTCAAAGAAGTAGGATTGGGGCTACCATAAACAGCTGATGAAAACCCAGTCAGCATAGTTGCTTCTCTTCATAGTTCACAGTGGCATGTATTACTTGATTAGCACTTTAACTTCTTCATAAACAGCTGAAGGAAAAGCGATTCACGCATGGTGAAAACGGGATTTTTCGGGTCTGGTTCGGCTACAAGTCTCAACGAAATTTTCCATGAAGGTGAACAAGTGGGAATGACCATGCATTTTAGACAAATATTGAAGTCCAATAGAATGACCATGCATTTTACATGACATGCGTCTTCCTCCCTATATTTAGCAAACTAGAAAGTAAGAATGCAAAATTATGTGTCTATCTCTCTCCTCCCGTATATAGCAGATTTACATATTTTACCTTTACATAACTTTAAAGGGTACAAAATAAATTTTACGGAGCAATCACTACAAATGTGTTTAAAACATGAGATGCTCCAATAGTTGTTAGGATGATTTCAAATTTATTTATTTATTTATTTGTTTATTTATTTATTCTAACTGAATGATGGGGAACGTCATCACATATTAAGTGTCTAAAATAATGCACGGTGAAGATAAAAGTACATAAACCACAGCGACTCATGAATTACCGCGCTAGCGACAACCACCAGAAACAAAATGAGACAAAACAGAGACTAGAGAAACCTGGTTGATACACCAACCGACTTCAATATAATAGTGCAAAGATCCAGTAATACGATTCAGAAACCAAAGATGCTACCAAGGAAATCAACTGAGCTACAAAAGGATGAAACGAATGGTAACTTTAAAAGAAAGGTAAAGCAAAAGGAAACACTAACGGGCTTCGATTTAACAATGACACGCTACAGCATTGATTAATTCCTGGCAAGTCCCTAAATGATGACGGTCCTGTCATCTAGAAATCAGCCTATCAAGAGGAAAACAGATTCTTCAAGCTAGGCCTTAGTTCTGCCTTGTGGCGATTTCTAACATCACAAAATTTATTCTTTTACGCTAATATAAATCACTTGTAACATCAACCGAAATCAATCTGATAGGTTTCGAAAAAAATATATTCCTGAGAGAGGTTGAAACGAGCATGAGCCTGCACAATATGTTCTTGAGAGCCGAGTCTAAACCAGTTACTATCCGTTCCACGTAGACTCAGCTCATTAAGAGCACAACTATCAGTAGGATTCTTTTATCTGTTGAAATTTTCTTCCATTGCAGAGTATATTCAGCTAATAGAAGGGAAAAAGCACATCAAAAAAAAAATGGAGAACTATCAACAGTTGAAAAATGAGAAAATCAAGCAACTTTAGATCACTCATCTTCTATTTCTCACACACCCTATATAAATCACTCATGCATGGTTATCTAATTGATAATGTTGTTTGATCGGAAACAATACATTCGCATTCATAACGAGTGAAGTATTTTGCGGGGGAGAAATAAATTACTCTCCTGGGATGGAAAAATATTTCTCAATGTCTTCTTTGACAATGTAAAAGCTTTCGCTGCTTGCTCCAACATTTGAACAGTGGGGCACTAAGTTTTTACTCTTCATTACTTGATGTAATTGCTAAACTGTCAGGTAGATGTTTGGTATCGGATTGGATCAAATTGAATGCTCGAGTGATTTTTCACATTTTCAGTCTTTTGATACACTCCATTTTCTTTTAACTAGAATCGGGATAAGAAGATACAGCAAGAGTTCATTAGTTTTCCCAATAAATGTTATACATTCTTCATTAGTTTTTGTTCCCTTTTAAAACAGTTGCAACATTGGATATGGTGTAGCATTTTGTTCGTAAGCTTCGACAAAGCGTCCTATAATATTGTTGCGACATTCACAGGCTTTTTAAGACAATTTCCATGAACATTAAATAAGAAAATTGTAACTTCAACTCACACAATGAAACAACACTGCAGGAATAAACTGGTAATTTAGATGTAAAATTACTTTTCGGGTAAAGAAAGATCAACAGAGGATCTCGACTTCGGATCATTCTTGAATAATACGAATGAATTGAATTCAAAAGAAAAAAGTAATGTCTACACCAAACTGTGCGAGGAAATAAATAAACCAGGTGGCATTTACTTCAAACTGGTGTGATGGATTCTTTGAGGAGATAACCAAACGGCATACTGAAGTCAAAGAAGATGAGATTTCGGATAAAGATTGGTGAAGCCGGTAAATTCTAGTAGTGTGGAGATGGAGGTGGTGGTGACTTGTAGAAATATGGTGGTGGGGGTGATGGAGATGGTGGTGGAGGAGACTTATAGTAATATGGTAGCGGCAATTTCTTGGCAAGGCCTGGCGGTAGTTTATATGACGGGAGCTTAACCTTGTAGGAAGGAGATGGTGGAGGTGGGGATGGGTAGACGTAAGGAGGTGGGGGTGATGGAGAGGGCGGTGGAGGGCTCTTGTAGTAGTATGGTGGTGGGGGTGACGGGGATGGTGGTGGTGGAGACTTGTAGTAGTAGGGAGCATGTGAAATTTTCTTTGGAGGAGGAGGTGGAGACTTGTAGTAGTATGGAGGTGGTGGGGATGGAGATGGTGGAGGTGGGGACTTGTAGTAGTATGGAGGAGGGGGTGAAGGAGATGGTGGTGGTGGTGACTTGTAGACATATGGAGGTGGTGGAGATTCATAGTGGTATGGGTGAGGATGTGGGAGAGATGGGAGCGGCAAATCCTTGTAATGTAATGGGGGTAGTTTGTATGATTCAGACGGATGCTCAACCTTGTAGGAAGGAGGCGGTGGTGAAGCGTATGTGTAAGGCTCATAAGCAGCCGTTACACTGGTTGCTATCAAAAGAACTGCCAAGGCATAAACAGCCGGAGACCATTGCCCCGGCTTCATCTGACTCTTCATCTCCGGCGACGTAAAAGTGGAAGAGAAGATGAGACTTAATGATTAGTGTGTTGTAGAATTAGAGAGAACGGTAGCTCTTTATATACTAACACAATCAGGAGATATGTTCAATGAAGTACATCTGTTTAGTGAAGCAATTGAAAAGTAGTGGGATTAGTGGCTTCCCACAACTATCAATTGATGTCTCCATGTTGTTTATCAGGTTTGAAACATTAAAGAATTATTAGGTTTCTTCGTCTCTTATTTCAATTCAACTACTCAAACCGTTTTTATTCCCTCCACATCATTTTCAATTCAGAGGTTACTTTGGAAAGACAGTTTTAACAAATTAGTCTACTATTATTGCTTCTAGACCTGACGATTCTCTTCTCATTTACCCTAGAAAAAGTCATTTAAAACCTCAAGCTATCAACCAAAGCTCATCAGAATCACCTCATAGTACTCAATTTCACCCTAGAACTGTGTTCTCAAAGTGGGATTGGGGCTACCATAAAGAGCTGATAAAAACCCAGTCAGCATAGTTGCTTCACCTCACAGTGGCATATATCACTTGATTAGCACTTCAGCTTCTCTGTAGCAAATTCTTTGTAAGTAGTTATTCTACGCGTATTAGCAAGAGCACTTAGTACACAAGCTTGATAAACTAATGCATGCCCCGCAGTTCGACAAGTAGATAATTTATCATGGTTTCTTTCTTCAATTGCAAAAAAAGTTCAAACAATTGTAAATAAATTGTTTTTAAAGTACATGAGATAAAAACAAAAAAGTTGTCAACACACTTAGTCTACTCATTGCAACTTACAACCACAACAACAAAACTACATACAAACTCGTATTAGGTTCACCCGAGTTTCAGAACACACATACCTCTGTCAGCATCAGCCCCGAGCCCCGGGCTTCTCAATACTACAAAACCATACTACCACACCCCATCACCTGTACAAACATACTATTACGATTCTTCGCAACAATTTATGCCCTAAACCTCCACCACCTTACTACTGCAAGTCAAATTCCAACGGCAACCATCACTTCCACCCCCATTTCATTACATGCCTCCATAAATTCCATCTCTCTCTCTCTCTCTCTCTCTCTCTCTCTCTCTCTCTCTCTCTCTCTCTCTCTCTCTCTCTCTCTCTTCACACGTCCTCACTAGTACAAATCCCCAACGCAGCCTTCACAATCACAACCTTGTGAGGTACATGGATCTCAACTACCAAATTTCCCTAACCACTCCTCTTGTCTATAAAATCATCATATTCACCATCTTGATAGACACAACATCCTTTGTAGGTCTACCACAAATTCTCAACCCAACAACTTTGGTTGTTTTGGACCATGTCGTTCTTCTAATTGGTGCATCCCATTCCCAGGGACTTCAATAGAAATCACCTCAAATATTAATTCTCTCCCTTGTCTGTGACATTTGTTATGGTTACTCTACTAATCCACCTTAGCATCCCCATTACCAATTGCCGAAACCTCGATCCAACACATCAGAAGCAGGTCTTGCAGTGGGTCTATCAAACTTACCCTCCAATTCTTGCTCTCTCGTATGAAAAATCTGTCATGAAACTGGGGGTCTTAGGGTGCAATTAAGCAAAGGTGGGGGTTAGTTTTATAGTTTAGTAAACTCTAGGGGTGTTTTTGTATTTTCTTATTCCTAGCTGAAAACTAAGTATATGTCACAGTGATTGTATCAGAGAAGGGCATGAAATCAATATCAAACAATTTCTGAATCTATCTCAATTCTCTCTGCATCTTCCCTTCGATTCTTCTTCTTCGTTCTCTTTCTCGGTAAATCACCGGAGATTTCTCCGATTCAGGTCAGGAACTCTCAGTTCCTGACAAAATCAAATAAAACTAGGTAGGGTTTTAGTTCTTGCTTACAACGATCAATTAAGGTATCACAAAATGCAGTACAGAATTGAAATTTAGCGTATCACAAAAAGAAGATCTCTCACCTAGGGTTTCCCGTTTGCTAAGACCTTCGGTCTTCCTCCAGCACAGTGTCGAGAACGATAAAATTCCTCGCCGACCAAGCTTCCCCTGCGCCGGCCGTCTTCTCCGGCAGCTGTTTGTGTTTGTTCGGCGCCATGGAAATCGAACACGCAACGGTAGAATTCCGGTGAAAGTAGTGTGATTGATTTATTCTCTTCTCTTTTCGAACTGGGTTATAGTATTGTTGTTGATCGCGCCCTCTCCGATTTGGCCCATAAAAGTCCTCCTTTCGTTGGGCTTTAAGATAGGTACCCCAAATCTCTGGACTAGAGCCTATATTTAGGCTCTTATGGCATGTTTGGTTTTCTAGTATTAGTGGTATTAACTAGTATTGGACTAATTATAGTACTGTGATTATTAATACTTTGTTTGATTTGTTCTGGATTAAATTTAATACGGGTAATAAATAGTAAAAAACATTGGTCTAATACCCTATTTTAATACCCTCCCCCAGGAGAGTATTAACAGTATTGGACTATTCAGTATAGTTGGAATTGAACATTAATTGCACCAACAACTATTCATAATACTTTTTTACGGTACATAACCAAACACAGTATTAAATATAAGACAGGTAATCCAGTCCAATCCTATCCGACCTAGTCCAGTACAGTCCAGTCCGGCTAGTCCGGAAAACCAAACGTGACTTTAATGGCTACTTTAGTGTTCTGGAGTTTTTTTTTTTGAAATGGGAAATATATTAAGACTTAGGGCAGATTAATGTCTGCCAAATATTCAGTACAAAGGAAGTCAGGACATACTACGCACCAAGTTAGTATATTTGGTGATCATGAACCATACAAGCATAATTTATCAGCTAGTTGATTTCCTTCTCGGGAAACCCAACATACACTAGATACATTGAAAGCCACTAATTTTCTAGATAGATCTTGAAACAGTCGAGTCTTCTCGGAACCACCGAATGGCACCGAGCCCGAAGCATAGTCCTTCTTTTTCAACATAGCATTAACTTTCTGCTGTAACTCCTTGGAATCCGTTTCGACCTCCGTAAAAGTAAATCCGTAGCTCGAAATGAGGTCAAGCCCTGTTCGCATGGCCACTGCTTCCAGAATAGAAGAGTCCGAATTGAACGGAATCGGAAAACACCAGGCACGAACGAATCTTCCTGAAGAATTTCTGATGATAGCTTCTCCGGAAGCTGTTCTGGAGGATCGGCAACAAGCGGCATCGAAATTGACCTTAAGAGAGCCCTCCATCAGAGGTTTCCATTTCTTTTGATGTGGATCTGAACCTGCAACAGAAACCTCAACACAAATGTAAGTCGATTCAATAAACTCTTGATTTTTTTGCTCTGCTATTCGAAATCAGCAGGTTTTGATTCACAGACTCAGATTGATTTTTTTTTTTTTGTTTCTTGAGCTCCAAAGCTCCCACAGAACTCAGGCGAACAAAGATCCGTGTGATTTACGAACCCCATGCATAAATTCAGTCAAACAAGTTCGGAGGGGCAAATTTTTTGACACGAATTGGAACGGCAAATCAGAAGATTTCCAAACTTTTTCAACCCAAGGGCAAAACATGAGGAGATGAGAAGTATTTTCAGTAGCCCTCAAACACAGAGCACAAGTGGCAGGTATATAAATCCCTTTCTTGTTTGAATTTGCAGTGGTAGGGAGCAAGTTATTTAATAAACGCCAAATGAAGATTTTTATCTTATTTGGGATTTGTAGATTCCAGATCATGTTAATAGAACTGTTGTTGCTACTCGTACTAGCAATGTTAGACATGATATCTTCATTAGTAAAGTGAAAGCAACATGGTAACCAGAGCGAACAGTATATAAACCATCTTTGGATTGAGACCAAACAAGAAAATCATTATCCTGAGTATTGATTCTAGGAATGTCAAGAATAGCTTCGGCCTCATGAGCAGAAAAATTTTGTTTAATAATGGTACTGTTCCAATCACCAGTATTAGTGAACAGGTCCCTGACTAAAGTATCATTAGGCAACAAATTGGGGCCAGTAGATTTCCTACCCAAACCAATGGGTATCCACCTGTTATAATAAATCAGAGTATTAGCCTCATTCCCAATACCATGCCTAAAACCCTTCCAAACTATGTCTCTAGCAAAGACAAGACCTTTCCAAATACAAGATGAACGTCTAGTTGGATAGGAAGATAAAGGATTCGAAAAATGATAATATTTACCCTTCATAACCTTAGCCACCAAAGAAGGGTTTCTCCCAAAAACGCCAAACTTGTTTCGCTAAGAGAGATAGGTTAAAATCATGAAAATTCCGAAAACCCATCCCACCATCCTTCTTAGGAATGCACATTCTATTCCAATTCCTCCAAACTATCCCTTTAGAGTCAATATTGCTATTCCACCAGAATTTTGGAAGGATCTTATGGATTTCATCGCATAAGGATAGGGGAAGAAGATACATAGACATGATATAAGTAGGGATAGCTTGAGCTATAGCCTTAATAAGGACCTCCTTTCCTCCAAAAGACAGGATTTTACTTTTCCAATCCATAGTTTTGGTCATAACACGTTGTTTAAGGCCTGAAAAGCAGCTAGTAGAGTTTCTACCTAAGATTACAGGAAAACCCAAATACTTATCATGACCTGAAAGAATAGGAATTTGGAAGATGGTAGCAATATCCCTCCTAATATTGTTTGGAACTTTGGGACTAAAAACTAGCGAAGACTTATCCTTATTTATCATTTGTCCCGACGCATTACAATAAAGACTAAGAACAGAATTTAAAGTGATGGCATTAGGCACAGTAGCTTTCTCAAAAAGTAAACAGTCATCCGCAAATAAAAGCTGAGAAATACTAGGGCCGTACATACTAGCTTTAACCCCTATTAAAATATTATCTCATTTAGCTTGGTTAATAAGACTAGACAAACCCTCCGTACAAATAACAAAAAGTTAAGGAATCAAGGGATCACCTTGACGTAAACCACGTTCGGGGTAAAAGTTTGGAGTTTTTTGCCCATTTATGAGAACACTAAAACTGACCGTTGAAACGCAACTCATAATACATTGAATTAAGGTAGTTGGAAACCCAAGTTTATGAAGAACGGATGAAAGAAAACCCTATTCAATGCGATCGTAAGTCTTGGCCATATCTAATTTTAGCGATAAAGACCCAATTTTACTCTTTTGATTATGCATGGTGTGAAGAGTCTCCATAGCAATTATAGCGTTATCGGTAATAAGTCTTTCTTTAATAAAAGCAGATTGAGACTCGTCATTTATATAAGGGAGAACATGACGCAATCTGTTAGCTATAGATTTGAAAATAATTTTATACACCACATTGCACAAACTAATAGGACGAAAGTCCGTTACTTTTTTAGCGTCTTTTTTCTTAGGAATAAGAACAATACAAGTCTCATTAAGCTTACCAATATCACCCCCATTGTTTAAAAAGTTGAGGCAGCAAGACGTGATGTCATTCCCTATTTCATTCCAATAAGTTTTGTAAAAAATAGCTGGGAGACCATCCGGTCCGGGAGCTTTAAGGGGGTGCATATCATTTAAAGCAACAACAATTTCTTCTTCCGTAAAAGGTTTGGTAAGATCAGAAAGCATCGTAGACGTAAAGGTTTGAGGGATAGCATTAATCACACTATCGAAATAACAGTTGTCACTTTTAAACAAGTTTTTGAAATAATCAGTAAAAGCATTTCCTATATTAACCGGGTCAGTGACTAAAGTGTCATCATCCTTGTGGATGAAGGAGATATGATTTTTACGTTTTCTGTTAGACGCCGTTTTGTGGAAAAAGGCCGTACTTTTATCTCCCTCCTTAAGCCAAATGGCTCTAGATTGTTGTCTCCACCTTAACTCCTCATTAGCATTCAAAGTATTAATCTCCTTAATGGTGTTTTGGATGTTTTTCAGGTTAGAGGCAGTGGGGGCCATACTGTTCAGTATATTTAGGCGTTGGTGAAGATCACGACGATTACGATTCTCCTCTTTATGTTTTCGTTGACCCCATATCTTAAGTTCTTTCGTTAGGACAGTAATTTTCGAATGTACAAAATGTAAATTGCGTAAATTAGCGGTAGGATAATGGTTCCATACCTGATGTATTAATCTCCTGCATTCATCAAATTTAGTCCACTCGGCAGCGAAGTGAAAACGCCTCGGGCCAAGATGCTGCTGATGAATAGTGCTCAAAGACAGTACCACCGGTATGTGATCTGATCCCGTACACAGCAGGTATCCTACGCCAATATTACAGAATAACGATTCCAAGGAATGATTGAGAACTGCACGATCAATTCTTTCCGCTACAAAGGCACTTCCTTGTCTCCTATTGTTCCAGGTAAACTGGTAGCCTTTAAACCCAATATTTCTTAAGTTACAGTCTGCTAGGACACTTCTAAAGTCTTGTAACTGTCGTCAACTCCTCATTCTTCTCCCTTTTTTCTCCTTTTTGTGATAGGATTTCGTTGAAGTATCCAATTACAACCCAAGGATTAGACACCCCTGGGTTCATCCGTCTTAAAGATTCCCACGAAAACTTTCGATTATAAGTAATGGGATCCCCGTAGAAGAACGTAGCATAAAAGCCTTTATCCTTTGCATCAGGCGGACGAATAAAGGCATGGACATAAAACTTGTGAATTTTAAGAATTCGCACATCAACATCATTTTTCCAGAATAAAGACAATCCACCCGAAAGCCCTTCTCGTGGAATAGCAATTCCTTGAGAAAACCCTAACTTGAACTTACATTGATTGGCCTGAGAAGAGGTCTGCTTTGTTTCCAAAAGGAAGAGAATATCCGGCAAACTTCTTCTACAGAGGGAAAATAAAGACTGGAATGTGCAGGATTTCCCCAATCCCTGCACATTCCAACTGATGATTTTCATTGTGATCGGCAGGACCGGTTCTCGCCGGTCTCTGCCGCTTGGTGGGTAAGAGATAGGTCTCGATTACCCGAAGAAGTTGTTTATGATGTGCTAGATTCATCCACATATTTCTTTTTCTTGTTATCCTTGGTAAGGCCAGATGTGTGCTCTGCTTCCTGATGTATTATCATAGCCTTCTCTCCTTCTGGAACCTGCTTTCTTTTAGTCCAAGTAGACGTTGTTGGTGATGTGGAAACTGATTCTGCTCGCCCGTGAAAAAGCCCATACTTCTGTCGAAAAAGACGAGAGTCTTCCATAATATCACAGTCTTCATCTTCCCCGACATCCACCGAATTAAGTTCATGTAACATCTCTCTTATAGACTCTTTTTTTGTTGACGAGCATAAAACTCCTTTTCTTCGTTAGTCATACCCAAATCCTCGTCGTCATCTTCGTAGGATCCACCAGTATAGTTTGGCCCCTGTATGTTTGGACCGTCTGAACCCACAATTGAAGATTTTGATGCAGCAGATGGACCAAAAACATGAGCCATGTCCGTCGTTAACCCCAAGACTTAATTGATCATTGCTTTGTTGGTTAGCCACTGACCATACAAAAGAGGAAGATCCTCTACTTTAATGTTCTTAGCCTTACCTTCAGGGCAATACTTGACCTCATGTCCCATTCGACCACAGTAGGAGCATACATTCGGCAATCTTTCGTACCGAATCCAAACATGGACATCCCGACCTTTTTCAATTGTTACTTTTTTGGCTCTGGGAAGGGGGTCGTTAACATCCAATCCTAATTGAATCTTAATAGTTTTCCCCGCAAGTATACCTTTTGTCTGAACTTCAACGTCTTCCACCGTTCCCAAACTGTGCTCGATCTCCTTTCTGATTAGTTCCGTCTGACTTTTGGAAGGCAACCCCGAACGTGGATTTTCAGCGAAGTTTCAGAAAAATCCAAATATGATATGTCCTCCATCGAAGTATCCCACTTCCTCATAACGATCAAGTCACCGAAAAGGAACCATGGTTGGGAATTATACACCATGTTAACCGATTCCTCCGAATCGAAGGAAAACTGGTAGATATAATCCCCTTTGGGTACCACGTTCATTCCCAGTGGGTCTTTCCAAGCTTTAGCCATTTGTATTTGTAGAACGCCCAAATTGATTGTTTTTGCTGAGAAAATCTTTCCGAAGATACTTTTGCTAAACACCTTCTTTGCATCTTCTCTTGCTTCCACTGATAATTTTGTGGACGATCTTTCTTGTTCGGTGAGTTGAAGATGATCCAGGAGGTGTGTGAGGTCGAGATTAGCAATATCCACAGTGTGTGGGTGAGCCATGGTTGCACGATAGGATACTGGTAAACAAATTTTGGGATGAAGAAAAACTGGGAATATGAATTTTAATCGAAAGAACTAGGGAGGAAACTGCTGGAAACCGTCAAGAACCGACGGAATCCGAAATTGTAGGCCAAATTGAAAGAATCACGGAAGGATTAGAATGAATATTTCGAAAAAATCGGAAGATTGCAATCTCCTTCGGAAGAAGGAAACTGCCAATGTAGTGGATACGTAAGAGATGCCTACAATCGCGGGTGAGGAGAGAGGTGAGAGCGTTTTTAGAAATGTTATCACAATAAGTTTTTACATATTAATTTTTTAAGATTCCAGTGTTCTAGAGTTATACTAGAGAATGACCCGTCCTGTTGGGACTAAAATTATTTAATTTAGTTGATAAACGTTGAAGTATTTAAGACAATGATTAACACATAAAAATAATTAACTAAAATGACAACCGTTTAAGATTAAAAATAAAAGAAAAAAATGAAGTGTTGGTGAGATGAGAAGAGAAATAGAGAATGTCAGTGGGTATAGCCAATTCCATGTCAGTGGGGCAACATGTCAAGTCAAACAAATAATGAGAATGGTTGAAGATCTAAAGGCCATAAATCATTCAATCCAACGGTTCAAAATCAAACACATAGATCTCTGTGAACAGTAAAACGCCGTCCTTCTTTAGTATACTCCCTCCGTCCCGTCCAATTCTTGAATTTTTCTTTTTTGGGACGTCCCAACCAATTCTTGAAATTTTCCTAAAATAGAAATTTTTTACACCCTAAAATACCATCTTACCCCTAAAAAAAATACATCATCTCATTTCAATTGGACCTAATTAAATTGAATTAACAAAATAATCCAATTTAATTAGGCTCAAAACATATTACTCTCGTTAATGAAGTCAACTAGTAAATGCCTTTACAACCCATTAGCCCAATTCTAAACCCTAATATCAAACATCAGTCTCATTGTTCTCATTGTTCTTCCTTCACTGCCGCCTGAGGGTGAGAAGAGAGAGAGAGAGGGATGAAGAGAAAGAAAGGTTGGAAGGGGCATAGGATGGTGATAGATCTTCATCCTCCAAGGTCGTTGCCACCGGAGACAACAACAAATCGGATGGAGGAGAGGGAGGGAGAGAGAGGCGGACGGTAGAAACCCGCCGCCGCCTCCATCTCCATCTCTCTGTCTCTCTTCAAAGCGAGCGCGGCGGAGGCAACGACGGTGTTGAGTGTTCTGTTCTGTTTTTAGATCTGAGGTATGCACGGTTCTTCTTCTCTCTTCCTTTCCCTCTTCCCCTATTCTTCTTCTTCTTCATCTCTTTGTCATGCTGTTGTTTTTTTGATTTCAGATCTGATTTTAGATCTCAGGTGCGGCGGCGGCAGATCGCGTCCGCCTCAATCATCTTCCTCTATTCTTGTTCTTCATCTCTAAAAAGTTGTTCTTGGTGCCTCAATCATCTCCCTGAGGCGGCGTTCTTGGCGGTTGGGTTGTTAAGCTGCTGGTAGTTGTGGGTTGTTGTCCGTGGCGGTGACGGATCTCCGGCGACAGGTCGTGGCCTTGGCAGATCAAACTTGTTAAGCTGGTGGTGGTTGTGGGTTTCGGTGTTTATGTTGTTGTTAATCAAGTTGAGAGAGACGAGAGAGAGCGGGACACAGATTGAACATGTGTTCATGAAATTGTGAATTTCTGTTCTTTGGCCATAGGGTTGGTTGTGGTTGTTTACAGTGTAATTGTTGTTGTTAATCAATCTGAGAAAGATTAGAGAGGGGGGGAGATAGAGGGACACAGAGTGAAAATTGGTTGGAGGAGAAGGGGTATTATAGACATTTTACAGCGTTTTTAATAAAGCAACCCACCCAGTTTTTTCAAGAACTGGGTGGGACGGAGGGAGTATACATTAAGTCTCTCACATGGTGAAAAATTCAGTAATTTCTGGTCTCGTTTTCCTTATTCAAATCATCTAGTTAAAAGCTGTTGAGTAAATCATGTATAACTATAGTTACCGGACGTGACATTTAAGACTACAAATACAATATATAAATATGAAATTATGACACATCTCTCAAATTTTATAAAAACGCATTGGAGCTGGCCCACGCTTAAAACCAGCACAACCCGCACCAAATGACCCAAAACCGGTCCCAGACAGGACCCCTCCAACACCCAAATCGAACCAGCCCCCTAACCCCCATTATGGCCCCAACCTGGTGCAAATCAACTCGTACATAAACCGCCCCGATCCCACCCCACCAGGTCGGTTCTCCCCTCTAAACATCACTCTTTATTAATATATATATATATATATATATATATATATATATTAATAATATGGGTAAAATACACTTTCCACCTCTATGATTTGATGAAAATACACTTTGGCCTCTTAACGTTTAGAAAATTCTCGTTGCACCCTTGTAACGTAAAAAAGTTGGGACACATAGCACCTTTCTATCATGTTCCGTTAAGAATGTGGGTGCAAACATTTTCTTTGGACCATATTGTCCATGTATTTTTGGACTATATTACCTTTGTTTACTGTCAAGAACACAACCAATCTCATCTTTATCGAACTCAAAAGATTTAGTCCAAACTTAAGTTACTACTTACTATGATACATAAAATACACAGGATGCAAGTTGAAAGCATGGTCAACATATCTTTTGATACCATTTGACAATACCCATTTTTTTTCAAGAAGAGCTCTCAACCACAGACTCATTGCCAAATCGGTGTTATCACCACACCAAATCGAACTCTCAACCACACCAAATCGAGTTCCCACCCACAGTACCATTCAATCGGATTATGAAGGAACTTCCCTGAACTGAATCATAAATCTGAACCCAGTCCATTCGAAACTCCCAACTTGGGACAATCAAACACAATAAATTTCAATTTGACTCAATTTGGCTGAAGAGCTCTGCTGACCCAAACACAATATATTTTGTTGGACGGAAAACATTCAATAACATTTTCTCTAATGATTCGAAGCTTCCGTTACTTGCTCTCACCTTTTTTTTTTTTTTTTTTTTTTTTTTTTTTTTTTTGTGGTTTCCCAACCGGTTCCGGGGCTTCGCCGTAATCCGGTCCAACCCGGGTCGCATGCCTAGGTATGACTAGTGAGTCTCCCAGTGAGAATTTTTTACATACACAAGGACTCGAATCCGCGACCTGCTAAAGCGGAACCAAGTTGCTTACCACTTGGACCAACTCCCATTGCTTACTCACCTCTTCTTTCATTTCACAAATGAGCAGGTGAATTCTCGCTCCACATTACTTTATGTAATTGTTTATTTTGTCGTTTCGGTATCCGATTGAATTGCAAGGCTCATAAGAACCTGATACACTGGTTGCTATCAGATTGAATTGGGGACTATTTCTATCAACATTGGATAAGAACGTTGTAACTTTAACTCTCACAATGAAACTTCACTGCAAAAATAAACTGGCAATTTCAACGTAAAACTGCTTTTTGCGGTAATGAAAAATCATACAATGTATCTCGACTTTGGATCAATCTTGAGTAATACAATCGAATCGAATTCAAAAGAAAATCAGAAGAACAACAAGGAATTTCCACACCAAGCCACCTGAGGAAATAAATTAAACCAAGCGGCAATTACTTCAAACTGGTGTGATGGATTCTTAGAAGGAGACAACCAACAGCATACTGAAGAAGAGATGTCCGATAAAGGCTGGTGACGCCGAGAAATTCTAGTAGTGTGGAGATGGAGGTGGTGGTGACTTGTAGAAATATGGTGGTGGGGGTGATGGAGATGGTGGTGGTGGAGACTTGTAGTAATATGGTAGCGGCAATTTCTTGGCAAGGCCTGGCGGTAGTTTGTATGACGGAAGCTCAACCTTGTAGGAAGGAGACGGTGGTGGTGGAGACTTGTAGACATATGGAGGTGGAGGTGAGGGAGATGGCGGTGGTGGGGACTTGTAGATGTAAGGAGGTGGGGGTGATGGAGATGGTGGTGGAGGGCTCTTGTAGTAGTATGGTGGTGGTGGCGACGGAGATGGTGGTGGAGGGCTCTTGTAGTAGTACGGAGGAGGTGGTGATGGAGATGGTGGGGGTGGAGACTTGTAGTAGTAAGGAGGAGGGGGTGACGGAGATGGTGGTGGTGGTGAGTTGTAGACATAAGGAGGTGGAGGTGAGGGAGATGGTGGTGGTGGAGATTTGTAGACATATGGGGGTGGTGGAGGAGATTTATAGTGGTATGGAAGCGACGGTAGTGGAAGTTCCTTGTAATGTCCTGAAGGTAGTTTGTATGACGGATGCTCAACCTTGTAGGAAGGAGGAGGTGGGGGTGAGGCATATGAGTAAGGCTCGTAAGCAGCGGTTACACAGGTTGCTATCAAGAGAACTGCCACGGCATAAACAGCCGGAGACCATTGCCCCAGCTTTATATGACTCTTCATCTCCTCAGGGACCTGCAAGAGAGGATGATATTTAATGATAAGTGTCTTGTGTAGAATAAGAGAGATCCATAGCTCTTTATATACTAACTCGGTCAGGAAATATGTTGTAGTTAAGCAATTGATAAGTAGTGGATTATAGGTTTCCCACACCTATCAAGTCGTGTCTCCATGTTGTTAATCAGGTAGATATTGACTTTTGATTTATCATGACCTTTCTTATAACTAATATCCCATGAACTGAACATTCAAGAAAGAATTATTAGATTTTTCGTCTCACAATCTGTACTGTATCATGTCACGTCAACTAACTCAAACCGTTCTCGTTGCCTCCACATCCCTTAAGTTACAGATATCATGGAGTATTTCAGGATCCAAAAATATAAGGACTACAAAACCGTAGTGACTTCAAATTTAAGATTAAGAAGCGGCACTGCACAGCCTCTGCTGATTACTCATTCTGGAGCACCATGTCAACTTGCCATAAGTGCATTGACAATACTATATGAAAACCAAAAGAACACTAAAAGTCTACTTCTTTCACATTCCAATAAGAGTATAGAGATTGTAGTCACAGCGTTGGCATGAAAAAAAGGAAACGAACTCCGCAACTCGGTTCTCAAATGGAAGGTAAATCAAATGGAATAACAGCCCTTTTGATCTAAGACTCCACTTTTATGCCTATGTAGATAAAAACATACTTAGCTTATATAAATCACTTGTAGTTGTAAGGATATAGTTTTGCAACCAAAAAGAAGAAAAAAAGAAAAAAAAAAAAAAAAACACTGTAACTGAGATTGAGTCAGATTGATGTACCTGAAAAGGTGTCAACATACTGGCTGAACTGATTGGTTGTTGCCTCCTCCAACACCCTGGCAACTAGTCACTTGTCTGTTGCAGCCAGCAAGACATCAAGTCAAGTCTGCTTTGTGTACATCAGTTTTGCCATAATCATTCCTGACATTTGTTGAGGCAAGTTATCACCATATCTGTGTCTTGTTGTTCAATTGATCAGAAGAAAAACAACAAAAAAGAGTAATGGAAATAACAGATCTCAACTTTCATACTGTGTTGGCCAGGAATGTTTGACTACAACGATGAAACCATTTACGTCCAAGCCTGGGTCTTTCCTTGTTTCATGGTCTGGTATTATCACTGGGGAATTACCATAAGGATGAGTCAAACCTGGGTCTTGTTTCATCGCAAGAAAAGAAAATTTGGGTTGTGGATTTGTGGTTCCATTTGTAGAAATATATCATTACAAATCTACTAGTCTTAGTATCACTTGCTATTTTGTGGATTTTGAGACCTCATTAGGCTTGTTGAGTGGTAGTTTACCAAGTGACTACTCTTTCAAATGAATGTTTGACAAAGTTTTTGCTTTTGATTGAAAGTTCAGTGAGCAGAAATGAACCAATTAGGTTACGTTATGGGAATTCACTGCTGTTTTCCATCAATCTCCATTGGTGTTTTGGTTGAAGTTGGGTTATAGATTTCCAAACAGCATATACCCTAGTGTTTGCAGTGACAAATCTAGCCCAAAGTGCAAAGCCTGGAAATATATTACAGTTTACGGAATCATAAGAACCAAATTACCCCTAATGTCCCCAATGCATATTTTTTCTATTAGTGTCCCCAATTTAGCACTGCTAGCGAAGAGTTGTTGGAGGATTCTGAAGAGTTCTAACTCCTTTTGTGCAAAACTTTTAAGACTGGCCCATTTCGCAAATTCTTCCTTCCTTGAAGCCAAGTTGGGATCCACCCCATCTTGGTCTTGGAGGAGTCTGGTGGCACAGAGAAATCTTAGGCTGCGCTCATTTGTCAAGAAAGTGACGGAAAGTGAAGGAAAAGAAAAATAAAGACCGTTTTATTTCCTGTAGTGTTCATTAGTTGCAGGAAAGTTGTGGGACCCACCATGTTTATTTTTCTGTAGGAAACATTTTCCCTGTCTTGAAAAAAACGCAAGATTTTGCAGGACATTTTATTACCACTCACTTTCCTACCAATTTTCTTACGAAATGAACACACCGGGGAAATAAAATTTCTAGTTTTTTCATTTTCTTTTCTATTCTTCAAACTTTCTCGGGAATCATTTTCTCGCATTTTCCTGACAAATGGACATAGCCTCAAGGAAATATGGAGTTTGGAAAGTTGGAAATGGAAGATTTGTTAGAGAGTCGTCCAAGATAAATGGGTTCCTCTATGAAGCTCAAAAACCCCTTGTGAAGTCCCAGGGGTGGGCGAAGAGAGCTTCAAATTGTGTGACTTGATCAATCAAACTTCTAAGAGCTGGAAAGCTGGCTTATTGAAAGACTTGGTTAGTGCATAGGATGTGAAATTAATCTTAGTGGTTCCTACTTCTTGGCAAGGCAGGGAGGATGAATTGTTTTGGTCTATAAACAAGATGGGGGAATATACTCCAAGATCTGGACTGTATGCAGCCCAACCACTCTTTGAAGAAGCAGCAGCTCAAGGAAGACCTGGAATGACAGAGTATCAGTATTTAAAAGCTTCCTCTTTTCTACATAAAAAGCACCATAGCCAATTAGTAAAATAACACCTTTTGTACCTCTATTGCGTCCACTTAAAACTAAAATTACCCCCTTATTACCTATACGGGTTCAGATGTAATTAATGAACATGTACTTGCCAATATGTAATAATTATATAAAATGAATTTAAAACAATAGTACTGAGCCAAACTCGAGTAGAGCTGAAATATGTTAAACCTTATTGCGACCTGAGCCTGCAATATAGAGCTCGAACAAGCCTGATCTTGCAATATTTTCTAGAGAGCCGAGTACAAACCATGCAGTGTTAGGGCTGGTCAACAAAACTCATTTACATACCTACTGCTCTCTCACAAATACGAACCTTACACAAGAAGTGACCAGTAACTACCCATGACACATATGGAACAACCTCATGAGACAACCCATTTCGAGCGTGGTGACCTACACTATTGTTGAGATTGATAGGGGATAGAGGCTGCCACGGAACCCCGGTGGTGAACTTGGACTCTTTGAGTCATACAACTTCAACTACCTCTTACTCAGTGTGTATTACACTTGGTGTACCTTGAAGGCTCCAAGTCAACAAAAGCATTAACAACTGTGCAGATAAGCAAAATGTTGCGATTTTGTCCTTGGACAGGTTGATCATGTATTCTGGACAGATTGATCAGCTTCCGATGAATATTACATTTTGACACAGCAGTGACATTTTCAAGTTTTTTATGTCTATTTCCATGTAATTCAAATAAGAACATTGTAGAAACATTTAACTCTCATAGTGAAATTACATTGCAAAAATAAACAGACAATTTATAGAGTTAACATTGCTTTTTGCGGAAAATGAAAGATCTACAAAGTATCTCAGCTTTGGATCCTTCATAAATAATACAAATGAACTGAATTAAAATCCAAAAATCAGAAGAAAAAAAAAAGGAACTACCACATGAAACTGTGCGAGGATATCATAAATCCGCATGACGATAACTTCAAACAGGTGTAGTGGTGGTACAACAATGGGATCTTGGAGGAGACAATCAAACGACATACTTCAAAGAGGATGAGATGGCTGATAAAAGTCCGCAGGCGGCGGGATAATCTATTAGTATGGAGGTGGTGGTGAGTTTTAGAAATATGGTGGTGGGGGTGATGGAGATGGTGGTGGCGGAGACTTGTAGTAATATGGTAGCGGCAATTTCTTGGCAAGGCCTGGCGGTAGTTTGTAAGATGGAAGCTCAACCTCGTAGGAAGGAGATGGTGGTGGTGGAGACTTGTAGACATATGGAGGTGGAGGTGAAGGAGATGGTGGTGGCGGGGATTGGTAGACATAAGGAGGTGGGGGTGAGGGAGATGGTGGTGGTGGGCTTTTGTAGTAGTATGGTGGTGGTGGTGACGGGGATGGTGGTGGTGGGGACTTATAATAGTAAGGAGGTGGGGGTGATGGAGATGGCGGTGGTGGAGACTTGTAGACATATGGAGGTGGGGGTGATGGAGACGGTGGTGGCGGGGATTTGTAGATGTACGGAGGTGGGGGTGATGGAGAAGGTGGTGGCGGAGACTTGTATACATACGGAGGTGGGGGTGATGGAGATGGTGGTGGCGGGGACTTGTATAGGTATGGAGGTGGGGGTGATGGAGAAGGTGGTGGTGGAGACTTGTAAACATATGGAGGTGGGGGTGACGGAGATGGTGGTGGTGGGGACTTGTAGACATACGGAGGTGGGGGTGATGGAGATGGTGGGGGCGGGGATTTGTAGATATATGGAGGTGGGGGTGATGGAGACGGTGGTGGTGGGGATTTGTAGACATATGGAGGTGGTGGTGGAGAGTTGTAGACATACGAAGGTGGTGGTGGAGATTCGTAGTGGTATGGGTGTGGATGAGGGAGAGATGGTAGCGGCAATTCCTTGTAATGGCCTGGGGGTAGTTTGTATGACTCAGATGGAGTCTCAACCTTGTAGGAAGGAGGAGGTGGTGGTGAAGCGTATGTGTAAGGCTCATAAGCAGCTGATACACTGGTTGCTATCAAGAGAACAGCCACGGCATAAACAGCCAGAGGCCATTGCCCCACCTTCGTGCGACTACTCATATCAAAAGGAGAAGAGAAGTTGAGATTGGATAATTAGTCGCTTGTAGAATAAGAGAGATCAACATCTCTTTATATAGTTATTCCATTTAAGAACAATGTTTGTGAAATACATTAGTTAAATGAAGCAATTGAAAAAGTAGTGGAATAGTGGTTTCCCATAAATATCAATTGATGTCTCCACGTTGTTTATCAGGTAGACATTGAATTGATATATCATTGGCTTCCTTAACTAAGATATCCCCTTGAAGTCATACTTCATGAAAGAATTATTAGATTTTTTGTCTCAAAATCTATACCGCCTCATTTTACTTCAACTAAGTCAAGGCATTAACATCCCTCCGCATCCCATTATACATGCATAAAGTTACAGATATTATATGAAATCCAAAAGAACAAGAACAGTCGACATCTTTCACATTTTAATAGAAGTCAGAAAATGAAATCCAAAACTCGATTCTATAGTTGATATTAAGAAACCAAGTATGCTACAGAGGAAATCAAGCAATCAACTAAGCCACCAAGGAAGGATAGATCTAACAGAAACTGGTTACTTTAAAAAAGGAAGGAAGCAAATGAAGTAAAAGGCTCTGATAATTCAATAAAGCCCTTTTGATCCAAGACTCAAATTTTATGCTTCTGAAGACGGAAACATGCTTATGCTCATATAAATCACTTGTAGTTCTAAGAATATAGTTTTGCACCCGAAAAAAAAAACAACAAGAATATAACTGAGATTGAGTCAGATTGATGATGTACCTGAAAGGTGTCAACATACTCGACACTCCTTGGTTTCCTTGCTTTCTGCAGTAATCACTCAACTGATTCGTTGTCCGTTGCAGCCAGCAAGACACGAAGTCAAGTCCACTTTGTGTAGATCAAGACTCTTCAAGGAGTCCTGCACCTCAGTTTTGCCATAATCATTCCTGCCATTGACAAAGGTAAGTTATCTTCACAAACAACTAAAACTAGAGTGTCAGCTTTAGAACCAGGTTTGCGTTTCAACAATCTCACCAAAGTTGGAGAAGGATAGTCTCGGGCACTACAAGTTCTGACCTCAATTACAGATTGTGGACCGTTCTTCTAGTCTCTATCGGAGTTCCTCTCCACATCTGTGTATGTTTTTGTTTAATTGCTTACTGTAATTCTAATGAGTTGTTGATGAATAAACTAGCTCGGAAGAAGAAGTAAAAATGTAATGAAAATAAAAGATTTCAACGTTCATATCGTATCTGCCACAGATATTTGACTACAACGATGTAGCCATTTTACTCCAAGACTGGGTCAATTTATACAAAGGTTTGAGAAGAAAGAAGATTACTTGACTTGGTATCTGCTTGATACTCGTTGCTTCACAAGGACTTGTAGGGGATTTTGGCACTTGACTCTGTATTTGCTGGGCACTCATGGCTTTCCCATCTGTACATCTAATTACAACTCTACAAGTACTACTACCTATTTTGTTTTGTGGATTTTATGGAGGCCTCATTAGGCTTGTTGAGGGGTAGCTTTCCAAGTGACTACCCCTTCAAACACATATTTGAGAGATTTTGCCTTTGGTAGAATTCAATGCCAAGAATTGAATTAATTTGGTAACGTTATGTCAACTCACTGTGGTTTTCCATCAATTTGGTTACGTTATTGGGTCTGGGTTCAAAGGTCTAACAATGGGCCGGACCCGACCCGCCTAACCCGACCCTGAAGAACCCAGACCCAGTAACAGCCCGCCTGACCTGAACCCTTCAAAACCCGTGATATTCTGACCCAAACCCACCCCGACTCATGAAACTCTATTAAGACCCAAACCCATTAAAGTCTGACCCTCTCAAAGCTAACAACATACTACTAATAATGAACAAACCTGTGAACTTCATGGGTTTAAAGTTGAGTCTTTTGACATTTCATTGGTGACCTTTGAACACAGGAACTTCTTTCAGTTATATACAGTCTGTGCTTACCAAAAATTATTCCCCCCAAATATTGAATTCTTGGCTCGGCAACTAACCATAACCACCTTCTTAATTTAATGGCAAGCAACAGTTACCCTAGGGTTTAAAGTGACTAATCTAGCCCGAAGAACAAAGTTTGGAAATTTATTATATTATTTTACTGAATGGGACGAATGAAACTACCCTAGTTCAAGAGTAAAATTGCTTAACAGAAGTATAAATTAGCATATCCCGAAGGAATATCTCTTACCTACCTGGATTTTGCGTTTCTTTCATTTACATTATCATTGTGAAGGTTATAACAATGTTCTTATTTGATGTACATGAAAATCTTGAGAATGTCACTGCTGTAGCAAAGTACATTTTTTATAGGAAGTTAATCAATTGGTCCAACTACAAAATTACAACATTGTGCTTATCTACACAACTGTTAGTGCTTTTGTTCACTTGGAGAGTCTTGGAGGTACACCAAGTGTTAAACACGCTGAATAGATGTACTACCTCCGTTTCGTCAGCTTCTTCTCCCTACTTTGATTTTGTCACCCGTAATCATGTCACTTTGACCCGGTGATTTTGATAGAAAAATAATTCAATTTTTTTGGCAATCTTTTCATGATGTTGTGCAATAAAGTTTACATTGCAAAAATCAGAAGAAAAAAAATGGAACTTCCATATTGAAATTACATTGCAAAAATAAACAGATAAGTTATAGAGTTAACATTGCTTTTTGCGGAAAATGAAAGATCTACAAAGTATCTCAACTTTGGATCCTTCATAAATAATACAAATGAACTGAATTAAAAACCAAAAATCAGAAAACAAAATGGAACTTCCACATGAAACTGTGCGAGGATATCATAAATCCGCACGGCGATAACTTCAAATAGGTGTAGTGGTGGTACACCAATGGCCTCTTGGAGGTGGTGGTGAGTTTTAGAAATATGGTGGTGGGGGTGATGGAGATGGTGGTGGCGGGGACTTGTAGTAATATGGTAGCGGCAATTTCTTGGCTAGGCCTGGCGGTAGTTTGTAAGACGGAAGCTCAACCTCGTAGGAAGGAGATGGTGGTGGTGGAGACTTGTAGACATATGGAGGTGGAGGTGAGGGAGATGGTGGTGGCGGGGATTGGTAGACATAAGGAGGTGGGGGTGAGGGAGATGGTGGTGGTGGGCTTTTGTAGTAGTATGGTGGTGACGGGGATGGTGGTGGTGGGGACTTATAATAGTAAGGAGGTGGGGGTGATGGAGATGGCGGTGGTGGAGACTTGTAGACATATGGAGGCGGTGGTGATGGCGATGGTGGTGGTGGAGACTTGTAGACATACGGAGGTGGGGGTGATGGAGACGGTGGTGGCGGGGATTTGTAGATGTACGGAGGTGGGGGTGACGGAGATGGTGGTGGTGGGGACTTGTAGACATACGGAGGTGGGGGTGATGGAGATGGTGGTGGCGGGGACTTGTAGATGTATGGAGGTGGGGGTGATGGAGAAGGTGGTGGTGGAGACTTGTAAACATATGGAGGTGGGGGTGACGGAGATGGTGGTGGTGGGGACTTGTAGATATACGGAGGTGGGGGTGATGGAGATGGTGGGGGCGGGGATTTGTAGATATATGGAGGTGGGGGTGATGGAGACGGTGGTGGTGGGGATTTGTAGACATATGGAGGTGGTGGTGGAGAGTTGTAGACATACGAAGGTGGTGGTGGAGATTCATAGTGGTATGGGTGTTGATGTGGGAGAGATGGTAGCGGCAATTCCTTGTAATGGCCTGGGGGTAGTTTGTATGACTCAGATGGAGTCTCAACCTTGTAGGAAGGAGGAGGTGGTGGTGAAGCGTATGTGTAAGGCTCATAAGCAGCTGATACACTGGTTGCTATCAAGAGAACAGCCACGGCATAAACAGCCAGAGGCCATTGCCCCACCTTCGTCCGACTACTCATATCAAAAGGAGAAGAGAAGATGAGATTGGATAACTAGTGTCTTGTAGATTAAGAGAGATCAGCATCTCTTTATATAGTTATTCCATTTAAGAACAATGTTTGTGAAATACATTAGTTTAATGAAGCAATTGAAAAAGTAGTGGAATAATGGTTTCCCACAACTATCAATTGATGTCTCCCATATTATTATTAGGCAGATATTGACCTGATGTATCATTTGATTTCTTAACTAAGATATCCCCATTAACTTATCCTTCATGAAAGAATTATTAGATTTTTCGTATTACTTTAACTAAGACATGCCATTCATTCCCTTCGCACCCCTTTCTACGTACATATAGTTACAGATATTACAGAGTACTTTTTTGACGGTCCAAGAACATAAGAACCCAGACATTGAATGGACTTCTTTCACATTTCAATAAGACTACCAAGTATGAGTCAGAAAATGATATACAAAACTTGAATCTGTAGTTGATATTTAGAAACCTAGTATGCAACAGAGGATATCAAACAATCAACTGAGCGACCAAGGTTGGATCTAACAGAAACTGGTTACTTAAAAAAGGAAGGTAAATCAATTGAAATATCAGGCTTCAGTTTCATGTTTAGAAATAACCAATTAGACACCACAGCTCCGATAATTCAATAAAGCCCTATTGATCTAAGACTCAAACTTTATGCTTATGAGGAAGAAAACATAATTATGCTTATAGAAATCACTTGTACTTGTAGGAATATAGTTTTGCAACCGAACAGAAAAAGAAAAATGTATAACTGAGATTGAGTTAGATTGATGAGTACCTGAAAGGTGTCAAAATGCTCAACACTCCTTGGTTTCCTTGCTTTCTGCAGTGCTCACTCAACTGATTGGTTGTCCGTTGCAGCCAGCAAGACATGAAGTCAAGCCCATTTTGTGTAGAGCAAGACTCTTCAAGGAGTCCTGCACCTCAGGTTTGCCATAATCATTCCTGCCATTTGTTGACAAAGGCAAGTTATCTTCACAAACAACAATTCAAACTAGAGTGTCAACTGCAGAACCAAGTTTGCGTATCAACAATCTCACCAAAGTTGGAGCAAGATTGTCTCAAGCACTACAAGTTCTTAACCTCAATTACAGAGTTTGGACAGCTCTTCTAATCTCTATCTGAGTCCTTTCCATATCCGTGTATGCTTTTGCTTAATTGCTTACTGTGATTCTAATGAGTTCTTGATGAATAAATTAGCTCAGAAGAAGAAGTAATAAACGTAATGAAAATATCAGATTTCAACGTTCGCATCGTATCTGCCACAGATATTTGACTACAACAATGTAGGCATTTTACTCCAAGACTCAGTCTGTCCTTGTTTAGTAGTCCGGTACTATCACTGGGAATATCCACAAGGATGAGTCTCATCATGGCAAAAAAAAAGAAAAAATAGTAGCTCTGGCAGAAATGTAACATTTGGGTTGCGTGTGGTTTTGTGGTTCTATTTATATAAAGATTCGAGAAGAAAGAAGATTACTTGACTTGGTATCTGCTTGGGTACTCGTTGCTTCACAAGGATTTGTTGGGGGGGGGGGTGTTCGGCACTTTACAAGTATCACTACCTATTTCCAAGTGACTACCCCTTCAAACAAATATTTGAGAGTTTTTTTGCCTTTGGTTGAGTTCAATAGGGAGAATTGAATCAACTTGGTATTTCGGTTATGTTATGGGAACTCACTCTGGTTTTCCATCAATTTGGTTACATTACTGGGTCTGGGTTCATAGGCCTGTCTATGAGTCGGGTCAGGCCTCTGTTATCAGTATCGAGCGATACTCGATACGTATCGTACGATACGATACGATACAAGCCATCAGCGTTACGTATCATTCGCTGTATCGCTAATGAAAGTGTATCAAACTGTATCGAGCGATACACATCCGATACGATACGTATCGCGTATCGCACGATACATTTGAGAACTGAAACCGGGTTAGGTTTGTTAGAACCTATTGATATAAAACTTCGTATTACATGGATTCTATGAATATTTTGTTAGATGGTCCTACTCCAGGTTTGCCTCAGTCTTGCTAGTCAACAAACTCAATTGTCTTGAATTCTTGATAATTGATCTTGCGTTCAGAAGAGAAAGACTGAAGAAGACAATGCTAGAAAGAAGAAAAATTGTTATATTTACTTGACTCTAGTGGAATACGGTTGTGATTGTAGTTGCACTGATTAGAAATCCCTCACTTTAGTATTCCAATATTATGTTCCATTTAATTGGGTGCTTTTGCAACACATAACCAAGAATATTGAACTAATAAAACGATGCCACATAGATATACCCTACATATAACTGACAATCCGCTCAATTCTTCTTATTAACTAACTCTCACTTATGTAATGTGAATGTGATTCATTATTGGACATAAGTGTATAAAGTATTAACAACCCTTTATGAAGAGACTCTATAATCTAGCTGCATACAAAAGATGTCCATACGTGCTGGTTAAACTTCCTGATCAACCTCTATATGTATTTAAGACATAGTGTATAAGAAAGTAAATGCCAGATGCAACCAATAAACTCCTCACTGTAAGGGTCAATGTATATTTTTCAAGTTGTTTTAAGAAGGGTGTGCGTTTCGTTCCGATACGCGATACGATACGATACACGATACAAAAATCCTACTATCGATACACGATACGTATCAAGCTTTGATAACTATGGGTCAGGCACATACCCGACCCTGCCGAACCCTGACCCAGTGACAGACACGTCTGACCCGAACCCTTCGAAACCCGTGATACTCTTGCCCAAACCCGCCCGACCCATGAAACCCTATTAAGACCCAAACTCATTAAAGTATGACCCTCAAAAAGCTACCATACTACCAAAAATGAAAGAACCTGTGAACTTCATGGGTTCAAAATTTTGAGTCTTTTGCCATTTCATTGGGGACCTTCGAACACAGGAACTTCTTTCGCTTATATACAGTCTCCGCTTACAAAAGATTATTCCCCCCAAATATTGAATTCTTGGCTCGGCAACTAACCACAACCACTTTTTTATTTTAATGGCCAAACAACATATACCCTAGGGTTTACAGTGACTGATCTAGCCCAAAGAGCAAAGTCTCGACATTTATAATGTTAGTTTACTGAATCGGACGACTGAAACTACCCCTAGTTTTAGAGCAGAATTGCTTAACAGAATCATAAATTTTTAGAATATCCCAAAGGAAGATCTCTCACCAACCTAGGGTTTCCGTTTTCTAACCCCCCCCCCCCATCGGTTTGCCCCTGTTAGAGAAACCGGTGTGGTACTCCCTCTGTCCCATAACTTCGGTTGCACCACCACTAACTTTTTGTCAAGTCAGTTATTTGAATATCCCCAACTTTTTAATTGATTCGTAACATCTAAAGGGGGCTCCTTTTATACATGAGTACGATATATTAAGAATATTATATATGCGCACATTTATCTGTAGTAATTTAGTGTAATATACGTCTAATAGCAATTTCTTTTCATTCATTTAGATTGCAATTTCTTGTGGCAGAACCCTGGTGGTGAACTTGGACTCTTGAGTCATGCTACCTCCCGTCGCCAGCGTCTTCCTACTTTGATTTTTACCACTATTCACTGGGTCATTTTGACCTGGTGATTTGATTAACAAAACAATGCAAAAATTTGGTACTCATTTCATGGTGTTGTAGAGTAAACTTTATTGCACAACAACATGAAAAGATTACCAAAAAAAGTTGCATTGTTTTGCTATCCAAATCACCGGGTCAAAGTGACATGATTACGGGTGAAAAATAAGAGTAGAAAGAAGAAGCTGACGAAACGGAAGTAGTACATCTATTCAGCGTGCTTAACACGTGGCGTACCTCCAAGACTCTTGAAGTGAACAAAAGCACTAACAGTTGGGTAAATAAGCACAATGTTGTAATTTTGTACTTGGACCAATTTAACTTCCTATAAATATTATACATTCGCAAGCTTTCCATGTACATCAAATAAGAACATTGTTGTAACCTTCAACTCTCACAATGAAATTATACTTCAAGAATAAACTGATAATTAAGAGAGTTAACTTCGCTTTTCGCCGCGAATGAAAGATCTACAAAGTATCTCAACTTTGGATCCGTCTTAAATAAAATGAGGCAAACTCAAAACCAAAAATAAAAAGAAAAACAATGGAACTCGCACACAACTGTGCGGGGATATGATAAATCTGCACGGCAATTACTTCAAACTGGTGTAGTGGTGGTACACCAATCGCTTGGAGGATATAACCAAACGACAATGTGAAGTCACACAAGTTGAGATGGCTGATAAAAGTCCGCAGGCGGCAGGATATTCTATTAGTATGGAGGTGGTGGTGAGTTTTAGAAATATGGTGGTGGGGGTGATGGAGATGGTGGTGGCGGAGACTTGTAGTAATATGGTAGCGGCAATTTCTTGGCAAGGCCTGGCGGTAGTTTGTAAGACGGAAGCTCAACCTCGTAGGAAGGAGATGGTGGTGGTGGAGACTTGTAGACATATGGAGGTGGAGGTGAGGGAGACGGTGGTGGCGGGGATTGGTAGACATAAGGAGGTGGGGGTGAGGGAGATGGTGGTGGTGGGCTTTTGTAGTAGTATGGTGGTGGTGGTGACGGGGATGGTGGTGGTGGGGACTTATAATAGTACGGAGGTGGGGGTGATGGAGATGGCGGTGGTGGAGACTTGTAGACATATGGAGGCGGTGGTGATGGCGATGGTGGTGGTGGAGACTTGTAGACATACGGAGGTGGGGGTGATGGAGACGGTGGTGGCGGGGATTTGTAGATGTACGGAGGTGGGGGTGATGGAGAAGGTGGCGGCGGAGACTTGTAGACATACGGAGGTGGGGGTGATGGAGATGGTGGTGGTGGGGACTTGTAGATGTATGGAGGTGGGGGTGATGGAGAAGGTGGTGGTGGAGACTTGTAAACATATGGAGGTGGGGGTGACGGAGATGGTGGTGGTGGGGACTTGTAGACATACGGAGGTGGGGGTGATGGAGATGGTGGGGGCGGGGATTTGTAGATATATGGAGGTGGGGGTGATGGAGACGGTGGTGGCGGGGATTTGTAGACATACGGAGGTGGTGGTGGAGAGTTGTAGACATACGAAGGTGGTGGTGGAGATTCATAGTGGTATGGGTGTGGATGTGGAAGAGATGGGAGCGGCAATTCCTTGTAATGGCCTGGGGGTAGTTTGTATGACTCAGATGGAGTCTCAATCTTGTAGGAAGGAGGAGGTGGTGGTGAAGCGTATGTGTAAGGCTCATAAGCAGCTGATACACAGGTTGCTATCAAGAGAACTGCCACGGCATAAACAGCCGGAGGCCATTGCCCCACCTTCGTCTGACTACTCATATCAAAAGGAGAAGAGAAGATGAGATTGGATAATTAGTGTCTTGTAGAATAAGAGAGATCAGCATCTCTTTATAGCAATTGAAAAAGTTGTGGAATAGTGGTTTCCCACAACTATCAATTGATGTCTCCATGTTGCTTATCAGGTATATATTGACTGGTCATTGGCTTTCTGAACTCATCCTTCATGAATAAATTATTGAATTTTTCGACCGATAATCTGTACTGCCTCATTTGACTTCAACTGTGTCAAGCCATTATCATTCCCTCCGCGTCACTAAGAGCAATTACAATTGACTTCTTTCACATTTCAATAAGAGTATTGATTCAGAAAATGAAACTAAGGAGATCAACAATCAAATGAGCCACAAATGACGGATCTAACTGAAACTGGTTACTTTAAAAGGAAGGCAAAGCAAATAACATAACATGCTTCCTTTTCCTGTTGAGAAATAACCAATGAGACATAACAGCTTTGATTATTCGATAAAGCCGTTTTGATCTAAGACTCCAATTTTATGACCATCTGTTTTGGGGGGTATAAATTTTATGACCATTTTCTTAATGAAACAAACCTATTATATAAATTACTTGCAGTTGTAGGAATATAGTTTTGCAACCCAAAAGAAAGAGGAATAAAAAAAGAGAAGAAAGAAATCTACACTGTAACTGAGATTGAGTCAGACTGATGATGTACCTGAAGGGTGTCAACACACTCAACAATGCTTCAACTCAGTGCTTTCTCCATAGTGACTGAACTGATTGGTTGTTGCCTACTCCTACACCTACGTGACTAATCCCTTGTCCATTGCAGCCAGCAAGACATGAAGTCGAGTCTATTTTGTGTAGATCAAGACTCTTCAAGGAGTCCTGCACCTCCTGCACCTCAGTTTTACCATAATCATTCCTGCCACTTGTTGACAGAGGCAAGTTATCTTCACAAACAACAACTATGGCTCTTCTTATAATCTCAGAAATCAGGTTCGCGATTCAACAATCTCAAGAAAGATGGAGCAAGATTGTTTCGAGCACTACAAGTTCTGAACTAAATTACGGATTCTATACTCTTCTAATCTCTACCCGAGCTCCTCTGCTTTCAATTGCTTACTATAATTCTAAAGAGTTGTTGATGAATTAACTAAGGAGAAAAAAAAAGTAACGTGAAGTTTTAATTTTCCTATTGTATCTGCCACGGATTTTGACTACAACGATGAAGCCATTTTACTCCAAGCCTGGGTCTTTCCTTGTTACCTGGTTCGGTATTAGCGATGTGGAATAACCATAAAGGATCAGTCTCATCATGGCAAGAAAAAAAAATAACTCTGTCAAAAACCTAACACTTGGGTTGTGGTATTGTGATTCTATTTATATAAAGATTCAAGAAGAAAGAAGATTAGTGAACTCTCTATTTTCTTGGGACTCGTTGCTTTACAAGGATTTGTGGGAGGTTTTGGCACTTGAGTTTGTATTTGTTGGGCACTCACTGCTTTTCCATCTGTACATATATGATTACAAATCTACGAGTGTCACTTACTACTTGGTGGATTTCCAGGTCTCGTTAGGCTTGTTGAGTTGTAGTTTTCCAAGTGAATGCTCTATTTCAGAAGAATGTTTGACGCAGGGGCGGAGCCAACCCGCGGCCCGGGTAGGCACGTGCTCTACCAAAAACCTTGAAAAAATTATAATTTTACCCTATAATGTACAAAAATTTCAAATTGTGCCCTTACTAAAATTGCAATAGCGCCGTAAGTATTTTGAATACCTTGCAAAAGTGCCCCAGTTGTTTCGAATACCTGGCTCCGCCCCTGGTTTGACGAGTTTTTGCTTTTGGTTGAGTTCTATGAGAAGAATAGAAGTTATGTTCACAGGTTGAACTTCTTTTGGTTAAATACAGGCCAATCCACATACTATATCTATACCCTAGGTTTTTACCGTGACTAATGTAGCCCAAAGTGCTAAGTCCGGAAATTTATTCTAGCAGTTACAGAAACAGAAGAATCGAATTACCCCTGGGGTTTGCATTCTTGCTAACAACAATCAATTGACGTCTTTTGAAGAGTAAAATTGCTTAACAAAACTAAGAACTTAGCAAATGCCGAAGGAAGATCTCTCACCTGCCTAGGGTTTTCCCGTTTGCTAAGCACGGCGGTTTGACTCCTGTACGCCGCCGAGAAAGATAGCTTACCCTGCGCCGTCGTCGTCGGAAGCTGTTCCGCGCCATGGAAATCAAACAGGCAACGGCAAAATTCCGGTGAAAGCAATGTTTAATCGAGCTCTCCGATTTGGGCCCACAAAAGCCTCTCTTCGTTGGGCTTTAGGACTGTAACAGACCCAATGCAAAGGAGTCGGAGGCTCAGAGCTGTGTAAAAGAGCCGCGCCCGCGCCCGAGCCCGAGCCCGCTCTATCAGAGCTCGGCATGTGTACTCAAAAGTGTCGGACTATAATCTATCGGTGGGTTTGGTATGACTTATTTTTAGCTTTTAATTTGTTTTGAATTTTTAATTTATTTTAGATTTTTTTGAAAGGTTTGACATGACGTTTAATTTGTTTTGAATTTTTTTGAAAGATTTGACATGACGTTTATGTCAGTTTTTAAATTTTGACTTTTGTATTTATACTGTAAAATTGAACTCATAAAAAAGTAGGGTTTCATGAATTTTTTTGGAGTTTTTCTTCTTAAAAAACACAAAATGACCAATTTATCCATAGTTTTTTATATCAACATAATACAACAACTAAATTTGACTACTATAATTTTATTAGTAAATATAAAAAATGTAAAATGGTAATTTTCATTAACAAATAAAAGTGTTGCATCACTAACATTTTAGCAACTTAACTTTTTTCACCAAACACATACATCTTTTTTCATCAACTTATCTGTCACGAATTTTTTTCACAACAACTAAAAAGTCGACTTAAAATTTAAAAATCTATACCAAGTTACTGGTAACGATACTGGGTGTATCATTTGGTGCTTTCATTGATTTCACGATCCAACTGGTGAAACCATGTCGAACAATGGTGCGATTGACGAACTACGTCAAACGCTCAAAGATTTCACAACACAGATGTTCGAAAAAGTGGACAAAATCGAAGCTAGATTCACGGATCTGGAAACCAGGGTGACCGCCCTTGAACAGCAATTGCCGCTGCCAGAGGGGGACGCGCAACAGCAACAGTTCGTCGCAGCCGCCACGAATCAGCTTCTGGCGCCCATTGCCGACCGTTTGACGGTTGTGGAGTCTGCGGTTGCAACTCTCACGAGTCGGGTTCAGACCCAGATTCCATCGCAGGAGGGTCAACAGATGTCGCTGGACCCGAAGCCGCCCGGCCCAATGGTGCTCCGATCTTCTTCCCCGCCACCGGCCACTTCCCTGGTGAAGAAACCACCGGATCCAACTCAGCAACCGGACAATGGCTGGCCGTCGATCCATACGCCACCTGAGCCACCCGACATCACCGAGGTTCACGACAGGATCTCGCGCCTTCCGCCGTTGCTTCCCCTGTCCGAGCAGCGCACGCATCCACCGTCACCGCTGCTACACACTCCGGCAATGCCATCCCAATCACCGGCGAATCCTCCACTACCCATCTCCACGGCGTACATGCTTCAGCCGCCTTCCTCGCCGCCGGCGTACCCAGCGCCGAAACCCCCAGATCCGAACATCGCCGCCGTCGTTCAAGCTTTCTACGCCGCTATCCAATCTCTGCAGCCGCCTCTGCTCCAGGCCCCGGCGCCCCTGTCACCGTCCTCTCTCTAGTTGACCCACCTTCGCCAGTTCCGCCACCACCACCAGATCCACACCCACCACCACAGTTCCAGGGCACTCCGACGCATCACCCACCAGCCTCCCCACAACCTGCCGTTTCCACCACGTTTGGGGCTAGGGTTCCAAATGAATTTGGGCCCCTTCATAACCAAATTGGGCCTGCTTTGCAATCTGGGTCATCATTTGGGCCATATTTTAATGGGCCACACTCAAGTACTAGCTTCTGGACAACAACAATCAATTTGGGCTGTCTTATTCTAACAATTTTGGGTCCACTAATCACACATTAAGACCCACTGCAACTTATGGACATCCATACCCGTTGGAGCCCAATGACGCAACTGCACATAATTTAAAATTTGGGCCGAATTCAACAATTGGGTCGGTTAGTTCCTCTATTATTGGAGGGCCTATTGATCAGTTTACTCCCCCAATTCTTTCAGTCCATGGTGTAATTTTGGTCAGCCAACCTCCGGTCAAAATGCATGTTGGAGCTGACTACCCATCACAGTACATGTGGGATCATTTCTACGGCCGTCTCCGCCTTGAGGACAAGACGTTTGTCAACCGCGGGGGAATTGATACGGGTTAACCCTACGATCTGGGTCAACAATATAGTAATAATAATTATTATAATCGTTAATTAGATAATTAGTATTTTATTTATTCGGTGAGTCGTTAATTGTTTATTTGATTTTATTAATTAGTTTAATTAGTTAATAGTAGACCGGGCTTGGCCCGTAAAAGTCTAGGTTAGGGTTAGGAGTAGTATTTATATTGTAGCTTGGTCAGTATTTTGATTCATGGAATGAGAATTATTTTTCAGTTTATGCAGTTTAATTTCAGTTTTATTCGTAGTTTTTCGTAGTCTCACGAACTACTGGTAGAGATTTGTAGCCTCAAGTTACTGGTAACGATACTGGGTTTATCAGAATCAAAACAATCCAACTGTGTAGAAAGTGAACAACAAAAACTTTTTTTTAGGAAAAACAACAAAAACTTCTAAACATAAAAGACCATTGTGTTTTAGTATATTGAAATCTGAAAAATCGCTAAAAAAATTTGATGAAAAATTCAACAAAATTGAACTGAAAATCAAAGTCTGTTTTAAACAAGCTGCAATTGTAAAATTTTAATTTAACCTATTTGAAAATTTAGAAAACTCTATAGTCAACTACAAGTACTGTACTTACTAATGAGCTCTATTAATGCTAATGTAAAAAACGCATAAAATTATTTTGTTAGACATTTTCAGCTGCAAAATCTCCAATTTTGACGATTCTATAATTGTTCTAAATTTATTCTAATATACAGGCTTTCACACTAAAATTTTATCTCATAACAAATGAAATTATCTAGAAAGGCAGATTAATATATGCGACGCCAAACATGCACTTAGACGAGATGGGCTCAAATAAGGTGAAACTCGGCTGCAAACTCTAAAGCGGCTCGTTTAATTGAGTATCATATATGAGAGAGTATACTATACATTTATGTAGAGCAATTAAGTCATATTACATATATATAATTGCACTTTTATTGCTCATAGGGTCATATAAGAACTCCCGCACCGGAGGTTAGAAGCTTCAATTCGATTTCTTTTCCACAGTACTCATGAGCAAAACTCAAGCGGACCTTTGGAGAAAGTAAATGAATCGGCTCTCAATAATATATCTGATCTCATAATTAATCTTGAGTTAAATTTAAAATTAATTATTAATTATAATTTACTCTATTATAAAACTATATTTGTTCCGTATTTATTCTCATCATTGTGTATGAGCTCCTGTTAATAATATTAGATGACTCTTCAGGTTAAGATTACAGATACCCGTTATTGTCGATCTACTCTTACTAACATTTTCGATATCATCAACATCTTATGTATAACCTGATCTAGTCCACACAACTCTAATTCATATGCCTGGTTACAAATAACGAGCTGGCTAGACTTCTAATGAAATTTAATGAGCTCCCAAGAGGATACATCATTCCCGTAAGAGACATGTGTTTCATGATTTGTTTAGCTTTCACCAAAACATAACAATCATTACTTAATTAATCAAGATTGTTGACTCACATTTGAATTCCACTCAATATATAAAAATAATAATTAAGATTTGTATCCACACAAACAAACATAGATTAAGAGTTTCCAGTATTACCATTAACATTGATATATCATAATATCTCACTTCGATAAGTCAGAGCTAATTATATTTTATATGACAGTCATTTTGAATATACACAAATGATGCTAGTGTAACAAGTTAAGTCTATACCATTTTCTTGACCAAGATGTGTCACTATAATGTTACACTACAGTCGTTCTATGATTTTTCCAAAACCATCTAGTTTGTGAACATTTGCTTACATTCCATTAATAACTGACAATGAATCTCAGGCATGCCCGAATTCGTCTGCATGTCTAGTTGTCTTAGGTGTAGACTTTATAATGCATGTTTATATGTCAAACAACAAATAGCATTCGCATACTCACGTATTTGCTATATTAAGACGTAAATGTTCAATTTTATTAAGAATATTAATTCAACCATAAAAAATGACTTTCTGCGTACTATTGATAACCATCCAACATTCTTTCAAATGACCATAACATCATCAACATGGAGCACAAGAAATGCCACCAACTTTCAAGCCTAGCTTTTAAGATTTTCACATTTCCACCTGCTCTTCTCTTTTCTTGTAGGTCCACTTGCAACTGATAATTCTTTTTATCTCATCCTGCAAATTTACAACCTCCCAAAGATAGTTAGAATACATTACCGTTGTCTAAAATTCTACAAACTAATGCCACGACTCTGCATCTTCATCATTCATAATATCTTCATTGTTTCAGGACTCTGAAGAGACAATGAATTTAATGATTCTAAGGTCCTGGTGGAATATGATTCTTTAGCTGCAGTTGATTTGATCAACAATGGTGCTGGCACTTAATCTGCAGAATTAGAGTTACTTGCTTCTGCTGATAGCTCTCTGCCTTATGTTTGGAGAGAAAGTAATCAGGGTGCTGATTTTCTTGCTAATAGCTGTAGTAGTGTTGATTTTGAGAAGAATTTTTTGTTTAATCCACCTCCTGAATGCCATGATATGCTGTTGTTTGATAGCAAGGGTCCGGGTATCGTAAGGATGGTTTTGTAGGGGTTGTAACTCTCCTTATGCTAAAAAAAAATGTTGCAACATTCAACTCTATAATGAATATACACTGCAAGAATAAACTGATAGTTTAGAGAGTTAAATTTGCTTTCACTGCAAATGAAAGATCTACAAAGTATCCCAACTTTGGATCCGTATTAAATAAATGAGCCAAATTCAAAACCAAAATCAAAAGAAAAACAATAGAATTCCCACACAACTGTGCGGGGATATGATACTTCTGCATGGCGATTACTTCAAACTGGTGTAGTTGTGGTACACCAATGGCCTCTTGGAGGAGATAACCAAACGACATAGTGAAGTCACATAAGATGAGATGGCTGATAATGGTCTGGGCCGTGGGAAATTCTATTAGTATGGAGGTGGTGGTGACTTGTAGAAATATGGTGGTGGGGGTGATGGAGATGGTGGTGGGGGAGACTTGTAGTAATATGGTAGCGGCAATTTCTTGGCAAGGCCTGGGGGTAGTTTGTATGACGGAAGCTCAACCTTGTAGGAAGGAGATGGTGGTGGTGGAGACTTGTAGACATATGGAGGTGGAGGTGAGGGAGATGGTGGTGGTGGGGATTGGTAGACGTAAGGAGGTTGGGGTGAGGGAGATGGTGGTGGAGGGCTCTTGTAGTAGTATGGTGGTGGTGGTGACGGGGATGGTGGGGGTGGGGACTTATAATAGTAAGGAGGTGGCGGTGATGGAGATGGCGGTGGTGGAGACTTGTAGACGTATGGAGGTGGTGGTGATGGAGATGGTGGTGGCGGGGATTTGTAGATATATGGAGGTGGGGGTGATGGAGAAGGTGGTGGGGGAGACTTGTATACATACGGAGGTGGCGGTGATGGAGATGGTGGTGGCGGAGACTTGTAGATGTATGGAGGTGGTGGTGGTGACTTGTAGACATACGGGGGTGGGGGTGGAGAGCTGTAGACATACGAAGGTGGTGGTGGTGGTGGGGAGCTGTAGACATACGGAGGTGGTGGAGATTCATAGTGGTACGGGTGAGGATTTGGGAGAGATGGTAGCGGCAAATCCTTGTAATGGCCTTGGGGTAGTTTGTACGACTCAGATGGATGCTCAACCTTGTAGGAAGGTGGTGGTGGCGGTGAAGCATAAGAGTAAGGCTCATAAGCAGCTGATACACTGGTCGCTATCAATAGAACTGCCACGGCATAAACAGCCAGAGGCCACTGCCCTGGCTTCGTACGACTCGTCATCTCTGGTGACCCAGAAAAGTAAGCTACCTGCTAGAAGAGAAGATGAGATTGAATAATTAGTGTCTTGTTGAAGAACATAGAGATCTGTAGCTCTTTATATACTAACACGGTCAGGAGACATGTTCTATGAAATACATTAGTTTTGTGAAGCAATAATAGTAAAGTAGTGGGATTAGTGGTTTCCCACAACCATCAATTGATGTCTTCCATGTTCATGGCTAGCTCTTTGATCTATATGTGCCACATTTGTTCACCGCCTGAATTATTTTGTTCTTTTGTGTTAGAGGGCTTTTCGGTTTCGGTAAATGACAAGCGATAAGAAAACCAAAGATGCTACAGAGAAAATCGACTGAGCTACAAGAGGATAAATTTAATAGCTACTGGTTACTTAAAACAGAAATAACTCGCTTAAGGATGAATTTAATAGCTACTGGTTACTTTATTTGAATGAAGACCTTTTGGTTACTCCAATATATCCCGTTAATTCATGTCCAGTCCCTATAGATGATTAACGTCCAGTCCCTATAGATGATGACCGGCCTGTCATCTTGAAATCACCATGCGAAGAGGAAAGAAAATTCCACAAAGACCAAATTGGCTGGATTACCAGGACTCCAGTTTTTGGTGCTACACTGGCAATTTTTAACATGACAAAACATTATAATCATGCTTATATAAATCACTTGTAGCAGCAGGAATATAATTTTGCAAATAATATCAATTTGTACAATAGAACTGATATTGAGTCAGATTGATGATGTACTTGTTCTTGAAATACGAATGTACTTTACATACATGATTATAGATTAAGGGATAGGTGGTATTATATACTTGAGAAGATTTGAACCAAATCTTTACGATTTACAACTCAATTCAATTCCCAATTCAATAAAGTAGAATTCTCTATTCATGATCCAAATCTCGATCTGACAACTATGCCACATACCAACATATACTATTATGACTCTCCATAACCGTCTATGCCCTAACCCTCCACCACCATACTAATGCAAGTCAGATTCCAACCATCATCTCCACCCCCATTTCGTTACATGCCTCATGCCTGCATAAATCCATCTCACTGATCACACCTTCTTACTCGTACAAATCACCATTACAACCTTTCCCCCCTCCTCCTCCTCCTCCTGTCTGTAAACCATCTTATCCACCATCTTGATAGCCACATCATCCTCATTAGGTCTACTACAAATTCACCACAGAAACACTTCACCTTGCATCTTTTGCTTGCCTCAACATTACTTAATAAGAGGTCCAACAATGCCAAATTGAGAGAGGTCCTGCTCTGACCTCTCTCTAAGCTAGAGAGAGAATTTTTCCGGCCTCTCTGTTCTCCATGAACAAGTTTTAGAACAGCCAACTTGTTTCCAAACCTCTAATGGCATCCCTTGTCAAGACGGGGAAGGAGAGGGTTTTCCCCTTACAGCTCACCCCAAGAGGATTCACAGCGCCAGTGAACTATGTTCTCGATAGACTGACTCCGCATCATCTGGAAGAAAATATTTTGTGGCAGAGAAAAACAGAAAATCCACAGAATACCAAAACAGCGGAAAGCTCCAAAAATCAGAATAACAAAAGTTTCACTATTGCCCCTACACAAATTTTAAAATTGAATTATCCATATTTTATTTATCTTTTCAAATTTAACACCCCCAATTACGAAATCTTGGATCTGCCCCTGTCCATTACCAGGGATGATCATCTCATGTTCCAACATATGTTTTCCTTCAACAAACATGATTTTTAAACCAGTCCATCCTCGATTTTCTACTAGGAATTTTATTTGTTCACTTAATCTAAAATTGCAATGTTCAGGTCGGTGGCCTCGAACTCATTTACACACCTACTAGCCCCTCACTAATCCGGATCTCACGTAAGTTGTTACGAGTAATTACACATGATACACATGGAACAACCTCAAAGAGACCTTCCATTTCGAGCGTGGTGGTCAACCTCAAAGGGACCATCCATTTCGAACGTGGTGATCTACACTATTGTTGAGATCTATAGGGGATATGGGGGCTGATCTACACTATTGTTCAGATCTAGGATAAGGGCTGTCACGAAACCCCGGTGGTGAACTTGGACTCGTACATTAATTCAGTGTAATTTCGCAAAGAAAAAAAAAAGAACTATTGTGTAGATAAGCAAAATGTTGTAATTTTGTACTTGGACCAATTGATAAACATCCAATGAATATTATATTTTGCCACAACAGTGACATTCTCAAGCTTTCCATGTACATCAAATAAGAACATGAACATTGCTGTAACCTTTAACTCTCACAATGGAATTACTCTGTAAAAATAAATTAATTATTTTGAGACTTAACATTGCTTTTTGCGGGAAATGAAAGATCTACAAAGTGTCTCAACTTAGATCCTTCTTAAATAATACAAATGAACCAAATTCACCATAAAAAAATAAGAAGAAAACAATGGAACTTCCACACGGAACTGCGCGAGGATATGATAAATCTTCATGGAGATTACTCAAAACTGGTGTAGTGGTGGTACACAATGGCCTCTTAGAGAAGACCCCCAAACAACATACTGAAGTCAAAGAAGATGATATGGCTGATAAAGGTCTGCTGGCCGTGGGAAATTCTATTAGTATGGAGGTGGTGGTGAGTTGTAGAAATATGGTGGTGGGGGTGATGGAGATGGTGGTGGAGGAGACTTATAGTAATACGGTAGCGGCAATTTCTTGGCAATGCCTGGTGGAAGTTCGTATGACGGAAGCTCAACCTTGTAGGAAGGAGATGGTGGTGGAGGAGACTTGTAGACATATGGAGGTGGAGGTGACGGAGATGGTGGTGGTGGGGATTGGTAGATGTAAGGAGGTGGGGGTGATGGAGATGGTGGTGGAGGGCTCTTGTAGACATACGGAGGTGGTGGTGATGGGGATGGTGGTGGTGGTGACTTATAATAGTAAGGAGGTGGGGGTGATGGAGATGGCGGTGGGGGGGACTTGTAGACATACGGAGGTGGTGGTGATGGGGATGGTGGCGGCGGGGACTTATAGACGTATGGAGGAGGGGGCGATGGTGATGGTGGTGGTGGAGACTTGTAGACGTACGGAGGTGGGGGTGATGGCGATGGTGGTGGTGGGGACTTGTAGACGTATGGAGGTGGGGGTGACGGAGATGGTGGTGGTGGGGACTTGTAGACGTATGGAGGTGGGGGTGACGGAGATGGTGGTGGTGGGGACTTGTAGATGTATGGAGGTGGGGGTGATGGAGATGGTGGTGGTGGGGAATTGTAGATGTATGGAGGTGGGGGTGATGGAGATGGTGGTGGTGGAGAGCTGTAGACATATGGAGGTGGTGGAGATTCATAGTGGTATGGGTGAGGATGTGGGAGAGATGGGAGTGGCAAATCCTTGTAATGGCCTGGGGGTAGTTTGTACGATTCAGACGGAGTCTCAACCTTGTAGGAAGGAGGTGGTGGTGGTGGTGAAGCGTATGAGTAAGGCTCATAAGCAGCTGATACACATGTTGCTATCAAGAGAACTGCCACAGCATAGACAGCCGGAGGGCATTGCCCCAACTTAGTTCGACTACTCATATCAAAGGAGAAGAGAAGATGAGATGGGAGAATTAGTGTGTTGTAGAACAAGAGAGATCGGTAGCTCTTTATATACTAACACAGTCAGGAGACAAGTTCAATGAAATACATTTGTTAGTAAAGCAATTGAAAAGTGGCGGATTAGTGGTTTCCCACAACTAACAATTGATGTCTCCATGATCTTTCATGCATGGCTAGCTGTTTGATGTATATGTTTACAAGTCAAGTGATAAGAAAACAGTAAATGCTACAGAAGAAGAAGTTAACTGAGCTATAAAGGGATGAATCTAACTGCGACTGGTTACTTAAAAAGACGGTAGGGCAAAACAAATAACACGCTTAATTTTAACGTTTAGAAATAGCCAATAAGACACCACAGCTTTGATTATGCAAATTAAGCTGTATTGGTTACTCCAACATATCCCATTAATTCATGTCCAGTTCCTATAGATGGTGAGGAAAACAAATTCCACAAAGACCAAAGCTGCATCGTGACAATTTCTAACATCACAAAACTTATTCTTTATGCTTACAAAAATCACTTGTAGTTCAAGGAATATAATTTTGCAAAACATATCAATTCCTAATACAGAACTGAGACTTTGTTAGAATGATGTACCTGAAAGGTGTCAAAAATACTCAACACAGCTTGGTCTCCTTGGTTTGTACATACTTCACTGATTGGTTGTTGCCTCCTCCAACACATAGGCGACTAGTTACTTTTCTGTTGCAACCTGCAAAATATGAAGTCAATTCTGCTTTGTTAATTACGGCAATTTATCTTCACAAACAACCTAAACTGGAGTGGTAACGTCTTAAATTGGATTTGTGTTTCAACAATCACAACAAAGTTGGAGCAAGATTGCTCCCCGAGTACTAATCTCTCTTGGAGTTCCTTCCAGTATATTGTATGTGCCTTTGTTCAATTGCTTACTACAAAATTATTCTAACGTCACACATAAAGTAGACGTTATACCGGAAGCACGGGTCTTTCCTCGATTTGTGGTCCGCATTTTTACTAACCATAATGATCAATCTCATAAGAAAACCAGTATATCGCAAGATTTGGGTTGTGGTTGTGGGAAAACAATCTTTAAGTAAGAAACTACACAAATCAACACCTAAAACATGCGGAAATATCCTGCAAAAGAAAGCTTGTGACCCATACCTTCCAGGAGCCTTATATAATTTCATACTCCAAAACACCTTTATTATTTCTTTGTTGTTAATAGGAGCACAAAGACTTTAAGAAGATGATTTTTTTAGTAGAGATCCAGTGCATGTCAAGCAATGGACTGATGCTATAGCTGAATTTAATAGCTACTGGTTGCTTTATTCGAATGAAGACCTTTTGGTTACTCCAATATATCCCTCTAACTCATGTCCAGTCCATGTAGATGATGACGGGATGTCATCTTGAAATCACCATACGAAGAGGAAATAAAATTGCACAAAGACCAAATCGGCTGGATTACCAGGACTCCAGGCTTTGGTGCTACATTGTGCAATTTTAACATCACAAAACTTCATCTTTATGCTTATATAAATCACTTGTAGCAATAGGAATATAATTTTGCAAATAATATCGATTCGTACAATAGAACTGAGATTGAGTCAGATTGATGACGTACTTGTTCTTGAAATATGAATGTATTGTACGTACATGATTATAGATGTCAGGGATATGTAGTACTATATACTTGAGAAGATTTGAACCAAATCTTTACGATTCACAACTCGATTCAATTCATGATCCGAATCTCGATCGGACAACTATGCCACATACCAACATACTATTATGACTCTACGTAACCGTCTATGCCCTAACCCTCCACCACCATACTACTGCAAGTCAGATTTCAACCATCACATCCACCCCCATTTCGTTACATGCCTCCGTAAATTCATCTCATTGATCACACCTTCTTACTAGTACAAATCACCATGACAACCTTGTGATGTAACCCCCATTCCCTCCTCCTCCTGCCTGTAAATCATCTCATCCACCATCTTGATAAGATGATTTAAAGCATCCTCAATAGGTCTACTACAAATTCACCACAGAAACCTTCACTTTCCATCTTAGTTTTGCACCATCTTAGGTCTGCCTGCTCTGACCTCTCTCTAAGCTAGAGAGAAATTTTCCGGCCACTCTGTGCCTAGAACCCTTGATAAAGCGGAGAAGGAGAGAGTTTGCCCCTGACAGCTCACCCAGAGGATGGGTTTTACTACGTCAGCTAAGGCTACATAGTTCAGCGAGAAAAAAAACAGAACATCTACAGAATAACAAAGCAGGGGAGAACTCCGAAAATCAGAATAACAAAAATTTCATTGTAGCCCTACTCAAATTTTAAAATTAAAATTATCCATATTTTATTTATATTTTCAAATTTAGCACCCGCAATTACGAAATCTTGAATCCGCCCCTGCCCATAACCAGGGATGATCATCTCATGTTCCAGCGTACGTTTTCCTTCAACAAACATGATTTTGAAACCAGTCCTTCCTCGATGTGCTACTAGGAATTTTATTTGTTCACTTAGACTAACATTGCAGTGTTCGGGTCGGTTGGTTCAACTCATTTACAAACCTACTAGTCCCTCACAAATCCCGATCTCACGTAAGTTGTTACCAGTAATTACACATGACACACATGGAACAACCTCAAAGAGACCTTCCATTTCGAGCGTGGTGGTCAACCTCAAATGGACCATCCATTTCGAGCGTGGTGATCGAGATCTATAAGGGATATAGGGGCTGATCTACCCTATTGTTCAGATCTAGGATAAGTGCTGTCACGGAACCTTGGTTGTGAATTTGGACTCTTGAGTCATACATTTATTCAGTGTCATTTCGCAAAAGAAAAATAAAGAACACTTTTGTGTAGATAAGAAAAATGTTGTAATTTTGTAATTGAACACTTTGATAAACTTCCGATGAATATTATATTTTGCCCCGAAGTGACATTCTCAAGCATTCCATGTACATCAAATAAGAACATTGATGTAACCTGTAACTCTCACAATGGAATTACTCTGTAAAAATAAATTGATACTTTAGATAGTTAATATTTCTTTTTGAGGAAAATGAAAGATCTACAAAGCATCTCAACTTAGGATCCTTCTTAAATAATACAAATGAACCAAATTCAAAATAAAAAATCAGAAGAAAACAATGGAGCTTCCACACGGAACTGCGCGAGGATATGATAAATCTGCATGGAGATTACTCAAAACTGGTGTAGTGGTGGTACACAATGGACTCTTGGAGACAACTTAACAACATACTGAAGTCAAAGAAGATTATATGCCTGATAGAGGTCTTCAAGCGGCGGGAAATTCTATTAGTATGGAGGTGGTGGTGAGTTGTAGAAATATGGTGGTGGGGGTGATGGAGATGGTGGTGGAGGAGACTTATAGTAATATGGTAGCGGCAATTTCTTGGCAATGCCTGGTGGTAGTTTGTAAGACGGAAGCTCAACCTCGTAGGAAGGAGATGGTGGTGGTGGAGAGTTGTAGACATATGGAGGTGGAGGTGAGGGAGATGGTGGTGGTGGGGATTGGTAGACGTAAGGAGGTGGGGGTGATGGAGATGGTGGTGGAGGGCTCTTGTAGTAGTATGGTGGTGGCGGTGACGGGGATGGTGGTGGTGGTGACTTATAATAGTAAGGAGGTGGGGGTGATGGAGATGGCGGTGGGGGCGACTTGTAGACATACGGAGGTGGCGGCGATGGGGATGGTGGTGGTGGAGACTTGTAGACGTATGGAGGAGGGGGCGATGGCGATGGTGGTGGTGGAGACTTGTAGACGTACGGAGGTGGGGGTGATGGAGATGGTGGTGGTGGAGACTTGTAAACATATGGAGGTGGGGGTGACGGAGATGGTGGTGGTGGGGACTTGTAGATGTATGGAGGTGGGGGTGACGGAGATGGTGGTGGTGGGGACTTGTAGATGTATGGTGGTGGGGGTGATGGAGATGGTGGTGGAGGAGAGCTGTAGACATACGGAGGTGGTGGAGATTCATAGTGGTATTGGTGAGGATGTGGGAGAGATGGGAGCGGCAAATCCTTGTAATGGCCTGGGGGTAGTTTGTATGACTCGGATGGAGTCTCAACCTTGTAGGAAGGAGGTGGTGGTGAAGCATATGAGTAGGGCTCATAAGCAGCTGATACACATGTTGCTAACAAGAGAACTGCCACGGCATAGACAGCCGGAGGCCATTGCCCCACCTTAGTACGACTACTCATATCAAAAGGAGAATAGAAGATGAGATTGGAGAATTAGTGTGTTGTAGAATTAGAGAGATCAGTAGCTCTTTATATACTAACACATCAGGAGATATGTTCAATGAAATACATTAGTTTGGTGAAGCAACTGAAAAGTAGTGGATTAGTGGTTTCCCACAACTATCAATTGATGTCTCCATGATCTTTCATGGCTAGCTCTTTGATGTATATGTTCTTTGTGTATAAGAGTTGTCGGTTTTTGTTAAAGACAAGTCATAAGAAAACAATAGATGCTAAAGAAGAAATCAACTGAGCTACAAAAGGATGAACCTAACTGCGACTAGTTACTTAAAAAGGAAGGTAGAGCAAACAAATAACACGCTTCAGTTAAAGTTAAGAAATAGCCAATAAGACACCACATCTTGTATTATGCAAATTAAGCCCTACTGGTTACTCCAATGGGGCTGTTTGGAGGATCTGAAATAAGTGAGTTGCTGAGCTTATAAGCTTAGAAGTTATTGTAGTTTATTGGTAAATATTTGTTGAATTCACATTTTATTTTTACAATGCGAAATTTCCCCCCAAAACAATCGTGAAATCACCCAATTCCAGATTTTTTGCCGAAATACAGAATTTTTTAGGTTTGGAGAGGTTTGAATAAAGATATCGGATTTTTGACCGTCCACTACCACTGGACTGAATCACATCCAAACATGCCCACTATATCCCATTAATTCATGTCCACCCCCTATAGAGGATGATGGTCCAGTCATCCTAAAATCACCATATGGTGAGGAACACAAATTCCACAAAGACCAAAGCGGCCGGATTACAAGGACTCTACGCTTTGGTGGTGCATCGTGACAATTTCTAACATCAAAAAACTTATTCTTTTCGATTATATAAATCACTTGTAGTTGTAGGAATATATTTTTTCAAAACATATCAATTCCTACAATAGAACTGAGATTGAGCCAGAATGATGATGTACCTGAAAGGTGTCAAAATACTCAACACTATTTGGTCTCCTTGCTTTCTGCATACTCACTTAAACTGATTGGTTGTTGCCTCCTCCAGCTCTTAGGTGACTAGTCACTTGTCCGTTGCAACCTGAAAGACATGAAGTCAAATTCCGCATGGTTGACTGAGGCAAGTTATCTTCACAAACAAACATAAATTGGATGTGTTTCAATGTCACCAAAGTTGGAGCAACATTGCGCACCCAGTCCGAGTACTAAAAACTTAAAAAGTTCTGACCGAAATTACAGATTCTGGAATGGTGCTCTAATCTCTCTAGGAGTTCCTTCCAGTATATTGTTTGTGCCTTTGTTCAATTGCATACTGCAAAATAATTCGAACGCAGCCACAAATAAAGTAGACATTTTACTGGAAGCACGGTCTTTCCTCTTTTGTTGTCCGTATTATTACTAACCATAATGATCAATCTCATGGCCAGAAAACCAATATATTGCAAGATTTGGGTTGTGGTTTTGGGAAAACAATATTTAAGTAAGAAATTACACAAATCAAAACCTACAACATGCCTAAATATCCTGCAACAGAAAGCTTGTGCCTTCCAGGAGCCTTATAAAATTTCATACTCCAAAACACCTTTATAATTTCTTTGTTGGTAACAGGAGCACGAAGACTTTAAGAACAATGTTTTTTAGTAGAGATACCGTGCCTGTCAAGAAATGGACCGATAGTAAAGAATATAAGTTTTTTAGTGGAGATTCTGTGCGTTTCTCACTTGACGATACATCTAATTTACTATGTGGCGGACACCTATGTCCCTATTTCCATGGAAATCTCAATGCAAGCATGCATGTCCTAAGGGAGGTGAAACTCAGGTTCAAATTATGATTCACAACACATTATCTGATTGACAATACATTATCTTCCTACCCAGCATGGTGATCTACACTATTGTTGAGATCTACAAGGGATAGGGGGCTGTCACAGAATCCTGGTGGTGGGCTTGGACTCTTAGTCATACATCTATTTAGTGTGTTTAACACTTGGTGTACGTCGAAGACTCGAGGTGGAAAAAAGCACTAACAGAGTAACGGTTATGTAGATAAGCAAAAAATGTTGTAATTTTGTACTTGGATCAATTAATTACCTTCAGATGAATATTATATTTTGCCACATCAGTTACCTTCTCAATCTTTCCATGTACATCAAATAACAAGAACATTTTGGTGCTAAAAAAAGTAAGTACGAACATTGTAGTAACCTTCAACTCTCACAATGGTATTACACTGAAAACATAAATGAATAATTTAGAGAGTTATCGTTGCTTTTCGCGGCAAATGAAAGATCTACAAAGAATCTCAACTTTGGATCCTTCTTACATAATACAATTGAACGAAATTCAGAACCAAAAATCAGAAGAATAACAATGGAACTTCCACGCGGAACGGCACGAGGATATGATAGATCTGCATGGAGATTACTTGAAACTGGTGCAGTGGTGGTACACAATGGCCTCTTGGACGAGACCACCAAACAACATACTGAATTCAAAGAAGATAAGATGCCTGATAAAGGTCTGCAGGCGGCGGTAAATTCTTTTAGTATGGAGGTGGTGGTGAGTTGTAGAAATATGGTGGTGGGGGTGATGGAGATGGTGGTGGAGGAGACTTATAGTAATATGGGAGCGGCAATTTCTTGGCAATGCCTGGTGGTAGTTTGTATGACGGAAGCTCAAGATCGTAGGAAGGAGATGGTGGTGGAGGAGACTTGTAGACATATGGAGGTGGAGGTGACGGAGATGGTGGTGGTGGAGATTGGTAGATGTAAGGAGGTGGGGGTGAGGGAGATGGTGGTGGTGGGCTCTTGTAGTAGTATGGTGGTGGCGGTGACGGGGATGGTGGTGGTGGTGACTTATAATAGTAAGGAGGTGGGGGTGATGGAGATGGCGGTGGGGGAGACTTGTAGACATACGGAGGTGGTGGTGATGGGGATGGTGGTGGTGGAGACTTGTAGACGTACGGAGGAGGGGGTGATGGCGATGGTGGTGGTGGAGACTTGTAGACGTATGGAGGTGGGGGCGATGGCGATGGTGGTGGTGGAGACTTGTAAACATATGGAGGTGGGGGTGAGGGAGATGGTGGTGGTGGGGACTTGTAAACATATGGAGGTGGGGGTGATGGAGATGGTGGTGGTGGGGACTTGTAGATGTATGGAGGTGGGGGTGACGGAGATGGTGGTGGAGGAGAGCTGTAGACATACGGAGGTGGTGGAGATTCATAGTGGTATGGGTGAGGATGTGGGAGAGATGGGAGCGGCAAATCCTTGTAATGGCCTCGGGGTAGTTTGTACGATTCAGACGGAGTCTCAAACTTGTAGGAAGGAGGTGGTGGTGGTGGTGAAGCGTATGAGTATGGCTCATAAGCAGCTGATACACTGGTTGCTATCAAGAGAACTGCCACAGCATAGACAGCCAGAGGCCATTGCCCCACCTTAGTCCGACTACTCATATCAAATGGAGAAGAGAAGATGAGATTAGAGAATTAGTGTGTTGTATATTAGAGAGATCAGTAGCTCTTTTATACTAACACGTCAGGAGATATGTTCATTGAAATACCATTTGTTTAGTGAAGCAATAATAATAAAGTAGTTGATTAGTGGTTTCCCACGACTATCAACTGATGTCTCCATGATCTTTCATGGCTAGATCTTTGATGTATATGTACTAAGATTGAGTCAGAATGATGATGTACTCTGTACCTGAAAGGTGTGTCAATATACGCAACACTGCTTGGTCTCCTTGCTTTCTGCATACTCACTTAACTGATTGGTTGTTGCCTCCTCCAACACCTAGGCGGCTAGTCACTTGTCCGTTGCAACCTGCAAGACATGAAGTCAATTCCGCTTTGTTATCTCAGGCAAGTTATCTAAACAAACAACATACACTGTAGTGGTAAAGTCATTATTGGATTTGTTTCAACAATCACACCAAAGTTGGAGCAAGATTGCTCGCCGAGTACTAATTTTTTTTTGAAGTTCTGACCTAAGTCACAGATTGTGGATAGATGTCTAATCTCTCTCGGAGTTCTTTCCAGTATATAGTCTGTGTCTTTGTTCAATTGCTTACTACAGATTATTCTAACGAGGCCACACATAAAGTACACATTATACCTGAAGCACGGGTCTTTCCTCGATTTGTGGTCCGTATTATTTTTAACCATAATGATCAATCTCATGGCCAGAAAACCAATATATAGCAAGATTTGGGTTGTGGTTGTGGGAAAACAATCTTTAAGTAAGAAACTACACAAATCAACACCTACAACATGCCAAAACGTCCTGCAAAAGAAAGCTTGTGCCTTCCAGGAGCCTTATAAAATTTCATACTTCAAAACACCTTTATTATTTATTTGTTGGTAATAGGAGCACGAGGACTTTAAGAAGATGTTTTTTTAGTAGAGATCCAGTGCATGTCAAGCAATGGACTGATGTTAAAGAAATACACGTTCTTTAGTAATGATTATGCGTGTTTCTCACTTGAGCATACATCTATTTTACTATGTGCCAAACACCTATGTCCCAATTACCTAGTCAGGCAATCATGGAACCTCAATGCAACCATGCATGTCCTAAGGGAGGTTCAAAATATGATTCGCAACACATTATCTGATTGACAATACATTATCTGTCTACAATTGTTACAGGCAGGACCTCCCCACAGCATTGCCTGAATTGGTGATGATCAAAGTCCAAAGGAGACTGAGCTTGAAAAACCAACACCAAGTAGTCGTAGTAACATTTCTCCGGAAACAATTACGAGGGATTTTGGAACCGAATCTAGTTGCTCCAGATGGTCACTCTCTGACCTAAGCCACTGCGTGCTTTCACAATTCATTTGTTAAAGAAAGACCCGGGCTTGGAGGTTAAATGGCTTCATCGTTTTAGTCAAACATCCATGGCAGATACAGTATTGAAGTTGAGATCTTTATTTCCATTACTCTATTTTTTTCTTCCTCTGACCACCAGAATGGAAAAATGACACGGACCTGGAGATAACTTGCCTCTGTCAACAGATATTTTGCGGTTCTTGTATTCTTGGACCCTAAAGAAGTACTCTATGATTTTCTGCAACTTTAGGTATGTAGGAAGGGGTGTGGAGTAGTTAGTTTAATGAAGGATGAGTTTATTATGCATGGGGATATCTTATTTAAGAAAGGCAATGATGAATCAATAATGACATGATAAAACAACATGGAGACATCAATTTATAGTTGTGCGAAGCCACTAACGGATCTCTATTAATCATTGAACATAATTCCTGACTGAGTTTGTATATAAAGAGCTATGGATCTCTCTTCTTCTGCAACACACTAATCATTAAATATCATCTTCGCTTCCAGGTCGCTTAGGAGATGAAGAGTCATATGAAGCCGGGGCAATGGTCTCCAGCTGTTTATGCCGTGGCAGTTCTCTTGATAGCCACCTATGTAACCGCTTCTTATGAGCCTTACACATACGCTTCACCCCCGCCTCCTCCTTCCTACAAGGTCAAGCTTCCGTCATACAAACTACCCCCAGGGCATTACAACGAACTTCCACTACCGTCACTTCCATACCACTATAAGTCTCCACCACCACCATCTCCATCACCACCACCACCATATGTCTACAAATCTCCACCACCACCATCTCCATCACCGCCACCTCCATATGTCTACAAGTCCCCACCACCACCTTCTCCATCACCCCCACCTCCATACATCTACAAGTCGTCCCCACCACCATCTCCCTCACCTCCACCTCCTTACTACTACAAGTCTCCACCCCCACCATCTCCATCACCACCTCCTCCTTACTACTACAAGTCCCCACCCCCACCATCTCCATCACCACCTCCACCATACTACTACAAGAGCCCACCACCACCATCTCCCTCACCCCCACCTCCATACATCTACAAGTCCCCACCACCGCCATCTCCCTCGCCTCCACCTCCATATGTCTACAAGTCTCCACCACCACCGTCTCCTTCCTACAAGGTTGAGCTTCCGTCATACAAACTACCGCCAGGCCTTGCCAAGAAATTGCCGCTACCATATTACTACAAATCTCCACCACCACCATCTCCATCACCCCCACCGCCATATTTCTACAAGTCACCACCACCTCCATCTCCACACTACTAGAATTTCTCGGCGTCGCTAGCCTTTATCGGACATCTCATCTTCTTTGACTTCAGTATGACATTTGATTGTCTCCTTCTAAGAACCCATCACTACTAGTTTGTAGTAATTGCCGCTTAGTTAAATTTATTCCTCGGGCAGTTTGGTGCGGAAGTTCCTTATTTTTCTTCTGATTTTCTTTTGAATTTGATTCAATTGTACTATTCAAGAATGATCCAAAGTCGAGATACTTTGTTGATCTTTCATTACCGCAAAAAGAAATATTACCTTTAAATTGCCATTTTATTTTTGCTTCAATGTGAAAGTTAAAGTTATAACTTTCTTATTCAATGTTGATGGAAATAGTCCCCAATTCAACCTGATAACAACCAGTGTACCAGCTGCTTATGAGCCTTGTCATTCAATCTGATACCGAAACGACAAAATAAACAATTACATAAAGTTATGAAGAGCCAGATTTCACCTGCTCACTCTTGAAATGTAACAGCAAGTAACAGAAGCTTTGAATCGTTAGAGGGAACATTATCAAATTTTTTTCCATCCAACAAAGTAGTTCTCTCAGGCGTAAAGTGAAAATTTACACATATGATCTAAGAGGGGCTGTAAATTACGCACAAGACTATGGTTTTGTACCCCCTTTGACAACCTCAAACAAGTCTTAAGGTCACCCCACTCCGAGCTGCTAATTAAATGTTCTTGTAACATGTAATTATTATGCAAACTTTTACTTAATATTGAACTTTATCCTCCGTTACTCAAGTCTCACACAAAATTTCAGTACATATCATATCATTTCATTTACCGCCAATGCAAATGAGCTCCATGGGGAACAAGTAAAATGAAGCCAATGTAGGAGATATAAGTCATATATTGCAAGATATTTTCAATTGCCAGTGTCAATTGAAATCGTCTTCAATTACAGAGCCTTTTTTGAGCTAATAAAAACAAAGGATACTTCAATTATTGTACAAGAAAATCAAGCAAATTTAGATCGGTTCTCTTATTTCTCACACACCTATATATACTACTCGTGCTTATGTATGGATGCATGGTTATCTATTGGTTACACTGTTGATTGGATAAACAATATTTCGTTTATTACGAGCGGAGAATTTTGTGAGGGTGAGAATGAATACGTCGATTCTTTGTCTCTGCTCACGAAAATTTAATCACTAGTTAGAAAAACGTAATTAATGTTTCTTGATGCCTTCTTCGACAATTCAAAGCTTTCGTGACACTATTCATTGAAGCCGTATATTATTTCCTCCTAAATTTTAAGAGTAAGCCAATAAATTCTTGCTTTTTACTACTTGATGCAAATGTGACCGGTTAGACCTTGTGACATTGAATGAATTGAAAGATCGGATGGAATAATTTCTTCTACATTTTCAATGGTTGGCATATTTTCTTTTGGAAGAATCAGCACAAGCTTATCTAGCAAGAGTTCATTGATTTCTTGATGAATGAAATTTACTATTGAATATTTCTTGTTCAATGTGCTTGTGCAGGTGACAATTATAATAAACACGGACGATGTCACATGTAAATGTTGATCATTGTTGTGTCTTGGATGTTGTGGCACCCTGATCACTCATGGTGTCAGAGGTCCGGGCCGGTTAGGTGGAGGTCACGCCGGGTAGCTGGCCTTGTGGGCCTAAACGGGGGGACGGGGGACGGGGGGGCTATAATAACATACTTATACATAAGAACATTGTAATCTTGCAACTCTTGCAATGAAATTACTTTTAAAAAATAAACTGATAATTTAGATATAAGTTGCTTTTCGCAGCAATAAAAGATCAACAAAGGATCATGACTTTGGATCCATCTTGAATAATACAAATGAATGGGATACAAAACAAAAACAGAAAAAAGATGTGAAACTTCCGCACTAAACTGCATGGGGAAATCATTAATCCATGCAGCAATTACTCCAAAACTGGTGTATTAGTAATACATCAACGACTTCTTCAAGGAGACAGCCAAACGATATACTGAAGTGAAAAAATATTAGATGGTTGATTAAGGCTGGTGCCACCGATAAATTCTAGTAGTGTGGAGATGGAGGTGGGGGAGACTCATAGTAATATGGGTGGTGATGAGGGAGGGATGGTAGCGGCAGTGCCTTGTAATGACCTGGGGGTAGTTTGTATGATGGAAGCTCAACCTTGTAAGAAGTAGATGGGGGTGGTGGGGACTTGTAGACATATGGAGGTGGAGGTGACGGAGATGCTGGTGGACGGCTCTTGTAGTAGTATGGTGGAGGCGGTGACGGGGATGGTGGTGGCGGCGACTTGTAATAGTAAGGAGGAGGTGGTGATGGAGAAGGTGGGGGTGGAGACTTGTAGTAGTAGGGAGCATGTGAGATTTTCTTTGGGGGAGGAGGTGGTGACTTGTAGTAGTATGGAGGTGGTGGGGATGGAGATGGTGGAGGAGGGGACTTGTAGTAGTATGGAGGAGGTGGTGATGGAGATGGCGGTGGTGGAGACTTGTAGACATACGGAGGTGGGGGTGACGGTGACGGTGGTGGCGGGGACTTGTAGATGTATGGAGGTGGGGGTGATGGGGAAGGAGGTGGTGGGGACTTGTAGACATACGGAGGTGGTGGTGATGGAGATGGTGGTGGGGGAGAGTTGTAGACGTACGGAGGTGGTGGTGATGGAGATGCTGGTGGGGGAGAGTTGTAGACGTACGGAGGTGGTGGTGATGGAGATGGTGGTGGTGGAGATTTATAGTGGTATGGGAGAGATGGTAGCGGCAGATCCTTGTAATGGTCTGCTGGTAGTTTGTATGACGGAAGCTTGACCTTGTAGGAAGGATGAGGTGGTGGTGAAGCGTATGTGTAAGGCTCATAAGCAGCCGTTACAGCGGTCGCTATCAAGAGAACTGCCACAGCATAAACAGCCAGAGACCATTGCCCCGACTTCATTTTACTCTTCATCTCCAGATACCAGAAAGCTGGGGAAGAAGATGAGATCCAATGATCACTGTGTTGCTGATAAGAGAGGTCTGCAGCTCTTTATATACTAACTAAATTATTCAGGAGATATGTTCAATGAATTACATTAGTTTAGTGAAGCATTTGGAAATAAGTGGATTTGTGCTTTCCCACAACTATCAATTGATGTCTCCATGTTGTTTTATACATCATTGGCTTTCTTAATTAAGATACCCCATGAAATGATACTTCATTAAAGAATTATTAGGAGACGAGTCAGATTGATGATGTACCTGAAATGTGAACATACTCAAAAGTTCTTGGACTCCTTGCTTTCTGCATACTCGCTGAACACATTGGTTGTGGCCTCCTCCAACAGTTAGGTGACAAGTCCATTGCAACCTGCAAGACGTGAATTCAAGTCCACATTATCGACGAGAGTAGCAGATTGTGGGTTCGTGCCGTCTAGATCAAGAGTGAAGCTGAAACAACCCGGGAACCTACGGTTCCTCGCTAGTACAACTTAACGAAATCCAAAAGTGCTTTATTGAAATAAAAGTAAAGGAGAAACCCTCCTTACATTATTAAACAGAAATCCAAACATGTCTTAAACCAAATGAAACAACTACTACTTGTTTACTAGCGTGGCACTACTCCTTAGCTCGTGTGCGTTTCCATCCCAGCTAGCTTATTCTTGACCTGCGGGTTTTGAAATAGCGAAAGCCGACCGCAGAAAAATTTTAATTAGTAAAAACTAAGTAAGATATACCACAATATGTAAAACAGAGTTTTTGGCTAAAAAGGAGATAAAGAGAACAACCACCACAATTTTAATCATTCGTTTGGTTGAGGCGTAGCCCACGAGCCCCAATGAGTACGATGTGGACAGAGAGGTCACGATGGAATAAATAATAATAATGGGGTTTTTCCCCGGACGTTAGTAGATAGCCCTTCGCTATCCCGCCCTAACCATTCTAATGAGACCTTAAGTGCCGGCACCCCTATACAGTCGTGACCTAAACATGCATAGGTAGTACTCATAGATTCCACGATAAATAAGAGGGTAATATCCCTAGGGAAATCACACATAGGTGTTCCCGGCCATTGGCCTTCACGCGCATCCTCTGCACATCGTTCCCAATTCTATTATCGTACAATTATCGTTTCACATGAATTTCGAGTTTTTCACAAGTAACCACACATTTTCAAAGTAGCATTTGCAAAAAGGGATTCAAGACTTGTCAAATTCTCCAGTATCACGATTCTAGTAGTTCATGAGCGATTTTGAAAGATAACACACGCCAAGAGACATTTTGATAATTTAAAGGTATTGTGCATATAACTTACCGAAATTAAGAGTAAGGCGGCGAACGAAAATCGAGGGCTCCTAATTTCCGTAGTAGGGGTCTTCTACAAACTCCCCGTCTATGAGCTTGGTATCGAAAATGATGAAAGTGACGACAAAGAGGCGGTGGCAATGGGCATAGATATAGACGACGTCGGGTGGTGATCGGCGTCGGGTTGGGTCGGCTTTGTCGGCCTCCTTGGCGCGGCGGTGGTGGCTTGTTCATAGTTTGTAGAGAGTGAGAGGAAGAGTTGTTAGTTTGTGAAAAGAATGATGGTGGGTGGGGTTTTTATAGGTGAAGGTGGTTGTGTGAGGATGGAAAACAATAAATTGTTTTCCTTTTTCGTTGACTTCATTAGGGGTGATAGGAGTGATTGGAGGGTGATTAATTTGGAAAATCAATCCAATTAATGTGGAGAAGAATGAGGAAGGAAATGTTGTGCTATAAAAACAATTTCATTGAAGATTTTACCATAACCGTGGGTTCTTTGATTTGTTTGTGGAAGATGATGAGAAAGAAAGGTTTATGGTGTGGTGGGGTGCACCATAAAAGGTGACGTGGAAAAATCTTTTTGTGGTGGTTATTTGAGTGTGTTGGGTACACAAAAATATAGGATGACTAAGATAAGTTAGTTGGGTGTTTTAGGATCAATTATGGTGTGGAATTTGACAAATACAAATAGAAGGAAGTAGTTAAATAGAAACGACAAAATCCATGTTTAGAAAAAAAAATATTGAATTAAATAAACTAGGAATACTATCTAATTAAATAGACGATGAATATCTAATTTAAAATACAACAATAATAAGAAGACGTATTTAAATGAATCAGAAAAGAGAATGAGTTAGAAAAAATATATTAAAATAAATGGAGGGTAAATAAATTAAAGTTTTACGATAAAATAGAATAAATAGAGATTTTGAAATATAGCTAGAATAAATAGAATTTGGACTAACAACGCTACATTATAATTACCAAAACAGCTCATATAGTTTATGAAATTACCAAAATAACACCGTAAAAATTAGGGTGTTACAGAAGACTCAGGCACTCATTCCCAAACTTACAATGCTGGACCTTAGTTTCATCATTCCTCACATTTAGTTGATGGAAGAAGTAAGTCATCATCACAAACAACAACATAAACTAGAGTGGCAACTTTAGACTTGGATTTGTGTTTCAGCAATCTCATTAAAGTTGGAGCAAGATTGCTCCCCGAGCACTACGAAGTTCTGACCTAAATTACATATTGAGGACTCATCTTAAAATCTGTCTTGCAGTTCAATTGGTTACTACAAAAGAAACAATAGAAATAACAAACTTCAACTTTCATATCATATCTCTCATTTACTGGGCTGAATTTCTCTAAAACTGAACTAGCTTGAGACTATGAAGTGTAATGATTGATAAGGGCTAATTGTATAAGTGGAAACTGGATTATCTCCAAATTACAATGCTTTTCACAGGGTGAGTTCGGTATGACTTATAGAAGTAGCTTATAAGTCAGTTTTTTATTGTAACTTAAAGTCAAACTTATTAATTGTTTTTAGCATGAACCTTATAAGCTTATAATTTGGATTTGAACTTAAAAAAAATGGGTGGTCGATAACTAGTTGGAGTTTTTTTATGCTTTTCTTGAGCTTTTTAAGTACATCAGACTACCAAATAAGCCCAGATCCACTCTATCCAAACTGGTGCGAAGTCTGAAAATTTATTCTGAGTAGTTGCTGAATCAGAAGAATCAAATTTCTCAAAAATTGACAAAATGAACCTTCATTCTTCTCGATTTCTTGCCAAGAATGATGAATTGACGTTTTATAAGATTAAAATTGCAGTACAGAAGTAGAATTACGCAGATCAGAAAAGAAGATCTCTGACCTAGGGTTTGGCCATTTGCTACGCCCGGCGGTCTGCCTCCTGCTAGCTTCCGAAAGATAGGTTCCTTTCCGACCTCATTTCACTTCACGTAACTCAAACCGTTCTCGTTCCTCCGCATCTCTTTCTACACATATAAAGCATATATTTAGTATAAGAATGAGAAGAGAAAGAGAAGTAGCTTAGGTGGGTTCGAGTTTGACGATTTGTGTCTGGGATTACTCTTGAAGTTGTTGCATGTGAGAACTTCAAAACCTCACTAGAACTTTTCATCCAAAAGGGTAACCTTTTCATATATTGAGCCATCAATTAATCAAACATATCGTATCTACTTTAGCTTAATTATATTTTAACCCATTTAAAGTTCAAATATCTCATAAAACAACCCGTTGAAAATCTAATAAACACTAAGGGGCAACTGTTGTCTCTCATGAAGTGTCCCCCCAAGTGTCCTTCAATTGTACAGTCTAATAAAATTCTCTAAAATTCTCGGACACGCCAGCCGGAGTGTCTATTTTGGAAAATTGTACGAGTGTCACGTCTCGTTCTCATGATAGTATTAATGAACACGAGTTCATGAGATCACCACTCTTTTAGGAATATAATTTTGCAGAGCATATAAATACCTACAATTAGACTGAAATTGAGTCAGATTGATGATGTACCTGAAAAGTGTCAACATACTCAATAGTTCTTGGGCTCCTTGTTTTCTGCATACTCACTGAACACATTGGTCGTGGCCTCCTCCAACAGCTAGGCGACAAGTCCATTGCAACCTGCAAGATGTGAATTCAAGTCCACATTATCGACGAGAATAGCAGACTGTGGGTTCCTGCCGTCTAGATCAAGAGTGAAGATTCAGGCACTCGGTTACAAACTTAAAATGCTGGACCTCAGTTTCATCATTCCTCACATTTAGTTGATGGAAGAAGGAAGTTATCATCACAAGAAACAACATAAACTACAGTGACAACTTTAGACTTGGATATGTGTTTCAACAATCACACCAAAGTAGCAACAGAATTCCAGTCCCTAATACAGTGAAACAAAAACTATGAAGTATAATGACTGATAAGTGCTAATTGTATCAGTGGGAAAAAGTCTATTATACCCTTGGATAACTGTTACATTTTGCACAATATAGGGAAAGTTTGTCCCAAAAACTATTTTTAGTAACAGACCCCAACTCCAGACGAGGATAATTTTGTCACAATATGGGGTGTAAGTTTTTAAGGGGTTGTTTGTTTTTCTACTTATATTTGAGGGAGTTAAAGTGCTGGTAAAATTAGTGAAGGGATTGGTAGTGATAGGATTTGTAGTACTGAATGTGATATAAGATGGTGTTTGTTTGAGTGTAGGCTTAGAGATGGACAAATACCTTGAATTTACCAATTCAACCTCTCTATTAAAAAGAGGGAAAATTATGACATGAGAATGAATGTAATAGATGAGGATAATTTTGACATTTAGCTAAGCCACCAGATGGAATATGGGTCCAATTATAAACCACATTTTTTTTGCAACAACAATGGCTGGACTAAAATTCTCATCCTATCCCCCCAAAATGTTGAAAACAAACATTGACCAAAAGTTCGACACACCGAAGAGGTGAAGATGTCCTTTTCCCAACTGGAAGGGGTGAAAGTGTCATTCAATCAAACTAGAGAAGTGAGAGTGTCTTTTACTCCTTTTGTGTGCTAAAAGAGTGGGGCTAGAGCCTATATATAGGCTTGTTGGTGGCGTGCTAGAATAACTACAGAGTCGGACAAGTTCAGAAGCTCGAGTTTGAATTCTCAATCACACTACTCCTGAAGCTAGAGCAGAGCTCAAACATGTTACTTTTTGCTAGCCGATCCTGCAATATAGAGCTCGAAACACAGTGTTTTGCAGGAATGTCTCAAAGGTGCTTAACTAAATGTGGCCCACCTTCTTAGGCTGCAAATGAGTTGGGCCGTCGAAGAGCCCAACACGAGCCGACTCAGATAGAACCCAGCTAGTTTCTGGGGTTTAGTTTGATTGAAAGACACTTTCACGCTTTCCAGTTTGGTGACGGACACTTTCACCCTTCTAGTGTGCCAAACTTCAAGTATCTTACACCTCCTGATCATGACGTCGGTAGTTCGGGGGTGGAGGTCCTTCACTGAAATAGTTTTGGAGGCATATTAGCCCGCCATATCATAATAAAAAATCTATTATACCTTCGGATTCTGCTACATTTTGCATAATATATGGCCAAATTTGTCCGCAAAATTATTTTTGGAGGGGGCCGGACCAGTTTAAACCGTGGGCCGGCCCTTTCGACACCTTGACTGATCACAAATCTCGTTGTTTTTTACTCTAAATGTGAACACATCACGCAATGGACAATGTAATATTGGTTGCCGGCAGTGAATTCCCAAGTCGCAGATGATGTTTAGTATATCATACATCTGAAGATCATGGTTGATTTAATGCTATGCAATTGGGAAACCGCTTCTGCCACACCTATTGTCTACGACTTAGCCTTAGACTGTACCGCTTTCAAATCATATAGCATTTGGTGTAGCTCAAAGTGATCCAAAGCACTAACATGAAATGTTAGTAACATTCTATATGAGCATGAAATTAGAACATTGTAACTTCAACTGCTCGCAATGAAATTACATTGCAAAAATAAACTGATAATTAATTTAGAGTCAAAGTTGGTTTCCGCGGCAATGAAAGAGGAACAAAGGATCTCGCATTTGGATCCTACTTTAATAATACAAATGAATGGGATACAAAACAAAAACAGACAGAAAAAATTGAACTTCCGCACTAAACTGCACGAGGAAATCATTAATCCATGCAGAAATTGCTCCAAAACTGGTGTATTCACGGTACATCAACGACTTCTTTGAGGACACAACCAAATGATATACTGAAGTGAAAAAAGATGAGATGGGTGAATAAGGCTGGTGACACCGATATGTTCTAGTAGTGTGGAGATGGAGGTGGTGGTGATTTGTAGAAATATGGTGGTGGGGGTGATGGAGATGGTGGTGGGGGAGACTTATAGTAATATGGATTGTGATGAGGGAGGGATGGTACCGGGACTGCCTTGTAATGGCCTGGGGGCAATTTGTATGATGGAAGCTCAACCTTGTAGGAAGGCGATGGTGGTGGTGGGGATTTGTAGACATAAGGAGGTGGGGGTGATGGAGATGGTGGTGGAGGGCTCTTGTAGTAGTATGGGGGTGGTGGCGACGGAGATGGTGGTGGTGGGGACTTGTAATAGTAAGGAGGAGGTGGTGATGGAGAAGGTGGGGGTGGAGACTTGTAGTAGTATGGAGGTGGTGGGGATGGAGATGGTGGAGGTGGGGACTTGTAGTAGTATGGAGGAGGTGGTGATGGAGATGGTGGTGGTGGTGAGTTGTAGACATACGGGGGTGGTGGTGACGGAGATGGTGGTGGGGGAGATTTATAGTGGTATGGGTGTGGATGTGGGAGAGATGGGAGCGGCAATTCCTTGTAACGGCCTGGTGGTAGTTTGTATGACGGAAGCTTGACCTTGTAGGAAGGAGGCGGCGGTGGTGAAGCGTATGTGTAAGGCTCATAAGCAGCTGTTACACTGGTTGCTATCAAGAGAACTGCCACAGCATAAACGGCCGGCGACCATTGCCCCGACATTGTTTGACTCTTCATCTTCAGATATCAGAAAACTAGAGAAAAAGATGAGATTCAATGACTACTGTCTGGCTGATAAGAGAGGTCTGTAGCTCTTTATATACTACTAAATTATCCAGGAGATGTGTTCAAAGAATTACATTAGTTTAGTGAAGCAATTGGAATGAGTGGATTTGTGCTTTCCCACAACTAGCAATTGATGTCTCCATGTTTTATACATCATTGGCTTTCTTAACTAAGATATCCCATGAAATGATCCTTCATTAAAGAATTATAAGAAAATGAGTCAGATTGATGATGTACCTGAAATGTGCCAACATACTCAAAAGTTTTTGGACTCCTTGCTTTCTGCATACTCGCTGAACACATTGGCAGTGGCCTCCTCCAACAGCTAGGCACAAGTCCATTGCAACCTGCAAGACGTGAATTCAAGTCCACATTATCGGCGAGAGTGGCAGATTGTGGGTTCGCGTCGTCTAGATCAAGAGTGAAAACTCAGGCATTCGGTCACAAACTTACAATGCTGGACCATAGTTTCAGCATTCCTCACATTTAGTTGATGGAAGAAGCAAGTTATCATCACAAACAACAACATGAACTAGAGTGGAAAATTTAGACTTGGATTTGTGTCTCCTCAACAACCTCACCACAAGATTGCTGTTTGAGGCTTTGAGCACTAAAAACTTCTGACCTAAATTACAGATTGTGGACTGTTCTTCTAATCTCTCTCGTAGTTCCTTCGCGTATAAACTGTGTGTGCTTTTGTTCAATTTCTAACTAGAAGCACTAGAAATAACAAGCTTCAACTTTCATATCATATCTGGCACAAATATTTGACCACGAACTTCAATTTTCATATCATATCTGTCATTTACTGGGCTGAAAGTCTCTTAAATTGAATTAGTTTTGAACTGTGTTTTTGCTGAACACGGAGTTGGGGTCTCTGGTACTTTCGTGTGGTGGTTTTCAATGTTTCCACTCTTTCAAATGATTCCGATGTTTTGCTTTTGGTTGAATTCAGTGAGGAGAACTGAATCAAGTTGGTTATGTTAATTGTTTTCATTAAGCTCATTTGGTATCCTGTTTGAAGTTAGATTCAGATGGTCGAAGTTTTGACTTTGATCACAGGATCTTCTTTAGGCTAGATACAGTCTTTTGCCCAAAAACATTTATCCGGTCGGAATAATTGGATTTGGGAGGAACAAAAAAGAAAGCTTATCATCCGTCTATTGCACATACTCAAGGATGTAATACATGTGTGGAACACCAGTCCCTAATACAGCGAAATGACAAGCTATAAAGTGCACTGAATTATCTCCAAATTGCAACAGGGTGAGTACGGTATGGCTTTTAAGTAGTTTATAAGAAGTTCCTTTTTAGGATAACATATATACAGTGGTACGTACTTCCTCCGTTTCGCAAGGATGTTCTTAGTGACTTTAGGTAGCTCACTTAGACCGATGAATAGCTCACTTAGACCGATGAAGGATATAATATCGTTAGCTAAATTAATCGGTCTAACTGAGCTGATGAATAGTGCACTGAAAAGATCCTCGACAAATAAAGTAAGTAGATTATAAGTTAAAGTCAAGCTTATTAGTTGTGTTTGACATTAACTTATAAGCTTATAATTTGGAGTTTTTGAAGCTTTTTTAAGTACACCAGACTTCAAAACAAGCCCAATACACTCTAGTCCAAACTGGTGCAAAGTCTGGAAATTTATTCTAGTAGTTGCCGAATCAGAAGAATCAAATTTCTCTAAGAATTGAAAAAATTAACCTTCTTTATTCTCGAGTTCTTGTAGAACGACAAATTAACGTTTTATAAGATTAAAATTGCAGTACAGACTTAGAATTTAACATACTACCTCTGTTTCGCCTGTTTCAGCCTACTTCACTTTTTGTCACTATTCACTGGGTTACTTTCATCCGGTGATTTGATTAACAAAACGATACAAGAATTTGGTAATCTTTGCATGGTGTTATAGAGGAAAGTTTTATTTAAAATATCATGAAAAAATTGTTAAAAAATTACATCGTTTTGGTACCCAGATCACCAAGTCAAAGTGACTCAGTTACGGGTTAAAAAGTCCAACGCAGACGAAACAGACGAAATGGAGGTAGTATCAGAAAAGAAGATCTCTCACCTAGGGTTTGACCGTTTGCTACACCCGTCGGTCTGCATCCGAGAAAGATAGATCCCTTGCCGACCAAGTTTTTCCCCGGCGCCGGCCGCATTCTCCGGTAACTGTGTCGGGTTGTTCCGCGCCATGGGAGTCGAACAGGCAACGGCAAATTCCGGTGAAAGTAAAATGTTAATGGAGCTCTCCGATTTGGGCCCATAAAGAGCCTCCCTTCGTTGGACTTTAAGACCGGGACAAGTCCAATCTTCTCTTTTAATAATATCTATGCGGCCAGTGACCCACCTTCTTAGGCTGCAAATTAGTCGGGCCGTGGAAGAGCGGGCTCAAATAGTACTCGGCTTGTTTCTGGGGTAAAGACACTTTTACCCTCTCTAGTTTGACTGAATGACACTTTCAACCATTCCAGTTTTGAAAAGTGACATTTTCACGGTGAAAGTGTCACTCACCACTTCGGTGTGTTAAACTCAAATAAGTAAATGGGAGCTAGCTTAGTGGTAGACATAGGATTGATGTAATTCCAAAAAAAAAAAATAACTAATTGTGACGCAGCTAGTTTGGGGGTGGTTTCCGTTGCTTGAAAAAATTGGTTCTCAAGTAGTGGAATTGTTTTTTGACAAACCTTTTGTGAAAATATCAGCTGGTTGTTTTTGAGGAGTAATTATGGCTTGTTCCAAGAGCAAATATGACATGGTGTTCTAATATGTTCATGACGTGTTAAAAGACACTTTTCACCACCTCTAGTTTGACTGAATGACACTTCCACCCCTTCTGGTTAGGGAAATTGACACTTTTACCACATCAGTGTGCAAATCTTCTAGGAACTTACAACCTCTGATTGTGTTGCGGTTAGTTTAGAGGTGGGGTCCGTCGCTAAAAATAGTTTAGGAAGCAAATTAGCCTTCCCTTCATGAAAAATGTATATTATGACTTCTACATTTTGCATAATATATGGATAAAATCAGTCACTTTAGAATGCATCTACTTCAATGTTCCATGAATTGCTTAAGCTTCAGGTTGATGAGAACATGATTAAGACAAAGCTTGCAGAAATTGTGCCTCAAGGCCAATTTCTGACTATTGGATAAACTATATTTTCATTTATTATGAGCGGAAATTTTTTTGAGGGTGAATGAATGCGTCGATTTTTCTTTCTCTCTGCTACATAAAAAAAATTATCACCAGTTCGGACTAGGATGACAGACTTATTTTGTTTTCTTGAGAGAGACTTGTTTGAAGATGCCAAGAAGAGTCATGAAATTATAGTTAAGAACATAAAATGTTTCGCGATGATTACAATTTTGGTAGGGGGCGGACCCGGAGGGGCCGGGCCAAACCTATGTGGCCAGGGTTGGGCGGGCTATCTAATGAAATAAGTGATCCGGGGTGGTTCAGGGCCGGGCTAAGGGGAATGGGGCTGGGTTGAGTTAGGGGGTAAGAGGCGGGCTTGGGCTGGGCTAAGGTATTTGGAAGGGAGCAGGCCGGTTTTAACCGTGAGCCGGATCTATTGACCGCTTGACTAATCACAAATCTCACTGATTTTGACTCTAAATGTGAACAATCACACAACAGAATGCAATATTGGCTACCGACAGTGAATTCCTAAGTCGCAGATGATTTTTTAGTATATCATTTTGTACATCTTAAGATTGATGGTGGATATTAAATAGAGTAATGTTACACGTACTAACATACACATCTCAACCACACCCCTACTTACCCACATCACCTATAGGACCCACCATTATTCAATACACTTATCATTATATTGGCCAATATAGTATATGTAGCAAGTTGGGACATTGTTGGAACACGAAAGTTGGGACATTGTTGGAACACAAAAGTTGGGACATCTAGTGTTTTTTATTAAATATTGGGAAATGCTATGCAATTGGGAAACCGCTTCTGCCACACCTATGGTACCGCTTGTTCAACACATAACATTTGGTGTAGCTCAAATGTTGGTAATTTTGTACTTGGATCCATTTTATATGATCATGAAATAATAACATTGTAACCTGTAACTCTTGCAATAAATTACATTGCAAAAATAAACCGAGAATTAATTTAGTGTCATAGTGGCTTTTCACGGCATTGAAAGATCAACAAAGGATCATGACTTTGGATCCTCTTGATTAATACAAAATACAAAACAAAAACAGAAAGAAGAAATAGAACTTCCGCACTAAACTGCATTAGGAAATCATTTATCCATGCAGCAATTACTCCAAAATTGGTGTATTCGAGGTACATCAACAACTTTGAGGAGACAACCAAATGATGTACTGAATTGAAAGAAGATGAGATGGCTGATAAAGGTTGGTGACACCGATAAATTCTAGTAGTGTGGAGATGCAGGTGGTGGTGACTTGTAGAAATATGGTGGTGGGGGTGATGGAGATGGTGGTGGAGGAGACTTATAATAATACGGATGCAGGTGAGGAAGGGATGGCACCGGCAATTTCTTGTATTTGCCTGGTGGTAGTTTGTATGACGGAACCTCAACCTTGTAGGAAGGAGATGGTGGTGGGGGGGATTTGTAGAAATAAGGAGGTGGTGGTGATGGAGATGGTGGTGGTGGGCTCTTGTAGTAGTATGGTGGTGGTGGTGACGGAGATGGGGGTGGTGGGGACTTGTAATAGTACGGAGGAGGTGGTGATAGAGAAGGTGGGGGTGGAGACTTGTAGTAGTAGGGAGCATGTGAGATTTTCTTTGGAGGAGGAGGTGGAGACTTGTAGTAGTAGGGAGGTGGTGGGGATGGAGATGGTGGAGGTGGAGACTTGTAGTAGTATGGAGGAGGTGGTGATGGAGATGGGGGTGGTGGAGACTTATAGTAATACGGCTTTAGATGAGGGAGGGATGGTAGCGGCAATTCCTTGTAATGCCCTGGGGGTAGTTTGTATGACGGAATCTCAACCTTGTAGGAAGGAGGAGGTGGTGGTGAAGCATATGAGTAAGGCTCATAAGCAGCGGTTACACTGGTCGCGATCAAGAGAACTGCCACGGCATAAACAGCCGCAGGCCATTGCCCCGGCTTCAGCAGACTCTTCATCTCGGGCGACCTGAAAAGTAGACGAGAAGATGAGATTCAATGATTAGTGTGTTGTAGAATAAGAGAGATCAGCATCTCTTATATACTAACAGACTCAGGAGATATGTTCAATGAAATACATTAGTTTAGTGAAGCAATAATAGTAAAGTAGTGGCTTCCCACAACTATCAATTGATGCCTTCATGTTGTTTCTCTATGCCGCGTCATTTGACAACAACAAACTCAACTTGTTTTCGTTTCCTCCACATCCTTTTGTACAAACCTACAGTTACAAATAGCAACGAGTCCTTCTTCAGGGTCCAAGCATATAAGAAGCGGAGCTGTAGAGTCTGATAATTATTCATTCTGGAGAATCGTGTCAGCTTGATTTAAGTGAATTGAGAAGTTCAAGAAAACCAAAAGAACAATAGCTATCAGATTCTGACACATTTCAATAAGATTTCAGAGATTAAGAAATGCAAATAAAGAAATGGAGTCCACTGATAGAACAAAGACAATAACTCAGATCAATTCTACTTGATATTCAGAAACCAAAGATGCTACAGAGGAAATCAACTGAGCTACGAAACATATGATTTCATATAAATGCTACAGAGGAAATCAACTGAGCTACGAAACATATGAATTCATATAACTAGAACTGAGATTGAGTCAGATTGATGATGTACCTGAAAGGTGTCAACATACTCAATAGTTCTAGGACTCCTTGCTTTCTGCATACACACTGAACACATTGGTCATGGCCTCCTCCAACAGCTAGGAGACAAGTCCAAATTATCGAAAGGAATAGCAAACTGTGGGTTCGTGCCGTCTAAGATCAAGAGTGAAGACTCAGGCACCCAGTCACAAACTTACAATGCTGGACCTTCGTTTCATCATTCCTCACATTCGTTGAAGGAAGAAACAAGTTATCATCACAAACAACTACATAAACTAGTGTGGCAACTTTATACTTTGATTTTTGTTTCAGCAATCTTACCAAAGTTGGAGCGAGATTGCTCGCCGAGCACTACGAAGTTCTGACCTAAATTACAGATTGAGGACTCATCTAAAAATCTCCCTCAGTTCAATTGGTTACTACAAAAGAAGGAACAGAAATAACAAATTTCAACTTTCATATCATATCTCTCATTTACTGGGCTGGAATTCTCTTATAACTGAACTGAATTAGTTTGAGACTATGGTTTTGCTGCACAAGTACTCGGGGGTTCGGGTAATTGACTTCGCTGAGTCGGACGCCAAACTCTTACACATCACAAGACGGACAATGCAGCGACTTCTTCATCAGTTTCGGGTCCCTTTTCAATCAGTTGCTGGTAACGTTGAAATCATTCTGGCTATGCCTAGATCGTAAAAGATATATCTCTACATCAAAGATCAAGTGGACATTAACAATGTGCAATCTGGAAACTGTGTATGCCAGACCCATGGGTTGTGGGAACTGGGAACCTTCCTAACACCCTACCATCATTCGAAAACCCAAATACATCCTCCTTTTCCCAGGATCTTCATAGTTGACTTTGACCGACTAATTTAGCTAACGATATGATACGAAAATTTGCTAATTTATTGATAATATTCTAGTGTTAAAAAAGAAGTACAATATTATGAAAATATTTGACACATTATTGCATCATATCGTTAACTAAATTAGTCAGTCAAATTTAGTTGATGAATAGTGCCCTGAGAAGATCCTGACGAAACAGAGGCAGTAGGATTTACCACCTATGGAGTCATCACTGTTCATGATAGTTTAGCTTATTGGAAGGTTATCAATAGCTCCCGAAACTAGAGTTTTCGTAACATATAGTTTCTTAAAGGCTACGAAAGAAGTATCCTGCAATATTATTGAGATCTATAATGGACAGCAACAGCCAGGATTTGAACCCTGGCAGTTAACTTGGATTGTTGACTCATACGATTTGGACTGGACCACTTGCTCAACATCTATAACATTTGGTGTACCTTGAAGTGAACAAGAGCATTAACAATTGTGTAGATAAGCAAAATGTTGTAGCTATGTGCTAAGACAGATCAATTAGCTTCAGAGGAATATTATCTTATGCCACATGAGTGACATTCTCAAGCGTTTTTGGTGTAAGCTGATAATTAATATTTAAATTTCTTTCCGCGGTAATGAAAGATCAACAAAGTATCTCGACTTCTGATCCTTCTTAAATAATACAAATGAATGAAATTCAAAACCAAAACAGAAGGAAATAATGGAACTTCCACATCTAACTGTGCGAGTGTATCATTAATCCACGTGGCAATTACTTCAAGCTGGGGGTAATGGTGGTGCAAAGGCTTCTTTCAGGAGAAGACCAAAAGAAAAATGTAAGTCAACGAAGATGAGATGGATAGTAAAGCCGTGGAGATGCCGGGAAATTATATTAGTATGGAGGTGGAGGTGAGTTGTAGAAATATGGTGGTGGGGGCGATGGAGATGGTGGTGGAAGAGACTTGTAGTAATATGGTAGCGGCAATTTCTTGGCAAGGCCTGGGGGTAGTTTGTATGATGGAAGCTCAACCTTGTAGGAAGGAGATGGTGGTGGTGGAGACTTGTAGACATATGGAGGTGGAGGTGAGGGAGATGGTGGTGGTGGGCTCTTGTAGTAGTATGGTGGTGGCGGTGATGGGGATGGTGGTGGTGGGGATTTGTAATAGTAAGGAGGAGGTGGCGAAGGAGAAGGTGGGGGTGGAGACTTGTAGTAGTATGGAGGTGGTGGGGATGGAGATGGTGGAGGTGGGGACTTGTAGTAGTATGGAGGAGGTGGTGATGGAGATGGTGGTGGTGGAGACTTGTAGACATGGGCGGATCCACGTTGAGACTGGTGGGGGCTTTAGCCCCCACTCAACTTTTAAAAATTAAATTTCACCCCTATTTTGTCATGTTTTTCGATTTAGCCCCCACACTAATTGCAGTATAGCCCCCACTCAGTATTGTAAAATTTAAAATTTACCTTTACATTATTAATTTTCACCTAATTTAGCCCCCACTGCCATGAAATCCAGGATCCGTCCCTGCTTGTAGACATATGGAGGTGGGGGTGATGGTGACGGTGGTGGCGGGGACTTGTAGATGTATGGAGGTGGAGGTGATGGGGAAAGAGGTGGTGGGGACTTGTAAACGTACGGAGGTGGTGGTGATGGAGATGGTGGTGGTGGAGAGTTGTAGACGTACGGAGGTGGTGGTGATGGAGATGGTGGTGGTGGAGATTTATAGTGGTATGGGAGAGATGGTAGCGGCAAATCCTCGTAATTGCCTGGTGGTAGTTTGTCTGACGGAAGCTTGACCTTGTAGGAAGGAGGCGGCGGTGGTGAAGCATATGTGTAAGGCTCATAAGCAGCCGTTACACAGGTTGCTATCAAGAGAATTGCCACGGCATAAACAACCAGAGGCCATTGCCCCGACTTCATTTGACTCTTCATCTCCAGATGACGACTAGAGAAGAAGATGACATTCAATGATTACTTTCTTGCTGATAAGAGAGGTCTGTAGCTCTTTATATACTAAATTATTGAGGAGATGTGTTCAATGAATTATAGTATTAGTTTAGTGAAGCAATTGGAAATGAGTGAATTAGTGGCTTCCCACAACTATCAATTGATGTCTCCCATGTTACTTATCAGGTCATTATTGACCTGATGACCTGATACTCCATTGGCTTTCTGAAATAAGATATCCCATGAAATGATCTTCATTAAATAATTATTAGGTTTTTCGTCTTAGAATCTATACCACCTCATTTCACTTCACGTAACTCAAACCGTTCTCGTTCCTCCGCATCCCTTTCTACACATATAGAGCATATATTTAGTATAAGAATGAGAAGAGAAAGAAAAGTAGCTTAGGTGAGTTCGAGTTTGACGAGTTGTGTCTGGAAATACTCTTGAAGTTGTCGCATGTGAGAACTTCAAAACCTCACGAGAACTTTTGGTCCAAAAGGGTAACCTTTTCATATATTGAGCCATCAATTAATCAAACATATCGTATCTACTTTCGCTTATGTTGGATTAATGAATAAAAAGCAAAAGGAGAGATGAATGAAGAACACAGCTAGAGGAAAAATTCTTCATTAAACTTCTGGAAAAAGAAAAACTCATACTTAAGCAATTTGGGGAAGAACTCAACCAATAAGAGGTGGACACCTGTCCATCTCATTACCAGAAGAATCCTAAGCCCAAGCTGTCAAAACGACATCACTTAAATAAGGACCTATTGTGCAATTACATAATTCAGAAGTTTATAACTAAAGCATACAAAGAAAGAACTTATTGCAAAAGACACCATATCAAATTGAGAAATAATCTCAATACTCTCCCTGAACTTCAATACTCCCCCTCAAGTTGGAGAGGGACAGCAGATCACTCCCAACTTGCTAGTCAAGAACTTGAATTGTGGAGCTGGCAAGGGCTTAGTTAGAAGATCAGCTACCTGCATCTCAGTAGATACATGTTGTAGGATGATTGAGTTGATTTGAACCAGATCCCTTACAATGTGACAATCCACCTCTATATGTTTTGTTCTTTCATGAAGAATGGGGTTATTGGCAATGTGTATGGCAGATTGGCTGTCACAGTAGATAATGGGTGGATAATAGATCTCAATATGAATTTCTTTGAGAAGAGAGTGAAGCCATTGAAGTTCTGCAATTACATGAGCAAGACCTCTGTATTCTGCTTCAGCTGAACTTCTGGACACCACCTTTTGTTTCTTTGATCTCCATGAAATCAGAGAGGACCCCAAGTAAACTAAATAACCTGTGGTGGATCTTCTAGTGTCCACACAACCAGCCCAATCAGCATCACAATAGGCATGAATCTTCAGTTGAGATTGAGCAGAAAAGAAAATGCCAAAACTTGGTGTACCTTTGAGATATCTTAGAACATGATGAATGACTGTGATGTGTTCACTGGTTGGACTAGCCATGAACTGACTTAGCTTATTAACAGCATAAGCAATGTCAGGCCTTGAATTGCTCAAATACAAAAGCTTTCCAATGATTTGTTTGTACATAGTTGTCCCTGCAACATCTAAAGTCTCTCCACTTAGCTGACTCAATTTTGTTTGAGCTGTCATGGGAGTACTAGCTGGTTTGTAATTGATATATCCAGTAAATTCCAAAAGATCAGTGATGAACTTTTGCTGGCTCATGAAAATCCCATCTGCAGTTCTATAAAACTCAAAGCCCAAGAAGAAGTGGATAGCACCAAGGTCTTTGAGCTGAAAAGCATTGTTCAGCATTGTCTTGAAACTTTGTAGAATACCATCATTGTTGCTCACAAGTAGTTTATCATCAACATAGACTAGTAGCAACAAGACATAGCTACTGGAATGTTTAGAAAAGAGAGTATAGTCACTCTTACATTGCTTGAAACCTTGGCTGAGAAGAGTGGTGGAGAACTTGTGAAACCATTGCCTTGAAGCTTGCTTCAAGCCATAAAGTGCTTTTGCTAACTTGCAAACCAGAGGAGTGTCCTTACTTACAGTCTTGGAGTGATGAGAGTAGCCCTGTGGCAAATTCATATAGACCTCCTCAGAAAGATCTCCATGGAGGAAGGCATTGTTCACATCAAGTTGTGTGAGACTCCATTTGTGTATAACAGCAAGAGCAAGAAGACACTTCAGAGTTGAAAGCTTGGCCACTGGTGAAAAAGTCTCAAAGAAATCAACACCTTCTGTTTGAGTATAGCCTTTGGCAACTAATCTTGCCTTATACCTCTCAATACTACCATCAGCCTTGTATTTTGTCTTGTAGACCCACTTACAACCCACTAGTTTTGCTCCTTTTGGTAAGGCAGTGATGATCCATGTCTTGTTTTGTTCAAGAGCATCTATTTCACTTTTCATTGCCACAACCCATTCTTTGTATTGAGATGCCTCTTGGAAAGAGCTTGGTTCAATGGGACACAAGTTTCTAGAGACATTATAGACTCTAGAGGTGTAGTTTGTAATGGGATATGAATAAAGAGTACCCTTCTCCTTGAGTACATTAGCTGTGACATAGTCCTGCAAATATGTAGGAGGTCTTCTTGTTGTTTGAGATGTTCTAATTTCTGGTGCTGTAATTTGAGTTTCTGTGGGTGCTACCACTGGTTCTTCTGCAAGCTCTGGCACAACAGCTGGCAGAACAAAATCATTGATATCAATATCTGGGTTGTGAGCTGAAGAATCAGTGAAGAAGGGAAATACACTCTCATAGAAGATCACATCTCTTGAGATAATTACTTTGGAAGTCTCCAAATCATAGAGCCTATATCCTTTTACTCCATGAACATAGCCAATAAACACACATTTAGAAGCTCTACTGTCAAACTTTGACCTGTCCCTTTGTAATGTTGATGCATAGCTGAGGCACCCAAAAACTTTAATCATGCTATAATCTGGCAATCTCTTGAAAAGCATCTCAAAAGGAGACTTTGATTTAAGTCTTTGAGAAGGTGTTCTGTTGATGATGAAAGCAGCAGTGAGTACACAGTCACCCCAGAACTGATTTGGAACACCACTTTGAAATTTTAGAGCTCTGGCAACATTAAGTAAATGTTGATGTTTTCTCTCCACAACTGAATTCTGTTGTGGAGTGGCAACACAACTATGCTCATGAATGATCCCATGCTCTGCATAGTATTTTGTAAGCTCTAAGTCTGGAGCATTGTCACTTCTAATCTTTTGAACTTGTGTCTGAAACTGAGTCTTGACCATAGCACAAAAAGATGGAATTAAAACAGCAGCCTCTGATTTGAGCTTCATGAGATAAACCCATGTAGTCCTAGTGGCATCATCCACAATGGTGAGGAAATATCTATGTCCCTGATGAGTTGGAGTCCTATAAAGACCCCAAGTATCACAATGTACTAGATGAAAAGGAGTGCTGCAAATGTGGTTAAGTTTAGGAAACTTTAACCTTTTGTGTTTTGCCAAAGGACAAATGCTGCAATATTTCTCAGAAGAAAGGGGTCTAAAATGTAATATTTCAGTCAGCTGATTCAGCTTCTTGAAAGAGGGATGTCCCATCCTCATATGCCATAATTCCCCAGAATCTAACTTGGGATTTGAAACAACTGAAGCAGAGACATAATTAATGGGATTTTGTAATAAATATAAACCCTGAAACTTTTCAGCTTTTTCCATAACATGTTTTCTGTGTTTGTCATAAATGCTGCAGTTATTGCCTTCACATATTAGGACACAGTGAAGCTGCTTAGTGAGCTGAGAGATAGAGACTAAATTGAATTTGAACTCTGGCACATACAGTACCTCACTAAGCAGGAGAGATGGAGAAATGGATACCTTTCCAATGTGTGTGACAATTACAGTTTCTCCATTAGGAAGATGTACTTTTGTATCATTCACTGCTCTCCGCTCAGAAAATAAATCTAGCTGAGAGCACATATGGTCTGTAGCTCCTGTGTCAATAATCCAAGAGTGTGAAGGGACAGCTGCAGCCAAACAAGAACTTAGAGAGATAGTACTCACAACACCAGCCATGAAGTGCATGTTTATATTTGGATCATTCTTGGTAGAGTGATGAGAAGGACTATCAAATGTCAAACTAGAGGCATCAAAAGGAGTGATACTTCCAGTCTCACTACCTGAATTCAATCTTATAGAATTCAGTTGAGATGTTACCATTGATGCAATTTGCTGAACTTGAGCTGGAGATAGCTCAAAATTGCTTCCACTTCCATTTTTAGATTGATTTAAGGCTTGTGTGTTGTCAGAAGTGGAGGCTTGATGAGCATAAACCTTTTATTTGGGCTTGTAATTGGCTGGATACCCATGTAGCTTCCAGCACTTATCATTGGTGTGTCCAACTCCATCACAGTGGGTACATGTCAACTTGTTCTTGGCATTTGGTGGTCTATAGCCATTACCATGAGAAGCAGTGTTGTTTCCCCCTTTGAATTGATAATTGGCATAGTTGACATTATGCATACTAGGTGGAGGAACTTGAGAACACATAGACATATTTTGATGAGATAAAACTCCTTGAGCCCATGAGTTATCTCAATCTGTCTCTCTTGTTGAACAATTTTTGCAAAAACATTGTTCATGTTAGGAAGAGGATCCATTAACAATATTTGATCTCTCACAGACATATAGGCATCATTCAAGCCCATTAAGAACTGCATCACTCTCTGCTCCTCTTGGAGTTGAGTGAAGGCAGTTAGGTGTCCACAATTGCAGCTAGGGAGACACACATAGTTGGATAATTCATCCCACAACGTTCTGAGTTTGGTAAAATAAACAGTAATACTCATTTCATTTTGTTTGAGGGCTGAAATTTGCATATTCAGCTGAAAAATTCTAGGCTTATTGCCTTGAGAAAAACGCTCATAAAGATCAATCCAGATCTCTCTAGAAGTTGAGCGATACACAACACTGCAACTTATGTCTTTAGATACGGAATTAAGAAGCCAAGAAATTAAGTAACGGCTGGCTGACTCAACAGTCGTTGAATTGTCCACCAATCAGAGGACGGCATCTGGCTGACGTGGCCAAAGCTTCGTGGCGCTGAATTGATACGACGCCGTCCCAATTATGGTTTGAACCTAACGGCTAATGGAATGGACGGATCAGATCTGCTACTGATGTGATCCTACGGCTACTGCTAGCTAAAATTACACGACCACAGTTTTAAAATGATTACAATTCAGTCCTAATTATACAACCACAGTTGTGGAAGAATTCACTTTAGTCCTTTCCACCACAACCCTGACATCCTACACATCAGCTTTCTCAAAATAGCCAGAAATAAGCCCAGATCCACTCTAGTCCAGACTGGTGCAAGTCTGGAAATTTATTCTAGTAGTTGCCGATTAAGAAGAATCAAATTTGTCAAGAACTGACAGAAATAACCTTCATCATTCTCGATTTTCTTGCTTAGAACGACGAATTGACGTTTTAAAAGATTAAAATTTGCAGTAGAGAATTAGGATTTAGCATATCTCACCTAGGGTTTGCCCGTTTGCTACGCCAGGCGATCTGCCTCCTGCACGCTTCCGAGAAAGATACATGTTTTCTTCCCCGGCGCCGGCCCTATTCTCCGGCAGCCGCGTCGGGTTGTTCCGCGCCATGGGAATCGAGTAGGTAACGGCGAAATTCCGGTGAAAGTAAAATGTTTTTTTTTTGGGTTGAAAAGTGTGAGTAAAATGTTCAAATCCTCCTTTTCTTAACGCCGTTAGTTAGTGGCCCACCTTCTTGGATGCAAATGACTCCAGCCGTCGAAGAGCCGCTTGTGAGCCGGCTCAGATAGAACTCAAGCTTGTTTGTGGGGGTAAAAAAACACATTCACGGCCTTCAGTGTGACTGAATGACACTTTCATCCCTTCGATTTTTTAATTTTTTTTTTTCTGAGAAGACCCCTTCTAGAATTTAGAAAAGTGGCACTTTCACCACATCATTGTTGTCATACTTCAAGTAACTTGCACCCTTTAATTGTGTTGCACTTAGTTTTGAGGTCTGCTCCGTCACCAAAAAATAATTTTGGGGACAATTTAGTTCTCCATATCATGAAGAAAGTATATTATACCCTTGGTAGCCCCTACTTTTGCATAATTAGGAAAAAGCTTTTAGAAATTGTGCCTCAAGGCCAAACCACAAAGATTCCTGCCAAATAAACAGCCTTATGAAGCCTTACATCGAGCTTATGCCTCGTATTAGCGTTCTTTTTCATGTATCAAATACTAATGTTAATTAAAAAAAGAGGTCTTATAACTGGCACGTTTAATAATTCATTATTATATCATACTCTCTCCGTCCCATTTTGATTGTCCTGTTCGTAATCTAGTATTGTCCCAAAATGTTTGTTGTCTTCCTTAAAATCACAATCATTTTTTTACCACTACATTTCCACTATTATCCTTAATTAATTACATGATTATAGTCTTTTTATACGAATCCACCATCCACATGTACTATCATCATTTAATATGTAAGGATAATTTTGGTAGTTCAAGATCTTTTTGACATTTTTTTTTCACTACCTTATTATGTGTGAAAAGTCAAACAAGACAAACAAAATGGGACTGAGAACAACTTCAGATGATGGTGGACATTAATTATTTAATGCAATGCAATTGAAAAACCCTTCTGCCACAGCTATGGGCTACTAGGACTTAGACTGTTGGTATGTATACTTAGATCCATTTTATTTGAACATTTTTTTTGAGAACATTACGAACTTCAATAAGCAAAGTATTAGTAGTACAAGATTGTCCACGACCTTCACAGCAATGCCAACAGCTAACAACAAACCAAAACATTTAAGTTTCAGAGCTCCAAGAAATACAAAGAACCAGCAACCAAACTAGAAGAAACCAAACCATTTTATATAACCTTGAAATAAGAACATTGTAACCTTCAACTATCGCAATGAAATTACATTGCAAAAATAAACTGGCAATTTAGAGTCAAAATTGCATTTTGCAGCAATGAAAGATCGACAAAGGATCTCGACTTTGGATCCTTCTTGAATAATACAAATGAATGGGATACACAACAATGGAACTTCCGCACTAAACTGCACTGAGGAAATCATTAACCCATGCAGCAATTACTCCAAAGCTGGTGTATTCGTGGAACATCAACGACTTTTTTAAGGAGACAACCAAATTATATACTGAATTGAAAGAGGATGAGATGGCTGATAAAGGCTTGTAACAACGATAAACTCTAGTAGTGTGGAGATGGTGGTGGTGGTGACTTGTAGAAATATGGTGGTGGGGGTGATGGAGATGGTGGTGGGGGAGACTGATAGTAATATGGATTGTGATGAGGGAGGGATGGTAGAGGCACTGCCTTGTAATGGCCTGGGGGCAATTTGTATGACGAAACCTCAACCTTGTAGGAAGGAGATGGTGGTGGTGGGGATCTGTAGAAATAAGGAGGTGGTGGTGATGGAGACGGTGGTGGAGGGCTCTTGTAGTAGTATGGTGGAGGCGGTGACGGGGATGGTGGTGGTGGGGACTTGTAATAGTAAGGAGGAGGTGGTGATGGAGAAGGTGGGGGTGGAGACTTGTAGTAGTAGGGAGCATGTGTGATTTTCTTTGGAGGAGGAGGTGGAGACTTGTAGTAGTATGGAGGTGGTGGGGACGGAGATGGTGGAGGTGGAGACTTGTAGTAGTATGGAGGAGGTGGTGATGGAGATGGCGGTGGTGGAGACTTATAGTAATACGGCTTTAGATGAGGGAGGGACGGTAGCGGCAATTCCTTGTAATGGCCTGGTGGTAGTTTGTATGACGGAATCTCAACCTTGTAGGAAGGAGGTGGTGGTGGCGAAGCATACGTGTAAGGCTCATAAGCAGCGGTTACACTGGTTGCTATCAAGAGAACTGCCACAGCAAAAACAGCCGGAGACCATTGCCCCAGCTTCATCATACTCTTCATCTCCGGCGACCTGAAAAGTAGAGAGAAGATGAGATTCAACGATTAGTGTGTTGTAGAATAAGAGAGATCTGTAGCTCTTATATACTAACACATTCAGGAGATGTTCAATGAAATACATTTGTTTAGTGAAGCAATAGTTAAGTAGTGGATTCCCACAACTATCAATTGATGTCTCCATGTTTATCAGGTAATTATTGACCTGAAATCCTAATCAAAGAATAATTTTTTTTTTCACAATCTACGCCGCTTCATTTAACTAGTACAAAGGCTCAACCTGTTTTCGTTCCCTCCACATCCTTTTTACAAACCTAAAGTTACAAATAGCAACGAGTCCTTCTTCAGGGTCCAAGCATATAAGAAGCGGCGCTGCAGAGTCTGATAATTATTCATTCTGGAGAATCGTGTCAACTTGATTAAGTGCATTGAACGTTCAAGAAAACCAAGAGAACAACAGCTATCGGATTCTGACACATTTCAAGAAGAAAAGCAAATAAGGAAATGCTCCACTGATAGAGCAATGACAGTAACTCAGATCAATTCTACTTGATATTCAGAAACCAATGATGCTACAGAGGAAATCAACTGAGCTACAAAACATATGAATTCATATAACTAGAACTGAGATTGAGTCAGATTGATGATGTACCTGAAAGGTGTCAACATACTCAATAGTTCTAGGACTCCTTGCTTTCTGCATACACACTGAACACATTGGTTGTGGCCTCCTCCAACAGCTAGGAGACAAGTCCATTGCAACCTGCAAGATGTGAATTCAAGTCCAAATTATCGAACGGAATAGCAAACTGTGGCTTCGTGCCGTCTAAGATCAAGAGTGAAGACTCAGGCACCCAGTCACAAACTTACAATGCTGGAGCTTCGTTTCATCATTCCTCACATTCGTTGAAGGAAGAAACAAGTTATCATCACAAACAACTACATAAACTAGTGTGGCAACTTTATACTTTGATTTTTGTTTCAGCAATCTTACCAAAGTTGGAGCAAGATTGCTCGCCGAGCACTACGAAGTTCTGACCTAAATTACAGATTGAGGACTCATCTAAAAATCTCTCTCAGTTCAATTGGTTACTACAAAAGAAGGAACATAAATAACAAATTTCAACTTTCATATCATATCTCTCATTTACTGGGCTGGAATTCTCTTATAACTGAATTAGTTTGAGACTATGGTTTTGCTGCACAAGGACTCAGGGGTTCGGGTTATTGACTTCGCTGAGTCGGACGCCAAACTCTTACACATCACAAGACGGACAATGCAGCGACTTCTTCATGAGTTTCAGGTCCCTTTTAAATCAGTTGCTGGTAACGGTGAAATCATTCTGGCTATGCCAAGATCGTAAAAGATATATCTCTACATCAAAGATCAAGTGGACATTAACAATGTGCAATCGGGAAACTGCGTATGCCAGACCCATGGGTTGTGGGAACTGGGAACCTTCCTAACACCCTACCATCATTCGAAAACCCACATACTTCCTCCTTTTCCCAGGATCTTCATAGTTGACTTTAGGTAGCACATTGACCGACAAATTTAGCTAACGATATGATACGAAAATTTGCTAATTTATTAATAATATTGTAGTGTTAAAGAAGAAGTACAATATTATGAAAAGATTTGACACATTATTGCATCATATCGTTAACTAAATTAGTCAATAAAATTTAGTTGATGAATAGTGCCCTGAGAAGATACTGACGAAACAGAGGTAGTAGCATTTACCACGTAGGGAGTCATCACTGTTCATGATAGTTTAGCTTATTGGAAGGTTATCAATACCTCTCAAAACTAGAGTTTTCATAACATATAGTTTCTTTTGGAAGGCTACGAAAGAAGTATCCTACGATATTATTGAGATCTATAATGGACAGCGACAGCCAGGATTTGAACCCTGCCAGTTAACTTGGATTGTTGACTCATACGATTTGGACTGGATCGCTTGCTCAGCATCTATAACATTTGGTGTACCTTGAAGTGAACAAGAGCATTAACAATTGTGTAGATAAGCAAAATGTTATAGCTATGTGCTAAGACAGATCAATTAGCTTCAGAGGAATATTATCTTATGCCACAGGAGTGACATTCTCAAGCGTTTTTGGTGTAAGCTGATAATTAATAATTAAATTTCTTTTCGCGGTTATGAAAGATCAACAAAATATCTCGACTTTTGATCCTTCTTAAATAATACAAATGAATGAAATTCAAAACCAAAACAGAAGGAAATAATGGAACTTCCACATCTAACTGTGCGAGTGTATCATTAACCCACGTGGCAATTACTTCAAGCTGGGGTAATGGTGGTGCAAAGGCTTCTTTCAGGAGAAGACCAAAAGAAAAACGTAAGTCAACGAAGATGAGATGGATAGTAAAGCCGTGGAGATGCCGGGAAATTATATTAGTATGGAGGTGGAGGTGACTTGTAGAAATATGGTGGTGGGGGCGATGGAGATGGTGGTGGAGGAGACTTGTAGTAATATGGTAGCGGCAATTTCTTGGCAAGGCCTGGCGGTAGTTTGTATGACGGAAGCTCAACCTTATAGGAAGGAGATGGTGGTGGTGGAGACTTGTAGACATATGGAGGTGGAGGTGAGGGAGATGGTGGTGGTGGGCTCTTGTAGTAGTATGGTGGTGGCGGTGATGGGGATGGTGGTGGTGGGGATTTGTAATAGTAAGGAGGAGGTGGCGAAGGAGAAGGTGGGGGTGGAGACTTGTAGTAGTATGGAGGTGGTGGGGATGGAGATGGTGGAGGTGGGGACTTGTAGTAGTATGGAGGAGGTGGTGATGGAGATGGTGGTGGTGGAGACTTGTAGACATATGGAGGTGGGGGTGATGGTGACGGTGGTGGCGGGGACTTGTAGATGTATGGAGGTGGGGGTGATGGGGAAGGAGGTGGTGGGGACTTGTAGATATACGGAGGTGGTGGTGATGGAGATGGTGGTGGTGGAGAGTTGTAGACGTACGGAGGTGGTGGTGATGGAGATGGTGGTGGTGGAGATTTATAGTGGTATGGGAGAGATGGTAGCGGCAAATCCTTGTAATGGCCTGGTGGTAGTTTGTATGACGGAAGCTTGACCTTGTAGGAAGGAGGCGGTGGTGGTGAAGCATATGTGTAAGGCTCATAGGCAGCCGTTACACAGGTTGCTATCAAAAGAACTGCCACAGCATAAACAGCGGGAGACCATTGCCCCAGCTTCATCTGACTCTTCATCTCCAGATACCAGAAAACTAGAGAAGAAGATGTGATTCGATAATTACTGTTTTGCTGATAAGAGAGGTCTGTAGCTCTTTATATACTATATTATTCAGAAGATGTGTTCAATGAATTGCATTAGTTTAGTGAGGCAATTGGAAATGAGTGGATTTGTGGTTTCCCACAACTATCAATTAATGTCTCCATGTTGTTTTATCAGGTCATTATTGACCTTGATACATCATTGCCTTTCTTAACTAAGATATCCCATAAAATGATCGTTCACTAAAAATTATTAGGGTTTTTCATCACAAATAGAGAAATCGCTATTGGCTTCTGACTTCTGACACATTTCAAAAAGGGTACATAGAGAGAATACGAAATGCAAATAAGGAAATTAACTCCACTTACAGAACAATGACAGTATATTCAGAAACCAAAGATACTACAAAGGAAATCAACTGAACTACAAAAGGATGAATTTGACAGCAATCGAGGCCTTGGTACTGCATTGTGGCAAGTTACAACATCACAAACTGTATTCTAGTAATATAATTTTGCAAAACATATAAATTCCGACAATTAGAACTGAGATTGAGTCCTATTGATGATGTACCTGAAATGTGTCAACATATATACTCAATAGTTCTTGGACTCCTTGCTTTCTGCAACCTTGCTTAACACATTGGTCGTGGCCTCCTCCAACAGCTAGGCGAGAAATCGCTTCTCCACTGCAACCTGCAATGAATTCAAGTCATGACTCAGACGTTCAGTCACAATCCTGGACCTTAAGCATGTTATCATCACAAACAACACAAACTAGAGTGGCAACTTCAGAATTGGATTTGTGTCTCCTCAACAACCTCATATCATATCATGTAATTTCTTAGCACCAACCAAAACGAGGCTCATGGGAAACAAGTACACAATGAAGCCATATAAGAGATAAATAAAGTTTTAATTGCCAATGTCAACTGAAATCGTCTTACTTTCGAGCTAAATAGAGAAAGACTACTTCAATTGTTGTATGAGAGAATCAATTAACTGCAGATTGCTCATCATATATTTTCCACACACCCTATACATCTCATGCATGTATATTTATGGCAGCCTCCCTAATACCCAACCATCACTTGAAAACCTAAATAGCATTATCTTATAGGGACTAGACGCTGTTCATAAATAGTTTGGTTTATCGCTAGGTTATCTATATTTTTCAAAACCAGATGTTCACATAAGATATAGTACAAAACTTTTTTGGAAGGCTATGAAAGATGTGTCCCACACATCGTTGAGATCTACAGGGGAAAGCCACAACCACAATTTGAACCCTGGCGGTTAACTTGGACTATTGAGTCACACATGTGACTTGGACTAGACCGCATGTTAAACTTCTATAACATTTAGTGTACCTTGAAGTGAACAAAAAAGCATCAACAATTGTGCCGATAAGCAAAATGATGTAGTTTTGTACTTAGTCCCATTGATTAGCTTCAGAGGAATATTATATGTAGCGAGAGCAGTGACATTCTCAGGCTCTTTTGGTGTCTATTTCGGTCTACATCAAATCAGAACATTGTAACCCTTATCTCTCACAATGAAAATCACTTTGCAAATATAAACTGATGATTTCGAGTTAAATTGCTTTTCACGGAAATCAAATATCAACAAAGTATGTCGACCTTTGATCCTTCTTAAATGATACAAAAGAATCAAATTTAAAACAAAATCAGAAGAAAAAATGGAAATTCCACACCCAACTGCACGAGTGAATTATTTATTACACATGGCAATTACTTCAAGTTGGTGCAATGTCCGTACAACAAGGGCTTCTTTGAGGAGAATACCATAAGGAATTCATAAGTCAGAGAAGATGAGATGGATAATAAAGGTTTTGACGCGCCACAAATTCGATTACTATGGAGGTGGAAGCGAGTTGTAGAAATATGGGGGTGGGGTGAGGGAGACTTGTAGTAGTATGGGTTGAGATGAGGGAGGGATGGTAGCGGCAATGCCTTGTAATGGCCTGGTGGTAGTTTGTAGGATGGAAGCTCAACCTTGTAAGAAGAAGATGGTGGTGGTGGAGACTTATAGAAATATGGAGGTCGAGGTGAGGGAGATGATGGTGGTGGACTCTTGTAGTAGTATGGTGGAGGTGGTGACTGAGATGGTGGTGGTGGGGACTTGTAAGAGCAAGGATGAGGTGGTGATGGAGATGGTGGGGGTGGATACTTGTAGTAGTAGGGAGCTCGTAAGGATGGAGATGGTGGAGATTGGGACTTGTGGTGATGGAGATGGTGGTGCTGGAGACTTGTAAACATATGGAGGAGGGAGTGATGGGGACAGTGGTGGGTGGTGGCGACTTGTAGACATACGGAGGTGGTGGTGGTGGTGGTGGTGGAGACTTGTAGACATATGGACGCGGTGGTGATGGCGATGGTGGTAGTGGAGACTTGTAGACATACCGAGGTGGGGGTGATGGAGAAGGTGGTGGTGGGGACTTGTAGACATACGATGGTGATGGAGATGGAGATGGAGATGGTGGTGGTGGAGATATATAGTGGCATGGGTATGAATGTGGGAGAGATAGTAGTGGTATGGGTAAACTTGGACACTTGAGTCATACAATTTCTGTTTGGCAAGTTTCTACTTTTCTTTTTACCACTATTCACCGGTATCACTTTGACCCGGTGATTTTATTAATAAAATGATGCAAGAATTTGGTAATCATTTAATGATGTTGTAGAGTAAACTTTATTGTACAACACTATTAAAAGATTATTAAAAAATTGCATCGTTTTGCTATCCAAATCAGCGATTAAAATAACATGATTACGGGTGATTAGTCAAAGTAGAAAAAAGCTGACGAAACAAAGGTAGTACATCTATTCGACGTGTTTAACACTTGGTGTACAATGTAGTAATTTTGTCCTTGGACCAATTGATTAACTTCCAAGGAATAATATTAAATTTTGCCACAGCAGTGACCTTCTCAAGCTTTTCATGTACATCAAATAAGAACATTGTTAACCTTCAACGCTCGCAATGAAATTACATTGCAAGAATAAACGGATAATTTATAGAGTTAACTTTGCTTTTCGCTGCGAATGAGAGATCTACAAAGTATCTCAACTTTTGATCCGTCTTAAATAAAATAAGGAAAATTCAAAACAAAAAAAAACAAAAGAAAAACAATGGAACACCCACACAACTTCGCAGGGATATGATAAATCTGCATGTTGACTCCTTCAAACTGGTGTAGTGGGGGTACACCAATGGCCTCTTGGAGGAGATAAAGTGAAGTCACAGAAGATGATATGGCTGATAAAGGTCTGCTGGCCGTGGGAAATTCTATTAGTATGGAGGTGGTGGTGAGTTGTAGAAATATGGTGGTGGGGATGATGGAGATGGTGGTGGCGGAGACTTGTAGTAATATGGTAGCGGCAATTTCTTGGCAATGCCTGGTGGTAGTTTGTATGACGGAAGCTCAACCTTGTAGGAAGGAGATGGTGGTGGTGGAGACTTGTAGACATATGGAGGTGGAGGTGACGGAGATGGTGGTGGTGGGGATTGGTAGACGTAAGGAGGTGGGGGTGAGGGAGATGGTGGAGGTGGGCTCTTGTAGTAGTATGGTGGTGGTGGTGACGGAGATGGTGGTGGTGGGGACTTATAATAGTAAGGAGGAGGGGGTGATGGAGATGGCGGTGGTGGAGACTTGTAGACATACGGAGGTGGTGGTGATGGCGATGGTGGTGGTGGAGACTTGTAGACATACGGAGGTGGGGGTGATGGCGATGGTGGTGGCGGCGATTTGTAGATATACGGAGGTGGGGGTGATGGAGAAGGTGGTGGTGGAGACTTGTATACATATGGAGGTGGGGGTGATGGAGATGGTGGTGGTGGAGACTTGTATACATATGGAGGTGGGGGTGATGGAGATGGTGGTGGCGGAGACTTGTATACATATGGAGGTGGGGGTGATGGAGATGGTGGTGGTGGAGACTTGTATACATATGGAGGTGGGGGTGATGGAGATGGTGGTGGTGGAGACTTGTATACATATGGAGGTGGGGGTGATGGAGATGGTGGTGGCGGAGACTTGTAGACATAAGGAGGTGGGGGTGGAGAGCTGTAGACATACGGAGGTGGTGGAGATTCATAGTGGTATGGGTGAGGATGTGGGAGAGATGGGAGTGGCAGTTTGTATGATTGAGACGGATGCTCAACCTTGTAGGAAGGAGGTGGTGGTGGTGAAGCATATGCGTAGGGCTCATAAGCAGCTGATACACTGGTTGCTATCAAGAGAACTGCCAAAGCATAAACAGCCGGGGACCATTGCCCCGGCTTCATCTGACTCTTCATCTCTGGCGACATGAAAACTAGAGGAGAAGATGAGGTGGTAGAATTAGTGTGTTGTGAATAAGAGAGATCAGCAGCTCTTTATATAGTTAATCCATTTAGGACCAATGTTAGTAAAATACATTAGTTTAGTGAAGCAATTGTAAAGTAGTGGACTAGTGGATTCCCACAACTATCAATTGATGTCTCCATGTTGTTTATCAGGTTGTTGTTGACCTGATATATCAATGTAATCAACAACTTGGCTTAACTAAGAAATCCCACAAGGTCATCCTTCATGAAGGAGTTATTAGGTTTTTCATCTCACAATCTATACCGCCTCATTTAACTACAACAAATCGAACCATTTTGTTTCCGTCTGCATCTTTTTATACATAGCTAAAGTTACAAATAGCATAGATTTCTTCTTCAGGGTCCAAGCATATAAAAAGCACTTACTCAGCTTTGAAAAGTGGCATTGCACAATCTGTGATTACCAGCACTTGAGGGCTTGGTACTGCATTGCGGCAAGTTCTAACATCACAAATTCCTTCCTTGCTGACCAACTTTGTTTCCCCTGCGCCGGGCGTCTTTTCCTAATTGTGTCAGTGGAAACTGAATTATCTCCAAATTACAATTCTTTACACAGGGTGAGTTCGGTATGACTCATTAAGTAGCTTGTAAGTGCTAATCGTATCAGTGGAAACTGAATTATCTCAAAATTAGAATGCTTTACACAGGGTGAGTTCGGTATGACTTCTAAACAACTTATAAGCTGATAATGGGGGAATTTGATATGACTTATAAGCAGCTTATAAGCGAATTCTGGATTATAAGTCAAAGACAACTTAGGGGCAGTGTTGCTGTATGACTTATAAGCTGAACTATTGGATTTGGACTTTAAAGTTCATGGTATAAAAATGAACTTAATAAAAAGTTGGGGTTGTGAATCATTTTTGAAGTTTTGGACTTAACAAATTTTACACCAAACACACATTATTTTTCTTAATCTTATTGTCGTAAACTTTTTCGACATTAACTTATTAAGTTGCAAATAAGTCATACCAAGGGGTGTTTGGTATGACTTATAAGCAACTTATCAGTCAGTTTTGGATTATAAGTTGAACTTAAAGCAAATGGGTTGTAGATAAAGTTGATGATTATTAAGCTTTTGTTGAGCTCTTTTAAGTTGAACTTGGATTATAAGTTGAACTTAAAGTGAATGAACTTTTTCACCACACACTCAGCAAAAGTCTAGTCCAAAGTGTACGGAGATTTTAAATCTAGTTTCTGATTCAGAGAAAAAAAATCAAACTTCTCAAGAACAAAATTAACATTCATTCTTCTCGATTTCTTTCTTACGACGACGAATTGACGTTTTCTAAGATCGAAATTGCACTGCAGAATTAGGATTTAGCATATCAGAAAAGAAGATATCTCACCTAGGGTTTGCCCATTTGCTACGCCCGGCGGTCAGCCGACCAGATTTGCTTCTCCGGCGCCGGCCGTCTTCTCCGGCAGCCGTTTGGGATTGTTCCGCGCGCCATGGAAATCGAACAGGCAACGGCAGAATTCCGGTGAAAGTAAAAAAAAAAAAAGTTGGTTTTCGTTCAAAAGGGAAAGTAAAATGTTGATTGATCTGGGCCATAAAAAGCCTTCCTTCGTTGGGCTTTTAAGACAAAGGACAAGTCCAATCCTCTTTTCTTAACACCGTTAGTGGCCCAAGTGGTCTAATCCAATTAAGTAAAAGCTTGCTTGCTTCAAGTGCAAATATGACATTGTAGTATAGGACATGTCAAGCATGTAGGATATCCATTTTTTTTTGTGTCACTTATTCTCTTTCTTCCAAACGTGTTATGTGTTGTATAATTAAAGCAAAGTCACAGCTTTTGCTCTAAGAGCAAACAAAAATTTCTCTATTATATGTGGCTTTGGGTGAGCTAGATTAAGTGGGTGTTTTAGTTAATAAATTCTGTTTAATCTTCGCTGTGTATTTAAAATTGATTTTTTAGCATATTTTCGTCGTATTTTGTCATATTCGGAACTTTGTTTTTTCAATAACAAGGTTCTTAATTTCTTTACATGACAAAGTAATAAAAAAGCTAGAGCTCTGGAATTTGAATGTGGAACCCTAAAACAAGTTCAAAGATCAAAGAAAAAAAAGGAAGATTCTAATTTTGTACACATGGGCTCCGGATATTTTAGGCCCATATGCAACACCCCCCCCCCCCCCCCAAATCGCACGGTCGGCCGGACCGCACGTTTTGGAAAGAGATGTCTCCGTCCGAGGTGATGAGCCTCATTGGGAACGGATAAGGATCGTCAGTTCACAACTAGTACAACCATCGACAATAATTCAAAACGTAATTTATTACAACTTCAAGATAAACAGTGATAATCTTTTGAAAAGTCAGGAATACATTTTTCAGTGATATGACAATACTAGATGACCTTCTAAGCCACAAGCTTTCCTATCCAGCGGTGACGTGAACGTTTCCCCACCTCGAATAATAACCTGCGGTTTTAAAATAGCAAAAGCCGACGCAGTTTTACAGAAAATGATCAGCAAACGGCTGAGTAAGCTAACACCCATAGCACATAACACAGATTATGAGGCATGTAATAGAAATAACATATTCGCTGATAAATAATTATCACATATTCGCGGGAAAAGCATTCACGTTGATTTGATGTGTCAAACTCCGTAACAATCTCAAATTTCGTACCCCAACCCAAAGATGTGGTCCATCTCGGGAAATCATTGTTAATAGCAATTCACAATATTACTTTAATCTCAAGATAATAACACTCTCATCGTTATGAATCGAGTCCATAAATTCATGTTAGTAACTAGTTGATACGGGGCGTGACCATATTCAATCCACAACCGCTTTGTCATAATGTGCAAAAGCACTACCGTAACTATAACTCAATCACAGGAGGTTCGCGTCATAGCGCCTCATAACCATAACATAATCAAAAGAATGTCAGAGCCTCATAATCTCATAATCAGTAACCAATCACAATATGTCAGAAATGTATCGTATCAGGGATATGACACAGACCCACACACAACGGCTTTCCACTTTACATAATTTCGAATTTTTCTTTCAAGATGTAGAATCGAGTAAGGAGCTCCAAACTAAAGCCGGTGTGGCGATTAACATAATACTCGATGTATGACTGAGAGAGATATTCTGATTTGACAAAAAGTGAGCGGTGTGCTACTCATGTGTAATTGTGGTAAAGATTTCAATTTCATACTTCCAACCCAATGACGTGGTCCGTCTTGGGAAATCACAGTTAAAAAATATATTTCAAATTATTTCACAGTAGAATTTAGATATTCGTCTTTCGGATTCTTATTTAGATTTGGATACCAATTTCAAACGATACTTCAAGTAGAGCATTTCAAATATAAGTAAATAACTAAAATAAAACATTAACGATAGTAAATCACAAATAACACACGTGATACCCGAAAGAATAAAAGGCACACGAGGCTAGGCATATTAACTTATCGGAATCCAAAAGCACGTTCTAGTTGTAGTTCTCGTCTACGAAACTGTCACATACAGTTTCACACTCTCAACTAATTTATTTGCTCTAATAATGAAAACAAATATTCTAGCTCATTGTTATTTTTTTTCTCAAGAAAATATTAATTTTAATTTTTGTAAAAAACCAAAAATATATTTTGTTCTATAATATTTACCCCCAAAAATATCTATTAATTATAAAATAATAATCTAAACCAATTGTGCACAAGAGATTCCGGCGGGGAGACCTCCGTGTACACCGTATGTAGAGGATTAGAGATGGCACAGGAAGAGTTGGGTTGTGTGTAGGGAGAGAGTAAGGCAATAGTAATGTCTGAGAGAGAGACAGAGGTTTGGCAGAGCTTCCGCGTATGGCTAGTGTGTCTTCCTTTGTATGGAAAGGTTAACGTCCTATATATAATGGAGAATGTGACCGTTGCAGTGTGGTTAATGCGCCCATCAATGGCGGCTTAATTAGCTTAACCGCAACGGCACGTTCGTCCGCCTATATAGGGACCGTTACAGCACGTTATGCGCGAATACCGGAACCGTTACGAGGTTGACCGGGTTTGACCGGGTTTATGGAGCTCGTGCCATAAATCTCTCAAAAGCAGTTACTAAAGGTCGCGCGCGGGCTTGGCTCGCACGCGACAGGACTTACTCTAGCCTCCAAACCACTAAGTCCCTACAAGTCCCGTGCAGTGGTATGCGAGGGCTCTGTCGCGCAGCCCCCACATGGATCAGCGCGGCTGGTGATCCAGTGTGTGTGTGGAGCACAATATGGTGTGCTAGATGGTTGCCACGTGGCCAAGATCTGCTAGCTTAGAAAGCACTATCTACACCAATTAAAGAAAAACTAATTTTATTAATGAAACTGAAATTGAAAACTACGCTTAGTACTCCCAAAAATTTTTGAAAAGACAAATGCCTCCCCCTCAAGTTTCTGAAAAGACACAATAACCCCCCTCCCAAATACTTTTTGAAAATTACACTTTAACCCCCCTCCCCCAACCAAGAACATTCAAACTAGCTAATCAAAACATGGATTCAAGACTTTAAAACATGATTTTGATTATAGGAAACAGCTTAGGAGTAGATTTTAGTCATACCCAGTCGAAAAATCACGAGAAACTGTGAAGAAATGGGACGGGTTGAGGTCGCCGGAGATGGATCTCCGGCGGGGCTACTCCGGCTGTTCTTGGCCTCGGTTGAGGACTCCTCTCGCTTGGTCGGACCTCCAGGAGTCGAACGGTACTGGTTTGGAGGCGTGGGTCGTCACGGTTGAGCTCCGGCGAGAAGCTCGCCGGAATCCATGGTGGTTCGCCCAGTGGGTTGCTTGGCTTCTCTGGTGCGCTGCTTTCTCCTGCTGCTGTGTTCGTCTTCTTCGTTCTGGTCACGGGGTAGAGACCAAGGGAGAGAGAGACGTACGGGGAGAGAGAAAAGTTTGGGAACAACAATTTTGTTTCCCTAAGTAACTTTTAGTAAAATAAAACTACACCCCCTCCTAATTTCATAAATTTTATAAATAACCCCAACATTAACTAGTTCATATTGTCTAAAAATACAACAACCTCCCCACTAGCCATTTATTTTTAAATCGTTTAAACTTTACGTAAAAGACGTTAATTATGCTTAGAAAAATACGGGGTGTTACATCCGTCCCCTCTTAAAGAGAGCTTCGTCCTCGAATTTAAAGACCGCTCAATGAGAAAATAGTTTATATACGATGCAAAGATATGTCTATATGATGTTGCACCAAAATGTATTATGGAACTAACCAGAGATAACAGGAAAGGTCAAGATTTATTTTAAGAACGTAAGGGTATTAAAGCGAAATGTTACAACATATCTATTCTATAAAACAGTATGGTTTAACTAACTTATGGCTTTTCAGCCTTTAGATTAAATAAATCAGCTCATGCCCTTAGATCTCACCTACCACCCACTTAACTACCCACTACTTAACTACCCACTTAACTACCCCACTACTTGAAAATTTACCCTCTCTCTCTCTCGGATTAATTTAAGTAACTTATCAAAAGTGTGTAGGAACATGATTTGATGAATATCATATAAAATTACTGGGGACGCAATTTTCATCTTATCCTCCAGCAAAATCGATTATGAAACTTGTTTTTTTGGTAGTGCCCTCGGGCACGGGCAATCCCTAGTCTATTCTATAAAATAGCATGTTTTAACTAACTTATGGTCTTTCAGCCGTTTGAATAAACAGATCAGCCCCAGCCCTTAGATTTCACCTACCACCCACTTAACTACCCCACTACGTAACTACTCACTTAACTACCCACTACTTGAAAATTTACCCTCTCTCTCGGATTAATTTACATGATTATGAAAAGTGTGTAAGAACATAATTTGATGGATATCATATAAAATTACCGGGGATGCCATTTTCATCTTATCCTACATCAAAATCGATTATGAAGCGTTTATTTTGGGTAGTTCCCTCGGGCACGAGCAATCCCATAGTATTCTATAAAACAGCATGGTTTAACTAACTTGTGGGTTTTGAGCCTTTAGGTTAAATAAATCAGTCACAACCCTTAGATCTCACCTACCACCCACTTAACTATTCATTACTTAACTACCCACTAATTGAAAATTTTCCCTCTCTCTCGGATTAATTTACGTAATTATCAAAAGTGTGTAAGAACGTGACTTGATGGATATCATATAAAATTACTGGGAACGCCATTTCATCTCCTCGTCCAGCAAAATCGATTATGAAACGTGTTTTTTGGATAGTGCCCTCAGGCACGAGCAATCCCCTAGTACCAACTAAAATGTGACACGTGAAAGTGTAGGTCAAATCTCTCAAAAAAAAGTGTAGGTCAAATAAGTGAAAACCAGAATCTTGACTGAAATAGGTCAAATAAGTGAATCTTATATTCAAATTCAGAATCTTGCTTTTATGAGAGGTTTGACCAATTTTTGACTGAATTCTTCCTCCCCACTTTAGCTAAGCCAAATATCCCCTTTAACTAACACGTTTAATAAGTGTTGTATTGTGTATGATTGTAATTTCATGTTCATTTTGAATATGCCGTTGTTGGTAGAGTGCTAGAAGAATTCGTGAGTTAGACAGGTCAGAAGGTCGAATTCGATTTCCAGTTCACACCTTGCTTAGCTAAGGTTGAGTAGAGAAGAGACATATTAATTTTTGGGCTACCCAATCATGCAATATAGATCTCGAAACGTATTGATTTACGAAAACGTCTCAAAGGTACCTAACATGGTCGGGCAAGATATTTAATATCATATACTTTATCCTCCAACAATCAAAATCAATCACTCCACTGTATATCATGATATATTAATTTTGTTAGAATTATTACATTATTCTTCTATGGGGACTGCTCTATAATTTTTGTAAACTTAAAATGGATTAACGTCGTATATTTTAGAGGCGTTAACCTTGAAATATGTGTAAACTGAGTCTATAGCTAGAGTTAGTTTCTATACATATCAGACATGTGACCCGAGATACAGAGAAATACATTTTCTCTCTACATATTCCTCTCTCAGGCATGGAGTGACTCTTGTTGTGGAAAACTTTCGCCCAAGAGGTGCGTGTTTCTGCCAGGAACGGAGCACGTGAACATCAACGCCAAGATCCGTAAAATCATTCTAGGAACGATCACGCTTCAAGAGGTAAACATAATCCCTTTCATTGATATTATCTAGCTAGGGTTTACTTGTAGTAATTTGAGTACCACTCTCATGGTTGATGATCCATTAACGAAGGCATTGCCGCCAAAGACATATAAGGAACATGTTGTTAGGATGGGTCTTTTGTGCAATGTATGACTTCTATTTGATGGTTACATATTGTATTCGACACTATGTTTGATGTTTAAGCCGCCTATGTTTTCCTGTTTCCAACGATGTTTGCGCATATTGGTTTTGGACTTCGTTTTAACAGGAATTGTCCTAACAAAACAAAATTAAAGGAGCCTTTATGGTATTATGGACTAGATTGATGGAGGTCATTAGTGACGTGATACATGGAAAGAAATATGACAGGATAGTCATATAACCGCTATGATTCACATTGATGACTAAATCTAATTCTATTATTATAGTTGTAGATAGTGCTTTCTGAGCTGACAGATCTTGGTCACGTGGCAACCATCCAGCACACCATATTGTGCTCCACACACACTGGATCACCAGCCGAGCTGATCCATGTGGGGGCTGCGAGACAGAGCCCTCGCATACCACCGCACGGGACTTGTAGGGACTTTGTGGTTTGGAGGCTAGAGTAAGCCCTGTCGCGTGCGAGCCAAGCCCGCACGCGACCTTTAGTAACTGTTTTGAGAGATTTATGGCACGAGCTCCATAAACCCGGTCAAGCCGGTCAAACCCGGTCAACCTCGTAACGGTTCCGGTATTCGCGCACCACGTGCTGTAACGGTTCCTATATACTCGGACGAACGTGCCGTTATGGTTAAGCTAATTAAGCCGCCATTAATGGGCGCATTAACCACACTACAACGGTCATGTTCTCCAGTATATATAGATCGTCAACCTTTCCATACAAAGGAGGACACACTTGCCATACGCGGAAGCTCTGCCAAACCTCTGTCTCTCTCTCAGACATTGCTACTGCCTTACTCTCTCCCTACACACAACCCCTCTCTTCCTGTGCGATCCCTGATCCACTACATACGGTGTACACGGAGGTCTCCCTGCCGGAATCTCTTGTGCACATTTTGGTGAACCCGACGTGAACTTACCAACAAAAGCAACCATGTCTCAGGAGGATGATGTCAGCAACAGATCCCCTTCCACCGAAGCACCATCGGGAGACGAGACCCGCCGTACTCCTACGACTCCCGGCGAGACACCGACGCTAGAGTCTTTGGATGCCACTGTTCAGAGTCAGGCGAAAGCTCTCAAGGCTCAGTCTGCGCAATTAGAACGGATCTTGGCCGTTCTGGGCACCCTTGCACCAAACCCTTCATCAGCCACCGCCGCCCCTCAAGGAGGAGGAGCCCCTACCGCTCCAGGATTGGGAGTGTCAACCACACCTCCCAACCCCAATCTGCAGACTCCACCGGCGACTACGCAGCTGCCGTCGGTTCAAGGGTCAACGGCTCAGATGTTGCCTCTTGCTGCTCACACTCCTCAGCCCTCGGCTTTGGCATCTAACCCAACTCCGCAGTACCCTTTGCCTCCCCCAACGGCGATCTGGGGGAATACGGGTAGTCAGTATGTTCCCAACCCTCCGGCGGCGTATGTGTCGCCACCGCCTACGGCAACCCCTCCGTCAACTACCGAGGGGAGCATTCCAGAATGCATGACGTCTCTGCAGAAGCGCGTGGACACCATTCTGGCTCATCAGTCATTCGCGGATACCATTATCCCGAAGCTAGACAACGATCCACCTATTCCACGAGAGATCTATCTCATGCCTAACCCGGCGGGGTACAAGGCTCCTAAATGGGATAAGTTCGAAGACGTCAATGGAAACGCTCATGAGCATGTCATACGTTTCATTGATGTCATGGGTCCGTACGGAGTTGATCCCAAGCTGATGATGCGAGAAGTCCCAAAATCTCTAGGGAACGTAGCATACAAATGGTACCGAACATTGGAAGCCGGATCCGTGAAGACTTGGGACGACATGGTCCAGAAGTTCTATACCAAGTTCTTCCAGATGGAAGAAAAGGTGATGATGATCCATCTCTCGCGGATGTATCAGAAGCGCGAAGAGGACGGAATTACTTTCATCAAGAAATTCAGGGCGAAATCCTTGGAGTGCAAAGATCCAATGCCCGAGAGCCGGCTCGTAGAGATATGCCTGCAATGCATGCGAGATGAATACAAAGGTATGCTCATCAATTTGCAAACACCTACGTTTTCAAAGTTAATCGAATGCACGAAGAACATCGAGCCTATAGTCGAGAGACAGAAAAAGAAGAGCGCTCCGGAGCGACCTTCGAGCGGCGCTACATACAAGATCGGGAGATTTAGCTACAAGAGGGGACGCGAAGCTGAGGTCAATACAGTTTCGCCTCAGAAGCAAGCGAAGGTCGCGAACTTCGATGTACCGCCTCTGCCATGCTCAGTAGAGGAAGCAAGCGACCTCTGCAGACAGTGGCGCAAGGACGGCGTCCTGCCACCGCTCGAGAAAACACCCTCCAAGGAGATGGTGAGGGACCCTAAGTGGTGCGAGTACCATGGCAAGGTCATGCACCCCACAGCGGAATGTAAAAAGCTCAGGTTTGCATTCGACTAGAAGATGAAGAACGGCGAGCTAATCGTCAGTGATCATAGAAAGGACGTGCGCAACAACCCACTTCCTGCTCATGCGGAGCAGGGCCCGAAAGGCAAAGAGGTCGCCATGATCTCGATTGTTGACTTGGAGGAAGTCGCAGAGGATGGTCTACCCATCGTTGCCGAGGTCCATGAAGACGAGGACTACATCATGGACACAGAGGACGAACGTGCCGACCGCATGAAAGGGTCGCATGGCTTCAGCAGATTCTTCGATGAGATGAACTTCTCCGAGAAGTGCCGGACAGATATGACGAAAGCGATCTTGAGAATAGCAGAGGATTACGAGGAGGACCTCGTAGTCCCCAACGGGAAAGCCATCAGGGCATCCGGCTCTACAGAAAAGATTATGACCTTTTCTGCCAGCGACAAGAAGACGGATGCGAGCCACCAAAGACCTCTGTACGTGACCGCCATCGTCAATGGCCTCGAGTTCAAACAAGCGTTCGTCGATGGAGGAGCAGCGGTCAACGTCGTTTCGCTCCACACATTGAAGCTAGCAGGGATCCCCGAGCACAAGATCGTCAGACGTCCATCTCCGCTTATGGGATTCGGAAGCGACTCTAGAATGACGATCGGATGGATCCGCCTGGGCGTTCAGATTGGCAAAATCAACTGCTCAGCGAAGTTCTATGTCATAGACGCGAACACCACGTACCACATGATTATAGGTCGAGCCTGGATTCATCGCTTCGACGCAGTTCCTTCAACGGCTCACCAGGTTATGAAAGCTATCTGGAACGACAGAATAGTCGAGATACCGGCTTCGACGAACCCATTTAACCTGGACGAAGAACATCTCAGCGAAGCGGTGTGGTTCACTGAGATGGCGGACGAGCAAACACCGGGACCATTCAACCCTACTCCTTTGCCCCTCTGGGAGGACATCAAAGATCAGTCACCTGCGGGAGTAATGGTGACAAGAGAAGATGCCAAGGAAAAGCCGTCTACACGCGAAGAGGTGCCGCGTATCGCATATCATCGAAAGAACGTGTATACTCTTAAGAGGATCGCAAAGCATGACCCCGAGGGCAAGGAGATAGAGAGCTTCTACGCCAATGGGAAGAAATGCTATCGCATATGAAGGTGCGCGGGGATGTCCTCACGCGGGCATGGGGATATCCCTGGGCAAATCAATCAAATCGAGCAAATTGCGCTGACGGAAGAACCAACACAGGGCGCTCTAGACGAGAAACTCAAAGAAGCACCTGAATGCATGGAAGACAGGCCCAGACCGCAAAAGCAAGAGCTAAAGGAAGTGTTCCTCAGCCCGAACGACGAAAAGAAAAGGCCAGTCTTTCTAAGTGCGGATCTCACAAGCGAAGAGGAGCAAGGACTGCTACAACTCCTAACTGAATACAAGGATGTGTTCGCATGGGAGTACGATGAAATGCCAGGTCTGGATACAAGCATCACCATGCACCGTTTAGACATTATCCCAGGGTCTAAACCGGTAAAGCAGAGTACGAGGAGCTTCAGACCGGAGCTTAACGTGAAAATCAAGCAGGAGATTGTCAAACTCCTGGATGCTAAATTCATAGAGCCGAATCATCATCCCACATGGCTGGCCAATATCGTGCCAGTAGTGAAAAAGAACGGACAGCTCCGCATCTGCGTGGACTTCCGAGATCTCAATCGCTTCTGCCCCAAGGACGATTTCCCACTGCCTAACATCGATTTGCTTATCGATTCAACAGCGGGCCACCGCATGTTCAGTTTCATGGACGGCTTCAGCGGGTACAATCAAATCAAGATGGATCCCGAAGATGCGCGGAAAACTGCATTCATCACTCCGGTGGGAGTGTTCAACTACACAGTGATGCCGTTCGGTCTCAAAAATGCGGGTGCAACCTATCAGCGGGCCATGATGGCTCTGTTTCACGACATGATGCATAAAGAAGTGGAATTTTATGTGGATGACTTGGTGGTTAAATCCAAGCACGAAGCAGATCACCTCGCGGATCTACGAAAGGTGTTCAATAGATGCAGGCTCTTTCAACTAAAGATGAATCCCATGAAATGCGCATTTGGGGTAACATCGGGGAAGTTCTTGGGATGCGTAGTTCATCGCCAAGGAATCGAGCCTGACCCTGCGAAAGTATCAGCCATAACCGGCATGACGCCGCCCCATAACCAGAGTGAATTGAGGACATTTTTAGGAAAGCTATCCTATCTGCGAAGATTCATCCCAGCGATTGCCGAAATCACGTGCTGTTTTAGTACTCTTCTTAAGAAGGACGCCGTGTACAACTGGGCTCCGGAGCACGAAGCCGCATTCGAAAAGCTGAAGGATTTGCTGACATCCTCGAAAATAATGATCGCACCTCAACTGGGATCGCCGCTTCTGCTATATCTGACATCAACAAGGAGATCCATAGGAGCGCTCTTGGCTCAGGAGTATGAAGGCCAAGAGAGACCTATCTACTACATCTCTCGCATCGTGCAGCCTGCTGAATCAAGGTACACAGACATCGAACGTCATTGCCTTGCCTTATTCTTTGTGATAGAGAAGTTGAAACACTATTTTGCATCGCACAAAGTAGTAGTGGTCACCAAGAGCGACCCTATACGATATTTGCTAACTCACACTGCTCCGGGCGGGAGATTGGCGAAATGGTACATGACCATTTCTCAATACGATATCACATGCGTGCGACCGCGAGCGATCAAGTCGCAGGCGGTAGCAGATCTGTTGGCACAGTTCCCTGACAACAGCCACGAGCCCGTGATCGAGGAAGAGCTCGAAGGCCCTGAGATCTACGCAATCGACGTACCCTATTGGACGCTCCACTTTGACGGCTCGTCCACGAGGAAAGGTGGAGGCATTGGGATAGTCTTGACAAAGCCAGACGGGGAAGTCATACAGATGTCCGCAAAGCTCAACTTCGCAGTCACAAACAACGAAGCGGAATATGAGGCTCTCATCGCAGGGCTCCGTGCAGCGAAACCTTTGGAAGTAAGCAACTTAACGGTCATGGGAGATTCCAAGCTGATCGTTAAGCAAGCCTCGGGCGAGTATGGTTTGAAGGAGATCAACCTCCTGTCTTACCGCACCCTAGTACAAAAGCTGATGCAGCAATTCTGCGATGTGAAGTACGATCACAAACCCCGAGCAGACAACAGGCACGCGGACGCTTTAGCAACCTTGGGATCTAAGGTCAGCATTGACAAGTGTCCCGCAAAGATATCTATTGAAGTGCGAACATCGTCGGCATTGGCAGAGGATGCGTGTGACGACGAACACATGGATGACGCAGACTGGCGGAAAGCAATCCTGCAAGCTATTGCGGAAGGCACAAGCAGCGAAAGCTGGGCACTCACAAAAGGGTACTGCATACATGATAACACTCTCTACTACAAGGGTCCTGGTGGAATACTCATGCGATGCGTCTCCGAGCGAGAGAGACAACTTTTGTTAGAAAAGATTCACCAACACGCTTGCGGAGAAAGCGAGGTGTCAATCTACAGGAAGGCTCAGAGATATGGCATTCATTGGCCAGACATGTCAACAGCCGCAGCCCTGATACAAGGAAAGTGCGAGAGTTGCGCACTAATCAAAGATTCTCTACTCATCGCCCTAACCGATGACGACACGGACTGGAGGAAGCCACTATTTGATTTCCTCACCCAGGGCACTGCGCCCGCGTCAAGAAAAGAAGCCGAGAAATTGAAAAGGAAAGCGTCTCGATATGTGGTACAGGAAAACCTACTTTGGCGAAGAGGTCACGAGGGCAACTTGCTGCGTTGTCTAGACGGCAGAGAAGCACAAGAAGTTATGGACCTTTCTCATCAGGTGGAACACCAAGGAGGTGCGAAATTATGCAGACAGCTCCTCTCAATCGGGTATTTCTGGCCCACGATGGAGGTCGATTGCCGCACCAAAGTGCGACGCTGCCAGGAGTGCCAATTCAAAGGGAACCTAGTGCACGCTCCCGCCGTGGATCTACATGCATTAGGGACGCCATGGCCATTTCACACATGGGCTCTGGACTTCATCGGTCCCATCCGACCGACGTCGCGCGGGAACCATTTCATTCTCACCGCGACTGAGCTATTCACCAAGTGGGTGGAAGCAATACCACTGAAGACGGCAAATGCGCTGGCTGTGGTCAACTTCATTCAGGAAAGCATCATATGCAGGTTCGGAATCCCAAACACCATTCTTTCAGATAACGGTACTCCTTTTGTTAATCGCCAGGTAGCTGCGAAATTAGCGGAGTACAATATCAGGCAGATTTGTTCTACCCCTTATTACCCAAAGGGAAATGGACAAGCCAAAGCGACCAACAAAACGCTGTTGAGAATTTTGAGCAAGATGGTCGCAGATGACCACAAGAAGTGGGCCGACTCTCTAAGCATAGCTCTGTGGGCCTACCGAACTTCTCCAAGGACACCCACGGGGGCCACGCCATTTCTACTATGTTATGGGGCCGAAGCTGTAGTACCTGCGGAGGTTAGAGTCAATTCGGCAAGGCTGGCCTTCCATGCACTCTATGAAAATCAACGCGATCACGACTTAGTCTTGCTGGAGGAAAAGCGAGAACAAGCCAAAAGAACCAACAAGCGGTACCAGGAAAGAATCGCTCGCGCCTACAATAAGACGGTCCAGCGAAGAGATTTCGCAGTCGGAGACTTGGTCTTGCGCGCATCTGATCACTGTATGCGAGAAGCAACTCACCCGAAGTTCGCAGCCAACTGGGAAGGACCCTTCGAAGTCACAGAAGTCTTTGACAGTGGCTACTGCAGCATCCGAAGGTTGCACGGCACAACCTCAACCCCGAGTTCAGTCAACATGCGCTGGATTAAGAAGTACTATCCCTGACTTCTCTCATTTCATGCGTTTTATTATAACGTCGCTTGATATCGTGTATGGCTACGATTTACACAATCTCCTCTCCCATATGAGAGGATTGTAATCCCATCTCTCCCATATGAGAGCGTTATAATAAAAGAATTCTCCCAAATGAGAAGTTCACATTTCTAGCTGTTTATGTTGTTTTATTCAGTTTGTTATTACTGTTAACAATGGCAATCTGTACGACTACGATCTTAATCGATCATCATCTAAGCCTATCTCTTACGATAGCAGCCCATGCGAAATGCGATCTTAATCGATCATCTAAGCCTATCTGTTACGATAGCAGCCCATGCGAGATGCGATCTTAACCGATCATCTAAGCCTATCTCTTACGATAGCAGCCCATGTGAAATGCGATCTTAACCGATCATCTAAGCCTATCTCTTACGATAGCAGCCTATGCAAATGCGATCTTAATTGATCATCTAAGCCTATCTCTTACGATAGCAGCCTATGCAAATGCGATCTTAATCGATCATCTAAGCCTATCTCTTACGATAGCAGCCTATGCAAAGGCGATCTTAATTGATCATCTAAGCCTATCTCTTACGATAGCAGCCTATGCAAAGGCGATCTTAATTGATCATCTAAGCCTATCTCTTACGATAGCAGCCTATGCAAATGCGATCTTAATTGATCATCTAAGCCTATCTGTCACGATAGCAGCCTATGCAAATGCGATCTTAATTGATCATTAAAGCCTATCTGTTACGATAGCAGCCTATGCAAATGCGATCTTAATTGATCATCTAAGCCTATCTCTTACGATAGCAGCCTATGCAAATGCGATCTTAATCGATCATCTAAGCCTATCTGTCACGATAGCAGCCTATGCAAATGCGATCTTAATTGATCATTAAAGCCTATCTGTTACGATAGCAGCCTATACAAATGCGATCTTAATTGATCTTCTAAAGCCTATCTGTCACGATAGCAACACATACAAATGCGATCTTAATTGATCTTTAAAACCTATCTGTTGCGATAGCAGCCTACGCAAAAATGAGCTAAGTTGATTTTCTAAAGCCTATCTGTCACGATAGCAACTCGCACAATTTAACGATCTTAATTGATCTACTAAAGACTATCTGCTACGATAGCAATATTGCGAAAATGATCTTAAATGATCCACAACGACCAATCACAAGCCCATCTGCCAGGATGGCACAGTTGCGAAAATACGATCTCAAACGATCTAGTGAAACATCCAGCAGATCGCAAATGTGAAACCATTACGTAGCATTATGCAAGGCGAAATATGCCGAAACGCATGCGAAGTTGTATTTTGTTGTAAAGAGACAGCAGATAATACAAAAGGCTATTTATCATTATGATTCAAATGACTTACAATATATCTGTCTAGATAGCAGCTTACAAGCGAAAAAGCTCGAATCTAACTACGCAGCCAACATGGCTTACAATACATTCGAAAAGTAGCTGACAAGTCAGCAGAGACACACTACGGGAATCCTGGCTGAAAAGGATGAACCCACCGGTCCTAACACCGGCGATGCAATACGCAGATCTGCGGCCAAAGATCTATAGCAAAAGGGATGCTGCCGCGAAGAGATCAGCTTGTCATTCGCTACGTCCCTAGCAGCAAGATCTGCGAAACGGTACGTCCAAGACCCCAAGGGGTGACAAAAGCCTCTGTCTGATCAAGATAGGCACCGGAGGAACTTCCTGTTCCGACATATGCTACCCTGCGAAACAGGGGAAGCAGTCATTCCTCTGGTGATGGATTCCTTGTCATGATAGACAAGGGCATTGACAAGCCCCCTGAGTTCAAGAACGAAGAGGCAAGAAATCCTCCTTCAAGGATGCTGGAGGAGAATTATGCCGTTCATTACGAGACGGTAGCACGGTCACTTCGGCGCTGCACCTCGCCGGGAGGCGGCCGGAAACATGACCTGCACACATAATACACGAAGAAATTTCTTCGAACAAACATGAGATATTATCTGCATCTTCTTTATGATGGTTATGAAGAGCAATAAGCCTCATAAAGTGGATCTTGGAAACTATTTCTACAGCACAAAGCGCAAACTCAGGATTCACAACTTGAAGTTGCCACGAATCAACGAAAAATAAGCGTTGAAGCCAGCAGTCGAAAGGACTCACGGCAAAGCACATTTTTGGGATGAAGAACCCAAATAGCAAAGACGGGGTTTATATAGACCCTGTGGAGACTCTTCAGTTGCCAAAGATGAGTCAGCAGAATTCAAAAAGAGGGTAAGTTCAATCACTTACGCCTTGAAAATCGGTAACAATCAATTACCCTACTAAAGGCTACGACGATTCAGTTGCGTATCCTAATAAATGACGGATGGTCATGATTCGGATGGACTTCCCAACGAAAGCGTGCTTATCTGCCGAGAAATTAGCGCGAAAATCAAGCAGCGTATCAATTGCTGATGTCATAATTGGATATGCACAGAAATATCCTATCAAATCCCGGGAAAGGGCAAAACGGGCAAATTCATTGTTTGTTGTTAAAAAAAAGGGGAGAAACCCTAGCAACATTACATTAATGTTTCAAACATTACATTAATGTTTCAGCTATTTCCTTGCTATTTTTCAAAATTCGAAAAGTCAAAGCAAATTTTTGATCAAGGAGTCTTGGGGCTCGAACTGATGGCTCAGCTTCTCTACTTGTTCCACTTCTTGCTTCAGCAGCTCGCACCTGGCATTCATCTCATGATAGAGCTTCAGAGCTTCATCAACCTTTAGCTTTTGCTGCTCCACCTTCTGCTTCTCAGCTGCGAGATTCTGGTGGCCGAGTTTCAAAGTTACGGCTGCGCGAATCAACGTGACTCTGTTCATAAGAAATTTGAAACCCAGTCTGCCCTGGACTTTGGTCACGAGATTTTGGCACATGCCACATAGCAATTCAGCACTCTGGACCGAAATGGTCGCAGGCGTAGCCGCAGAAAGCTGCTCCAAAATCCAAATGGCTTCAGTAAGAAACAGCCTCCTGTCAAAGGGCCCTATCTCCAGAGATCTCACAAACGATTGGGGGTAGGCGAGGCGCATTCGAACCACCCGGTCTACATCGGTTTGCTTCAAACCTGAAGAGACGTCAAAACTAAGTTATGATGTCAAACTCGCAAGAAAATAATGCAAAATGCGAACAGTAAAGCTTTGCTTACCAGTTCCTTCCAGAATCTCATGAAGAGAAGGAGTGCGCGCTGCCGGGGTGGTCGAAGACTGTCCTCGCTCCATAGCTCTCCTATCAGCTGCGAGCTCCAATCTCTCGTAGTCAGGAGGAAGAGTGTAGGCCGCACCAGCTGCGACTGCATTCCCAACCTGCGAGCCCCAAAAGCTCCACGCAGGAATAGGTGCCTCTGGCTCAGTCATCGCCGGAGGCGAAGGGACAGCCGAAGTCGCTTGGCGAAGAACGCTCTCAGATGCGAAAGCATTAGCAGCACTTGTCCTTACTTCCTCAGCACCAGCATGGACATTTTCATCCATCAGCACAGCATCTGCTTCAGCATCATCGGAAAGTTCGATGATGTCCTTGAGAGGCTCACTTGCATGTTCAGCAGCTGCGACAGGCTTCTCGGTATGGGAGCTTGGAATCGGGACATAGGACGCAGAAGGCTGACTCCTCCGCTCCAGCACAGGTTCCTCAGCATGACCTGCAATATTAAATGCGATGATGTGAGGTGACTTGCGCTATAAGTTATTTTGCTATCTTTACTAAAGCTAAGAGTAAGCACCTCCACGCGAAGGTGGGATTGAGGTATCTTCATCATACACTAAGGACGTGGAACCATGTCCTATTAGTGTGTCCTCACTAAGCAAGTCTTTAAGAGAAGCGTGACCTGGGATGCGAATAAACCAGTCATGATTCTGTCTCAAGTTGCTAAAACCTAGTACATGCGTATCACTCAAATAATTACCTGAGGGTTCTCCGCATTTGTCTACTAACCAACGGCGAATGTCAGCCTTTGACACACCATGCTTTAACGCACCCACAATAACATCTCTATAAGTTACTGCGAGATTGAAGATCTCACCTTTATCGCCGCCTGCGATTTACTCAAAGTCCGCTTGAACTTGCTCCAGCGCTGCTGCATCCTCTTCCGGAACCGCATCTTCTTCCTCTGCCTGGGGAACCACTTCTTCGGGAAGCTCATCTTCCTCGCTAGCTAGACGCACTAAGTCGTCAACATGCTGCTCTTCGAGGCTCCGCTGCCTTACGCGCTCGAGCTCCTCCTCTTCTCGTTGCCTTCTTCTTTCAGCAGCCTCCGCGGCTGTCTTCCTGGACTCAGCAAGAATGTCCTCGCTTATGGGATCGTCTGGAATGCCAGAATGGGTATCCCTCTTTTGTCTCTTGGCCAAAAGACCACCAATGGTCTCATCATCATCATCTGCGAAGACATGATTGGTTTAAGAAAAGAAGTGCAAAGAAGTTACGATAACGGGAAAGGAAATGCGACGGAGGTACCTCCTGATTCTTCCTCATGCATCACTACTGTTGCTTCTTCTTCATCACTTTCTTGGGGCTCCTGCCTCTCTTCCTCTTCGTCTTGGTTGAATGGAACGAAAGACTCAACTGCGAGCTCCTTCCGAACCTTGCTGGGCATGCGACCTTTGCCCTTGTCCTTGATAGAAAGGGACCTCACTGGAGGAGAAGCTGGAGCACTTCTGGGGGAAGAAATCGTAATTCCCTTTTGCCTAGGCCTCTTTACTCTCGGCGCCGCAGTCGCTGGAGGGGACGGGTCATCTCCAGGAGGAGACGGAGCCGGAGGATTGTCTATCAGCGAGTCAGCAAAAGCATTCATGACTGCGCGAATCTTTGTTTCGACCTCAGGGTCCATCCTCCATGCTAGCCGGAACGACTGCTTTTGTCTTCTGGTGGAAACAATGGCGTTAACCAATGACTTGGAGCGATCACCAGATGCGAATCGCCGCACATGACACTACAATAGTACAGAATAAAGATGTCAGCATAAGGAAATCAAGAAGCTTAACGCACGCGAAGAAATTGCTTACCTCAGCAAATGCCTTGCTATATCTGACGACATGCGTATCGCCCTTCTTAATTGCGGCGAATTGCTCCTTCAGAATGACATCAGGACACAAATGGTTCTCACGACCCCACAGTGAGTAGGAACCATACTCAGACTCGCCCAGACTGCAGGTGGGGCGAAACGGAAAAGAGTTTCTTTTGATCAAGGGAGCTCTGCTTGACTGCGCGGCCGACTCCGTCTCAATCCTCGTTTGCTGGGCAACCCAGTACGCGAGCCAGTTTTGGGAACAACCACCCTCGCGGGTTCCCGCAGGCTGCTCAAAGGGAAGATTGTTCATGAAGACCGTCTTGCACTCCTTTGTTAGCAAGCGCTTATAGCATCCTCTGATAATAGACTGGGGCCAGATTGATGGGGCCACCGCATCAAAACCAAACTGAGGAGAAACTCGAGTGGGGTCAACGTCCACGGTAAGCTTTTCATACCTCGGCGCGAGCTCACGAATATGCTCTGCGAGGGCAGGAAGGGAACCTCGCAGACACCAGCAGAAGAACTCGCGATAGCGCTAATGGAAATGCGATCCCTCTTCAAAGAGAAGCTCTTCTGAGAAGACAATACCTTTAGAAGGGTACAGCTTTGGAAACCATCGCACGTTCTCAATGCGCGTGGCATAGGGCCTGGCAGTAAACTCCTTCCGTTTGTCGCATATTAAAGACCAAACGCACTTGGTGTTGCTCGCTCCGAACCATCTCGCAGCTCTTCCGCTGTTGCGCGCTTCCGTCTCGCCTGGGGGTCACCACTTGTCAAGTTTGAGGGCAGTTGGAGCATAAGACGGCCATCGCTCGAAAACCCACATTGTCAAAAAGGAAATATTGACAAAAGTCAGTACATCGACGCGGCCACGCGACTCCTTCATGGCTAGAACCAACTGATCAAGCCTATAGTACAGCGTGCCCAAAACCAAGGGTCCGAGTGCGACTCTCTGGCCAAGGGCGAGCCTCACAGCAAGTGGCAACACATGGTAGAAGACTCCGTCATGGGGGTGACCATCAATCAGGTACCTCGACAGCCAAGCACAGAGAAAAGCACAAAGGGTCAAATGATAGCCTTTACCCTCTACGTAATTCTCGGCCTCTGGGTCCTCACTCTGAAGTTTCTTAGTGATGCTGCTGTTCGCATAGTCTCGGAAGAAGTACTGCAACCATTTGTTCCAGGTATTCTTCGCAGATGTATCAACCAACTGCCAGTTCGGAAGAGGCTTTGTAGTGGTCCACCGGGTGGAGATTTTCTTTACCTCTGCTAGGCATTCCTCCATCTGCGTGTACAAAGCAATCTCCGCAGATGTCCTCAAGGGACTTAGAGGGTCCACTTCGCCCATGGGGGAAAGCTCGTACAGCATTTGAACGTCCTCGAGTGTGGGGGCAGCCTCGAACTCAGCAAAATGGAACGTATGAGTCGCAGGCGAGTAACGGGACAGAAGGTCTAGATGCATGGACTGATCCAGCTTCACGGCAGCACCCTTCATAGCACGGATAGCAAAGTATACGCCGGCTTCGTTAAGAGTCGCGGCGTGAAGGTCCAACACGTGGTCAATCCACTCATCCATATAGTCCAATTTCTGGACGAACGCCTGGGTAGAAATCGCAGTATATGGGTAGTGCCCGTTCTCGATTCCCAATCGAACTACATCTTCGGAACCGATCAACTCGAGCAAGGCTGAGTTGACTGGGCGAGTCAGTGTCAGCAATCGCTCGACCGGGACAGGATCAGGCATCCTCTTCGCCTTAACTCTCGCATGGTAGAAATCTTTGCCGCCTAAATAGGGGGCTTTTCGCCACAGAGTCGGCGGAAGGTCGGGTATCTCTTCATCTTCCTTGACGGGTCTGGTTACTCTTGTCTTGGCCATTCCTGCGGAAGAGCAAGAAAAAGGGGGGAGAAATACCACACTTCAGTTTGAATTTTGAAATTCAAGATCTATGCAAAGGAAGACGAACAGTTTCTGGTATCAATTTCAGAAATCAGGGAGTTGCAAGATCTCATATTATTGAAGGATTAAAGCAAAATGGGTTCAAAGATCAAAGCCTCTTCACAAATTTCATGGATTTACAGATTCAACGCAGTTCAAGGCAAACACTGGTATCTTAAATCAAAATTAAACGATGCCAACCTTGTTTTCTTGAAGCCTGCTTGGATATGCACAATTGAAGAACACGATTTGCAGTTCTGAACTGGTAATTGATTATCTGAATCTGCTCTCGAAGATCTCCGAGTACCATTCACTTTAAGAGAAAGAAGTGATGCTTTGCAATAATGAGGGATACAAGGTATTTATCCAAAACAATGAAGGGTTGCGTCCTTTCGGTAGTCGAATCGCAACGGTCACCGTCGAATCGCGCAATCACAGGGCAAGCTGACGTCACGCCTAAAACCCTAAAGGCCAGACGGCACGACTCTAGGGGTTTTAGGTCATAATGACACGAACGGGGGCTGAACTTACCCGTATTTGAATTGGTGCGTGGCAGCAACGCGTATGTTGGTTTCCGCGCATAGAAGTCCGTACAGCTATGAGTCTTCACGCGCAGAAAGGGGGCTAATGTAGATAGTGCTTTCTGAGCTGACAGATCTTGGCCACGTGGCAACCATCCAGCACACCATATTGTGCTCCACACACACTGGATCACCAGCCGAGCTGATCCATGTGGGGGCTGCGAGACAGAGCCCTCGCATACCACCGCACGGGACTTGTAGGGACTTTGTGGTTTGGAGGCTAGAGTAAGCCCTGTCGCGTGCGAGCCAAGCCCGCACGCGACCTTTAGTAACTGTTTTGAGAGATTTATGGCACGAGCTCCATAAACCTGGTCAAGCCGGTCAAACCCGGTCAACCTCGTAACAGTTCCGGTATTCGCGCACCACGTGCTGTAACGGTCCCTATATACTCGGACGAACGTGCCGTTATGGTTAAGCTAATTAAGCCGCCATTAATGGGCGCATTAACCACACTACAACGGTCATGTTCTCCAGTATATATAGATCGTCAACCTTTCCATACAAAGGAGGACACACTTTCCATACGCGGAAGCTCTGCCAAACCTCTGTCTCTCTCTCAGACATTGCTACTGCCTTACTCTCTCCCTACACACAACCCCTCTCGTCCTGTGCGATCCCTGATCCACTACATACGGTGTACACGGAGGTCTCCTTGCCGGAATCTCTTGTGCACAATAGTATTTTACATATTTGGGTATATCAGCTTATTTTTAAATATCGTGATCACGTGTCAAGTTATTTTGTTGTGGAATCTGACCGAGTCTGTTTGCAAAAGTTTATTTTGTTTCTTTTACTCGATCGGTTTAGTGGACCAAGTGGGAGAATGTAAATCTACGTTGTATTAAGTGGCTCACTAACCTAGCTTGTTAATTAGATTTCACTAACTTACGTAACGGCTGATAATAATATCTCATTATATAATGTTATTTTTTAATGGTGTAACCCCCACTATCAGTTTTTAAGGCCATGATGGTTGGTTAACTGATAGTTTTCACACCAATGAATGTGGCCCTCTTCTCTCCTCTATAAAATACTCATGGCTCCTCCTCCAAGTTTGTCGAGAACAACATCTTTTCCATCACGAAAGGAAACTAGCCGTGGATTATTGAAGGAGACAGAGAGAAGAAGGTGTGCCCGTCGATCAAGGTTCAAATCAAGAGGAGGTACTGCGTTTGCGATCAAAGCAGGTGCAATCACAGTTCAGAAATTCATTGTCAAGAAACCATGGTGAACGGTACACAATTTCAGTTTTATAGTTATACGTTTTCTTAAGGCGAATTGATTTCAAGTTCCGAGCAATAGAGTTTTCGCGTTATAGTCAAATTACAGCTTTCATTTCTCTCTAAATATTGCCCTCTCACGCATGAAGCGGATCGTGTTGTGGAAAACGTTCGCCCAAGAGGTACGTGTTTGTGCTGGGATCAGAGCACGTGAACACCAACACCAAGATCCGTAACATTATTCTAGGAACGCGCACACTACAAGAGGTAAACCTAATCGCTTCCAATGATATTATCAAGCTAGGGTTTATTAGTAGTAATTACATAGTGCATTTTGGTGTGCAGTTTATATGTTTTATTTATCGGTTATCCAGTTGATTCATTTGTATTATTTAAGAACTAGATGAATTCTTGCATGAGGTCCCGAGTTTTTACCCGGCTATATGATGTGATTCAAAAAATACATTATTCAAGAATTATATGTTTTGTCAGGCTTTCACTAAATATGGAAAATAGCAATTCATGCTTCAATTATCAATCACTTTTTTTTTAGTTTAAATTGAAGGCATAAAAGTCAAGCTCAAGCCCCATAAACGCGGATACCCCATAAGGCTTTTGCATAAATAAATCAACTCTTAACTCCAAGCCCTATAAAAAAGTTTTCCGTGCAAGCTAATCCAGACACTACGGTAATAGAAAAACAAATGTCATGTTTTTCAACACTCGTCCGCCGATTCAGAGGAAACAGTTCAGAAAGACATCACTGCAATATTTGTCACCATTTGCCTACATATAGAAAGTTTCAGTCACAAATTTGTCAATTAAAATTCTATTTCTATGCAGACCGTAAGAGGAGGTCAAATGTGATTTTTACCTATAGTGACCGTCCATGTCGGCGATTCAATTAAGGGGGCCAATATCAATTGAAACCGTCTTTTACTACAGACCATGAGCTAGTGATCTCCGTCCCATTAGCTCATGCAACGTTATCTATAAAATTGTTTCTAAGTCGATTGCTAACCGGCTTAAGACAGTTTTGAATCTTTTAGCTATAGAGAATCGGAGTGCTTTTGTGCCGGGAAGACTGATCACAGACAACATTCTTACGACTTTTGAGATTATCCACTCTCTAAAGACGCGTAAGAAAGGAAAAGAGGGTTGTTTAGCCTTAAAGGTGGACATGAGCAAGGCATACGAAATAGTTGAATGGAAGTTCCTACGGGAAGTAATGACGTACATGAATTTCGGTGCTAGATTCATTGAAGCAGTCATGAATTGTGTCTCCACTGTATCTTACAGTTTTGTCAGAAACGGGCGGGTCATGGGCCATGTTAACCCAGAGAGGGATTTGAGATAGGGATGCCCTCTGTCCCCGTATATTTTTCATCTATGCAGTGATATGCTATCTAGAGCAGTTACGGGAGTTGTGGAAGAAGGAGAACTAGACAGTGTTACTGCTTCTAGGGGCGGCCATGTGGTCTCCCATTTATTTTTGCTGACGATAGTCTTTTCTTTACACAGGCTAACAGGGAAAATGTTGCAAAGTTAATGGATATCATCGAGAGGTATGGCCGAGCATCGGGTCAAGAGCTTAATCTTTCCAAGTCAGCACTAGTTTTCTCCTCCAATACTCCGGCAGCGGTTACACAGGAAAACATGGATCAGTGTGGAGTTGTAGAAGTGGACAAGTATGAGAAGTACCTTGGGCTACCAACCACCATGGGGAAGAAGAAGGCTAGCACTTTTTCACATCTTATTGAGAGATTATTGTCAAAGCTGAAGGGATGGAAAGAACGTACTTTGTCAGCAGGAGGTAAAGATGTAATGATTCAAGCTATTGCCCAAACCCTCCCCACCTATTCCATGTCATGTTTTAAGCTCCCCGAAGGTACGTGCGACAATACAGAACAATTAATCAGACAGTTTTGGTGGAGTAGATGAGATACACAAAGAGAGATTAATTGGGTTAGATGGGACCATATTAAGCAACAAAAAGCCCATGGAGGGCTTGCGTTCAAGGATCTTAAATGCTTTAATGATGCGATGTTGGCAAAGCAGAGTTGGCGAATCCTTAGATATCCCAACTCCCTTCTAATTAGGGTTCTGAAGGCTAAGTATTTCAAAAATAAAGATTTTCTGCAGGCTGATCTTGGTAACAATCCGTCTTTTGCGTGGAGGAGTATTTTGATTGGAAGAAAGCTATTTGACTCAGGATTACGATGGAGAGTGGGTGATGGTACAAAAATCTGTATTTCGTGGAAATGGATCCCACGGGGACCGTCGTTTAGACTCTATGTTCCACCGGCTAATCAAGAGAGAACAATCTCTGATTTTATCAATGAAGACCGGACATGGAATACCCAATTACTACAATCACAGCTTGTTCCAGTGGATGTGGAAGATGTCAAACGAATCCCATTGGCAAGCAGTGGATTCGAAGACATGCACATATGGAATTTCTTGGAGACGGGCCATTACACTGTCAGGACAGGCTATGAACTAGCCCTTAGATTACAAAAAACGCAACAGGTGGAAGGTAGCTCAATCACTGATCTGTCGGCCATGGAAAAGATATGGAAAATAAAAGTTCCCATAAAACTCCAGATCCATCTAAGGGGTAGTATCCACAAGGGGTTGCCCAACGTTCACAATCTTCGTAGAAGAACAATAGATGTCCCGAACACTTGTGGAGCCTGTGAACAACTGGGAGAGTCGACCAGCCATGCTCTCTACTAGGGATGGCAATATGGTCCGATCCGATCTGAGATCCGAGCGATCCGGGCCGAATTGATCGGATCCGAATCCGATCCAATTGAAAATGGATCGGATTTGGATCAGGAAAGCCAGATCCGATCGGATTTGGATCTGGATTTGGATCTAAGGGCAGATCCACCGGGTTACGACCCGATCCGATCTGACGTATATGTGTGCTTTACAAATATATTCATATTACCTCCCTACTTTCACTCCCAAGAAGAATACAATAGTAATTCCAACCAACAAAGCTATTTTTGTTGTGTTTTAGGCTTCATAACTTGCGAAGATGCCTTAGCGTATGAAATAGTATTTATTTTTTATGTTACTTTTTGTATTTAATTGCCAACCCAAGTCGGATCCGATCCGAATCCGAACTGACCACGTACTACATGGATCTACGGATCGGATTTGGATCAGCTGGATGAAACCCGATCCGATCTGATCCGAATCCGGTGACGATCCGAACGGATCTGGATCGGATCTGGATCTCATTTCTCCTAGTCGGATCTGGATCGGATCTAGCCTGATCCGATCCGGATCCAACCCCTTGCCATCCCTACTCTCTACACGTGTGATTTTGCCCAGGAAGTTTGGAAAGATATCGAGCATGGAGTTTTCACAACGAAGAAGACATCAAGTTTTGAACCTTGGGCTCGACACTGGTTAACCTCCTTGAGCCCCGCTAAATTAGACACGTTCGTTATTAAATTATGGTGGTTGTGGCGTGCGAGGAATAGTCGCCCATTCTGCAATAAAACCCTCACGGTAAAACAGGTAGTTGCAGAGGTCTATAACTTTATGTCCGAACTGACTCATGAGGATAGAAAGACAAATCAGGCTTCGATCAAAAGGACGGGAACCTCGGTTTTATGGCAGAAACCAAATCAAGGGTGGTATAAGGCAAACTTCGATGGTGCATGGTGCCAAACGACAAAGAGAGCGGGAATTGGAGTTAATATTCGAGATGAAAATGGGGCTGTAATGAGTGGCGTTTCCCGCCCAGTTTCTAGTGTATTTCAGCAGAGCATGTTGAAGCTTTAGCTGCTTGGGAAGCCATCAAGCTGTGTCAACGGTTGAACTACAACTCCCTTGCTCTTGAAGGAGATGCAGAGGTCATATTCAACCAGATTTGCAGAGCAAGGGAAGGAACAAAAGATGAAGATATCACGGAAACTGGGGTGCTTATGAAAGAATTAGCAGCAGAGATTGCCCAATTTGATCGAGTTGATTTCAAGTTTGGTCCCAGAACTACCAACTGCGCAGCACACACGTTGGCTATTCATGCCAAGGAGGATGATACTACACTCTGTTTTTCTCACTGCAATGTTCCCTTTTGGCTCAATCAGTGTATTAGAAAGGAAGCTAATGATGTAAGTTTAGGCTCTTGATATATGCAAGGTTCGTTTTTCCTAAAAGAAAATTACAGACCATGAGAGGTCAAATAGTTTTCAAACTAGATTTCAAGTCGAGCGATTAACGGTAAATTTTGAATCCAAAGTCTTCATGCTGTAAATTTATTGATTTCATTTCTATATTTCGATTTGGAGTATAGTATTAATTTGAAGTACATTTTTAAGGGATTTGAAGTACATTTTTTTCCAGAAATTAATTAAATTATAAACCTCGTCGGATCCTCGGACGTGTCTTTTCTCCTCTAATTTTCTCTTGTGAGCCATGCGAGCTTACTTACAACAATCTATCCGCTCTCGCATTTCGTCCATGACTGCTAGAGAAGACAAAGTTGATGTCACTGAAACGACAAAAACTGCACGGTGAAACCACATTTGAGGAAGTAAAACGAATAAAAACTAAGTCATACACGTGAGAAAAGCAAGACAATTAAGAACTGCAACCGCATGAAAAATTGTAATGCATTCGATTATGGAGGAATGCTAAACAAAACGTGAGGAGTATCCAAATGCCTGATTTCAAATTAAGTTTTCAGGAAAAGATTATGTTTTGGATTTCAATTATTTTTATACCTTATTAACATCCATTTTGGAGAAATTTGGTAATTGGTATTCATCTCAATACCTGATGTCTCACCGTTGTTGGAGCTCCGGTGATGGGTCATAGTTTTGTCTTCTCCTATTGGTGTGAATACCTGGCATCTTCTCATACTTGCGACGATATATTAGATGAAATTTGCGTTAATGTCTGAGATGCAATTGATTTGCTTATCTTTTGCAATCAATGTATTTTATTTTGAGTATGTATATTTCCACAATCATGATATTTTTTCAATACGTTTTATTTTGAGTATGTATTTTTTACACAATCATGTGCGGATTCAGCCCATAGTTACCGTCATATACATACTATGTCAATTTCGTAAGGCAACTCTCCTGAAATCTATGCGTTAATGCCATTTTTTTATTTCGCCCATTTTTGTTGAAGTTTATTTTAAGTATATATAAAATATTTTTTATACCATTTTTGCCGAAGGAATTCACTGAGAGTCCATGATTACAGTAAATATCACTTATTTTAAGTATGCAGTTTTATTATAAACGGGTTCAACCCATGATTACCGTCAATATATCTTAATTTAAGTATAAAGAAGTAGAAATAGTCACTTTTATACAATCATAGGCGGATTCAACCGATGATTACTATAAATAGCTATTGTTTTATGTATGTAATTCAGCCCACGATACCGTAAATAGCTTTCCTTTTAACTATGTAATTTATTAACTTGAATTTTTCTTTTAAAACTTGAAGTTATATTAATTAATCCACAATGCCACATGACAATTCCTCAGACAAAGTTGAGGAAGACATTCTCAAATATCATACAGTATAGATTGTTTGTGGTGGAGAACGAGTCTCTTGAAGCGAACAGAAAGGAGAAAGAAAAATACTTCAACGGTTGAGAAATGATAAAAAGAAGCAATTCTAGATCAACCACTCATCTTCTATTTCTCTTATACCCTATATATACGACTCCTTATTGTTGTCTTCTAATTCATTGGTCATACTATTATTGATTGGATACACTGTTGTTTCATCTTTCATTCATGATGAGACAAGCATTTCGCGGACGTGAAAATGAAGACGCGAATCCATTGTCTTTACGGTAAATATTGTTCGTTCGGAGTGGGATGACATTAAGACTTGTCTACATGTGTCAGAGTTCTGCATGTGATCTGGCCACCAATGGTCTGTGTTATGCATACCGGTGTGTCTGAAGAAGGATGATATTGGCAAGTGAATTGTTATGGGGAACTTGAAGCTTCTCACTTACTTCAGCGCGATATGAACCATCCAAAGCCACGCATTCTTATGGTCCAGAGGGGCACAACAATCGTGGGAAATCTGGACGTTGAGCACCTTAATTGAACAAACATTTCCATGACCACATTAGTCCTTCATCAAGTATCCATTTAGCGATATTTGTGAAAGTGTCCAGATGTAGAAATCGCTGAAATCCAAATGTCCTATTCTGCTGATTGAATCGGCAAATTTTAGAGTCTGCATGAAAAAACACTATGCATACGTGAACGTGTGGGTAAATGCAAATTCATTAACTACAAAGAATGCCTGATGTGTTTGAGAACGTGATTATTTACTGTCACAGATATGACCTTTTATGGTAAAGAAGGTTTCACGGATTTGATCGTAGACAAAGAGCTTTAAATTTGCAGTTACTTCCCAACCTCTGGGAAGTTCTTCCATTCCCTCTATCTTCAAGTAAAAAGGATATCTAATGTTATGAATTGGTGATCAAAACGTAGCTTGGAATTGGCAAAGCAACGAGCAAGAACGAAAGGGAAAAGATTGCTGAATTTGGGTACTGTGGCAGGTCCTGCGACCTACTATAGCAGGTCGTGCGGCCTACTGTAGCAGGTCGTGCGACATAGTTCGGCTGGGCATATTTTTGGGGTTGTTTCCTTATCGGTTTGGTAATTTTTGAGCGTTGCTTTGGGACAAGTCAGTGCTTTAGGACTATATTTGGGTGTAGGTCGTGGCTATTGATGAGTGTGTGGGTTGTAATTGATTGTAATCGGTTTCTCATCAATAAATTGAGATCGTAACGTAGCTAGTTTCAAAGCTAGTGAACCACGTTAAATTGTTTGTGTTGTTCTTCGTCTTGTTTTTCGTTTCATTACTCTTCTTGATTCCTAATAAGTGGTATCTTGTTTCCGCATTCATTTCTAACATGTGATCATTCACCCTCTCGGTCTTGTCTCCATGGGGCCAGAGAACCAGTGTCCTGTAGCAAAAAATATTTTTATACTTGAATAAAAGTTTTATTATAGAAATGCATTTAAAAGAAGGGTAAAAGACATTTTCCACCCTCCATCTATGGAGAAAAGACATTTTACCCCCTGATTTATGGAAAAAGACATTTTACACCCTTGTCAGAGTTAAAAATTAACACCACGCTAACGGAGGGTGAAAAAGACAAAAATACCCTTAAAATTTTACAAAATGACAACACTATAAAGCCCACCCTTCCCTTCTATCCTCATCTCCTAACCCTAGCCACCCTCTATTTCTCTCCCGTCACTCTCAGCCTTCCCTCTCTTCATCTCTTCTATTTCTCTCCCGTCACTCTCAGCCTCCTATCTCTCTATCATATCTCTCTCTCTCTCACGGTTGAATGGTCGAGAACGAAGGCTCCAACAAGAGCTCGCTGTCGCTGGGTCTCGGAGGACCACCAGATCCGGTGGGTTCTGAATCGCCGTCCACCACCGCCGCCGCCGTACCTGGCGCCACTAACCAGCACTATTTCTCTCGCCTTTGATGTTCTCGATCTGGTGAGGTGGCGGCCGTTCGAACCGACGAACGATGCCAAACGGCGACCAAGAACACTGTTGTTCATTTGGCGTCTACATCGTCGACTGATTCTGTCTATATAACACCCACTGATGTAACCCTAATTCACTCTTTGCTTTCGGCTTTATCACCAAATCTCTTAGCCGAAGTATGCTTTTTGTGTTTGAGAATGAGGGCACAGTGATGATTTTTTGTTTATATCTCGTTAATCTGATGATGATTCAATGAGGAAAATTTCAAATCCATTCTTACAATCTGAGCGCCCCTCTTTTGTGTGTTCTCTTGTTTGTTTCCCTTGAAGAGATTCGAATTGTTTTCTGTTAATTTCTTCCAACCCAAGTCCAAACGGAGATTTCATTCTTTTTTTTTTGACTTTTCTGGAACTTGACCGGTTATAAAGATGATGATTGATGGATGAATCCAGTTATTTGGTTGAAGAAGATGAAACAACAATTTCTCCAAACCTCAAAGACTCTGTTAGGGGGCAGTGATGACTTTCTTTCTTTTGTTTGTTTTTCCAGTGTTAACCGGTTGCTCTGTTTTGAATCACATTCTTGGGTCTGAGGCGCGATGGTGGGTGTTAAAATTCGCTGTAGTGAAGATTCTTGCCACCTCTGGTCTTCCTTTCTTCGGGCGAACTGTTGTTGTTGTTGTTGTTGGTGGTGGTGGTGGTGGTGTGGATTTGGTGGTAGTGGAGGTGGTGCTCAAGAACACCAAGAACATCAAGAACACGATGATTCAATAACAAACAAAAATGGTGTTATTTGTTCACGATTTGTAAGGGTAAAATGGTCAAAAAAGTCAGTTTGCACCCCTCCACTAACGGATTGTAACAGAAGGGTGGTATCTGTCCACCCTCCATCCGTAAACAAGGGAGCAAAATGTCTTTTTCCATAAATCAGGGGGCAAAATGTATTTTGTCTATAGATGGAGGGTGGAAAATGTCTTTTACCCTTAAAAGAAATTAAGGAAAGAGGCAGAGTGAAATAGTATTTAAGGTAACTATATCATTAGACAATTGGAATGTAACATGGTTTCTCAGCCATACCATTCATAGCCATCTCCTTCAAATACACGAGATTGGTAAAAGCCAATATCGGGTCGAGAAAGGACCGAGAAGTTATCAAATTCAGGAATGAAGTGAGCTGGACGGGATGAACTCATCCACGTTATAACACCTGCAACGTAGTATTGAAATTGTCATGATCGATCTAACAATCACATATATGCAAGCTGATATTTACATCTCACAGTCATTTGTGTGTGTGTTGGAACTATAGACCGGTTTCATTCTCTGTTGTTGGTACACGCCAACTGTTTTGGTTAGATGGGTGTGTGCAGGACACGACTTGACTATTTTTAACCAACATTCTCAAGGCAAAACCAAACTGAATATGAGATGCGTTAACATCTAGAGATGGTTGTAAATCAGCTAATTAATCGAATGAGTGAAGCTATATAACAAAGCACCGATCTGGTTATAAAAGGATAAAAGGATGAGCAACGGAATTCAATGATAGGGTCCATGAAGGAACAAACGATGAGAGAAAATTATTAGTGATACTGTTGTAACTAGAACGACATAATTGTCATTCTAATTGGAGTTGAACATTTCGATACACGGTATTTTCGGTGATTCGTTTCGGACTAATTTTCTTAAATTATATAATTTTTCAAAAGTTTTCTTATTTTCAGAATGACCCCAATTTTTATTTTTATTTTTTTAAAATAATCATAAACGTGTTACTTAACTTTAATTCTTGTTCTTATTTTTTTTCTCAAATGTATTATGCAATGATCGAGTGAAGGAAATGAAAAGTACTTAGAGAATTATCTATTTCGGAAATCAACATAGATGTATAATTTTTTATATTAAACGCCCAAAATTTGTTTAAATTACAAATAAAATCCCGACCGAAATTAGCCCGAAATTCGCTAACTCGTCCGAAACACCCCGAAACACCTGAAATCAGCCGAAACACACCGGTACACACCGAATTTCATCCCGATATGTACCAGTACCGATTATACTTCGTTTTAAGACCGAAACGGTATGAATCGGCCGAAGCAGACCGAAACGAAATGGAATGTCAAACTATTTATTGAGAGAGAAACCTGATTACAACTCACGCGCTACAACCTTTAAATAGACCTAGGACGGACTAAACTTGCACCCAAAGCAACCTGAAACATTCCTAAAGCAATAAGGAAAAAAACAGAATTTGCCAGCCCCCGAACTAGGTCGCGTGGCCTAGTACAGTAGATCATGCGACCTTCCATAAGTCGTGCAACCTAATTCAGCAGGTCGTGCTACCTACCACTTGACCCCAATGTACGACAGTCCTCTTCCTTGACTTCTTCTTGCCCGTTTGATCAATAAACTGATGTTGTTTGGCCGTGGATGTAGCTAGTCTCAACACTAGTGAACCACGTGATTGTTGTGCGTTTTTGTTCGTTTCGTTTACATCGATCTTGTCAATACATTGGTTATAACACATAATGTAGTTGCAATTAGTGAAAAGATGTATACATGAGAAATACATGTGCTTCTTACTAGTAGGAGAAATGAATCAAATTGGTATGAATAACAAAACAAAATGGAACTTTCACGCCAAACAACAGGAGGAAGAAACTACTTTCTTTTTCTTGTTATCATCTTTTTTTTTTCCCTCAAATGAAAAACAACATGAGGACATTATTGAAATCCAAGTTGAATTTAATTGGATCTGCTGCAAGGTGGAATGGTTGTATAGTACCTCCTTTGAGGATACCACCAAAGTTCATATCAAAGTCAAAGACTATGCGATGGCTGATAATACTCAGTAGGCGGTGAGGACGTCTAGTACTATGGTGGTGGTGGTAGGTACTTTAGGAAATACGGTGGTGGTGGTTGTTGTTGTAGTGGTTACTTCGAGAAATATGGTGGTGGGGCTGTGGGAGATGGTGGTGGCGGACTCGGAGGAGGTTTCACGACACAAAATACAGAATAATGGGGAGGTGGTGGTGGAGAGGTGTAGACATACGGATAAGATGGTGGTGGGGGAGGTGGAGGCGGTGTGTAACATACGCGCATATAAGTGATAGGAGGTGGTGAAATGGATTTGTAGACATCAGAAGGTGGAGGTGATCCAGATAATTGTGGTGTTAAGTTGTAGATATACGGATATGGGGCTGGTGGAGATGGTGGTGACAAAGGCTTGTAGTAAAATGATGGTGGCGGGACTTTGTAGACATCAGAAGGTGGGGGTGATGGAGATAGTAGTGGCGGAGAGTTGTAGACATTAGAAGGCGGGGCTGATGGAGATGGTGGTGGCGGGGGCTTGTAGTTATATGGCAGTAGCGTAGTGCGAGATGGTGGTGGCGGGACTTTGTAGACATCAGAAGGTGGGGGTGATGGGGATAGTAGTGGTCGAGAGTTGTAGACAAACGGAGGTGGGGGAGATGAAGAAGGTGGTGGCGGGGAGTCAAAGGCATAAGGAGGTGGGTGTGATTGAGATTGTGGTGGTGGATAGTTGTACGCAGAAGGAGATTGGGACGATGGAGTTGGTGGTAGTGGGGATTCGTAGGCATAAGGAGGTGAGGGTGATGGAGTTGGTGGTGGTGGAGAGTTGTAGACATAAGCAGGTGGAGGTGATGGAGATGTTGGTGTTGGGGATTTGTAGATATCAGGAGGCGGCGCAGATGGAGTTGGGGGTGGTAGGGATTCATAGACAGTATGAGGTGCTGGTAATGGAGATTGTAAAGGTGGGAATTGGTAGACATACGGAGGTGGGGGTGAGGGAGATGGTGGTGGTGTAGGGTTTTGATTCATGGATCGCGCAAACGGAAGCATAATCAAACAAACAACCATGCAAAACCCTCCAAGGATCACAAGTCTAGATGCATAACGATAGTAAAGGCAAGAAATCATAAACACACCTTTGGGTTCTCCTTGATGACTTCAAACGCGAATAGTGTCACGTTCTCTATAGTTGATCCACGCCTAGAGTTGTTCCTAGATCTCCAATCACCTTGGTGCTAGCCCGAATTGAAAGGAGGGTGAAGGAATCACGCAAAACGAGGCACCAAAAGGGGGTTTCGGCCCTTTGTGGCGTCGGGGACAAGGGGGCGGCGGCAAAGGGGCGGCGTCCCTCTTTGTGGCTCTCTCTCTCCTTTGTTCTCTCCCACTCTTGTTATGTTCTCTCTAGAGCATAAAGTGTGTAGGGAAGGAAGGAGGAGGGTCCTTTATATAGTCCAACAACTCCTTGTCAACTACCTAAAGGACTTATTCTAGTCCTACTAGAGTTCAATTTAGTCCCTTCCTTGCAAATTAGTCCCTACTAAGTTTGCAAGGGTTTGCAAAGTGATCCTTCTAATTAATTAATCCAATTAATTAATTCCACAATCTAGTACATCTCTATATAGCGTGTGACCCCATAGGTTCTATCTAGTTGGTAGCAACTCTTTGCTAATATGGAGCGGTTTCTAGCAAAACATCCATTCTAGCCAACTAATAGAATAGTCATCTAGACAACCTTGTACAAGTAATTGTCTCATCCCTTTGCCTCCATATCCGGATTGGACACGAGACATACAAGTCACACTCGTATATCCAATCCCTAGTTTCTCGATCCATGGAATAGCCTTATTCGTGCAAATAACATCAATATCCCATATATTGATTTATTTGAGTCTGGCCAGACATTCTATAAGCACTATCCTCGAGTGGCCTTGGATATTTGCTCCCGTTATGTGGGAGGGGGAAATCCTCTCTACGTCCACTACGATCTCTAAGCTTGCTTCTCATTGTATCCAGTACACGCCTTTATAACTACCCAGTTACGGTGTAGCGTTTAACGCTACCAAGATCACAATGATCCACAACTAGAATATCTAGTGACTTCAAGTCTAAGGATGACAATACCATTGTACCCGAGAAGCACTTGTGACTCAACATAACGTGTATGTAGCCTTCTCGGTGATGGGTCAATCCAGTGCAACATTCCGTAATGCACACCTATGTGTTGGATCGTGATATCTCCATATCAATCCAACCCCATACTAGTCTATAGATGATTGTCCCATTTAATCATTATACTTGACTAGGGATATTTAAGATAAACAACACAATTGTAAATCTAAGGACTTCATTATATTAAATATCCAATAAATAATAAATGAATTTCTAGCCAATTACAAATTCATACTAAACTAGATTGCCTCTAGGGCATCTATTCCAACAGTCTCCCACTTGCACTAGAGCCAATCTGGCGCATCTCGTATGCCCATACTCCTAGTGTGCCCTTCATGCTTCCACTGCGTGAGAGGCTTTGTAAGCGGGTCTGACAGATTATCATCTGTAGGAATCTTGCATATCCGAACGTCTCCTCTATCGATAATATCTCGAATCAGATGAAACTTCCTGAGCACATGCTTGGACTTCTGGTGCGATCTGGGTTCCTTTGATTGCGCGATCGCCCCAGTGTTGTCACAGAACAACTCCACTGGATCCGCAATGCTAGGGACCACACCAAGTTCAGAAACAAACTTTCTGATCCAAACAGCCTCCTTTGCTGCGCCATTTGCAGCAATGTACTCAGCCTCTGTTGTAGAATCAGCTACCGTCTCTTGCTTGGAACTTTTCCAGCTCACCGCTGCTCCATTCAGGCAAAACACATATCCCGACTGTGATCTAAAGTCATCTCTATCGGTTTGGAGGCTTGCATCAGTGTAACCCCTTACACGCAACTCTTCCTCACCGCCAAACATCAAGAAAGCATCCTTAGTTCTTCTCAAGTACTTTAGGATGTTCTTGACAGCAATCCAGTGACTCTCACCTGGATTGGATTGGTATCTGCTTGTCATACTCAAGGCATATGACACATCTGGTCTAGTACATAACATGGCGTACATGATGGATCCTATGGCCGAGGCATAGGGAATCCTGCTCATGCGTTCCTTCTCAATCTCATTGGAAGGACATCCTACTCTTCGAAAGAGTGATTCCATGTGACATGGGCAAGAATCCCTTCTTGGAATCTTGCATGTTGAACCGTTTCAACACCTTGTCAATATATGTACTTTGACTTAGGCCTAGCAACCTCTTAGATCTATCTCTATAGATCTTTATACCGAGTATATAGGCTGCTTCCCCTAAGTCTTTCATTGAGAAACACTTTCCTAGCCAATCTTTCACAGATTGCAGCATGGGAATGTCGTTTCCAATGAGCAGTATGTCATCCACATACAAGACCAGAAAAGCTACAGAGCTCCCACTAACCTTCTTGTAGACACAAGACTCATCTTCGTTTCTGATGAAGCCAAACTCTTTGACCACTTCATCAAAACGTCGATTCCAACTCCTAGAGGCTTGCTTCAATCCATAAATGGATCGTTGCAGCTTACAGACTTTGTTGGCTTGCTTTGGATCCTCAAAACCCTCCGGCTGTATCGTATACACGTCCTCGAGGAGATTCCCATAAAGGAATGCTGTTTTGACATCCATCTGCCAAATCTCATAGTCGTAATATGCTGCAATTGCAAGTAGGATTCGGATGGATTTGGTCATTGCGACTGGTGAAAAGGTTTCATCATAGTCAATACCATGAATCTGTCTGAATCCTTTAGCCACCAATCGGCCCTTATAGGTAATCACATTACCATCTATGTCGATCTTCTTCTTGAAGACCCATTTGCACCCTATGGGCCGCGCCCCATCAGGTGGTTCCACCAAAGTCCATACTTTGTTGGTATACATGGATTCCATCTCGGATCTCATGGCTTCAAGCCACTTCTGCGAGTCTGGGCCATTCATGGCCTCCTCATAGGTAGTAGGCTCATCATCTATGAGCATCGTGTCACCGGAATCAGTTACGAGAAGTCCGTACCTCTCGGGTTCCTGGCGCACTCTACTAGATCTACGAAGCTCTTGTGTTACCTGAACAGGTGGATCCACAACTGCTTGTGATTCCTGTTCATGTTCCATAATCGGTTCTGTGATTTGTGGTTCTTGAACCTCTTCAAGTTCTTCATTCCTCCCACTTGCTTCTTTAGAGACAAACTCTCTTTCTAGAAACACGCCGGTCCGAGCAACAAACACTTTGTTCTCGGTTGGATTGTAGAAGTAGTATCCCTTAGTTTCCTTAGGGTACCCCACAAATTTACACTTATCCGATTTTGGCCCTAGCTTGTCTGATTGTAAACGTTTTACATAGACATTGCAGCCCCAAATCCTCATGAACGACAGTGTGGGACGCCTCCCACTCCACATCTCATATGGTGTCTTCATGACTGATTTAGATGGAACACGGTTAATGGTAAAAGCTGCACTTAATAGAGCGTAGCCCCAAAATGATAATGGAAGATCGGTTTGACACATCATAGACCGAACCATATCCAATAGGGTTCGATTCCTCCTCTCGGACACGCCATTCCATTGTGGCGTTCCGGGTGGAGTGAGTTGGGACACGATCCCACACTCTCTAAGATAGTCGTCAAACTCTTGGCTTAAGTATTCTCCTCCACGATCCGATCGTAGAGCCTTGATACTTTTGCCAAGTTGCTTCTCTACTTCATTCTTGAATTCTTTGAACACTTCAAAGGATTCGGATTTTGCCCTCATAAGGTACACAAATCCATATCTACTGTAATCATCAGTAAATGTAATGAAGTAGACATAACCACCCCTGGCAGGCGTGGCAAATGGCCCACACACATCGGTATGTATGAGTGCCAATTGCTCACTAGTCCTCTCACCTTTCTTATTGAAAGGGGACTTTGTCATTTTTCCCAATAAACAAGCCTCACATGTCTCATATGATTCAAAATCAAATGAGTCTAGCAATCCATCCTTATGGAGTCTAGATACACGTTTCTCATTTATGTGGCCTAAACGACAATGCCATAAATAAGCAGGATTTAAATCATTTATTTTAATCCGCTTGGTATTAATGTTGTAGACAGGATTACTTAGATCAAGGACATAAAGTCCATTAAATAATTGCGCACTAAAATAGTGAATATTATTCAAATAAAAGGAACAACAATTGTTCTTTATTGAAATAATAAAACCTTCCTTGTCCAAACAAGAAATAGAAATAATGTTTCTGCTCATAGCAGGCACAAAATAGCAATTATTTAATTCTAAAACTAATCCTGAAGGCAGAGATAGCTCGCAAACGCCTATGGCCAACGCAGCAACCTTTGCTCCATTCCCAACGCGCAGATCTACCTCCCCTTTAGCCAATCTTTTACTTCTCTTTAGATCCTGCATATTTCGACAAATATGAGATCCACATCCAGTATCTAATACCCATGATGTAGAGACAGTTAAATTGACATCTACAACAAAAATACCTGGTGGTGGTGGAATCACTATTCCAAGCCTCTTGTCCTCCAGATATTTTGGGCAGTTCCTCCTCCAGTGTCCAGGTTGACTACAGTAGTGACATTCACCCTTAGTCACGACCTTGGCAATGGCACCAACAGGCTTAAGGGCTTGTTCCTTGGACTTAGCAACTGACTTGCCTTTGCCCTTGGAGGAAGAGGCAAACTTTTTACCCTTTCCTTTATGCACCATCATAATGGCCTTGCCCTTACCCTTGTTGATGCTCTGTTCAGCCGTCCTCAACATGTTGAGCAAATCTGGCAGTGGTTTAACGATCTCGTTCATGTTATAGTTCATAATGAACTGTCCATAACTCTCGGGCAACGATTGCAACACGAGATCCGTTGCCAACTCTTGGCCGACCGGGAACCCAAGCCGGGCGAGATTCTCCAAGTACCCGATCATTCGGAGTACATGGGGTCCCACCGGGTTCCCTTCTGCTAGATGACATTTGAACAGTGCCTTTGAGACCTCATACCTCTCTACCCTCGCCTGCTCTTGGAAGAGCTGCTTTAGATGTTCGATCATATCGACAGCATTCATGTTCTCATGTTGCTTCTGAAGCTCAGAGGTCATGGTGCAAAGCATTAGGCAGGCCGCATCATTAGCGTCATCAACACGCTTTTGATACGCCTTTAAGGCAGCAGGTGTCTGATTCTCTGGACCTTCTGGAACTTGCTCCTCTATTGCGTACAACTTCTTTTCTTGCTTGAGAACAATTCTCAAGTTTCTGTACCAATCGAGAAAGTTGGTTCCTGAGAGCTTGTCCTTCTCAAGGACAGATCGTAGGGAATGTTGTGAACTCGATGAGTTGTTTGCCATTTGGAATTCTACAAAAAGGAAAATACGCAAGTTTTAGTATTTGTGAATTTTTGACTATATTTAATAATGGCTAGTTTATTAAATATAGCTCCCACTATTTTACTACGGATTAATAACCCTCAAGATATTAATGCGGAAAATATCCTTATATTTTCTAGTGGGCCAAGATCCATCTTTTTCATCTCCTTATGAGCTTGCTTTGGCAAGTCACCCATAATTCGATTACTTCTTAGGTAGGAACAATTCCAATTGCATCCCATATGCAACTCTTGGTTCAACCGGGCAAATAACTCCTTATTTATCCATCCATATGGATAATCCCAATTGATTGCCTCTAGGTTTCTTAATCAAATTAATAGCCTAGTTGTGTTCAACCTCTTATCTAAACAATTGCACATTGTTACGTGCCATCGCATTCCATCATTATGAACCAAGTCGCCATGCTTTGGCACGCACGAACTCGATAAATAATGATGATAATGAGTGTTTAAATAACGAGAAGGCAAGAACACAATATTTTAAAATTTGAGGGATTTTTCAATTTCAATTTTAATTTATTTTGTTGATCAATATCAACTAATCTATCTATTTGAGTTTGGGCACAACTCCAAATAATAGATCCGGGTTGTCTAATTATCTTATTATCCTAATTGCATGCATCATCCATACACCAACCACACAAATAATAAGACAATAAATAAACAACCACAAAACAGAAATTAAACGTGATGTGGATATGGCCTTTTCTAGACTAAGATAATTCCAAGCCAATGGAATTATCTATGAACCCTAAACAAACACATCTCCATGCGTCTTGATCTTTTGGTCCATCCTTCATAGTCATGTGGTGTGCTCCATGCTCCATGCTCCATCTTTTGTGGCTCCTTTTGGCTTTGGGCTTCTTTTCTTCAATCTTGGCTAACAATCTACTTTATCTAGCACTAGCTAATATCTATACTAAATAAAATAAATCTCACAAGTTGAGAAAAAAAATGGCACGCAGGCCATAAAACCCTAATTAATTATTACAATTAATTGATCAGCTCGCAGGCCGTAAAACCAAACCACAAAATTAAACATCCACATCAAACCACATCCTAAGGCCATATCCAATCACCATGCGATTTGCACATAAACAGTTAAAATCCAATTTTAACGCGCTTGGTCAATTTTAATTGATTTTAGGATTTCTAGGGTTAAAACGGTCCATGGGCCCAACAATCCAATTGCCCGGGCCCAAATAATTGAACCATAAAGCCCTAGGGCCGGCCCGGCCCAAAACCCGCAAGCTAGGCCCGCGGGTTAGGGCCGCCCGGCCCCTTAGGGCGCCAAGCTTGGGCGGCAAGCAAGGGGGCGGTCCCCTAGGGGGCCGAACCTCCTTGTGGAGGTTGTTTCCAAAACAACCTCCTTGCTTGGAGCCCAAGTTTGGTTGTTTCCTTGTTGTGGGAGAACTCCTTCTTCCCCAAGGATGCCCAAACCCTAGATCTAAGATCCTAAAATTTCTCAAACTCACCAATTCATGCATCCAATGCAATAATTGGGTCTTGTTATGATTAATTCTTTGACAAATTGCATCCAATGCTTGATTTGTCTTGTTTTACGCGATAAACAACAAATTAAGGTGTAAAACAACAAGAATGTAACACATAAACTACGTTTATGCTCTATGACCTGTGGCTCTGATACCACTGTAGGGTTTTGATTCATGGATCGCGCAAACGGAAGCATAATCAAACAAACAACCATGCAAAACCCTCCAAGGATCACAAGTCTAGATGCATAACGATAGTAAAGGCAAGAAATCATAAACACACCTTTGGGTTCTCCTTGATGACTTCAAACGCGAATAGTGTCACGTTCTCTATAGTTGATCCACGCCTAGAGTTGTTCCTAGATCTCCAATCACCTTGGTGCTAGCCCGGATTGAAAGGAGGGTGAAGGAATCACGCAAAACGAGGCACCAAAAGGGGGTTTCGGCCCTTTGTGGCGTCGGGGACAAGGGGGCGGCGGCAAAGGGGCGGCGTCCCTCTTTGTGGCTCTCTCTCTCCTTTGTTCTCTCCCACTCTTGTTATGTTCTCTCTAGAGCATAAAGTGTGTAGGGAAGGAAGGAGGAGGGTCCTTTATATAGTCCAACAACTCCTTGTCAACTACCTAAAGGACTTATTCTAGTCCTACTAGAGTTCAATTTAGTCCCTTCCTTGCAAATTAGTCCCTACTAAGTTTGCAAGGGTTTGCAAAGTGATCCTTCTAATTAATTAATCCAATTAATTAATTCCACAATCTAGTACATCTCTATATAGCGTGTGACCCCATAGGTTCTATCTAGTTGGTAGCAACTCTTTGCTAATATGGAGCGGTTTCTAGCAAAACATCCATTCTAGCCAACTAATAGAATAGTCATCTAGACAACCTTGTACAAGTAATTGTCTCATCCCTTTGCCTCCATATCCGGATTGGACACGAGACATACAAGTCACACTCGTATATCCAATCCCTAGTTTCTCGATCCATGGAATAGCCTTATTCGTGCAAATAACATCAATATCCCATATATTGATTTATTTGAGTCTGGCCAGACATTCTATAAGCACTATCCTCGAGTGGCCTTGGATATTTGCTCCCGTTATGTGGGAGGGGCAAATCCTCTCTACGTCCACTACGATCTCTAAGCTTGCTTCTCATTGTATCCAGTACACGCCTTTATAACTACCCAATTACGGTGTAGCGTTTAACGCTACCAAGATCACAATGATCCACAACTAGAATATCTAGTGACTTCAAGTCTAAGGATGACAATACCATTGTACCCGAGAAGCACTTGTGACTCAACATAACGTGTATGTAGCCTTCTCGGTGATGGGTCAATCCAGTGCAACATTCCGTAATGCACACCTATGTGTTGGATCGTGATATCTCCATATCAATCCAACCCCATACTAGTCTATAGATGATTGTCCCATTTAATCATTATACTTGACTAGGGATATTTAAGATAAACAACACAATTGTAAATCTAAGGACTTCATTATATTAAATATCCAATAAATAATAAATGAATTTCTAGCCAATTACAAATTCATACTAAACTAGATTGCCTCTAGGGCATCTATTCCAACAGGTGGAGGGGATTCGTAGAGGTACAGAGGTGGGGGAGATGGATAGGCTTGTGGTGGCGGGGATTCATATGCATATGGAGGTGGGGGTGATGGAGATGGAGGTGGTGGAGAGTTGTAAACATAGGGAGGTGGGGGTGATGGAGATGGAGGTGGTGGTGGTGGAGAGTTGTTAACAGAGGGAGGTGGGGGTGACGGAGGTGGTGGTGGTGGAGAGTTGTAAACAGAAGGAGGTAGGGGTGACGGAGATGGTGGCGGTGGTGGTGGAGAATTGTAGACATAGGGAGGTGGGGGTGATGGAGATGGTAATGGTGGGGATTCATAGACATATGGAGGTGGGGGTGATGGATATGATGGTGGTGGCGGGGATTCGTAGGCATACAGAGGTGGGGGTGATGACGAGGGCGGTGGTGGAGAGTTGTAAACATAGGGAGGTGGGGGTGTTGGAGATGGTGGTGGCGGAGAGTTGTTGACATAAGGAGGTGGCGGTGGAGACTTGTATACATATGGAGGTGGGGGTGATGGAGATGGTGGTGGTGGAGAGTTGTTGTCATATGGAGGTGGGGGTGACGGAGAAGGTGGTTGTGGAGACTTGTAAACATATGGAGGTGGAGGTGACGGAGATGGTGGTGGTGGGGACTTGTAGATGTCTGGAGGTGGGGGTGATGGCGATGGTGGTGGTGGAGACTTGTTAACATAGGGAGGTGGGGGTGATGGGGATGGTGGTGGTGGAGACTTGTAGGCATATGGAGGTGGGGGAAATGGGGATGGTGGTGGAGAGTTGTAGACATAAGGAGGTGGAGCTGATGGATATGGTGGTGGTGGAGAGTTGTATATGTACATAGGTGGGGGTGATGGAGATGGTAGTGGCAATTCCTTGTTAAGGCCTGGGGGTAGTTTGTGTGCATGAGACGGATGTTCATCCTTGGAGGAAAGACGTCGTGGTAAAGTGTGCGTGTAAGGGGTATAAGCCGATACACTGGTTGCTACAAGGAAAATTGCCACGGCATAAACTGCCAGAGGCCATTGCCGGCCTGGGTTTGTCCGACTTAATAATCCACGGGGTTCCACCTCAAAACCAATTGGCAATGAGAGGAGTAACCTAGGAGACTTAATAATTATGTTAATTCTTCTTGAACGTCCGATGTGGGACTTCTCAACACGCCCCCTCACGTGTGGCATTCTTTGGCCTACACATGGATCTTTTTGTCTGTGGGTGGCGGTGAGCACGTGGGTTGTTAGACCATTCACGTGTGTGAGCCGAATAGACCATTCACGTGTGTGAGCCGAGGCTCTGATACCATGTTAGAATCCACGGGGTTCCACCTCAAAACCAATTGGCAATGAGAGGAGTAACCTAGGAGACTTAATAATTATGTTAATTCTTCTTGAACGTCCGATGTGGGACTTCTCAACAAGATCATCAGCTCATATACTAACTCAGTTAGGAGATGTTGTTTAAGGAATTACATTAAATTGTTTAGTGAAGCAAATGGAAATTAGTGGATTAATTGCTTCCACGACAACTAACTACTGTCTAGTGGAAATTAGTTAAGCTGTGCACTAGATTTGTTCTTGATGAACAGTAGTTAGTTCACAAAAAAAAAAATGAAGAAGTGGTCGAGTTCGGTTGAACTTATGCACCCAAGTAATGTAGTAGTGCTGCACCATGGCAATTAACCTTTCAGCTATTGCTGAACATGAATAGTTTCTTAGAAGGGTCGTGCGTTCTTTTCTCGTGCATTCTGAGGAGATTATTTGAGTAAAATGTGCCAGATTTTTTGTAATAAGTTCAATCGACTCGACAACTCTTAGTACTAGAAGACTTGGCACACCCATTGGGTGTGCAAACACAATTTTTTCCATAATCGAACAATACCGATTAGAGTGTTTAGGAAATGATAAATGTTGGGAGATTGTGGGTGAAAGCTAATGGATTAGTGGGTAGTTATCAAGTGATGATTTTCTTGTGATTTTCAATTTTACCCCATCATAACTATTTTTTTTTTCTCTTTAGTGAGAAGGGCATTCATGTCTAGTGAAAAAGGCTTCGCCAAAATCCTTATTCCCTTTATATATTAGTATAGATGTTTTTAGAACTTTTGAGTTTTGACATAGTACTCTTCTGCAATATCGTCTCGCTGACACATAACTACTAACACTATTGATTTTGTGAGAAAATTCCTTTGCAGTTTCACTTTTACCGACATCGTGCCTGATTTTTCAAACATCACTTTAACAGACACTTAGGTACAAGCAGTTTTAATAAAATGGTGCGTCATGTCGGTAAAAGTGAAACTGCAGTATAGTTTTCTAACAAAATTAATACTGCTAGTACCTAAGTATCAGCGAGACTATACTGCAGGTGTTTTCTGTAAAAAAAAACCCATGATTTTATTAGTCAAATTATTAGTCGACTCGAATCCTAACCCTAGCGTATGACGCATGGAAGACCGTCGTATGTATCCAAGCCCTATTTTAGTTTGGATTGAGATCAGATTTATTAAGTTCAACTAGTCTTCAAATTCCAACCGCTCTACTCACAATCCTTGTCTGTGATCACCCGTTGAAATCTTGATCATCGATCTGACTCACTTGAGCAAAAAAGAAACCTAGGTCGAATCTTGTTTTGTTCTCTCGTCACCTGCATGGCGGATCAGGGAAGCCAGCCGGTGGATCTTTCCATCGTCCCAACCATCGAGAATGTCGTGTCAACTGTGAATTTGGAGCAATAAGATTACGGTTTATTTACCTTGTTTAAGTCATTTGATATTATTTTCTAGATTAGGTGCAGTAGTCTTCAAGTCAGGATCGCATATGTATAGGCCTCACATTGCACATATTATTTACGCACCGAAGTAGTTGAACAATTAGAAATTTAGAACTGTGAATAGAGTGAACCGTGTACAATATGTGCTGCAACGATTTGGGAGAAAACAATTTTTCGATTGTTGGTAAGCAAAAGCTTGCATGTTGATGTACAATTTCAACTTTGAATTTTATCTCTACTATAACATTATTTGAATTTTTCGCCACTAGAATGTACCATATTTTAGTGGCATCTTTTTTTTGTCACAATGATGTTAGTGGCATATATTCAATGACAGCTCAGTGAAAAAATCTTTGTCACTGAAGCTTTTAGTGACAAAAGTTCGACATTTAGTGACAAAAATTGTTGTCACTGAACACGGAATATGTTGTAGTGATATTTTGTAATATTATGTTTTGACGGTATGTCAATGCTATCCCGCGCATATGTGCGGGATATCGTCTAGTTATGTATAGGGAATAACGCTTGAGATGCAAATGCAATGACTCATAAATAAGCAATGTGGATAGCTTGGAGACTGTGAACGTGATGACATTTTCAAGATCTTGAAATATCATAATCCTATGGCAAACATTTTAAAGATATGCAAAATCAAATCTTCTTCACTCACAGGTTCATGTAGAGTACGTATCCAAGGATTCTTTAACGGTGAGGATTATCATGAAGCAGTAAAAAATTACGGGGGAACAAGAAAGGATGCATGAAGATAACAACATAGGAGAGCTTCGCCTGAAAAAATTGTAACCATCTACTTTTCCACAGAGGATAATTTGTAGCATCAAGATTCACCTGAACCAGAGAATTGAGGTTTGCAATGATGAAAAGAAGGCTTGCTAGGAGAGCAGAAACCACCAATTAGTCCATGGAGATGTCGTATACAGGACCAAAGTAGCAAGATGAAGGATCGATGGAGTGATTAACTTTAAAAAAACTCCCATGTCATGTTAACATGCACCGACTTCATCAAGATTGACAAAATAACAGTTTAAAAGAAGAATTTGTGTAACATGGTAGTTTGTATTGGCTTGGTGGTAGAGAACCGTGTAGCTGGTTACACGGCTTATAGGAATACATTGACTTGTATGGAAATGCATTCATCTAACACAATATATCTACCTATGTAAACTTGGTTCGAAGCAACACCAAAACATCCGAATCCTATTGTGTTGGGACAGCGCGCCCTAGAAGAACGCTTCTTCCGTGTACTTGATTCTCTATTCCGCTGATCATCTGACAAATTGGAATCGAATGTTAAGTCGTTGCTTCATTTGGTGTTTGATTTTGATATCCTCGCCAATGGACCCTAGAAGATGATCAACTGTATCTGGCAGCTTTGACGAATTTTTGCCAAAAATGAGTGCACATTGTGCTCTAGAGACCGCCCTAAGGGAGCTTATTCATACAGTTGACGAATTTTGTACCAAAAATGAGTGCACCTCGTGCTCTAGAGACCTCCCTAAGGGAGCTTATTCAATAGTTTCTACTATGACTGGCGAGTAGGGCACCAGATTATTGATGACCTTCGAGGTGTTGTTGAATCAATTGAAAGCCTGAACTGTGGAACCAAAAAGGCTTCAACCAGTCTGCGACGAAGAAGGCAAGCTCTTTGCTGATTGCGCACTTGGATACATCAAGTGAAGCAGTTAACTTTTACAGTGCGTCATTCATTTTTCGTCAATTTCAAACAAGTCTTAATGTCGTCCCACTCCAAGCTGGTATTTGAATTTCCATGTATATAAAACGGAATATTCGTCTTCAATTTCATCCCCCCCCCCCCCCCCCACCCCATAAAGTACTTCTCTCATCATGCATGTATGAAAGTTAATGTATCGAATCAACCATGTAAGCACTTAGATAACCACACATACATGAGTAGTATTTATAGGTGTTTGAGAAATAGAAGATTAGTGGTCGATCTTAAGTTGCTTCATTTTCTCGTTTCTCAACCATTGAATTGTTCTTCCTTTTTATCAGCTTGAAAGAGACTCTGGCTAAACCACACAACGAATAACAAACTTTTTTCGTATTTTGGAATAACGTTTGAACTACTATGGTCTGTATTGAAAGACGATTCAATTGACACATTGGCGACGAGAACTTCCGATTTCGCCAGCAGTTTTGTAACACTCCGCTTCATCCCCGCCCCTGTTAGATGGTTAATAAATATTGTTATGGGTGGAATTCTCACATCGGATATTTAAGAACCAACAAACTAATAAGTGGCATGCGCTACTCCCCTCATTGTCAATTAATTAATTTTGAAATGGAAGCCCTCCACTTCAATCACCTCAGCAAAAGAAGATTTATAAAAAAAAAATAGTAAAATACTTCTAAAAATAAACCCCTAAACTCCACCAAAATGATTGACAATGGGATGAGTTATTTTTTTTCATTACAAATAAGCACAATGATGTACACTCAGGCATAACTTTATTATTTGAGTAACAAATAATAAAAACAATTAATGTTATAAAAAAACACCCACATTAACCGTTAAAATCTAACAAATACTGTAGATGTTAAAATTAAAAATGCGGGTATGAAAGTGTAACAAAATGTTATAATATGGGTACCACTGGTGCAATTTTGCTATAGATCATAGTAGTCTTCTAATTCCAACCGCTCTGATCACGCGTTGAAATCGTGACTTGACCAAAAAAGGAAACCCTAGATCAAACCTAGTCTTCTTCTCAACCGGGAAAGGAGTCTCTTCACATTTCACAATCATCACCTGGATTGGAACTGATGGCTGATCAGGTCTTGGAAGGAACCCAGCCGGTGGATCATTCCATCGTCCCAACCCTCGAGAATGTCGTATCAACTGTGGATTTGGACTGCAAATTGGATCTCAAAGCCATCGCACGTCAAGCGAGGAATGTCGAATACAACCCTAAGCGTATCGATGCAGTCATTATGAGGATCAGAGATCCAAAAACAGCTGCAATGATATTTTCTTCCGGGACAATGATCTGTACCGGAGCAAAAAGCGAATATCAGTCGAAATTGGCGGCGCGAAAGCATGCTCGCATCGTGCAGAAGCTTGGTTTCCCGGTGAAATTCAAGGGTTTTAAGATCCAGAATATCGTAGGTTCTTGCGATGTCAGGTTTCCCATCACATTGGAAGGCTTGGCCTTTGAATATGGTGCCTTTTCAAGTTATGAACCTCAATTGTTCCCTGGACTGATTTATCGGATGAAACAACCCAAGATTGTTTTGAATATTTTTGTTTCTGGGAAAATTGTTCTCACTGTAGCTAAGGTTAGAGAGGAAACGTATACTGCCTTTGAGAACATATATCCTATTCTGACAAAGTTTAGAAGAGGTCAACAAGGATACTGGTAAGAATGGTGACTCGCCTCTGGTGCAAGCGATTGAACTGCAAGATCAATTAGGTTTTCGCTGTAAATTCTTGGAAGGAAAACTTAGTTGAATTAGCTAGTCAAGTTTCAGGATTGAGGGCTTCTCTCCCAACATTTTGTTTTCAATTTATGTTTTAGAATTATTTAGGAATAAGATTCATTAGGGGTGTTATGTTTACGGGTTTGTTTGGTATTATTTCCTCGTTTCAATTAAGTCTTCATAGTACAGAACTGTGAGTTTAGTTTGTGCTTCTGAAATACTAGTAACTCAAAAGTCATGTTTATTTAGGGCAAAATTGCACCAGTAGTACTCATATTATGCGTTTTGTTACACTTTCATACCCACATATTCAATTTTGGCATTGGCAGTACCCACATTTTGATATTGTTGCACCGGTGGTACATTTTACTAACGCCGTTAATTTTTTTAACAGTTAGTGTGGGTATTTAGTCTTTTGCAAAGATATAATATCACCAATAGTACCCACGTTTACGACTTTGTTACAATTAGTACACATATTTTCAATTTTGACGATATCAATACCACAAACTTTATTTTGTTGCAACTGTTTTTTGAAAGGTTGTCTTTTAAAATTAATCAAAGAAAATTTGAAATCAGACAAAATTTCAGTTAGTAGTATTAATTAAGTATGATACAATTGAGTATTTTTCTCCAATATTGCTATTTTACGTTATTCTTTTATTTTTTATTTCTTTAATTTATTCTTACATATTTTAAACAAAGACCCTGATATGGCAGTAAATTGAATAAAAAAAATGCATTGTGAAAAAAAAATGATTATGATATAATTACACAAAAATACATGGCATCACTCTGTAAAAGTTTGTATATCAATAATCAATATCAGGACAAGCAATATTCTCTTGAGTTGAGATGTTAATTTACTCCATGATAAACATAAAATCACATTCTATAAGTCGCATCGCTTTATGGCTGAACCAGCCAACCTTGAATCGTGTAGGTTCGAAGTCTTGACTATCGCTTGTAAAGTACATATACAATATTATTAAAAGCCTAATTGATGGACATATATAACTAGTATAACAATTAAACAAAATCAACAAATTGATTTTTGTCGTTGGATACCTGTTTTGTGGGAACTCCCGATCCAAGCTCTTGGTTTCTTCAATGGAGTTTACATCGCATTCTCACATTTTGAAAAAGACACAGAGTCATGCAGACATCTATCCATCTCTCTTATTTATTTTTTGTTTATTTTTGGTTGAATCAACACCTATTTACTTGTTTTAAAACAATAATGCTACCCTCCCCGAAAAGTGAGGTCCCCGAATTTCCCGAACATGATGTGGCAGCAAAAAAATAAATGATGAAATCACTAGGGTCCACAACATTTTGGGTGCAGATTTAAAATGAGAGGCTGAGCATGACATGGTCTCTCCATGTGGCCTTCGGGAGTTCGGAAATTCGGTGGGTCTAGCACTACTGGTTTTAAAAAGAACATATACTATTCTAAAAAAAAGAACATCTAACTATTTACTGACTTCTACATGACCCTATTTTGGGAATTGATAATGGGTGAGCGTTAGATTGGGAATTAGTTTAAATTTTTACAATACAAAGGTAAAAGACTCAATTTATCAAGTAATTCTTCAGAGAATCAAATAGCATTATAATATATGATCATTTAAAAATATTATTGTAATTTTAGCAGTCGAGAGTCTAGAATTTGATTTCCTAAAAAACAAAAGAATTTAAAATTAGCAACTGAATAAAATATTTGGTATTAATATAGTCGAAATAAAAAATATATGTACCAAATTGTAACAAAGTCGTAAATATGGGTACTATTGGTGCTATTTTGTCTTGCAAAAGACCAAAATACCCACATTAACCGTTAGAAAAAGTAACGGCGTTAGTGAAATGTACCACCGGTGCAATAATATCATAATGCGGGTACTGGGAATGCCAAAATTGAAAATGTGGGTATGAAAGTGTAACAAAACGCATAATATGGGTACTACTGGTGCAATTTTGCCTTTGTTTAGTTTGTACTTTTTTTTAGGGGAATAATTAATCTATAACCGGGAAGTCAACCCCGGAGAATCAAAGTTCAGTACATCAATAGCCTAATCCGGCGTTTGTGAATAGTAACTAATGTCACCATTCTCTAGAGATTTTGAAGCTACTAAATGAGCAAAACTATTACCATCTCTACGAACATGTGAAAATAACACTTCTTCAAAGCTTGTGGCGAGATCTGAACATTCCTTCAGCACCTCCCTAAGGTCGGATATGGCCGAGATTTCTTTTCCATTTCCTTGAAAACATCTACTCATCAACGTAAATGTCCTGAGGCAATCGGTTTCCAGCGTAGCACGTCGGTATCTCAACTCCAAGTCCATACGAAGTCCCTCCCTTGCCGCACATACTTCCGCCATAAGCACTGACCTTTGACGGGGTACTCTGAGTTGTCTTGCCGCCAAAAATCTCCCGTTGTGATCTCTGATTACTGCACCTAAGCCGGACGCCACTCCAAGCTCTTTCCAGCTCGCGTCGGTGTTGATCTTCACGAATCCAGTACTTGGGGGGGCTCCACATCTCAGCTCTGTGCTGCTGTGGCACCGACAGCTCTTCGAGCTTTCCTGCCATGTTGATTTCCTTGCACCACAAGTAATAACTCATACACTCGCTTACTACTTCACCCGGGTCTTTTCCTTTGTTGTTGAAGACAAGTTCAATACGGTTCTTCCATATCGCCCGCACTGTCAGCGCAAACTTCTCTCGGAGCTCCACCTTTTCTTTCGTAAATGTGTTAATCATCCATTCTTGAATATCTCCTTGTTGTCGATCCACAAAAGCTTCACCCATCATCTGCTTCCATACCTGAATAGAATGAGAACAATTGCTAAAAAGATGGTTAGAGGTTTCCACTTCAACTTCACAGAGTTTTCAAGTTGGGGAGACATTCACTCCTTTCGATATAAGCTTGGAAGACACAGGAAGGCTTGAGTGCCAAAGAAGCCAACACGGAACAAGAATTTTCTTCGGCAACTTAATTTTCCATAAGTTGCTCAACCAATTCGAGTTACTAAAAGAACCTGGTTTTTACCGAGTATCTCCCATCATCCGCAAACACCCAATACCGTGAGTCATCCTCACCGTTACAATATACTGGGGTCTCCAAAACTGTATTCACATCAACAGGCCATAATAATTGCTTAACTTTATCAACATCCCAAGCATTTCCTTGCTCATTAAGCAGTTCCCTAACACGCCGATTCTCACCCCCCGAAGGACAGGAGGTAATCACCGAGTATGTATTAGGTCTTAGCAACCATTTATCGCCAACAATTCGAATATCTTTACCAGATTTAATCTTCCAGACCAGCTGATAACTCCCATTTACGAGTTATCTGTGAGCTTATATTAGAATTTAATAAGTTGAGTTTCCATAAGATTGAGCACGTTTTATCTGTGAAATCCGGGCGTTTTCATGCATAAATTGATATTAAATGACATATATAATCGCTTGGTATAGTTGTTCATGTTGTTTTGACAGGATCGGATGCTTATCGGTTGATTTGAGACATGAAACGAACTTCGGAAGCAACGGGAGCTCAAGCGGAGTAAAGAGACGCAAAGTTGGTGAAGCTAGAATGACCAGTCTCAACTATTTTCATCATATCTTGAGTTCTACAATGAATTTTGGAGTGATACCGGCGGCAAATGAAAGTAGACTTCAAGTGCTTTCCAACGATAGGTCACGGAGCTAAATCGGAGATCGGACGAAGAAGTTACGACGTTTTGAAGTTGGAGCTGTCGCTGATGTGCGTTCAGACGCACAGGTTCTGCGTTCAGACGCACATGTGCGTTCAAACGCACATTGTGCGTTCAAACGCAGCCCCGAAGTCAAAACCAACTTATGTCCGCATGCAAGATTGGTGACCAAACGCAAAAACTGAGTTCCGGAGGCCAAAAAAGGGCGAAAATTGGCTAAACCCAAGAAAGTGCAGAAAATTGGCTAAGTATGTGCGTTCAGACGCACATTGTGCGTTCAAACGCACAACACAGTGCAGCAGCAGAAGACAGGAAAAACTGGCCAGAAAATGTCTAAGTGTTGTGCGTTCAAACGCACATCCTACGTTCAGACGCAGGAAACTTCAAATTTCAGAAAGGTCAGAATCAGGCAGAAGTCAACCAGAAGACCAAGTATGTGCGTTCAAACGCACATTGTGCGTTTAAACGCACACCCAAAAAGTCAACGGAAGTCAAAGTCAAAAAGTCAACTCTCAGAATGTGCGTTCAAACGCAGCCGTAGTGCGTTCAAACGCAGGTCAAGATTACCAGAATTTTCTGAAGTCGGTGGAAAAAGTCAAACTTCGTCAGAAAAGTCAAAGGCGGCCAAAATTGATGACAGAACAGGAATTTCAGCACAGGACTATGGAAACTTCAGCAGTATATAAAGCAGCTCTGCCCAGCAGTTTTTGAACACAATACAACACAGAACACAGGACAGACAGACACAGAATCAGAGTTAGACACAGCAGAGACAGGGAGCACCGAAGCAGTCCCGGAAATCGCCAAATTTCCGTCACCTGTTTGATTCTCTTCTCTTCTTTATGTTAGTTTTTATTAGCTAGACTTTTGACCTAGGTTCTCCGTGAACCTAGGGCTTATGATTTCAGTACTTCAGGTTTTGATTTCAGATTCATGACTGGTTAAGTCTTAATACAGTAGAGGTTTTGTTTATTATTCTGTCTTTGGTTTTTACTGTTTATGCATGAACGGAGTCGCGAACCTGGAGTGCTACAGACAGGATCTGGTGCGCGAGAGTGGCCAGTGAGAGTTAGGAAGAGAAGACAGGATTTAGTACTCTGCCTTGATGGACCGAGAGGTGAAGAGAATCAGGGGACTAGCCCAGAAGCATTAGACCAACTGCTAGACGTTTAGGGGGAGACCGAGAGGAGAACTTGTAACCTTAGCAGACTTAGAACAAACCTGCAGATCTAGGTGGACCGAGAGGACCCGAAATCTGTAGGAGAGTGACAGGTGCATGAGACCGAGAGGAGATTGTATCAATGGTATGCTGGCATAAACAACAAAATATCCCTCCTTCTACTTTTTAGGTTTTTTACTCTTTAAACCTAGTTTCTGATTAAGCAGTAACACTGTCCTCGTGGGATCGATAACTCGGGGTTGAAATACCAGACCTATATTACTTGAACCGTGCACTTGTGGTAACACGTAAGAAATCGTGTCAAGTTTTTGGGCCGTTGCCGGGGACAAATTTATTGTTACTCAGGAACTAGATTAGGGAGTTTAAAAAAAAACTGAAAATAAAATAAAAAAAAGTATATATATTTTTATACCTAGTTACCTCACAGGTATTTCTGGAGCTTTGTTTTCTCAGGAACGTAAGGGGCCAGAGAAATTGTAGGCATGTGGAGCGGCAATCTTGAGTCAAGGGCAACTCAGTTCCTGAGTCCTCCCTACTGTGAATACTGCCACAATTGGCACAGAAAAGAGGATGCACACCGTCCAGTTTATTGCTTTCAGTGCAAAAATTATCATGAGTATGAAGAGGCGTGCATATTGCACTCACCCCAGCTTTATCAACACTATTACCCCTACTGCATCCAGTGTGGGGATGGTTGCGGGGCTGGGGCATGCAGAACTTATTAGCCGTGGAACTTTCAGCACTGCCAATCAGGGGCGCATCTTGAGACTGCTCTGTACTATCCAGATCCACCTCAATTTGTACCTCCGCCACCTTTTGAACCGCTCACTCAAGAAGTTTTCTTCTCATGGATGTCTAAATTGGAGTGCATGCTGGAGAATTTTTTTTCAGCACGCCTTGACCAGATTGCAGAGGAGATGAGAGAACTCAACAGTGACATATTGCGATTAGCAAACAAGTATCACGGACTTTCTCAGTCATGGATCTCAGCAGATATGCCAGAACCAGAAACAGAGTTCATGCCACCAAAAATTGAAGAAGTGCTGATTGTGACATCATCAGGTCCAGTTGAGCCAGAAATTGATCCAATACCCGCACCACAGGAAACGGATTCATATATTCCTCACTGGCTTCCAGCAGTGCTGGAGATGCAGAAGGGCTTCTTTACAAAGATGGCGCAGGAACAACAAGAAACTGCATCACATGTTGCTGTCATGGAAGAAGAGGTGCCCGAGCCAAGAGAAATGTGCACTATTCAAGAGCCATCTCAGGTATGTCATTATTATGAGGACTCAGATTTTGAATCAGATTTGGAAGAAACAGTGCCTGCATGGATGGAACCACAACCAATTTCAAATTCTAGGCATGATTTGAAAGGCACTGATATTGAGCAATGGGGGTGTACTGAGGAGGAAACTGTGTTCGAGAATGTGTCCACTGATATGGATAAGCTTGAGGTAGGAATCCCTACTCAGCCTGCTGAAGAAATCACCATGTCGTATGTTTATCAAGTATGTGAGGAGTTGGAAAGACGGCTGTGTGAGGACTCTGACACGGAAGCAGATCATGACCATTCCCCTGATCTTGTTCTATGGATTGTTCTAGTGACGTTGCACAGAACATAGAAAGGGGATTGGAAATTACACGGTGTGGGGGTACTGATAAGCTGCCTGCACGGGTTGTTCAGCATCAAGGGTCAACTGGGTATGAGTTGAAATTCCAGGGTCCAACTCAAGCATTCAGGGGTGAATTTCATCGGCAGGACTTTGTAAAAATATTCACAGACAAGCCGGTGAATGATGAGTGGAAGCTGATCAAGAAGAAAAAGTGCAAAATCAAAGAAATCATCTTCCACAACCTTCCACCTTGTCAAAAGAATGAGTGTGCACGTGAGATGAGGATCATTGAGAAGAGATGGTGGAAGAAGAAGAAGTGGAGAGATAAAGAAGCCCTCAAATTTCTCAAAGGTTGAGGTAACAGGGTCGGGCCGTCGACCGTAAATTACAAGCACTTGCTGGGAGCTAACCCAACCTTGGAGTTAGTTTCAATTATTAAATTATTTACTGTTTTAAAAAAAATTGAGAGGAGAGATGAGGGTGAGCTAATGTTTAGCTGCAGAAAGTTTCAGGAAACAGATGGCAGGAAGCTGAAATACAGAAACTAGCTCGTTGTCAGCATCCAAATGCAGACTAGCGTTTAGTGGCAGCCTGCCAGAAAAAGACAGATTGGAAAAATCCTGAAGAATCGACCTCGGTGCACAGGATGCACTCGGCCTTCGCAGGGACTCGTACGAGTTGGGGATTCATCAGGAACAATTTTCAGCAGGATCGGAGCAATCGACCCCGGTGTACGAAAATACACTCGACCATATGGGAGTACATTGTCACAGACGATGGTGCTTGGGGATTGCACACTTGAAGAGCGTGACAGAGCCCGGAAGGTTGACAACTTCCGTTGAGAAATTTTCCGGCGACCGGTCAACGGTCCTTCTCTGCCGGAATCTGCAGAAAAGTAGACACCTGTACGAACTGAATCTGGGTGCACAAGTTCAATTTCTGTTTCTCGCTTTAATTTTCTGAGTATACTACCAGCTGGTCGACTGATGGCCACTCTCGAGCCAGCAAGTCAGTGGCTCTATTAGGCCATCAGTCAGTCGGTCAGTCTAGCATTCGGTTGTCCCAATCCCAGTAGATGAGGCATGCCAGCTCATCAATCCAGATTATATGCCTGATGATTAGTACCATGAGGGCATGGCACCATCCAGTGTGGGGGTGGTGGCGTTGTAACTGCATTAGTTTTATTATACTGAAAAGAAAAATTGAAAAATTGAAAATTTAAAATCTTGAGAATGGGCAACAGATTTAGCTTAAAACTGGAGAGAGCTTAATGATAGAAAATTTCCCGAAAATTGATGAACTGAAGTGAGGAAGAGCTGCGAGAATCTGTCTAGGGGAGTTATAGAGCCAATGCACTTCAGAAAATGCAAGTAGCTGTCTCCCGAGCTATGTATCCTACTAGCTGCCAGACCATCGTCACCAGGTAGTTGTCAACCCGCCTTCATGGTCACCACATCATTTGGTGGAGTGATAGGCCATAGGGGACCTCACGTCCTGTCTCGCGCCTTAGGTCCACTAGTGAGCCCCATTGATCCGTTATCCCATTTCTTGGTACCATTTTTGACCTAGGAAGCCTTTTTTTATACTCGCATAATTTTTAGTATTTTTACCTTTCCTACGCGTCATGGCACGAGGGAGTTAAGTTGAAGGGGATTTTATGGGTAGAACAGATTTGTTATATTTGATAGTGGACGAGCTTCATTGTTATATCTGAGGGTATTTAAGGGTGAGATAGTGACGACAGCACACTTCGGTGTGGCGGTGACTCACGACATTACACCGTGAGCACAGGAGGAGAGCTGTAGTGCGTGACATTTTTTCCGCACGACATCGGGGACTTGGGTTGACAGGGTTGTTTGTAGGCCGCGCTGTGCTAGTTAGACAACCTTGGAGTGAGGAGGTTCGGTTAGAAAAGCGCGATTATTTTAGAGATTGACTACATGGTTTGGATCAGTGTGGGGGTGGTCATTTCAGATTTTATTTACAATATTTTTTGTGGCACCCCACAGTTTGGTTTTTCGCAGATCTGGCCTGGTTTATATTATTTTTTATATATATATTGCCCCTCATTGAAAGAAAAGAAAAAAAGAATACATAAAAAAGAAAAAAGAGAGAGAAAAGAAAAGAAAAAAAACAGAAAAGGCAGAGTTTCAGGGTGCTTAATTGATTTTATTTCAAAACGTCGGGCCAGGAAAATTTTATAAATATTTGGCATTCTTTCACAGTTGTGGTCGCGAGAATGGCATTTACACCAGGATTGGGGAAATTGAGTGTCTAGAATCTTAGGTGATTTGGGCCAGTTTCTGTCTTCTTGGTGAGGGAGTGTGAGATTTGGGTACTTGTGAGTGTGCTGTGACGTTTAGGACTTCGCTTCTAAATGACTTATCCTACCGTCCCAAAGCCGGCAGATTTACATTACACCCAAAGTAAAAGCACGGAAGGTGTGCGTTAGGGATATGTTCAGATTGCGTGCAAAAGCAGAAGTATGTTGTTTTCGTGCTTGTTCCTAACCTAGGCTGGCCGCGAGTTCTTCCAATCACTGCAGTTTCAGAAGTTTAGGGGAATATGAGAGATTGATGATGTCCAGTTTGAGTTAAAGAGGTTGCCCAGTCTCACCAAAAACTGTTTTTATAGTATTTGTACTGTCTTTAAATAAATGCAGTTACAACGCTCTGGATTGATTCGGGATAGTATGCAACGGTAGTATACAACTGAAGTTTGCTTGGGGCGAGCAAAGTTTAGTGTGGGGGTATTTGATAACTCCCATTTACGAGTTATCTGTGAGCTTATATTAGAATTTAATAAGTTGAGTTTCCATAAGATTGAGCACGTTTTAGCCGACAAAGCCTCCGTAGTATGAAAAAGATGAGTTTGAGCTTAATTGTGAAATCCGGGCGTTTTCATGCATAAATTGATATTAAATGACATATACACTACAAGAATTCACTGAATTTGTTACTATAAAATTCATAACAAAAGGCATCACATTCGTAACAAAAACAATTTGTTACGAAATCGACTCCGTAACAAAATTCGTAGCAGAAAGCCCGTCACTAAAAGTCGCTCGTTACGACTTTTGAGCTCGTAACAAAAAGATGTGTTTTTTTACGAGAACTTTGTAACGAAATTCATTGCCTTTTATTACGTAGCTTGATAACTAAAAGGTATCCGTCTTTTGTTACAAAACTTTAGTCATTAAATATGATAAAGTAGTTACGCTAATTCGTAACATTGGATCCAATTATTGGTAACAAGAATCATTCAAAAATTGATATAGTGACCAGTACTATGTAACAACAAAACAACCAAGTCGTAATGGTTTGGTAATTTACAATGACCGCTACTTCGTAATTAAAAAAAAAAGACGGGGCAAATTCTTTACACAATATAAATTTTTGCTTTGTAACATAAAGCAATATGTCGTAACAAAATATCAAGGCTAGCATCCATGTTGTGACCTATATTTCGTAACTGAAAGCATGTTACAATAAAGTATGTGATAAGAAACACACTTTATAACATATCAATCGTAACAAAAACAAGGCGTCAACGCAAATGACTTTATGCTGCAACTATTTTGTAAAAAATACTAGTTTTTATCAATAAGTGTGAAGAAGTCCGGCAACATAAAATTTACCGAGCTGCAAAATTCTGCTACAAGCAAACTCCACCGCTAAATACGTAGCTTATGTCCAACAATCCTACCAACTAGAGCTCACACAAGCACATTTCAAAGAAAAAATTACGTCCAAAATTGGATGCTAACATTATACAAAAAATACACGAGCTTGAGGTTGAATCTGCAAGCTGTTGCAGCAACTTAATTTACAGTACTGTAGCTGTGTTGGAAGCTGCTGCTTGATGCCGTTGGATTTGTTCAGTTGTTTGCTCCCGCTCCTTCGAGAACTTGTATGATGTCGTTGGGAGTTAGAAGTGGTGTGGGCACATCCATAAGAGTCATCATGGAAGCAGAAGACAAACCAGAAACAACATATCCTTACAATCTACTGCAAGACATGTAAACCAAACAGTGGCTAGAAAATAAGTCAAATGATTCACAGTTTGTATCTAAATTTAAGCATGTGCACTGCATATATAGAGTAGAACATACCGTACTAAAAAATAAGGCCGGTAGGTTTCGTTCTTTTTTCAGATGGTATGGAGTCGCCTGGATGTAGGTGATTGATCCGTAGGGACATTTTGAAGTTGTAAATTGTAACTGATGTACTTCGGCTGTCAATTCACAACCCTGAAATCAAAGCACGGAAATCAAAGCAAATCTTTGTGCAACACTGTCGACACATGGAAATCAAAGCAAACTGTGCTACTTACTCTGAGTGTTCTTTCAACTTGTATTAACATCTCCAAGCAGACAGAGGATGCTATGCCCAAATCAATTCACTATAAACAAACCCAGTTGGTTAATTTTTCATAAACCCGTGAATGAAACATCGAGACATCAAAACATGCTATTCCCAAATCAATTCACTATAAACATGCTATGCCCAAAATATCAAACACAGTTGGTTAAATTTTCACCTTGGCATGACCCAGAAATCAAACCCAGTTGGTTAATTTTTCATAAACCCGTGAATGAAACATCAAAACATGCTATGCCCAAATGAATTCACTATAAACAAAAGTGGATGGTAAATGTGGATGGTGGCTGGGACTCTTGCACAAACACAAGTACGGCTGGCGCTGTGGTAAGGAACCATGATGGGAGGTTTGCTGGGCAATCAGTGATTACAGATAGTAGCTTCTCAGCAAGAGAGTCCAAGGCTATATGAGAGTCCGATAGTAGCTTCCAAGCCTCCCTCAAGACATGCTCTTGTTCGAGGTTGGGTTAAGCCAGAAGAGAATAAAATCATAATTAATGTGGGATGCATCATAGGACGAAGTAACAAAGAAGGCAGCATATGCCTTTGTTGTTAGGAAACATGTAGGGAACATTGTTGAAGGTAATTGGTGCAGACATGTTTCTCAATCCTCAGCCATGGAAGAAGCTCAAGCACTGAAAGTGGCCTTCGTGTTGGCTACTACATATTAGCTGGTAAAAGGCCTAAATAAAGAGAACACGCAGACCATGGCAACAACTGCATTAAACTAGCTTACTGCATGTTATCTAGCCCCCAATAAGCACACATCTAATATGATTAGTTAAAACTACAAAACATATTCGCATTTAGAAAACTTTGCATCATTTGACCAAGTTCTTGGAACCATGATGAGAATACAACAGAAGAACTGTTTTACTAGCCTATTGCAATTCAGGAAGACAAGGACAAGATCCAACGCAATGGTCATAGATCCTAGTTAGATTTGATATGGAAGTGAATAGGATTTCACCAGATCACAGACTTTTTTATTCGAGTATAACTTTTCAGATGCATTTTTAATGCGGGTAATATTAATCTAGAGCTACAATTTTCTGGCATAATGAGAATACATGAATGCGTATCTGTACCCTGCAGAGAATCTTGCTCAAATGAATTTACTTTGGGAGGAGAAAAGAAACCTAAGAGAACATACCTAAGTTCTTATACATACAGCACCTTGCATTGGACAATGAATCATCAGTCATCACCGGGTCATATTTCTCCATTTATCGTTCAAGTCAACCTAAAAAGATCTTCGAAATTATATGCGTGAACAATAATGAAATAAAGGAAAAAACTAACTTGCAAGAAACCATTTAAGACCTCATCTCTGTTCTCTCTTCAAATACATCACGGTATGCATTTAAGATTACCTTCCATTGCCCCATACCATACCTAGAATAGAAGACTCCATAATAAGTGGCAAAATTTTCAAGCCTTGTATGTGCAAAGAAGAAAACGAGCACACAAACAACTGGACGCCGGTTCTTAAGGTGTCTTCTTCCTCTAAACTCCATCTCTTAATGTCTCTCTTCCTGACATACTTTGTTACAGATTTTTTCTCCACCGGCGTAACCATTCTCTGCTTTTTGGTACCCAAATGAGGTCTACTTTCACAATCATCCTGTTGCATGGAAAAATATATTCAAGTGATGCATAAGCCGTCAAAACTGTTGCTATAACCTACTCTATGAATCTGGAGAAAGCGCGTCAACATGCAGATTCGTCACTTACATACCAATTTAAGCAACCATGAGACTAGACCAATTCAGAGTTATCTTTATTGTCCTCAAATCAAACATGAAACGTAATGGGGACATGAAGAAGTGATTCTTGCAGGGGTCGGGCTTGAACAGGAGTCCAAACCCGTCCAGACCGACCAAGTTGCAGTCCTAAGAAGAAGATTAAAAGTTCATGCAAATGTCTTATGATTCACTGAGTTCTACAATAAGTTATGAATGTTATCTCTTAGAGATATTAATCACTTCAAACAAATTTTCGTTTCGCAAAGGATGATAATCGACGAAACCACCTAAACGGGAATATGGATGTTCTGGGAGAAGACGAAAGGGAAAATAGAGTCCAAAATACTAAAACTTAAATAGAGTAACCCATAGGCTGATGGAAATCGATCTGAGAGCAATTATAGTAGAACCACCAGAGAACAACCTCTGATGGCCGCATGATTGTCACTCGTAGCGGATCAATTCCAACGAGCCTTTCAAACTAGTACTTTTTATAATGATTCTTTAGATCGAGAATATCACCCTTCAGAACGAAAGAACAACAAGCACTAATCCTATTTCTTTTCTTTTACTGCAGTTACCTGAAGTCCAAAAATACCTACAGCTATCTTATAGTTCAACCAGATTTATTATTATCTGAAGAAGAAAAAACTTAATTAAAGGGGACTCCTCTGTAAACTAACCAACAAAAATTTCGAAGTGCTCAATCAGTTATTTTTCAGAATCAATCAAATTAATATAGCCACCCTAAGAGAAGACCTCCCAAATACATTGACAACAACATCAGAGAATAAAATGATGGTACAACTGTAGGGTTTTGATTCATGGATCGCGCAACGGAAGCATAATCAAACAAATAACCATGCAAAACCCTCCAAGGATCACAAGTCTAGATGCATAACGATAGTAAAGGTAAGAAATCATAAACACACCTTTGGGTTCTCCTTGATGACTTCAAACGCGAATAGTGTCACGTTCTCTATAGTTGATCCACGCCTAGAGTTGATCCTAGATCTCCCAAACTCCTTGGTGCTAGCCCGGAATAAGAGGAGGGTGAAGGAATCACGCAAAACGAGACAAAAGAGGGGTTTCGGCCCTCTTTTGGCCGACGGGGACGAGGGCGGCGGCAATGGGGCGTCGGCCTCCTTTGTTGCTTGCTCTCTCTCCTTTGTTCTCTCCCACTCTTGTTATGATCACTAATGAGCATAAGTTATGAGGAAGGAAGGAAGGAGGGTCCTTTATATAGTCCAACAACTCCTTGTTAACTACCTAAAGGACTTATTCTAGTCCTACTAGAATTCAATTTAGTCCCTTCCTTGCAAATTAGTCCCTACTAAGTTTGCAAGGGTTTGCAAAGTGATCCTTCTAGTTAATTAATCCAATTAATTAATTCCCAAATCTAGTACAACTCTATATAGCGTGTGACCCCATAGGTTCTATCTAGTTGGTAGCAACTATTTGCTAATATGGAGCGGTTTCTAGCAAAACATCCATTCTAGCCAACTAATAGAATAGTCATCTAGACAACCTTGTACAAGTAATTGTCTCATCCCTTAGCCTCTATATCCGGATTGGACACGAGACATACAAGTCACACTCGTATATCCAATCCATAGTTTCTCGATCTATGGGAATAGCCTTATTCGTGCAAATAACATCAATATCCCATATATTGATTTATTTGAGTCTGGCCAGACATTCTATAAGCACTATCCCTCGAGTGGCCTAGGATATCTATTCCCGTTATGTGGGAGGGGCAAATCCTCTCTACGTCCACTACGATCTCTAAGCTTGCTTCTCATTGTATCCAGTACACGCCTTTATAACTACCCAGTTACGGTGTAGCGTTTAACGCTACCAAGATCACAATGATCCACAACTAGAATATCTAGTGACTTCAAGTCTAAGGATGACAATACCATTGTACCCCGAGAAGCACTTGTGACTCAACATAACATGTATGTAGCCTTCTCGGTGATGGGTCAATCCAGTGCAACATTCCGTAATGCACACCTATGTGTTGGATCGTGATATCTCCATATCAATCCAACCCCATACTAGTCTATAAATGATTGTCCCATTAATCATTATACTTGACTAGGGATATTTAAGATAAACAACACGATTGTAAATCTAAGGACTTCATTATATTAAATATCCAATAAATAATAAATGAATTTTCTAGCCATATACAAATTCATACTAAACTAGATTGCCTCTAGGGCATCTATTCCAACAACAACAACTGGCCAGATTGATCTTTGCTAAACCCAATTAAGCATCACCATTGATGATTCACTCAAAAACCATAAAAGCAACAAAGGTAGCATCACAATAACTTAGGTAAGTGATAATAAACTAACCTGACCTTTGCTGAAAAGAGAGAGTGTAAGAGACACGAAGCTCCCCACAGAGGAGAAGCTATCCCCCAAATCAAGTGATCCTGATTCGAATGAAGAATTTCACGAACGAATAGCTAGGTTAGCAGATAGTCAATCAAAAATTTCAGTTACGGGGTTGTACGATTGAATCCCCGTGAGTGAATGTATTGGACGAATAAGGGACAAAGGGAGATCGATTGAAGAATAGGAAGAACAAAAGATCGCGTACCTTTGGTCACCAGAGGAGGTAGATCGTGAAGTCTCTCCGTCCGACGGACGTTCTTCTCGAGGAATTCTGAAGAATTCTGAAGAATTAGGCAACTGCTCATTAATATTTGTTTATATATTAATGTATAGGCATTAAAAGATATGCACAGGAAAAACAAAGATAAGCACATGAAAAAAAGAGGAAAATAGTGTCCTCATTTTACACGTATGGTTCAGTTGATTAAAAAAAAAAAGTGATGTGTTGATTTGTTACCAAATTATTGTAACTAATATATTGAAAACACATACTAATTTATTTGTTACTAAATTTTGTGTTTAAAGCATCAATTTTGTTGGCGCTAAATTTCCCGCTACTCCAAAAAAATCCCCCCAACTTTTTTTGTTACCGTCCTTGCTTTACCAAATCACATTGGTCACAAAAAAATATGTTGTGTGATAATTTGTTACGAAGGCAGGTATTGGTAACTAATGAGTGGTCTTTTGTTACCAAAATTAGGCAGTAACAAAATAAATGTAACAAATACTAGAAATTCTTGTAGTGATATAATCGCTTGGTATAGTTGTTCATGTTGTTTTGACAGGATCGGATGCTTATCGGTTGATTTGAGACATGAAACGAACTTCGGAAGCAACGGGAGCTCAAGCGGAGTAAAGAGACGCAAAGTTGGAGAAGCTAGAATGACAAGTCTCAATTATTTTCATCATATCTTGAGTTCTACAATGAATTTTGGAGTGAGACCGGCGGCAAACGAAAGTAGACTTCAAGAGCTTTCCAACGATAGGTCACGGAGCTAAATCGGAGATCGGACGAATAAGTTACGACGTTTTGAAGTTGGAGCTGTCGCTGATGTGCGTTCAGACGCACATGTTCTGCGTTCAGACGCACATGTGCGTTCAAACGCACATTGTGCGTTCAAACGCAGCCCCGAAGTCAAAACCAACTTATGTCCGCATGCAAGATTGGTGGCCAAACGCAAAAACTGAGTCCCGGAGGCCAAAAAAGGGCGAAAATTGGCTAAACCCAAGAAAGTGCAGAAAATTGGCTAAGTATGTGCGTTCAGACGCACATTGTGCGTTCAAACGCACAACACAGTGCAACAGCAGAAGACAGGAAAAACTGGCCAGAAAATGACTAAGTGTTGTGCGTTCAAACGCACATCCTGCGTTCAGACGCAGGAAACTTCAAATTTCAGAAAGGTCAGAATCAGGCAGAAGTCAACCAGAAGACCAAGTATGTGCGTTCAAACACACATTGTGCGTTTAAACGCACACCCAAAAAGTCAACGGAAGTCAAAGTCAAAAAGTCAACTCTCAGAATGTGCGTTCAAACGCAGCCGTTGTGCGTTCAAACGCAGGTCAAGATTACCAGAATTTTCTGAAGTCGGTGGAAAAAGTCAAACTTCGTCAGAAAAGTCAAAGGCGGCCAAAATTGAGGACAGAACAGGAGTTTCAGCACAGGACTATGAAAACTTCAGCAGTATATAAAGCAGCTCTGCCCAGCAGTTTCAGAACACAATACAACACAGAACACAGGACAGACAGACACAGAATCAGAGTTAGACACAGCAGAGACAGGGAGCACCGGAGCAGTCCCGGAAATCGCCAGATTTCCGTCACCTGTTTGATTCTCTTCTCTTCTGTATGTTAGTTTTTATTAGCTAGACTTTTGACCTAGGTTCTCCGTGAACCTAGGGCTTATGATTTCAGTACTTCAGGTTTTGATTTCAGATTCATGACTGGTTAAGTCTTAATACAGTAGAGGTTTCGTTTATTATTATTTCTTTTGTTTTTACTGTTTATGCATGAACGGAGTCGCAAACCTGGAGTGCTACAGACAGGATCTGGTGCACGAGAGTGGCCAGTGAGAGTTAGGAAGAGAAGACAGGATTTAGTACTCTGCCTTGATGGACCGAGATGTGAAGAGAATCAGGGGACTAGCCCAGAAGTATTAGACCAACTGCTAGACGTTTAGGGGGAGACCGAGAGGAGAACCTGTAACCCTAGCAGACTTAGAACAAACCTGCAGATCTAGGTGGACCGAGAGGACCCGAAATCTGTAGGAGAGTGACAGGTGCATGAGACTGAGAGGAGATTGTATCAATGGTATGCTGGCATAAACAAAACTGTTGTGTGTTTCTGAATCAGAAAAACTGAAAAGCTGAATAGTAACCCTAGGGGATCCTGGAAACCTAGGTACCCGAAACCCTAGTTTTTACTGCCAGACTTTATTATCAGAAAATTACCAAAAAGATTGTTAATTCTGTTTTTACGTTCAGTACTTAGTTTAGATAAATCAACAAAATATCCCTCCTTCTACTTTTTAGGTTTTTTACTCTTTAAACCTAGTTTCTGATTAAGCAGTAACACTGTCCTCGTGGGATCGATAACTCGGGGTTGAAATACCAGCCCTATATTACTTGAACCGTGCACTTGCGGTAACACGTAAGAAATCGTGTCACCAGCCCCTTTTTAATAAGGTCCCTACCTGCTAAAATACTCTTAAACGCATATGAAATTTGTGCATTTTTCTTCAACTTAAAATCAAGAAGACATGAATCTTGAAAGTATTTTGGCTTAAATACTCTACATACCAATGAATTAAGGTGATGAAGGAACCTCCATGTGTGTTTTGCGAGCATGGCGATGTTGAAGTCTTGAATATCACGAAAATCCATCCCACCTTCCGTACGACTCTTCTTTAACTTTTGCCAATCAAGCCAATGAATTTTTCTCTTTTGCCCATCCTCTCCCCACCAAAACTGTCTGATAACACGCTCTATATCCTGACAAGTCTTAACTGGTAGCAGGAAACAACTCATCGTATATGTGGGAATAGATTGAGCCACGGATTTAATTAACACCTCCTTTCCAATCGTAGAGAGAGAAGAACCTTTCCATCCTTTCACCTTATTGAAGACCTTCTCCACTACTGGACTGAAAAAAGTGGATTTCTTTATACCAATTTGAGTCGGAAGTCCAAGGTAACTATCGTGCTGGGGCACCACCCGGACGCCACACAGGGAGCTAAGAGATTGTCGTTCTTCTTCAGACACGTTATCAGAAAAGACTACGGAGGACTTCTGAAGATTCATAGTTTGACCGGACGCTGCTTCATAGTCACTAAGAATACCACTTAGGACTAAAATCTCTTCTTCCTTAGCTTTAGTGAACAATAAGCTGTCATCTGCAAAGAATAGGTGAGAAATTACAGGTCCTCCACGAGAAGCGGTAACACCAGATAAAGAACCATCCTGCACCGCATTAGAAAATCGACGAGATAATGTTTCACCAACTAGAAGAAACAGATACGGGGAAATAGGACAATTTCTATCTCATCAACATCTTATGTATTCTCTTATCTAAACCGCTCAACCATTATTCATTATGTCTGGTTACACATAACAAGCTGGCCAAACTTGACATAACGAAACCTAGTGAGCTCCCAGGAGGGTACATCATTCTCATACGAGACGTGGATTACATGATTCGATTAGTTTTCACCAAATCCTAACAATCACTATCCAATATACCAAGATTGTTGACTCGCATTTGAATTTCACTCAATATATCAAAATAATGATTAATCAAGATTCGTGTTCACATAAACAATCATAAATTAAGTGTTTCCAATATTACCAATAACAATGAAATATTATATTATCTCACTTTGGTCAGTCCGAGATAATTTTATTTCATATGGCGGTCATGTTCAACATACATAAAGTATCCTGGTGTAACAAATTGAAACTATACCGTTTCCTTGACCGAGATGTGTCACTATAATGATACACTATAGTCGTCCGGATGGTTTGTCCAAAATCATCTAGACTGTGAACCCTTATTTATATTCCATAAATAACTGACAACCAATCTCGCGCATGCCCGAACTCGTCCGCATGTCCGATTGTCTTAGGTATGGAACATTGGACTTTATAATGCATATTTATATGAAAAATAATAAATAGCATTTGCATACTCACGTGTTTGCTAAATTAAGATGTGAATAGTAATCAATTAAGAATTATTAATTCAACCATCAATATGGCTTTTTGAACACAATTCCCAACACTCGTTACATATTAGTGTATCTGATAGTCTCTTCCCCCTAAATAAGGGGTTGTTACGAGCTCTCCATAGCCACCAAATTGTTGTGGCAAAAGGGCTCAAATCTTTCGGACTTAAGGAATCAATCCAGTAGCTGGACCAAGAGGTGAAATCTCAAGAATTTTTTGATATGAAAACACCCTGCTAAATGTTACTCCAAACCTTCCTCGCTAAAGAACATAGTCCAAGATTATCATGCATTTCTCACAAAATTATCATGCATTGATATATATAAGTAATTGCTTTTACGGAATGGAGGATCATAAAAGTTAAATAAGGATTGAATTTTAATTCTTACAATCCAGAAATAGTACTGGAATATCTTATCGATCCAATTGATATTGATATTATTTGAGCCATAGAGAGATATGAATCCAGAAAAAAAAAAGGAACAATGGAACACCTTGATACTGTGGCCAATGTATTGCCGTATGGTCTAAGACATTAACTTCCTTTGTGACTGAACTCCAAATTTTTAGTTAAATATAGTTGTTTTGAAATATTTGAGATTTCTTTAATTTAGTAAAATATAAGATGTTCTCTAAAAAGATGAAAATGAAATATTGATTATCAGAGAATATATTTCAATGAGTTCATGCACTGTGAATGAAGTAATATTCCACGGTTTCCTAATTGAAAAGTGTCATGTGGCATGTAATAGTACCATATCAATTTTCATAGTAACTTCATATTGTTAGCGAACAACTTAAATATGTGAAAAAAGTTATGTTCTCTTAGCTTGTGACTTCCATCATTCACAAATAAAATTAATCAATATAAAAAAAATCCTTAGAGTCATTGTTTTTCAAGACTGAAAATTACGTTAGTGTCTATTGGGGGTAGCACATCGCGTGGACCAGAGCTTATTAAAAGAGAAGAGACAAAGTTTAAAAAAACGCTTCGTAACACAATTATCATATTTTGAGAATCAAATTACCTAATGTTATCCATCCGAGCATATGATTCTGTGAGAGCCAGAAGATCGACCCACAAAAGCGCAAGACAAAAGTGCTCCATCATTGATCCAAAACCTGCATTATTTGTCAGAGAAGGAAGAATTCACTAATCTCATGATAGACTATGTAGCAACTTAATTCATTTTCTGACTAAGTATCAAAATATGACGTTAAGCAGACTATAGTTAAGTTGTAATGTAGACTGTATTCCCGCCATCAAGAACTTCCAACAGAGGCTCCAAATTCTTTAGGAAGATTTGAGCATCTATCCTTGTGATGCACGAAACCACGAATTATTACAATGAACGTTATCGACTAATATTTTTCTTGTTGGCCAATATAAATGATGACCAGGGAACTGTGGAAAGTAAGGTCGAAAGCATATGCCTAAGTTGATTTGGATGCCACCTGGAAAAAAACATGGCCAACAATTTTGTAAGTTAATACGGGGCATTTGCAACCAAAACCTGTAATAGGGAAAAAAGATTAAAGATGTACTCAAACCCCTGGAATACTTCCTAGATTCCTAATTCTCATATCAAACAGTAGTACTATTACCTCCAAAACCAATTCTTCAGATGAATATACTTCCTGAGGAAATGGAGGGAAGTATAGGAAACATTGATTGTTCTGGTTTTAAATTCACTGAATGAAGTATCCTTAGCACAGAAAACCAAAAGATTTTGTCAAAGGTTTTACTTTCAATGCATCAAAAATCCAAAGGTTTGAGTCTGAAAATTAATTCTCAATTAAATAGACAACATGGATGATTACATGTTACATTATTCAAATGTGTCAAGATTTTATTGGCATAAACAAATTACATGTATACCACTTGGAGAAAAAACTTGACATGTTTCAAAAGGAGAATGCTTCTGATTTGACATGTGGCGCAAGAAGAAGCTCATTCCCTTGCTTTTATAGATACATAGATGGTTTGTGGCGGAGAACGAGTCTCTTGAAGCGAACAGAAAGGAGAAAGAAAAATACTTCAACGGTTTAGAAATGATAAAAAGAAGCAATTCTAGATCAACCACTCATCTTCTATTTCTCTACACCCTATATATACTAATCCTTATTGTTGTCATCTAATTCATTGGTCATATTATTATTGATTGGATACAGTGTCGTTTCTTCATTCATTCATGATGAGACAAGCATTTTGCGGAGGTGAAAATGAAGGCGGAAATCCATTATCTTTTCTACGGGTAAACATTGTTCGTTCGGAGTGGGATGACATTAAGACTTGTCTACAGGTGTCAGAGTTCTGCATGTGATCTAGCCACCAATGGTCTGTGTTATGAATACCGGCGCGTCTGAAGAAGGATGATATTGGCAAGTGGATTGTTATCGGGAACTTGAAGCTTCTCACTTACTTCAGCGCGATATAAACCATCCAAGGCCAAGCATTCTTATGGTCCAGAGGGGCACAACAATCGTGGGATATCTGGACGTTGAACGTCATGTGAGATACCTCAGCACCAAACGCGCAGAAGTCCTTTACCAAGTATCCATTAGCGATATTTGTGAAAGTGTCCAGAGATGGAAATCGCTGAAATCGTGGGATATCGGCTCCTTCTGTTGCAACATAATGATTCTGTTCAAATACCAGGAACAAGACTGCTGATTTGATGGTACTTGGACCGATATCCCTCCGGTTGCCGTCGCCGTTGTTTTCCTTTCCAAGATCGTGACTTTTCCGTTTCAATCTATGTCCGTCAGTATGTTCCTCCACCAAATTGACGATTTTCTCCATGATTTCTGGAAAGTGAACCCCAAGAACAGAAAATCAGAAACTACTTACTCCGTGCAAGTAAAAAACAAAATGCAGACTTTAAGCTCTCTTCTATAAAAATTACTAGGCTTTGAACTGGGTGATTTTTTCATCCAATGAAACAATATGTTCTTATGTGTCTCACGTGAAGGAATAGAGACATTTTACAGGTAGAACAAGATAGGAAGAGACACATCTCTGTTTCTATATCGTGTTTATGAATATACGAAGAGAAATTCCATTGAAATACCGTCCTTCAAAAGTGAAACGACGACCTGGGGGAGGTCGCACAACCTCTGGGCTAGGTCGTACGACTTGGTTCGGGGGCTGGCAATTTCAGAATTTTTTCCTTATGTGTTCTAGGTCAGTTTTGGATGTCTCTTCGGGACCAAGCAACCTAGTAGGTCTATATAAATGTGTATAGGCATATGTTGAAGGTCTTGGATTGTATTTGTATCGTTTCTTTCTAATAAACAAGGGTTTTCGGGCCGTGGATGTAGCTAGCATCATGCTAGTGAAACACGTTACATCGGGTGTGATCTTGTTCGTCTTTTCATCGTTCTCTTGCTTGTTCCAGGTCATAACATCAAGTAAAGGGATATGCGATCATTCACCCCTCGGTCTTGTCTCCATGTGGCCAAAGAACCATTGTCCGTAGCAAAAACATATATTTATACTTGAATTAAAGTTTTTGTTAAGGAGGTGCCTTGAAAGTCAAAGGCAACTATAGAAACAAATTGGCTTGAGTTGAAAAGTCAAAAGTAGCAAAATATTAAGAATTAATTAGGTAACAATTGAATTAGGAATTGTTAGGAATTGTTTCCATATCAAGATTGGAAACATGGGGCTGGCACATGTGATGGAGCTTTTCTTAGTAGTATATAAGCCCTGCTTAGGCTCCTAGTTTCATATGCAATACAAGTTGTAATTGTTCCTCTTAAGTGAATAAAGAGTGCTTTTCCGTCGTGGAGGTAGGTAGCAAATATTTTGCTAGCGAACCACGTAAAATACTCGTGTTCTTCTTTTATTCATTCTTCGTTCGTGAGGTGGTTTGTCATAACAAACTGGTATCAGATCCAAGGTTGTCGGTGTTTCACGATCAATATCAAGGCGGAGCAAAGCTAGGGTTTCACAGCTTGGTGAAATCAAAGCTAGGGTTTTGCGATCTAGGTGGAGCACGCAACTATAGGGTTCGAGATCCACCAAGAACGATGTCCGGTTCGATGTTGAAGATCGACAGGTTCACAGGAGGGAACACCTTCAGTCTGTGGAAGATAAAGATGGAGGCTTTGCTCAAATCGCAAGGCTTGTGGGAACCTTTGACCGCGGACAAGGGAGGCATGCATGTTGCATCATCATAGTTCAAGGTATTTGAGGAGAAGGCACACGCAACGATTATGTTGTGCTTATCGGATGACGTGATCATCGAGGTCGCAGATCAGAAGCAAGCAGCAGTTCTTTGGCTCAAGTTGGAGAGTCTCTACATGACGAAGAGTCTCACTAGCAAGTTGATGCTAAAGCAAATGCTCTTTACTTTGCGGCTCGAAGGCACGATTCTCAAGGACCATCTTGATCAATTAAATACAATTCTTTTAGACTTGCGTAATTTCGGCGAGAAGGTGGGCGATGAGGATGCCGCACTCTTGTTATTGATCTCGTTACCTACATCATACGAGAACTTCGTTAAGTCGTTCATAGTGAACAAGGACGACTTATCCCTAGAGGAGATCAGATCGGCGCTCCATGTTAGGGAACTGCGTCATAAGGGTGCAGGCATAGGTACATAGGACCATGCTTCCGGACTGATGGCGACGGGAGGAAGCAAGATGGGTAAGAAGAACAAGAAGAAACAGTTCTCAGGTTCTAAGTTACCCAAGAATGATTGTGCCTTTTGCAAGGAAAAGGGGCACTGGAAGAGAGATTTCCCGAAACGAGGTCAACGGGGGCAGAATGGATTCGCATCTGTAGCAGAATAATGTAACTCGTCCGAGGATGATTACGTTCTAATGGCGGATTTTGTCACGCACTCTCAAGATGCGTGGGTTCTTGATTCCAGAGCTTCCTGTCATATTTGCTCTAACAGGGAGCTATTCTCGACGTACAACCAAACGAATGAAGGGTCTGTCTACATGGTAAACGGAGCCGTCTGTAAGGTGATTGGGAGCGGCTCAGTTAGATTGAAGACGAATGAAGGGAAGTTACGTACTTTAGAGCAAGTCAGGCATGTACCACATATTAAGAAGAATCTGATCTCCTTAAGTCTACTCGACAACAAGGGATACAATTTCAAAGGTGAAGGTGGAGGTCTACAAGTCTGCAAGGGTTATAAGGTGATTCTCAGGGGAGTCAAGAATGGGACTTTGTACATGTTGCAAGGTTCGACGATCACAGGTTCTGCTGGAGTTGTCTCAGCCGAGATTAAGGAAGCTGATCTAACTAAGCTGTGGCATATGAGGCTCGGTCATATGAGTGAACGTGGAATGCAGGAACTTCACAAGAAAGGCTATCTCACCGGGCATACGCCCAAGAGCCTAGGGTTTTGTGAGCACTGCGTGTATGGGAAGCTGATAACTCCGTTTTCGGATTTATTTTATTGCTTATTTTGCTACATTTTGTGTGCTCATAATGGAGAATGTTGCGTCTTTTCGAGTAGATCATGTGTTTATTCGAGAAAATGAGTTCGTATGCTAAAATGTGAAGTCCGGGCGTTTCTTGCATTGTTTTACGCGCTATTTATCTTATTTTGTCACATTTGATCTTCGCGGGGTGTTCGTGTTGTGATTTTCAGGGCCGGAGCACGCGAGAATCAAGTGGATAGAGGAAACGAACTTCGGAAGTAATGCGAGCTCGAGATTTGGGAAGGAAAGCGAAAGTTGATGGATCAAGTGCTAGAGAGGCTCAAGAGAAGATGATACGAGTGTTGAGGCATGAGGAGTGCTCAAAATGGAGGATTGAATGAAGAAACGATGCACGGGAAGTGATTCGGAAGCAAGAGGAACAAGTGGGAAGAAGATGGAAAAATTTGATGAAGCAACTAGGTCGCACGACCTAATAGTAGGTCGCAGGACCTAGTTGGAGATTTCAGCGAGTTTTAGTAGGTCACACGACCTACTATACAGGTCGCACGACCTGTTCTGGGCAGCACAGTAGGTCGCACGACCTACTTAACTAGGTCACACGACCTAGTTCGGGCAGAATTTGTTTTGTAACTTTTTGGGGTTGCTTTGTAATTACTCCTAACTTTTTCTAAACATTGGGAGAACGTATTAGACTTGGTTAGGGCATGTTTTTGGGGATTATCACGTACTCTATCACGTTGAAGAGAGCTTGGAGCTTAGGAGACGATCAAGGAAGCTTGGAATCATTCGTTTGACCTCTAAAACTCCGTTTCTTCTCTATTTTTGTTATTTGATCACGAAACTTTGTACGTGAATCATGTTTTTGAGTAGCTAAACACTTTTCTCAGGGTATCTCGTAGGGAGCTGGGGTTTAATCATGATATTTGTGATTTATGGATTTGATTTCATGCTTTTGGCTTAATTGATGAACTTTTTATCTAGCTATGTGTATTTTATGTGTTTAATTCATCTTTGCTATCAATAGACGTATTGTTAGGATAGAGCTAGGTTATGAATGTTAGAGACATCAATATTCATTGCCCGGAAAATTGAAATATACACTAGCCGTTTCTAGGGTTGTGAAATCTTGCTAGTTAGCTATAACAAAGAGTAGACGAATTCTCGTAATGCGTGTTTAAACTCAATTAGGCTAGAGAAATCAGTTTTTAATAGTTTAAACATAGGAGTTGGTTGAGACATCTTCAACGTAATTGTGCTCGTTTAGCTAGATAAATGTTAATCGTGTTAACAAAACATAAATCCAATATCGTGTGAAATACCTAGTGACCGTAGAGATATCCTGACTTTTCCAAACTTTGAGAAATTTTATAATCGTTCATCTTTATTAATCGTGAAGCAATTCAACTGATTAATTGAGACACTCGTTTTTAATTTTAGTATGATCAATAGAACAAAACAACTCCGCTTTGCCCACATAAAGAACAAATTTAATAGCTAGTTTACGACGAAGTCTCTTGGGTTCGACAACCCGGATTTCCGGAATTTATTACTACACACGACAACTGTACACTTGCAGTTGGAGCGTGTCAAGTTTTTGGCGCCGTTGCCGGGGATTTCGGTTGAATTAGTTAAAATTATTAGCTTTAGGGAATTTTAATTTTTTTGTTACTCTATGTTCTTATTACCTCACGATATTACTTGAGATTTTATGTGTGCAGGCATTCAACTCTAAGCATGGAGGATGAGAAATATCGCCGTTTTGCGAGCATATTTGAAGCATGCAACCTTGCATATGAGCAATTCATGAAGGAGTGCCATGTGAATGGCATTAGAGAGAGGGTAGTCATGAAAATACAACGTTATACCTTTCGTCCTAATGACTCAACCCCTCCCACTAAGTTACTCTTCTTCCTTGGTTGCATGCTTGAGGAGATGATTCCTAATGTGGAAGAATGGCGACAACGAGCAACAAGAATGGGAATGGAGAAAACACACATGGACGTGCAATGCATTCTCCATTCAAATCAAGAGGATGCTCCAACCTTTCCAACGCTTAAAGAAGAGGATGATGAGCCATTGTGCATTCCCAGTTGTCCAAACATTGAATCATGGCTCGAGTCAAATATGAGGGTCAAGCATGATGAAATTTTCGGTGAGCTTGATGGCATTCTTCATGGAATTAATAGTGATGATCTTGACTTTCCGATTGCAAATTTGTTGGAGCCTCTCACGTTTGAGCTCATTGAAGATACAAAAAATACTGAGATTGAAATTGTTGATGATTCGGGTGTTTCGAACGAAGGTGATGAAGGTACTCAAACTTTCATATTTTATGTGTTTCCGTTTAAAATTTCAATGAAGATATCGCAAATTGAGAAAACGGGTAAAGAAGGCATTCATAGATTTCCACCACATGAGAGACTTGAGCTTATTGTTGAAATCGTTATGATGACGGTTTTCATGAATTGGAAGAAGAAGAAGAAAACGTTTACGAAGATCTTTCACTTTTGCAACCTGGGTTTATCATTATTGAGATTTGCGCGTCTTGTGAGAATTTGTTCTTGTTCACTTGAGAAGAGAAAGATCGAGAAGAGATGGTGGAAGAAGAAAAAGTGGAGAGAAAAATCTCCTTAAACATCTTTTGAGTGACATATTTGAGCAGGATATGGGAGAGTCTACCCTGGTGTGCCATGGCACACACGAACTTTATGGGGACTCGTGCATGCGAGTTGGGGATTCTCCAAGTCACAGATTTTAGCAGAGGAGGGAGGTCTACCCCGGTGTGCGAGAACACACTGACTATATAGGAGCACAATGGCAACACTAGTGCTTGGGGATTGCTTGGAGTGGATTTCGTCCCCGCCCTTGAGGCGGTTGTGAGTATTTCTTCCTTTAGCTAAAATTATGTGTTTCTTTGTACATGTCATGCTCCATCTCATCTATGGCCCACATATTTGATTGCTGGGTTCTCTTGCATGATCTCTAAACTCGTTGAGGACAACGAAGCATTCTAGTGTGGGGGTGAGATTTTCTGAATATTAGCCAAGTCCGTGTCTGCATGAACCAATTGCATATAGGATGTTTGTTTCGTAGTGTGTTTCGTAGTCTTTGTCGTAGAATGTGTTTGTGTCATAGTGTTTTGTGATATATATATGTGTTCGTATTATATGATTGCACGTTTTCTTACTTTGAGTCTCCCTACCATCGAGTAGTATCGAGTCTTCTTTCGAATGGCCTTGCATGTAGAGTAAAAAAAAAAGTTAAAAAAAAATAAAAATTAAAAATTTAAAATTTGAGGAAGGGCAATCAAAAAGATCTTAGTATTGGTAAAATCGAGGAGTGTGAGAAATTTAGGCATAGGGCGTGACTTGCGACCGAGATAGACAATGGGAGTTCCCCTTAGTACGTATAGAGAAACTTTCTTTACGGGAGTGCCTACCTATTTTTATACACTTACTTGATTTTCAAATCTGAAAGTGTGTGCCTAGTTTTCTTACAAGAGTTGAGCTAGGTGTGAGCTAAACAAGCCGAACATTCATGTGTACGTCTTAGGTAGTCGCCAACCCGCCTCGTAGTGGCACACAGAACAGCTGTGCGAGGTGTGTATTAGAGCACTCACTGCTTTTAGAACTTACCTTGTAGGACCACTAGTAAACCTTGTTTCGAACCTTGGATTCTTTGATAACCTCTGGACTTAGGGTGACGATTCTTGGCATTCATCATTGATTGGTTAGAATCACCGCTTTAGTGTGTCACGAGGGTGTTTGTAGTTGAGGGGATTCGATGAGGGAGTACTTCATGATATATTTGTGTGAGTCTGACGTATCGCATGTACTTCATTTATGATTATCGAGGGGAATGCGAGGGTGAGTGAGAGTAGGCTTGCGCACTTAGGTGTGGCGGTGTTCCATGTCGTTACATCATGGACACAGTTGTGGAGAGCCGTGAGTGCGTGACCTCTAATACGCACAAATTGGGTTGGGTGATTTGATTGGTGGATCGTGCTAGGTACTGGATGTCATTCATCGTGGTGTAGGAGGTTTGATTGGATTAGGCACGAGACTTACACTGTTTTGACTACTTGAGAGGGGACGTGACTACATTCGAGTGTGGGGGTGTCGACTTTTGACCACGGACATCGAGATTGAGCTTGCGACGACTCCATCGCCACACATGTGATTTGATTTGTTTGCGGCTTTGTTTGGTGGCACCATGTACTTCATAGAGTTAGGAGAAGATGAATTTTATAAGTGATACTCATTCATTGGATTGTTTATTTTCTTCCCCTAACATATTCGTCTGACTACTCTTGGAAGACCACTCGTACATTTAAAAGGATTATGTTGATTGTGGAATTTTATTTGAAAAAAGAAAAAAAAAATGAGAGAAAAAAAATCAGAAAAAAGAAAAAAAAAAAGAAAAAAAGAGAGAAAAAAAGGAGAGATGGAATAAAGGAAAGAAATTGAGTTTAACGGAAATCGAGTGGAGGAAGCAACTATTTCGGTAACGACGGTTTGAATTTCATGCACGACTCAAGACAGTGGCCACGGGACCGTAATTGTACCGGGGTTTGAGGGAATCGAGGGCCGGAGACGGTGAGTTTCGGGTTGCGGTTTCTATCATCGTGGTGAGGGTGTGTGAGATGTGGGTTATAATGTGAGAATGTGACGCTTTAAGACGTGTTTTATCATGATTATCCTTATGTCCCTAAGCCTCAACATTCTAAAACCGTTAGCGGATTAGAAGCTCGTACCTTGGATGTGGCTTAGCCTAGCGTAGCCTCTTATTTATCGGCACACGCGAAGAGGTAGGATACTCTTGTACTTAGTAAGGTTAGCTTCTCTATACGATCTAAGGGAAATTCTTGTTGTCAAGTTTAGTTTCAATTCACGCCTTGTAACTAAATTGATCATCACTCCATGAGAACCGATTTAAGGACTTGAGATTGCCTGATCTCACCAAAAAGACAAAAAAAAAAAATTAAGTTTTGTGTGTGTGTGAAAATATATGTGATTAGGATCAGGTCAAATTTTCATTGCATCATATTGTTGCATTAATCGAGTTGTGAATTGAGTCTTTTTTGCGTCAAGTCGGCTAATATTTGGTTATGTATGCAATCTGGTGGGTTGAAAGCTAGTTGATTTTGTGGATTAGACATGATGTGAAAGTTGGGATTTGCTCGGGACGAGCAAAATGTAGTGTGGGGGTAGTTGATAACTCCGTTTTCAGATTTATTTTCTTGCTTATTTTGCTACATTTTGTGTGCTCATAATGGAGAATGTTGCGTCTTTTCGAGTAGATCATGTGTTTATTCGAAAAATGAGTTTCTATGCTAAAATGTGAAGTCCGGGCGTTTCTTGCATTGTTTTACGCGCTATTTATCTTATTTTGTCACATTTAATCTTCGCGGGGTGTTCGTGTTGTGATTTTCAGGGCCGGAGCACGCGAGAATCAAGTGGATAGAGGAAACGAACTTCGGAAGTAATGCGAGCTCGAGATTTGGGAAGGAAAGCGAAAGTTGATGGATCAAGTGCTAGAGAGGCTCAAGAGAAGATGATACGAGTGTTGAGGCATGAGGAGTGCTCAAAATGGAGGATTGAATGAAGAAACGATGCACTGGAAGTGATTCGGAAGCAAGAGGAACAAGTGGGAAGAAGATGGAAAAATTTGATGAAGCAACTAGGTCGCACGACCTAATAGTAGGTCGCACGACCTAGTTGGAGATTTCAGCGAGTTTCAGTAGGTCACACGACCTACTATACAGGTCGCACGACCTGTTCTGGGCAGCACAGTAGGTCGCACGACCTCTTTAACTAGGTCACACGACCTAGTTCGGGCAGAATTTGTTTTGTAACTTTTTGGGGTTGCTTTGTAATTACTCCTAACTTGTTCTAAACATTGGGAGAACGTATTAGACTTGGTTAGGGCATGTTTTTGGGGATTATCATGTACTCTATCACGTTGAAGAGAGTTGGAGCTTAGGAGACGATCAAGGAAGCTTGGAATCATTCGTTTGACCTCTAAAACTCCGTTTCTTCTCTATTTTTGTTATTTGATCACGAAACTTTGTACGTGAATCATGTTTTTGAACTTTTCTAAGGGTATCTCGTAGGGAGCTAGGGTTTAATCACGATATTTGTGATTTATGGATTTGATTTCATGCTTTTGGCTTAATTGATGAACTTTTTATCTAGCTATGTGTATTTTATGTGTTTAATTCATCTTTGCTATCAATAGACGTATTGTTAGGATAGAGCTAGGTTATGAATGTTAGAGACATCAATATTCATTGCCCGAAAAATTGAAATATACACTAGCCGTTTCTAGGGTTGAGAAATCTTGCTAGTTAGCTAGAACAAAGAGTAGAAGAATTCTCGTAATGTGTGTTTAAACTCAATTAGGCTAGAGAAATCAGTTTTTTAATAGTTTAAACATAGGAGTTGGTTGAGACATCTTCAACGTAATTGTGCTCGTTTAGCTAGATAAATGTTAATCGTGTTAACAAAACATAAATCCAATATCGTGTGAAATACCTAGTGACCGTAGAGATATCCTGACTTTTCCTAACTTTGAGAAATTGTATAATCGTTCATCTTTATTAATCGTGAAGCAATTCAATTGATTAATTGAGACACTCGTTTTTAATTTTAGTAGGATCAATAGAACAAAACAACTGCGCTTTGCCCACATAAAGAACAAATTTAATAGCTAGTTTACGACGAAGTCTCTTGGGTTCGACAACCCGGATTTCCGGAATTTATTACTACACACGACAGCTGTACACTTGCAGTTGGAGCGTGTCAGAAGCTACAGCGTAGCAAGTTCCCTAAGGTGGTTCATAGAACGAAAGGTACTCTTGATTTCTTGATTATATCCATTCGGACTGCTGGGGTCCACCTCGAGTTGAGGCGATTGGCGGGTACAGGTATTTTCTGAGCATCATAGACGACTACTCCAGGATGACTTGGATATTCGTTATGAAGCACAAGAGTGAAGCCTTCGCAAGATTCAAGGAGTGGAAGACACTAGTAAAGAATCATGTGGGAAAGAAGGTGAAGAGGCTGCGCACGGACAACGGCTTAGAGTTCTGTTCATCAGAGTTTGATGGATTCTACAAGGATCAGGGATTAGCACGCCATCGCACGTTCGGCACACACCGCAGCAGAGCGGTGTAACCGAGAGAATGAATCAGACACTTTTAGCAAAAGCAAGGTGCATGCTTTTGAATGCAGGTCTTTCTAGAGGTTTCTGGGGAGAGGCAGTTTCCATGGCATGCTAGAACCAAGAGCTAAGAATGGATGCAAGATTCTTATGGAAGTCTGGTCCGGTAAAGCAGTGGATTACTCGGATTTGAGAGTTTTTGGTTGTGTTGCCTATTATCACGTTGATGATGACAAACTAGAACCAAGAGCTAAGAAGGGAGTATTCATGGGTTTCAGAACAGGTGTGAAGGGATACAAGATATGGGCAGACAACAAGATTATACTTAGCAGAAGTGTAGTCTTTGATGATACTCATATGTTGAAGAATTACGTGGAGGTGGAGCTTGGAGGTGCAAAGAAGAAGGTGGAGGGAGAGTCGGATCCTACTGATCCTAAGGATTCCGAAATCCCTACACCGCCGCCAGAAGCAGAAGAGTCTAATAGTGAGGGTGCGTCTACACCAGAGCAACCGGTTCATCGAAGTATTGCTGAAGGAAGACCATGGAGAGTCATAAAGCCTCCGGCGAGATACAGAGATGATGGTATGGTGGGATATGCATTACAGGTAGCGGAAGAGGTAGAGGACGAGCCATCCTCCTACAAGGTCGCTATATCTAGTTCCGAGTCAGCACAATGGATTGCCGCAATGGGAAAAGAGATGGAGTCTCTTAGCAAGAACTCGACTTGGGAGCTTGTTAAATTTCCAGCGGGAAGGAAGATATTCAGATGCATGTGGGTTTTCAGAAGAAAGGAAGGAACTACATCTGAAGAGGGCGTCAAGTATAAGGCAAGGCTAGTTGCAAGAGGGTTTAGTCAGAAAGAGGGAGTTGAATACAACGAGATCTTCTCACCGGTGGTCAGACATACTTCTATCCGGGTGTTACTAGCTTTAGTGGCACACGACGACCTAGAACTTGAGCAATTGGATGTCAAGATAGCTTTCCTGCACGGAAAGTTGGAGGAGGAAATATAAATGAGCCAACCGGAGGGGTTCCGAATTCCCGGAAGAGAGAAATACGTGTGCAAGCTGAAGAGATCTCTCTACGGACTTAAGCAGTCACCGAGGCAATGGTACAAGAGGCTTGACAGCTTCATGTTGAAGATTTCTTACCACAAGTGCGAGTATGATTGTTGCGTGTATCACAAAGAGTTGCATGGTGGATCACGTATTTATCTAGTTCTATATGTGGATGATATTCCTATTGCAACTCAAACTATCAAGGACATTAGAGAACTGAAGAGGTCCCTTAGCGCGGAATTCAAGATGAAGGATCTGGGAGCTGCTCGGAAAATATTAGGAGTTGAGATCTATAGAGACAGGAAGAAGAAGAAGCTTTTCTTGCCACAGCAGGGATACATCAAGAAGGTCTTGGCAAGATTCGGGATGTTATCAGCTAAAGCTATAGATAATCCTATGGAAACTAATAGCAAGCTAGGAATGTACACCGTTCAGACCGAGGATGAGAAGGAGTTGCATATGCTAGCGTAGTTGGAAGACTCATGTATGCTATGGTCTGCACTCGACCGGACATAGCATTCGCTGTTAGTGCGGTTAGTCGTTTTATGGCTCATCCGGGTAGGGACCATTGGCAGGCGGTGAAGCGCATATTCAGGTACCTTAAGGTGCGTCAGACATTGGCCTATGCTATGGGGCTAGTGAAGAAATCTTGGTAGTTGGTTTCTCGGATGCGGACTATGCAGGGGATATTGACTGTAGAAGATCAATGACAGACTATGTATTTTCTATGTGAGAATCTGTTGTGAGTTGGAAGGCTACGCTACAGCCGACGGTGACTTTGTCCACCACGGAGGCGGAGTATATGGCTCTAACGGAAGCACCAAAGGAGGAAAATTGGCTTAAGGGAATGGTCAATGATCTAGGGCTACTTCAAGATCAGGCGATAGTCTACTGTGATAGCTTGAGTGCGATTTGCTTAACTAAGGACCAGGTTCATCATGAAAGGACCAAGCATATCGACGTCAGGTATCATTTTCTGAGAAACGAGAGCAGGATCAAGGTGAAGAAGGTGGGGACAGCTGACAACCCCGCGGATATGTTCACAAAGCCAGTTCCGGAGATCAAGTTCCAGCATTGTCTGGAATTGCTCAACATCTTGAGCCAGTGAGGCACTTCGGGGCATGTCGGACCCGGTGGGGGTCCAGTGAGTCTCTGTGACTAGAGACATTTGGTGCGGAGAAGACGTAGCTTTATTTACGAGAAGAGGAGCAGCTGCTGTTGACAAGAGAATTCAAGGCAAGGTGGAGATTTGTTAAGGAGGTGCCTTGAAGTCAAAGGCAACTATAGAAACAAATTGGCTTGAGTTGAAAAGTCAAAAGTAGCAAAATATTAAGAATTAATTAGGTAACAATTGAATTAGGAATTGTTTCCATATCAAGATTGGAAACATGGGGCTGACACATGTCATGGAGCTTTAGTATATAAGCACTGCTTAGGCTCCTAGTTTCATATGCAATACAAGTTGTAATTGTTCCTCTTAAGTGAATAAAGAGTGTTTTTCCGCCGTGGAGGTAGTTAGCAAATATTTTTCTAGCAAACCACGTAAAATACTCGTGTTCTTCTTTTATTCGTTCTTCGTTCGTAAGGTGGTTTGTCATAACAGTTTTAATATAGAAATGTATTAATTTAAAAGAAATAAAGGAAAGAGACAAAGAGTGAAATAGTTTCTAAGGTAACTATTATCATTAGACAATGAATGTAACGTGGTTTCTCAGCCATACCATTCATAGCCATCTGCTTCAAATAGACGAGACTGGTAAAAGCCAATATCGGGGTCGAGAAAGGACGAGAAGTTATCATATTCAAGAATGAAGGGAGCTGGACGGGTTGAACTCATTGACGTTATAACACCTGCAAAATATATTATTGAAATCGTCATGATTGATCTAACATTACATATATGCTGAAGGGCAGGAAGGATCTAACACATTCAGATCTACAACATGAATTAAAACGGAATATTCATGTGTTTACATTGTCTTCCTAAGCTCCTTAATGCAGCGGATGATCGTTGTGTTGCTTGCTTTCACGCGTCTCCTCTTTGATCTTGCTCCCACCAATCTAGTGTGAATCTCGAGGACGAACACTGATTTCCACACCACGTTCCACCTCCTTGGATGAAGTTGGAGAGAGACTAGGGTTCTCTACAACTAGTATGAATCTAGACAGAGTAACTTTATTCTCTGGAATAGCAATATAATATGTAGGAGGCTGCCTCCTTATATAGGCAAAACTTCTCCTAAGTTTGCACATAAACCCGTAGGGTTTGAGCCTTAGCTACTAACCCCTCTAGTTTGTGCATTAGTGCAACTAACCCCATAAGGTTACGATAATTACATTGGGCACCCCACATGGGCGCACCAATTGCTAACATCTCCCACTCGCACAGTGGGGTTGCACAATTCATCTAGTCTCCATCAATCTCCAACTTTCTATCATCTACAAAAGAGTATTGTGTGGCCGTGGCGTGTGACCGGTGAGAGTACCTGCATTTCGGGAGATCCGTACACCAAACTCGTATAGCCAGCATGGGAAGGCACCCTCTCGGGAGATCCACATACCAAACTCTTATAGCCAGCGCAGGAAGGCACCCTTAAAACATAAAACAGTGATAATGCTCTCCGTAACTCTCGTATTCCCCAGATTCCTCCGATTGTCATCTCGTGGATCATGAGCACCTGCCATGTCCTGAAGGCCATGCTCCAATGAGTCCACATCTCTTTTATATTTTCATATCCTACATGATCCCATAAGATCTTGCAGGTGGGCCCAATGAAGATAATAAAGAGCGATGCAACGAGAATCTTTCCTTACATACATGTGTCACTCAGATTCGGCTCAGCTGCTTTCCCAGCAGTGTCCGGAAGGCCGAATCATCCATAGCCGTAAGGTGTCACGCCAAAGTAGCACCACCGACCCGTCTCCTCATGACACAGACATAAGTACAAAGGGTATACAGTGTCAATCATCTTTCTATGATCGACGAGGCTCACACGATGAGGAATCCCAGGGACTAATTCTACTCATCACCTCATGGTCACTCATTAGCGCGCGTTATTCAGGGGGGGAATATGCGCCATAGTGTTTAGACTCTGATCAGAGCGCATGTCTTATCCTTGCAAAGGACCACTATTCAGATGACAATCCGGTAGCCCTTATGGCCACCAACCCGAGTGCTGCGACGTCACACTATTGTGAACAATTATCAGCTCTCGCATCTGGCTTTCTCTTCTACACAGACTATACATGGTTCGGGGTAATAACCATGTTCGATTGGCCATAACCAACCTCACCTTGGAACTTGTTTCCAATGCGACAATTGAATCCGTCTGACAGGCTCCTAGCTCTACTGATAGACATCTAGCTCTTATCATAGGCCATATGCTCGTATGATAGGCATCTCTTTATCATATCGTAGGCTTTCAGCGCTTATCGGGATTCTGTCTCATCTTCCGCCACACCCAGACATATCCAGGATATTGCGAAGGCGGTTGCTCGTGTGAGTGAGCCAACCTAGTGTCTGCGTGACATGCTCTAAGCTAGTACAGGAAATGTAACATATCATACACGTATCAAACAACATGCAGCATAAATAACAAATCCATTCCTAATATCCAATCAATCAATGTCTCAAAAACGTCTAATCAGTCTGACACCTAGCTCCATTTGCCTAACCCTATACTCCTAGTATGACCAACAAAAGTAGCCTTAAGAAGAGGCTTGGTCATTGAATCAGCTAACATCTGATTCGTAGGAATATGCTCTAGAGTGATATCTCCCTTAGCTACTACTTCCCTAATGAAGTGGTACTTTATTTCAATATGTTTGGCCTTGATGTGGTATTTCAGATCTTTAGCACAAGCTATGGCCGACATACTATCACAACGAAGCGTTACTGGTCTTGGTTCGTCAACCGCTCCTAAGCTGACCAGAAATCTCTTCAGCCAAACACTCTCCTGCGCTGCCGCGGAGCAGGCAACGTATTCAGCTTCCATGGTTGATAAGGCAGTGCAAGTCTGCTTGCTACTGTGCCATGTGATGGCTCCTCCACCCAGCATGAAGACGTAGCCTGAGGTCGATTTACGTGCGTCTAGGTCCCCACCCCAGTCAGCATCACTGTAGCCAATGAGCCTTAGCTCAGAGCCTCGGTAGCTTAACACGTAATCCTTAGTACCTTTGAGATATCGGAGAATCCTCTTAACAGCCTTCCAGTGTCCAACACCGGGATCAGACTGATATCTGCTAACTAAACCGACAACATGACATATGTCGGGCCTTGTACACATCATTGCGTACATTAAACTTCCGACAGCACTTGCATAGGGTACTTTGGCCATCTGGTCTCTCTCGTGTTGGGTCTTGGGACACATTTCAAGGCTGAGTTTCTCGCCATGTGCAATGGGAGTCTCGAATGGCTTGGAGTCCATCATCTGGAACTGTTCAAGTATCTTCTTGATGTATGTCTCTTGAGACAAGCCAAGAAGCCTCTTAGAGCGGTTCCTTAGGATCTTTATCCCAAGGATGTAACTCGCTTCTCCAATATCCTTCATTGAAAAAAGAGAGGATAACCACCCTTTGGTAGTTCCGAGCATTCCTTTATCATTGCTGGCTAGTAGTATGTCATCTACATATAATGACAGTATCATGAACTTCTTTCCGGAACGTCTGACATACACACAGTGGTCCTCATCAACCATTGTGAAGCCATATGCTACAATGTCTTGATGGAATTTCAAATACCACTGTCTAGAGGACTGCTTCAGTCCATATATGGACTTAATCAGTTTGCACACTTTGTGCTCTTGACCTTTCTTCTCAAAACCTTCCGGTTGAGCCATATAGATCTCCTCATCTAGTTCTCCATTGAGAAATGCAGTCTTAACATCCATTTGATGTAGTTCCAAGTCCATGCTAGCCACTATTGCAAGTATGAGGCGAATGGAGGCAATTCTCACAACCGGTGAGAACGTCTCCTCGTAATCCACACCCTGTTGTTGGGTGTAGCCTTTCGCCACTAGCCGGGCCTTATGCCTCTCAAGGCTTCCGTCTGCCTTCCTCTTGACCTTGAAAACCCATTTGTTTCCAATGGCCCTGCGCCCAGGAGGCAAGTCAACTAAATCCCAAACATGATTGGTTTTCATTGACTCCAGTTCTTCTTGTAAAGCAATGTTCCATTCTTTCTTGTCAGGGGATGAGAGAGCCTCGGACAATGTCCTAGGTTCATCATCTTCTTGCGTGGTGACCATCATGGCCTCCCCTTCGATGTCAAATCGTCGACGGGGTACGCTCCCACGAGCGCTCCTACGCAAAGAGGGTTCTTCTTCAGCTTCATCATCATATATGATGGGCTGCTCACTAGGCAAGTCACTCCCACTGTTCTGAAGATCCATAGGGACTGTTCCCTGTAGGTCTGTAGAGAACTGAGAGTCATCCAGTGGTTCCTCCTCTTCGTAGAGAATACCATCTCCACGTGCTTCTCCCTGACTGGGAAAATCTCTCTCGAGAAATTCTACATCTCGCGATTCCATCTCTGTTAGACTACCATCCGGCTGTTGCGCTATGAATACATAACCATTGGAGTGCTCAGAGTACCGTATGAAGATGCACTTCTTTCCTCTAGCACCCAATTTCCCATGGACATGGGAGACGTTACGTACATAGGCGGCCGACCCCCATGGCCTAAGGTGACCCAATTCGGGTTGCCTTTTGGTCCACATCTCATAAGGGGTTGTGGCTACAGACTTGGTGGGCACACGGTTCAGTATGTATGTGGCAGTCATCAATGCATCTCCCCAATAGGAGATAGGCAGATTCGCATTTGCCCTCATACTACGAACCATCTCTAACAGCGTTCTATTCCTTCTTTCCGCTACACCATTTTGCTGCGGTGTGAAGGGAATAGTCAACTGCCTCACTATTCCTTTAGTCTCACAGAGCTCTTTGAATTGCTCAGATAGATATTCACGCCCTCGATCTGTCCTAAGAGCCTTAACTCTTTTGACCAGTTGGTTCTCTACCTCTTGTAGAAATTTTCTGAAGCACCCTAGCGCTTCAGATTTATGTGCCATCAAATACACATAACCAAAACGAGTGTGATCATCTATAAATGTGATGAAATAGCGAGCACCATGTCTAGCTCTAACATTTAATGGACCGCAAACATCAGAATGAATAAGTTGTAAAGGCTCAGTAGCCCTTACTGCTTTACCGAACGGTTTGCGTTTAGCTTTTCCTGCAAAACAAGACTCACATACAGGTAATGATATCTTGGGCATATCTCCAAGTAGGCCTGCCTTGGCCAGCCTGTTCATCCTGTCCAGTCCTATATGTCCCAATCTAGCATGCCATCTAGTGGCATCATCATCACTAGAAGATGTAATATATGAACGAGAATCATAAATATCATCAATGCTAGAACCAACAATGTCTAAATAAAATAAACCACGAGAAATATAACCAGTACCAAAACATGAGTTGCCAACAAACAGTTTGGCAAAACCACCCTAAAAAACAAGTCTAAAATCCAAATCCAAAAGTCTATAAACTGAAACTAAGTTCTTGCGTGCATCAGGAGCGTATAAAACGTCATGAAGAACAAGCGTCTTTCCAGACTTCATCTTCAGCTGATATGTGCCAATTCCCACCACATCAACGAAAGAGTTGTTCCCCATGTACACTCTTCTACTGCCCACTGGTACTCGCCTATAATCCGTGCACGCGTCTCGATCACATGCTAGGTGGTCACTCGCACCTGAATCCAATACCCACACATTAGGGGAATCAGCAATATAAACTTGACTTACAACATAACAGTCAGAGTTTGGATTATAGTGTACCTTTGGCTCGGCGCAGTCACGAGCAAAGTGGCCATATGCCTGGCAGTTATAGCACATAACTTGTCTCATATCCCTTTTGGACCTCTTCCACATTTGACGCTTACTGATCTTGCGGCATGGGCCCATGTGGCCTCCACTCTCGTGCTCCACGATGACTTCCTGACCCTTTGGCACATTTGCCATGGGAGGGCTCTCTACCTGCGATGCTGGACTAGAAGTTCTGGCAAATTCCAGTCTCTTTTCCTCAAACAATAAATATCGTTTTGCATCATCAAATGTCCTTATGTCATCTGATCCTTGCAACACCTTTCTCACGGAATCCCATGAATCTGGTAGAGACATTCTCACAGCCTTTAGCTGTCTCTCATCGGGTACATCATGCCCAGAAGTTATAAGTTCAGTAATATAGAATGATAAGGTCTTTAGGTGCGTATCCATAGAGACATTATCATCCTTCACCGTAGAAGTGAGCATCATCCATAGACATGTCTTTTGGAAGTCGTCTGCAGTTCCGTACAGTCCTAGAATGTCTTCCCAGAGCTTCTTTGCATAATCAATCACAATTGACTCTAGGAGATCAGTCCTCACTAGATCCATCAATTCTAGACATGCTTTCTTGTCATCAACTTCCCATTTCTGGTAAGCCTCAAGATCACGTCTATATGCATCAGTTGGGCCGCCCAGTGGTACCCATGGCTCCATCTTTGCCATATGCAAATGATCAGACAACACTAGCTCAATCATGCGACATATCGCACTTCTGTACCATGCACGGAAGTTGTCTCCCCTTAGAATTATAGCAGATTTAGGAAATAGATTCGTGTTCATCATGACTGAAAAACGAGACAAAATGGATATTAGTTACTAGCTTTGTTTTAGCTCCTAAATAACATGTGACATCGATTAATCTCAATAGTTCCTCACAAGGACTCCACCAAAACCTAGCGTATATCCTAGGAATCAAATCTCATCACTTGTGATTTCCTATCAATTTTAATCATGTCATCATGTGAGCTCTTTTGTTTTAGTTCTTTAGCATGCGAGGTTAAACATATATATCCAATCACACGCAGTTATAACATAAAACAAGCATAAGCATAAATAAATATGCAATGGATGTGGCCCCTAAGGTGCACTCCCACTATTGAGAGAACTTCTTGAGCAAGCCTTGAACTCCATCTCATGCCATCTCGCCTACTTGAGGACTCCAAGCTTGAGGCTCCATTAGACCGTCTAATTGCTCCATGCACCTTGCGCCATAGCTTTTGGTTTGGCCACCTCTCTTGAAGCTTCAATCTTCAATCTCTACTAACTATCTTATTTCTAATAAGAAGTAACCTCATAGAGGCGAGTGGATGAGAAGAGAAGACACTAGAGTATAGAGAGGCACGACACGCAGGCCGTATTTTGATTACATATTCAAAAACCAATACCAAAATCAAAATGTAAAACATCTATGCCACATCCATGCACCAAACACATCCATTCAACCCACAACAGCATGAATAACAATATAATAAAAATACTGGAATTTTCTGGAAATTTCCGGAATTAAGCAATAATTACTGGAAATTAATAAGCAATAATCTAATCAGCTAAAAAGATCGAAAATTGCTCCCTACCACTTAGGGTCTCACCACCTATAGCAAAACGTAGGGAAAAATGACCTAAGTCTCCAGAAAAAATTTGGGCTCAAAACAGTGTGTTTAAGGTCGTCAAACTGCCTCGGAAAGTGTGCTAAACACTAATTAATTAATCTGGAAATTACTAAAATTTTCCGTCAATCCAAAAATTATGAAAAAATATCCACAAAATAGGAAATTTAATTTGGAGTCCCTAGGAAAAAACCGGACGAAAAATGACGGCGGGAGGAGGCCGCACGCGCCCTCACGCGCCGCCGCGCGTGGGCGCGTCCTCCTCCGCCACGCGCCGACGTCGGCCATGTGCCACTTCAGCATGCCACGTGGCATGCCACGTCAGCACCCATGCTGACGTCAGTTGCCACGGCGTCACCCACGTCAGCTGCCACGTCAGCTGACACGTGGCTGCCACGTCATCGCCACGTCAGCCACTTGCTGACGTGGCACCGCCACGTCATCTGTCACGTCATCCCTAGGCCACGTCAGCAGCCGCCGCCAGCCCTTGGGCGCGTGCGGCGCGTGGCGGCGCGTGGCCGCGCGTGGGGGCGGCGTCGGTGGCGCGTGAAGCCCACGCGCCGCCTTCCCGTGCTCCGTTCGCGACGAAATTAATTTTGCCGTGATCGTCTCTTCGTCCTGATCCCGATTATGTGGTCAAAATCCAATTTTAACAAGTTTTTGAAAAACGTGTTCTATTATTGGATCTAGCAGTCCAGATTAATACAGTTCCGAAACTTTGAAAATTCATAACTAATTCACCGTAAATCCAAAAAATATAAAATTTATATATATGGAATCCTCGTGAAAAACCCTACCTAACCATATAGGTTTCGTCTACTGGTTATGAAATTTCAGAAACGCGATTTTTAATACAGGTTCGGGAACGCTTATCGAGGCACGAAAAACAAGCCAATGGCTCTGATACCAATGAAGGGCAGGAAGGATCTAACACATTCAGATCTACAACATGAATTAAAACGGAATATTCATGTGTTTACCTTGTCTTCCTAAGCTCCTTAATGCAGCGGGTGATCGTTTTGTTGCTTGCTTTCACGCGCCTCCTCTTTGATCTTGCTCCCACCAATCTAGTGTGAATCTCGAGGACGAACACTGATTTCCACACCACGTTCCACCTCCTTGGATGAAGTTGGAGAGAGACTAGGGTTCTCTACAACTAGTATGAATCTAGACAGAGTAACTTTATTCTCTGGAATAGCAATATAATATGTAGGAGGCTGCCTCCTTATATAGGCAAAACTTCTCCTAAGTTTGCACATAAACCCCTAGGGTTTGAGCCTTAACTACTAACCCCTCTAGTTTGTGCATTAGTGCAACTAACCCCATAAGGTTACGATAATTACATTGGGCACCCCACATGGGCGCACCAATTGCTAACATATGCAAGCTGATATTTACATCTCACACTAATTTGTGTGTGTGTTGGAACTATAGCCCGTGTCATTCTTTGTTGTTGGTATACGCCAACTGTTTGGTTACATGAGTGTGCCCAACACGACTTGACTATTTTTAACCAGCATTCTCAAGGCAAAACCAAACTGAATATGAGATGCATTTTTTTTGGTAAAAAAAAAATTAGGGGGAGAGGAGGCTGCCCCATTCCAGGCTCAGGACAGACCTTAGACCTCTTTGAGACTGCGAGCAGCGAGACTCGAACCCAAGCCTCGATCTAGTAAGGAGACGAGCCTTACCAACTCAACCAACTCTCATTGGCGAATATGAGATGCCTTCATAGCTGGAGATTGTTGTACATCAGCTAATTAATTGAATGAGTGAATCTATATAAGAAAACACGGATCTGGTTATAAAAGGATGAGCAAAGGAATTCAACAATAGGATCCATGAAGGAACAGACGAATACGTTAGAGAAAAAGGAGATCGACGGGTTAGTGGCAGAGACGAGAGATTATTAACCTTAACCAGTTGATGGCTCAGGAGTCGGGAGTATAAATTGCATCTTTTAACTTCCAAGAAAATTTCCCTTTTCTACTTTTTCCTAGTAACATAACACCATCTTCATATTCAAAAAAATTATTTTGAATAAACCCAAGAAGTAATGGTGGATTGTATTTTACCCTCGTATGATGAATAGAGGAGGGTATGTTGGACACCTTTTGTCTGAAGATTCATATATGAAATGTTACTTATAATATGATTCTTTCTTTTGAGTAAAAGAGTCTAATTTATTTGACCAATCACGGCTTTGAAGTCCAGTTACATCATTTAACAGAAGTATTCCAGCGCACTTCGGCTCAAACTTTAATCCGGTACTGTACTTGCTCTTGTCTCAAAGCCTTCTGTTAAGACTAAGGGATCAAGCAAGAACAATGCAACGAAACTGAAACAAGAACAAGAACTCTGAGATTTAATATGCTTCACTCGTTGCTAGCTACGTCCACGATCCAAAAATTTGAATATTATTGAGAGAGAAACCCACTTACAACTCACACGCTCGTACTCTTGTTTATGAACGACCTACAACATTTAAATAGACCTAGGACGGACTAAACTTGCACACAAAGTAACTCGGAACATTCCTAAAGCAATAAGGAAACAGACGGAGTTTTTGAGTGTAAACGATATTCTAAAAAGAACTCTGGACTACAGTCACGAGCACCGCACCAAAATTGTCAAAATTTTGTCATCTTCAACTCCAAATTAGTGATTTTGCTATTTATGGTAATAATTGATCTACGAATTTCTCTTTGTAGAAAAGTTCAATTAACATTCCAACAAGAGGGTTGATTTTAGAATATATTGGCCTAGTAGAATATCTTGTTAGTCCATTTTTGCCCTTTTGAGTAATTTTCGTATTTTTAAACTTTCAGACTTTTTTAACGATGTAAGCCTTATGACAAATCAACCTTTTCTCCTTTATCTATAAAATTTCAGTATTCTCATGTTTGAGAATTGTTTCTAATAATTTACGAAGATTGTCATTGGACGTCTTTTATCGCTTCAAGACTGCGTCATACAGTAGGCCGTGCGACCTACTTCCTGACCCTTATGTATTGCAGTCTTCTTCCCAGTCTTCTTCTTGCCCGTTTGATCAATAAATTGATCTTGTTTGGCCGTGGATGTAGCTAGTGTCAAAACTACTGAAAACCACGTGATTGTTGTGTGTTTTTGTTCGTTTCTTTTACATTGTTATTCTCGATACATTTTTTTTTTTGAAATAACGATACATTGGTTATAACACATAATGTAGTTTCAATTTGTGAAAAGATGTATACACGAGAATCGTTAACACATGTGCTTCTAACTTGTCATAGAAATGAATCAAATTGGTAAGAATAACAAAACAAAAAAGAAACTGTCACGCCAAACAACAGGAGGAAGAAACTCCTTTCTCTTTCTTGTTCTCTTCTTCTTTTCACTAAAATGCAAACAACATGAAGACATTATTAAAATCTAAGAGGCATTTAACTGCATCTGCTGCAAGGTGAAATGGTTGTATAGTAGCTCCATTGAGGATATATACGATCAAATGTCATATCAAAGTCAAAGACTATGAGATGGCTGATAATGCTCAGCAGGCGGTGAGGACGTCTAGTAATATGGTGGTGGTGGTGGGGCTGACGGAGATGGTGGTGGCGGACTCCGATGAGGATTGCTGGCACAAAATACATAATAAAGGGGAGGTGGTGGTGGCGGGGTTGGAGATAGTGGTGGTGGAGAGTTGTAGACATACGGATTAGGTAGTGGTGGCGGAGGCGGAGGCTGGTTGTAACACACGGGTATATAATGGATAGGTGGTGGTGGCACGGAGTTGTAGACATCAGGAGGTGGAGGTGGAGGTGATCGAGATAATTGTGGTTTAAAGTTGAAGATATACGGATATGGGGCTGGTGGAGATGGTGGTGGCAGAGGCTTGTAGTAAAATGGTGGTGGCGGGAATTTGTATACATCAGAAGGAGGGGGAGATGGAGTTAGTAGTGGCGGAGAGTTGTAGACATTCGAAGGTGGGGCTGATGGAGATGGTGGTGGCGGAGGCTTTGGCAGTAGCATAGTGCGAGATGGTGGTGGCGGGATTTTGTAGACATCAGAAGGTGGGGGTGATGGGGATAGTAGTGGTTGAGATTTGTAGACAAACGGAGGTGGGGGAGATGAAGATGGTGGTGGCGGGGAGTCAAAGACATAAGGAGGTGGGGGTGATTGAGATTGTGGTGGTGGATAGTTGTACGCATAAGGAGATTGGGGTGATGGAGTTAGTGGTAGTGGGGATTCGTAGGCATAAGGAGATGTTGGTGATGGAGTTGGTGGTGGTGGAGAGTTGTAGACATAAGCCGGCAGAGGTGATGGAGATGTTGGTGTTGGGGATTTGTAGATATGAGGAGGTGGCGCAGATGTTGGGGGTGGTTGGGATTCATAGACATTATGAGGTGCTGGTAATGGAGATTGTAATGGTGGGAATTGGTAGACATACGGAGGTGGGGGTGATGGAGATGGTGGCGGCGGGGATTCATAGGCGTATGGAGGTGGGGGTGATGGAGAAGGAGGTGGCGGAGAGTTGTTAACATAGGGAGGTGGGGGTGATGGAGAAGGAGGTGGCGGAGAGTTGTTAACATAGGGAGGTGGGGGTGATGGAGATGGTGGGGGTGGAGAGTTGTAAACATAGGGAGGTGGGGGTGTTGGAGATGGAGGTAGTGGAGAGTTGTAAACAGAGGGAGGTGGGGGTGACGGAGGTGGTGGTGGTGGAGAGTTGTAAACAGAAGGAGGTGGGGGTGACGGAGATGGTGGCGGTGGTGGTGGAGAATTGTAGACATAGGGAGGCGGGGGTGATGGAGATGGTAATGGTGGGGATTCATAGACATATGGAGGTGGGGGCGATGGATATGATGGTGGTGGCGGGGATTCGTAGGCATACGGAGGTGGGGGTGATGAAGAGGGCGGTGGAGAGTTGTAAACATAGGGAGGCGGGGGTGTTGGAGATGGTGGTGGCGGAGAGTTGTAGACATAGGGAGGTGGTGGTGGAGACTTGTATACATACGGAGGTGGGGGTGATGGAGATGGTGGTGGTGGAGAGCTGTTGTCATATGGAGGTGGGGGTGAGGGAGAAGGTATTGGTGGAGATTTGTAAACATATGGAGGTGGTGGTGACGGAGATGGTGGTGGTGGGGACTTGTAGATGTATGGAGGTGGGGGTGATGGCGATGGTTGTGGTGGAGACTTGTAGACATAGGGAGGTGGGGGTGATGGGGATGGTGGTGGTGGAGAGTTGTAGACATAAGGAGGTGGAGGTGATGGATATGATGGTGGTGGAGAGTTGTATATGTATGGAGGTGGGGGTGATGGATATGGTGGTGGTGGAGAGTTGTATATGTACGGAGGTGGGGGTGACGGAGATGGTAGCGGCAATTCCTTGTTAAGGCCTGGGGGTAGTTTGTGTGAATGAGATGGATGCTCATCCTTGGAGGAAAGACGCCGTGGTAAAGTGTGCGTGTAAGGGGTATAAGCAGATACACTGGTTGCTACAAGGAAAATTGCCACGGCATAAACTGCCAGAGGGCATTGCCGGCCTGGCTTTGTCCGACTCCTCATCGCCGGTGAACTCAAAAACTAGCTGCTTGCTGGAAGAGAAGATGAGATTGAATGGTTGATTAGTGTGTTGTAGAATAAGGGAGATCATCAGCTCTTATATGCTAACTCAGGGTATGATGTTTAAGGAATTACATTAAATTGTTTAGTGAAACAATTGGAAATTAGTGGATTAATCGCTTCCACGACGACTAACTACTGTATAGTGGAAATTAGTTAAGCTGTGGACTAGATTTGTTCTTGAAGAACAGTAGTTAGTTCACAAAAAAATGAACAAGTGGTCGAGTTCGATTGAACTTATGCACCCAAGTAATGTAGTGGTGATGCACCATGGCAATTGACCTTTCACCTATTGCTGAACATGAATAGTTTCTTAGAAGGGTCGTGCCTTCTTTTCTCGTGCATTTTGAGGAGATTATTTGAGTACCAAACCAATATAAATTGTGCTAGTTGTTTTGTAATAAGTTCAATCGACTCGACAACTCTTAGTATGTTTTTAGAACTTTTGAGTTTTGACATAAAACTCTTCTGCAGTATCGTGTCGCTGACACATAACTACCAACAATATTGATTTTTGTCAGAAAACCATCTTGCAGTTGCACTTTTACCGACATCGCGCACCATTTTCAAACATCACTTTAACTGACACTTAAGTACAAGCAGTTTCAGTAAAATAGTGTGTGATGTCGGTAAAAGTGAAACTGAGATTAGTTTTCTGACACAATCAATACTGCTGGTACCTAAGTATCAGCGAGACGATACTACAGGGGTATTCTGTCAAAAGTTCATGATTTTATTAGTCAAATTATTAGTCGACTCGAATCCTAACCCTAGCATAGGACGCATGGAAGACATCGAATCCTAATCCTAGATCGAATCTTGTCTTGTTCTCTCATCACCTGTATGGCGGATCAGGGAAGCCAGCCGGTGGATCTCTCCATCGTCCCAACCATCGAGAATGTGGTATCAACTGTGAATTTGGACTGCAAGTTGGATCTCAAGGCCATTGCGCATAAAGCAAGGAATGCCGAATACAACCCTAAGCGTATCGATGCAGTCGTTATGAGAATCAGAGATCCAAAAACAACCGCAGTGATATTCTCTTCCGGGACAATGGTTTGTACCGGAGCAAAAAGCGAATATCAGTCGAAATTGGCGGCGCGAAAGCACGCTCGAATCATACAGAAGCTTGGTTTCCCAGTGAAATTTAAGGGTTTCAAGATCCAGAATATTGTAGGTTCCTGTGATGTCAGGTTTTCAATCAAATTGGATGAGTTGGCCTACGCCCACGGTGCCTTTTCAAGGTATGAAGCTGAAATCTTCCCTGGACTGATTTATCGGATGAAACATCCCAAGATTGTTTTGAATATTTTTAAGTCTGGGAAAGTAGTTCTCACTGGAGCTAAGGTGAGAGAGGAGATGTATACTGCGTTTGAGAACATATACCCTGTTCTGACAAAGTTTAGAAGATTCTAATACGAAGGGCGACTAACCTCCGGTGCAAGCGATTGAACTGCAAGATCAATTAGGTTTCGCTGTAAATTACTGGTATTCAAGCTTCAGCACTGAGTGGTTCTCTCTCAATATTTTCTTTTCAATTTATGTTTTAGAATTATTTAGAAAATAGATTAATTAGGGTATCTGATATTATATCCTCGTTTCAATTGAGTATTCTCCAATGTAGATTATTGACATACTTGAATAATACAGTTTCTTACTTTCTTTATCATGGTATCAGAGTCTGTATGCTCTGTCCCTTCGGGGACATCCGATAAAAAAAAGACTGTATGCTCTGGGTGGCCTAAAATATTTCTACTTCCTAGCGGGTGGGGGCACTGAGTCGCCCGCCGAGTTTTGCCGCTGGCATTGTCGTCCGCCAGACTCCTATAGTTACTTCTTTCTGATGCCTTTGTTCCAGAGGATTAATCTTAATCATTGTTGTTGGAATGATTCAAAAATATTAGCAGAAATGAAGATAAAATTAGCAGAATTGAAGATGAGATGTTGAAGCCAAAAGAATGTTGCTGATTTGTTGTTGTTTCTCAAAGACAAGATCAAAGTCTTATGCAAAAACCTTTCAAAGGGGTATTTATGCATTTTCCTAGAATTTGACAAAACCCAGAAACTAGTAATCTTGTGCCTTTTTTGTCATTTGTTGAAGTTATGTGGCTGTTGTGTAACTCCTCTAGACTTACTTGTAATAGTGGCCAAATGATCTGGGCCTTAGTGTACTTTCTCACAAGCCTTGAACGGCTGTGATGAAATCTTGTGATCCAACGGTCCAAAATAAGACCGTTGGATATCCGGGTATAAAACCCTGCTGTAACAGCTAGGGTTCATTCATGTGTTCTTCCCCTTCTTCGTCTCCAGAAAATGAAGGGTTACTCTGTCAAAATTTTCTCTGAAATCTCAATGAAATTGTTCTATCTTTGATTTACTTGTTTGATCTTTTCTGGAATCATTCGATTCCTTTCATGGTATCAGAGCCATGGCTCTTTCTACAAATCAATCTCAGGGTTCTTCAAATCCCTTCTATCTTCTTTCACAAGTTCATAACCTAGTTCCATTCAAGTTGGATAACACTAATTATGTTATCTGGCGTTATCAAATCTCTACACTCCTCAAAACACAATCCCTCTTTGGTTTTGTTGATGGTTCTCGGGAGTGTCCGTTCGAGTTCCTGACCGACGGTGATGGAACAGTCACCGCAAATCGCAATCCAGACTACGACGCTTGGGTCACTCAAGACCAAATCGTTCTCTCTCTGCTCACAGCAACTCTCTCTCAAGAGGCCTTGGTTCAGGTGGTTGGTAAGCCCTTCTCTCGTGATGTTTGGGTTTCTTTGGAGAACAGGTACTCCTCTCTTACTAGATCTAATATCATGCAATTAAGATCTGAGCTGCAAACTATTAGAAAGAAGTCTGATTATGTTGATGTCTACATGCAAAAGTTGAAAACCCTAAGAGATAATTATCTTCTGCTATGGTGAATACTGATGATCAAGACATGATTCTTTATGCTTTACATGGCCTGCCTCCTGAGTATAACTCTTTTAGATCTGGTTTGCGTGTCTCTATGTCTGTTTCACCTGATAAAATTAATTTTGAAGAGCTGCATGTTCTGTTAAAGGCTGAAGAACAAATGATTGAGTCACAATCTATCTTGGGAAATGAATTGACTGGGTCTGCTGCTTATGTCTCTAACATGTTTAATGGTGGAAGAGGAAAAGGAAATGGGTATGATAACAACAAGAATCAAGGAAATGGTTATGGTAGAGGTCAAGGAACAACTATAATGATCAAAACTCTAAGTTCAATCAAGTTTCTGGTTATCAAAGTCCAAATCCTAGTCAACCCTAATTATCAAGGTCAAACTTATACTCACAACTACCCCTCTGGAAGAGGAAACACTAATGGGGGAAGAACTCATGACTCTTCTAGAGGTGGTAGAGGGTATAACAGAGGGGGAGGTCAATCTAAGAACAAGGGTCCTAGCTTTGATAGCAATGGAAACCCTATCAATTGCCAAATCTGTGGTATGGATTATCACTCTGCAGTTGACTGTTGGCATAGATTGGACTTTGCTTAACAAGGTAAGAAACCTCCACCTCAGCTGTCTGCTATGACAAATGTTGCTGCTCCTACTATGAATGTCAATCAAGAAAATCATCCTCAGAACAATGTTTCTGCACCTGTCACTGGTTATCAACCTCAAATCAATGCTTTCAATGCTAGCCTTCTTGGACCAACACCTAGCATTAATCCAAATTATTGGTTGACTGACACTGGTGCAAACAATCACATGACTGCTGAATTCAATAATCTCTCTCTGGCTTCTCCTTATCATGGTAGTGACAAGGTTGCTGTTGGAAATGGTCACACTCTTCCTATCTCACATTCTGGTACTACCATTCTTAACACACCTTCTCATTCTTTTACATTAAACAATACCTTACATGTTCCAAATCTTTCAACAAACCTCATTTCAGTTTACCAACTTTGCAAACAACATAATTGTTTCTTTTACTTTGATGCTGAGAAGTTTTATATTCGGGACAAACTTCAGGGCACAATCCTCTACCAAGGATTGAGTGAGCATGGCCTATACCCTATACACACACAACCTTTCTCTACAGCTTTTCAAGACAAAGACACAATACAAGCTCACTTAGGAAAACTCTGAAGTCTCCCCTCTGGCATGCTAGACTGGGACATCCTTCAGAAGACACTTTAAGACTTATATTTATTTCTTCTTCTCATATGTGTAAAGACCTTAAAGTTTCTGACATTTCTTCTCATTCTGTTTGTGAAAATTGCTTGCTTGGTAAAATGACTAAACTGCCCTATAAGTCCTTGTAGATACTGCTTTCTGAGCTGACAGATCTTGGCCACGTGGCAACCATCCAGCACACCATATTGTGCTCCACACACACTGGATCACCAGCCGAGCTGATCCATGTGGGGGCTGTGAGACAGAGCCCTCGCATACCACTGCACGGGACTTGTAGGGACTTTGTGGTTTGGAGGCTAGAGTAAGCCCTGTCGCGTGCGAGCCAAGCCCGCGCGCGACCTTTAGTAACTGTTTTGAGAGATTTATGGCACGAGCTCCATAAACCCGGTCAATCCGGTCAAACCCGGTCAACCTCGTAACGGTTCCGGTATTCGCGCACCACGTGCTGTAACGGTCCCTATATACTCGGACGAACATGCCGTTATGGTTAAGCTAATTAAGCCGCCATTAATGGGCGCATTAACCACACTACAACTGTCATGTTCTCCAGTATATATAGATCGTCAACCTTTCCATACAAAGGAGGACACACTTGCCATACGCGGAAGCTCTGCCAAACCTCTGTCTCTCTCTCAGACATTGCTACTGCCTTACTCTCTCCCTACACACAACCCCTCTCTTCCTGTGCGATCCCTGATCCACTACATACGGTGTACACGGAAGTCTCCCCGCCGGAATCTCTTGTGCACATTTTGGTGAACCCGACGTGAACTTACCAACAAAAGCAACCATGTCTCAGGAGGATGATGTCAGCAACAGATCGCCTTCCACCGAAGCACCATCGGGAGACGAGACCCTCCGTACTCCTACGACTCCCGGCGAGACACCGACGCTAGAGTCTTTGGACGCCACTGTTGAGGGTCAGGCGAAAGCTCTCAAGGCTCAGTCTGCGCAACTAGAACGGATCTTGGCCGTTCTGGGCAATCTTGCGCCAAACCCTTCATCAGCCACAGCTGTCCCTCAAGGAGGAGGAGCCCCTACTGCTCCAGGATTGGGAGCGTCAACCACACCTCCCAACCCCAATCTGCAGACTCCACCGGCGACTACGCAGCTTCCGTCGGTTCAAGGGTCAACGGCTCAGATGTTGCCTCTTTCTGCTCACACTCCTCAGCCCTCGGCTTTGGCGTCTAACCCAACTCTGCAGTACCCTTTGCCTCCCCCAACGGCGATCTGGGGGAACACGGGTAGTCAGTATGCTCCCAATCCTCCGACGGCGTATGTGTCGCCCCCGCCTGCGGCAACCCCTCCGTCAACTACCGAAGGGAGCATTCCTGAATGCATGACGTCTCTGCAGAAGCACGTGGACACTATTCTGGCTCATCAGTCATTCGCGGATACCATTATCCCGAAGTTAGACAACGATCCACCTATTCCACGAGAGATCTATCTCATGCCTAACCCGGCAGGGTACAAGGCTCTAAATGGGATAAGTTTGAGGATGTCAATGGAAACGCTCATGAGCACGTCATGCGTTTCATTGATGTCATGGGTCCGTACGGAGCTGATCCCAAGCTGCTGATGCGAGAGTTCCCAAAATCTCTAGGGAACGTAGCATACAAATGGTATCGAACATTGGAAGCCGGATCCGTGAAGACTTGGGACGACATGGTCCAGAAGTTCTATACCAAGTTCTTCCAGATGGAAGAAAAGGTGACGATGATCCATCTCTCGCGGATGTATCAGAAGCGCGAGGAGGACGGCATCACTTTCATCAAGAAATTCAGGGCGAAGTCCTTGGAGTGCAAAGATCCGATGCCCGAGAGCCGGCTCGTAGAGATATGCCTGCAATGCATGCGAGATGAATACAAAGGTATGCTCATCAATTTGCAAACACCTACGTTTTCAAAGCTAATCGAATGCACGAAGAACATCGAGCCTATAGTCGAGAGACAGAAAAAGAAGAGCGCTCCGGAGCGACCTTCGAGCGGCACTACTTATAAGATCGGGAGATTTAGCTACAAGAGGGGACGCGAAGCTGAGGTCAATACAGTTTCGCCCCAGAAGCAAGCGAAGGTTGCGAACTTCGATGTACCGCCTCTGCCATGCTCAGTAGAGGAAGCAAGCGACCTCTGCAGACAGTGGCGCAAGGACGGCGTCCTGCCACCGCTCGAGAAAACACCCTCCAAGGAGATGGTGAGGGACCCTAAGTGGTGCGAGTACCATGGCAAGGTCATGCACCCCACAGCGGAATGTAAAAAGCTCAGGTTTACATTCGACCAGAAGATGAAGAACGGCGAGCTAATCGTCAGTGATCACAGAAAGGACGTGCGCAACAACCCACTTCCTGCTCACGTGGAGCAGGGCCCGAAAGGCAAAGAGGTCGCCATGATCTCGATTGTTGACTTGGAAGAAGTCCCAGAGGATGGTCTACCCATCGTTGCCGAGGTCCATGAAGACGAAGACTACAGCATGAACACGGAGGATGAACCTGCCGACCGGATGGAAGGGTCGCACGGCTTCAGCAGATTCTTCGACGAGATGAACTTCTCCGAGAAGTGCCGGACAGATACGACGAAAGCGATCTTGAGGATAGCGGAGGACTACGAGGAGGACCTCGTAATCTCCAACGGGAAAGTCATCAGGGCATCCCGCTCTACAGAAAAGATTATGACCTTTTCTGCCAGCGAAAAGAAGACGGATGCGAGCCACCAAAGACCTCTGTACGTGACCGCCATCATCAATGGCGTCGAGTTCAAACGGGCGTTCGTCGATGGAGGAGCAGCGGTCAACGTCGTTTCGCTCCACACACTGAAGCTAGCAGGGATCCCCGAGCAGAAGATCGTCAGACGTTCATCTCCGCTTATGGGATTCGGAAGCGACTCTAGAATGACGATCGGATGGATCCGCCTGGGCGTTCAGATTGGCAAAATCAAGTGCTCAGCAAAGTTCTATGTCATAGACGCGAACACCACATACCACATGATCATAGGTCGAGCCTGGATTCATCGCTTCGACGCAGTCCCTTCAACGGCTCACCAGGTTATGAAAGCTATCTGGAACGTCAGAATAGTTGAGATACCGGCTTCGACGAACCCGTTCAACTTGGACGAAGCACATCTCAGCGAGGCGGTGTGGTTCACTGAGATGGCGGACGAGCAAACACCTGGACCATTCAACCCTATTCCTTTGCCTCTCTGGGAGGACATCAAGGACCAGTCACCTGCGGGAGTAATGGTGACAAGGGAAGATGCCAAGGAAAAGCCGCCTACACGCGAAGAGGTGCCGCGTATCGCATATCATCGAAAGAATGTGTATACTCTGAAGAGAATCGCAAAGCATGACCCCGAAGGCAAGGAGATAGAGAGCTTCTACGCCAATGGGAAGAAATGCTATCGCATATGAAGGTGCGCGGGGATGTCCTCACGCGGGCATGGGGATATCCCTGGGCAAATCAATCAGATCGAGCAAATTGCGCTGACGGAAGAGCCAACACAGGGCGCTCCAGACGAGAAACTCAAAGAAGCACCTGAATGCATGGAAGACAGGCCCAGACCACAAAAGCAAGAGCTAAAGGAAGTGTTCCTCAGCCCGAACGAGGAAAAGAAAAGGCCAGTCTTTCTAAGTGCGGACCTCACAAGCGAAGAGGAGCAAGGACTGCTACAACTCCTAACTGAATACAAGGATGTGTTCGCATGGGAATATGATGAGATGCCAGGACTGGATACAAGCATCACCATGCACCGTTTAGACATCATCCCGGGGTCTAAACCGGTAAAGCAGAGCACGAGGAGCTTCAGACCGGAGCTTAACGTGAAAATCAAGCAGGATATTGTCAAACTCCTGGATGCCAAATTCATAGAGCCGAATCATCATCCCACATGGCTGGCCAATATCGTGCTTGTAGTGAAAAAGAACAGACAGCTCCGCATCTGCGTGGACTTCCGAGGTCTCAATCGCTTCTGCCCCAAGGACGATTTCCCACTGCCTAACATCGATTTGCTTATCGATTCAACAGCAGGCCACCGCATGTTCAGTTTCATGGACGGCTTCAGCGGGTACAATCAAATCAAGATGGATCCCGAAGACGCGCGGAAAACTGCATTCATCACTCCGGTGGGAGTGTTCAATTACACCGTAATGCCATTCGGTCTCAAAAATGCGGGTGCAACCTATCAGCGGGCCATGATGGCCCTGTTTCACGACATGATGCATAAAGAAGTGGAATTCTATGTGGATGACGTGGTTGTCAAATCCAAGCACGAAGCAGACCACCTCGCAGATCTACGAAAGGTGTTCAGTAGATGCAGATGTTTTCAACTGAAGATGAATCCCATGAAGTGCGCATTCGGGGTAACATCAGGGAAATTCTTGGGATGCGTGGTTCATCGCCAAGGGATCGAGCCTGATCCTGCGAAAGTATCAGCTATCACCAGCATGACACCACCCCATAACCAGAGTACCTTGAAAACATTCTTGGGAAAGCTATCATATCTGCGAAGATTCATCCCGGCGATTGCCGAAATCACCTGCTGTTTTAGTGCTCTCCTCAAGAGAGACGATGCGTACAACTGGGCTCCGGAGCACGAAGCCGCATTCGAAAAACTGAAGGATTTGCTCACGTCCTCAAAAATAATGATCGCACCTCAACTGGGATCGCCGCTTCTGCTATATCTGACATCAACAAGGAGATCTATAGGAGCGCTCTTGGCTCAGGAGCATGAAGGCCAAGAGAGGCCTATCTACTACATCTCTCGCATCGTGCAGCCTGCTGAATCAAGGTACACAGACATCGAACGTCATTGCCTTGCTTTATTCTTTGTGATAGAAAAGTTAAAGCACTATTTCGCATCGCACAAAGTAGTAGTGGTCACCAAGAGCGACCCTATACGATATTTGCTAACTCACACTACTCCGGGCGGGAGATTGGGGAAATGGTACATGACCATTTCTCAATACGATATCACATGCGTGCGACCGCGAGCGATCAAGTCGCAGGCGGTAGCAGATCTGTTGGCACAGTTCCCTGACAACAGCCACGAGCCCGTGATCGAGGAAGAGCTCGAAGGCCCTGAGATCTACGCAATCGACGTGCCCTATTGGACGCTCCACTTTGACGGCTCGTCCACAAGGAAAGGTGGAGGCATTGGGATAGTCTTGACAAAGCCAGATGGGGAAGTCATACAGATGTCCGCAAAGCTCAACTTCGCAGTCACAAACAACGAAGCGGAATACGAGGCTCTCATCGCGGGGCTCCGTGCGGTGAAAGCTTTGGAAGTAAGCAACTTAACGGTCATGGGAGATTTCAAGCTGATTGTTAAGCAAGCCTCGGGCGAATATGGTTTGAAGGAGATCAACCTCCTGTCTTACCGCACCCTAGTACAAAAGCTGATGCAGCAATTCTGCGATGTGAAGTACGAGCACAAGCCCCGAGCAGACGACAGACATGCGGACGCCTTGGCAACCTTGGGATCTAAGGTCAGCACTGACAAATGCCCCGCAAAGATCTCTATTGAAGTGCGAACGTCGTCGGCATTGACAGAGGATGCGTGCGACGACGAACACATGGATGACGCAGACTGGTGGAAAGCAATCCTGCAAGCTATTGCGGAAGGCACAAGCAGTGAAAGCTGGGCACTCACAAAAGGGTACTGCATACATGACAACACCCTTTATTACAAGGGTCCTGGCGGAATACTCATGCGATGCGTCTCCGAGCGAGAAGGACAACTTTTGTTAGAAAAGATTCACCAACACGCTTGCGGAGAAAGCGAGGTGTCAATCTACAGGAAGGCTCAGAGATATGGCATTCATTGGCCAGACATGTCAACAGCCGCAGCCCTGATACAAGGAAAGTGCGAGAGTTGCGCACTAATCAAAGATTCTCTACTCATCGCCCTAACCGATGACGACACGGACTGGAGGAAGCCACTATTTGACTTCCTCACACAGGGCACCGTGCCCGAATCAAGAAAAGAAGCCGAGAAATTGAAAAGGAAAGCGTCTCGATATGTGGTACAGGAAAACCTACTTTGGCGAAGAGGTCACGAGGGCAACTTGCTGCGATGTCTAGACGGCAGAGAAGCACAAGAAGTCATGGACCTTTCTCATCAGGTGGAACACCAAGGAGGTGCGAAATTATGCAGACAGCTCCTCTCAATCGGTTATTTCTGGCCCACGATGGAGGTCGATTGCCGCACCAAAGTGCGACGCTGCCAGGAGTGCCAATTCAAAGGGAACCTAGTGCACGCTCCTGCCGTGGATCTACATGCATTAGGGACGCCATGGCCATTTCACACATGGGCTCTGGACTTCATCGGTCCCATACGACCGACGTCGCACGGAAACCATTTCATTCTCACCGCGACTGAGCTATTCACCAAGTGGGTGGAAGCAATACCACTGAAGACGGCAAATGCGCTGGCTGCGGTCAACTTCATCCAGGAAAGCATCATATGCAGGTTCGGAATCCCGAACACCATTCTTTCAGATAACGGTACTCCTTTTGTTAATCGCCAGGTAGCTGCGAAATTAGCGGAGTACAATATCAGGCAGATTTGCTCTACCCCTTATTACTCAAAGGGAAATGGACAAGCCGAAGCGACCAACAAAACGCCGTTGAGAATTTTGAGCAAGATGGTCGCAGATGACCACAAGAAGTGGGCCGACTCTCTAAGCATAGCTCTGTGGGCTTACCGAACTTCTCCAAGGACACCAACGGGGGCCTCGCCATTTCTACTATGTTATGGGGCCGAAGCTGTAGTACCTGCGGAGGTCAGAGTCAATTCGGCAAGGCTGGCCTTCCATGCACTCTATAAAAATCAACGCGATCACGACTTAGTCTTGCTAGAAAAAAAGCGAGAACAAGCCAAAAGGACCAACAAGCGGTACCAGGAAAGAATCGCTCGCGCCTACAATAAGACGGTCCAGCGAAGAGATTTCGCAGTCGGAGACTTGGTCTTGCGCGCATCTGATCACTGTATGCGAGAAGCGACTCACCCGAAGTTCGCAGCCAATTGGGAAGGACCCTTCGAAGTCACAGAAGTCTTTGACAGTGGCTATTGCAGCATACGAAGGTTGCACGGCACAACCTCAACTCCGAGTTCAGTCAACATGCGCTGGATTAAGAAGTACTATCCCTGACTTCTCTCATTTCATGCGTTTTATTATAACGTCGCTTGATATCTTGTATGGCTACGATGTACACAATCTCCTCTCCCATATGAGAGGATTGTAATCCCATCTCTCCCATATGAGAGCGTTATAATAAAAGAATTCTCCCAAATGAGAAGTTCACATTTCTAGCTGTCAATTTTACTTTATTTCAGTTTGTTATAGCTGTTAACAGTGAGTCATCCGCTACAATAACAATCCGCGAATGCGATCTTAATTGATCATCTAAGCCTATCTCTTACGATAGCAGCCTATGCAAATGCGATCTTAATTGATCATCTAAGCCTATCTCTTACGATAGCAGCCTGTGCAAATGCGATCTTAATTGATCATCTAAGCCTATCTCTTACGGTAGCAGCCTGTGCAAATGCGATCTTAATTGATCATCTAAGCCTATCTCTTACGATAGCAGCCTGTGCAAATGCGATCTTAACTGATCATCTAAGCCTATCTCTTACGATAGCAGCCTCTGCAAATGCGATCTTAATCGATCATCTAAGCCTATCTCTTACGATAGCAGCCTATGCAAATGCGATCTTAATTGATCATATAAAGCCTATCTGTCACGATAGCAGCCTATGCAAATGCGATCTTAATTGATCATAAAAGCCTATCTGTTACGATAGCAACACATGCCAAATGCGATCTTAATTGATCTTTCAAGCCTATCTGTTGCGATAGCAGCCTACGCAAAAATGATCTTAGTTGATCTTCTAAAGTCTATCTGTTACGATAGCAACTCATGCGCAAAATGATCTTATTTGATCTTCTAAAAGCCTATCTATTGCGATAGCAGCTCATGCGAAAAAAGATCCCAATCGATCTTCTAGTAAAGCCTATCTGCCATGATAGCAACTCGCACAATTTAACGATCTTAATTGATCTGCTAAAGACTCTCTACTCGATAGCAATATTGTGAAAATAATCTTAAATGATTCACAAAGGCCAATCACAAGCCCATCTGCGAGGATGGCACAGCTGCGAAAATATGATCTCAAACGATCTAGTAAAACATCTGCGAATTCATATAGCAGATCGCAAATGCGAAACCATTACGTAGCATTATGCAAGGCGAAATATGCCGAAACGCATGCGAAGTTGTATTTTGTTGTAAAGAGACAGCAGATAATACAAAAAGCTATTTATCATTATGAGTCAAAAGACTTACAATTTATCTGTCTAGATAGCAGCTTACAAGCGAAAAAGCTCGAATCTAACTACGCAGCCAACATGGCTTACAATACATTCGAAAAGCATGAAGTAACACATTGCGGGAATCCTGACTGCAAAAGGATGAACCTAACGGTCCTAACACCGGCTATGCAATACACAGATCTACGGCCAAAGATCTATAGCAAAAGGGATGCTGCTGCGAAGAGATCAGCTTGTCATTCAATACGTCCCTAGCAGCAACATCTGCGAAATGATACGTCCAAGACCCCAAGGGGTGACAAAAACCTCTGTCTGATCAAGATAGGCACCGGAGGAACTTCCTGTTCCGACATACGCTATCCTGCGAAACAGGGGAAGCAGTCATTCCTCTGGTGATGGATTCCTTGTCATGATAGACAAGGGCATTGGCAAGCCCCCTGAGTTCAAGAACGAAGAGGCAAGAAATCCTCCTTCAGGGATGCTGGAGGAGAATTCCGCCGTTCATTACGAGACGGTAGCAGGGTCACTTCGGCGCTGCACCTCACCGGGAGGCGGCCGGAAACATGACCTGCAAACATAATACACGAAGGAATTTCTTCGAACACACATGAGATATCATCTCCATCTCCTTTATGATGGTTATAAAGAACAATAGGCCTCATAAAGCGGATCTTGGAAACTATTTCTACAGCACAAAGCGCAAACTCAGGATTCACAACTTGAAGTTGCCATGAATCAACGAAAAGCAAGCGTTGAAGCCAGCAGTCGTAATGACTCACGGCAAAGCACATTTTTTGGGATGAAGAACCCAAATAGCAAAGACAGGGCTTATATAGACCCTGTGGAGACTCTTCAGTTGCCAAAGATGAGTCAGCAGAATTCAAAAAGAGGGTAAGTTCAATCACTTACGCCTTGAAAAGCGGTAACAATCAATTACCCTACTAAAGGCTACGACGATTCAGTTGCGTATCCTAATAAATGACGGATGGTCATGATTCGGATGGGCTTCCCAACGAAAGCGTGCTTATCTGCCGAGAAATTAGCGCGAAAATCAAGCAGAGTATCAATTGCTGATGTCATAATCGGATATGCACAGAGATATCCTATCAAATCCCGGAAAGGGCAAAACGGGCAAATTCATTCTTGTTGTTAAAAAAAAGGGGAGAAACCCTAGCAACATTACATTAATGTTTCAAACATTACATTAATGTTTCTGCTATTTTCTTGCTATTTTTCAAAATTCGAAAAGTCAAAGCAAATTCTTGATCAAGGAGTCTTGGGGCTCGAACTGATGGCTCAGCTTCTCTACTTGTTCCACTTCTTGCTTCAATAGCTCGCACCTGGCATTCATCTCATGATAAAGCTTCAGAGCTTCATCAACCTTTAGCTTTTGCTGCTCCACCTTCTGCTTCTCAGCTGCGAGATTTTGGTGGCCGAGTTTCAAAGTTACGGCTGCGCGAATTAGCGTAACTCTGTTCATAAGAAATTTGAAACCCAGTCTGCCCTGGACTTTGGTCAGGAGATTTTCGGCACATGCCACATAGCAATTCAGCACTCTGGACAGAAATGGTCGCAGGCGTAGCCGCAGACAGCTGCTCCAAAATCCAAATGGCTTCAGTAAGAAACAGCCTCCTGTCGAAAGGCCCTATCTCCAGAGATCTCACAAACGATTGGGGGTAGGTGAGGCGCATTCGAACCACCCAGTCTACATCGGTTTGCTTCAAACCTGAAGAGACGTCAAAAATAAGTTATGATGTCAAACTCGCAAGAAAAGTGATACCAGAATGCGAACAGTAAAGCTCTGCTTACCAGTTCCTTCCAGAATCTCGTGAAGAGAAGGAATGCGCGCTGCCGAGGTAGTCGAAGACTGTCCTCGCTCCATAGCTCTCCTATCAGTTGCGAGCTCCAATCTCTCGTAGTCAGGAGGAAGAGTGTAGGCCGCACCAGCTGCGACTGCATTCCCAACCTGCGAGCCCCAAAAGCTCCACGCAGGAATAGGTGCCTCTGACTCTGTCATCGCCGGAGGCGGAGGGACAGCCGAAGTCGCTTGGCGAAGGACGCTCTCAGATGCGAAAGCATTAGCAGCACTTGTCCTTACTTCCTCAGCACCAGTATGGACATCTTCATCCATCAGCACAGCATCTGCTTCAGCATCATCGGAAAGTTCGATGACATCCTCGAGAGGCTCACTTGCATGTTCAGCAGCCGCGACATGCTTCTCTGTATGGGGGCTCGGAATCGGAACATAGGATGCAGAAGACTGACTTCTTTGCTCCGGCGCATGTTCCTCAACATTTCCTGCAATACAAAATGCGATGGTATAAGGTAACTCGCATTGAATAATATTTTGCTATCTTTACTTAAAGCTAAGAGCAAGCACCTCCACGCGAAGGTGGGATTGAAGCCTCTTCATACACTAAAGACGAGGAACCATGTCCTATTAGTGTGTCCTCACTAAGCAAGTCTTTAAGAGGGGCGTGACCTGGGATGCGAAGAAACCAGTCATGATCCTGTTTCAAGTTGCTAAGGCCTAGTACATGTGTATCGCTCAAATGATTACCTGAAGGTTCTCCGCATTTGTCTACTAACCAACGGCGGATGTCAGTCTTTGACACACCATGCTTTAACGCACCCACAATAACATCTCTATAAGTTACTGCGAGATTGAAGATCTCACCTTTATCGCCGCCTGCGATTTCCTCAAAGTCTGCTTGAACTTGCTCCAGCGCTGCTGCATCCTCTTCCGGAACCGCATCTTCTTCCTCAGCATGGGGAACCATTTCTTCGGGAAGCTCATCTTCCTCGCTAGCTGGACGCACTAAGTCGTCAACATGCTGCTCTTCGAGGCTTCGCTGTCTTACGCGCTCGAGCTCCTCCTCTTCCCGCTGCCTCCTTCTTTCAGCAGCCTCCGCGGCTGTTTTCCTGGACTCTGCAAGAATGTCCTCGCTTATGGGATCGTCTGGAATGCTAGAATGGGTATCTCTCTTTTGCCTCTTGGCCAAAAGGCCACCAATGGTCTCATCATCATCATCATCTGCGAAGATATGATTGGTTTAAGAAAAGAAGTGCAAAGAAGTTACGATAATGGGAAAGGAAATGCGACGGAGGTACCTCCTGATTCTTCCTCATGCATCACAACTGTTGCTTCTTCTTCTTCATCACTTTCTTGGGGCTCCTGCCTCTCTTCCTCTTCCTCTTGGTTGAACGGAACGAAAGACTCAACTGCGAGCTCTTTCCGCACCTTGCTGGGCATGCGACCTTTGCCTTTGTCCTTGATAGAAAGGGACCTCACTGGAGGAGAAGCTGGAGCACTTCTAGGGGAAGAAATCGTAATTCCCTTTTGCCTAGGTCTCTTCACTCTTGGCGCCGCAGTCGCTGGAGGAGACGGGTCGTCTCCAGGAGGAGACGGAGCCGGAGGATTGTCTATCAGCGAGTCAGCAAAAGCATTCATGACTGCGCGAATCTTTGTTTCGACCTCAGGGTCCATCCTCCATGCTAGCCGGAACGACTGCTTTTGTCTTCTGGTGGCAACAATGGTGTTAACCAATGACTTGGAGCGATCACCAGATGCGAATCTCCGCACATGACACTACAGCAAACAGTACAGAATGAAGGCACCAGCATAAGAAAATCAAAAGGCTTAACGCACGCGAAGAAATTGCTTACCTCAGCAAATGCCTTGCTGTATCTGACGACATGCGTGTCGCCCTTCTTAACTGCGGCGACTTGCTCCTTCAGAATGACATCAGGACACAAATGGTTCTCACGGTCCAACAGTGAGTAGCAACCATACTCAGACTCGCTCAGACTGCAAGTGGGGCGAAACGGAAAAGAGTTTCTTTTGATCAAGGGAGCTCTGCTTGACTGCGCGGCCGACTCCGTCTCAATCCTCGTTTGCTGGGCAACCCAGTACGCGAGCCAGTTTTGGGAGCAACCACCCTCGCGGGTTCCCGCAGGCTGCTCAAAGGGAAGATTGTTCATGAAGACCGTCTTGCACTCCTTTGTTAGCAAGCGCTTATAGCATCCTCTGATGATGGACTGGGGCCAGATTGATGGGGCGACCACATCAAAACCAAACTGAGGAGAAACTCGAGTGGGGTCAACGTCCACAGTAAGCTTTTCATACCTCGGCGCGAGCTCACGAATATGCTCTGCGAGGGGAGGAAGGGAACCTCGCAGACACCAGCAAAAGAACTCGCGGTAGCGCTCATGGAAATGCGATCCCTCTTCAAAGAGAAGCTCTTCTGAGAAGACAATACCTTTAGAGGGGTACAGCTTTGGAAACCATCGCACGTTCTCAATGCACGTGGCATGGGGCCTGGCAGTAAACTCCTTCCGTTTGTCGCATATCAAAATCCAAACGCACTTGGTGTTGCTTGCTCCGAACCATCTCGCAGCTCTTCCGCTGTTGCGCGCTTCCGTCTCGCCTGGGGGACACCACTTGTCAAGTTTGAGAGCAGTTGGAGCATAAGACGGCCATCGCTCGAAAACCCACATTGTCAAAAAGGAAATATTGACAAAAGTCAGTACATCGAGGCGGCCACGCGACTCCTTCATGGCTAGAACCAGCTGATCAAGCCTATAGTACAGCGTGCCCAAGACCAAGGGTCCGAGTGCGACTCTCTGGCCAAGGGCGAGCCTCACAGCAAGTGGCAACACATGGTAGAAGACTCCGTCATGGGGGTGACCATCAATCAGGTACCTCGACAGCCAAGCACAGAGAAAGGCACAAAGGGTCAAGCGATAGCCTTTACCCTCCACGTAATTCTCGGCGTCTGGGTTCTCACTCAGAAGTTTCTTAGTGATGCTGCTGTTCGCATAGTCTCGGAAGAAATACTGCAACCATTTGTTCCAGGTATTCTTCGCAGACGTATCAACCAACTGCCAGTTCGGAAGGGGCTTTGTAGTGGTCCACCGGGTGGAGATTTTCTTTACCTCTGACAGGCACTCCTCCATCTGCGTGTACAAGGCAATCTCCGCAGATGTCCTCAAGGGACTCAAAGGGTCTACCTCGCCCATGGGGGAAAGCTCGTACAGCATTTGCACGTCCTCGAGTGTGGGGGCAGCCTCGAACTCAGCAAAATGGAACGTGTGAGTCGCAGGCGAGTAACGGGACAGAAGGTCTAGAAGCATGGACTGATCTAGCTTCACGACAGCACCCTTCATAGCACGGATAGCAAAGTATACGCCGGCTTCATCAAGAGTCGCGGCGTGATGGTCCAACACGTGGTCAATCCACTCATCCATATAGTCCAATTTCTGGACGAACGCCTGGGTAGAAATCGCAGTATATGGGAAGTGCCCGTTCTCGATTCCCAATCGAACCACATCCTCGGAACCGATCAACTCGAGCAAGGCTGAGTTGACTGGGCGAGTCAGTGTCAGCAATCGCTCGACCGGGACAGGATCAGGCATCCTCTTCGCCTTTACCCTCGCATGGTAGAAATCTTTGCCGCCTAAAAAGGGGGCTTTTCGCCACAAGGCCTGCGGAAGGTCGGGTATCTCTTCATCTTCCTTGACGGGCCTGGTTCCTCTTGTCTTGGCCATTCCTGCGGAAGAGCAAGAAAAAGGGGGGGAGAAATACCACACTTCAGTTTGAATTTTGAAATTCAAGATCTATGCAAAGGAAGACGAACAGTTTCTGGTATCAATTTCAGAAATCAGGGAGTTGCAAGATCTCATATTGTTGAAGGATTAAAGCAAAGTGGGTTCAAAGATCAAAGCCTCTTCACAAATTTCATGGGTTTACAGATTCAACGCAGTTCAAGGCAAACACTGGTATCTTAAATCAAAATTAAACGAGGCCAACCTTGTTTTCTTGAAGCCTGCTTGGATATGCACAATTGAAGAACACGATTTGCAGTTCTGAACTGGTGATTGATTATCTGAATCTGCTCTCGAAGATCTCCGGGTACCATTCACTTTAAGAGAAAGAAGTGATGCTTTGCAATAATGGGGGATACAAGGTATTTATCCAAAACAATGAAGGGTTGCGTCCTTTCGGTAGTCGAATCGCAACCGTCACCGTCGAATCGCGCAATCACAGGACAAGCTGACGTCACGCCTAAAACCCTAAAGGCCAGACGGCACGACTCTAGGGGTTTTAGGTCATAATGACACGCACGGGGGCTGAACTTACCCGTATTTGAATTGGTGCGTGGCAGCAACGCGTATGTTGGTTTCCGCGCATGGAAGTCTATACAGCTATGAGTCTTCACGCGCAGAAAGGGGGCTAATGTAGATACTGCTTTCTGAGCTGACAGATCTTGGCCACGTGGCAACCATCCAACACACCATATTGTGCTCCACACACACTGGATCACCAGCCGAGCTGATCCATGTGGGGGCTGTGAGACAGAGCCCTCGCATACCACTGCACGGGACTTGTAGGGACTTTGTGGTTTGGAGGCTAGAGTAAGCCCTGTCGCGTGCGAGCCAAGCCCGCGCGCGACCTTTAGTAACTGTTTTGAGAGATTTATGGCACGAGCTCCATAAAACCGGTCAATCCGGTCAAACCCGGTCAACCTCGTAACGGTTCCGGTATTCGCGCACCACGTGCTGTAACGGTCCCTATATACTCGGACGAACGTGCCGTTATGGTTAAGCTAATTAAGCCGCCATTAATGGGCGCATTAACCACACTACAACGGTCATGTTCTCCAGTATATATAGATCGTCAACCTTTCCATACAAAGGAGGACACACTTGCCATACGCGGAAGCTCTGCCAAACCTCTGTCTCTCTCTCAGACATTGCTACTGCCTTACTCTCTCCCTACACACAACCCCTCTCTTCCTGTGCGATCCCTGATCCACTACATACGGTGTACACGGAGGTCTCCCCGCCGGAATCTCTTGTGCACAGTCCTCCACTTCACACACCAAATCACCTCTTGATCTTTTGCATAGTAATGTTTGGGGTCCTGCAACTGTGAAATCTTATCATGGATATAGATTCTATGTCTTGTTTGTAGATGATTATTCTAAATTTACATGGATCTTTCGTTTGCATCACAAATCAGAAGTTGCAACTATTTTTCCAAAGTTCAAACTTGAAATTGAAAACAATTAAGTTCTCCAATCAAGATTTTAAGATCTGATGGAGGTGGTGAATACATGTCATACACTTTTCAAACTTTCTTGCATTCTCAAGGCATTTTTCATCAAAAATCATGCCCTTACACACCACAACAAAATGGTGTAGCTGAAAGAAAACATAGGCACATAGTAGAAACTGCTGTGACTTTGTTTGCTCATGCTAAACTGCCTAAATATTTTTGGTATCGTGCTTTTAGTGCTGCTGTTTATTTGATTAACTACATGCCAAGCAAGAATACTCAGAACAAATCTCCTTGGGAGTTACTTTATAAAACTAAACCTGATTACAATAAACTTAAAGTGTTTGGATGTGCATGTTATCCTTATCTGAGACATTACAATAACTCCAAATTGGATCCAAAAACTAAACAATGTGTGTTTCTGAGTTATGCTCATGATTATAAAGGGTATGTCTGTTTTGACAAAGAATCTCAAAAATTCTTTATTAGTAGAGATGTTATCTTTGATAAGAACTCTTTTCCATTTGATATAAATTCATCCAAATCAGTGTCTGACAACTTAAATTCTTCTGATACAATGCATATTGGTGATATTCCTATTTCTCTACCTTATGATTATATGACTTCTGCTTCTGTTCCATCTTCTCACATTGTCAATGATGGTCCTGTTTCAGGTGTTTCTGATGAGAACATTGCTACACAAGATCATATACCACATTCTGAACATAATACCTCCATGATCTTGCCCAATATCACTGATGAGAGCTGATCACAACACATTGATGAGAACAGATATGACACTTCTGCTGCTGGAGACTCTCAGACTCAGGATGTTCCTCACACACAGTCTCAGCAGCCTACTTCAAATGATGATCACAATACTGATGATCAAACTACAACCAGTACTGGCATGGCAGATACTGATGTGGAAAGGCATCATCCAGCTGGGAGTCACCCCATGCAGACAAGGAGCAAGTCTGGAATTTTTAAGAAAAATACATTTGGGTGTAATACTACAACTGGTAACTCTGATATCTCTCCTTTCTTAAATGATCCAACTTGTTTCACAGAGGCTAGAAAACACTCTCAGTGGCTCAAAGCAATGACTGAAGAGTTCTCTAGCCTCATACAACAAAACACTTGGACTCTAGTTCCAAGACCCTACAATGCAAACATTGTAGGGAACAAATGGGTTTTTAGAACCAAACATACCCCTGATGGTTCAATTTCTAGACATAAAGCCAGATTAGTGGCTAAGGGGTTTAGTCAAACCCCTGGCATTGACTTTGAAGAGACTTTTAGTCCTGTAGTCAAACATGCTACTGTTAGAACAATTTTGTCTTTGGCAGCCACTTTTAATTGGCCTCTGCATCAGTTAGATGTCAAAAATGCATTTCATCATGGCTACCTCAAAGAAACTGTTTATATGCAACAACCTCCTGGATTCAAAAATTCTCAATTTCCTGATTATGTGTGTAAACTCAACAAAGCTATATATGGTCTCAGACAAGCTCCTAGAGCTTGGTTTGAGAGATTTACAGAATTCATTTTATCTCTTGGTTTCACACAATCAAAAGCTGACACTTCAATGTTTGTTAGACACAATTCTAGTTCTTCTGCAATTACTGTATTGTTTCTATATGTGGATGACATCATTCTCACTGGTAATGATTCTGACTATGCAAATCACCTTATTTCAAAATTGAAAAGTGAATTTAGCATTAATGATCTAGGTCCTTTGACTTATTTTCCGGGATTACAAATTGATAGAAGTCAACATGGTATTTTTGTACACCAGTCCAAATATGTGAATGATTTACTTAGTAGATTTAATATGCAAAACTGCACTCCTTGTCTCACTCCTACCATTTCTGGAATCAAATATACTTTCAATGATGGTGAATTGTTATCTGATCCTACTCCTTTTAGACAATTGCTTGGTGCATTGCAATATTTAGTCTTTACAAGACCTGACATTTGCTTTGCTGTTAATTACTTGTGTCAATTCATGCATTGTCCTACTACTCAACACATGTTAGGTGCCAAAAGAATTCTTAGGTATCTAAGAGGCACAACAAGTGATGGAATTTTGTATAAGTCAAGTGAATTAAATTTTTGTGCTTTTTCTGATGCAGATTGGGCTGGTAACCCATCTGACAGAAGAAGCACAACAGGTTTTGTCTTATTTTAGGCAACAACCCAATTCACTGGGCTGCAAAAAAACAGCCAACTGTCTCTAGATCCTCCTCTGAGGCAGAATATAGAGCTTTGGCAACAAATGCTGCATAAATAACCTGGTTTCAATATTTGTTTCAAGATCTACACATCTTTTTAAAACAACCACCACTTCTATTTTGTGATAATGAGTCTGAAATTCACATGACTGCAAATCCTATTATGCGTTCCAAAACTAAGCACATTGAGCTAGACTACCATTTTATTAGAGAAAAAGTGTTAAAAAAACAGTTACTGGTGGATTTTGTTTACTCTGCAGATCAACTAGGAGACTTATTCACCAAGGGACTAGCAGCTGCTGCATTTACATATTTGAAGTCCAAGTTAATGGTTTCTTCAGCACCATTAACTTGAGGGAGAGTATTAGCAGAAATGAAGATAAAATTAGCAGAATTGAAGATGAGATGTTGAAGCCAAAAGAATGTTGCTGATTTGTTGCTGTTTCTCAAAGACAAGATCAAATTCTTATGCAAAAACCATTCAAAGGGGTATTTATGCTTTTTCCCAGAATTTGACAAAACCCAGAAACTAGTAATCTTGTGCCTTTTTTTTCATTTGTTGAAGTTCTGTGGCTGTTGTGTAACTCCTCTAGACTTACTTGTAATAGTGGCCAAATGATCTGGGCCTTAGTGTAATTTCTCACAAGCCTTGAACGGCTGTGATGAAATCTTGTGATCCAACGGTCCAAAATAAGACCGTTGGATATCCGGGTATAAAACCCTGCTGTAACAGCTAGGGTTCATTCATGTGTTCTTCCCCTTCTTCGTCTCCAGAAAATGAAGGGTTACTCTATCAAAATTTTCTCTGAAATCTCAATGAAATTGTTCTATCTTTGATTTACTTGTTTTATCTTTTCTGGAATCATTCGATTCCTTTCAAAAAATACTAGCAAATTCGGGCAAAACGGCAAGAGGATGACAAAAATCAAGATGCAGTGTTCGGGATTTTTTCAGGAGGTCGCACGACCGGGTTGCAGGTCGCAAGAAATGTGGCCAGAGGTCGTATGACATGGATCAGGTCTGGCAATTTTTTTGTTGTTTCCTTACCTGTTTAGGCAATGCTTTTGCACTGCTTTGGCCCCAAGTCAAGACATTAGGTCTATATAAGCATATAGAACGTGGGTAGACTTAGTGTGGTGTAGTGTGTGTTGTAATCGGGTTGTTTCTCTCTAATAAATTCAGGTTTCGGGTTGTGAACGTAGTTAGTTTCACAACTAGTAAACCACGTGAAATTCGTGTCTCTTGTTCATTATTTTGGTTCATCTTTCTTGCTTGATACCCACATTTTAACAGTTGTTTCTTTGTTTATGCGTTACGGTACAATCCATTTTCTTATCCTTTTTAGCATTGGTTCAGCCTTTGGTTTGCTCATTCATGGATTATGACCAAAGGGGACGATCTTCCCTGTCTTGGCTATTCGATCAGACCCACCATCCTGCTATTTTCTTTGTTGTATTCATAAATAGATTGTCACGCTGCCTTCAATGTGGCTCCAACCCGTCCATCAGTCCCTCATTCATTCGTGAATACTTCGCTTGCGGGTAAAGATATTGCCTCCATCAATCTCTACTATGTCAATGTGAATGATATTTGGTAATATTATGTTTAGGTGATATGTCAATGCCGTCCCGCGCGAATGCGCTGGGTATCGTCTAGTCATGTATGAAGGCATAATGCTTGAGATGCAATGACTCAGAAATAAGCAATGTAAATAGCTCGTAGCCTGTCAATGGTGAAGACATTTTCAAGATCATGAAATATCACAATCCTTTCGCAAACATTTAACGATATGCAAAATCAAATCTTCTTCACTCATAGGATACGTTCGTGTAAGAGTCTGTATCCAAATATTCTGTGCCGGTGAGGATTATTATGAAGCAGTAGAAAATTACGGAGGACAAGAAAGGATGCATGAAGACAACGTATGAGAGCTTCGCCTGAAAATTGTGACAGTCTAACCTTTCCACATAGGATAACTCGTAGCATCAAGATGCACCTGAACTAGAGAATTGAGGTTTGTGATGATAAAACGAAGACTAGCTAGGAGAGCGGAAACCACCGATTCCTCCATGACGAGGCCGTATACAAGACAAAAGTAGCGAGAAGGATCGCCGGAGCAATCAACTTGAGAAAAGCTCCGATGCCATGTTAACAAGCACCAAATTCATCGTGATAGTTTGTGTAAAATGGTAGTTTGTATTTGGATTCACAAAATAACGGTTTATTAGAAGAAGAAGAAGAAGAAGAAGAAGAAGAAGAAGAAGAAGACGAAGAAGAAGAAGAAGAAGAAGAACGTATGTGTAACATGGTAGTTTGTATTGGATTGGCGGTAGAGAACCGTGTAGCTGGTTACACGGATTATAAGAACACATTAACTTGTATAAAAATACACGTTCATGAAACACAATATGTCTACATATGTACACTTGGTTGGTAATAATATCGCCTTCGGAGCTGTGGTGCCGTCTTAATTCGGAAAATAAATGGGCTTTGATTTGTTTTTGGGGTATCGATTTTCTCTGTTTTAGGTGAACGAATTTCTCTCTTTTTCATCTATATCAATTTTGATCTTCTCGATATGAGTTTATCTGTTTGAATTCAATAAACTGAGACCTCTCTCTCCCAGTTTCATGTTGTTGCTCTTCAAAATGGTTTGAAACTAGGTTAGGGTGGATTTTGATTTGGGATTCTTATAAAAAAAGGCATAAAGTTGAAAACTATTTACTACTAAGACAGGAAAGGAAAAATAATCTATGTATATATATATAAAAGTAAGGGAAGTGCCTTCTCTTTGCGCCACATAGGATATGAACATAACTATTGGAATGCCATATGTCATGGGTTTTTTCCAAGTGGCATATATGTGGCATGTGAATGCCAATCAAGTCTTGCCAAGTCAATTTCTTTGACATGTCATCATCCTATTTGTCAAGTTCATTAAGAATTAAAATAGTCAAATAGTAGTTTTCCTATGCACTGGAAACTGAAACTTCTAACTCATACATTTGTAGATTTTGATTCAATGAATATGTGTGAATAATCTTTTGGTTTTTCTGTACTAAGGACACTTGATTAAATGACTATTAGTCTAGAAAATTAACTCTTCCTATACTTCTCTTCCATTGCACCTAGAAGTATAAATGAATATGGTGTATTCATCTAATAATTGGTTTCAAGTGCTTAACCCAAATGTGATTCAATGAATATTAATCTAGAAAATTTAACCTTTCTTATACTTCCCTTTCATTCCACAAGTATAAATATTAAATATGGTGTATTCATCAGATTCTTGGTTTTAAGTGCTCAACCCAAAAGTGTGCCAGCAATGAAAAACGACACACAAAATGTTTTTTAAGGTGATAACACAACTATTTACTCTGAGAAATAGTAACCCATGAAGTATGAGGTATAACTACTTATCTGACCAGGATCCCCAACTTACAGTTTTCTCCTGTGTAGCTTACAATATAATTGTCATTATTTTATTTCTTGTAGCATCCAAGTCAACATAATCACATTCTCTGGCCTTTACTTTGCAGGATCACTGCTACTGCTCGTCATCTAAATGGGTCAACGACAAAAGCATTTGCCGATTGCTTTGATCCTAACAACTCATGGCCTCATGCATCGCAACAATAGTTTGAAGCTCAATCTTCTCCGGGAATCTTGAGAATTTGTAACAAGTTCCTGATGGCGGGAATGCATTTGCCGATTGCTTTGATCATAACAATTCATGGCCTCATGCATCGCAACAACAGTTTGAGGCTCAATCTTCTCCGGGAATCTTGAGAATTTGTTACAAATTCCTGATGGCGGGAATCTAACTTCCATTGTAAATTTTGTGTGCTTAAATATTTTTTGATGTATATAAAAGACATTGCATTTTCTCAGTAGAAAAGAAGAAGAAGAAGAAGAATAAGAATGCATGAAACTTTAAATTCAGAGTTTTGAGTAAATCTATTTGTTTCCTTATGAAACATTTTGATGTATGGTTGATTGTAAATATTGTTTAGAATGATCATGATATTGTTTTCTTTTACAATTATGGCTACCAACTAATGTTTTAATTTTTATTTCAAAGAAGGTTCGTGGGGATGAAATCTGATAAAATACTCAAGAACATGCACATAACATGTTACTTTAAAAAAATTATTTACAGAAGACTAAAATATGTTAATAAAAAAATTAAAATTCAGTTTCAATTAGGGTTAAAAAAGACTTTAAGAGAGAGGAGGCGGTTGCACATTTATTTTCAGTGGTTAAAAAAAATTAAAATTCAGTTTTTATTAGGGTTAAAAAATACTTTAAGAGAGAGGAGGCGGTTGCACATTTATTTTCAGTGGTTCCGAAAGTGGTGTTAACGGTGTCAACATAAGCGGCTATGTTTTGATCACCTGAGCTCTTTGACTTTGTCGCGGCCATGTCTTTATATACACAGAAAAGCACTGGTTTAATCCACTGTTTAGGCCATCAGGTGCTACAGTTATGATATAAGGTGATAACGTTAATAAATTAATTTGAATGCATCTTGAATAATTCTTAATATATCTGTCTAAACTTAAACAGACAAATTGTGTGGAGACGAATTTCCAAGCACACACTTGATCAAGGCTCTTTCAAACATTTAATGCTATCCACAAAATCTAAAAAAATGTTATGCAAAACAGCGTAAGTATCAGTCTTTTAATACGCATGAAAAAGATTGATGATATCAAACAAACAAAGGACACATTTTAGGTTCTCCGAGAACATGTTTACGGTAGTGTCTAACTTAACATTTGAAATGCACATGCCCAAAGTGATAGTAGACTATTAATCTTGTGTTTCAAGCTAAAGTTTTAACAATAAGCCTACTGCTCCATAGACAAACTTTCTCTTTGGCACCATTACTTGATCTCCTTACTTCTTATAATGCATTTCAGAATCATGTATCAACCATTGCAAGTCCTCGACCTGTAGGCATATATATACTTGATAAAGGCATTTAGATATTGATTTTTTGGACTCCTTGAAATCTTAGCCTGTTACACGATTATATGTTGAAAGCCTCAATCTCATACAAGTTGAGTATTGAATTTTCGGTTTACCAAAAAGAACTTCAACATTTTACACTCCCTAAATCGTACTTTAGTCGTGAATTAACCAATTTTAAATATATCGAGACTGAGCAGTCTCATGAGAAGGGAGAATAGGTTGTTTCGTTTCTTGCGCCTACACCAATTCTAAACAAATTCTCCACAACTCGAGAAAAAATTATTTTGCACCTTCTATTAACAATTCGCGCCATGGCGCGGGCTAACGACTAGTTGGTTATAACACATAATGTAGTTGCAATTTGTGAAAAGATGTATACACGAGAATCGTTAACACATGTGCTTCTAACTTGTCATAGAAATGAATCAAATTGGCAAGAATAACAAAACAAAAAAGAAACTTTCACGCCAAACAACAGGAGGAAGAAACTCCTTTCTCTTTCTTGTTCTCCTCTTCTTTTCACTAAAAGGCAAACAACATGAAGACATTATTAAAATCCAAGAGGCATTTAACTGCATCTGCTGCAAGGTGAAATGGTTGTATAGTAGCTCCTTTGAGGATATATACGACCAAATGTCATATCAAAGTCAAAGACTATGAGATGGCTGATAATGCTCAGCAGGCGGTGAGGACGTCTAGTAATATGGTGGTGGTGGTGGGGCTGACGGAGATGGTGGTGGCGGACTCGGATGAGGTTTGCTGGAACAAAATACATAATAAAGGGGAGGTGGTGGTGGCGGGGTTGGAGATAGTGGTGGTGGAGAGTTGTAGACATACGGATTAGGTAGTGGTGGCGGAGGCGGAGGCTGGTTGTAACACACGGGTGTATAATGGATAGGTGGTGGTGGCACGGAGTTGTAGACATCAGGAGGTGGAGGTGATCGAGATAATTGTGGTGTAAAGTGGTAGATATACGGATATGGGGCTGGTGGAGATGGTGGTGGCAGAGGCTTGTAGTAAAATGGTGGTGGCGGGAATTTGTATACATCAGAAGGTGGGGGTGATGGAGTTAGTAGTGGCGGAGAGTTGTAGACATTCGAAGGTGGGGCTGATGGAGATGGTGGCGGAGGAGGCTTTGGCAGTAGCATAGTGCGAGATGGTGGTGGCGGGATTTTGTAGACATCAGAAGGTGGGGGTGATGGGGATAGTAGTGGCTGAGATTTGTAGACAAACAGAGGTGGGGGAGATGAAGATGGTGGTGGCGGGGAGTCAAAGACATAAGGAGGTGGGTGTGATTGAGATTGTGGTGGTGGATAGTTGTACGCAGAAGGAGATTGGGGTGATGGAGTTGGTGGTAGTGGGGATTCGTAGGCATAAGGAGGTGAGGGTGATGGAGTTGGTGGTGGTGGAGAGTTGTAGACATAAGCAGGTGGAGGTGACGGAGATGTTGGTGTTGGGGATTTGTACATATCAGGAGGCGGCGCAGATGGAGTTGGGGGTGGTAGGGATTCATAGACAGTATGAGGTGCTGGTAATGGAGATTGTAATGGTGGGGATTGGTAGACATATGGAGGTGGGGGTGATGGAGATGGTGGTGGCGGGGATTTGTAGAGGTACTGAGGTGGGGGAGATGGATATGCTTGTGGTGGCGGGGATTCATAGGCGTATGGAGGTGGGGGTGATGGAGAAGGAGGTGGTGGAGAGTTGTTAACATAGGGAGGTGGGGGTGCTGGAGATGGAGGTGGTGGAGAGTTGTAAACATAGGGAGGTGGGGGTGCTGGAGATGGAGGTGGTGGAGAGTTGTAAACATACGGAGGTGGAGGTGACGGAGATGGTGGCGGTGGTGGTGGAGAACTGTAGACATAGGGAGGTGGGGGTGATGGAGATGGTAATGGTGGGGATTCATAGACATATGGAGGTGGGGGCGATGGATATGATGGTGGTGGCGGGGATTCGTAGGCATACGGAGGTGGGGGTGATGAAGAGGGAGGTGGTGGAGAGTTGTAAACATAGGGAGGTGGGGGTGTTGGAGATGGTGGTGGCGGAGAGTTGTAGACATAGGGAGGTGGTGGTGGAGACTTGTATACATACGGAGGTGGGGGTGATGGAGATGGTGGTGGTGGAGAGCTGTTGTCATATGGAGGTGGGGGTGACGGTGAAGGTGGTGGTGGAGATTTGTAAACATATGGAGGTGGAGGTGAGGGAGATGGTGGTGGTGGGGACTTGTAGATGTATAGAGGTGGGGGTGATGGCCATGGTGGTGGTGGAGACTTGTAGGCGTATGGAGGTGGGGGTGATGGGGATGGTGGTGGTGAAGACTTGTAGGCGTATGGAGGTGGGGGTAATGGGGATGGTGGTGGAGAGTTGTAGACATAAGGAGGTGGAGCTGATGGATATGGAGGTGGAGGAGAGTTGTATATGTACAGAGGTGGGGGTGATGGAGATGGTAGTGGCAATTCCTTGTTAAGGCCTGGGGGTAGTTTGTGTGCATGAGACGGATGTTCATCCTTGGAGGAAAGACGCCGTGGTAAAGTGTGCGTGTAAGGGGTATAAGCCGATACACTGGTTGCTACAAGGAAAATTGCCACGGCATAAACTGCCAGAGGCCATTGCCGGCCTGGATTTGTCCGACTCCTCATCGCCCGTGAACCCAAAAACTAACTGCTTGGCGGAAGAGAAGATGAGATTGAATGGTTGATTAGTGTGTTGTAGAATAAGAGAGATCATCAGCTCTTATATACTAACTCAGTTTAAAGATGATGTTTAAGGAATTACATTAAATTGTTTAGTGAAGCAATTGGAAATTAGTGGATTAATCGCTTCCACGACGACTAACTACTGTATAGTGGAAATTAGTTAAGCTGTGCACTAGATTTGTTCTTGAAGAACAGTAGTTAGTTCAAAAAAAATGAACAAGTGGTCGAGTTCAATTGAACTTATGCACCCAAGTAATGTAGTGGTGCTGCACCATGGCAATTGACCTTTCACCTATTGCTGAACATGAATAGTTTCTTAGAAGGGTCGTGCCTTCTTTTCTCGTGCGTTTTGAGGAGATTATTTGAGTACCAAACCAATATAAATTGTGCTAGTTGTTTTGTAATAAGTTCAATCGACTCGACAACTCTTAGTATGTTTTTAGAACTTTTGAGTTTTGACATAAAACTCTTCTGCAGTATTGTGTCGCTGACACATAACTACCAAAAATATTGATTTTGTCAGAAAATCATCTTGCAGTTGCACTTTTACCGACATCGCGCACCATTTTTCAAACATCACTTTTATGTACAAGCAGTTTTAGTAAAATAGTGCGTGATGTCGGTAAAAGTGAACTGCAGAGTGATTTTCTGACACAATCGATACTGCTGCTACCTAAGTATCAGCGAGACGATACTACAGGGGTATTCTGTCAAAAGTTCATGATTTTATTAGTCAAATTATTAGTCGACTCGAATCCTAACCCTAGCATAGGACGCATGGAAGACATCGAATCCTAATCCTACATCGAATCTTGTCTTTTTTTCTCTCATCACCTGTATGGCGGATCAGGGAAGCCTGCCGGTGGATCTTTCCATCGTCCCAACCATCGAGAATGTCGTGTCAACCGTGAATTTGGACTGCAAGTTGGATCTCAAGGCCATTGCGCATAAAGCAAGGAATGCCGAATACAACCCTAAGCGTATGGATGCAGTCATTATGAGAATCAGAGATCCAAAAACAACCGCAATGATATTCTCTTCTGGGACAATGATTTGTACCGGAGCAAATAGCGAATATCAGTCGAAATCCGCAGCGCGAAAGCACGCTCGAATCATACAGAAGCTTTGTTTCCCAGTGAAATTTAAGGGTTTCAAGATCCAGAATATTGTAGGTTCCTGTGATATCAGGTTTTCAATCAAATTGGATGAGTTGGCCTACGCCCACGGTGCCTTTTCAAGGTATGAAGCTGAAATCTTCCCTGGACTGATTTATCGGATGAAACATCCCAAGATTGTTTTGAATATTTTTAAGTCTGGGAAAGTAGTTCTCACTGGAGCTAAGGTGAGAGAGGAGATGTATACTGCGTTTGAGAACATATACCCTGTTCTGACAAAGTTTAGAAGATTCTAATACGAAGGGCGACTAACCTCCGGTGCAAGCGATTGAACTGCAAGATCAATTAGGTTTCGCTGTAAATTACTGGTATTCAAGCTTCAGCACTGAGTGGTTCTCTCTCAATATTTTGTTTTCAATTGAACTGCAAGATCAATTAGAATTATTTAGCAAATAGATTAATTAGGGTATCTGATATTATATCCTCGTTTCAATTGAGTATTCTCCAATGTAGATTATTGACATACTTGAATAATACAGTTTCTTACTTTCTTTATCATGGTATCAGAGTCTGTATGCTCTGGGTGGCCTAAAATATTTCTACTTCCTAGCGGGTGGAGGCACTGAGTCGCCCGCCGAGTTTTGCTGCTGGCATTGTCGTCCGCCAGACTCCTATAGTTACTTCTTTCTGATGCCTTTGTTCCAGAGGATTAATCTTAGGGTGAGTTTGGGAATGCTTCTGCTGCCAGGACAGCTGCTTTTCAACAGCAAAAGCAGTTTTAGTGTGTTTGGTAAAAATAAAATTTCTACTTTTCCGGACAGTTTCTGCTGTCCCACAGCAGTTTTCAGGAAGCAAGGGGGGAGATGCTTTTCCAGAAAGTGCTTTTAATTAATTTATCTTGAACCGATTTTGACCTTACAATTTTCTGAAATATCAATAGTTATCTTTCCGGAAATGACACGTGTCATATATTTTTGTCATTTTACCCTCTCACAGCAACTTCACAGTTGATTTTATCAAACATAAAATTACTATATCAACATTTCACAGCAGCTTCTACGTAATATTTACCAAACAACATTTTATCAAAAATTCACAGCAGCTTTCTATAGTGTTTTCACACAGCAGCTTTCTACCACCGCCACAGCATTCCCAAACTAACCCTTAATCATTGTTGTTGGAATGATTCAAAAATACTAGCAAATTCGGGCAAAACGGCAAGAGGATGACAAAAATCCAGATGCAGCGTTTGGGATTTTTTCAGGAGGTCGCACGACCGGGTTGCAGGTTGCAAGAAATGTGGCCAGAGATCGTATGACCTGGATCAGGGTCTGGCGATTTTTTGGTTGTTTCCTTACCTGTTTAGGCAATGCTTTTGCATTACTGTGGCCCCAAGTCAGGACCTTAGGTCTATATAAGTATATAGAACGTGGGTAGACTTAGTGTGGTGTAGTGTGTTGTAATAGGGTTGTTTCTCTCTAATAAATTCAGGTTTTGGGTTGTGGACGTAGTTACTTTCACAACTAGTAAACCACGTTAAATTCGCGTCTCTCGTTCATTATTTTGGTTCATCGTTCTTGCTTTTTAACAGTTGTTTCTTTGTTTATGCGTTGGATGGTTTAGTCCATTTTCTTAACAGTTGTCTATTCTATCAGATCCACCATCCTGCTATTTTCTCTGTCGCATTCATAAAGGGATTGTCTCGCTGCCTTCAATGTGGGTCCAACCCGTCCATCAGTCCCTCATTCATTCGTGAATACGTCGCTTGCGGGTAAAAATATTGCATCCATCAATCTCTACTATGTCAAAAGTGAATGATATTTTGTAATATTATATTTAGGTGATATGTCAATGTCGTCCCGCGCAAATGCGCTGGGTATCGTCTAGTCATGTATAAAGGAATAATGCTTGAGATGCAATGACTCAGAAATAAGCAATGTAAATAGCTCGTAGACTGTCAATGGTGAAGACATTTTTAAGATCTTGAAATATCACAATCCTAACGCAAACATTTAAGGATATGCAAAATCAAATCTTCGTTGCTCATACGTTCGTGTAAGAGTCCGTATCCAAATATTCTGTGCCGGTGAGGATTATGATGAAGCAGTAGAAAATTCGGGAGGACAAGAAAGGATGCATGAAGACAACGTATGAGAGCTTCGCCTGAAAATTGAGACAGTCTAACCTTTTCACATAGGATAACTCGTATCATCAAGATGCACCTGAACTAGAGAATTGATGTTTGCGATGATAAAACGAAGACTAGCTAGGAGAGCGGAAACCACCGATTCCTCCATGACGAAGCCGCATACAAGGCAAAAGTAGCGAGACGAAGGATCGCCGGAGCAATCAACTTGAGAAAAGCTCCGATGCCATGTTAACAAGCACCAAATTCATCGTGATAGTTTGTGCAAAATGGTAGTTTGTATTTGAATTCACAAAATAACGGTTTATTAGAAGAAGAAGAAGAAGAAGAAGAAGAAGAAGAAGAACGTATGTCAGGGCCGTCTCTACCACTAGGCGGTTAGGGCCCCCCAAAAGTTTGGGGCCCCAAATTCTTTAAAAGCTAGGGATATTTTAGTAATTGTACATATAATATATGTTATATTTATCGTAAATAGTTTGAATATGATGATTACAGTAGCACATTTACATCTATAAAAGCAAGAAAACATATTTATTTCTTATAAAAATAAAATATGCAATATAAAATATGTGAAGAAAGTCTCTGGGGGGCTCAAATTGAATGCTCGCCGCGGGCCCCCAAAACGCTAGAGACGGCCCTGACGTATGTGTAACATGGATCGGGATCTTCTCCAGCCGGCTGCATCTCCAGCGGGAAGATCCTGACCGTTCACACACAACAGACGGCTCAGATTTATTTCGCTCCAGTTAACGCAGAAAAAGAGCGACCAAACTAACCTATCTAACTAACGGCAGGGTTATGTCATCTATGAACTTCGTCCTTCATCAAAACTGCTTGAGTCAAGGTCAGATACGCAATAGAGATCATTCTTACACTCAAAGGGCTGTTCAACAATCAGTATCGAAGAACTCAATATTCATGTCACGGAACTAAAAAGGGGCTGACGAAACCTCTATTAAAAGCATATAATCGATTAGAGCGTGAGAATCGCTCAATTTTCAGAGAACCGAGCCATCACAATTGTTCGAATTTGTGATTTTTCTGAGAGCCGAACCATGAGAAGCCTTTGATTTTCTGATAATCGTTTGTTTTTCTGAGAATCCTTCGATTTTGTGATAATCGTTCAATTTTTTGAGAAACGAACGATGAGAATCACTTGAATCTGTGAGCATCGTTCCAGCGGCTGAGAATCCTACCGATGTGTTCTTTGATCAGAAGAAGATTATAGAAACGTGCTCTGCCGGTAGTTTAACGGGTTACGTTGTTAGTCATTTGTCTCCATCCCTAATTGGAGGCTGTATTTGCGAAATAATTAGTTTCTCAAAATAGGCCTTTGAAATAATCCGGGCCGTCTATCATTGAGGAACGGTCAGGATCTCCCCGCTGGAGATGCAGCCGGCTGGAGAAGATCCTGATCCGTGTAACATGAGAGTTTGTATTGGATTGCCGGTAGAGAAACGTGTAGCTGGTTACACGGATTATAAGAACACATTAACTTGTATAAAAATACATGTTCATGAAACACAATATGTCTACAAATGTACACTTGGTTGGTAGTAATATCGTCTTCGGAGCTGTGGTGCCGTCTTAATTCGGAAAAAAATGAGTTTTGATTTGTTTTTGGGGTATCAATTTTCTCTGTTTTAGGTGAACGAATTTCTCTCTTTTTCATCTATATCAATTTTGATCTTCTCGATATGAGTTTATCTGTTTGAATTCAATAAACTGAGACCTCTCTCTCCCAGTTTCATGTTTTTGCTCTTCAAAATGGTTTGAAACTAGGTTAGGGTGGATTTTGATTCGGGATTCTTATAAAAAAAAGCATAAAATTGAAAACTATTTACTACTAAGGCAGGAAAGGAAAAATATTTATTAAAAATAGAACTTTCAGCAAATAATTTATCAACAAGGCAATAGTCCATATTTTTGTAATTAATATGACAATTATACCCTTTTATTAAAATAATAGAGGCAAAATTGCACCGGAGGTACCCATAGTTTAGTTTTTCCGTGGATTTGGTACCCATACTTTAAAATAGTGCAGTCACGGTATCATACTTTCAAAAATCATGCATCGCAGGTACCTACTGGTAACTTCCGTTAAATTTAGTAGATGGAAAATCTTAATTCGAAGGCATTTGTGACTTTTTCACACAGTAAAACAAAAAATATGAATAAGATGAAGAAAATGATGAAAATGAAGAACAACCCAACCTGCTGCCACCACCACCGCCATTATACATGGACAAAAACTACATCTAAGAGTGAAATTAAAAGTCAAAATATAAATCTGATATTGATTTTAGTCTCCCACGTATTATTCCAATCGAAAGGATGATTGACTTTAATTGGTAATAGAAAAATATCTTTCCACTATCATACCAGATGGGGGTGAACAAATGCCCCGCACCGAATTGGTTTTGCTCACTGGATTTTTGTCAAAAGAAAAGAAGCAGAACAATTATTCTCAACTCTCTAGCGATCTCTTTTAATCATTCAAAATTGAATTTTTTATGGATATTTTCAGAATCGACAGATCCAGTAAAACTATCAACATGTGAAAACAAATTTGAAAGGAGAAAGAAAAGATGTAGGGGCATTTATTCCCAAATCAGATGAGGAATCAGAGATATTTTCCCAAACAAACTTTGTTCCCAATCAGTGGGTCTTTGTGTGTTGAAACCTAGAAGTCCATCAATTTGGTCTGGAATGGCGAAACCCAAAACTCCACCGATTGGGTTTGTTTTGATTTGGAATTGGTTTTGATTTTGTCGCGACGCCTGTAGCTTTGAAATAAGAGAATTGTGGAAACAAGGTTAGGGACAAGCATGTTTTCAATCATCAATAATTCTTTTGGTTTTTCAAATTTTCATTATGCAATTTTTATTAGTTGCCAGATTGTTAAATTGTTTAGACGAGTTTTTGTCCATGTGTAATGGTGGCGGCGGCGGTTTGGGTGGTTCTTTATTTTCATCATTTCTTCATCTTCTTCATTTTTTTTTTTGTTTTAATGGGTGAAAAAGTCGCAAATGCCCTCAAATTAAGATTTTCCATCCGTTAAATTTAACGGAAGTTATCAATGGGTACCTGCAATGCATGATTTTTGAAAGTATGATACTGTGACTGCACCATTTTAAAGTATGGGTATCAAATTCACGAAAAAACTAAACTATGGGTACCTCCGGTGCAATTTTAATAATAGACGTATTTATATTTCTCCATTGTCAATTCCCCCGACCCTCAGTTGACGCGTTCTCGCTTCGGAAAACCCTAAGGAGCTCCTCCACGAATTCTTGGTTCGGATTCTCGAGAAGCTCCAGGAATTTGTTGATCAAAGAAAGTAAGGTATAATGGAGTTCCATTGAATGGAACCATTGCCTGTGAGGGGTTTGTTCGTGGCCTTTTCTGGGTTTGGATTGAATTGTATGTTGGCTTGATCAAAGAAAGTTAGGTACAATGGAGCACCCAATCTTGTGTCTTTTGACTTCGAGTTGTACTACCCCCGTATTAGCACAACGATTAAGTACTCTCAAGTAAAAAAAACAATGAAGCATCAAGGACAGTACGCTCATGTGTTCAGCTTTCTGAGAATGTTTTCGAATGTTTGATAGTATATCCCTCATTGCACAATTCTGGCAATGATCTGGTGATTTCAAATTCATATCTCACAATTTAATACTATTTAGCAATAAAAATGATTAAGATTGCTGGCTAAACCAAATGTAACCATGTACTAGAATAATCTCTAAAGATAAGGGTAATAATGTCATTCTAATTAATTTGTTACATTATGGGTAGAAATGTCATTTACAGTATGTAATTATAGATTATTGCCTTGATAGTAAATAGTTTACTGAAAGTTCTCTTTTTAATAATTATTTTTCCTTTCATGTCTTAGTAGTAAATGGTTTTTCAATTTTATGCCTATTTTATAATAATCCCTTTTGATTTCGGTAATTTTGGGTTGGTTGCAGAGCGAGATCATATTCAAAAATTAAAAATACGAGTATGAAAGTGTAACAAAATGTATAATATGGGTACCACTGGTGCAATTTTAGTCTTCTAATTTCAACCGCTCTGATCAGCCGTTGAAATCGTTCCCTGATCTGAATCACTTGACCCTAGATCGAACCTAGTCTTCTTCTCATCCGGGAAAGTATTCTGTTCACATTTCACAATCATCACCTGGATTGGAACTGATGGCTGATCAGGTCTTGGAGGAGAACCAACCGGTGGATCTTTCCATCGTCCCAGCCCTCGAAAATGTCGTATCAACTGTGAATTTAAACTGCAAATTGGATCTCAAGACCATTGCATAAGCGTATGATGCAGTCATTATGAGGATCAGAGATCCAAAAAACAACTACAATGATATTTTCTTCCGGACAATGGTTTGTACCGCAACAAAGAGCGAATATCAGTCCAAATAGGCTGCGCGAAAGCACGTTCGCATCGTACAGAAGCTTGGATTCCCAGTGATTCAAGGGTTTCTAGATCCAGAATATCGTAGGTTCTTGCGATGTCAAGTTTCCCATCAGATTGGAAGGCTTGGTCTTTGAACAGGGTGCATTTTCAAGTTATGAACCTCAACTCTTCCATGGATTGATTATCGGATGAAACATCCCAACATTGTTTTGAATATTTTTGTTTTTGGGAAAATTGTTCTCACTGGAGCTAAGGTTAGAGAGGAGACGTATATATTAAACCAATCCAATCAAATGAGCCCAATAACCAAGCCCAAACTCTCTGCAACCCAATAGGCAAAGAGAAGCCCAACAACAGCTCAGCCCAAAGACTCAAGCGGACGTTTCTAGAAGGAGCTTCTCATATTCACTACAAAACCCAAGGGGTCTTATTGTAATTAATGTCTTAATGAAACGGCTCGATTTACGACCGTTCAGCACCTTTGTATTTAACCGTAAATGTTAATGATTGAAATCAAGACGAATTCATTTCTTCTTCTCTGTCGTCTCTATCTTCTTCCTCATCTCTTACTAAAGAACACAAAGAAATCTTAAATTTGTTCATGGTATCAGAGCCTCATGTTGGCTACCATGGCTCAATCCTCTTCAAATCCACTATATCTCCTCTCCAATATACATCATTTAATGCCTTACAAACTTCACAACTCTAATTATGTTCTCTGGAAGCACCAGTTGTCTTCGATTCTTTCGCACCCAGAATCTATTTGGGTACCTTGATGGCTCCGTCGTTCCGCCGCCTGAATCTCTCTCCGTCGTTGATGGTCCGATCGTTCCTAATCCGGTGTATCGTGAATGGTTTCAGACAGATCAGGCCTTACAAACCCTCATCAACGCGACACTTACGCCGGAGGCTCTCTCTCATGTTATCGGTAAGACCTCATCTCGAGCCGTTTGGCTTGCGCTTGAGGGGAGGTATGCATCCTTAACTCGATCTAATATTCTACAACTCAAATCCGACTTGTAAACTCTACGCAAACGCTCTGATTCAGTAGATCTGTACATGCAAAAGTTGAAAGCCATCCGTGATAAACTTGTTGTTTCTTTGGTGATGATTGATGATGAATACATGCTCTTGTATGCTCTAAATGGCCTGCCTAGTGAATATAATGTCTTTTGCACTACTACTCGTTGTATATCTGACCCTATTAGTTTTGAAGACTTGCATGTTTTGCTAAAAGCTAAAGAACAAATGTATGAGATCCAATCTGTTGAACTCTCTGATTCTACTGCTATGATGTTTCTGCTGCCTATTCTGTTTCTTCCAATTTCTATCAAGGATGGTCGTGGTCGTGGACGAGGTATTCTCAGCCTTGGACCACCCACCGGTAGAGGAGGCTACGACCGAACCAGTGGCTCCTACGGCAGATCCAACCCCGGATCTGGTCAGAGGAACCAGGGAGGTAGATTTGACCAGTCCAGGGGTCCTGGTTGTGGTCAAAGGGGTCACCACAACCGTGGTGGTGGTGGCCGTTACAATTCCAACAATAGATCCACCACAACACCTATTAATTGGCAAATTTGTGGTCTTGATTTTCACTCTGCTGCTGATTGTTGGCCTAGGACAGATTACTCTTACCAGGGAAAGCCACCCATTGACAATCTTACCGTCTATAATGCATCCTCTTCTGGTTCTTCTACTCCTAAATATTGGTTGTCTGATTCTGGTGCAACAAACCACATGACTGCTGATTTGAGAAATCTATCTCTTGCTGGCACTTATACTGTAAATGATCATGTTACCATGGGAAATGGTCAAGTCTCACAAATTAATCATACTGGTACTGCTTCTTTTCAAACTAATAATTATACTTTTCATTTGAACAATACTTTACCTGTTCCAAACCTAGCTACAAATCTTTTACCTTTTCATCAAATGTGTTCACAACATAACTGCTGCTTTATTTTCTATGCAAATACCTTTCATATTCAGGATCTGGATTCAGGCAAACTTTTGTACAAAGGCTTGAGTGAAAATGGGCTCTACCCTATCTATCCTTCTCCTTTTTCTGTTTCTTCTCCCAAGGCTTGTTTGGGTAGTATTATCAATGTTCCTTTGCTACATGCTAGACTGGGTCACCCATCTAATGATGTTTTGACACAAATTACTGGTTCTAAAACTAAATCTTCATCTCCTGCTATGTGTGAAACTTGTTAAAGGCAAGATAACTAGATTGCCTTATACTAGGTCTACTACAGTTTCTCCTGTTCCTTTACATTTTTCACACTCTGATGTGTGGGGTACTGCTTCTGTGAAATCTTTGAAAGGATATAGGTTTTATGTGATGTTTATTGATAATTACTCTAGATATACATGGTTATTTCCCTTATTTCACAAATCTGAAGTTCCTGCTGTCTTTGCTAAGTTTCAAGCTCATATTGAAAATCTTTTAGGTTTCAAAATTAAAATTCTTAGGTCTGATGGAGGTGGTGAATACATTTCTGTAGTTTTTCAAAAATGTTTAAGTTCACAAGGTATTACTCATAAAAAGTCTTGTCCACATACACCTCAACAAAATGGTGTTTCAGAAAGAAAACATAGACATATTCTTGAAACTGCTATTACTATGCTTCAACATGCTTCCCTGCCTCATCATTTTCGGTTTCATGCTATAGCTACTTCTGCGTTTTTTATTAGTAGAATGCCAAGTCTTGTCACTCATGGAGAATCCCCATATGAACTTCTCTTTCACAAAATCCCTGATTATGCATCTATGAGAGTGTTTGGCTATGCATGTTATCCTAATCTAAGACCTTAAAATCACTCTAAACTTGATGCTAGGACACAAAAGTATATTTTTCTTGGCTATGTTGAAAACTATAAAGGTTACCTGTATTACTTTAAATCTGCACAAAAGTTTTATGTTAGTAGAGATGTTATCTTCAATGAACAATTGTTTCCTTATAATTCCTTGCCTTTTGCATATATCTCTTCACCACTGTTTCATGACACTTCATCTGTTGTGCCTCCATATTCCCCAGGACATGATGACACTCTCATCTCTGCTACTGACCAAATTGCTGGGAATGAACTGTTTCACTCTGAGATGCAATCAGCAGTGGTGGACGAGGGTGCTTCTTCAGAACAGGTACACAATACACAAGAATAGATACCAGCACCCTCATTTCCCTACTCTGACATGGCCTCACAGAGTTCTCAGTCTTCTCTCCAAACTCAGGGTCACCCAATGCAAACTAGAAGCAAATCAGGAATCTTCAAAAAAAAAAGGTTCTTGATTTTGCTTCACTAAATGGTACAGGGTCTGATCCTCCATACACCAAATTCACAGGTTTTCCTGCAACCGTTACTGCTTTAAAAACTGCTACTTCTGATCCTAGATCTTTTTCTGAGGCTAAGAAATATACTCACTGACAAAATGCTATGTCAGCAGAATATCTTAGTCTCTTACATCAACATACTTGGAGTCTTGTTGAACCTTCTCCTAATGCCAACATAGTTGGTAACAAATGGGTTTTCAAAAAAAAATACAAAGCTGATGGCATTGTTTCCAGGTTTAAAGCACGGTTAGTGGCCAAACCCCTAGATTAGACTATGATGAGACTTTTAGTCCTGTTATAAAGCCCGTACTATTTTAGCTCTTGCTGCTAATTTTGACTGGACATTACAGCAGCTTGATGTGAAAAAACCCTTTTTACATGGTCATTTACAAGAAACTGTTTACATGAAACAGTCTCCTGGCTTTGTTGATCCCTCTAAACCCAATCATGTTTGTAAATTGCACAAATCCATTTACGGCTTCAAACATGCTCCAACAACATGGTTCCATCGTTTTACAACTTATATTACATCTCTGGGTTTTGTTCAATAAAATGCTTATAGCTCTTTATTCATCCTCCACTCCACTACTGGTATTACCTTGCTTCTTCTTTATGTTGACGATATTATTATGACTGGAATTGATGCTAGTTACCTTAAAATTTTAGTTCATTCACTGCAGCGTGTATTTGAAATGACCAATCTTAGCCCTTGCATTACTTTCTTGGTCTTCAGATGACACGATCTGCTGCTGGCATTTTTATCAATCAAAGCAAATATATCCAAGATCTTCTTGTTCATTTTAACATGGTTAACTGCAAATCTTGCACTAACCCCTTACCTGCTTTTGGCAAATTTCATGCTCTTGACGGTTCTCCTCTTCCTGATATTACTATTTATAGGCAACTTATGGGATCTTTACAGTACTTAGCATTTACAAGGCCTGATATCGCTTTTGCAATCAATCATTTATGTCAATTATGAATGCCTCTACTATAATGCATCTCATTGGGGCTAAACGAATTTTACGTTATCTTAAAGGGATTAAAAGTCAGGGCCTCTTTTACACAAAAGGCCCAAGCCCAATAAATGCTTTTACTGACGCCGATTGGGCTGGTAACCCAACGGACCGTCGCAGTACCACGGGCCTTGTTATCTTTATTGGGCCTAACCCAGACCATTGGGCTGCCAAGAAGCAGCCCACTGTGGCCTGCTCATCCACCGAGGCTGAGTATATGGCCCTTGCTATTACAGCAGCAGAGCTTTCATGGCTTAAAATGTTATTTCAAGATCTTCACCTTCGCCTAAACAACCCCTTAACCTTATGGTGTGACAATTCATCTGCCATTAAAATGACTGCTAATCCTATCCTTCATGCTCGAACGAAACACATCGAAATTGATTATCATTTTGTTCGAGAGAAGGCTTTAAGAAATGAGCTCATTGTTTCCTTTGTTTCACGAACCAACCAGCTCGCTGACATATTCACCAAGGGCCTTCCCACGCCACACTTTCTGTAACTTCGAGACAAGCTCACGACTTCTTCCCAGCCTGAGCTTGAGGGGGGGGGTATTAAACCACTCCAATCAAATGAGCCCAATAACGAAGCCCAAACTCTTTGCAACCAAATAGGCAAAGAGAAGCCCAACAGTAGCTCAGCCCAAAGACCCAAGCGGACGTTTCTAGAAGGAGCTTCTCACATTCACTACAAAACCCAAGGGGTCTTATTGTAATTAATGTCTTAATGAAACGGTTCGCTTTACGACCGTTCAGCACCTTTGTATTTAACCCTAAATGTTAATGACTGAAATCAAGACAGATTCATTTCTTCTTCTCTGCCGTCTCTATCTTCTTCCTCTTCTCTCTCTAAAGAACACAGAGAAACCCTATATATGTTCAGTATACTGCGTTTCTGAACATTTACCCTATTCTGACAAAGTTTAGAAGAGTTCAAAAAGGATACTGGTAAGAATGGCGACTCGCCTCTGGTGCACGTGATTGAACTGCGAAATCAATTAGGTTTTCGCAATAAATTATTGGAACGAAATCTTAGTGGAATTAGCTAGTCAAGTTTCAGGATTGAGGGTTTCTCTCCCAACATTTTGTTTTCTATTTATGTTTTGGAATTATTTAGGAATAAGATTAATTAGTGGTGTTATGTTTACGGGTTGTTTGATGTTATTTCCTCGTTTCAAATGAGTATTCTCCACTATTTTAAATTGTTTACATAGTTGGAATAATAAAGTTTCTTACTTACTTTATCATGGTATCAGAGTCTCTACATTTTGGGTGGCCTAAATTACTTCTACTTCCTAGCAGGCGGCGATAGTGTTAGGGGCCAGCTGGATTTTCTGTTTGTGCTGCTGGCACTGTCGCCGCCAGAATCCTGTAGTTACTTGTTTCTAGTGCCTTTGTTCCAGAGGATTAATCTCAATCATTGTTTCTTTGTTTATGCTTTGGACGGTTTCGTACTTTCGTCCGTTTTCTTCTCTTTTTTGTTTAGCACTGGTTCAGCCTTTGGTTAGCTCATTCCTGAATCGTGACCAAAGGGGACGATCTTCCCCGTCTTTGCTCATTGATCACACCCACAATCCTGCTATTTATCCAATGCCTCTGTTTATGGAATTATGCAGTTTTACCCTTGACCAGTCAAGCCATTTGACCGGCTATTTGTCTTTGGGCAGTTTTGAACCAGCCATAATCGGTTCTCAAGGTTATTTTGGCATTTTGAATCCGTTTCTAGACTCCATTGTCCCAAATTCAAACTCCTTGATATTGACAGTGAAACAATCAGATTTTGACATTTGACAAGTCATTAAATTCTCGTTCTGATTTTGACCTTAACAAGTCAGTTGTTGTACCAATTTTTGACCTTGACGAGTCTGAAAATTGTCGTTCTAATTTCACCTTGACATATCGATAAAATGTTGTTGAGATTATCCACTCTTAATCCTCGAGTTTTGTTTGTGGGGGGGGGGGTTGTTGTAGTAGGGGGGATGGCACTTGAGAGTGCCACAGCAGACATGACGGATCCTCACATCATGAAGGGCAGTAAGGATCTATCACATACAGATCTACGACATGAATTATAGCGGAAGATTCATGTGTTTACCTTGTCTTCCTAAGCTCCTTAATGCAGAGGATGATCGTTTGTTGCTTGCTTTCACGCGCCTCCTACTTGATCTTGCTCCCACCAATCTAGTGTGAATCTCGAGGACGAACACTGTGATCCACACCACGTTCCACCTCCTTGGATGAAGTTGGAGAGAGAATATGGTTCTCTACAACTAGTATGAATCTAGACAAAGTAACTTTTCTCTATGGAATAGCATTACAATATGTAGGAGGCTGCCTCCTTATATAGGCAAAACTTCTCCTAGGTTTGCACATAAACCCCTAGGGTTTGAGCCTTAGCTACTAACCCCTCTAGTTTGTGCATTAGTGCAACTAACCCCATAAGGTTACGATAATTACATTGGGCACCCCACATGGGCGCACCAGTTGCTAACATCTCCCACTCGCACAGTGGGGTTGCACAATCTATCCATTCTCTATCAATCTCCAACTATCTATCATCTACAAAAGAGTATTTGTTGTGGCCGTGGCGTGTGACCGGTGAGAGTACCTGCATTTCGGGAGATCCGTACACCAAACTCGTATAGCCAGCATGGGAAGGCACCCTCTCGGGAGATCCACATACAAAACTCGTATAGCCAGCGCAGAAAGGCACCCTTAAAACATATAACAGTAATAATGCTCTCCGTAACTCTCGTATTCCCCAGATTCCTCCGATTGTCATCTCGTGGATCATGAGCACCTGCCTTGTCCTGAAGGTCGTGCTCCAATGAGTCCACATCTCCTTTATATTTTCATATCCTACATGATCCCATAAGATCTTGCAGGTGGGACCAATGAAGATAATAAAGAGGAATGCAACGAGAATCTTTCCTTACATACATGTGTCACTCAGATTCGGCTCAGCTGCTTTCCCAGCAGTGTCCGGAAGGCCGAATCATCCATAGCCGTAAGGTGTCACGCCAAAGTAGCACCACCGACCCGTCTCCTCATGACACAGACGTAAGTACAAAGGGTATACAGTGTCAATCATCTTTATATGATCGACGAGGCTCACACGATGAGGAATCCCAGGGACTAATTCTACTCATCACCTCATGGTCACTCATAAGCGCGCGTTTATTCGAGGGGAATATGCGCCATAGTGTTTAGACTCTGATCAGAGCGCATGTCTTATCCTTGCAAAGGACCACTATGCAGATGTCTATCCGGTAGCCCTTATGGCCAGCAGCCCGAGTGCTGCGATGTCACACTATTGTGAACAATTATCATCTCTCGCATCTGGCTTCTTCTACACAGACTATACATGGTTCGGGGTAATAACCATGTTCGATTGGCCAAAACCAGTCTCACCTTGGAACTTATTTCCAATGCGACAATTGAATCCGTCTGACAGGCTCCTAGCTCTACTGATAGACATCTAGCTCTTATCATAGGCCATATGCTCGTATGATAGGCATCTCATATCATATCGCAGGCTTTCAGCGCTTATCGGGATTCTGTCTCATCTTCCACCACACTTAGACATATCCAGGATATTGGAAGGCGGTCGCTTGTGTGAGTGAGCCGACCTGGTGTCTGCGTGACATGCTCTATGCTAGTACCGGAAATGTAACATATCATACATGTATCAAAATAACATGCTGCTTAAAACAAATCCAATTAAAATCCAGTCAATCAACGTCTCGTGTTCTCATCAATCATATTGCTAGTTATCGACTTCCAAGCCCCAATTTTCTAAAGAAATCCACAAAGACAATTCTTAAGTGGTTTAGGAATGGGATGAGCTAACATCCTGGCCCATAGTCGATCCACTCCGGGATTACTCTTTAGGTAGTCATTTCACCTTTTGTGAAATGGTACCCTTGACTATGTGTTTTGACTTTACCGCAGTGTTATAGCCGTACGCTAGCACAAATCATGGTAATCGGTTTGTCGGTAGCTCATAAGCTTATCAGAAACCTTTTCTGTTAAACACATTTCTGCCCTATGGCAGAACAGGCAATCGTGCTTCGCTTCCACCTTAAATGGAGCTGTCCAATACGATCATGCAACACTTATATTGCATATGTTCCATGCGAGTCTATCATCGAGCATGGACAATAACCTGAGTTGGATTGAAACAACCCGGGATCTCGGTTCAGGGTTAAAGCGACAATCGACAACCAAAAGTAGAAATATACTATTAAGATTACATTTCGCTTAATGTACATAACAAAATCTCGATAATAAGTAAAATTTAAAACATAACATTTGTGATCTACTAAGTGATTTGACTTAAGCTATACTTCTTCATCTCGATCCGCGTTCCCATTCCCCAAACTTGATTGACGACCTGCGGTTTTAAAATGGCAAATGCCGACGCAGTTTTGAAGAAATAATCAGTAAAAACTGAGTAAGTACATACTACGGCATGTAAAGCAACGAGTGGCACGGAAGCATGAGTTGAAACAAAACAGAAGATTTGAAACAATAATAGTAACATATTGGGGATTTTGGAACAACTAGAAGTAACCGAATAACAAAACCTCTCAGTTTAATAACGTTAGGAAACCATAAGTATTCTGTGAGATCTCCAGAGTAAACAAGTCCATTTGAGTTGATAACGATATTAATTCACAAGTAGCATATGCTTTTCAATTCATTTCATTAGATTAGGCAATCAAGAGCCACAAACAACATCAATAGAGTAGTCAATTTTTAAAATTCGACTTCAATCAACAGTTAAATTTAGCTGAGGCGTGTCAAGAGCCACCAGCAGGATCGATGTAGACAGAGGGATCACGAAATAACCACTAAGGGTTCCTTCTAGGGTCTATCAAACCCTATTTCACCCGAGCGTTAAGGGAGCCCATTCGTCAACCCCGCTCATAACATTAGCTAAAAGGCCTTAAGTGTCGACACCCCTATACCGTAGTGACCCTTACAAGTATAAGTAGCACTCTATAGCTCTATAAATCCCATGGCCTCAATATCTTGATACATTTTGGCTCATCGGGGGCGGATTTGTGAACATTGACGTTCTATCCAATAATAAGAAGCATTGCTTCAATGGTCTTAGCCACAAGAAAATGGAGGATCGCTTGACGCCTCCCATTAATAACAGTACTCTGTACATCGTCCTAAGTCTATTAGAGGTATTTTATTTCTTCTCTTTCACATAACCAGAATCAGAATATCAAAATTTCACAAGTAATTTCAAAGATTTCTCAAAGGAAATGAATAAAATAGATAAACAACTTTTGAGTGGAAAACATGCATTCTCATACTATTTCATATAACAAACTTTCATTTGAAACATCAAGCACAAACGCAGATTTTGATATGAAAAGGCCGTACATATGTACTTACCTCTGAGCCATGAAAGGCGCAAAGCAAAGCTAGCACTCATATAACGCTCATCTCATGTGAATCCGGTCTAACAGTGAATGCAGTGATACGAACACGTTCGTCTATTGCGGAACGGTCCTCAACAACGGCTGGATATAAACAAGTCAAGTATACAGTCTATTAGCATTTACCCTCTATATGAGGTTGTATGCAATAATGCGATGGAATGCGGGTCATGCAAACTAACTTGACCAAAATGCCCCTGATACTCCAAAACCGTTTAGTACAGTGTCTGAAACTTCCTAGATCCCAAATTATACTCATATTGGCCCGAAAACATGCGAGAATTAACTCCAAACTCTTCCATATGAACTTAGCAACGAAATCTACAACTTTCAATAATTTGCACTTAGGCCCCTAAAGTTTGGTAAAATTGCAAAAAGGCCCCCCACCATTGATTTGATAACTCCCGATCCAAATACTTCCTTCTTGAGACTTCAAATATCCTTCTAATTCAGGTTTTTAGTCCCAAAACATTAAATTAGTTCAAGTGTGAAGTTTTAATTAAATGCACGTAGGCCCCCCGAAGTTTAGTAAAACTGCAAAAAGACCCCAACATTTGACTTGGTTAACCCTAGCCCAGAATTACATACAAGTACTCCAAATAAGCATACAAGACATGCTGACAAACTCAAAGTTACTAAACTAACCTCAATTCAAAGTTTAAGTGAAATTACTATTTTGCCCCTCCTATACAGTTCAGTCAAACTAGGGTTTCCGAAAAGTCAAACTTGATATTTAGACTCAGAATATGAATACGAACAAGTTTCGTGAAGAACGCTAAGGCCAGAAATGTCATTCAAATGCTCAAAACCGATTATCAAAGATAGCGAAAAGTCGTTTCAAGTAGTCAACTTTGCGACTGATTTCTGATCAATTGAGAAGGAGTTTTAAGAAACCGGAAATAGGGTTTTGAAGATGACAGTGCAAGGATTCCAGAACATATTTGAACTCCTAATAACTCCAAGTATTCAAATAGATATCGCTAGTCAAAGTTGGACAAAAATCACGATTCAATACTTAGAAACATTCGGGAGAGTTTCATGAGTTGAAACTAGCAACTTTAGGCTCGTTTTGTGAGCGATCCGTTATAGATTTGAACATGACCCAGAGACGATGATTTGAAGTATTATATACCAGCTACACATAGGAGAAAACAGATCTAAATTTCATTAAGCTTTGAAGAAGATACAAGGGTTTGAAAATGGGTGTTTCACCATGACTTTTCATACTTAGAATTTTTTGGCACTTGGCAGCGAAGAACACAACAACCACTTCGCTAACTAGCCATGTTCAAGCCCAATTTCAGAGGGTTTAGAGATGAAATTGGACCACGAAATTCAAACGAAACTTGTAGCTAGCATATCCAGGATTACATAGGAAGAAACCGTGCATGATTTGGACAAGAAATGAGGGAGTTACAAGCATTCAAACAGGGGCAGTTTGTGAACCGAAAATACGTCAAATTCACGAATCAAACTATGATGATTTGTTGTTACAGTCGTGATTTGATGATCTAAACGTGTTCTAGACATGATTAGGAGCATGCTCATGCTTTTAAACGATCAAAATGGGCAAGAATCGAAGCCGTACCAAGCTTGGCGCTTTTTCGGCGGCCAACCGCCCGTTTCTGGCACTGCACGAGCTTCTCGTCGATTTCTGGGTTTGCTAAGACACTCCACCACGTCCTGAGAGCACGGGGTCGCTGCTGGAAGGAGGGAAAAGCCAAGAACAGAGGAGGCGTCGCGGTTCTGTTCCTGGCGACGGCGTCACGACGGGTTTCAAACCCAGAATCCGGCGAGGCAAAAACCGTCGATTCACAGCGCGATCCTGGACTCCTCTTCAAAACCCGATTTCTCTCTCGATACTCCATCTTTTTCAAAATTGATTTGTGCGTTTTGCTCCTGGAATTGGTGGCTACCTCTGGTAGTAGCATTTCGGGAAGAGGAGCAGAGACGGTGGTGTTGTGGTGGAGTTGGTGGTGGTTGTTCATAGTGAAGATAGAGGAAAAAGAAGAGGATGAAGGATGAAGGATGAGAGAGAGAGAGAAAGACTTTTTTTTTTCAGATTGCTGGTGAAGAGGGGTGTTGACTCCTCATCTAGTAGGTGTCAAGTTGTGTTTGAAAAGTGTCCTACATGCTAGGGGGTGAAAGTGTAGTTTTTCAAACTTTAGTGTATAACTAGGATTAGAGCTTCTATTTAATTTCAGATAATTGCACAACCACCCCGAACATCTCTAGTGCTCCAAAATCATTCTAACGACTCCCAAATATTGCAAACACTCCGAAGTCCCAACTTTAAAGCCGTGACAAAAATATTTACAAAATCGCCCCCAAAGTCTTGATATTGCACTTAGAGCTCGCTTGAGAAATAGGGGTGTTACAATCTACCCACCTTAAAAGAATCTTCGTCCCCGAAGATCTCATACTATACTTACCCACATACATGACATGCACATGAAATGTAGCACACTGACTCAGTCTATATGACTTAGCCAGACAAGTACATAAAGCGCTCTCGTCGGATATCATGCTCTCAAAAGATGACTTCCTTACTTCAGCTAGCAATACCTTAACGGGAAGAAGTTCCTCATTCTCACCTCAACAAGACGGGGTTTGTTATGGGTCTATACTACTATCCAGCCTAGACTCGCACCACAATTGGGTTTCGTATATGATTAGTACAAGTAAAAGTTCGAAACAAGATTTTGAAAGTTCAATAACAACATACAAGTTCTCAATTTTAGAAATGACTCAAAAATTTGCTAGAATTTACGCAAGTCTCGAAATTTTTAGACAAATACTTTTATCAAGACTAATATGTCGTTTTGCTTGAATCATCCGCGTTAAAAATGTTGTCTTACCTCTATAGGGTTAGATAAACCAATCACCTAAAGTGTTCCACGCATACGAGGGAGAAAGAACACTATGTGTCGTCACACAACGCGCCTCTCTAACACAACTCGCATGTGTTTCAAATGTTCCAACTTAGTCTACACAGCGGGTACAACTTATAGTACCGTCGTACTAAGAGTCGCGCCAGCGGACTGATAAACAAAGTGGTCCATATCACTTGGCATTTGGTAGCTCGACACCCAAATAATTTTGGAAAACCATTTTTTTTTAATAAATAATTTATTGTTTGAACTGTCTAATTTGGAAATGACTGTGTCAATTAAACTCAAAATGAAACAAAACAAAATATAATCATAAAAGTCATCTCTCGTAGGTAAGAAAAGATTGGTCTCATGGTCTTCTAGATCAAAGCGTCGTTACTCTCTCGTCGACTAATTAACATAATCAACAAAGGAACGCGGATACGCATCACACGTCAATGATAAATCATTGCTATATAGCAACTAATCATGCCCATAAAATAACCAACATATAAATAACAAGTGATTTTCGCATATATCACATATCAATAAGTAGTTGGCAGTTAATCAACAAGTAAATACAAATCGAGTTGAACAATACGTAAGTACCCAAACTCCCCGACGGCTTGTTTACTCCTTATTGCCAAATTGGGTTTTCCTAATCAATTTTAAATTTTGAAAACGTTTTATCTTCTTATTCTCTACTAATGGAAATCGAAAAGTCACTTTAACCGGAGAACCGATGCTCTGATACCATCTGAAACAACCCGGGATCTCGGTTCAGGGTTAAAGCGACAATCGACAACCAAAAGTAGAAATATACTATTAAGATTACATTTCGCTTAATGTACATAACAAAATCTCGATAATAAGTAAACTTTAAAACATAAAATTTGTGATCTACTAAGTGATTTGACTTAAGCTATACTTCTTCATCTCGATCCGCGTTCCCATTCCCCAAACTTGATTGACGACCTGCGGTTTTAAAATGGCAAATGCCGACGCAGTTTTGAAGAAATAATCAGTAAAAACTGAGTAAGTACATACTACGGCATGTAAAGCAACGAGTGGCACGGAAGCATGAGTTGAAACAAAACAGAAGATTTGAAACAATAATAGTAACATATTGGGGATTTTGGAACAGCTAGAAGTAACCGAATAACAAAACCTCTCAGTTGAATAACGTTAGGAAACCATAAGTATTCTGTGAGATCTCCAGAGTAAACAAGTCCATTTGAGTTGATAACGATATTAATTCACAAGTAGCATATGCTTTTCAATTCATTTCATTAGATTAGGCAATCAAGAGCCACAAACAACATCAATAGAGTAGTCAATTTTTAAAATTCGACTTCAATCAACAGTTAAATTTAGCTGAGGCGTGTCAAGAGCCACCAGCAGGATCGATGTAGACAGAGGGATCACGAAATAACCACTAAGGGTTCCTTCTAGGGTCTATCAAACCCTATTTCACCCGAGCGTTAAGGGAGCCCATTCGTCAACCCCGCTCATAACATTAGCTAAAAGGCCTTAAGTGTCGACACCCCTATACCGTAGTGACCCTTACAAGTATAAGTAGCACTCTATAGCTCTATAAACCCCTTGGCCTCAATATCTTGATACATTTTGGCTCATCGGGGGCGGATTTGTGAACATTGACGTTCTATCCAATAATAAGAATCATTGCTTCAATGGTCTTAGCCACAAAAAAATGGAGGATCGCTTGACGCCTCCCATTAATAACAGTACTCTGTACATCGTCCTAAGTCTATTAGAGGTATTTTATTTCTTCTCTTTCACATAACCAGAATCAGAATATCAAAATTTCACAAGTAATTTCAAAGATTTCTCAAAGGAAATGAATAAAATAGATAAACAACTTTTGAGTGGAAAACATGCATTCTCATACTATTTCATATAACAAACTTTCATTTGAAACATCAAGCACAAACGCAGATTTTGATATGAAAAGGCCGTACATATGTACTTACCTCTGAGCCATGAAAGGCGCAAAGCAAAGCTAGCACTCATATAACGCTCATCTCATGTGAATCCGGTCTAACAGTGAATGCAGCGATACGAACACGTTCGTCTATTGCGGAACGGTCCTCAACAACGGCTGGATATAAACAAGTCAAGTATACAGTCTATTAGCATTTACCCTCTATATGAGGTTGTATGCAATAATGCGATGGAATGCGGGTCATGCAAACTAACTTGACCAAAATGCCCCTGATACTCCAAAATCGTTTAGTACAGTGTCTGAAACTTCCTAGATCCCAAATTATACTCATATTGGCCCGAAAACATGCGAGAATTAACTCCAAACTCTTCCATATGAACTTAGCAACGAAATCTACAACTTTCAATAATTTGCACTTAGGCCCCTAAAGTTTGGTAAAATTGCAAAAAGGCCCCCCACCATTGATTTGATAACTCCCGATCCAAATACTTACTTCTTGAGACTTCAAATATCCTTCTAATTCAGGTTTTTAGTCCCAAAACATTAAATTAGTTCAAGTGTGAAGTTTTAATTAAATGCACGTAGGCCCCCCGAAGTTTAGTAAAACTGCAAAAAGACCCCAACATTTGACTTGGTTAACCCTAGCCCAGAATTACATACAAGTACTCCAAATAAGCATACAAGACATGCTGACAAACTCAAAGTTACTAAACTAACCTCAATTCAAAGTTTAAGTGAAATTACTATTTTGCCCCTCCTATACAGTTCAGTCAAACTAGGGTTTCCGAAAAGTCAAACTTGATATTTAGACTCAGAATATGAATACGAACAAGTTTCGTGAAGAACGCTAAGGCCAGAAATGTCATTCAAATGCTCAAAACCGATTATCAAAGATAGCGAAAAGTCGTTTCAAGTAGTCAACTTTGCGACTGATTTCTGATCAATTGAGAAGGAGTTTTAAGAAACCGGAAATAGGGTTTTGAAGATGACAGTGCAAGGATTCCAGAACATATTTGAACTCCTAATAACTCCAAGTATTCAAATAGATATCGCTAGTCAAAGTTGGACAAAAATCACGATTCAATACTTAGAAACATTCGGGAGAGTTTCATGAGTTGAAACTAGCAACTTTAGGCTCGTTTTGTGAGCAATCCGTTATAGATTTGAACATGACCCAGAGACGATGATTTGAAGTATTATATACCAGCTACACATAGGAGAAAACAGATCTAAATTTCATTAAGCTTTGAAGAAGATACAAGGGTTTGAAAATGGGTGTTTCACCATGACTTTTCATACTTAGAATTTTTTGGCACTTGGCAGCGAAGAACACAACAACCACTTCGCTAACTAGCCATGTTCAAGCCCAATTTCAGAGGGTTTAGAGATGAAATTGGACCACGAAATTCAAACGAAACTTGTAGCTAGCATATCCAGGATTACATAGGAAGAAACCGTGCATGATTTGGACAAGAAATGAGGGAGTTACAAGCATTCAAACAGGGGCAGTTTTTGAACCAAAAACACGTCAAATTCACGAATCAAACTATGATGATTTGTTGTTACAGTCGTGATTTGATGATCTAAACATGTTCTAGACATGATTAGGAGCATGCTCATGCTTTTAAACGATCAAAATGGGCAAGAATCGAAGCCGTACCAAGCTTGGCGCTTTTCCGGCGGCCATGGCGGTTTCCGGCGGCCAACCGCCCGTTTCTGGCACTGCACGAGCTTCTCGTCGATTTCTGGGTTTGCTAAGACACTCCACCACGTCCTGAGAGCACGGGGTCGCTGCTGGAAGGAGGGAAAAGCCAAGAACAGAGGAGGCGTCGCGGTTCTGTTCCTGGCGACGGCGTCACGACGGGTTTCAAACCCAGAATCCGGCGAGGCAAAAACCGTCGATTCACAGCGCGATCCTGGACTCCCCTTCAAAACCCGATTGCTCTCTCGATACTCCATCTTTTTCAAAATTGATTTGTGCGTTTTGCTCCTGGAATTGGTGGCTACCTCTGGTAGTGGCATTTCGGGAAGAGGAGCAGAGACGGTGGTGTTGTGGTGGAGTTGGTGGTGGTTGTTCATAGTGAAGATAGAGGAAAAAGAAGAGGATGAAGGATGAAGGATGAACGGGAGAGAGAGAAAGACTTTTTTTTTTCAGATTGCTGGTGAAGAGGGGTGTTGACTCCTCATCTAGTAGGTGTCAAGTTGTGTTTGAAAAGTGTCCTACATGCTAGGGGGTGAAAGTGTAGTTTTTCAAACTTTAGTGTATAACTAGGATTAGAGCTTCTATTTAATTTCAGATAATTGCACAACCACCCCGAACATCTCTAGTGCTCCAAAATCATTCTAACGACTCCCAAATATTGCAAACACTCCGAAGTCCCAACTTTAAAGCCGTGACAAAAATATTTACAAAATCGCCCCCAAAGTCTTGATATTGCACTTAGAGCTCGCTTGAGAAATAGGGGTGTTACATGGATCCATGTGCATCTAGGTCCCTACCCTAGTTAGCATATATGGCTAACTAGTCGAAGCATCATCTTCGATAGTCATAGCACGTGATCCATCATATAGAGTATCCTAGTTACAATCTTGTGTCTTAAATTGGAATATCCTGAAATCCAATTCTTCCGATTGCATAGCGTTCGCTAGGTCTGAGTATAAACCATAGTGTATAGAAGACTCATTCTGCATCAGGCACTCTGGTTATCTGGTCATTCTTATATGGTGTCTTTTAGGGCACATGCCTAGGCTCGTAAAGTCTTGCGCTGAGCTACAGGAGTACAGATACTCCTTTAGGGGACTCGAACAATCCTTAAGCTCCACTAGCCAATATGTGTCATCGATGTTAAGTGACGTGATCATCAACTCTCTACTAGTAAGAGTGACACACAGCGGTTTCCATTTGTTATCGTAAACATATAGTAAACGATCCCTGATGAAATACTGCTGTCCAGAGGACTACATAAGATCCCATATGGACTTAAATAGCTTGCACACGTTTTGTGCATTTGACCTTAGTCACCTCTAGGATTTCTCCATTGAGAAATTCAGCCATCACATTTATCGAAAATTGTTCCACAACTATTGATGCTACCAAGCGAATCAACGTAATTCTCGCCACAATATTAGGAGAATATCTCGTCAGATCGACGCAAATTCGTCGATGTCTACTCTCAGAATGAGTGTAGACTTTTTCGCTTCTACGCAAGTCGTATGCCTTTCCACGCTTCCGTCTGGGTCTCTGATTGACCTTGGAAATCCATTGATCTCCAGTAGTCTTCCATCCAGTCGGATATTCAACCTAGTCTTAAACTCGGTTGGCCCCTTATAGACTCTAATTTATCCAGTAAAGCTTACTATTCATTCTTCATAATTACGGAACGATAAGGCCCAGGATTCTATCCTATCGTTTATGCAAGGTGATCCTTAAGATCATCCCTTCGATCTCAAATAGTCGATGGGGTATGCTCCTATGAGCAATTCATTTGCATAGGAGGATCATCATTTGCTCTCATCCCTTATGGATGGAGTACCCTGCTTGGAAAGTCACTCCCACTGTTCGAAGGATCCTTGAGGAACTAATTCCTCATAATCAACTAAGGAACAGGGTATCTTCCAGCGGTTCCTCCATGCTCGTGGAGATCATCATCTCTACGAACATATCCCTTAATTATGGACATCTCCTATGAGAAAACATATATCTCGTGAATCCATTTGTTATACTACTTATCGGCTGTTGCGTTTCAGATACGCAGCCACTAGAATGCCCCGAATAGCATGAGAAGATATGTTACTCCATGGAGATACGTTTCTTCCATATAGGGTCTAACTTCAAATTCTTTCTTGTCAGGTGATGAAAGATCCTGGGACAATCATACTTCACTAAGTATGATCATACTTCACTAACAGCCTTTAGCAATCATATATTGCTTAGGCATCCGAAGTATGCTGGACTAGTATTCTTAGCAAACTCCTTTTGCTTAGATCCTAGAACAGAGTGATGTTTTGGTCTTATCCAAACATCCTGACACATGGAAAGTGTGTCATATAACGTTCCATGAAACGTGGCAGAGATTACAGCAAATTGCAAATCGGATAGCTTGTACCTGACAACCCTTAACTCTATTATCATACATGGCATCAATCTCAGACGTTAAAGTCGAGTGCTCAATATTATGACATGAGCCATAACTCATAATTAAGGAAGATTTATTATGAGTCATTACTCACAATTTATATACGCAAATGGCTGAGGATGGATCCAAGATTCTTCTTTGGCCAATTCCTACAATTTTAAAAGTGGTCATGAACATGCTGATGAGGTCATTTCCCCACCTTTTCATAGCATGCTCTATGACATTATCTTGACTGTTGCCTCCCACTATTGGTGAGCCTAAAGATAATGTCTATGTGCTGCTCTGACAACTTATTCATCACAGGTTCGACCATGTTTGTAGGTGGCTGACAACCTATATCCAACGGATGGTTACATAGTACGACAACTTATCATGTCGTTGTTGTCACCTTTTAGCCTTTACAGATTCGATTTAGACACGATTGATAGAGACATTGTGGAAGTTAATCACTAGCATTTACTTAGCTCCAAAATAACACGTGACATTGATTAAACTCAATAGTTCCTCACAAGGACTCCACCAAAACCTAGCGTATATCCTAGGAATCAAATCTCATCACTTGTGATTTCCTATCAATTTTAATCATGTCCTCATGTGAGCTCTTTTGTTTTAGTTCTTTAGCATGCGAGGTTAAACATATATATCCAATCACACACAGTTATAACATAAAACAAGCATAAGCATAAATAAATATGCAATGGATGTGGCCCCTAAGGTGCACTCCCACTATTGAGAGTACTTCTTGAGCAAGTCTTGAACTCCATCTCATGCCATCTCGCCTACTTGAGGACTCCAAGCTTGAGGCTCCTTTAGACCGTCTATTTGCTCCATGCACCTTGCGCCATAGCTTTTGGTTTGGCCACCTCTCTTGAAGCTTCAATCTTCAATCTCTACTAACTATCTTATTTCTAATAAGAAGTAACCTCATAGAGGCGATTGGATGAGAAGAGAATACACTAGAGTATAGAGAGGCACGACAAGCAGGCCGTATATTGATTACATATTCAAAAACAAAACCAAAATATAAAACACCTAGGCCACATCCATGCACCAAACACATCCATTCAACCCACAACAGTATGTAAAACAATATAATAAACATACTGGAATTTTTTGGAAATTTCCGGAATTAATCTCTAACTACTGGAAATTAATAAGCAATAATCTAATCAACTAAAAAGATCGAAAATTGCTCCCTAACACTTAGGGTCTCACCACCTATGGAAAAACGTAGGGAAAAATGACCTAAGTCTCCATAAAAAAATTGGGCTCAAAACAGTGTGTTTAAGGTCGTCAAGCTGCCTCGGGAAGTGTGCTAAACACTAATTAATTAATCTGGAAATTACTAAAATTTTCCGTCGCTCCAAAAATTATGAAAAAATGTCCAAAAAATAGGAAATTTAATTTGCAGCCCCTAGGAAAAAACCGGACGAAAAATGACGGAGGGAGGAGGCCGCACGCGCCGTCACGCGCCGCAGCGCTGGGGCGCGTCCGCCTCCGTCACGCGCCGACTCCGGCCATGTGCCACGTCAGCATGCCACGTGGCATGCCACATCAGCACCTATGCTGACGTCAGCTGCCACGTCACCCATCCGAGTCATCGCCACGTCAGCCGACACGTGACCGCCACGCCAGGCATTTGCTGACGTGGCACCGCCACGTCATCTGCCACGTCAGCTCTAGGGCCACGTCAGAAGCCGCCGCCAGTCCTTTGGCGCGTGCGGCGCGTGGCCGCGCGTGGGGGCGGCGTCGGTGGCGCGTGAAGCCCACGCGCCGCCTTCCCGTGCTCCGTTCCCGACGAAATTAATTTTTCCGGGATCGTATTTTCGTCCTGATCCCGATTATGTGGTCAAAATCCAATTTTAACAAGTTTTTGAAAAACTCATTCTACTGATTGGATCTCGCAGTCCAGATTAATACAGTTCCGAATCTTTAAAAATTCATAACTAGTACATCGTAAGTCCAAAATTATAAAATTTATATTTCTGGAATCCTCGTGAAAAACCCTACCTAACCATATAGGTTTCGTCTACTGGTTATGAAATTTAAGAAACTCGATTTTTAAATCAGATTCGGGAACGCATATCGAGGCACGAAAAACAAACCTAAGGCTCTGATACCAATGAAGGGCAGGAAGGATCTATCACATAAAGATCTACAACATGAATTATAGCGGAAGATTCATGCGTTTACCTTGTCTTCCTAAGCTCCTTAATGCAGCGGATTATCGTTTGTTGCTTGCTTTCACGCGCCTCCTACTTGATCTTGCTCCCACCAATCTAGTGTGAATCTCGAGGACGAACACTGTGATCCACACCACGTTCCACCTCCTTGGATGAAGTTGGAGAGAGACTAGGGTTCTCTACAACTAGTATGAATCTAGACAGATTAACTTTTCTCTATGGAATAGCATTACAATATGTAGGAGCCTGCCTCCTTATATAGGCAAAACTTCTCCTAGGTTTGCACATAAACTCCTAGAGTTTGAGCCTTAGCTACTAACCCCTCTAGTTCGTGCATTAGTGCAACTAACCCCATAAGGTTACGATAATTACATTGGGCACCCCACATGGGCGCACCAGTTGCTAACACATCAGATAGTTCAGACACATATATCTGTGTGGCCTAAATTATTTCCACTTCCTAGCGGGCGGCGAAGGTGCTAGTGGCCTGCCGGGTTTTCTCTCTGTGCTGCCGCCACCGTCGCCCGCCAGACTCCTATAGTTACATGTTCTAGTGCCTTTGTTTATGGATTTATGCAGTTTGACCCTTGACCAGTCAAGCCATTTGAGTGGTTATTTGAGCTCATCTTTGGGTCTGTACTGAACCAGCCCTAATTGGTTCTCAAGGTTATTTTGGTGTTTTAAATCCGTTTTTAGACTCTGCATTCTCATATTCGGACTTCTTGATATTGTTCTTTATATTGACAGTTAAACAATGAGATTTAGACATTGACACGTCGTTAAACTGTACTGAACCAGCCCTAATCAGGTTTTGACCTTAAAAAGTCAGTTGTTGGTCCGATTTTTGACCTTCACGAGTTACTAAATTGTTATCAACCAGATATGCTAGTCATGACCATCCGTCTCGGGTTGACAGATCGTCCCAGCCTTCGACCACTTTGGTCTTCTCCGCCCGGCCTTCACAATAACTTTAGCATACTCCTTTGCATCTCTACTTTGTTCTTGCAAACTCATTGTTGGCAAGTAGAGTTTGAGGAGGGGTATATCTCAATATTTAGTTTCAAGTTATGTTAAAGTTATTGTAGCAATAAGATTACAGTTTATTTACCTTGTTTAAGTTATTTGATATTATTTTCTAGATTAGGTGCAGTAGTCTTCAAGTCAGGATCGCATATGTATAGGCCTCACATTGCACATATTATTTACGCACCGAAGTGGTTGAAAAATTAGAAATTTAGAACTGTGAACAGAGGGAACCGTGTACAATATGTGCTGCAACGATTTGGGAGAAACCAATTTTTCGATTGTTGGTAAGCAAAAGCTTACATGTTGATATACAATTTCAACATTTGAATTTTATCTCTACTATAACATTATTTGAATTTTATGCCACTAGAAAGTACCATATTTTAGCGACATCTTTTTTTTGTCACAATGATGTTAGTGGCATATATTCAATGACAGCTCAGTGAAAAAATCTGTCACTGAGCTTTTAGTGACAAAAGTTCGACATTTAGTGACAAAAATTGTTGTCATTGAACACGAAATATGTTGTAGTGATATTTTGTAATATTATGTTTTGACGGTATGTCAATGCTATCCCGCGCAGATGCGCGGGATATCGTCTATTCATGTATAAGGAATAACGCTTGAGATGCAATTAGGGATGGCAATGTGGTTCGATCTGATCCGAAATCCGAGTGATTCGATCCGAATGGATCGAGTCCGAATCCAATCCATTTTAATGGATCGGATATGGATATTGAAAATCAGAATTCGATCCGTATCCAGATTCGATCCGAATATATTAGGATATCCGATGGATATCCGACCCGAAAGGATCCGAACACACATAAATTTATAAAAATAGCCTTGGAATTATGAAAAAATTATATATTTACCTACATATATATAAATACGTTACACAATTCACTTAACATTATGTTTTGCCTATAAATAATATTCCAATACCAATTAGGAAACACATATTGCACATTATTAGCTAAAAAATATATCCACTACACATTACCATGTTGTTTTGATTCAAAGACATTATTAGTGCCTTAAACCTTTGGCTTGCCTATATTTCTTGGTAGATCGTATCGGTAAAATATTTAATTTGTTTTTTAACGTATTTTCTGAGTTTGTTGTGTATTTTATATGAGAAGTAAAAAAAATTGTCCAGGATCCGAATCTGGATCCGAATCAAATCCATTTATCGAGATTTGGATTGTCGGATCTAATAGGAATATTACAAATTAAATACATCCGGATTCGATCCGAATCCGTTTGGGATCCGGTCGGATTCGGATCGAATATGAATCCACTTATTTTGATCGAATTCGAATATCGATATAGGTGGATCCGATCCGAATCCGATCCATTGCCATCCATAGATGCAATGACAGAAGTAAGCAATGTGGATAGCCCGGAGACTGTGAACGTGATGACATTTTCAAGATCTTGAAATATCATAATCCTATGGCAAACATTTTAAAGATATGCAAAATCAAATCTTCTTCACTCACAGGTTCATGTAGAGTACGTATCCAAGGATTCTTTACCGGTGAGGATTATCATGAAGCAGTAAAAGATTACGGGGGAACAAGAAAGGATGCATGAAGATAACAACATAGGAGAGCTTCGCCTGAAAATTTGTAACCATCTACTTTTCCACAGAGGATAATTCGTAACATCAAGATTCACCTAAACCAGAGAATTGAGGTTTGCAATGATAAAAAGAAGGCTTGCTAGGAGAGCAGAAACCACCAATTAGTCCATGGAGATGTTGTATACAGGGACCAAAGTAGCAAGATGAAGGATCGACGGAGTGATTAACTTTAAAAAAGCTCCCATGTCATGTTAACAAGCACCGACTTCATCAAGATTGACAAAATAACAATTTAGAAGAAGAATTTGTGTAACATGGTAGTTTATATTGGCTTGGTGGTAGAGAACCGTGTAGCTGGTTACACGGCTTATAGGAATACATTGACTTGTATGGAAATGCATGTTCATCTAACACAATATATCTACCTATGTACACTTGGTTGGAAGCAACACCAAAACACCCGAATCCTTTTGTGTTGGGACAGCGCGCCCTAGAAGAACGCTTCTTCCGTGTACTTGATTCTCTATTCCGCTGATCATCTGACAAATTGGAATCGAATGTTAAGTCGTTGCTTCATTTGGTGTTTGATTTTGATATCCTCGCCAATGGACCCTAGAAGATGATCAACTGTATCTGGCAGCTTTGACGAATTTTGTGCCAAAAATGAGTGCATATTGTGCTCTAGAGACCGCCCTAAGGGAGCTTATTCATACAGTTGACGAATTTTGTACCAAAAATGAGTGCACATTGTGCTCTAGAGACCTCCCTAAGGGAGCTTATTCAGTAGTTTCTCCTATGACTGGCGAGTAGGGCGCCAGATTATTGATGACCTTCGAGGTGTTGTTGAATCAATTGAAAGCCTGAGCTGTGGAACCAAAAAGGCTTCAACCAATCTGCGACGAAGAAGGCAAGCTCTTTGCTGATTGCGCACTTGGATACATCAAGTGAAGCAGTTAACTTTTACAGTGCGTCATTCATTTTTCGTCAACTTCAAACAAGTCTTAATGTCGTCCCACTCCAAGCTAGTATTTGAATTTCCATGTATATAAAACGGAATGTTCGTCTTCATTTTCACCCCCCACATAGTACTTCTCTCGTCATGCATGTATGAAAGTTAAGGAATCGAATCAATCATGTAAGCACTTAGATAACCACACATAGATGAGTAGTATTTATAGGTGTTTGAGAAATAGAAGATTAGTGGTCGATCTTAAGTTGCTTCATTTTCTCGTTTCTCAACCATTGAATTGTTCTTCCTTTTTATCAGCTTGAAAGAGACTCCGGCTACACCACACAACGAATAACAAACATTTGTCTTAGTTTTGAATAACGTTTGACCTCCTATGGTCTGTATTGAAAGACGGTTCAATTGACACATTGGCGACGAGAACTTTCGTTTTGCCAGCAGTTTTGTAACACTCCGCTTCATCCCCGCCCCTGATAGATGGTTAATAAATATTGTTATGGGTGGAATTCTCACATCGGATATTTAAGAACCAACAAACTAATTATTTGAGTACAGTGATGTACACTTAGGCATAACTTTATTATTTGAGTACCAAATAATAAAAACAATTAATTTTATAAAAAAACACCCACATTAACCGTTAAAAAAACTAACAAATGAAAAACACGGGTACTATAAATGCAAAAATTAAAAATGCGGGTATGAAAGTGTAACAAAATGTTATAATATGGGTACCACTGGTGCAATTTTGCCATAGATCAAAGTAGTCTTCTAATTCCAACCGAACAGCCGTTGAAATCGTGATCCCTGATCTGAATCACTTGACCAAAAAAGGAAACCCTAGATCGAACCTAGCCTTCTTCTCAACCGGAAACCCTAGATTGGAACTGATGAGTGATCAGGTCATGGAGGGGAACCCACCGGTGGATCTTTCCATCGTCCCAACCCTGGAAAATGTCGTATCAACGGTGAATTTGGACTGCAAATTGGATCTCAAGACCATTGCACGTAAAGCGAGGAATGCCGAATACAACCCTAAGCGTTTTCCTGCTGTGATTATGAGGATGAGAGATCCAAAAACAACTGCAACGATATTTTCTTCCGGGACAATGGTTTGTACTGGAGCAAAAAGCGAATATCAGTCGAAATCAGCCGCGCGAAAGCACGCTCGCATCGTACAGAAGCTTGGTTTCCCAGTGAAATTCAAGGGTTTCAAGATCCAGAATATCGTAGGTTCCTGTGATGTCAGGTTTCCCATCAGATTGGAAGGCTTGGCTTTTGAACATGGAGCCTTTTCAAGTTACGAACCTCAACTCTTCCCGGGACTGATTTATAGGATGAAACATCCCAAGATTGTTTTGAATATTTTCGTTTCTGGGAAAATTGTTCTCACTGGAGCTAAGGTTAGAGAGGAGACGTATACTGCGTTTGAGAACATATATCCTATTCTGACAAAGTTTAGAAGAGTTCAACAAGGATACTGGTAAGAATGGCGACTCTCCTCCGGTGCATGCCATTGAACTGCGAAATCAATTAGGTTTTCGCTGTAAATTATTGGAACGAAAGCTTAGTGGAATTAGCTAGTCAAATTTTAGGATTGAGGGTTTCTCTCCCAACATTTTGATATTAATTTATGTTTTGGAATTATTTAGGAATAAGATTAATTAGGGGTGTTATGTTTACGGGTTGTTTGATGTTATTTCCTCGTCTCAATTGCGTATTCTCCAATATTGTAAATTGTTTACATACTTAGAATAATAAAGTTACTTACTAATTATGTTAGCATTTGGTGCGCCCATGTGGGGTGTCAAATGCAATTATCTTAATCTTATGGGGTTAGTTTCAACAATGCTTAAACCTGTGGGGTTAATAGCAAAGGCATAAACCCTAGAGGGTTATGTGCAAACTAGGTATAAGTCTGCCTATATAAGGAGACAGCCTCCTACATTATTATATGCTAGAGTCATAATAATACACTACTGTGTAGAGATCATGTGCTGATCAAAATTCAGTTCTAGGAACCCTAGCCCCTCTCTCTAACTAGCCTCCATTGGTGGAACTTAGTGTGGATCAGATCTTTCATCCTAGTGATTCGAGCCATGTTGTGGGTGCAAGGTGGGCACGTGAAAGCAAGCATCCTATGATCATCCGATGCATTAAGGAGCTAAGGCAGGTAAACACATGAATCTTCCGCTTTAATTCATGTTGTAGATTTGTATGTGATAAATCATGTTATTCTTTCAAATTACATTTTCCATATACCTCGAGTTTTATGGTGGGGAGGGGGGGGGGAGAGAGAGAAGGTTAGGGGGGATGGCACTTGAGAGTGCCACAACAGACATGAGGGATCACAGCATGCACAAGTGTGCCACACATCAGATAGTTCAGACACATATGCTAGTCCTTACCATCCGTCTCGGGTTGACAGATCGTCCCAGCCTTCGACTACTTTGGTCTTCTCTACCCGTCCTTCACAATAACTTTAGCATACTCCTTTGCATCTCTACTTTGTTCTTGCAAACTCATTGTTGGCAAGTAGAGTTTGAGGAGGGGTATATCTCAATATTTAGTTTCAAGTTATGTTAAAGTTATTGTAGCAATAAGATTACGGTTTATTTACCTTGTTTAAGTTATTTGATATTACTTTCTAGATTAGGTGCAGTAGTCTTCAAGTCGCCTATGTATAGGCCTCACATTGCACATATTATTTACGCACCGAAGTGGTTGAACAATTAGAAATTTAGAACTGTGAATAGAGTGAACCGTGTACAATATGTGCTGCAACGATTTGGGAAAAACTAATTTTTCGATTGTTCGTAAGCAAAAGCTTAAATGTTGATCTACAGTTTCAACATTTGAATTTTATCTCTACTATGTCATTATCTGAATTTTTCGCCACTAGAAAGTACCATATTTTAGTGACAACATCTTTTTTTGTCACAATGATGTTAGTGGCATATATTCAATGACAGCTCATTGGAAAAATCTGTCACTGAATCTTTTAGTGACAAAATTTTGACATTTAGTGACAAAAATTGTTGTCACTGAACAGAAATATGTTGCAGTGATATTTTGTAATATTATGTTTTGATGGTATGTCAAGGCTGTCCCGTGCAGATGTGCGGGGTATCGTCTAGTCATGTATAAGAAATAACGCTTGAGATGCAATGACTCAGAAATAAGCAATGTGGATAGCTCGCAGACTGTGAACGGTGAGGACATTTTCAAGATCTTGAAATATCATAATCCTATGGCAAACGTTTTAAGGATATGCAAAATCAAATCTTCTTCACTCACAGGTTCATGTAGAGTACGTATCCAAGGATTCTCTAACGGTGAGGATTATCATGAAGCAGTAAAAAATTACGGGGGAACAAGAAAGGACGCCTGAAGATAACAGAGGAGAGCTTCGCCTGAAAAATTATAACCATCTACTTTTCCACAGAGAATAATTTGTAGCATCAAGATTCACCTGAACCAGAGAATTGAGGTTTGCGATGATAGAAAGAAGGCTAGCTAGGAGAGCGGAAACCAACAATTAGTCCATGGAGATGTCGTGTAAAGGACCAAAGTAGCGAGATGAAGGATCAACGGAGTGATTAACTTTAAAAAAGCTCCGATGTCATGTTAACAAGCACCAACTTCATCAAGATTGACAAAATAACAGTTTAGAAGAAGAATTTGTCTAACATGGTAGGTTGTATTGGCTTGGTGGTAGAGAATTGTGTAGCTGGTTACACGGATTATAGACTTGTATGGAAATGCATGTTCATCTAACACATCTTGTAACAACCCCAAAACGTCCGACCCGGAAGTCCAGAGGTGTCACTCCGTACCCGAGGTTAAACCCGGATACAAGGAGGTTTAGAGATAGAAAATCCAAATTAATCTTCCATAAACTTTAAAGTAATACTTTATTGACAATTCAAAACATTGTGCCACTAACATGGGCAAATCTAGCTAAACAGAGTTCTATGATACTAAATGAAGGTTATAAGAATTTAAATGTGATCTACTACTTGTATAAGTGATGATTCACGTCCCCGCTAAGCTATGCTCCCATTATATATACCTGCGGTGCAGAAAACAAAAGAGAACACCACAGTTTCCAAAGTCAGCGGAAATACTGAGTAAGTAACACCCAAGCATGTAAAAAGATTATGAAGTAATTTGAAAACCAGCTTGTAGTAGTTTCGCTAAAACAAAGTGAAAGTAAAATGTTTTGACCCTTTTATAAAAGAAATAAGATGAGAGATTACAAGTTCATTTATATTTTCCAAATCGCATCCATTATCCAAATAATGGGATTCCAAAACTCATGATATTCCATTTTCCATTAACAACATCCAATCCAAAAACCAATTTATTAATTTGTTGATACGGGGAAAACCAACCAACCACTTCGCAAGCATCCAAGACCTTAAGTGTCGACACCCCCTTACAGACTTCTTGCGGCCAGAAGAGTGAGTACAAGGAGCTATCCGGGGACTTGCAACCGGATTAAATAAATTAAATTGGACGAGAGACCGAAGTCAACACGCCCACTGCCAATAGTAACCATACAACAATAATCCCCGCACAACTCTTCCACTTTACATTATCATCGATTATTAGATTGCAGTGATATTTTCAAATAACATTTCAACAATTTGAAACAAGTATTCAGTAGCACATATTTCACATAAAATCATTTTGAGACAAATAGGAATGAAAACATTTGACACGAAAAGAGGAATGGGTGCTAGGCCTGGCATGTTTACTTACCTTGAATCTCAAGCAAAGCAAAACAGTTCCTAGTAATACTCGACGTATCTTTCGTCAACAAAATTTGTCGCCTACAAATTTAATAATATCCTAATCAACACATTGCACACGAAGTCCTATAGGTAAATGCAATTGATCCCTTACTAACTCTCCCCAACCTTTGCTAACGTGAACAACCTCTTTTATAATAAAATACACTTTTATAAATCTAACGTTTATTATTTGTAAAAGCACACTAAGCTATAATTATATAAATATAACTTATAAGATTAGAAAACTATCATTTTTATTATTTAGAGTAGAGAAGCATATTATTTTACCTCAAAAATACTTTTAATTCAAATAGTAGTTTCTCCCAATCCAAACAAGCCTTAGTAGAGAATATAAGTTATAAACTAACTAACTTTCATTTAAAATAAATAACAAATTTATTTGAGGAAAATAACTTATTCTAATTTGTTACAAACTTATAAAAATAAGTAAGAAAAGTATCTTTTATCATCCTTATTCTACACTTTTTTTTTTGAGTAAAGTTGAGTGCAAAAATATTACTTTAAGCTTGTATAAAAATAATTGTCTCATGTGAGATTTGAACCCAAAACCTAGCTTCCACATACCCACCAAGCCTTAAGTGATAGCATTTAACCACTGGGTCAACTACCTCTTTGTTCCCTCTTTCTTCTATAAATACTCAACTACTAATACTTCATAATAATAATAATAATAAAAAAACAAAAAAAAAACAAAACAAAACAACTAATTGAAAAGAAAGAGAGAGAGAGAGAGAGAGAGAGAGATAGAGAGAGAGAAAGGAGCGGGTTTGATACCCGACCAGAGGAGAAGAGCGATGGTGACGATGATGAGGACGACGCCGGTGAAGGCGTCGGAAAAAGGAGGCGACGGCGGCGTCAGCGTCGGCTGGGCACGACAACGGCGGCGACGATGGGTAGCGGCGGCGGCTGGACCCGACTGGGTCTTCTCGGCATCCCGGTCGGGGAAGGTTGACAGAGAGATTGGGGGGAGATTGAGATGGAGAGATTGTTGGGTTTTGGTGAGTGATCAAATATGAATTCGAGGTGGGTATTTATAAGATTTCAATTGAAGAATCCGGCGAAGACAAGGAGTGTTCTTCGGGTTGATTTCAATTTTGAATTGGGTCACGAAACTGGGTGAAATTGGTTTGTTTAATGCTAAAGATTCGATCTTTGTCGAATAGGGAGTGAATTGGGACAATTATTGAGAGATTTGGTGGTCGAATTGGTGTTGGTGGTGATGTAGGCGGCGACAATGCGGAGAGTACTCTCCTGCTCATTGCAGGAGATGGAGAAGATGACAAGTTTGGCAAAAAGACACTTTCACCCCCCCTAGGTTTAGTTTTTAAAGCAACTACCACCCCCTTAGTTTAAAGAAAAGACACTATATAAGTTATAGGAAAATACATAAAAGCACCTAGTGATTAGTAATAATAAAAACTAACTTTTAAATAATTATAACTAGTACCCAACACTTATAATAATATTATATTAACATCTAATATTATTAGGAAATACCCGTTTCTAAATAACAGGGTATTTCATCTCTCCCCCCTTAAAGAGAGCTTCGTCCTTGAAGCTTAAACCAACTTCTCAACAACCACTAAGGTATGATTCTCCACTCTAGGGTCTAAACATTAAATGCAAACCTAAGGTCATGCACGATGAGCAAAATACTATAAGGATGTACTAAAATGACTTGCTTCAAAACCGATTCCTCAAAACCGAAGGATTACACATCTACCTATGTACACTTGGTTGGAAGCAACACCAAAACACCCGAATTCTTTTGTGTTGGGACAGCGCGCCCTAGAAGAACGCTTCTTCCGTGTACTTGATTCTTTATGAAGGTGCGTGAAATCCTTTCCCGTCCCTTCATTCAGAATTTACAGACTTTAAATAGTAATTACAACACTAATTACACAATTAGTCCTTTACTAATTACGGGACTTCCCATTAGCTACCAACCGCGCTTTATAGCGCTGCAGACTGCCATCAGCGCAAAACTTGTGGCGAAAGAGCCACATAGCTCGCTGAACATTAGCCCCTGTCGGGCGAGGAACCAGATCCCAAGTATGGCCGCTTTCCAGTGAGGATCCGACAAGGCAAGGATGTGGGATTTTGGGATGGGCATGATGGGGTTTGGTGACTGGGTAGCTAAAGTGAGACGGGTGACTGGTTTGACTATGCCATGCATGGATCTGGTGGTCATCTGAGGAGATAGATTGGGAGGAAAAGTGTCCACTGGGCTCGGTGTGGGTGACTCAGGAGGGTCAGCTAACACAGGCACAGACGGTATTGTAGGACGGCGAGTGGACACAGACCGACGGACGTAGTGCTGAGGAAAAGGTTCCACAAGAGTCCTAGACGGGGGAAGTTGTGTGGGTGCCCTAGTAGGTGCGGGTGGTGATGTGGGTGCTCTAGGAGGGGTGGGTGAGGGGTGTGTGGGCCACATGGTTATGAGCACGATGAGTGAAAAGGGGAGATGGAAGGCTGTCATCGGTATCAGACATCCTGTGGACAGAGGGAGACACAGACCCAGGAGTGGAGAAAGGAAACATCATCTCATCAAAAGTGACGTGACGGGAAGTGTGAACCCGAACAGTACTCAAGTCTAGACACCCGTACCCACGATGATTAAGAGGGTACCCCAAAAATACACATCGAGCAGAGTGTGGGGCAAGCTTGTGAGGTGAGGTGGCAGAGAGGTTCGGGTAACACAAACAACCGAACGTGCGGAGATGCTCATAGGATGGTGAGCGACGGTAGAGGGCAACAGTAGGGATAATGTTGCCAAGGACTTTGGTGGGAAGAATTTTATGGAGGTAGACAGCAATTAGAAGAGACTCAACCCATAAAGAAGCTGGAAGAGAGGCCTGAGCTAGGAGGGCACGACTGATGTCATTGATTCTAGGAATCATGCGTTCAGCTTTGCCATTTTGAGATGACGTTTGTGGGCACGCAAACCTAAAGACAAGACCATGATGAATGGCGTGAGAGTGAAAAGAACCATTATCGAATTCTCCACCAAGTTCACATTGGAAACTCTTGATGGGGCGCTCAAATTGAGTTTGGACGAAGGTGGTGAATTGTATGAATTTTGATATCGCTTCGCTTTTCTGTTTAAGTGGAAAAACCCAGAGAAAATGTGTATAGTCATCTAGGAGTAGTAGGTAATATTTGTAGTGCGATTTGCTTAATACCGGAGAGGTCCATAAATCACTGTGAACAATGTCAAACGGACTAAACGTAGAAGAAGTAGAAGGTAAAAAAAGGCAAACGCACATGTTTACTTATTTGACAAGCATGACAAAGAGTTTCTGAATTATTCTTACTACAAGTAATGAAATGACTACTATGAAGAGAATCTAAAACTGGACGCCCGGGATGACCAAGACGGTTGTGCCAAACTGAAGCAGGAAGAGAAGCAAAAGAGAAAGCGGACGACTGTGGTGGGCCAGGCTGGAATGGATAGAGATCACCCGAACTGTTGCTCCTCTGTAAAAGAGCTCCCGATCGTAGGTCCTTCACAGAAAAACCAAAAGGGTCAAACTCAACGGAAACATTATTGTCAGTGGTAAATTGACGGACAGACCCTAGTTTTTTTATGACATTTGGGGTGAGTAAGACATTTCTAAAGTGAAGGGAATGGGTGTTGTGGTAATAGTGTGATTGCCGGATCCGTTCACTGGAATGCTAGAGCCGTTTCCCACAAGTATGTTAGGAAATGGACAAGATGACGAGAGAGATGAGAGTATACCTGACTTTGGAGTGAGGTGAGCAGATGCGCCGGAATCGAGATACCACGTTTGATCCAGAACATTGAGTGTCATGCCAGAGAAATGAGATCCCAAATCAGTAGCAGTCGAGTAGGCCGGAGCAGCGGTGCGGGCCTGCTGTCTCACAGCTGGTGGAGGGCCAAGAAGGCCAGCATGGTTGCGCCGAGGAGTGCTCCAACCTGTAGTCGGGTAGGGACAGGGAGGCACTGGCGGCACTGGTCCCGTGGGGCAGGGGCACCAGACCCAGGAGCCCTGCGAGCCCGGGGGAGCAGCAGGTGGTGTCGGAGCAGCTGGTCGACCGCTACCTTGCCCAAATTTGCGACGTCCGTTCTTGCCGTTCCTGTTCCTGCGCTGTCCTCCGCCCTGGTTACCATTCCTGCCACTATTGTGGCCGCCGGACTGGTGAGTGATCGCATTCGGTTGTTGGTTCGAAGGGGTCGAAACCAACACCTGATGCGGGCAAGGGTGTACCAGCTCCTGGCAAGCAAGGAGACGCTCGTGTAGCCGTATCATGGAGACTGCAGAGAGATACTCCAGAGTGGGACGAGTCTGCTGAATGATCATCGCAACCCCAGTGTAGGCAGGAGTGAGACTATTGGTTAGTTGGATGACTAGCCGCTGGTTCGAGACTGGAGAGCCGACATTCCCTATACGATCCGCCAAGTTCTTCAATCGGGTGCAATAGTCGTCGAGATATGAGCAGTGTTCCATGCGCAGATTGACGAACTCCAATTCCAATTCTGCCATCCGTGATCCCTTATTGTCGTGGAAGAGGCTTTCCAATTTCACCCACGCCTCTCTAGCAGTCTAACCGGGGGTAAGGATAGCAAGGGATAACCGTCACTGATCGTTTGGTATATCCGTGACAGGATTACCGATTCAATAGAGCTCCAGAGAGGATCGGTGTCAGCTGGTGGCGGGTCTATGTCAAGATGATCCAAAACGCCAAAGGAGTGCGTTTGTATGCGAAAGAATGTGGTCCAGTGATCATACTGAACTTTGTTATTGTTCAGGGTGAAGCGAACCCGTTTCTCAATGTTGTTGACGAGAAACACCGGGTGGAGTTAGTCCTTGGTGGATGATGACTCAGCCATTGGAATTTGAAAGGGAAAGTGAATTTAAAAAACTGAACAAATTGTTCCACTAGTGAACAGTGGGTTTACACCAAAAACAAACTGTCACACTAGTAGTCTCACAAATCAGAAGCAGAGCCCACACAAAACCACGTGGTGAGCACAGTTTCTCCACAGATAGAAATTGAAGAGGCGAGCACAGTTTCTCCACAAACTAAATCAAAGTGGCGGAATTAAGTGAGGACCTGAAGCATAGAGGAGATGTCGGTAGAGGGTTCGATGATTGAACCACGTAACGTCGCTGGTGGCTTCGCAAGGAGAGTTGGAGGCCGGCGGTGCTGGGTTCCGTTCGCAAGAGGGACAGAACCATGAAGGTGCGTGAAATCCTTTCCCGTCCCTTTCATTCAGTATTCACAGACTTTAAATAATAATTACAACACTAATTACACATTAGTCCTCTACTAATTACACAACGAGTCCTAAGACTATTACTTTCCGCTGATCATTCGACAAATTGAATCGAATGTTAAGTCGTTGCTTCATTTGGTGTTTGATTTTGATATCCTCGCCAATGGACCCTACAAGATGATCAACTGTATCTGGCAGCTTTGACGAATTTTGTGCCGAAAATGAGTGCACATTGTGCTCTAGAGACCGCCCTAAGGGAGCTTATTCATACAATTGACGAACTTTGTACAAAAAAATGAGTGCACATTGTGCTCTAGAGACCTCCCAAGGGAGCTTATTCAGTAGTTTCTCCTATGACTGGCATATAGGGCGCCAGATTATTGATGACCTTCGAGGTGTTGTTGAATCAATTGAAAGCCAGAATTGTGGAACCAAGAAGGCTTCAACCAATCTGCGACGAAGAAGGCAAGCTCTTTGCTGATTGCGCACTTGGATACATCAAGTGAAGCCGTTAACTTTTACAGTGCGTCATTCATTTTTCGTCAATTTCAAACAAGTCTTAATGTCGTCCCACTCCAAGTTAGTATATGAATTTCCATGTATATAAAACGGAATGTTCGTCTTCATTTCACCCCCTACAAAGTACTTCTCTCGTCATGCATGTATGAAAGTTAATTTATTGAATCAATCATGTAAGCACTTAGATAACCACACATACATGATTCGTATTTATAGTTGTTTGAGAAATAGAAGATTAGTGGTCGATCTTAAGTTGCTTCATTTTCTCGTTTCTCAACCATTGAATTGTTCTTCCTTTTTATCAGCTTGAAAGAGACTCCGGCTACACCACACAACGAATAACAAACGTTTGTCTTATTTTTGAATAACGTGTGACCTCCTATGGTCTGTATTGAAAGACGGTTCAATTGACACATTGGAGACGAGAACTTTCGATTTCGCCAGCAGTTTTGTAACACTCCGCTTCATCCCCGCCCCTGATAGATGGTTAATATATATTGTTATAGGTGGAATTCTCACATTGGATATTGAAGAACCAACAAACTAATAAGTGGCATGCGCTACTCCCCTCTTTGATAATTAGTTTTTTTGAAGTGGAAGCCATCCCCTTCACTCACCTCAGCAAAAGAAGTTTTATAAAAAAAAACAATAATAGTAAAATACTTCTAAAAATAAACCCCTAAACTCCTCCGAAATGATTGACACGGGATGAGTTATTTTCTTCATTACAAATAAGCACAATGATGTACACTCAGGCATAACTTTATTATTTGAGTACCGAATAATAAAACCAATTAATGCTATAAAAAAAACACCCACATTAACCGTTAAAAAACTAACAAATGAAAAACACGGGTACTATAGATGTAAAAATTAAAAATGCGGGTATGAAAGTGTAACAAAATGTTATAACATGGGTACCACTAGTGCAATTTTGCCATATATCATAGTAGTCTTCTAATTCCAACCGCTCTGAACACCCCCGTTGAAATCGTGATCCCCGATCTGAATCACTTCATCAAAAAAAGAAACCCTAAAATCAAACCTAGTCTTCTTCTCAACCGGGAAAGGAGTCTCTTCACATTTCACAATCATCACCTGGATTGGAACTGATGGCTGATCAGGTCTTGGAGGGGAACCAACCGGTGGATCATTCCATCGTCCCAACCCTCGAGAATGTGGTATCAACTGTGAATTTGGACTGCAAGTTGGATCTCAAAGCCATTGCACGTAAAGCGCGGAATGCCGAATACAACCCTAAGCGTTTTCCTGCTGTGATTATGAGAATGAGAGATCCAAAAACAACTGCAACGATATTTTCATCCGGGACAATGGTTTGTACCGGAGCAAAAAGCGAATATCAGTCCAAATCCGCAGCGCGAAAGCACGCTCGCATCATACAGAAGCTAGGTTTCCCAGTGAAATTCAAGGGTTTCAAGATCCAGAATATCGTAGGTTCCTGTGATGTCAGGTTTCCCATCAGATTGGAAGGCTTGGCTTTTGAACATGGTGCCTTTTCAAGTTACGAACCTCAACTCTTCCCGGGACTGATTTATCGGATGAAACATCCCAAGATTGTTTTGAATATTTTTGTTTCTGGGAAAATTGTTCTCACTGGAGCTAAGGTTAGAGAGGAGACGTATACTGCGTTTGAGAACATATATCCTATTCTGACAAAGTTTAGAAAAGTTCAACAAGGATACTGGTAAGAATGGCGACTCGCCTCTGGTGCACGCGATTGAACAGCAAGATCAATTAGGTTTTCGCTGTAAATTCTTGGAAGGAAAACTTAGTTGAATTAGCTATTGAGGGCTTCTCTCCCAACATTTTGTTTTCAATTTATGTTTTAGAATTATTTAGGAATAAGATTCTTTAGGGGTGTTATGGTTACGGGTTTGTTTGGTATTATTTCCTCGTTTCAATTGAGTCTTCATAGTACAGAACTGTGAGTTTAGTTTGTGCTTCTGAAATACTAGTAACTCAAAACTCAAAAGTCATGTTTATTTAGTTTATACTTTCAAAAAGTTTAATAACTCAAAACTTTGCAGAATTCTTCATCTCTCTTTGCGGGATTTGCAAACATAGTGTTATTTAAAGCATCAGAACCACAAATGTGTAGTTGGCACAAATTGTATGACAACAATGTTCTGCTAAGCCTCTCTTTTATCCTTTGACTTGAATATGTGTGTTGGTAGAGCACTTATGGTTTCTTCAAGAGCGCCTCTAACTCGATTCATTTAATCACGGACACCCATAATGGAAAGAATACAAAGCAAGAAGCATCAAATCATTGAGCATAAAATGAAGGACATAGCATACCCAGTGCAGGACAACTAATTGAGAAGATAAGCTAGTTTGAAGCCAAAGAGAGACGTATTTTCGGATATGGGAAATAAGTTTTTCATTTTCCTCTGTGCTGGATGTTCGAGTACTGGTACTTCATAAACGGGCACTGGTTTAAACATTCCAGTGACTGGTGAATGTGATAACAAAAGAGAATTAGGGCGGGGCTAATAAGTACCACTCTTATCTGGTTCTCTTCAACATATCTACCACTGTCCGTCCCTCCTTTTATTTCAATGATTGAATTGTTTTATTATTATTAATAATAATAATAATAATAATAATAATAATAATAATAATAATAAATTGTTATTTTTTATTTATTTATTTTTTACGTTGAGCCAGGTGTTCCATCTTTCAGAATTGTTTTTACCAGGAATGTCCCTCGATGATCTAATTTGCTACTGGAGTTTTTGGGAGTATCCAATTTGTGGTGTTAATTCAGTTGATGCCACTATCTCTATGTTAATTCAGTTAACCATCTAAGATTAAATCAAGTGTTGATTGACAAATGTTAGCTGGCAAGAATGTCAGTAAAACCTTCTGCCCCCTGTTGCCATTTGCCAACCCAAAACTTACTAGCCTAAGTTCATAGTATAACACAAATAGTTATTGTACTTCTAAAGACATCCATCTTTGACTTATTCATCAACCCATTTCCATGATAGCTCAACTGTATGGTTTTCCCTCTGCAATTGTTTCTTTAGCAGGCTCGGTGCTTTCATGGACTAGTGGAAAATGGCTTTGGGTTGCTTCTTTGCAGTATGGTTTGTTGCTGGAAATGTGTGGATCTTTGGAGGACACTCATCCTTCTTGCTCCCAATTTGTACATGTACCTGTTTCTATCCAGGAAAGGGTTTCCTCCTTAGCTTTGGCCATTGGCTTGCTGGATTCTAACATGTTCTTTGCTTTGCTTGTAGGTTATGCCTAGTGTTCAATATTGTAGATTGTTTACATACTTGAATAATAGAGTTTTTTATTTACTTTATCATGGTATCAGAGTCTCTACATTTTGGGTGGGCCTAAATTACTTCTACTTCCTATGGAGCGGCTACAGTGTTAGTGGCCCGCCGGGTTTTCTATAGTTACTTATTTCTAGTGCCTTTGTTCTGGAGGATTAATCTTAATCGTTGTCTCTTTGTTTATACTTTGGACGGTTTTGCGTATTTTCTTCTCCCTTTTTAGCATTGGTTCAGCCTTTGGTTAGCTCATTCGTGAATTGGACCAAAGGGGATGAGCTTCCCTGTCTTCGCTCTTTGATCAGACCCAATCCTGCTATTTTCTCTGCTGCATTCATAAACTGAATGTCACGCCGCCTTCAATGTGGCTTCAACACATCCATCATTCATTCATGTATACGTCGCTTGCGGTTAAAAACATCGCCTCCATCAGTCTCTACTATGTCAATGTGAATGATATTTTGTAATATTATATTTAGGCGATATGTCAGTACCGGCCCGCGCGGATCTAGTCATGCATGAAGGAATATTGCTTGAGATGGAATGACTCAGTTGCCAGGAAAGGAAAAGATTTAGATGGAAAACATTTTTCTTTTGATATTTTGACTGTTCAGTTTGAAGGAAAGTTGTGGGTACCACCGATTTGAACTTTCCTAGTAGTACTTAAATTCCCGTAAAACACATCCCACAAATTTGAAAGGATTTCGCAGGAATCCTAGATTTTACCTTTCTTTTCTAACAAAGTGAACAGACAAGCAAAAGTGAAATTCATTTTACTTTCTTTTCTTTTCTTTCATTTTCTCGAGAACAACTTTTCCGGACAACTTTCTTGTCAAATGAACACAGCCTTAAGAATATGCAAAATCAAATCTTCTTCATTCAAAGTTCATATAAGAATCCTTACCCAAGGATTCTGTGCCCATGAGAATTATGAGGAAACAGTAAAGAAATACCGGAGGAACAAGAAAGGATGCATGAAGATAACAAAGTATGAGAGCTTCGCCTGAAAATTGTGACCCTCTGACATTTCCACAGAGGTTAAGTTCGTAGCTTCGAGATGCACCTGAACTAGAGAATTGAGGTTTGCGATAAAACAAAAACTAGCTAGGGAGCGGAAACCACCAATTCCTCCATGGAGAGGCTGTATACAAGATCAAAGTAGCGAGACAAATGATCGATGGAGCGATTAACTTTTGAAAAGATCTGATGCCATGTTAACAAGCACCGAATTCATCAAGATTGACAAAATAACGGCTTACAAGAAGAAGAAGAAGAAGAAGAAGAAGAAGAAGAAGTTCGAACCCAGAACTTGATGCAGGGGGTTTTTAAACGCTCTACCACTTGTGCTAGCACCCATTTGCTTATAAGAAGACATTGACTTGTAAGGAAATACATGTATCAAACACAATATATTTACAGTTTGCAAAAAAAAAAAAAAAAAAAAAATAGAGAGAACCACCACACACACACACACACAATCTATTTACATACGTACATTTGGTTGGTAGCAGCACCAAAACACCTCAATCCTTTTCTGTTGAGACAGTGCGCTGTAGAAAAACGCTTCTTCCCTTTACTTGATTCTCTATTCCGCTGATCATCTGACCAATTGGAATCGAATGTTAAGATGTTGCTTCATCTGGTGTTTGATTTTGATATCCTCGTCCATGGACCCTAGATGATCAACTGTATCTGGCAGCTTTATCAAATTTTGTGCCAAAAATGAGTGCACATTGTGCTCTAGAAACCACCCTAAGGGAGCTTAATTCTTGACGAATTTTGTGCCAAAAATGAGTGCACATTGTGCTATAGAAAATCACCCTAAGGGAGCTTATTCAGACAGTTGACGAATTTTGTGCCAAAAATGATTGCACATTATTCTATAGAGACCACCCCAAGGGAGCTTATTCAGCTGTTTCTCCTATGAGCGGCAGATAGAACACCAAATTATTGATGACCTTCGAGGTGTTGTTGAATCAATTGAAATCCTGAACTGCGGAACCTTAGAAGCTTGCCTTTCTCAACACTGGAACTGCTGGAGAAGTCAAACGGGTTCAACCAATCTGCAACATCGAAGGCAAGCTCTTTGTTAATTGCGCACTTGGACACATCAAGCTGGGCTGAACAAGCCACGGTTTTGAATGAGTGGGAGAAGCCCATTATCTTTTATTCCATGAAGGCCATTGCACTGGGCACAGTTTACTTAACAATGCCAAGCTAAAGTTTCCAAATCCAGGGCAATTGCAGATGGCCACGGACCAAAGTGAAGCAGTTAACTTTTATCAATTTCAAACAAGTCTTAATGTCGTCCCACTCCAAGCCATTAATTTAATTTCCATATATCAATATGGAATCTCCGTCTTCATTTACACCCCCACAAAGTACTTTTCTCGTCATGTATGATAGTTAAATCAACCATGTAAGGACTTAGATAACCACACATACATGAGTAGTATTTATAGGGTGTTTGAGAAATAGAAGATTAGTGGTCGATCTTAAGTTGCTTCATTTTCTCGGTTCTCAACCATTGAATTGTTCTTCCTTTTTATTTGCTTGAAAGAGACTCTGGCTACACCACAAACGAATAACAAACCTTTTTTCTTATTTTTGAATAACGTTTGACCTCCTATGGTCTGTATTGAAAGACGGTTTCAATTTGACGCACTGGCGACGAGAACTTTGGGTTTTCCCGGCACTTTTGTGACACTGATATGGGTCAAATGTATATTCGTCGTGCGTATTATTTATTTAGCATTTAGTTAATTACTTAGTCAGTATTTAGTTATTTACTTAGTCAAATAGTTTATTACGTTATTTATTTGATTAATTGTACCGGGCTTTCTTGTCTGACCCGTAGGAGTCTAGGATTATGTTTTGTTTCGCCTATTTAAACACTTGTATTCTTCAGTTTATTTTCATCGAATGAATTGATTATTGAGAAAAAATTGTGTTCGGTCAATAGTAGTTGTTAGGAAAAGCGCCGTAGGCTAAAAGCGACGTGGTCAAATTTTGTCGATTTTCACAAAATCGTCAATCCAGTTACCTTTACGGTAACAGACACTATGTTTGATGTTATGGCAGTTACGGTTAAGAAGTCTCACATCGGATGTTTAACAACCAACAAATTAGTAAATGGCATGATAAAAGCAAGAGCCTATCGCACACACGCGAACACTAACACAAATACAAACACGACATTGGGGTTCTTCCGCAATTGAGTTTTTGAATTTTCTTGAATGAAAATCACACAAACACAGTGTTTTTGTAGAGACTAAAAAATGTAAAAGACACTTACCCCCCCCCCCACCCCTAGACTTACTACCCTACTCTCCCCCACTAATACATAAACTAATTTAACGAATTGACTCTACTTGCTAACTAAATCCTTGAGATAAGCTCGGGATTTCGTGCTCGATCTCTACGTCTCGTAGCCATGTCGTCAAGCGGGTGAACAACCGTATCACATGCACTGCTCTCCTCATTGCCTATTGGTTTTGAGGTGGAACCCCTAGAATTCATTACATTATTATGGAATATGGAATCCATATGAAATCGTATTTGCTTCATATTCGCTTCACTTCACCTCAGAGAATTTATAAAAAAGCAATGATAGTAAAATACATCTAAAAATACATCCCTAAACTCCTCGAAAATAATTGACGATGGGAATCTCAATTATTTGCTTCATTCATAGAACCGGTACAGGTACGCTCCGGTCTTACATTGGGTACCGGCCTGTTTCGGTGTGTTCCGGGTGTTTCAGTGTGTTTCTGACGGTATTTTGAGTTTCGGTTGAAATTCGTTCGGGGTCATTTCCAAAAAGGTAAAAACTTTGGGGGCCTTCATATAAAACCCGAAAAAAATCTAACAAGGTTCTGAAACACAATCGGAGTACTGAATACGGTTCGGCTAGGGCTCTCTTCTCTGTTACTCTCCTCCACCGCGACCACTGGCGGACACAAGGGGGGGGGGGGGGGGGGGGGGGGGGCTTGTGGGGGCCACGGCCCCTCCAAAGTTCCACAATTTCATCTTGACCCCTTAAAAAATGTTAAACTTTTCAAACAGTACTACACTTTGGCCCCCTCAACATTATTAAATATTCAATTTACTCCTTCTGAATTTTAAGATTTTATACGAGTCTTTAAGCTAGATTTCTGGAGAGGAACATATTACTTAATATTAAATATATTGTGAAATTTTGAATTTATTTAGCATTATATCACCTATATATAGTCGTTACGATTCGTTTAATATTCCTAACAACAACAAGTACGCTTCGCTCAGAGTTCTACGATTGAATAATGTACATATGAAAATTTCGGCCCCCGCTTGTTTCCAATCATGCGTCCGCCACTGACCGCGACGCTTCAGTTGCTGGGAGCCTGGGAATATCGAGCGAAATCGTAGTTAACTGATTCATTTATTTCTGATAGTTGTACTTGTAGTAAACTGGTGCAATAATCAATATGATGAATCTGTATGTGTCACAATGATGACTATGCCTACATTGTCTAGGGAAGATATGATTTTGCTATGGGTATAACCACAAGAGAAGATCTGTGTGATTGGTTGCAGTGGCGGACGGAAGGGGGGGGGGGGGGGGGGGGAGGGGGGGGGGGGGGGGGGGGCGAGAGGGGGCCATGGCCCCTCCATCAATTTTTTGAAAGGGTAATATTGTGGGTTACTTTTGTAAAGAGTTTGTGTTGTAATACAACTTGGCCCCCTCAAGTTTTAGTACTAATTAACTAACCAAACTTAATAATCTTCGCCATGTACTTCTTCTCTTTATCTTTTCATGTAGTTTGAGATTAATTAATTAAAATAAATGTGTCAATCATTATCTATACATAAAATGGATATGGATGATTTCTACAGGACATATCCATATGATGAAATAGAAAAAAATTACTAGAATTTCATACATTAATTAGTCATTTAATATGTAAATAGTTAGTAGATCCAAATTTGTAGGGAGGATTTAAAATATATGAATCAAGCCGGTACTTTTTTTTGACATACTATTTACATACAGTTTAATATTGTAGCAAACCTTTTTTGCCAAATTACTTATACTCTAGATTTATTTATTTTTTATATTCTAAAAGTCGATAGCTAGACTGTCAAACTATTTACTTCAACTATTCATTTTTGAGGATTTTAATCTTTATAGCCGACTCAACTCAAGTTGGAATTTTTTGTAATAGAACGTAATAGAACGAGTTAGTCGGCAAAATATTCAATGTGGGTTCGTGGGTTCTCAATAAGAAAAATGTCCATACAAATCAGCGTTATGTATTTTAATAGTCGTGTACAGTTTGGCCCCCGCAATGTACGAATCCTGCGTTCGCCACTGATTGGTTGAATCAAGGTGTCAGTGTGAATAATCTGCTTGAATTTGATTATCAAACATCAAAGATAACAGAGACTTCCTTGAATTACACTACAAGGACCTGCTCACCAAAATTATATGGGTAAAAGACAATTTGCACCCTCGCTAGATGGGTTATATACAAAAACAACCCTCTTGTTTGGAGATATACAAAAACCACCCCTGTCAGTGGACGGAGACTAACAGCAACTAACGGAAGAGAGTAAATACCCATTATACCCTCAAATGAAAAACAAATACCCTAATATATAAGTATTTTCTTCTCCTTCTCATTTCAGTCCACCATCCATCTCTTCTCTCTCTCTCTTTCTCTTCTCTTCTCCCAATCAAAGAATAAAGAAACCCTAACGCCATATAACAACCTCTCGGTTGTCTTTCTCTCTCACTCTCCTTCAACAACCCACCACAGCCTTCTTCATCGCCTGCACTCGCGAAACCCAGAAGTCGTCGCCCAGAGAGAGAGACCCAGATGCCGTCGTCAGTTGGTTGGGGTCTCTGTTTTTATAAAATCCCAGAGAGCGAATGGGGTTAGAAGGTCAAAATCCACTCTCTCAGATTTGGAGGGTCGAATCCGAGTTGGATTCGGCGATTTCGAGGCTTCTTCTGGATTTCGAGGATCTGATTTAGTGTTGAATCACAGGGTTGAGGGTTCTGCAAGATTGGTAGCAGTGGTGGTGGTCGATGGTCGACAAAGTGGTGATAGCTGATGTGGGTTGCAAGTAAGGACAGAGCTTCTTCTTCAATTGTTTTGATGGTGTAACATAGATATTGGGATTTTTTCTTCTTCAATTTCTTCTTCAACAGTGGTGTTTTGATGTTGCAACATCAGGGGATGACCTGGTGTATATTCTTCAATTTTTTTATTTTTTATTTTTTTTTTTTTTTGCTGAATGTATTTTCTTCTTCAATTGTGTTGTGGGTAATGTATTCGTATAACAAAAATTAACAACAATGGAAAAAAAGTTTGTTAACTGTTGTTGATACTGATGTTGTTATCTACTTTGTGAAAATTGTGTTGTATTTGATTTTGTTCTTGGTTGAGTTTGATTTGGTGGTGGTGATTTGGTGGTGGTGGTGGTGGTGGTGGTGGTGGTGGTGGTGGTGGAGGTGGAGGTGGAGGTGGTGTTCAAGAACACCAAGAACATCAATAAAATAACACAAAAACAAAAGAAGGGCAAAATGGTCATAAAAGAGACATATTGCACCCCTCTACTGATTGACATTAACAGAGAGGTGGTGATTGTCTAATTGTCGTCCACTGCAACGGTGGTTTTTGTATATCCCCGAACAATAGGGGTGTTTTTGTATATAACTCATCTATTGAGGGTGGATTTTGTCTTTTATCCAAATTCTATTTGCTTCAGAGCTCCCATCAGATGAGTCATTTTTTTTTTCAATTAGTGGTGGTTCAAATTAGCTAATCCATTACCAAGTAAGCCATTATTGTCCTGCTTCTTGTTAATTTAAATGCTAGGTTTTCTTCGTTGATTACAGTGTTTCAGGACAGTACTTGCTTCTTCAAATAGATAAAGTTGGAGGTATCCATTTGTTTGCCATGTATCCATTCATAAATTATCATTATGAGCCAATGAACGAGCACCATTAGAGAAGGGGTTCAAATTGGTTTAGCATTTTAGTGGTTGTTGTTGCTGGTATGGCGGCAGGTAGAGGGTGGTCGTTGTTGGTGGTGGAGGGAGAGAGTGGTGCTGGTGGGAATGTGGTAGGTTGATTTTAATATTTTTTTTCTTTCTAATTAGTGGTGTGTAAAAACAATTTTAGGAAATATCATGTACTAAACACCCAAAATGGTCAAAGTGGTGTGTAAATTTTGTTAACCAGAGAAATAGTCATTTCATTATTTCTGTTTAGATTTAATTGAAGGAACTTGTGGTTTTTTTATATTGTTGAAGGAACTTGTGGCTCTTGTATCTAGTATGCCAGTGTATAGTTTTATTGCTGATTATGGACAGTTAATACATATAATTATATACAGATTTTACGGGTTATTATGCAAAAATATAAATAACATAAAAACTAATTGTAAAATTAAGAGAAATTTTACGGGTTATTCTATACAGATTTTACGGGTCAATTTGAAAATATAAAAACTAATGGAAAATTGTATAATTAAGAGAAATTAGTCCGAAATGAATCACCAAAAAACTCCATTACCGAAATGTTTCACTACAGTAACAAAAATGAAACGATGTCCGGTCCGACATTTCAAACTATGTGTATAAGTACATGGGAAACCAACTGTCTTAATCTGGACCGTTGGATTGCAGATTAGAGAAGACAAAGACATTTTTACTCTTGAGACTTTGAGACCATTCTAAACAAGTCTTGGGAATTATGCAAATGCCCAGAAGAGAACAGGTCCGTCTTCTTTCATAATTTGTCTTCAGCACCTCCAAGTGTCCTGAGGACTTCAAATGGAACCTTTCACTTGTTTGACCTTTGACCACCATCTTCGACTTTGACCAACATCTTTGACCTTTTACTCTAACACGAAAAAGCCGGCCGTCCATCTTCTTTCCTTAGATCCTCTTACAACTTCTGTTGATATAAAGTACACAGTATACTTCTGTTCCTTCATTGACCCTATCACTGAATTCCTTTGCTCATCCTCTTATAACCAGATCGGTGCTTTGTTATATAGCTTCACTCATTCGACTAATCAGCTGATTTACAACGACCTCCATATATGAGCGCAACTCATATTCAGCTTGGTTTTGCCTGTAGAATGTTCATTCAAAATAGCCTTGGTCATGGAAATGGTTATTAATTAATTAAGACGTTCAACATTCCAGATAACCAACTGTGTGCCCTTCGTGACCATAAGAATGTCCGGCCTTGGATGGTATATATATATTGCACTGAAGTATTCAAGAAGCTCCAAGTTCCCCATAACATTCCACTAGCCAATATCATCCTTCTTCAGACGCGCCGGTATTCATAATACATACCATTGGAAGACCGATGACAAGGTCCCTAACATCCGTAGACTAGTCTTAATGTCATCACACTCCGAACCAGCAATATTTACCCGTAGAAAAGAAAATGAATGTCGGTCTTCATTTTCACCCCCGCGAAATGCTTGTCTCGTCATGAATGTATGAAGAAACTTCTGTTTATCGAATCAACAATAATAAGACCAATGGATTATACAACAACAATAAGGATTAGTATATATATATATAGGGTGTGAGAGACATAGAAGTAAGATGAGTGGTTGATCTATCATTGCTTCTTTTTATCATTTCTCAACCGTTTGAAGTATTTTTCTTTCTCCTTTTTTTCGCTTCAAGAGACTCAGTCTACGCCACAATTTGAATAACATTTGACCTCCACTTATGGCCTGTATTGAAAGACAGGTTTCAATTGACATTTGCCGTTTATTTCTATCATATATAGGCAGCTTTGTGACATTTCTCTATATCACCATGCCTCGGACATGGACGGTTACTATAGGCAAGAATCATTTTTGAATACCACTTGACCTCCTTTTATGGTATGTATAGATATACAATTTTTTATTAGAATATATAGAAATACAATTTCTGAAGGGCAGGAAGGATCTAACATGTTCAGATCTACAACATGAATTAAAGCGGAATATTCATGTGTTTACCTTGTCTTCCTAAGCTCCTTAATGCAGCGGATGATCGTTGTGTTGCTTGCTTTCACGCGCCTCCTCTTTGATCTTGCTCCCACCAATCTAGTGTGAATCTCGAGGACGAACACTGATTTCCACACCACGTTCCACCTCCTTGGATGAAGTTGGAGAGAGACTAGGGTTCTCTACAACTAGTATGTATCTAGACAGAATAACTTTACTGTGTAGAATAGCTATATAATATGTAGGAGGCTGCCTCCTTATATAGGCAAAACTTCTCCTAAGTTTGCACATAAACCCCTAGGGTTTGAGCATTAGCTACTAACCCCTCTAGTTTATGTATTAGTGCAACTAACCCCATAAGGTCATGTTAATTGCATTGGGCACCCCACATGGGCGCACCAATTGCTAACATCTCCCACTCGCACAGTGGGGTTGCACAATTCATCTAGTCTCCATCAATCTCCAACTTTCTATCATCTACAAAAGAGTATTGTGTGGCCGTGGCGTGTGACCGGTGAGAGTACCTGCATTTCAGGAGATCCGTACACCAAACTCGTATAGCCAGCATGGGAAGGCACCCTCTCGGGAGATCCACATACCAAACTCGTATAGCCAGCGCAGGAAGGCACCCTTAAAAAACATAAAACAGTGATAATGCTCTCCGTAACTCTCGTATCCCCCAGATTCCTCCGATTGTCATCTCGTGGATCATGAGCACCTGCCTTGTCCCGAAGGCCATGCTCCAATGAGTCCACATCTCCTTTATATTTTCATATCCTACATGATCCCATAAGATCTTGCAGGTGGGCCCAATGAAAGATAATAGAGAGCGATGCAACGAGAATCTTTCCTTACATACATGTGTCACTCAGATTCGGCTCAGCTGCTTTCCCAGCAGTGTCCGGAAGGCCGAATCATCCATAGCCGTAAGGTGTCACGCCAAAGTAGCACTACCGACCCGTCTCCTCATGACACAGATGTAAGTACAAAGGGTATACTGTGTCAATCATCCTTATACGATCGACGAGGCTCACACGATGAGGAATCCCAGGGACTAATTCTACTCATCACCTCATGGTCACTCATAAGCGCGCGTTTATTCAAGGGGGAATATGCGCCATAGTGTTTAGACTCTGATTAGAGCGCATGTCTTATCCTTTGCAAAAGGACCACTATGCAGATGTATATCCGGTAGCCCTTATGGCCACCAGCCCGAGTGCTGCCATGTCACACTGTTGTGATCAATTATCAGCTTCTCGCATCTGGCTTCTTCAACACAGACTATACATGGTTCGGGGTAGTAACCATGTTCGACTGGCCATAACCAACCTCATCTTGGAACTTATTTCCAATGCGACAGTTGAATCCGTCTGACAGGCTCCTAGCTCTACTGATAGACTTCAAGCTCTTATCATAGGCCATATGCTCATATGAAGAAGGCATTTCATATCATATCGTAGGCCTTTAGCGCTTATCTGGATTCCGTCTCATCTTCCGCCACACCCAGACATATCCAGGATATTGCGAAGGCAGTTGCTCGTGTGAGTGAGCCAACTTAGTGTCTGTGTGACATGCTCTAAGCTAGTACAGGAAATGTAACATATCATACACGTATCAAAATAACATGCAGCATAAATAAACAAATCCATTCCTAATATCCAATCAATCAATGTCTCAAAATGTTTAATCAGTCTGACATCTAGTTCCATTTGCCTAACCCTATATTCCTAGTATGACCAACAAAAGTAGCCTTAAGAAGAGGCTTGGTCATTGGATCAGCTAACATCTGATTCGTAGGAATATGCTCTAGAGTGATATCTCCTTTAGCTACTACCTCCCTAATGAAGTGGTACTTTATCTCAATATGTTTGGCCTTGCTGTGGTATTTCGGATCTTTAGCACAAGCTATGGCCGACATACTATCACAACGAAGCGTTACTGGTCTTGGTTCGTCAACCGCTCCTAAGCTGACCAGAAATCTCTTCAGCCAAACACTCTCCTGCGCTGCCGCGGAGCAGGCAACGTATTCAGCTTCCATGGTTGATAAGGCAGTGCAAGTCTGCTTGCTACTGTGCCATGTGATGGCTCCTCCACCCAGCATGAAGACGTAGCCTGAGGTCGATTTACGTGCGTCTAGGTCCCCACCCCAGTCAGCATCACTGTAGCTAATGAGCCTTAGCTCAGAGCCTCGGTAGCTTAACACGTAATCCTTAGTCCCTTTGAGATATCGGAGAATCCTCTTAACAGCCTTCCAGTGTCCAACACCGGGATCAGACTGATATCTGCTAACTAAACCGACAGCATGACATATGTCGGGCCTTGTACACATCATTGCGTACATTAAACTTCCGACAGCACTTGCATAGGGTACTTTGGCCATCTGGTCTCTCTCGTGTTGGGTTTTGGGACACATTTCAAGGCTGAGTTTCTCGCCATGTGCAATGGGAGTCTCGAATGGCTTAGAGTCCATCATCTGGAACCGTTCAAGTATCTTCTTGATGTATGTCTCTTGAGACAAGCCAAGAAGCCTCTTAGAGCGGTTCCTTAGGATCTTTATCCCAAGGATGTAACTCGCTTCTCCAATATCCTTCATTGAAAAACGAGAGGATAACCACCCTTTGGTAGTTCCGAGCATTCCTTTATCATTGCTGGCTAGTAGTATGTCATCTACATATAATGACAGTATCATGAACTTCTTTCCGGAACGTCTGACATACACACAGTGGTCCTCATCTACCATCGTGAAGCCATATGCCACAATGTCTTGATGAAACTTCAAATACCACTGTCTTGAGGACTGCTTCAGTCCATATATGGACTTAATCAGTTTGCACACTTTGTGCTCTTGACCTTTCTTCTCAAAACCTTCCGGTTGAGCCATGTAGATCTCCTCATCTAGTTTTCCATTGAGAAATGCAGTCTTAACATCCATTTGATGTAGTTCCAAGTCCATGCTAGCCACTATTGCAAGTATAAGACGAATGGAGGCAATTCTTACAACCGGTGAGAACGTCTCCTCGTAATCCACACCCTGTTGTTGGGTGTAGCCTTTCGCCACTAGCCGGGCCTTATGCCTCTCAACCCTTCCGTCTGCCTTCCTTTTGACCTTGAAAACCCATTTGTTTCCAATGGCCCTACGTCCAGGAGGCAAGTCAACTAAATCCCAGACATGATTGGTTTTCATTGACTCCAGTTCTTCTTGTAAAGCAATGTTCCATTCTTTCTTGTCAGGGGATGAGAGAGCTTCAGACAATGTCCTAGGTTCATCATCTTCTTGCGTGGTGACCATCATGGCCTCCCCTTCGATGTCAAATCGTCGACGGGGTACGCTCCCACGAGCGCTCCTACGCAAAGAGGGTTCTTCTTCAGCTTCATCATCATATATGATGGGCTGCTCACTAGGCAAGTCACTCCCACTTTTCTGAAGATCCATAGGGACTGTTCCCTGTAGGTCTGTAGAGAACTGAGTGTCATCCAGTGGTTCCTCCTCTTCGTAGAGAATATCATCTCCACGTGCTTCTCCCTGACTAGGAAAATCTCTTTCGAGAAATTCTACATCTCGCGATTCCATCTCTGTTAGACTACCATCCGGCTGTTGCGCTATGAATACGTAACCCTTAGAGTGCTCAGATTACCGTATGAAGATGCACTTCTTTCCTCTAGCACCTAATTTCCCATGAACATGGGAGACGTTACGTACATAGGCGGCCGACCCCCATGGCCTAAGGTGACCCAATTCGGGTTGCCTTTTGGTCCACATCTCGTAAGGGGTTGTGGCTACAGACTTGGTGGGCACACGGTTCAGTATGTATGTGGCAGTCATCAATGCATCTCCCCAATAGGAGATAGGCAGATTCGCATTTGCCATCATACTACGAACCATCTCTAACAGTGTTCTATTCCTTCTTTCCGCTACACCATTTTGCTGCGGTGTGAAGGGAATAGTCAACTGCCTCACTATTCCTTTAGTCTCACAGAGCTCCTTAAATTGCTCAGATAGATATTCACGCCCTCGATCTGTCCTAAGAGCCTTAACTCTTTTGTCCAGTTGGTTCTCTACCTCTTGCAGAAATTTTCTGAAGCACCCTAGCGCTTCAGATTTATGTGCCATCAAATACACATAACCAAAACGAGTGTGATCATCTATGAATGTGATGAAATAGCGAGCACCATGTCTAGATCTAACATTTAATGGACCGCAAACATCAGAATGAATAAGTTGTAAAGGCTCAGTAGCCCTTACTGCTTTACCGAATGGTTTGCGTTTAGCTTTTCCTGCAAGACAAGACTCACATACAGGTAATGATATCTTGGGCATATCTCCAAGTAGGCCTGCCTTAGCCAACCTGTTCATCCTGTCCTGTCCTATATGTCCCAATCTAGCATGCCATCTAGTGGCATCATCATCACTAGAAGATGTAATATATGAACGAGAATCATAAATATCATCAATGCTAGAACCAACAATGTCTAAATAAAATAAACCACGAGAAATATAAGCAGTACCAAAACATGAGTTGCCAACAAACAGTTTGGCAAAAACACCCTCAAAAACAAGTCTAAAATCCAAATCCAAAAGTCTAGAAACTGAAACTAAGTTCTTGCGTGCATCAGGAGCGTATAAAACGTCATGAAGAACAAGCGTCTTCCCAGACTTCATCTTCAGCTGATATGTGCCAATGCCCACCACATCAACGAAAGAGTTGTTCCCCATGTACACTCTTCTACTGCCCACTGGTACTCGCCTATAATCCGTGCACGCGTCTCGGTCACATGCTAGGTGGTCACTCGCACCTGAATCCAATACCCACACATTAGGGGAATCAGCAATATAAACTTGACTTATAACATAACAGTCAGAGTTTGGATTATAGTGTACCTTTGGCTCGGCGCAGTCACGAGCAAAGTGGCCATATGCCTGGCAGTCATAGCACATAACTTGTCTCATATCCCTCTTGGACCTCTTCCACATTTGGCGCTTACTGATCTTGCGGCATGGGCCCATGTGGCCTCCACTCTCGTGCTCCACGATGACTTCCTGACCCTTTGGCATATTTGCCATGGGAGGGCTCTCTACCTGCGATGGTGGACTAGAAGTTCTGGCAAATTCCAGTCTCTTTTCCTCAAACAATAAATATCGCTTTGCATCATCAAATGTCCTTATGTCATCTGATCCCTGCAATACTTTTCTCACGGAATCCCATGAATCTGGTAGAGACATTCTCACAGCCTTTAGCTGTCTCTCATCGGATATGTCATGCCCAGAAGTTATAAGTTCAGTAATATAGAATGATAAGGTCTTTAGGTGCGTATCCATAGAGACATTATCATCCTTCACCGTAGAAGTGAGCATCATCCATAGACATGTCTTTTGGAAGTCGTCTGCACTTCCGTACAGTCCTAGAATGTCTTCCCAGAGCTTCTTTGCATAATCAATCACAATTGACTCTAGGAGGTCAGTCCTCACCAGATCCATCAATTCTAGACATGCTTTCTTGTCATCAACTTCCCATTTCTGGTAAGCCTCAAGATCACGTCTATATGCATCAGTTGGGCCGCCCGGTGGTACCCATGGCTCCATCTTTGCCATATGCAAATGATCAGACAGTCCTAGTTCAATCATGCGACATATCGCACTTCTGTACCATGCACGGAAGTTGTCTCCCTTTAGAATTATAGCAGATTTAGGAAATAGATTCGTGTTCATCGTGACTGAAAAACGAGACAAAATGGATATTAGTTACTAGCTTTGTTTTAGCTCCTAAGTAACATGTGACATCGATTAATCTCAATAGTTCCTCACAAGGACTCCACCAAAACCTAGCGTATATCCTAGGAATCAAATCTCATCACTTGTGATTTCCTATCAATTTTAATCATGTCATCATGTGAGCTCTTTTGTTTTAGTTCTTTAGCATGCGAGGTTAAACATATATATCCAATCACACGCAGTTATAACATAAAACAAGCATAAGCATAAATAAATATGCAATGGATGTGGCCCCTAAGGTGCACTCCCACTATTGAGAGCACTTCTTGAGCAAGTCCTGAACTCCATCTCACGCCATCTCGCCTACTTGAGGACTCCAAGCTTGAGGCTCCATTAGACCGTCTAACTGCTCCATGCACCTTGCGTCATAGCTTTTGGTTTGGCCACCTCTCTTGAAGCTTCAATCTTCAATCTCTACTAACTATCTTATTTCTAATAAGAAATAACCTCATAGAGGCGAGTGGATGAGAAGAGAAGACACTAGAGTATAGAGAGGCACGACACGCAGGCCGTATTTTGATTACATATTCAAAAACAAATACCAAAACCAAAATATAAAACATCTATGCCACATCCATGCACCAAACACATCCATTCAACCCACAACAGCATGTATAACGATATAATAAACATACTGTAATTTTCTGGAAATTTCCGGAATTAAGCAATAATTACTGGAAATTAATAAGCAATAATCTAATCAACTAAAAAGATCGGAAATTGCTCCCTACCACTTAAGGTCTCACCACCTATATCAAAACGTAGGGAAAATTGACCTAAGTCTCCAGAAAAAATTTGGGCTCAAAACAGTGTGTTTAAAGTCGTCAAACTGCCTCGGGAAGTGTGCTAAACACTAATTAATTAATCTGGAAATTACTAAAATTTTCCGTCGCTCCAAAAATTATGAAAAAATACCCACAAAATAGGAAATTTAATTTGGAGTCCCTAGGAAAAAACCGGACGAAAAATGACGGCGGGAGGAGGCCGCACGCGCCCTCACGCGCCGCCGCGCGTGGGCGCGTCCGCCTCCGCCACGCGCTGACGTCGGCCCATGTGCCACGTCAGCATGCCACGTGGCATGCCACGTCAGCACCTATGCTGACGTCAGCTGCCACGTCACCACGCCACGTCATCGCCACGTTAGCTGACGCGTGGCTGCCACGTCAGCGCCACGTCAGCCACTTGCTGACGTGGCACCGCCACGTCATCTGTCACGTCAGCCCTAGGGCCACGTCAGCAGCCGCCGCCAGCCCTTGGGCGCGTACGGCGCGTGGCGGCGCGTGGCCGCGCGTGGGGGCGGCGTCGGTGGCGCGTGAAGCCCACGCGCCGCCTTCCCGTGCTCCGATCGCGACGAAAATTTTTTTCCCGTGATCGTCTCTTCGTCCTGATCCCGATTATGTGGTCAAAATCCAATTTTAACAGTTTTTGAAAAACGTGTTCTAATTATTGGATCTAGCAGTCCAGATTAATACTGTTCCGAAACTTTGAAAATTCATAACTAATTCACCGTAAATCCAAAAAATATAAAATTTATATATCTGGAATCCTCGTGAAAAACCCTACCTAACCATATAGGTTTTGTCTACTGGTTATGAAATTTCAGAAACGCGATTTTTAATACAGGTTCGGGAACGCTTATCGAGGCACGAAAAGAAAGCCTATGGCTCTGATACCAATGAAGGGCAGGATGGATCTAACATGTTCAGATCTACAACATGAATTAAAGCGGAATATTCATGTGTTTACCTTGTCTTCCTAAGCTCCTTAATGCAGCGGATGATCGTTGTGTTGCTTGCTTTCACGCGCCTCCTCTTTGATCTTGCTCCCACCAATCTAGTGTGAATCTCGAGGACGAACACTGATTTCCACACCACGTTCCACCTCCTTGGATGAAGTTGGAGAGAGACTAGGGTTCTCTACAACTAGTATGTATCTAGACAGAATAACTTTACTGTGTAGAATAGCTATATAATATGTAGGAGGCTGCCTCCTTATATAGGCAAAACTTCTCCTAAGTTTGCACATAAACCCCTAGGGTTTGAGCCTTAGCTACTAACCCCTCTAGTTTATGTATTAGTGCAACTAACCCCATAAGGTCATGTTAATTGCATTGGGCACCCCACATGGGCGCACCAATTGCTAACAATTTCAATTGAAAATATGTGACCAAAACTTTTTATTATGTAGGCACCTAGCTATATGGTGACAGATATATTGCAGTGATGTATTTCTGAATAGTTTACTCTGAATCGACGAACTAGCGTTTGAAAACATGATATTTGTTTTTCTATAACTGTGGTGTCTGGATCACCTTATAGGAAAGTTAACTTACTTATGGGGCCTGAAGTTAAGAGTCAGTTAAACGATGGCAAGTAGCCCGGTGGGGTATCGGTGTTTATGGGCTTGAGCTTGACTTTTATGCCTTCAACTTTTAACTTTTACAATGAAATAAACTGAAAAAATGATTGATAACTGAATCATAAATTGCTATTCGCCATATTTAATGAAAGCCCAACAAAGCATAGTTCTTAAATAGTACAAATGAATCAAATGGATTACCAAAAAAATAAAACATATAAATTAATTGCACACCAAAATGCACGATGAAGCTACAAATTGGTGCGCTGGAAGGTGTGATTCTGGTTATAGAAGCTTCTTTGAGGATACGACATATCACAGTCACACCTACTGAGATTGCTGAAAACAAACATGAGTAGGTGGGGATTTCTAGTAGTGTGGAGATGGCGGCGGTGGTGACTTGTAGAAATATGGCGGTGGGGGTGATGGAGATGGTGGTGGTGGAGACTTGTAATAATATGGGTGTAGATGAGGAAGGGATGGTAGCTTGTATTGGCCTGGTGGTAGTTTGTATGGTGGAAGCTCAACCTTGTAAGAAGGAGATGGAGGCGGTGGTGACTTGTAGAAATATGGTGGTGGAGGTGAGGGAGATGGTGGTGGTGGGCTCTTGTAGTAGTATGGTGGTGGCGGTGATGGGGATGGTGGTGGTGGGGATTTGTAATAGTAAGGAGGAGGTGGTGATGGAGAAGGTGGGGGTGGAGACTTGTAGTAATAGGGAGCATGTGAAATTTTCCTTGGAGGAGGTGGCGGAGACTTGTAGTAGTATGGAGGTGGTGGTGATGGAGATGGCGGCGGTGGAGATTTATAGTAATATGGCTTTAGATGTGGGATGGATGGTAGCGGCAATTCCTTGTAATGGCCTGGTGGTAATTTGTATGACGGAATCTCAACCTTGTAAGAAGGAGGAGGTGGCGGTGAAGCGTATGTGTAAGGCTCATAAGCAGCTGATACACTGGTTGCTATCAAGAGAACTGCCACGGCATAAACAATCGGAGACCATTGCTCCGTCTTCATCCGACTCCTCATCTCCGGCGACCTGAAAAACTAGCTGCTTAACAAGAAGAGAAAATGAGACTCAATGGTTACTGCTGTCTTGGAGAATAGGAGATCAGTAGCTCTTTATATACTAATTCAGGCAGGAGGAATGTTTCATGAAATATATTTGTTTAGTAAAGCAATTGAAGAGTAGTGGCTTAGTGGCTTTCCATGACTATCGGTAGTTTCCATTTAATTTGTTCATGGCTTGCCATGATGAATACACAAGTTGTGTGTTATATTTGCTCCCATTTCTTTAAATTAGTCAGCATTCATGTGTACAAAAGACAATAGAGAAGAAAGGATCAAGAGAATTTGGGTATGAAATCTTTTTTAGATGAAACTAGTCAGTATCTCGTGCCATGGCTTGGGCTGTTGATTGGACCCTGCAATATAATTTGACACTCACGATATTTTTGAATTTCGTGGCAAAATTTTGCGGGGATCAAAATTAGTGGTAAATTGATGTGTGTGCATTATGTGTGTAGAAGATTTTGTGCTGGTATGACGATTTGGAGGTCCAGCAGCAACTTGAAGCCTAGATTTGCACAAAAAAGCTCGTGAAAGTTATGAAAGATTTGTTAAATGCTAAATATTAACTGATGCACTTGAAAAAAAAAAATCGGAATGTATCGTATTCTTTTATAAACTTTGCGGACGTCGATCGGCGTATTCCTCTTCCTGCCACGTCAGCTGACACGTGGCTGCCACGTCAGCGCCACGTCAGCCACTTGCTGACGTGGCACCGCCACGTCATCTGCCACGTCAGCCCTAGGGCCACGTCAGCAGCCGCCGCCAGCCCTTGGGCGCGTACGGCGCGTGGCGGCGCGTGGCCGCGCGTGGGGGCGGCGTCGGTGGCGCGTGAAGCCCACGCGCCGCCTTCCCGTGCTCCGATCGCGACGAAAAATTTTTTCCCGTGATCGTCTCTTCGTCCTGATCCCGATTATGTGGTCAAAATCCAATTTTAACAATTTTTTGAAAAACGTGTTCTAATTATTGGATCTAGCAGTCCAGATTAATACTGTTCCGAAACTTTGAAAATTCATAACTAATTCACCGTAAATCCAAAAAATATAAAATTTATATATCTGGAATCCTCGTGAAAAACCCTACCTAACCATATAGGTTTCGTCTACTGGTTATGAAATTTCAGAAACGCGATTTTTAATACAGGTTCGGGAACGCTTATCGAGGCACGAAAAGAAAGCCTATGGCTCTGATACCAATGAAGGGCAGGAAGGATCTAACATGTTCAGATCTACAACATGAATTAAAGCGGAATATTCATGTGTTTACCTTGTCTTCCTAAGCTCCTTAATGCAGCGGATGATCGTTGTGTTGCTTGCTTTCACGCGCCTCCTCTTTGATCTTGCTCCCACCAATCTAGTGTGAATCTCGAGGACGAACACTGATTTCCACACCACGTTCCACCTCCTTGGATGAAGTTGGAGAGAGACTAGGGTTCTCTACAACTAGTATGTATCTAGACAGAATAACTTTACTGTGTAGAATAGCTATATAATATGTAGGAGGCTGCCTCCTTATATAGGCAAAACTTCTCCTAAGTTTGCACATAAACCCCTAGGGTTTGAGCCTTAGCTACTAACCCCTCTAGTTTATGTATTAGTGCAACTAACCCCATAAGGTCATGTTAATTGCATTGGGCACCCCACATGGGCGCACCAATTGCTAACAATTTCAATTGAAAATATGTGACCGAAACTTTTTATTATGTAGGCACCTAGCTATATGGTGACAGATATATTGCAGTGATGTATTTCTGAATAGTTTACTCTGAATCGACGAACTAGCGTTTGAAAACATGATATTTGTTTTTCTATAACTGTGGTGTCTGGATCACCTTATAGGAAAGTTAACTTACTTATGGGGCCTGAAGTTAAGAGTCAGTTAAACGATGACAAGTAGCCCGGTGGGGTATCGGTGTTTATGGGCTTGAGCTTGACTTTTATGCCTTCAACTTTTAACTTTTACAATGAAATAAACTGAAAAAATGATTGATAACTGAATCATAAATTGCTATTCGCCATATTTAATGAAAGCCCAACAAAGCATAGTTCTTAAATAGTACAAATGAATCAAATGGATTACCAAAAAAATAAAACATATAAATTAATTGCACACCAAAATGCACGATGAAGCTACAAATTGGTGCGCTGGAAGGTGTGATTCTGGTTATAGAAGCTTCTTTGAGGATACGACATATCACAGTCACACCTACTGAGATTGCTGAAAACAAACATGAGTAGGTGGGGATTTCTAGTAGTGTGGAGATGGCGGCGGTGGTGACTTGTAGAAATATGGCGGTGGGGGTGATGGAGATGGTGGTGGTGGAGACTTGTAATAATATGGGTGTAGATGAGGAAGGGATGGTAGCTTGTATTGGCCTGGTGGTAGTTTGTATGGTGGAAGCTCAACCTTGTAAGAAGGAGATGGAGGCGGTGGTTACTTGTAGAAATATGGTGGTGGAGGTGAGGGAGATGGTGGTGGTGGGCTCTTGTAGTAGTATGGTGGTGGCGGTGATGGGGATGGTGGTGGTGGGGATTTGTAATAGTAAGGAGGAGGTGGTGATGGAGAAGGTGGGGGTGGAGACTTGTAGTAATAAGGAGCATGTGAAATTTTCCTTGGAGGAGGTGGCGGAGACTTGTAGTAGTATGGAGGTGGTGGTGATGGAGATGGCGGCGGTGGAGATTTATAGTAATATGGCTTTAGATGTGGGATGGATGGTAGCGGCAATTCCTTGTAATGGCCTGGTGGTAATTTGTATGACGGAATCTCAACCTTGTAAGAAGGAGGAGGTGGCGGTGAAGCGTATGTGTAAGGCTCATAAGCAGCTGATACACTGGTTGCTATCAAGAGAACTGCCACGGCATAAACAATCGGAGACCATTGCTCCGTCTTCATCCGACTCCTCATCTCCGGCGACCTGAAAAACTAGCTGCTTAACAAGAAGAGAAAATGAGACTCAATGGTTACTGCTGTCTTGGAGAATAGGAGATCAGTAGCTCTTTATATACTAATTCAGGCAGGAGGAATGTTTCATGAAATATATTTGTTTAGTAAAGCAATTGAAGAGTAGTGGCTTAGTGGCTTTCCATGACTATCGGTAGTTTCCATTTAATTTGTTCATGGCTTGCCATGATGAATACACAAGTTGTGTGTTATATTTGCTCCCATTTCTTTAAATTAGTCAGCATTCATGTGTACAAAAGACAATAGAGAAGAAAGGATCAAGAGAATTTGGGTATGAAATCTTTTTTAGATGAAACTAGTCAGTATCTCGTGCCATGGCTTGGGCTGTTGATTGGACCCTGCAATATAATTTGACACTCACGATATTTTTGAATTTCGTGGCAAAATTTTGCGGGGATCAAAATTAGTGGTAAATTGATGTGTGTGCATTATGTGTGTAGAAGATTTTGTGCTGGTATGACGATTTGGAGGTCCAGCAGCAACTTGAAGCCTAGATTTGCACAAAAAAGCTCGTGAAAGTTATGAAAGATTTGTTAAATGCTAAATATTAACTGATGCACTTGAAAAAAAAAATCGGAATGTATCGTATTCTTTTATAAACTTTGCGGACGTCGATCGGCGTATTCCTCTTCCTGCCACGTCAGCTGACACGTGGCTGCCACGTCAGCGCCACGTCAGCCACTTGCTGACGTGGCACCGCCACGTCATCTGCCACGTCAGCCCTAGGGCCACGTCAGCAGCCGCCGCCAGCCCTTGGGCGCGTACGGCGCGTGGGGGCGGCGTCGGTGGCGCGTGAAGCCCACGCGCCGCCTTCCCGTGCTCCGATCGCGACGAAAATTTTTTTCCCGTGATCGTCTCTTCGTCCTGATCCCGATTATGTGGTCAAAATCCAATTTTAACAAGTTTTTGAAAAACGTGTTCTAATTATTGGATCTAGCAGTCCAGATTAATACTGTTCCGAAACTTTGAAAATTCATAACTAATTCACCGTAAATCCAAAAAATATAAAATTTATATATCTGGAATCCTCGTGAAAAACCCTACCTAACCATATAGGTTTCGTCTACTGGTTATGAAATTTCAGAAACGCGATTTTTAATACAGGTTCGGGAACGCTTATCGAGGCACGAAAAGAAAGCCTATGGCTCTGATACCAATGAAGGGCAGGAAGGATCTAACATGTTCAGATCTACAACATGAATTAAAGCGGAATATTCATGTGTTTACCTTGTCTTCCTAAGCTCCTTAATGCAGCGGATGATCGTTGTGTTGCTTGCTTTCACGCGCCTCCTCTTTGATCTTGCTCCCACCAATCTAGTGTGAATCTCGAGGACGAACACTGATTTCCACACCACGTTCCACCTCCTTGGATGAAGTTGGAGAGAGACTAGGGTTCTCTACAACTAGTATGTATCTAGACAGAATAACTTTACTGTGTAGAATAGCTATATAATATGTAGGAGGCTGCCTCCTTATATAGGCAAAACTTCTCCTAAGTTTGCACATAAACCCCTAGGGTTTGAGCCTTAGCTACTAACCCCTCTAGTTTATGTATTAGTGCAACTAACCCCATAAGGTCATGTTAATTGCATTGGGCACCCCACATGGGCGCACCAATTGCTAACAATTTCAATTGAAAATATGTGACCGAAACTTTTTATTATGTAGGCACCTAGCTATATGGTGACAGATATATTGCAGTGATGTATTTCTGAATAGTTTACTCTGAATCGACGAACTAGCGTTTGAAAACATGATATTTGTTTTTCTATAACTGTGGTGTCTGGATCACCTTATAGGAAAGTTAACTTACTTATGGGGCCTGGAGTTAAGAGTCAGTTAAACGATGGCAAGTAGCCCGGTGGGGTATCGGTGTTTATGGGCTTGAGCTTGACTTTTATGCCTTCAACTTTTAACTTTTACAATGAAATAAACTGAAAAAATGATTGATAACTGAATCATAAATTGCTATTCGCCATATTTAATGAAAGCCCAACAAAGCATAGTTCTTAAATAGTACAAATGAATCAAATGGATTACCAAAAAAATAAAACATATAAATTAATTGCACACCAAAATGCACGATGAAGCTACAAATTGGTGCGCTGGAAGGTGTGATTGTGGTTATAGAAGCTTCTTTGAGGATACGACATATCACAGTCACACCTACTGAGATTGCTGAAAACAAACATGAGTAGGTGGGGATTTCTAGTAGTGTGGAGATGGCGGCGGTGGTGACTTGTAGAAATATGGCGGTGGGGGTGATGGAGATGGTGGTGGTGGAGACTTGTAATAATATGGGTGTAGATGAGGAAGGGATGGTAGCTTGTATTGGCCTGGTGGTAGTTTGTATGGTGGAAGCTCAACCTTGTAAGAAGTAGATGGAGGCGGTGGTGACTTGTAGAAATATGGTGGTGGAGGTGAGGGAGATGGTGGTGGTGGGCTCTTGTAGTAGTATGGTGGTGGCGGTGATGGGGATGGTGGTGGTGGGGATTTGTAATAGTAAGGAGGAGGTGGTGATGGAGAAGGTGGGGGTGGAGACTTGTAGTAATAGGGAGCATGTGAAATTTTCCTTGGAGGAGGTGGCGGAGACTTGTAGTAGTATGGAGGTGGTGGTGATGGAGATGGCGGCGGTGGAGATTTATAGTAATATGGCTTTAGATGTGGGATGGATGGTAGCGGCAATTCCTTGTAATGGCCTGGTGGTAATTTGTATGACGGAATCTCAACCTTGTAAGAAGGAGGAGGTGGCGGTGAAGCGTATGTGTAAGGCTCATAAGCAGCTGATACACTGGTTGCTATCAAGAGAACTGCCACGGCATAAACAATCGGAGACCATTGCTCCGTCTTCATCCGACTCCTCATCTCCGGCGACCTGAAAAACTAGCTGCTTAACAAGAAGAGAAAATGAGACTCAATGGTTACTGCTGTCTTGGAGAATAGGAGATCAGTAGCTCTTTATATACTAATTCAGGCAGGAGGAATGTTTCATGAAATATATTTGTTTAGTAAAGCAATTGAAGAGTAGTGGCTTAGTGGCTTTCCATGACTATCGGTAGTTTCCATTTAATTTGTTCATGGCTTGCCATGATGAATACACAAGTTGTGTGTTATATTTGCTCCCATTTCTTTAAATTAGTCAGCATTCATGTGTACAAAAGACAATAGAGAAGAAAGGATCAAGAGAATTTGGGTATGAAATCTTTTTTAGATGAAACTAGTCAGTATCTCGTGCCATGGCTTGGGCTGTTGATTGGACCCTGCAATATAATTTGACACTCACGATATTTTTGAATTTCGTGGCAAAATTTTGCGGGGATCAAAATTAGTGGTAAATTGATGTGTGTGCATTATGTGTGTAGAAGATTTTGTGCTGGTATGACGATTTGGAGGTCCAGCAGCAACTTGAAGCCTAGATTTGCACAAAAAAGCTCGTGAAAGTTATGAAAGATTTGTTAAATGCTAAATATTAACTGATGCACTTGAAAAAAAAAAAATCGGAATGTATCGTATTCTTTTATAAACTTTGCGGACGTCGATCGGCGTATTCCTCTTCCTGCCACGTCAGCTGACACGTGGCTGCCACGTCAGCGCCACGTCAGCCACTTGCTGACGTGGCACCGCCACGTCATCTGCCACGTCAGCCCTAGGGCCACGTCAGCAGCCGCCGCCAGCCCTTGGGCGCGTACGGCGCGTGGCGGCGCGTGGCCGCGCGTGGGGGCGGCGTCGGTGGCGCGTGAAGCCCACGCGCCGCCTTCCCGTGCTCCGATCGCGACGAAAATTTTTTTCCCGTGATCGTCTCTTCGTCCTGATCCCGATTATGTGGTCAAAATCCAATTTTAACAAGTTTTTGAAAAACGTGTTCTAATTATTGGGTCTAGCAGTCCAGATTAATACTGTTCCGAAACCTTGAAAAATTCATAACTAATTCACCGTAAATCCAAAAAATATAAAATTTATATATCTGGAATCCTCGTGAAAAACCCTACCTAACCATATAGGTTTCGTCTACTGGTTATGAAATTTCAGAAACGCGATTTTTAATACAGGTTCGGGAACGCTTATCGAGGCACGAAAAGAAAGCCTATGGCTCTGATACCAATGAAGGGCAGGAAGGATCTAACATGTTCAGATCTACAACATGAATTAAAGCGGAATATTCATGTGTTTACCTTGTCTTCCTAAGCTCCTTAATGCAGCGGATGATCGTTGTGTTGCTTGCTTTCACGCGCCTCCTCTTTGATCTTGCTCCCACCAATCTAGTGTGAATCTCGAGGACGAACACTGATTTCCACACCACGTTCCACCTCCTTGGATGAAGTTGGAGAGAGACTAGGGTTCTCTACAACTAGTATGTATCTAGACAGAATAACTTTACTGTGTAGAATAGCTATATAATATGTAGGAGGCTGCCTCCTTATATAGGCAAAACTTCTCCTAAGTTTGCACATAAACCCCTAGGGTTTGAGCCTTAGCTACTAACCCCTCTAGTTTATGTATTAGTGCAACTAACCCCATAAGGTCATGTTAATTGCATTGGGCACCCCACATGGGCGCACCAATTGCTAACAATTTCAATTGAAAATATGTGACCGAAACTTTTTATTATGTAGGCACCTAGCTATATGGTGACAGATATATTGCAGTGATGTATTTCTGAATAGTTTACTCTGAATCGACGAACTAGCGTTTGAAAACATGATATTTGTTTTTCTATAACTGTGGTGTCTGGATCACCTTATAGGAAAGTTAACTTACTTATGGGGCCTGAAGTTAAGAGTCAGTTAAACGATGGCAAGTAGCCCGGTGGGGTATCGGTGTTTATGGGCTTGAGCTTGACTTTTATGCCTTCAACTTTTAACTTTTACAATGAAATAAACTGAAAAAATGATTGATAACTGAATCATAAATTGCTATTCGCCATATTTAATGAAAGCCCAACAAAGCATAGTTCTTAAATAGTACAAATGAATCAAATGGATTACCAAAAAAATAAAACATATAAATTAATTGCACACCAAAATGCACGATGAAGCTACAAATTGGTGCGCTGGAAGGTGTGATTGTGGTTATAGAAGCTTCTTTGAGGATACGACATATCACAGTCACACCTACTGAGATTGCTGAAAACAAACATGAGTAGGTGGGGATTTCTAGTAGTGTGGAGATGGCGGCGGTGGTGACTTGTAGAAATATGGCGGTGGGGGTGATGGAGATGGTGGTGGTGGAGACTTGTAATAATATGGGTGTAGATGAGGAAGGGATGGTAGCTTGTATTGGCCTGGTGGTAGTTTGTATGGTGGAAGCTCAACCTTGTAAGAAGTAGATGGAGGCGGTGGTGACTTGTAGAAATATGGTGGTGGAGGTGAGGGAGATGGTGGTGGTGGGCTCTTGTAGTAGTATGGTGGTGGCGGTGATGGGGATGGTGGTGGTGGGGATTTGTAATAGTAAGGAGGAGGTGGTGATGGAGAAGGTGGGGGTGGAGACTTGTAGTAATAGGGAGCATGTGAAATTTTCCTTGGAGGAGGTGGCGGAGACTTGTAGTAGTATGGAGGTGGTGGTGATGGAGATGGCGGCGGTGGAGATTTATAGTAATATGGCTTTAGATGTGGGATGGATGGTAGCGGCAATTCCTTGTAATGGCCTGGTGGTAATTTGTATGACGGAATCTCAACCTTGTAAGAAGGAGGAGGTGGCGGTGAAGCGTATGTGTAAGGCTCATAAGCAGCTGATACACTGGTTGCTATCAAGAGAACTGCCACGGCATAAACAATCGGAGACCATTGCTCCGTCTTCATCCGACTCCTCATCTCCGGCGACCTGAAAAACTAGCTGCTTAACAAGAAGAGAAAATGAGACTCAATGGTTACTGCTGTCTTGGAGAATAGGAGATCAGTAGCTCTTTATATACTAATTCAGGCAGGAGGAATGTTTCATGAAATATATTTGTTTAGTAAAGCAATTGAAGAGTAGTGGCTTAGTGGCTTTCCATGACTATCGGTAGTTTCCATTTAATTTGTTCATGGCTTGCCATGATGAATACACAAGTTGTGTGTTATATTTGCTCCCATTTCTTTAAATTAGTCAGCATTCATGTGTACAAAAGACAATAGAGAAGAAAGGATCAAGAGAATTTGGGTATGAAATCTTTTTTAGATGAAACTAGTCAGTATCTCGTGCCATGGCTTGGGCTGTTGATTGGACCCTGCAATATAATTTGACACTCACGATATTTTTGAATTTCGTGGCAAAATTTTGCGGGGATCAAAATTAGTGGTAAATTGATGTGTGTGCATTATGTGTGTAGAAGATTTTGTGCTGGTATGACGATTTGGAGGTCCAGCAGCAACTTGAAGCCTAGATTTGCACAAAAAAACTCGTGAAAGTTATGAAAGATTTGTTAAATGCTAAATATTAACTGATGCACTTGAAAAAAAAAATGTTGAAAAAAAAAAAACACTTGAAAAAAAAAATCGGAATGTATCGTATTCTTTTATAAACTTTGCGGACGTCGATCGGCGTATTCCTCTTCCTGTCACCACGCAAACCGACTCATGGGCTGGGATTTTGAGCAGTTGGGCCACTATTCGGTTAGGCCGGATTTACATGTTCGACAAACACACTATGTCTAGATATGTACACTTAAATGGTAGCAACATCAATTAAAACATCTGTATCCATTTGTTAGGATTCCAATACGTGAGGAAACAAGAGAAAGCAAGAACAATCAAGAGTAAGATCAAGAGTACAATAATTAGGTGGTTCACAAGTTTTGAGACTAGCTATATCCACGGCCAAACCAAACCAATTTATTGATGAGAGGCCAAAATCAATTACAAGCACACACCAAGTCATGACCCTAGCATCTACTTACATACTAGTATAAGACTTGGAGCCCAAGTAATGTCCAAAACTAATCCGAGACAAACTAGAAAATAATTCATCCTAAATTGTTTACTAACCCAATAAGGACACTACCAAATCTATTAGTCAAAATAGACCCCTACAAGAAATCAAAGAAATTCCTTGCAGCAACCAAGAAATTTTGAATCAACCAAAAAAACCAACACCTTTTGTGTTGGGATAGTCCTAGAGAAAACCCTTCTTCCATTTACTTGATTCTCTATTCCACGGTTCATCTGACGAATTGGGCACGAATGCTATGTTGTTGCTTCATTTGGTGTTTGATTATGATATCATCGTCGAAGACCGGGGAAGATGATTAACTCTATTGGGTAAATTTGATGAATTTTGTGCTAAATTGGAATGCATTGTGCTCTACAGCTTATCTAGACATATTCTCTCCTAAGCTAGAGGACTGGCTGGTACGACGCCAAATTAATGAAGACCTTTGAGATGCGACAGTGGAACCTTATGAAAGGTCATTTGTACAATGTCATATGTATCTGATCACTTCAAACGGAACAACACACAATATCACTTACTGGGAAAAAGCATAAAGTGAGTATGCTAGAAGATTTACAAAAAGCTCTACAATATCACAGTTGCTGGGAAAAAGCAGGTCATATCGAAGGAGGTGTGATAGGTTCAACCAATCTGCAACATAGAAGGCAAGCTCTTTGTTGATTGCGCACTTGGACACATCAAGCTGGGCTGAACAAGCTAAGGCTACAACCTCGTAAACAGTGATTGCGCACTTTGACACATCAAGTGAAGCAATTAACTTTTACTGTGCGTCATTAAGTTTTCGTCAATTTCAAGCAAGTCTTAATGTAGTCCCACTCCAAGCCAGTAATTGAAATTCCATGTCCCGAAGATGGAATCGCGGTCTTCATTCTCATCCCCACTAAGTACTTCTCTCGTCATGAATGAAAATATAATGTATAGAATCAACCATATAAGGCTTATATGCAATTAGATAACCATACTGTTGGACTTTGACTTGGATCATTGAAAGACGATTTCAATCGACAAGTTGGGACTTTTAACTTTATATTTTTCCGGCACTTTTGGTGATATTCCTCTCGATCACGGCCCCTCGACATGGGTGGTTAATATATAACGTGGTTGTTAATTTTGACATTTGTTATGGGTAGTTACTATGTAATAATGTAACAAGATATTGGTGATGTTAGCTAGAACAGGTATAAACGAGGGTAGTCGGCGGCCCAAGACAATTCGGGGCCTAAAGCGGCTAATAAAATTGAGGCCCAAAAAATCGTACACGTAAAATAGTTTTCTAGAAAAAAAAACATAAGATGCAATACTTATGTCATTAATGTAGAGAATATATTTTGTTGACTTTATTTACGACTCAATAGCCTTGCAACTTTTTATATATTAAAACTAAAAAAAAAATCATAAACGTCATCGAGAAGAGTAGAACTTGTATCAAGTTTGTGGCAAAAGTATACTTTACCACTAAACAAATGTACAATTTAGTGTAACTTTACATTAAAACATTAAATGTAATTAAATAAAATGTGAAGAACCTATATAAAAATGGGCCCATGCCGGCCCGGGAGCCTAAAGCGGCCGCACCGGCTGCTTGCCCATAGGGCCGGCTCTGCCTTGAGTAGAATGTAAGGGAATTTTACGTCGCTTTCTGTGTCGAATTTTTTCGTCGCACTGTTCATTGGCTATATAGCGTCGCTATTTAATTTTGTCACAATATATAAATGTGTATAAAGTAGGCTTTGAGGACGAATCATATTGTTGTTTTTTTCAGCTAACGGCAACAAAATAGGTTTACTCGCCATGCAATTTTCGTTGCAATAATCAGGGAAATTCGACGAAACATATTTTATCCCCATATGTTGTTAGTCGCAAAAAATATTATAAAACACATTCTGTATTGTTGAAGTCTAATATACGTTGCTATATGAAACATTTCAAGACAACCATTTTATACAAGAAAAACATTGTACCAATAAATTTATTTAAAAAGCTGTAAACATTTCATTGCCAAAATATAGAAATTTCCAAGCCATCAGCCGGGTAATGTCAGCGTTATGTTTACAAGGAAAAAGTAGAAAGGTAAAAGAAGAAATTCGCAGGGAAGTTAAAGAAATGCAATTGGTGTTAGTCAATGCTATTATCAAGCCATCGGCGAGGTAAGGTCACGTCATCAGTAGATAGGTAGATTGATCGCTCCAGCTCTGCTACAAACCTGTCCATCTCCTTCTCTTAGATTTTGATGAATTTGGCCACCTCCTTAGCATTATACCGTACCTAGCCCATATCTGCCTAGCTAGAACTGCTATTGAGAGTGCATCTCTTCAACTATTCCTTCATGGGCTTTGTCCCTGAATTCCTCTGCTCATCCTTTCACCATGCAAATCGATCGGCGCTTTGTTATCTTTACTCATTCGATTTACTGATTTAGACCCCGTTTTGGTAATGTTTTTGCTTTTCAGAATGTTGTGTTTTCCGAATTCAATTGCAGTATTAATGTGTTTGGTAAACTTTTACATTTATGTCATCTAAAAAACAATTGGTTCCCCACAGCTGCTTTTGAAAAGTATGAGAGATTTTTCAGCACATATTTTTTGATAAATTTATTATTTGACGTTGTTATCCATTAATAAACATCGATAACTATTTATCGTAGCTATTTATCATAGACACTATTTACTATACCATTTATTATATAATGGACAACATTGTCATTTCGAAAATAACAGCAACTCTAAAACATTATTACCAAACACAAAATGTCAAAAGTGTTTTCTTACAACAGGTGATATGTGAATTTTACCAAACACATTTTGTCTAGATTTCCACAACAGCTCTCTCACAAACACTTCCTTCACAGCAACTTTCTAAGGTCTAGTTTGGTAATGTTGTGGCGTTTTAGAAAGTTGTTGTGTAGCAAGTAATGTACAAAAGTTGATGTGGAAATCTACGCGAAAACGGTATGGTAAATTCCGTATTTAAAGCATTTTTGACATTTTGTGTTTGGTAATTAGTGTTTTAGAGTTCTTGTTATTGTCGAAATGAGAATATCAGACATTATAATATATTTTTCAAAAAGCAAGTAATGGAAAACAACTCATCCCCTGCTTTTCAAAAGCTATAGTGGGAAAACAATTGCTTTCTAAAAAGAAGTGAAAATATAAGTTTACCAAACACATTTATACTGCTTTTAAATTTGAAAAGCAACGGTTTAGAAAGAAAAAATATTATCAAACAGGCTCTTAATGCCACAGCATTCTCAAACTATCCCTTACATCCATCTCCAGATATGATCGCATCTCATATTTCAGTTTGCATTTGCCTTAAGGAATCTGTTTTCATTCGATTTAGCTGATTTGCAACCATCTCCAGATGTGATCGCATCTCATATTTCAGTTTGTTGAATTTGCCTTTAAGAATGTTAGTTGAGAATAGTTCAGTCCCTACTCCACAGCTAGCCATGTAACCATAAAGTTGGTGTTAACCACCAGTAGAAATGATTATCAATTAAGGTGTTAACCACAGCTAGCCATTTAATAAGTAGGCAAGACTCAATCTATTTATAAACATGTTAAATAATTTTACCCACTCGATAAAGGGTAAAACATTATTACCAAACACAAAATGTCAAAAGCGTTTTCTTACAACAAGTGATATGTGAGTTTTACCAAACACATTTTGTCTAGATTTCCACAGCAGCTCTCTCACAAACACTTCCTTCACAGCAACTTTCTAAGGGCTAGTTTGTTAATGTTGTTATATTTAGGCAAAATGACACTTGACACCTCTGTATTTCGGATAATACAGCTGACCACCCTCGTAACTGATGGAATCAAACGTCTCTAAGAAATGACTTTTTACCCTTTAATTTTCGAGAAATTACCTACTATAAATGCTCTTCTTATCCTTCTCCTCTCATTCTTTTTCTGATCTTCTCTCGTTCTCTCTCTCTATCTGTCACTCTCTCTTCTTGAACAAACCTAGCCGCCACAATCCACTAACACAACTGCCAACACCACCAACCCCAACACCTCTCCCATTGTCGCCACTCTCTTCTTCCTCTTCTTCTCCTTCTCCAACCCTACCCGCCGCTATCCAACCTCTGCCTTCGTTCAGATCCAGAGTTCGTGAATGTCGGTGGCGGTCCATTACAGAGGTGGGTTGTCAAGTTTTGCTCGATCATAGAGGTGCTAGATCGATCTGGGTTGGGTTTTGGTGGTTGGTTGTGTAGCGGATGGTGGCGATGGTTTGGTCGAAGGCGGGGAAGGACGGAGGAGAAGGATATAGTAGTGGATTCGCAACAATATGCATCGTTGTCTCCATGTCAATTCTCCTTCTCCGTCTTCTTCTTCTTCTTCGGTCGAAATAGCCACTGTTGACTGTCAGGTCTAATAGATTGATGTTTTTGAAGCTCTGTTTTCTGGAATTTGGGTCCTAATTTGTAGATCCATCAATTAATATATGTATAGATCGCTGCAGCTGTTGGTTGATCTTGTTCTATTCGACAGAATCCACCACTACGGGAGGAGGGAATGAGATAAAGAGAAAATAGGAGAATGACAGAGAGAGATACGGAGATAGATTGAGGGAGAGAGGCGGAGAGAACAAGAGAGATGAGAATATAGTTTTGTGTTCTTGTTATGGTTCTAGCATTTTCTTTATTTTTTCTTCTTTTTTTGTAACCAAACAAATAAATGTGTTCTTGCCCTTTGGTTAACCCTACGTATAACCAAACAGTCCACTCTCAACATACAAAGAGCTTATTAGGCACATTTTGGATCCAATACTCATGACGCCATTCAGTTCAATAGAGTATTTTAGTTTTCTTTTACTCTCTTTTATTCATGAACAAGAAGCATAACTGCATGGCAAGTCAGCAGTGATGAATTCATCACAGGGCTCTTAAATTCGAGCAACATAAGATTGTTAGTTGCAAGCTCAATTTGTTTAATTCGGTGCCAGCATTATATTGTTGGTGGACATTTTTGGTGATGGAGGCGGTGCTCAAGAACACCAAGAACATGAAACATGAACAAAATGAAATCAAAAGACAAATAGCTAGGGACGAAATTATAAAAAAAAAATCAAAATAATTTTCTTGAACATAACCTAACAGAAGGATGCCAAGTGTCATCACTTTATTCCGTTACATGGGTGGTAAAATGTATTATCCGAAACACAGGGGTGTTGGATGTCATTTTACCTAAATATAGAGGTGCAAACTGCAAAGTGTTTTACAATCAATTTTGCAAGGTGTACATAGTCAATGCTAATGAGCCATTAGCACGTTACGGTCATCATCAAATTCTTTTTCCAGTTTCAACTGTTCTTCCCAGTGCCTCTTCTTCATCTCTATCTTCTTGTCCTCATGGGCTGTTTTCAAGTGCTTAGTTCTCCATCACTGCCACAAACTCGTCCATGAACGTCAGCTAAATCAGAATATTGCAATTGGGAGCACAAGTCTTAATGTCATCTCATTCCGAGCCATGACAATTCCCCAGTACAAAAGACTCTGGATTGTCATCTTCATTTTCACCCCTCCAAAATACTTCAATCGTTATGAATGAAGAAACTGTTGTTTCATTTATATATAATAATCAATAAATTAGATACCCATACATAGGAGAGTAGTATATATAGGGTGTGTTAGAAATGGAAGATGAGTGGTCCATATGCATTGCTTCTTTTTCTCTTTTCTCAACCATTGAAGCTATTTTTTTTTTCCTTTCTATTAGCTTGAAGAGACTCGGTCTACACCACAATATAATAACCCCCATTTTCCATATTTGAGAATATAACATTTGACCTCCTCTTATGGTCTGCATTGAAAGACGATTTCAATTGACACATTGGTGACTCGCACGTTCTATTGTTTCGGCACTAAAAGGATTATCAAATTATAATTGCTTGAGCTTTGCTCGTAAGTGATGTCAATCACAAATTGAGCTGGAGCTCCTAAGCTCATCTTAAGCTCCGGAGTTTTACTTGTGTGATGGTTGATCTATTGCGGTGACCGCGTATGACTTTGTATCTATTTACTCGGTTGAGGCTGAGGAAAAAATCCTCCTTTTGCCTACTCTCAGAGATTTTTCACCCACGGAGTGTTTGGGGACTCTCTGTTGGTGATCTAGACAGCTCTGTGGTTCAGGGGGATCACTGGACGTATTTTCTCAGCTATCGTAGCTTTTCGCGAGCTCTTACAAGGAAGGCATGTCCAGCAAACTCATCGGATGGGTCATGTGGTTGCAGATGCGCTAGCTGCCCTTGGTAGAGCTTAACTTAAGAGCGGAATTTCGATTGAAGCAGCTCACGAGTAGCTCTTAGGCAATGACTAATCAGATTCGTAGGACTCGGTTTTTTTTCACTACAGATAAGCACAATTGTACATAGAACAACGTATTCAAGCTCGTATGTTGCTATAATTATTTCTATATGTTATAACTTGGGGTTATTCGAGCAAAAACGATAAAATAAATTCAAAAACGAGACAAATATTTAACGTTGTTCACTAACGTATTCACAACGAACCCGCTAGCTACCTCCACGACCAGAACCCAATATTTTATTGAGAAGAGAACCCGATTACAGTGCACGTCGTGGTCGAAATAACCACCCCGATACACCACCTAACACACACAGTACAAGCTCTCAACTCACCAACTCTCAAAACTCGTGCGTATGTGCTAGTACCAAAAGGCAGAGCTTTTAAATAGTGATGTAACCAATTTAGAAAACTTGGACTCCAAGCCAAAGTCTGCTACACCACCGCCGCACATGAGAAACAAAGTCAGAAACGACTTTGACTTTGATTTGGACCCAAAAACTTGACATATTGATTCAAGTCAAACCCAACAAAATCTCCACCATATTTAAGTCATCTCAGCAACCTGAAGCCGTAAATTGATGGTTCTCCTTTTAAACTTGAACCAGATGCGTCTCTCAGAATCAATAACGAGCACACCTCTCCAAATTGATGTTCTGCAACTGTATGCGAAACCCATACCGCCAAATTGTTGCTTCAACTACCATGCGTTCCTGCAACGAATGCGCCAAATGCGGATGCACTTCCGAAAACATAAACAAGTGCTCCACCCAGAACTAAAATCGAATACATTCATTGAGAAATAGGACCGAATGTATTCCCGATGCGTCCAATTGCGCCAAACAGATGCACCATGACAGAATGCCCAAATATCGCTACCAGACCTAATGCACTTAGCGATGAGTGCCCCAAACAGTTTTCATGTCTAATGAACCCCGTATGCCTCAGATGCTTCAGATGCTCGCCTAATTTAGATCGTGCCAGATGCGAGCTCAATTGCATGTCATGGTACATGCTCCAAAACAAGTGCACGCCAGAACCAAACCTCGTGCAGAATATGCGCCAGAACCAATCACGTTTCAGCAACCTCACGTGCCAGATGCTTCATCCCGTTACTAAATCTCCAACAAGTTCCTAAAATGCATAAGCCAGAATCAAGTCCAATTCCCATGCCATATGCTCCGTGCCAGGAGCCGGATTGCGCCTGACCACCAATTGGTAGAACGTCTGATGCATGTGAACTGCCAGGTTCGTGCAGGAAGCGAATGCATGCGGGATTTACCAGATCCCTTGCACGCCTAATCAAATGTGCGTCATATTGCTCCAACAGGAGCCCGAATAGCCCCCTCCATGGGGATTCAGATGGTGGGTGTAGCTGCTTCTCCTCACAAACAGATCGATCTTGTTCGCCAAACCAAACATCGTTCTTGGCGGAATTTCGAAACCCAACCTCCGGAGCCTGCTCCACCTGAATCACAAAACCCTATCTTTGAGTTCACCAAAACGTGAAAACCTAGCTCTTGGCTCCAGTAATATCTTGGAACCTGGCTCTGATACCAGTTTGTTATAACTTGGGTTGTATTCGAGAAAGAACGACGAAAAAAATCAAGAACGAGACAGATATTTAATGTGGTTCTCTAACGAATTCCCAATGAACTTGCTACCTACCTCCACGACCAGAACTCGATATTTTATTGAGAAGAGAACCCGATTGTGGCCACGACGGCCAGCCCGATACACCACCTGACACACAAAGTACAAGCTCTCAACTCACCAACTCTCGAAACTCTTGTGTATGTGCTAGTACCAAAAGGCAAAGACTTTAAATAGTGATGTAGCCAATTTGGCAAACTTGGACTCCAAGACAAAGTCTGCTACACCACCGCCCCACATGGGAAACAAAAGTCCAAAACAACTTTGACTTTGCTTTGGACCCAAAAAACTTGCCATATTGATTCAAGTCAAACCCAACACTATAATTGGAACTTGCAGTAATAGAGTACAACAGAAAAGTTTTCATGTGTTGTAAATTGAAAGAGCTTGTAGAAATAAGAACAAGAGAGTAGTATAAGAGACAAGATGTAGGAAGTATTATAGTAGTGGTTCTCATTGATGTACGAATCATAAACTCAACTATATGCCTCCTTATATAGGCATTATGTGGAACTACTAAGGAAAATAAGTACATCGGTTGATTCTATTTGCTCAGCATCGAGAAGATGAAAATATTTTTGAACGCACCTGAATAATCTCCGCAGCCTCGTTAAAATCTTACTACGAAAAATCATGTGGGACAAAAAAATATAGGGATGAAAAAAGAGTGTCACCCTACTAACATTTCATTGGAACATCTTTACACCTCAAAAATAAATTCATTGGAAAACAAGAATCTAACAATATAAATTCATTACAAAACAAGAATTAAACAATATACAATTAACAACCAGGCTTAATAAATGGCATACGCACCTAAAACTACTTGCAAGTGTACACTTTCAATTTGCTTCGGGCAAATATTATTTTTCATGGATATTAACCTCCATGGAACTTCATAAATTTGTGATTCATACGATCGTAGTTGTAACTAGCTACATTTCAAACCAAGTTTAGGTGTTCCTTAGTCCACAACACCAACACAACATTATCATCATTCTCACCACAAGAAGATTATATTTATGAAAAATTATCAAGATCTATAATACCATATCATGTTTCTCATTTATAGATCTCAAAAATATAGCCAACCTAAACATTGGTTAAATGATATGGTAATCAGTCTCGCAGAGGGGAAACTGAAGCTTACACTCTAGAGAATTTTCACTGTGGTCAATCTGGTTTTATAGGAATCAATGAACTTTTGAAGATCGTCCCTCAAACCTTATAGAAGTCATCCAAAAATTCCAGAAAGCTATTGTGGAAGTGAAATACTCCTAGGTGACACCCACAAAGTTAGATTGCCAAAACAAATTGTGATGTTGCTTGGAACAACCAGATTACGAGGAACAAAGGCAAAAGTGTTCAAAGGTAATTTCTTTAAAGCTGAGATAAATGTTCAGCCTTCATTAAGAAGCCCAAACACTTAGAAAGGTATGTTATGAACTCCAACCTCCAGAGGTAAAAGGGATCTTTTTTAGCGTGACAATATGCAGTTGGTATTCCAAGTCAATTCAGAGAATCGAGAAAACTGAGCAATTCTGATTCTAATTAATGATATTCAGAAATCAATGGAGGAAGGTATTTTTATGATTGTTTAGGTTCCCAGAAAAGTTGCTTCATAAGCAGCCAACACAATGGTGAAAGCGGAAAAAGGGAAGCTGACGGTTAATTGTTTCGATCGCCCCCAAATAGCTTAAGGCCTTATTCTGTATTAGCTGAAAAGTTACCGATTTTAATGAAAGTGGATTAAAATTCGGGTTACCAAACATGCACTAAGAAGAATTTCGCAGTTAGATATGCAAGCTGGTTAGTTTAGTTTCTTTTAGGTGGTTTTATTTGGGCTTTGTTTTGAAATGAGTTGTAATAATTGTTCTTGGCCGTCTCTTTTGGGCCTTCTTAAATGAAATATCCTTTGAATAAAAAAAAAAAAAAGGAAAGAAATAGAATTAGTCCGGTTTGAAGGTTATACAAGCCCAATAGTCCCATTTCAAAAAAACACCGATATCCTATTGGTCAATCAGTACCTCACTCGGATCGCCATTCCATGCACGAATCCTCACCGTTGAAAGTTGAAACTCCACTGTGTCTCGTAACTCGAAATCAAACACTGATCTCTTATTGGTCAATCAGTACCTCACTCGGATCGCCATCTCATACATCATCCGCAAGCTTCCCTTCCAGAGGCTGGTCAGGGAAATCGCCCAGGACTTCAAGACCGATCTCCGCTTCCAGAGCTCCGCCGTCGCCGCCCTCCAGGAAGCCGCCGAGGCTTACCTCGTCGGACTCTTTGAGGACACCAACCTCTGCGCCATTCACGCCAAGCGCGTTACGATTATGCCCAAGGACATTCAGCTTGCTCGCAGGATCCGTGGCGAGAGGGCTTAATTGTACGATTGAAGTGAAATTAGGGCTTTTGAGTAGGTATTGTTGTTTGGTTAGTTTTAGGGGTTATTTCTGTGGTTACTTTTGGATTCTGAGCATGAGATGCAGTTAATTGCTACTACTCTGTCCCAGCTCTTTCCCATCATTTTGACTTTTACCACTATTCACTGGGTCACTTTGACTCGGTGATTTGGATAGCAAAGTAATTTAATTTTTTGATAATTTTTTCATGGTGTTGTAGAGTATAAGTTGCTCTATAACACCGTGAAAAAATTATCGAAAAATCGCATTATTTTGCTATCGAAATGACCTGTCAAAGTGACTCATATACGAGTCAAAAATTCCTAATGATGGGCAAGAGCTGGGACAGAGGTAGTATATCAGTTTGATCAAGAGAAATGTTAAAGAAACTCTCCTTATGCACTCTCTTTGGAAACTCTCCACTAGAATATGCCACTTGGTCCTATTTTCTCTCATCGAAATAACTACCCTTAATTTATAGGAGAGAATAAATGAGATGATTTCCACTTCCATTTGAATATCAATTCCACATTTGTAATAAAAAGAATTGAAAAGCCTTGTGAAATTTGCTTGAAGGAAACACGTTTTCTTTTGCTTTTAAAATTGTTCTTCTTTCTAGCATAATCAGTGAGAAAGAAAAATAAAATAAAAAATGGAATGTAATTTATACAAAAAAATGGCGATTAATATCAAATCAACTTATTTGATTTATGAATATTATCGGCGTTTTGATTTTTATTAATCTAAGCAAATAATGTTGTTGATGTTGTGAATGTTATGATTTGTAAACAGTTGCCATTGATACCGTTTTAAAATTGTTGTTATTAGTGTTGGTCTTGTACTATGTACGGCACGTATATCCATTTAATCATTATTTTATCTTAAGAAAAATAAATCATTATTCACCAATGTGATCCGTGCTATATTTCAGAATTTTTGTGTGTGAAAATATTTCAAGAAATTATGATTCATTGAATCCGCCCAACAAAGAAAACAATTGTTCCAACAATTTTATGCACTAATTTCATGTTCAATTTTTAGTCTGACATCTTAACGAATCATTTTTTATTCATGCATAGTTTAGAATTTGTTTTTCTCTTATAAATTGATAAAAATATATATTTATATATGTTGACAACTTTTTCACACCAAAGTTATGAGATGAAGGAGGGTAATATTGACAATCGAATTATTAGGTAGAATATTACTTTTTGTTAAACAGTTGTCGATATCTCAAAAAAAATATAAAAAATAAAAAATAAAAAAAATGTTGTAAAAGAAAACAGTTGTAAGATAAAAAATTAATCGCCTACAAATGTGGGATTGATATCAAATGGAAGTGGAAATCATCTCATTTATGCTCTCCTATAAATTAGGAGTAGTTATTTTGATGAGAGAAAATAGGACCAAGTGGCATATTATAGTGGAGAGTTTCCAAAGAGAGTGCATAAGGAGAGTTTCCTTAGCATTTCTCGTTTGATCAATTGAAAAATGATAGTAGTAGTAATCCATCTGATGAATGTGTCTCATGTGTGCAAATTAGTATTATTACCATGTCTATGGACAGCAAGTTTACCCAATCTTGATTGCACTTAACCAATACCACTTCATTCTATCTCTTTCTATCTAAATGGACTTTTGTCACTATTCACTGGGTCACTTTGAACGGGTGATTTAGATAGCAACACGATGAAATTTTTTGACAATTTTTTATACTGTTGTAGAGTAGAAGTTACTCTTATCCAAAAAATATTAAAAAGTTGCATTGTTTTCCTATCTAAATCACCCGGTCAAAATGACCCAAATACGAGTCAAAAAAATCAAATGAATAGAAAGAGAGAACGGAGTGGTATGAATTTGTGAGGAGGAAACCACTTATGAGATCAAGCTTCATATCAGATTGCAGCTACAATTTTAACACCTTGGCTTTATAGAAATTTACAAACTTCATGTTTTGCAATGAGAAAGGCACTTCTGAGATCAATCTTCACCATGCTTTTGAGAGATTTTCATCTGTGACTAGATGATGACATGAAACTGTCAAGCACTCACAATGTGTCTATTAGGTGCAAACCATCTCCAGGCATAACTAGGCCATAGATGTGACGGACGACACTCTGTACGCTCTACCCAGATAACCATTGGACATATCTTGTGTAATACAACCTGAAGTCGGACAAGTTCATACATATTTGTGCATCTGAAGCAACTCGAATGCACATCATGCGCCTGAAGCTCTAAGAAAACCATTTCTCCATAGGTAGATAGTTCAGCATGCCTAATCCTGATCATTGGATTACATGGTATCATGGAATTTTCGTATCGGCTCCAAAAACAAACCAAATCGGGAATGTGTCTACATCATTCGAGACCTCGTAGCAATTTCTTCCTACAACAAGATGTAATCCGGAATTTGACACTGAAGAAGCATTCCCAATTCTGAGACTGCTGTGGTGCCACTATTGCTGCAGAGAGGGTTTCTTATGGATTCCTTCATTCAGCTATTCTCAAATAACAGCTCTTCGTTGTTGTGCGTTCAAATAGCTGTTTTCCGATCAACGTCAACCAAGTCTTAATGTCATCCCATTTCAAGACATTAAATTTCCTTGTAAAGGAACAGTGAATCACTGTCTTCATTTTCACCCGTCAAATTACTACACTAAACAGGATGTATCCAATCAATAGTACAATCAAGATAAGTAGTATATATATATATAGGGTAGTGGGAAATAAAAGATGAGTGGTTGATCTAAGAGTGACTTCATTTTCTCATTTCTCAACCACGGGAAGTATTCCTCCTCTTTATTAGCTGAAAAGACACTCGGTCTACACCACATTTGGAATAAACGCACATTTCTAACATTAAACGGTTTATGCTCTGTAATGAAAGAGGACTTCAATTGACATTGGCCATTGAAACTTTCTAATTGTAGGCCCGTTTGTGACATGGTTGGTTACCATTGAGGTAGTTTGCACATTTGGTAGTTGGAGAATTCATATTAGTGGCTGGGATCGCAAAAGTTTAACTTGTTCGAGCTCCCCCAATTTTGAATATTTTTTTATAGTTGTACCATTTTATTAATTACACAAGTTTTCAGCATTTGGTGTCTTATTTGTGTGATCCTCGTAGATCCTATCCCATGATTTTTAGTATCCAAACCCGAGGCCTTACCAGTCCCTTCGTGTCCTAGCTATAGAAGAGTTTATCTTTCAGCTCCTCCTTACTAATAAAATGTCAACCTGCCCTTTCAGAAAATGTATTTCATCAGATTCCATACACCTGCAGAAGTGTTATCATCGTTCTTGCACTCTCCGTAACAAACCTTTTTGCATTGCACATCGTGGTGGTTTCACTTGATTCAAATACTTGTATCTAGACTCTAAGCATCTTTAGCCATCGGTCTCCTTTTTCTTTTCAAAGAAGCGAAATATCATAGATAGTCAATCCAGAGAACACCCATAAGACTACATATACAGATAAAAGAGGCATGTCCTTCCTTGAGTACGAGAGAAATAAAAAAACTGCGATACAGTGAATCCATTCATCAGAATTCCAAAAAATGTGACATTCACAAGCTCTCATTGGGTCTATTCGTGTTTACATTAAGAAACATATAGAGGCAAGAAGATTTTAACTTTGAACTCATAATGAAATTTCATTGACAAAGGTGGCAACTAATTTAAAGAATAATTTGATATCCCGGCATGAAAGATCAACAAATCATCTCGACTTGATCCCTTCTTCAGTAGAACAAAATTACAAATGAATCAAATTGAAAACAGAAACAGAATACATGTAACTTTCACAACATTCAGTACGATGAAATGATTAATCCACGAGACAAATAATCCAAACTGCTGGGAAGTGTAATGTTGGCGTAGCAGATTCATTGAAGATACAACCAATTAAGATATCAAGGTCAGAGACGGTGAGAGGGCTAATGAGGGTGTGGAGGCAGGATTCTTAGAAGTATGGTGGTGGTGGTGGTGACTTGTAGAAATATGATGGTGGGGGTGATGGAGAAGGTGGTGGTGGAGACTTGTAGTAATATGGTATTGCGAATAAGAAGAACTTCTGGGCTGAAATGCAATTTTATCTGTTTAATCCTTATGATTTATTGTAATTCTTCTCTTATGTTATGTCCTTTTATGTCTTTTCTGTCTGAACCATTTATAAAAACGACGTCGTCTTGATACTGAACGAATAGTTACTCTTGATTAGTCAATATTGTAACGTGGCAGTGTCTGATTGGTCTTTCCATCAGCACTTGACCTAACGGCCTCCTTATCTCTTTCACAGCTGATGTGGGAGGTAAGTGAGTGAATAATAATTTTTCCTCCTTCACCATTGTTCTTCTTCAACAGCTTCTTCTCTGTTTTCCTCAATCCATCGATCTATATGCTCTTTCTCAACATGGTATCAGAGCCTGGTTCGGCCTGATTGATCTGATTTCTATTTTTTGTTTCCTTTACCCAGTTTATTTCTGGGTTACTCAGTTTATTTCTGAGTTGTGAAGAAGGAGAATGGAGACTCTTACTGATTCCACTCCTGTTGCTTCCGCCGGCATCCATGGAGGCATTGATCCCTCCTCGTCGTTCTTCTTATCTACCTCAGATAATCCAGGTCATCTTCTAGTTTCTCAGCTTTTAACTGGATCTAATTACTATCCATGGCAAAGATCTATGACCGTAGCTTTAGATGCTAAGAATAAGCTCGATTTTGTTGATGGATCTATTTCTCGGCCTGAATCTACTACTAATTTGTCCAAGGTATGGCGTAGATGTGATAGCATGGTGATTTCATAGTTGCTAAATTCAATAGCACCAGAAATAGCTGGGAGTGTGGTATATAGAACCACCTCTAGAGAAATCTGGGTAGATCTCAAAGAGAGGTTCTCTCAAGGGAATAAGACCATAATTTATCAGCTCTCTAGCATGATTTCTGGCCTGAAACAAGGAGACATGAGTGTAACAGTGTACTACACTGAACTCAGGACCTTGTGGGAAGAATTGATGAATTATAAATGTCTTCCTAGCTGCACTTGTGGGCATTTGAGTAGCTTCTCTGAATTACAGGAAGAAGAGAGAATTATGAAATTTCTCATGGGATTAAATGAGAACTATTCAGCTGTAAGAGAACAGATTTTGTTGATGGAACCTTCTCCTTCACTAAATCATGTATTCTCAAAGGTAGTACAACATGAAAACCAGATAGCACTTACTGCTGGATCTCAAGGGTTACTTCCGAATCCAGCTATGGCTATGTTGTCATCTTCTTATGATGCACACAAAGTTAACTATGTCCATCACCCACAAAATCAAAAGGGGTTTGGAAAGAATAAGCTCTCTTGCACCTACTGTAATGGTACTGGTGTTGGAATAGATGCCCTAGAGGCAATCGTAGATTTAGTATGAACAATGTTTTGGCTAGAATATTCATTTATTATTTATGGCGATATTTAATATAATGAAGTCCTTAGATAAATTGTGTTATTTATCTTAAATATCCCTAGTCCATTATAATGATTAATGGGACAATCATCTATAGACTAGTATGGGGTTGGATTGATATGGAGATATCACGATCCAACACATGGGTATGCATTAGGAGTAATGGCATACTGGATTGACCCACGACGAAAAGGATACATTAGATTATGTGAAGTCACAATCGCTTTTCGTAGTGCTAATATTATTGCAATCCTTGGACTTGAAGTCACTAGATACTCTAGTTGTGAAATATTGCGCTTTGATGTTATCAAACGTTACACCGTAACTGGGTAATCATAAAGGTGGCTATCGGGCGTGATAGGAAGCAAGCTTAGAGATCGTAGTGATGTAGATAGGATTTGTCCCTTCCACATAATGGGAGTAAATATCCACGGCCACTCGAGGGATGAGGCTTATTGAATGTCTGGCCAGACTCAGATAAATTACTATAGAGATATTAATGTTATCTGCAAGCATAAGCATATTCCCAGGATCGAGGAACTATGGATTGGATATACGAGTGTGACTATTTATGTCTCGTGTCCAATCCTGATATTGGGCACAAAGGTTTGTCGGGAAACTGACTATTTCTATTGGTTGGGTGGCATGGATGTGTTGCTAGACACCGCTCCATGTTAGTAATAGTTACTACCAACTATATAGAAACCTATGGGGTCACACGTCAAATAGAGTAGAGCTAGATTTAGGATTAATTAATATGGATTAATTAATAGAAGGATCATTGTGCAACACCTTGCAAACTTAGTAGGACTAATTTGCAAGGAAGGGAATAGTTCTAGTCCTACTAGAACAAGAAAACTCTTATATGGAAACAACAAGGAGTTGTTGGAGTATATATATAAGAGGCTCTAACTTCCTTCCCAAAAGATGAGTTATTATTAGACATAACACAAAGAGTGGGAGAGAGCAAAAGAGAGAGCAAGACAAAGAGCTAGGGCCGAACCCTAGCCCCCGTCCGCCCCCTCTACCCGACGGCAAAAGGAGGCCGCCCCCTCCTTTGTGCTTTGTTGCTTTGATCTTCTTCCCTCTTCCTCCGGGTTCAAGCTAGCACTTGTTTGAAGGAAGAATCTAGATCTCACCTCTAGACGTGGATCAACCGTAGAGACGAGGACATCATTCTTCGTGTGATCTCACAAGCCAAAAGGTACACATCTTCTATGACCTTAATCATGTTATGATGTCTCTTCCTGTGATCCTTGGTGGGCTTTGAGTAGGATTAAATTTTTGTTATTCCGCTGCGTTACCTACGTCAAAACCCAACAGTGGTATCAGAGCCACAGGTCGTAGAGCATAACATGATATTATGTGTTTACGATTTCAGTTCATACACCGTATTATTGTTTATTACGCGAAAACTGAAAAAATTGGCATAGTAGATGCAATATTGAATTTGATTCAATCAAACAAGACCCAATTTAACATTGGATGTTAGAATTGGTGAGTTTAATCACATAGGATGTGAATAATTGGGTTCTTGAAAAAATTAGGGTTCATGGGCACATGATTGAAAAGGGGTTTTCAATTATGGAAATAAAATTATGGAAATAAATCCATATGAAAACAACCTTGCTTGGGCAACAAGGAAGGAGGAAGGGGACTAGGGCCGAAACCCTAGCCGCCCGCCCCTCCCTTGCGCGCCAAGCAAGGCCGCGGGCCTCTAGGCGTGCGGCGGTCCTAGGGTTCGGGCCACTTGTTGGCTTGGACCCTTTGGACCGTTGTGAAACCCTAATTACCCAATTTCATTAAAATTAAACAAGCGCGTTAAAAATTGGTTTTAACTGTATTATGTGCTTTATTGAATGGTGGATGGATATGGCCTAGGATTGTGGATGTTTATTGTTTTGTGGTTTGGTTTACGGCCTGCGAGCTGATCAATTTAATGTAATAATTAATTAAGTTTTACGGCCTGCGAGTCGTTCTTTTTTCTCCTCGACATGTGAGGCTTTTGTTATTTATTTATTTATTTATTCTAGATGTTAGGCTAGAATTAGAAATATTTAGATGATAGCCAAGAACATGGAGAAGAAGACCGGAGAACCAAAGGAGCCAAAAGACATCCCTAGGCGCGCAGCTATGGTGGAGCACATGGAGATGAGCTCGGCACTTTAGGGCAATTAGATATTATCATTGGCTTGATAATATAATTAGTCTAGAGGCCATATCCATGCCACGTTTTTTTATTTTTGTGGATGTTTATTATTCATGGCTTGTTATTTATTTTGTGTGTGTATGGCGCTACAAGCAAAACGATAACAAGATAATAATAAACAAGGTTGGTCTTTTATTGTGGATGGCCCAATCCAAATAAGTAGACCATGTTGATAAGATCAACCAAACAACTTAAAAGAAATCCCTCAATTAAATATTGCGTTTTGCCTTCTCTTGCCAAAACACCCTTCATGATCATGGCCTATTAAAATTCGGGCTTGCCAAAGCAAGGCGATTAAAATTTTTCATGATGTGTTGCGGACGACGCAAGCAAGTAATGCGTGTATGTTGAAAGCAAGAGGTTGGACGCAACTAGGCAAGAGTCAATTGGATTGATGAGCTTAGAGGCATGACAATTAGGAGTTATCCAATTTGATAAAGAATAAAAGAAATTTATTCACCTTATTGGACCAAGAGTTGCATGGGATGCAATTGGAATGGTTCCTACCTAAATAACCAATTCTTGGGTGACTTGCCAAAGCAAGCTCAAGAAGAAGTGAAAAAGGGATCTTGGACCCACTAGAAAGTATAAAGATATTTTCCGCTTTAATAGTGAGGGCTATTAATCCGAGAAAAATAGTGGGAGCTATATTTAATGATCTGGCCATTGTTAAATATAGTCAAATTGTTCAAAATACTAAATTGCATATTTCTCGTTTTGTAGAATTCCAAATGGCAAACAACAACGCATCGAGTTCATCCCTACGATCTGTCCTTGAGAAGGATAAATTGTCTGGAACAAATTTCCTTGACTGGTACAGAAACTTGAGGATTGTCCTCAAGCAAGAAAAGAAGCTGTACGTCTTGGACACTCCAATTCCAGACCCACCACAAGATGAGTCTCTACTAGCGGAAGTAAGGGCACGTCAGAAACATATTGATGATTCTAATGACGTGACTTGCCTCATGCTTTGTACCATGACTGGTGAGCTTCAGAAGCAACACGAGAACATGGAAGCCTATGATATGATCAGACACTTGAAACAATTGTTTCAGGAACAGGCAAGGCATGAGCGCTATGAAGTGTCTAAAGCGTTGTTCAAAAGCAGTCTTGCAGAGGGGAATCCAGTAGGCCCTCATGTACTCCGAATGATCGGGTACATAGAGAACCTTGAGAGACTGGGGTTCCCACTCGGCCAGGACTTGGCGACTGATCTCGTCTTGCAATCGTTGCCTGACAGTTATAATCAGTTCATTATGAACTATAATATGAATGAGATCAACAAGTCTTTGTCAGACCTATTGAACATGCTAAAGATAGCTGAGCAAAGCATCAATAAAGGCAAGGGCAAAGCCATAATGATGGTGCACAAGAAGAAGAGCAAGTCAGTTGCATCTACTTCAAAATGAAAACGCAAGAAAGTTGCGAAATCCAAGGAAGCCCTAAAGCCTAGTGGGGGCGTGGCTAAAGGTGAATGTCACTACTGCAGCCAGCCGGGTCACTGGAGGAGGAATTGCCCTAAATATCTGGAGGATAAGAAGCTTGGAATAGTGATTCCACCACCACCAGGTATTTATGTTATAGACGTCAATCTTTCTATTTCATCATCCTGGGTATTGGATACCGGATGTGGTTCTCACATTTGTCGTAATGTGCATGATTTGAAAAGAAGTAGAAGATTGCGAAAAGGGGAGATAGACTTGCGCGTCGGGAATGGAGCAAAGGTTGCTGCATTAGCTGTAGGCGTTTATGAGCTATCTTTGCCTTCTGGACTTATTTTAGAATTAGACAATTGCTTTTATGTGCCTGCTATGAGCAGAAACATTATTTCCATTTCTTGTTTGGACGAGAAAGGTTTTTCTATTTCAATAAAGGACAAGTGTTGCTCCATTTATTTTGATAGTATGCACTATTGTAGTGCGCATTTGTCTAATGGATTGTATATCCTTTATCTAAATAATCCAATCTATAACATAAATACTAAAAGGATTAAAACTAATGATTTAAATCCTACATATCTATGGCACTGTCGTTTAGGCCATATAAATGAGAAACGCATATCTAGACTCCATAAGGATGGACTTCTAGACTCATTTGATTTGAAATCATATGAGACATGTGAATCTTGTTTATTAGGAAAAATGACAAAGTCTCCTTTCAATAAGAAAGGTGAGCGGACTAGTGAGTTATTGGCACTCATACATACTGATGTATGCGGACCATTCCCCACGCCTGCCAGAGGTGGTTATACCTACTTCATCACATTTACTGATGATTTCAGTAGATATGGATTTGTATACCTTATGAAGGCCAAATCCGAATCCTTTGAATTGTTCAAAGAATTCAAGAATGAAGTAGAGAAGCAACTTGGCAAGAGTATTAAAGCCCTACGATCGGATCGTGGAGGAGAATACTTAAGCCAAGAGTTTGATGATTATCTTAGAGAGTGTGGGATAGTATCCCAGCTCACTCCACCCGGAACACCACAATGGAATGGTGTATCTGAGAGGAGGAATCGCACTCTATTAGATATGGTGCGATCTATGATGTCTCAAACAGATCTTCTGATATCCTTTTGGGGACATGCTCTAATGACGGCAGCTTTACCATTAACCGTGTTCCATCCAAATCAGTCATGAAGACGCCATATGAGATATGGACTGGGAGGCGTCCCATAGTGTCGTTTATGAAGATTTGGGGTTGCGACGTCTATGTAAAGCGTTTACAAACAGACAAGCTCGGGCCTAAAGCGGATAAGTGTAAGTTTGTGGGATATCCTAAGGAGACTAAAGGATATTATTTCTATAACCCTACCGAGAACAAAGTGTTTGTTGCACGGACGGCGTGTTTCTAGAAAGAGAACTAGTCTCTAAAGAAGCAAGTGGGAGGGTTGTAGAACTTGAAGAAATTCATGAACCACAAACCACTGAACCGATAATGGAACATGAACAGGAACCACAAGAAGTTGTGAAAGAGCCTGTTCAAGTAACACAGGAACTCCGTAGATCAGGAAGAGTGCGTCATGAGCCAGAGAGGTACGGACTTCTCGTGACTGAGCCCGATGACGTACCACTCATGGATGATGAGCCTGCAAACTATGGAGAAGCCATGAGTGGCCCAGACTCTAAGAAGTGGCTAGAAGCCATGAGATCCGAAATGGATTCCATGTACACCAACAAAGTATGGACTTTGGTGGAACCACCCGAAGGGGCTCGACCCATAGGGTGCAAGTGGGTCTTCAAGAAGAAGACCGACATGGATGGCAAAGTAGTTGCCTATAAGGGCCGATTGGTGGCTAAAGGTTATAGACAAATTCATGGTATTGACTATGATGAGACATTTTCACCAGTCGCCATGACTAAATCCATTCGAATCTTACTTGCTATTGCAGCATACTACGACTATGAGATTTGGCAAATGGATGTCAAAACAGCGTTCCTTTATGAGAACCTCCTTGAGGATGTGTACATGACACAACTAGAGGGTTTTGAAGATCCAGAGAATGCCAATAAAGTCTGTAAGCTGCAAAGGTCCATTTATGGATTAAAGCAAGCTTCTAGAAGCTGGAATCGACGTTTTGATGACGCAGTCAAAGAGTTTGGCTTCATCAAGAACGAAGATGAGCCTTGTGTTTACAAGAAGGTTAGTGGGAGCTCTATAGTATTTCTGGTCTTGTATGTGGATGACATACTAATCATTGGCAATGATATTCCTACTCTGCAATCTGTTAAAGATTGGCTAAGAAAGTGCTTTGCGATGAAAGACTTAGGAGACGCAGCCTATATACTTGGTATAAAGATCTATAGAGATAGATCTAAAAGGTTGCTTGGCCTGAGTCAGAGTACATATATTGACAAGGTGTTGAAGAGGTTCAACATGCAAGATTCCAAGAAGGGATTCTTGCCCATGTCACATGCAGTCACTCTTTCCAAGAATGACTGTCCCTCCAATGAGATGAAGAAGGACAGCATGAGCAGGATACCCTATGCTTCGGCCATAGGATCCATCATGTACGCCATGCTATGTACTAGACCAGACGTATCATACGCGTTGAGTATGGTGAGCAGATATCAGTCCAATCCGGGTGAGAGTCACTGGATTGCTGTCAAGAACATTCTAAAGTACTTGAGAAGGACTAAGGATGTATTCTTGATATTTGGAGGAATGGAAGAGCTAAGTGTAAAGGGTTACACTGACGCAAGCTTCCAAACCGACAAGGATGATTACAGATCGCAGTCTGGATACGTGTTTTGCCTGAATGGAGGAGCTGTGAGCAGGAAGAGTTCCAAGCAAGGCACAGTTGCTGATTCTACAACAGAAGCTGAGTACATTGTTGCTGCGGAAGCGGCGAAAGAGGCAGTATGGATAAAGAAGTTTATCACTGAGCTCGGTGTGGTCCCTAGCATAGTGGATCCCGTAGAGTTGTACTGTGACAACTCTGGGGTAATCGCACAGGCAAAGGAACCAAGATCGCACCAAAAGTCAAAGCATGTACTTAGGAGATTCCATCTTATTCGTGATATGATCGATCGAGGAGATGTGAAGATATGCAAGATTCCGACGGATGACAACGTGTCAGATCCGCTCACGAAACCTCTTGCGCAGCGAAAGCATGAAGGGCACGCCAGATCTATAGGCATACGAGATGCGCCAGATTGGCTCTAGTGCAAGTGGGAGACTGTTGGAATAGATGCCCTAGAGGCAATCGTAGATTTAGTATGAACAATGTTTTGGCTAGAATATTCATTTATTATTTATGTCGATATATAATATAATGAAGTCCTTAGATAAATTGTGTTATTTATCTTAAATATCCCTAGTCCATTATAATGATTAATGGGACAATCATCTATAGACTAGTATGGGGTAAGATTGATATGGAGATATCACGATCCAACACATGGGTATGCATTAGGAGTAATGGCATACTGGATTGACCCACGACGAAAAGGATACATTAGATTATGTGAAGTCACAATCGCTTTTCGTAGTGCTAATATTATTGCAATCCTTGGACTTGAAGTCACTAGATACTCTAGTTGTGAAATATTGCGCTTTGATGTTATGAAACGTTACACCGTAACTGGTAATCATAAAGGTGGCTATCGGGCGTGATAGGAAGAAAGCTTAGAGATCGTAGTGATGTAGATAGGATTTGTCCCTCCCACATAATGGGAGTAAATATCCACGGCCACTCGAGGGATGAGGCTTATTAAATGTCTGGCCAGACTCAGTTAAATTAATATAGAGATATTAATGTTATCGGCAAGCATAAGCATATTCCCAGGATCGAGGAACTATGGATTGGATATACGAGTGTGACTATTTATGTCTCGTGTCCAATCCGGATATGGTGACAAAGGGATAATGCAATATGATATATTGGGCACAAAGGTTTGTCGGGATCACTGACTATTTCTATTGGTTGGGTGGCATGGATGTGTTGCTAGACACCGCTCCATGTTAGTAATAGTTACTACCAACTATATAGAAACATATGGGGTCACACGTCAAATAGAGTAGAGCTAGATTTGGGATTAATTAATATGGTTTAATTAATAGAAGGATCATTGTGCAACACCTTGCAAACTTAGTAGGACTAATTTGCAAGGAAGGGAATAGTTCTAGTCCTACTAGAACAAGAAAACTCTTATATGGAAACAACAAGGAGTTGTTGGAGTATATATATAAGAGGCTCTAGCTTCCTTCCCACAAGATGAGTTATTATTAGACATAACACAAAGAGTGGGAGAGAGCAAAAGAGAGAGCAAGACAAAGAGCTAGGGCCGAACCCTAGCCCCCGTCCGCCCCCTCTACCCGACGGCAAAAGGAGGCCGCCCCCTCCTTTGTGCTTTGTTGCTTTGTTGCTTTGATCTTCTTCCCTCTTCCTCCGGGTTCAAGCTAGCACTTGTTTGAAGGAAGAATCTAGATCTCACCTCTAGACGTGGATCAACCGTAGAGACGAGGACATCATTCTTCGTGTGATCTCACAAGCCAAAAGGTACACATCTTCTATGACCTTAATCATGTTATGCTGTCTCTTCCTGTGATCCTTGGTGGGCTTTGAGTAGGATTAAATTTTTGTTATTCCGCTGCGTTACCTACATCAAAACCCAACAACTGGTCACACAAAGGATAAATGCTGGAAACTTCATGGATAACCAGCAAACTACAAAGGAAAATTCAAAAACAATGTTAGTAATGGAATGGTTCACAATGCAGCTACCAACAATGCCTCTTATAATGTTGCAAATGCAGTTATTGGCATGGAGAATTCAACATTATCTCAAACCAGCAATGCTGAATTTTCTCCAGCACAATGTCATCAAATAGCTTCTCTTATAAGCTCCCTGCTTCAACTTCTCAAGACTCCATCAGCTAGTGAATCAGGATCAGTGAGTTCTTATGATTCACATTCTCTGAATACTCATTTTGAGAGTCCTCTTTCACACCCAAGAAATGATAATTCTCCTCTTGGATCCATGCACTTCTTGGGAGTGGCTTTCAGCACTTGTTCTTTTCAAACAGTCTTTACTCAAAATGATTTTCACAACAATGTTTGGATTATTGACAGTGGTGCCACATACCACATTTGCTCTCAGTTACATCTTCTCAAAGATGCAACTGTAGGTATCTAATACTTCTGTGCATTTTCCAAATGGGAAAAAGGCCAAAGTCTCTCATATTGGCTCAGTAATTGTGAGCAATTCTCTCATTTTAGAAAATTTTTTATGTGTTCCAGACTTCAAGTTCAATCTTATGCCTGTTTCTAAGCTCACAAGCAAAAATTAATATGCATTTATTTGCAAATCAGACAAGTGTTTTTTGTTGGATATTTGAACTAATAAAATTGCAACTGAAGGAAGAAAAAGGGATGGTCTATATTTATTACAGCTTGACTCTCAATCTCCTTCAATTAATGTTGTGGTCAGTTCACCGCCCATCTTCAAGTCAACTCTTTGGCACATGAGGCTGGGACATCCATCTTTCAAGAAGATGAAGATTATGTCTTCCTATCTACAATGTGGGATGAATTTCAATGAATCTTGCTGCACCATTTGTCTATTAGCAAAGCAAAAGAAGCTCAAGTTTGAGAAGAAGAATAACATTTGCAGTGTTAACTTCTCCTTGATTCACTGTGACACATGGGGTCCTTACAGAACTCATACTCATGATGGATACGAATTTTTCTTAACTCTTGTGGATGATGCATCTAGATCCACCTGGATATACCTTATGAAGACAAATTCAGAAGCTCAGGTGATCATTCCATCTTTCTGCAATTTTATTACTACACAATTTGGTGCTACAATCAAAAAGCTAAGGAGTGATCAAGCTCCAGAATTGGTTCTCGAAGACTTCTGCAACAGTAAAGGAATTCTTCATGAGTATAGCTACATTGCCACACCAGAGCAGAACTCTATAGTAGAGAGGAAACATCAACATTTATTATCTGTGGCCAGGGCACTAAAGTTTCAATCTAATGTTCCTATTAGATTTTGGGGGGAATGTATTCTCACTGCAGCTCATCTAATCAACAGAATTCCATCTCCAAGATTGGGACACAAATCACCTTATGAGATCATTTATGGAACCAAACCAGACTATACAACTCTCAAAGTATTTGGCTGCTTGTCATATGCATCCACACTACAACAAGGCAGAGAGAAATTTGCACCAACAGTTGTTAAATTTGTTCTCCTGGGATATGTATTTGGAATCAAAGGCTACAAACTCTATGATTTGTAGAATTCAAGGATAATTATCAGCAGAGATGTGTGCTTTCATGAATCTGTCTTCCGTTATTTAAATCATGATCTCTTACCTTCTACCTCACAACCTTCATGTCTGCCACAAGAAGTACCTGATTTTCTTATACCCTCTTCTTCACAAGCACCATCCAATTTGTCACTCTTGCAACCTGATTCTCCATCACACTCAGTTACAACTACACCACCTTCTGCTCACTCCAAAGAAGTTACCACACAAGGAACACCACAAGCTGTTCAGCCTGAAACACATTATCCTATCTCTAGAAGAGCCTCTACAAGACACATCAAACTACCACATCATCTTCAAGACTTTGTTCTACAAAAGCCCAAATCCAAATCATCAGCCTTTCTCTCTACAGTTCCTATACTCTCTGAGCCCCTTAATTACTTTGAAGCCTGCAAGCATGAAGAATGGAGACATGCTATGCATACAGAGCTACAAGCTCTAGAAGAAAATGGCACTTGGAGTATTGTTGAGAAACCTCATAATCACAAAGTAGTAGGCTGCAAATGGGTCTTCAAGGTCAAACTCAAAGCAGATGGTAGCTTAGAGAGATACAAAGCAAGATTTGTTGCTAAAGGCTACACACAAACAGAAGACATTGATTTTTCTGAAACTTTATCTCCAGTAGCCAAGCTGACCACACTCAAGTGTATTATTGCATTAGCTACAATGCAGAACTGGCATCTCTTATAGCTAGATGTCAACAATGCTTTCTTACATGGTGATTTACAAGAAAAGGTTTACATGGCACTTCCTCAAGGTTATTCATATTCATCCCACATCTCTGCTCCAGTGTGTCTTCTTCACAAAGCTTTATATGGTCTAAAACAAGCTTCTAGACAATGGTTTGCAAAGTTTTCAACCACTCTTGAATCACTGGGATTCACACAATGTAGAAGGGACTACACACTCTTTCTCAAGACTATTGGTAACAATCTCCTCATTCTCTTAGTTTATGTTGATGACATCCTTTTATTAGGAAACAATGCTAGTCTTTTATCTGAATTCAAAGAACTTCTGGATCAAAAATTCAAGCTCAAAGATTTGGGACCTCTACATTACTTCTTGGGTTTTGAGTTTCAAAGGACTAGTACTGGCCTTTTTATGAACCAAGCCAAGTTTGCTCTAGAAACTTTATCAGAATCTGGACATTTGGAGTGTAAATCAGCTCCTGCACCCATGATAGCTGCACCCCATCTCTCATCACACTCTGGAGATATCTTATCTAAGGAAGACACTGCTCTCTATAGAAAAATCATTGGAAAACTGCTATACATGTCCAAATCAAGGCCTGATCTCACATATGCAGTAAACAAACTTTCACAATTTTTTTCTCAAGCCACCACTGAGCATATGCTAGCTCTTAGACATGTTCTCAGATACCTTCATGGAACCTCTCTCGTTGGGTTGCATTTCTCTTCAGTTTTTGATCTGCACATTGTGGATTTTGCTGATGCTGATTGGGGAGGCTGCTTAGACACTATAAAGTCTACATCTGGTTATCTAGTCTTTCTGGGCAACTCTCTTATATCTTGGAAATCAAAGAAGCAAAGGGTGGTTGCCACAAGCTCTGCAGAGGCTGAGTATAGGAGTCTCACTCTTATTGCTAATGAAATCAGATGGATACTCTCTCTTCTCTCTGAGTTACATGTCAACTTGCCAACCATTCCTACTATCTACTGTGACAACAATTCTGCAATACACATAGCAAACAACCCAATCTTTCATGAAAGGACCAAGCACATTGAGCTTGACTGCCATCTCATTAAAGATCTTGTTCAAAAGAAATTTGTGCAGCTTCATCACATTTCCAGTGAGAAACAACTGGCATATTTCCTAACAAAGCCACTATGTGCTCCTATTTTCAATAATCTCATTGGCAAGTTGGAAGTGCTCTCCACAGTAGCTCCCTGTCCAACTTGAGGGGGCGTATTGCGACTAAGAATAACTTCTGGGCTGAAATGCAATTTTATCTGTTTAATCCTTATGTTTTATTGTAATTCTTCTCTTATGTTATGTCCTTTTATGTCTGAACCATTTAGAGTAACGACGTCGTCTTGATATTAAACGAATAGTTACTCTTGATTAGTCAACATTGTCCCGTGGCAGTGTCTGATTGGTCTTTCCATCAGCACTTGCCCTAACGGTCTCCTTATCTCTTTCACAGCTGATGTGGGAGGTAAGTGAGTGAATAATAATTTTTCCTCCTTCACCATTGTTTTTCTTCAACAGCTTCTTCTCTGTTTTCCTCAATCCATCGATCTATATGCTCTTTCTCAACATATGGTAATTTCTTGGCAAGGCCCGGTGGTAGTTTGTAAGACGGAAGCTCAACCTTGTACGAAGGAGATGGAGGTGGTGGAGACTTGTAGACATATGGAGGTGGGGGTGATGGAGATGGTGGTGGTGGGGACTTGTACACATACGGTGGTGGAGGTGGTGACTTGTAGACATACGGTGGTGGAGACTTGAAGAGAAATGAAAAGTCGTAATTGGTTGTTTATTCTCTTGGCTCTCTTTATGAGTATGCACAGATTTACACAGTGACCTTTTGTTTGGGTTTCGTAATAAGGTTGAAACCAAAGGTATACAGTCGAACAGTAAGGTTTTCATGATTTGAAAAGTGACCGATGCCGAAAGCAAACAAACGGAAAATGGAACAAAATTTCATCTGAGTACCAGTTTTTGTTCTCTCTGTTTGACTGCTAATAGAAATCAGATGTTTTTGTTTTATATTAATCGTGTACTTTTAAGTTCTTAATTTTCTTTTTTGGTTAATACATGTGTATGTTCTATGTGTAAGGTGCAAAACATGACATTTAGTGTATATAGTGGGAGATGATTACTAGCATAGCGAAGTTTTCGATATTGCTATATCTTCTTGATGTTAATGTTTGCTGTATTCTTTGCATAATAGAACTGAATTATATTCTAAAGTCAATTTTGGTTATTTGTTGTAGTACTCATGGCTACAAAGCACGTCGTTGCGGATTTGAACAAGGGTGATAAATTGGATGGAACAAACTATGATATGTGGCATAGGAAAATCCAATATTTGCTCAATGAACAAGAGGTGTTAGAGACATTGACCCATTCCTTGGATCCACCCGCCGGCGATCCTTCCGCGGAAGGAGAAACAAATCAATATAGCCGTGACATGGAAGCCTATGAGGTGTGGCAAAAGAAAGATCGTTCGATTCAGTGAAGAATTAGGGCTTTTAAATAGGTACTGTTGTCTGGTTAGTTAGGGGGTTATTTCTGTGGTTAGTATTTGGATTTTGGGCATGAGAAGTAGTTAATTGTTGATTGGGTTAATTAAGTGAAAAATGTTTATTGACTAATTTCGTCAGATGAGTGTGTGCAAATTAGTATTGCCATGTCTATGAATAGCAATGAATTGCAGTTGCATGTGTTGTTTGAATTGACATTTCCCCAATCTTGATTGCACTCAACCAATAGGAATTTGTGAGGAGGAAACACTTGTGAGATCAAGCTTCATGTCAGATTGCAGTTACAAAAAAAAAAAAAAAAAAAAAAAAAAAAAAATCTTGGCTATATAGAATTGACGAACTTCATGTTTTGCAAGGAGATTCACCATGCTCCTGAGGGATTTTCAACTACAACTAGATGATGACATGAAACTGTCAAGCACTTGCAATGTCTATGTTATGTGCAAATCCTCTCCAGGCATCAAATGCCATGCCAGAACTGATAAATGGGCGGTTGATGCGATGGACAACACTCTCATCATACTTTGTATGTTCTACCCAGGTAACCATTGGACATATCTTGTGTAATACAACCTGAAGTCGGACAAGTTCATACATATTTGTGCATCTGAAGCAACTCGAATGCACATCATGCGCCTGAAGCTCTAAGAAAACCATTTCTCCATAGGTAGATAGTTCAGCATGCCTAATCCTGATCATTGGATTACATGGTATCATGGAATTTTCGTTTCGGCTCCAAAAACAAACCAAATCGGGAATGTGTCTACATCATTCGAGACCTCGTAGCAATTTCTTCCTACAACAAGATGTAATCCGGAATTTGACACTGAAGAAGCATTCCCGATTTTGAGACTGCTGTGGTGCCACTATTGCTGCAGAGAGGGTTTCTTATGGATTCCTTCATTCAGCTATTCTCAAATAACAACTCTTCATTTTTGTGCGTTCAAATAGCTGTTTTCGGACCAACTTCAAACAAGTCTTAATGTCATCCCATTTCGAGTCATTAAATTTCCTTGTAAAGGAACAGTGGATCACCGTCTTCATTTTCACCCGTCAAAATACTACACTAAACAGGATGTATCCAATCAATAGTATAATCAAGATAAGTAGTATATATATAGGGTAGTGGGAAATAAAAGATGAGTGGTTGATCTAAGAGTGACTTCATTTTCTCATTTCTCAACCACGGGAAGTATTCTTCCTCTTTACTAGCTGGAAAGAGACTCGGTCTACACCACCACATTTGGAATAAACACACATTTCTCGCATTAAACGGTTTGTGCTCTGTAATGAAAGAGGACTTCAATTGACATTGCCCATTGAAACTTTCTAATTGTAGGCCCGTTTGTGACATTCCTCTAGATGACCACGCTCGACATGGGTGGTTACCATTGAGGTAGTTCGCACATTTGGTAGCTGGAGAATTCATATTAGTGGCTGGGCTCGCTTGTTTGACAACCCCTTATTTTGAATATTTTTATTTTACTAGTTAGGCGCACGTGCGTTGCACGTGGGTTTGTGTCTATTTAATTCTTGTAGGTGTATAAGTAAGTGAACTAAAGCTGACACATTGTGTGCTTTAAAGTGACGTCGTACGAGATTTGGTGTTCGTGTTTTTGACTTGGAATCTGGAAAAAAGTTATTTAGTGTTGGTGTTTTTGCTTACAGCATCAATTTTCCATAGTGGTCAACCTTTACTAATCATAACTATATATGAATATTTACCTTAAAAAAAAAACTATATACGAGTATACTATGTATGATTGACCTTTTGTAGGGAGAAGAAATCAAACCGTTTATTCTCGTAGAATATCTGGTCGCACATATGCTTGTATGTTGAAGTTACCCTGCTATTGAACTCAATCTAATTAAATTTAACAAAAATTGAAAACTGAGATGTATGAGGATTATGAAAGAGTGATATTTGTAGAACACATTATTGTACTTGCATTAACAAAATATTGAGATACTTATAGAAGAAATCAACCATAGCATTATCGGTAAGATCAAGCAACCAAAACTCGGCAATTGAATTCCTAAAGAGAACCAATATCTAAATCAGTAAGATCACAGATTGATTCCCTACAGAGGCACTCCCAACCCAGCCTCCAGATTATAACTCCGTAACTCATTTTTGTTCTTGCCTCCTTGCAACACTAAAACATATGACAAGAATCGGGGGAGTAACATAAAGTCACGACCATCAAAACCAAACACTCTTCCTCAATCCAAGTCAGAAATTAGACTGACTCGAGCCACTTTCAGAGCATTAAATAGGATTACTACTTGTTGTTGCTGAACCATGAAGGACAATTACCTACGCCAAAAAGTTCATATTAAGAAGAAACCTGAGCGAACATTATGAACAGGTATTTGTGAGGATGACGAATAGCAAAGTTTGAGCTACTTGGAAATAGAAGCAGGAATAGAGTACATGTCTGGCAGTTGGTGGGACCGCTAATGAAATCAACCTCAGTGATTATCCAATTCTTAGACATGTGGTTATGATTTGAGCTTCCCCAACAATTTCCACTCTACCATGAGAAACGACTTCCTTCGAGAGAACACTGCTCTTACAAAAACGTACATACCTTAACATGCATCTGCTTGAGACATGATTGCTTCTTAACATCAGCTATTACCAATACCTTCGCTGCGTAAGTAAGGCCTTATAATGTAGAAGATAATTTTTGAAAATCCCAATCAATGTTTCATTTAATCATCCAACTTGATAGTAGCAAGACTTGTTTCATATTTTTTAATGAAAGAGATGTTCTCTGCTGGTGTTTCTCCATTTAGGTACACACCTTATAGATGTTATGTTTATCCAAAACCCTCACATATCATGCTAAAAGGAACTCATCACAGTTCTTCAACGCATTAAAAAAAACATAAACGATCAATCGGTCATGTGTTGACCTATTTTACTTTATGACTTAATCATAATAACAACTTCGTAGAACGTGATATATGCCCAACTCTAATGAATAGACATTATTCCATTATATAAGACATGAACAAAATCATTGTGCCCGTAAGGATATCAAATGACTAACATTGTCATTCAAGATGATACTTCCCTCAAATCCTCAAGTTTGCTCCAGCCAGGCTCACATCTATACTCCAACCTCAAACATTGGTACATAGAATACTTATCTCAATGGAAGCAACTCCGGTTTCATACCCATCTTATCATAAGAAAGATAAGTTCATTGAGCACCATGTTCACTTTTGGCTACGACCTCTAGGACAATGTTTTTTTTTTTTTTACCAGAAAAAATAAAACAGAAATAAGATATATGATGTGCCCTAGTATGAAATGCACCAGCACAATTAACCCCCCCCCCCCCCCACCCAAAGTTCATTCATCAAATTGATGTGGAGCAGCACGGTGTGAAGGTTAAAACGAAAGGGGCCACATGGATAATGAGTATCATTCCCCGGTATATCATGCATGCAAAAAAAATTAAAAAAAAAAATGACAGGTTTAAGTTATAGCAGTTATCACTGGCAATAACAATACCTAAAGAGAAGTTGCCTCCTAGTTCTACCAAAAACAGCAAAAGTACACAACAGTATCCGATAATGTGTTAAACTCTCATCTTATCATAGGAAATACAAGATTAGATAGCAAAAATGTAAATTTCAATGAACAACTCCCAATCTTCATACCAACACTATAGACAACAATTTAGCACTAAAAGCCTCAGCTAAAACTGTTGTTAATTGGCAGCCTATATGAAGATTTTAATTTGTAAAGATAACGAGAGTGTGTATTGTCTTAGTCAGTGGTTAAAGAGCACAAATAGTTGGTATAGAGAGGAAAAACCTAAGCTGCATGAGGAAGTAGCAAAAAAACAAACATGCAAGATCAAAAGGTTGAGCTTAACCTTCACTCCCTCAAAAACAAAACAAAGATTTCCGCCAAATTTCTGAAGAAATGTCATGAACACATAGAAGGTCTCATAATATGTCATTCTTTATGGACATCTCCGATATTAAGCAAATCGCACTACAAATACTACCTACTACTCTTAGATGACTACACACATTTTCTCTGGGTTTTCTCACTTAAACAGAAAAGCGAAACGATATTCAAATTCAAACAATTCACTACCTTCGTCCAAACTCAATTTGAGCGCCGCATCAAGAGTTTCCTGTGTGACCTTGGTGGAGAATTCGATAATGGTTGTTTTCACTCTCATGTCGTTAATCATGGACTTGTTTTTCAGTTTGCGTGTCCTCAGACGTCATCTCAAAATGGCAAAGCTGAGCGCATGCTTCGTAGAATCAATGACATCAGTCGTGCCCTCCTAGCTCAGGCCTCTCTCCCAGCCTCTTTCTGGGTTGAGTCTCTTCTCACAGCTGTCTACCTCCATAACATTCTTCCCACCAAAGTCCTTGGCAACATTATTCCTACCATTGCCCTCTACCATCGCTCACCCTCCTATGAGCATCTCCGCACGTTTGGATGTTTGTGTTACCCGAACCTCTCTGCCACTTCGTCTCACAAGCTTGCACCACGCTCTGTTCGATGTGTTTTTCTGGGGTACCCTCTTAATCATCATGGGTACAGGTGTCTAGACTTGAGTACTGGTCGGGTTCACACTTCCCGTCACGTCACCTTTGATGAGACGGTGTTTCCTTTCTCCTCTCCTCCTGGGTCTGTGTCTTCCTCTGTTCACAGGACATCTGATCCCGATGACAGTCTTCCGTCTCCCTTATTCGCTCATCGTGCTCATAACCCTGTGACCCACACACACTAACCCACCCCTTCTAGGGCACCCACATCACCACCCACACCTCCTAGGGCACCCACACATCTTCCCCCGTCCAGGACCCTTGTGGAACCTTTTCCTCAACACTACGTCCGTCGGTCTGTGTCCACTCGCCCTCCTACTATACCCTCTGTGCCTGTGTTGCCTGACCCCCCTAAGTCACCCACACCGAGTCCAGTGGCCACTTCTCCTCCCCATCTCTCTCCTCAGATGACCACCATATCCATGCATGGCATCGTCAAACCAGTACCCCGTCTCACTTTAGCTGCCCAGTCTCCAGACCCCATCTCGCCCATCCCCAAATCCCACATCCTCGCCTTTTCGAATCCTCACTGGAAAGCGGGTATGGATGATGAGTTTGGAGCTCTGGTTACGAACCACACTTGGGATCTGGTTCCTCGCCCTGCAAGGGCTAATGTTCTGCGAGCTATGTGGCTTTTTCGTCACAAGTTTCGTGCTGATGGTAGTCTGCAGCGCTATAAGGCGCGATTAGTGGCTAACGGGAAGTCACAGATGGTTGGGATAGATTGTGAGGAGACTTTCAGCTCGGTTGTAAAACCGACTACCATCCGTACTGTTCTTAGCATCGCCGTCACGCGCTCTTGGCCTATCCATCAGCTGGATGTCAAGAACGCTTTTCTTCATGGTGATCTCTCTGAGACGGTATACATGCATCAGCCCCCTGGCTACCGCAACACACGCCATCCTGACTTCGTTTGTCGGTTACGAAAATCATTATATGGTCTGAAGCAGGCTCCCCGTGCTTGGTTTCAGCGATTTGCCACTGTTCTCACACAGACTATCGGTTTCACTGGTTGCACGTGCGACGAGTCTCTCTTCTTCTACAGTCGTGGTTCGGACATCGTCTACTTCTTGCTCTATGTGGATGATATCGTGATCACTGGGTCGTCTCCGGCTGTCTAACTGTCTTAGATCAGGTTGTCTCCCAGCTCTCCGGGGAGTTTGCTATGACTGATCTGGGCCATCTGCATCACTTTCTGGGCATTGCTGTCACCCGTGACTCGTCCGGCTTGTTCCTGTCTCAGCACCAATATGCGTCTGACATCCTTCGTCGTGCCTCTATGTCGACATATAAGTCTACTGCCACCCCTGTTGAGGTCGGTAGTAAACTCACAGCTACATCTGGTCCACCGGTTGCTGATCTCACGCTATATCGCAGCCTTACTGGGGTCTTGCAGTTCCTCACGTTCACTCGACCAGACATTCAGTATGCAGTTCAGCAGGTTTGTCCCTTCATGCATGACCCCCGTGAGCCGCACTTTCATGCACTTAAGCGTATCTTACGCTACATCAGTGGGACTCTTCAGCATGGTCTACGGCTCTCTGCCTCAGCTGCCGATTCTCTCACCGCCTATACTGATGCTGATTGGGCTGGTTGCTCGGATACGCGCCGCTCCACTTCTGATTACTGTGTCATCTACGGAGACAATCTTCTCAGTTGGTCGTCCAAGCGTCAGGCTACGGTCTCTCGCTCCAGTGTCGAAGCTGAGTATCGTGGAGTCGCTAACGCCGTATAACTCTGCTGGGTCCGGAATTTACTACTTCAGCTTCGCATCACTCCGCCTCGGTCCACTGTGGTCTACTGTGACAATGTGAGTGCGGTCTATCTTTCTGGTAATCCTGTTTAGCATCAGCGCACTAAACACGTTGAAATTGATCTACACTTTGTTCATGAGAAGGTTTGTTTGGGTCAGCTTCGCGTGTTACACATCCCTGCGGATTATCAGTACGCCGACATTTTCACCAATGGTCTCCCTCGGCCCTTGTTCCATCGTTTTCGTTCAAGTCTCAGTGTTGGCGAGCCTACAGTTTCGACTGCGGGAGAGTAATAGTCTTAGGACGGTTTTGTATGTACCGTACTTAGTAGAGGACTACGATTGTAATTAGTAAAATTAGTGTATGTATTTTCTATATAAACCTTGTGAATACTCAATGAAAATTACGGAAGATTTCTCCAACCTTCACTAACAAATTGAGAGAGGTTAAGTAATCAAATCTCTAAAGAACCTCAAAATTCTAATTAATATTGAACTCAAACTGATCCCCTCAATTGAAACTCTCAATCCCGCCTGGAAATTGAAACTTTACACGCCGTCTTTACTCTTACATTCTTCCAACACTAAAGCATAGAAAAATAACAATAAGGAAATAACTAAAACCACAATCATCAAAACCGAAAACTCGACCTCAAATTTGTGTCAAAAAATAACTGTGGACGACAAATAGGAGTACCAATCGTAGTTGCTGAAACGAAAGTTTAATCAAATACAGCCAAATATTATTACACTTTCGTGAAAGGGAATAGTCAGTGAAACCAAATCTCACCAATGCGCTTAATTCCTCATTAGACGCACTCAAGCACCTCAAAGACAAATCTGACCCAAGTGACACACCTTCATGTAACATTCTGAACTCCTAATAAATCTAACTTAAGTCATATGATATATATCCTGAAACAAACTATGATATATGATACAAACCAACCATAGCCAACCTATCTGCTCCTAGAACAACAGAACCTCCAGTCGTGCCCTAATTACCAAGTCAACTCTACTCAACAACCCTTTCTCGTATATAAAAATTCATAATGAAAGAACATAACTGGAGGGAGAGAATATTACCATCCATGTTTCAAGTGGCCAACTAAAATACTTAAGTGAATCAGAGAACAAACCAACGTAGAACGAAGCTATATCCAACTGTGGAGACCAGATATGTCAACCACTCAATCAAATAGAATAGGAAATATCAACACACAAACATTAGGATTTATAGACCAATTCGAAGTGAGTTACTCAGTACTCACACCTGTGAGATTAGTGAGTTGGATCACTACCTGAACGTTGAAAAGAAAGATATCAGTCGAACTTGGCTTCCAAGTTCCACCATAGAGTAGTAGCAAACACTGCTCCGATCTGTAGGAAACCAAAGCGGAGTCTCAAGGCTGCGGAGCGGGATCTCGGATAAGGCAGAGAGTTGCGCACGTTACAAGGAAAAGTTACGGAGGAGTCTGTTTGGAGCAACAGACGTTTGTAGGGGGCACCGTGAGTGATTTTTTTTTTAATCATCCACGGACCATGAGTGAATAGCCTAGGTTGAACATATGAATGTTTTATAATAAAACAGTTTATCTGGGAAATTTTGTAATAAACCATCTTAGGAATCAATTTTGATTATTCACTCTTTTAAGATAGTAAAGATTAATTACACAAGAGCTTGCCTTACCAATCCCTGTGTCAAACCTATACAAGAGTTCGTCTTTCGGCTCCTCCTTACTAATAAAATGTCAACCTGCCCTTTCAGAAAATGTACTTCATCAGATTCCATACACCTGCAGAAGTGTTATCATCGTTCTTGCACTCTCCATAACAAACATTTCTGCATTGCACATCGTGGTGGTTTCACTTGATTCAAATACTTGTATTTGGACTCTAACCATCTTTAGCCATCGTTCTCCTTTTTCTTTTCAAAGAAGCGAAATATCATAGATAGTCAAACCAGAGAACATCCATAAGACTACATATACAGATAAAAGAGGCATGTCCTTCCTTGAGTACGAGAGAAATCAAAAAACTGCGATACAGTGAATCCATTCATCAGAATTCCTAAAATGTGACATTCACAAGCTTTCGTTGGGTCAATTCGTGTTAACATTAAGAAACATGTAAAGGCAAGAAGATATTAACTTTGAACTCATAATGAAATTACATTGACAAAGGTGGCAAATAATTTAGAGAATAATTTGATATCCCGGCATGAAAGATCAACAAATCATCTCGATTTTATCCCTTCTTTAGAAAAAAATTACAAATTAATCAAATTGAAAACAGAATACATGTAACTTTCACAACATTCGGTACGATGAAATGATTAATCCACGAGACAAATAATCCAAACTGCTGGGAAGTGTAATGTTGGCGTAGCAGATTCATTGAAGCTACCCCCAAATAAAATATCAAGGTCAGAAACGGTGAGAGGGCTAATGAGGGTGTGGAGGAGGATTCTTAGAAGTATGGTGGTGGTGGTGGTGACTTGTAGAAATATGGTGGTGGGGGTGATGGAGAAGGTGGTGGTGGAGACTTGTAGTAATATGGTAATTTCTTGGCAAGGCCTGGCGGTAGTTTGTAAGACGGAAGCTCAACCTTGTACGAAGGAGATGGAGGTGGTGGAGACTTGTAGATATATGGAGGTGGGGGTGATGGAGATGGTGGTGGTGGGGACTTGTAGACATACGGTGGTGGAGGTGATGGTGAAGGTGGCGGTGGGGACTTGTACACATATGGTGGTGGAGGTGATGGAGATGGTGGGGGTGGGGACTTGTAGACATACGGAGGTGGGGGTGATGGAGATGGTGGAGGTGGAGAGTTGTAGACATACGGAGGTGGCGGTGATGGAGATGGTGGTGGTGGAGACTTGTAGACATATGGGGGTGGTGGTGATGGAGAAGGTGGTGGTGGAGATTTATAGTGGTATGGAAGTGACGATAGGGGCAATTCCTTGTAGTGGCCTGGGGGTAGTTTGTATGATGGAATCTCAACCTTGTAGGAAGGAGGTGGCGGTGGTGAAGCATAGGAGTAAGGCTCATAAGCAGCTGATACACATGTTGCTATCAAGAGAACTGCCACGGCATAAACAGCCGGAGGCCATTGCCCCAACTTTGTCCGACTCCTCATCTCTGGCAACCTGAAAAGCTAGAAGAGAAAATGAGAATGAATGGTTAGTGTGTTGTAGAAGAAGAGAGATCAGGAGCTCTTTATATACTACTTCAGTCAGGAGTAATTTCACGTTATATACATTTGTTTAATCAAGCAAGAAGCAAATTTCAAGAAGTGTGGATTAGTGGTTTCCCACCACTGCCAATTTTGTTCATGGCTTGCCATGATCTATGTCAAGACGTGTGATACATTTTTATTAAGATTTGGGCATGAGTCTATGTTGTTGAACAAGGCAACAAGAGAAGTAATGGTTTAATACACACAACTGATACCAATAAGTATATTAATGTTATTATGATTAAATTGAATTCAACTTTATTTTAGAAGCACCAAAGTGATAAGTTCAGAATTCGTCTAATCAAATATGTCAAGGGAACTCCAGACTTCATTATTAGTTTTCACTTTTCACACTATCAAAACTACAAATTATGCATGTTGATGTATACTAAGTAATTATTAATACGAATTACTGGGTTTTCCATCTCACACTCTAAACTGCCACACTTCAACTTCAGCTTTGTCAAGTCGTTCTAATATCTTCAGAATCCTTTTTGCTTCTGGAGGGTAAAAATTTAACCACGGTACCAACACGGCCTCATTCACAAGTTCAAGCAAGTACTACCACTGTAGGAGAGTTTAAGAAAACAATGGTGAGTAACAATCGACGCTCAGTCACACTCCGGTGAGAATATGAGATTGAGACGCCAATGTAGGAAAGTACTCCGAGTATTAGAACCAAAAACACACTACATTTCAACATCAATAATGCAAGAAAAGAACTTGGCTGAAATACAAGGGATGATTCTAACAGAGACGGACGAGCAACAGAAATAACTGGCTTCAGTTTCCATTTCAAGAAATAATATATGAAACCCAACAGAGTTTATTATTACTATCAGACCCTTTTGCTCTAAGAACCCAATGCTTCTCCTAAATTCCTGTTAAGTCCTAGATAAAGATAATTCCCACCAAGTGACCATATGAAGAAGGAAACTAAATTCTGCTGGACTACCAGCCTTCCGGCTTTGGCAAAAATCCAAACATCAATAAAACTATATCCGTGCTAAAATTTCAAGAAGGGTACATTCATGTTGTAAGAATTTTTATCAATCTTTTTTTTTTTTTTGAACAAAATTTTTATCAATCAATGCAGAAATACAGTTTCACAAAATATTAACTCCTGTGTGGTAAGCGTACACTCATGTAGGCACTTCGATCAACAACCAGATTACAATTTAGTTATGCAAAAAGCATCATGATTTTATTCTCAATGCAAATATCAACTACCAGTCTGTCCCAGCTCTTTCTTCTCAATTTGACTTTTGTCATTATTCACTGGGTCACTTTGACCCGGTGATTTGAATAGCAGACCGATGTAATTTTTTGATAATTTTTTCATGGTGTTGTAGAGTAAAAGTTGCTCTATAATATGCTGAAAAAATTATCAAAAAATCGTATTATTTTGCTATCCAAATCACCCGGTCAAAGTGACCCAGATACGAGTCAAAAAAGTCAGATGGGAAGAAAGATCTGGGACGGACTGGTATCAATCATAGTAGGAATTTAGTTTTGCAAAAACATCAATTGCTACAATAACTGAGGATATGTCACGTTGATATACCTTAAAGGGGTGAACAGCCATAACACAGCTTGGTCTCTTTGACATTGTACGCTATTTCTTGTGACTTCACTAAACTGATTCTTGTCGAATCCTCAACAGAATAGTCCATGCCTTTGAGTATTACACTCATGCAGTCACTTTGTCAGACAGAGATGAAACTCCAGAAGTCGTCTAAATCAAGGGAGGAGAACTTTCGCCAAGGTATAGACAATCTAGATGACAAGTCGCCTGTCCATTGCAAGAGGAGTTACATCCATTTATGATTATGCCTGAGAGCCGTAGGTTAATGTCATGTAGATCAAGACTTTTTGAACTTCTCATTCTCATGAAGCTTAGAGTCAAAGTTATCTTCACAAACAACAACATACATTTGAGTGGCAAAATCCATACTAAGCCCTTTCTAGGAATTCTGAGATAAAATTACAAGAGTGTGAAACTGCTCCTTCCATCTTTCAGGTCACAGATAGAGGCCTTTGAAGAAACTCCCTTGAGAAAAACTGAAGTGAAATAGCCATAGAATGAACTGGATCCGGAGATAACTCTCTACTTATGGCTTTTTCAGCCGAGCAGTACTATGCAATAGGACACTCGTAATAAGTTAAAATTTTTGATAGCTCCTTTAACTACAAAGGTTTAATGCAGTCTCAATTAAATTGTGCACATTAAAGTGAAGAATCATAGATCCATAATCCTCAATAATAGTGCATACAATATTTTGATGACGCCGCCAGTAATCCTTGTTTACAGTGCACGAAACAAGCAGGAGACTCCGTAAATGATCTTGAGGAAGGGACCAGCAAAGGTGGAAAGCTATGTTGCCAAGACAATGACCTGAATATAAGGAATAAACTTCACAAGCTGAACTAGAACCAATAATTGGAATCTTAATTGGTACAGAGGAATTCTACAGAGCTACAACGGATGAATTTCACATAGGCTAGCTGCGAAGAAGCAGAAGCAGCAACTAAAAGAACAGAATCAAACTTTTATTCCCTCTCTGCGCTAGAGTTAAGGGAAACGTTGACCTGGACTAAAACCATTAATTACAACAGTCAGTCAAGCATTTCCAGATATAACAAGTAATTTGGTATTCCACGCAAGCCTAATTACAACAGTCAAGCCATTTCCCACCAAACACAGGTCTATTAGCCAAGAACCATTCGTTTTCCGGTCTCACTTTAACTGTTCAAAGAACTATGCGTCATATTTTTCGCTCTTTATTTTCAAGGCTCCTCCTCAGTGTTTAAGAAAATAATGATACGTTTGCCAGACAATGGTCCGACTCGGGCACCACTTCTCCCATTCCAAAAAGACATTTCCCTCCTTTCTTGGTTTATTTAATTATTGTAGTAGTATTCCAGAGTAAAGCAACAAACAAGAACGGTTAAACTTGTGACATTTTTCCAGTCGATATAAAAATGCCTTCCGAAGAAACAAAATATTAACAAAGCATGACAACAACGGGAGTACAAACAATACAAGAGAATCAATTAAAAAATCAGAGTTAAAACTATGACATTCACAAACAGCATTAACATAATATTAATCCCAATAGCCATCCATGTTGCTGCAGAGTGTGGTCGTAGTTTAAAAACTTGCTTGAGAATGGAACCAAAGGGCAAATCATTGTCATAGATAAAGACATGATTAAAATTAGTACAATGGTGGGGGTGGAGACTTGTAGTAGTATGGGGCAGCTTCTACTTTCTTTGGTGGAGGAGGCGGCGATTTGTAGTAGTAGGGAGGTGGTGGGGATGGAGATGGTGGCGGTGGAGACTTGTAGTAGTATGGGGGAGGGGGTGATGGTGATGGTGGTGGAGGAGACTTGTAGTAGTAAGGAGGAGGTGGTGATGAAGAAGGTGGGGGTGGAGACTTGTAGTAGTATGGGGCAGCCACTACTTTCTTCGGTGGAGGAGGGGGTGACTTGTAGTAGTAGGGAGGAGGTGGTGATGGAGAAGGTGGGGGTGGAGACTTGTAGTAGTATGGGGCAGCCTCTACTTTCTTCGGTGGAGGAGGGGGTGACTTGTAGTAGTAGGGAGGCGGTGGGGACGGAGATGGAGGTGGTGGAGACTTGTAGTAGTATGGGGGAGGCGGTGATGGTGATGGTGGTGGAGGGGACTTGTAGTAGTAAGGAGGAGGAGGTGATGGAGAAGGTGGGGGTGGAGACTTGTAGTAGTATGGGGCAGCTTCAACTTTCTTTGGTGGAGGAGGGGGTGACTTGTAGAAGTAGGGAGGTGGCGGGGACGGAGATGGTGGCGGTGGAGACTTGTAGTAGTATGGGGGAGGTGGTGATGGTGATGGTGGTGGAGGAGAGTTGTAGTAGTAAGGAGGAGGTGGTGATGGAGAAGGTGGGGGTGGAGACTTGTAGTAGTATGGGGCAGCTTCTACTTTCTTCGGTGGAGGAGGGGGTGATTTGTAGTAGTAGGGAGGTGGTGGGGATGGAGATGGTGGCGGTGGAGAATTGTAGTAGTAGGGTGGAGGTGGTGATGGTGATGGCGGTGGAGGAGAGTTGTAGTAGTAAGGAGGAGGTGGTGATGGAGAAGGTGGGGGTGGAGACTTGTAGTAGTATGGGGAAGCTTCTACTTTCTTAGGGGGTGGTGGTGGAGACTTGTAGTAGTATGGAGGAGGCGGGGATGGTGATGGTGGGGGAGGAGACTTGTAGTAGTATGGAGGAGGCGGGGATGGTGATGGTGGGGGAGGAGACTTGTAGTAGTAGGGTGGAGGTGGTGATGCTGATGGTGGGGGTGGAGACTTGTAGTAGTAAGGCGCAGCTTCTACTTTCTTTGGTGGAGGAGGGGGTGATTTATAGTAGTAGGGAGGTGGTGGGGATGGAGATGGTGGCGGTGGAGACTTGTAGTAGTAGGGTGGAGGTGGTGATGGTGATGGTGGTGGAGGAGAGTTGTAGTAGTAAGGAGGTGGTGGTGACGGAGAAGGTGGGGGTGGAGACTTGTAGTAGTATGGGGCAGCTTCTACTTTCTTTGGTGGAGGAGGTGGCGATTTGTAGTAGTAGGGAGGTGGTGGGGATGGAGATGGTGGTGGAGGAGACTTGTAGTAGTATGGTGGAGGTGGTGATGGTGATGGTGGCGGAGGAGACTTGTAGTAGTAAGGAGGTGGTGGTGATGGTGAAGGTGGGGGTGGAGACTTGTAATAGTATGGAGAAGCTTCTACTTTCTTTGGTGGTGGTGGTGGAGACTTGTAGTAGTATGGTGGAGGCGGAGATGGAGATGGTGGAGGTGGAGACTTGTAGTAATAGGGCTTGGGATGCGGAAGGGATACTGGAAGTTTGTACGGGTGAGGCAGATGCACAGCCTTGGGACTTTTGTAGTAAACGGGCGGTGGGGGTGAAGAGTATGTATAAGGCTCATAAGCCATTACACAAGTTACCAGTAAGAGAAAAGCCAACACATATAGAGCTTGAGGCCATTGCCCCGGCATTGTAGGACCTCTCATCTCTCTGGCAACTCCAATGCTGCTTACTTGCTAGAACTAGCTAAGATTTGTGTTTTTGTGGAATTCATAGAGATCCTCAATTGTTTATATACTGGGGATGAACCATTTGTTTATTCAGACAACTGTCTAAAATTGGAAGTGGTTGCCCACTACCATCAATCCCTCCATTTTCAGTTCATGCCTTCCCATGATCTGAAGTCAAAACATGTTCTAATAGTAGTAGTTGACAATAGTAATTGGGTATGATGTTTATTTCTTCAATAAGGGGCACAAAAACATAATTATCTAAGGGATCAGTTAATCATCAAATAGAATTCTTACAATTTGAACCTATGAAATTCTAAACTAAATAGAAATAGCTTAACTTTTCCTCCAAAAAAGTAGTGTGACGCGAGGAGAAGGCCTCACCTAGGGTTTCTTATTAAGCAAATTGCAGCGGAGTGACGTAAGTCGAGACTCGTATACATCGCAGCCGGCGTCATATGTTGCTGCAGTGTTGTGCCCCACCGTAGAAAACGAATAGGCACCAACACGGTTACGTAGGCAAACACCTATCCTGAATCGATAAAGCTATAAGTTAGGGCCGGTTTGGGAATGCTTCTGCTACCAGCAGCACAACTGCTTTACGACAACAAACGTTGCTTTTAGTTCGTTTAGTAAAAATAATATTATTAACTTTTCCGACAGTTTCTGTCTCAAATTGGCCCTTAGTTGAGCCTTTATGACATTTTGGTTGAGCAGCAATGTGGACCATGGGCTGCCATTTTTCAGGGAGACGAAATGTTAAGATAAGACTCGTAAAAAAAATCTCACTTTTTGTTTCGGTTCTCAAGATGTTGTTAACCCAGTTTCGGACCGGGTCTCTCATTGAGTCGTCATCTTGAGGAGGGTGATAGATTTTTTATTGTAAATCGAAAGCAACGTTTACAAATAAACTGGTAGTCATATTATCATAACCTACACAATGAGAGTAGAACCTAACAAAACTAAAACAGACGAAGCCAATAAATCAAGAAAATCCAGCATATGATCTACCCAAGTCAGCGGCACACCGGATTGCCATTCCTAGACTGAAGGATGAAACCTCCAACGTAAGTGTCTGACATACAGATCCCGTCAAAGATATGCCTTCACGCACACGCTAAATGATCAACATGACAACGAAAGGAGCCAAACAAAACAAGCAAGCTTTCTTCCCCCCTCTGTCCACTTAAAATCAACCCCATGCGACACGAAACCGTAGAAGGGGAAACCCACCAAATACTGGAAGTCCCCAGAATCAGACCCAGAAGGAGATTAAACGATTTGGAACTAGATTGCACAAACAGCACCAATTAACTAAAACTTGATGGCGGGGAACCAAGTTGTCACTAGTCAAGATGGAGTTGTAGTACATCACAGAAGAGACATGCAGAGCGGCTCTTACTTTTGAAGAGCAAGAACCACAAAAACAGTGCCCCACACAGATCAGAGTTAGTAAGAATGGACGGGACATGGCATACTAGGAAGCATGGGTGCTTCTGGGAGGTCGCACACCCGCACCGGGTGCTTTGCGATGCGGCAGGGTCATTTTGAAAGTTTCAATTAAGAGGTCTTCAATAATACAATTGCAATTTAAACAAAAGAACGCGTATCTATTGTGAGTAACAATAATATATGCATGTTATCATTTGTAATATAAATAAAATTGTGTAATGAAAATAAAAAATAACTACTAATTTTTTATTATTGTTGTGTTATCGCCTAGGACGCTTAGGCTATCGCTTGGAGACGGAGCTTCAGGTCGCCTGGGCGTTTTGACAATTATAGACAGAGAGTCTGAGCGACAGCGGTGCGGAAATGGCAACGGTGGGTGGTGGGGAAGAGCGAGAGGGGGTCGGGTACTCTGGTTCAGGCCGATGGCGGTGGCTGTGGGTGTCTCCTCTTCGGGGACAGCGATGGAGGTGAGGTCGAAGGGTGATGATGGTACTCATGGCAGTGGACTGCTGGGTGGTCGTACAAGGGAGATGGCGGTGTTTCCACAGTGGAGAGGCGAGAGTGTGTGTGTGTGTGTGTGTGTGTGTGTGATTTAGGGGTTTGGGTAGATTTAAAAATTGAGAAGAATTAGGAGTATTACAGAAAATTTTAGTTTTTGATAATTAAAAAGATTGATTAATTATAAAAATAATAAAATTGGGTTTTTTTCAATCATATATGTGTACGTGTGTCCGTAGATGACCTAGGGTTTGGGTTAGATAAAAAAAAATTGAGAAGAATAGGAGTAATAGAGAAAATTTGAGTTTATAACGATTAAAAATATAACTTTTAAGTATAAAAAAATAAAACTGTGTTTCTTTTTAATCATGAGAAGCAAAGTTTTTAAAACCGGACCGGCCATCGAACCGGTGAGGCACCGGTTTATGGTCGGACCGGTTCAATCGCACGTTTATTTAATAATATATATGTATTATTTTTTATTCAAAAATAGTAAATATAATGGAACATATCCAAAAAAAATACATATATAGTCAACAACAATATATATTCATGAAAGATAACTAACATAGCATGAAAGAACAACTTGCCCCAATTATATTTTTGAATGCAGTCTTATATTTGCGAAAGATAATATTTTTAACATTAGATACAATAGTTGATTATGTGAAACTTTTATAACATTTGAACACACAAATATTGTAACATAAGTTTGGTTTATTTTTTGAAATCACGGGTAAATGTTTGATTAAACGAATGTAAAACATAAATTATGTTCACATTTTGATGTCTCTCGTAGCATATTTAAAAGTTTGAAAGAAAAGAAAATTAAATGATATATAAAAGTGAAAGAAAAATGTCTGAAAATAAATGTTATGAATAATAAATGTAAACTTATAAACACAAGATTGCTGTTGGCCAAGCGGTAAAGTAGCTTGCTTACTAGCGTGCGTGACTGGGTTCGAATCCCTGGGCGCACTATTTTACGAATTGTTTGAAAACCGGCCGGTTTAACCCGACCGGTTTGCCGGTTGAACCGCAAAACCGGCCGGGTTTTGACCAAGTTTGACCGGTTCTTGCATGGCCGGTCTTATATCCGAACCGGACCGGTCACCGACCGGTTCACCGGTCCGACCGGTCGAACCGGCCGGTCCGGTCCGGTTTTTAAAACTATGATGAGAAGTATTCTCCCTTTATCCAGCAAAGTCAAAACATCATTCGGTGACTTGCACTTAATGCATCCCACGACAAATTTTGGACATGATATTACCACAATTCCTTCATTTTTCTTTCTTCAAGACTAGATACATTGAATAACAATGAGTAGTGTTGCAATTTCATTACCTTTTAATTTTTAGAAGGTAAGTGGACAAACAATTTGGGACATTCAAAATAGGAAAAAACGACTATCTTTGCGGGACAGACATAGTAATTTTAAGGGTAAATTACAGATAGGTGACCTGTGGTTTGAAAAGTTTCACTCATCTAACTTGTTGTTTGCTCCGTGATTCACATAGATTTTCCGTTAACAAATCCGTTAAAAACAAAGTTTTAATAACATTTTGCCCCCTCTGGTTAAAACTGGGACTCAACTTAACCCAAAAAAGAAAAAATAGAAAATGATAACCTGACGAACATGAAGAACAGCGAGAAGGAGGAGGACTTGGATTATCAGGTTTTCTTCCCCAACTCCGACCACAAACACTGCCTCACCATCGTCTTCCTCCTACTCGTTAAAGAATTTGCTTTCCTAAGAAGGAACTCGCGATAATCTATGGTGAGAAAGAAAGGGGTTAGAGAGAGCTCTACAAATCGGGATCTCCGAGCTCGAACTTTTTGCTCTTTGGTGTTTGGGCATACTTAATCTGCAACGGTTAGGTATTTTGCCCCACAAAGATGCAATTTTCATGGTGGATATAAGTTAGCCGGAATCCACCATGATTGGACCTTGGTAGATTGGTGCTCCCTATGGTTCTAGCTGCAGATTGAAACTTGTTAGTGGCTCTCAGCTATGGATCGATGGAGACTTGCAGGTATTCAGAGTTGTTGCTGGTGCTCACCATTTTTCCCGTGAAGATTGACGGGCCTGCTTTAATACGACCCATTCCAGTTTGTGCAAGGAGCTGTAGTTGGGTTGTTACTTGTTAGCAATATCTAGCGTCTCCAAATCAGTTCAAATCAGGTTCGGTTGGTGTGAGAGACTGGGCTCTGTATGAGGTGGTTATTTTAGTTAGTTTTAGTCTGCTTTTTTGGTGCTTTACCTTGGATGGATTGCGTGGAACAACTATTTGTGCTCTACTGTTCAGTAAGGTTTTTGGATGTGTTGGATTCTCCTCAGTTTTTCACCACAGTTTTTCACAGAGGGAGTCGTTGTGTGAGTTCATTCTCTCATTGCTTCTACTAGGCCATGGTTTGAGAAAGCATTTGTGTGCCTCTTACACTTAGGGATCCAATTTGTGTTATTGTGTGACCAACTGGATGTGCTATGTAGAAGGGTAAGCTGCTAATTTGTGTAATACGTTAAATTGATTTTTTGCATCAGATTGTAGCAATTATTTCATTAGCAAGCAAATTGAAAGGAAAGGGTGATTTGATAAGACAAAGTTCCTCAGATTTTCATCTTCATCATTTTTTTTTTCTCTTTTAATCTTCTATTTTATTTTTATTTTTCATTTCTTTTATGGGTTAAGCTGAGTCCCAGTTTTAATCAGAGGGGTAAGACGCAATTAAAATTTTGTTTATTAACGGAGTTGTTGACGGAAAATCTATACGAATCACGGAGCAAACCACGGGTGAGTTAAGTGAAACTTTTCAAAGCACAGGTCAACTATCAGAACCGACCCCAAACCACAGGTCACCTATCTGTAATTTACCCTAATTTTAATTATACGGAATAAGAAATAGGATTTCTAATTACAAAATAAGAAATAACGTTCTAATTATAAACTCTTATTATTCATTCTAGTTTATATAATAGCACAATTACCCCCAAACTATACACGAAAATCCGGGGTATTTCAAACCAATTCAGAACTAGATCAGCACAAACAGCAAAAAGTGACTAACACTTCACGGCAGTGAACCAAGTTTCACTTGTCAAAATTTTCTCATGGGCTGTACACCAGATAAAAAAAAGAGACCTCAGAGAGACTCCTACTTTCGAGATCAAAGGAGCTAGAACCACATGCCCCACACATATCAGAATAATAAGAATGGACGGGAAACAACATAGTCGAGGATAGGCGCCACTCCAAAGAGTAACTTTCCCTCAGGAGGAATTCCAACACCACAATATTATTCTCCATGCAAGTATCAATTATCAATCAATGTAGGAATTTAGTTTTCAAAAACATCAATTGCTATAGTACAACTGAGCACGATATACCTGAAAGGGGTCAACAGCCACAACAGGCTTGGTCTCCTTTGATTTCATGACGATAATTCGTGTCTCTTCACTTAACTCACAATGATTGTCGTTGAATCCTTCACTGCAAATTCCATTCCTTTTGAGTATTGCGCTCATGCAGGCAATTCGTCAAACAGATAGGAAGCTTCAGGAGTCGTCTAAATCAAGGGAGAAAAACGTTCACCAGGTAACAAGTCGACTGTCCATAGCAAGAGGCGTTACATCCATTTATGATGATGCTTGAGAGCCGTAGGTTAATGTCATGTAGATCAATCAAGACTTTTCGAACTTCCCATCCTCATGAACCATAGATTCAAATCATCTTCACGAACACCAACATGAATGTGAGTGGCAAAATCCATACTAAATTTGTCTTCCATCAATCACAGCAAAGTTGGAAGAAAGATTTTAGGACAAGCATTAGATTCAAAATTACAGAGTGGGGAACTGTTCCTTCCTTCTTTCAGGTCGCAGATAGAGAGCCTTTGAAGGAACTCCCATATAAAATAAATGAACTCCTGAATTGAAATAGCCATTGAATGAACTGGATGCATGACATAACTTTCTTATTGCAATTTCAGCCGACCAGAACTGTGCAATAGGACACTCATAATAAGTGAAAATTCTGGACAGCTCCTTAAACGATGAAGGTTTAGCGCGATATCAATTCAATGGTGCACATTAAAGTGAAGAATCATAGATCCCTTGATCCTCGTTGATGGTGCATACACTATTTTTTTATGACGCTGCCAGTAATCCTTGTTTATAGAGCACGAAACAAGCAGGAGACTCCATTAATGATCTTGAAGAAGTGAGCCAGCAAAGGTGGAAAAGCTACGATCTGAGCGAGAGTTGAACCTGAATACAAGAAATTAACTTCACAAGCCGCACTAGAACCAATAATTGCAATCTCAATCGGTACAGAGGAATTCTACAGAGCTACAGTGGATGAATTTCACATAGGCTAGCTGCATAGAAGGAAGAACAGAAATTAAAATAGAAGACTCAAACTTCAGTGCCCTCTCTGCGCTACAGTTAAGATCATGTAGGCCGGAAGTGAAACCAGGCTATTTCCAGATATAACAAGTTATTCGGTATTCCACGCGTGCTTAATTAAAATTAAAACAGTGACGCAATTTCCCGCCAAAACACAGGTTTTCATTCATTTCTAGTCCCGTACAATTACTGGGAAATGACTATAATGATCACTCTCATGAAGAGAAAAAAAATAGCTCTGTTAAAGTTGACAATATCAATAACATAGACTATAGTAACAAGGGGCGTCATAGTTGTCGGGAAACCCAGAAAATATAAGTGAGATGGTGTGGGTCCTTTTAAACATGGACGATTCGTTTTTCATCCATAATAACTGCTCATAGAACTAAGTTATTGTATTATACCCTCTTTAATTTTAAGGCTCCTCTGTGTCTAAGAAAAGTTATGATATGTTTGAAAGATAGTGTTCCAATTCGGGCATCACTTCTCGCATTACAGTAATATATTTCTCCTCTTTCTTGGTTTTATTTGAATTAGTGTTACAGAGTAAAGCAACAAACAAGAGAGCTTCAACAAGTAATTCTTTGCCATTCAATATAAAAAATGCTTTCCGTAAAAACAAAATATTAAATGAAGGTATCAACAATACAAGAGAATTAATTGAAAAATCAGATTTAAAAATGTGACTTTCACAGTACAATATAAAGATAATATTAATCCCAGCACCCATCCAAGTTGCTGCAGAGCATAGTAGTAGTTTAACAGCTTGCTTGATAACGGAACCAAAGGGCATATCACTGTCTTAGGGAAAAGACTTGACTACTTTAGTACAATGGTGGGGGAGGAGACTTGTAATAGTACGGGGAAGCATCTACCTTCTTTGGGGGAGGAGGGGGTGATTTGTAGTAGTAGGGAGGTGGTGGGGATGGAGATGGTGGCGGCGGAGACTTGTAGTAGTATGGGGGAGGTGGTGATGGTGATGGTGGTGGAGGAGACTTGTAGTAGTAAGGAGGAGGGGGCGATGAAGAAGGTGGGGGTGGCGACTTGTAGTAATATGGAGCAGCCTCGACTTTCTTCGGGGGAGGAGGGGGTGATTTGTAGTAGTAGGGAGGTGGTGGGGATGGAGATGGTGGCGGTGGAGACTTGTAGTAGTAGGGTGGAGGTGGTGATGGTGATGGTGGTGGAGGAGACTTGTAGTAGTAAGGAGGAGGTGGTGATGGAGAAGGAGGCGGTGGAGACTTGTAGTAGTAAGGGGCAGCTTCTACTTTCTTTGGTGGAGGAGGGGGTGATTTATAGTAATAGGGAGGTGGTGGGGATGGAGATGGTGGCGGTGGAGACTTGTAGTAGTAGGGTGGAGGTGGTGATGGTGATGGTGGTGGAGGAGAGTTGTAGTAGTAAGGAGGAGGTGGTGATGGAGATGGTGGGGGTGGGGGTGGCGACTTGTAGTAGTATGGGGCAACTTCCACTTTCTTTGGTGGAGGAGGGGGTGATTTGTAGTAATAGGGAGGGGGTGGGGATGGAGATGGTGGCGGTGGAGACTTGTAGTAGTATGGGGGAGGTGGTGATGGCGATGGTGGCGGAGGAGACTTGTAGTAGTAAGGAGGAGGTGGGGATGGAGAAGGTGGGGGTGGAGACTTGTAGTAGTATGGGGCAGCTTCTACTTTCTTCGGTGGTGGAGGGGGTGATTTGTAGTAGTAGGGAGGTGGTGGGGATGGAGATGGTGGCGGTGGAGACTTGTAGTAGTATGGGGGAGGTGGTGATGGCGATGGTGGTGGAGGAGACTTGTAGTAGTAAGGAGGAGGTGGGGATGGAGAAGGTGGGGGTGGAGACTTGTAGTAGTAAGGAGCAGCTTCTACTTTCTTCGGTGGAGGAGGGGGTGATTTGTAGTAGTAGGGAGGTGGCGGGGATGGAGATGGTGGCGGTGGAGACTTGTAGTAGTAGGGTGGAGGTGGTGATGGTGATGGTGGTGGAGGAGACTTGTAGTAGTAAGGAGGAGGTGGTGATGGAGAAGGTGGGGGTGGAGACTTATAGTAGTATGGGGCAGCCTCTACTTTCTTGGGTGGAGGTGGGGGAGACTTGTAGTAGTAGGGAGGTGGGGGAGATGGAGATGGTGGCGGTGGAGACTTGTAGTAGTACGGTGGAGGTGGTGATGGTGATGGTGGCGGTGGAGACTTGTAGTAGTATGGGGGAGGTGGTGATGGCGATGGTGGTGGAGGAGACTTGTAGTAGTAAGGAGGAGGAGGTGATGGAGAAGGCGGGGGTGGAGACTTGTAGTAGTATGGGGCAGCCTCTACTTTCTTGGGTGGAGGTGGGGGCGACTTATAGTAGTAGGGAGGTGGCAGGGATGGAGATGGTGGCGGTGGAGACTTGTAGTAGTATGGGGGAGGTGGTGATGGCGATGGTGGTGGAGGAGACTTGTAGTAGTAAGGAGGAGGAGGTGATGGAGAAGGCGGGGGTGGAGACTTGTAGTAGTATGGGGCAGCCTCTACTTTCTTGGGTGGAGGTGGGGGCGACTTATAGTAGTAGGGAGGTGGCGGGGATGGAGATGGTGGCGGTGGAGACTTGTAGTAGTATGGGGGAGGTGGTGATGGCGATGGTGGTGGAGGAGACTTGTAGTAGTAAGGAGAAGGCGGGGGTGGAGACTTGTAATAGTATGGGGAAGCTTCTACTTTCTTGGGTGGTGGTGGTGGAGACTTGTAGTAGTATGGTGGTGGCGGAGACGGAGATGGTGGAGGTGGAGACTTATAATAGTAGGGCTTGGCATGTGGAAGGGATACCGGAAGTTTGTATGGGTGAGGCAGATGCACAGCCTTAGGACTTTTGTAGTAAACCGGTGGTGGGGGAGAAGAGTATGTATAAGGCTCATAAGCCACTACACAGGTTGCCAGCAAGAGGAAAGCCAACACATATAGAGCTTGAGGCCATTGCCCCGGCATTGTAGGACCTCTCATCTCTCTGGCAACTCCAATGCTGGCTACTTGCTTAAAGTAGCTTGTTTTGTGTTTTTGTGGAGCACATAGAGATCCTCACTTGTTTATATACTGGGGATGAACCATTTGTTTATTCAGAGTTTCAGACAATTGCCCAAAATTGGAAGTGGATGCCCACTACCATCAATCCCTCCATTTTCAGTTCATGCCTTTCCATGATCTGAAGTCAACTCTAGTAGTTGGCATTAGTAATTGGATTTTAAGTTTTATTTCTTCAGTAAGGGGCAAAAAAACACAGTTATCTTAGGGATCAGTGAATCATGTCATATAACTTTTTAAAGGTGAACCTTGTGGAACCCCAAGTTTGATCTTTAATTAAGAGTTACTATCAGTGCACGATTTCTATCTTGTAATTGCTGTAAAACTAAAATAAAATAGAAATAGCTTAACGCGAGAAGTAGAACTCACCTAGTGTCCCATGCCGCGCCCCAGAGAGCGTCGCGCCGACATCAATATCTATGCGGCGTCATCTGTGGCAGTGTTGCTCCCCGCCATGGAAATCGAAAAATCACCGACAAGGCTGGTTTAAGCGAACACCGATCTGAGTATATGTTATTTTGGCCATTCCTCACGTTTTGGATCTGCAGCATTGTGGCCCACGGGCTGCTACTTTAGAGGGAGAGGACTATCAACAGAAAACTCTCAAAAGAAACCGCACTTTTCCTACAGCATGTCTGCAGTCCAATTGTCACGTTAATATGTCCTGAAATTACAAAAAAGTCGAGCATAGACAGGTCCATCAATCAATTTAGCACTGGGTTAAAAGTGTCCATGGGCACTACATTGAATACTGAGTGCTCGAAAATCAGCCCAGAATTCTACGTGGTGCACAGGAGTCAAGAAACAATATAAATATGAACCACTAATTACCTCAATAACACAATAATAAATTTCAAATTTCACAATATTGCTTAGTACCCAAGCTTGGATGGATAATGAAAGACAACAAAAATAACACGACCAGTAATATCTTTGCTTCCTAAAGAAGTCGCCAGAGCCGATAAAATCAGCCACATTGGGTCAAACATACTTGATCAAAGAGTAATTTCATTTTTTTTCTTAAGACAGAGTAATGTCATTGTTCTGTAAACATTTTTTTCTTAAAGAGTTATGACTTTTTTTGTCCAGTAAAGAGTTGTGAGTAGTACCTAGAAAGTTAGGAATATAATTTTCTTATATAGTACATACAACTAAGTTCTACTAAAAATAATTCTGATATTATGATTTCTTTTCTACCATTAATTATGGTGGCCCAGAAGTAGCACACCTCCTCTGAGGTAAATGTGCATGCTAAACCAAACCAGAAAGCCTATTTAAAGCATGGAACCTCTGGCGAAAGTCACCAAGTCGTACAAATTAGCACGAAGAACCAAAGGGGAAACGGTGGTGTCCCCTCGGAAAAAGACCTTCATTTGACCTCTAAGAGCTGCATGCCCATTCGGCTTGGAGTAGTAGTTTCTGACAGACAAATCCGAGTATATCAATATGTCACAAACTTCTCGTATATTCACCGTATCAAGAAGGCGTGTGGAAGGAAAGGTTAAAGTCTATGAACCCTTGAAGCTCAAGAAAGTGAACACATTATTCATACCGACCAGGCCGGCCCAGTGGGACCGCAGGTAAAGCACCCGCCTTAAGCCCCCGGGCTGCAGAGGCCCCCATATGTACTTCGAGTACTTATGTTAATGTAGGTAAGTAATTAAGTTTGGGTTAGTTTGTTGGTAACTATTAGTCTGCCACAATTTTGGCCCAGGTCTAATTTGACATCCAACAGTTGTGTAAGGGGATTTATATTTTTCATCAATAATTTCTTTTTCTTTTTTTTGAGAACTACATCATATTAGCCGGGTTCGAACCTGAGACATCATGCAGGGGCTACAAATGCTCTACCACTGAGCTAGCACCGATTTGCTATCATCAATAATTTTTAATTTTGTTACAATTACTTATTTCTTTTCTATATAGTTTTTCCTATTAGAAACCTTAAAATAAAACAAAATATAAAATATTACTACCTTAAAATAATTTAATAAAGTTTTGTTTGAATTAGGGACTCAAATCTACTGTTCACTTTAGCCCCCGAGATGATACCGATGATTCCTAAGTCAAATTTCCCTCTTTCTATCTATTCTCAATCTCTCTCTTGTAAGAGAATACTAGGTCAAGTACCACTTCAGGTCAAAGGCGTCGTTTTTGTCCACCAACACTGTTGTGGACTCACCGTACAAGTTTACAACACCACCACCGAGGGACTCTATTACCAACAGGCCCTCAAGCCTCTCAAATCCACTAGTCTATTGCTAAATCGGACTGTAAGCTTTTACTTTGTGTTCTTATCGATTTGTATATCTCATCACTAACTGGTGAAGCCACATAACTGGTGAAGCCCCCGGATCAAGAAGGCTTGTAAGATAACTATGTTCCCTACTATAGGTTGCCAATGATTTTCTCTCTCTAATCCTAAACAGAGTACGCTAAACTTGACTTCTCTCTACCGTATCATCAGCAACTGAGACCATCCTTCGAACCAAACTAATCGCGTCTCCAACGAATCACGTCTCATCCACGAGACAAACGTAAGGTCCATATAACCAGTTTCACTTGTGGCTTTTCCAACACAAACACCTCAGGGTAACATCATCAACAATGCGCCCAACAGAAATGGCAACCAAAACGTAGACCAGAACAGGGTACAGCGAGAAATGGAGGCAACAATGCTCACAGAGGCGATAACCAGAGGATTGCAGGCCAAATGTTCATGAGGAACCAAGATCAGGCAGATTCCTCGACAAATATGGCGTCTGGTACATACCTTGTCCACAATACACCTTCGGTATTATTTGACTGCTCACTTCACACTCCCTCCATCTGTGTTTATGTGTTCCTCTTTCCATTTTCTGATGTCCCAAAATGTAATTCCTCTTTCTTGATTTAACCTAATATAAAATGTGAGATTCATCTTTTGCCCTTCTTGTCTTCTCTAGGATTTTAATTTTAAATAAAGAAGTACAAAAGCAAGTAGTAGAAGATATGTCAAATCAAATCATTTTCAAAACAATTTTATATTATCATGTTAAGGGCATTGTAGACAATTACACAGAAAGTCTACACTTCCTTATTCTTTGTGAAATGGGACTAATAAACACAGTTTCATCATCTTTGATTAAGAAATATGACTTCAACCGCCTGCTGGTATATTTGTTCCTACCTCTACCCCTATGGGTCAAACAGTTAACTGTGACGTTTATGAAAGGGTTGAAGTTGGGATAATTAATTAGACTTGTGCTTGGTTTGAGTTCTAGTTTCTAATTTCTTCCTAACGCCCAAGAGTCTTCTTGGATGTGGAGTAGCAAGCCAGGGTACATGGTTGGAAAATCAGGGGTGTTATGAAACTGGTAGTCATACGATCATAATCGACACAGTGAGAGAAGAGCCTAACAAAACAAAAACAAACAAAGCCAATGAATCAAGAAAACCCACAATATAATCTATCCAAGTTAGCGGCACACCAGATTGCCATTTCAAGAGCATATGAAGGATGAAGCCTCTAACAAAAGTGTCTAACATACAGATCCTATCGAAGAACTGCCTTTGCGCACACGCTAAATGATCGACACGACAGCAAAAGGAGCCAAACGCCAAGCTTTTTACCTGCCTATTTCCACTTTAAACCCACACCCTGTGACAAGAAATGTCGTAATCATAAAAGGGGAAACCCACCAAACACTAAAAGTCCCTAGAATCAAACAGAGAAGGAGCGCATGTCAGAACAATGCAGCAGAATAGGATTAATCAACTAAAACTTAATGGCGGGGAACCAAGTTTTCATTATTCAAGATTATATCATGAGCTGTACACCAGAAAAAAGAAGAGACTCGCACAGAGGCTCCTACTTTCGAGATAAAGGAGCTGGAGCCAAGAAAATATGTTCACCACACAGATCAAAGTTAATAAGAATGGACAAGAAATGGCATACTAGGAAGCATGGGTACTTCTGGGAGGTTGCACACCAGGTGCTTTGCGGATGCGGCAGGGTCATTTTAAATCTTATAGTTAAGAGGTATTCTATAATACAACTACAATTTAAACAAAAGAGCATGCATCTATAGTGACTTCTGAATATGTGATGTGTATTGTCTGTTTTATGTGATGTGTATTGTCTGTTTTGTAGAATGGTTAATGTGTTTGATTTATATAATTTGGACCATTAATGTTTTTTTTTTGTTATTTATTCAACCTTATCATATAAATTGCCACACCGCACCTGGGCGCGCAACCGTGCTTCTTAGATAGCAAAGTCAAAAACAGGCGCCACTCCAAAGAGTAACTAGCCCCAGAGGAGTTCCAAAATGATTTAGGATTTCAGAAAAGTTCAGTAAATCCATAAACTCCCAATCATTCAAGTTTCACCTAAAGCTAACATCCTACAGACCTACACCATGTCTCCACACGTTTCTACCCCCCCCCCCCCCCCCTCACTCCAACACTGGACTCACACTTGAGCCAAACAATGACGTGATGGAAACTGATGCGACAAAGAAGCACATTTTGGGTCATATAACAACAAGTTTGTCCACAATTCTTGCTGGTCTTATATCAATATCAGCATTATAGCCATTTCCAAACATTTCAACTATATTTGGCCATGGCCCATGCGTAACTCCTCCATTATCCGTTCAAATCATTCAGCTGCAATTGCGCAATCTCTAGGGACACTAGTGCTCCCTCAAGTCTCGTTAGTGTGTCGACATTGAATACTTTCAGAAAAGAGATGGAACGCCAGGGAGGCGTTCCAGGAGTTTTGCGACACGGAGACAGAACCCATACTTAACTGTTTTTGCTTCATAGGATGGATCTAACGGGAAATTAGTAGCTTAAAAAGAAGGAAACCAATAGAAATAACAGCCTTCAATTATCAGGTTAAGAAAACTAGTGGGACCACACATTCTTGATTATCACAATCAAACCCTTTTGCTCTAAGATCCCATTACTTGTTTTAATAGTTGTCCGATCCCAAGATAACGCCAATGCGCTCAATTTCAAGTTACCGCGTGAAAAAGGGAAATGAATCCCACTGAAACTAGAAACTGCTATCCACCTACAAGCCTTGGCACTTTGCGGCAGCAATATCATAACATCATAATTTTACTCTCCATGCAAGTATCAACTATCAATCAATGTAGGAATTTAGTTTTGGCAAAAAAAAATCAATTGCTATACTTTAATTGAGAACGAGTCACATTTATATACCTGAAAGGAGTCAACAGCCGCAACACAGCTCCGTCTCCTTGATTTTGTGACGCTATTGCTTGTGTCTTCACTCAACTTAAACTGCTAGTTGAATACTTCACAGAAAATTCCATGCCCTTTGAGTGTTGCGCTCATGCACGCACTTCTACAAACAGAGAGGAAGCTCCAGCAGTCGTCTAAATCAAAGGAGCAAAATGTCCGCCGTGGTATAGACAATCTAGGTGACAAGTCGGCAGTCCATTGCAAGAGGCGTTACATCCATATATGATGATGCTTGAGAGCCGTAGGTCTGTCATTTTGTAAATCAAGACTTCCGAACTTTACATCCTCATGAACCTTAGAGTCAAAATTATTTTCACAAACAAAACATCAACTTCAGTGGCAAGATCCATACTAAATTTGTCTTCCATCAATCTCAGCGAAGTTGGACGAAAGATTTCAAGACAGGCAATAGATTTCTGACTTAAAATAACAGAGTGCGGAACTGTTCCTTCCATCTTCCAGGTCGCAGATAGAGAGCCTTTGAAGGAATTCCCTTATAAGAGAAATGAACTCCTGAATTGAAATGGCCATTGAATGAACTGGATCCAGGACATAACTTTCTTATTGAACTTTCAGCCGCGCAAGCATTGTGTAATAGGACACTCCTAATAAGTGAAAACTCTGGAAAGCACCTTAAACGACGAAGGTTTAGTGCGATATCAATTCAATGGTGCACATTAAAGTGAAGAATCAAAGATCCCTTGATCCACGTTGATAGTGCATACACTATTCTGATGAAGCCACCAGTAATCCTTGTTTATAGAACACGAAACAAGCAGGAGACTCCATAAATGATCTTAAGGAAGTGAGCCAGCAAAGGTGGAAAAGCTACCATCTGAGCGAGAATTGAACCTGAATACAAGAAATTAACTTCACAAGCTGCACTAGAACCAATAATTGGAATCTCAATTGGTACAGAGAAATTCTACAGAGCTACAACGGATGAATTTCACATAGGCTAGCTGCATAGAAGGAAGAACAGCAATTAAAATAGAAGACTCAAACTTCCGTGCCCTCTCTGTGCTACAGTTACGGATCATGTAGACCGGGAGTGAAACCAGGCTTTCCAGATATAACAAGATATTCGGTATTCCACGCATACTTAATTAAAACAGTGACGCGATTTCCCGCCAAACACAGGTTTTCCTTCTTTTGCAGTCCGGTACTATTACGGGGAACTAACTATAATGATCACTCTCATGAAGAGAAAACAAATAGCTCTGTTAAAGTTGACAATATCAACAACGTAGACAATAGTAACAAGGGTGTCATAGTTGTCGGGAAACCCAGCAAATATAAGTAAGATGGTGTGGGTCCTTTTAAACATTGACGATTCATTTTTCAGTCTCAATAATAACTATTCATAGAACTAAGTTATTGTATTTTCCCCTATTTAATTTAAAGGCTCCTCTGCGTCTGAAAAATTACGACATGCTTGACAGATAATGTTCCAAGTCGGGCATCACTTCTCCCAATCCAGAAATATACTTCCCTTCTTTCTTGGTTTCACTTGTACTAGTGTTACAGAGTAAAGCAACAAACAAGAGCGGTTCAACAAGTAATTATTTGCATTCAATATAAAAAGTTCTTCAATGAAAGTATAAACAATACACGAGAATGAATTCATATATCAGATTTAAAAATGTAACTTTCTCAGTACAAAATAAAGATAATTTTAATCCCAGCAGCCATCCAAGTTACTGCAGAGCCTAGTTGTAGTTTAACAGCTTGCTTGAGAATGGAACCAAAGGGGATATCATTGTCTAAGGGAATAGATATGACTAATTTAGTACAATGGCGGGGGTGGAGACTTGTAGTAGTATGGGGCAGGAACTACTTTCTTTGGTGGAGGAGGGGGTAATTTGTAGTAATAGGGAGGTGGTGGGGATGGAGATGGTGGCGGTGGAGACTTGTAATAGTATGGGGGAGGTGGTGATGGTGATGGTGGTGGAGGAGACTTGTTGTAGTAAGGAGGAGGTGGTGATGGAGAAGGTGGGGGTGGAGACTTGTAGTAGTATGGAGCAGCTTCTACTTTGGAGGAGGGGGTGATTTATAGTAATAGGGAGGTGGTGGGGATGGAGATGGTGGCGGTGGAGACTTGTAGTAGTATGGAGGTGGTGGGGATGGAGATGGTGGCGGTGAAGACTTGTAGTAGTAGGGTGGAGGTGGTGATGGTGATGGTGGCGGAGGAGACTTGTAGTAGTATGGGGACGCTTCTACTTTCTTGGGTGGTGGAGGTGGAGACTTGTAGTAGTATGGTGGTGGTGGGGATGGAGATGGTGGTGGAGGAGACTTGTAGTAGTATGGGGCAGCCTCTACTTTCTTGGGTGGTAGAGGGGGTGACTTATAGTTGTTAATTTTCAGATCAAAGCATCAAAATATCCATCAATGGATCGAGCTAAATTGCAGAAAGGGAAAGTAGAAGAAGAAGAGAAAGGATGAACATGAAACAATGAAGAAAAAGATTTTTCTTAATTGAGAAGAAAAAGACCCACACCGATACATATAGTTACAGCTCTAACGGCCACAGCAGATGACCAATTAGCAGCTGCTTAGCTGGACAAGTGAGCTTAACAAAACGACACCGTAATACTAGGGTTAAAACATGAATAAATAAAACTGAAACAAAGAAACAGAAATTACATAAAGCACCCCTATTCTTTCATAATTCTAATATGCCCCCTCAAGATGAACTGGGTTCACCAAACACAGCCATCTTGCTAATTAGATCTTTGAAGATTGGAGCTGTGAGGGGCTTAGTCAGAAAATCTGCAAGTTGAAGCTTGCTGGACACATGTTGGAGCTGAAGAACCTTGTTTTGAACCAACTCTCTTATGGAATGACAATCCATCTCTATATGTTTTGTCCTTTCATGGAAGATAGGATTGTTTGCTATGTGAATGGCTGAGCTACTGTCACAAAAAACAGTAGGAATGGATGATAAAGAAACCTGAAGTTCCTGTAGGAGAGATAGAATCCATTGTATTTCACAAGCAACTAAAGCAAGACTTCTGTATTCAGCCTCAGCTGAACTTTTGGCAACAACTCTTTGTTTCTTTGATCTCCAGGAAATGAGTGATTTTCCCAGAAAAACTAAGTAGCCACTGGTTGATCTTCTTGTGTCTAGGCACCCCCCCCCCAATCAGCATCTGCATAGGCAATGAGCTTGAGATCTTTGGTGGTAGAAAAATACAAACTATAGGCTTGACTTCCCTTGAGATATTTGAGAACATAAGTGAGAGCAGCTAAGTGTTCTGAGGTTGGAGAGGACATGTATTGAGACAACTTGTGCACTGAATATGTGATATCTGGTCTTGAATTGCATAAGTAAAGCAATTTTCCAATCAATTGCCTGTAAAGAGTGGCTTCTGTTTCTGAGAGAATTTCTCCACAATTAATGCTGAGATGAGAACTGGGCAACATTGGAGATTTTACTGGCTTGCAGTCTTGATGATGAAACTCCTCTAAAAGACTTTGAACAAATTTTTGCTGGCTCATGTACATACCAGAATTGGTTCTGTGAAACTCAAAACCAAGGAAGTAATGCAGACTTCCTAGATCTTTGAGTTTAAATCTGTCATCCAATAGCTGCTTGAAAACACAAATCTCCTCAAGATCAGTCCCAGTCAAGAGTATATCATCAACATATACTAGTAGAAGAAGAAAGCTGGTATGATTTGTGTTGCTCTTTTGTCTGATGAAAAGACTGTAGTCACTCTTGCATTGAGTGAATCCCAGCTGAAGAAGAGTGGTGGAGAATTTTGAAAACCACTGTCTTGAGGCTTGTTTTAAACCATAGATGGCTTTCTTGAGAAAACAGACACCATTGTGGACATTATGTGGTGAAGAATATCCTTCTGGTAGTTGCATATAGACTTGTTCTGTAAGCTCTCCATGCAAAAATGCATTATTGACATCTAGTTGAACTAGATGCCAATTGTGCATTGTAGCAAGTGCTATTATGCACTTAAGTGTTGGCAATTTTGCAACAGGTGAGAAGGTTTCAAAGAAATCTACTCCTTCTGTCTGTGTATAGCCTTTGGCTACTAGTCTGGCTTTGTGCCTCTCCAATGATCCATCTGAATTGAACTTTGTCTTGTAGACCCATTTGCAGCCTATCACTTTCTGATGTGCAGGTCTGCTAACAATTATCCATGTGCCATTAGCTTCAAGAGCTTTTAACTCAGAGTTCATGGCTGATATCCATTCTGGGTACTTTGAAGCCTCTAAATAACTTTGAGGTTCTATTGGACATGAAATAACAGAAGAAGAAGATAGAGTGTAGGAATTTGCTTTAGATCTAGGTTTGGTAAGTATGAAGTCTTGTAGATGTGCAGGCATTTTAGAAACTCTCACTGACTGTCTTGGTGGAAGAGGTATAGGGTGTGTAACAGTTGAAGGTGTGAGAGAAGATGTGGGACAAATTGGTGCAGTGGCTGGCATTTGTGAGTTTGCAGTGGTGTCACTCTCAGGTGATAAATCTATGGGAGAGTTGGATGGAGATGTGGTTGTAGTGGGTGATTCATCAACAACATGAGGCAAGCAGAAAGGTGTATGAGCAATAATTTGAGAGGAAGGATTCATATAAGGAAATATACCTTCATGGAAAACAACATCCCTTGAGATTAACATCTTTTGATTGTGAAGATCATATAGCCTGTATCCCTTGACTCCAAAAACATATCCCAGAAAGACACACTTGACTGCTCTTGTATCAAATTTGCTCCTTCCATGTTGAAGTGTGGAGACATAAGCCAAACAACCAAATACTTTCAATATTGAGTAGTCTGGGACTTTCTTGTATAGGACTTCAAAAGGTGATTTGTCTTGGAGTCTTGGTGATGGAATTCTATTTATAAGATGAGCAGCAGTAAGAACACACTCTCCCCAAAACCTGATTGGCACATTGGACTGAAATCTCAAGGCTCTTGCAACAGCTAGAAGATGCTGATGTTTCCTCTCTACAATAGAGTTCTGTTCTGGGGTTGCAATGCAGCTGAATTCATGTAGAATCCCTTTATTATCACAGAAAGCTTTGAGCTCTAATTCAGGTGCTTGATCACTTCTGAGCTTCTTCACAGCTAGATTGAACTGTGTTTGCACAAAATTGCAGAAAGCTGGTATGATGTGTTGAGCTTCTGATTTGTGCTTCATAAGATATATCCAGGTGGTTCTTGTAGCATCATCCACCAGGGTTAGAAAGAATCTACAGCCATCATGTGTTGTAGTATTGTAGGGACCCCATGTGTCACAGTGTAATAATCCAAAAGGAGTTTGGGAAATGCTGTTTTTCTTCTGGAATTTGAGCCTCTTTTGTTTAGCTAGAGGACATATAGTGCAACATGTATTGTCTGAAATAGTCCCACATCTTAAGTTGGAAGAAAGCTTATTAAGCTTCTTAAAAGAGGGGTGTCCAAGTCTCATATGCCAAATATCAAGAGAAGATGTGGGTGCAGGAGACACTAACATATTTGCACATATATTTTTGCTTTGATTCAGGAGATACAAACCCTCCACTTTAGAGCCAGTAGCTATAATGTTATGTGTGATTTTATTTTGTATGGAACAAGAGTCCATTTCACACACAAAACAATAACTACTATCTTTAGTAACTTGAGATATGGAGATCAAGTTAAATTTAAAATCAGGAACACAAAGAACATTGTGAAGTATCAAGTGTTCATTAATGACAACTGTGCCAATATGAGATACCTTTGCAGCTTTCCCATTTGGAAGATGGACAGATACATCTTTGACCTTTGCTGCATCTTGAAGAAGATGAATTTGGGAACAAATATGATCTGTAGCCCCAGAGTCAATAATCCAAGAAGAAGAGCTTAACAGATGTTGTTTCAATGCAGCTTGCATAGAGAAAGTGCTGAATGCTCCTCCCAAGAAGTGTGCATTTCCAATACTGGAAGTGTCATGTTTCCCAAATAAGGGATTATCATAATTAGTCTGCTGCTGAGAGGGATCATAAGAAGCAGTAGAACCAGCCTCACTCATAGAGGAAGATTTTAGACCTTGGAGTTGAAGTTGTGAACTTATCAGTGAAGCAATCTGCTGACATTGTGCAGGAGTAAATTCAAGTGAAGAGTTGGTGTTCTTCTCTTGTGTTGAGATAGCATTGACATGAGACTTGGCTTTACCCTTGTAGTTAGGTGGATAACCATTCAATTTCCAACACTTGTCTCTTGTGTGTCCTGTTCCATTACAATATGTGCAAGACAACTTGCTCTTGGGAGAATTCTTGTAGTTTGAGTGCCCATAATTCACCTTAGGGACAGAATCTATCCCAACTGTGGCTGCCATGGCCATGTTTGGATTAGGAAGAATACCATGAAAACCAGCACTCAATGCCATTTGATTTTCATGTTGGATTACTTTAGAGAAAACATGATTTAAGGATGGTGTAGGTTCCATCAATAGAATTTGTTCTCTTACAGCTGCATATTGATCATTCAATCCCATCAAGAACTTCATAGTTCTTTCCTCTTCTTGCATTTGAGAGAAAGTATTGAGATGACCACAACTGCAATTTGGTAAACTTTTATAATTCATCAACTCCTCCCACAGTGTTCTGAGTCTAGTGAAATAGACTGTAACACTTAGATCTCCTTGTTTGAGATCAGAAATCATGGTGGATAGTTGATATATACGCGGCTTATTGCCTTGAGAAAATCTCTCCAACAAATCAACCCAAATTTCTCTAGATGTTGTTCTATAGACAACACTAGCAGCTATTTCCGGAGAAATTGAATTTAACAGCCATGAAATGACCATGCTATCACATCTTCTCCAAATGTTAGCTAGTTCAGATCCAGGGTTAGGTTTCAGTATAGAACCATCAATAAACCCTAATTTGTTTTTCGCATCCAAAGCAACATTCATCGAGCGTTGCCATGGATAGTAATTAGGACCAGTAAGAACTTGCGTAACCAGAAGGTGACCTGGATTGTCAGAACTAGACAAATAATAGGGGGAAGAAGGGTTGATACCTCCATTAGCTCCAGTTGAGAGCTCAGAAAGAAGAGAGTCTCCAGAGAGAGCCATTCAGATGAGATCCAAAGGAAAATTTGTGACCCAAAAATAAATCGGGTCACACAGCAGCAACAAATACCACAGACGATAGCTTCGAGATCTGAAAATCGATCTAAGAGCAACCTGGCTCTGATACCATGTTAATTTTCAGATCAAAGCATCAAAATATCCATCAATGGATCGAGCTAAATTGCAGAAAGGGAAAGTAGAAGAAGAAGAGAAAGGATGAACATGAAACAATGAAGAAAAAGATTTTTCTTAATTGAGAAGAAAAAGACCCACACCGATACATATAGTTACAGCTCTAACGGCCACAGCAGATGACCAATTAGCAGCTGCTTAGCTGGACAAGTGAGCTTAACAAAACGACACCGTAATACTAGGGTTAAAACATGAATAAATAAAACTGAAACAAAGAAACAGAAATTACAATAGTAGTAAGGAGGTGGTGGGGATGGAGATGGTGGCGGCGGAGACTTGTAGTAATAAGGAGGAGGTGGCGATGAAGTAGGTGGGGGTGGAGACTTGTAATAGTATGGGGAAGCTTCTACTTTCTTGGGTGGAGGTGGTGGTGACTTGTAGTAGTAGGGAGGTGGCGGAGACGGAGATGGTGGAGGTGGAGACTTATAGCAATATAGGGCTTGGGACGTGGAAGGGATACCGGAATTTTGTACGGGTGAGGCAAATGCACAGCCTTAGGAATTTTGTAGTAAGCCGGCGGTGGGGGAGAAGAGTATGTATCAGGATCATAAGCCACTACACAAGTTGCCAGTAAGAGAAAAGCCAACACATATAGAGCTTGAGGCCATTGCCCCGGCATCGTAGGACCTCTCATCTCTCTGGCAACTCCAATGCTGGCTACTTGCTAGAAGAAGTAGCTAATTTGTGTGTGTTTTTGTGGAATTCATAGAGATCATCACTTGTTTATATACTGGGGATGATCTTAGGTAGTAGTAGTTGACATTAGTAATTGGGTATCAAGTTTATTTCTTTAATAAGGGGCAAAACACACACAGTTATTCTTAGGTATCAGTGAATCATAAGAATTTTTTAAAGACAAACCTAATGGAAACCCTAAATTTTTATATTTAAAAAAGAATTACGATGAAATGGACGATTTCTATCGTGTAATTACTATACAGCTAAAAATTAAACTGAAATAGCTGAACGCGAGAAGTAGAACTCACCGAGTGTCGCTTTCGGAGAGCCCGAAAGCGTCGCCGCCGGAATCAACATCTACGCCGGCGTCGTAGGTTGCCGCAGTGTAGTTCCCCGCCATGAAAATCGAAAAATCGCCGTCATGGGCTTCTACTTTTCTGAGGGAGAGCGTCTGCAACCAGAGAAGGCTCGCAATAGAAAATCGCACTTTTGATTTTGGTTAGTGAATGTCTGTTGTCGAGCTGTAATTTTAATTTATCCCAAATATATCTAGTTGTTGCTCTATCCCGGAAAAAAAAATACACAAAATTAAGACTACGTTTGGTTGTCGGTAAAATGTTTTATAAGATAAAATATTTTACGCGGAAAATAGTTGATGCGAAAAATAATTTCATACATTCATTTTCTTACGTGTTGTTAACATTTGTGGCTCTGGAGATCTGAATTTTGAGCACAGTCATTTAAACCAATCAGCGAAATCCATTAACCTCTCTTTGGAGCCAAACTTGACATCACCCAAGCATATGATAAACTATATTCGCAGTACATAAACCAAACACATTACTTCAATCTTGTAACATCACTAAAAGTTACTCGATGAGGTTCTTGGTTTTCTGCTAATATAGAAGTGCGTCGAGGAGATCATTTTCCCCCTTACTTCTATCTTATTTGCCTTAATAATTTAGTTAAAAATGTAGCCATCGGTACTGAAAACAATTTATATAAGCCGCTCCTTTTTACTTGAGGGGATGAGATATTGACCACATTTTCTTGCTATGATATTTTACTTTCGGAAGAGAAAATGTCCCTAACATCACAACTCTCTCACACATTCTAAACGAGTTTTTTTATCACTTTGGGAACAAATAAATGTCAACAAATTCTCCATTATTCTTTTATTTATTTATTTACAAAATTTGAGTAGGCCAACTCAAGCTAACTTAGCCTCCATCTTACATTTATCTATATGTCAATCTTACGTCACTATTTAGGAGTCTAGGTTCTACCAACGTTGAAATTTTTTGCCACTACAGCTGCCTTGGAAGACACAGTTCCGTAATCTTGTAGGTAGAACCCTCATTATTATGATCAACCCTTTCTACCGGTCATTAATTTACTATGTAAATAACTGTATCCTCATTTCTTGTAGTACCTAATTAGACCGCATTCAAATTAACTTTATTTAGGGCACCAGCTTTCATGCTACTTCTTGGGCCAAACTAACGCGAACAAACGACATGGAGGACTTAGGCCTCGATAGTCACACGAGAATAGTAAGGGCTAGTTTGGGAATGATTTGGCGGTGCTAGAAAGTTGCTGTGTGAAAGTATTGTGGAAAAGCTGCTGTGAATTCTTAATGAAATGTTGTTTAGTAAATATTACGTAAAAGCTGTTGTGAAATATTGATATAGTATTTTTGTGTTAGGTAAAATCAAGTGTGAAGTTGTTGTGAGAGGGTAAAATGACAAAAATATATGACATATGTAATTTTCTTAAAGATAACTATTGATATCTTAAAAAATTGTAATGTTAAAATCGGTTGTAGATAAATTAATCAAAAACACTTTGTGGAAAAGCATCTCCCCCATTGCTTCGTGAAAATTGTTGTGGGACAGAAAAACTGTCCGGAAAAGCATAAATTTTATTTTTACCAGACACAATAAAACTGCTTTTGTTTTCAGAAATCAGCTGTGCTAGCAGCAGAAGCCTTCCCAATCTCACCCTAAAAACAATTTAATACATCTTTGTTAGCACCTTTCTAAAACTCGAACAGTTGGTGGACCTATTTTCTCCATACTTCTTCCTTTCACGTCAGGGCTTTTTTCAAGTCCAGCCCTTTTTGGAAACAACTCAGATCCATAAGAAACAAAACTTTCCACCCAAACCTTTGTTGGACTGCAGGAGATTAACTCATCTTTCTTTCTAATTTAATTTGACCAAGGGCTACCCATAGGCCCACTTCATACACTCTTTTCTGGCTCACTATGCCCATATTTTCTATTCTAACCATAGTCCATTTTGTAACTTGCTTCCCTACCAGATTTGGGATCTCTCTAAGGCCTACTTCCATTTGTCTCAGGCATCATAACCCTTGTTCACAAATACAATCCTCTTAGGGTGTCTTTAACCATGGAAGGGACTGGGAAGGGGCTGGTTGTCGTCTCCAACCGGTGAAGATGAAGGGAAAGGGTACAAATGAAAAAGGAATAGGGAAAACCCTTCGGGCATCTCTAAGAGTCTGCCTAAAAAACAATATTTGACACAAATATAGGCAAGTTTTGCTCGGAAAATAAAGAACTCTGTGTTGGTAGGAAGCAGAATACCATAAGCCCATACAACTTCAAGGTATAACCGGATTTTCATTTTACTTTTCATCTCGGCAAATTGCCACAGAATGAAGACTTTACATAATATTTTTTTTTTTATTTATTAGCATTTTGTGCCGGAGTTTGGAGGAATTGATAATTGCATTTATTTCATCATGCCAATAATTTGAACGTTGGTCACGAGTGTATGTTTTTCATTTTGCTGATGGTCTGCCATGATCTAACATATGTATCAGCTGGTAACATGCTATCCACCTTCATTTGCACTCATTTTTTCTTTTTCTTTAAATTTTATCATTCATATATATACTCACTTATATTAGAAATCTCACATTATATGGATCAGATATGACACAAAATCAAACTATTTTGCGACATTTCATGAGTCATTAATAACTATTTCAGATATAAGATTTTAACCAAACAAATCTTGCATAGAAAAAGCCGGCATATATGTACTTTGTACAAACGAATTGTTCTCGGGAACTAATTCAAGTAAAGGTTAAGCTCTTGGGAGTGTTCTCCAAGAAAACACACACACAAAAACTTGGGAGTGGTGGTTCCATTACTTGTATGCAGGGGCGGAACCAACCCCGGGCATGGGTAGGCACGCGCCCTACACATTTGCATAATTTATTCAAAAGTGCCCTTGCCTTTGCCTTTGTTATAACTACAAAAGCTCCTCAGATAAATTTTGAATTGTGCCTTAGTATCCCCAATTTCGGTTTTATATCAAAGTGCCTTGGTATGTTCAGTTTCGTGGCTCCGCCCCTTCTTGTATGATACTGAGTTACTGACCCATTCAATGTTCGAAATTCAAATAACTTACAACTCATGATTGTGACCCTATGTTAGTCTGGAAATGGGGTCACTCAGTGAAAGACGGTTTTTAGACAAATTTACTTACATATCATGAATAAAGTCTAACATACCCTTGGGTAAATCCTATATTTTGCAAAATATGTGGATAATTTATCCCAAAAACTTTTGTTAGTACCAGAACTCAACTCCCGACGGTGTCATAATAATGGGTGCAAGAGAGTTTTCTGAAGTTCGTCACACTGAAGGGTGAAAGTGTTCTTTTCCAAAGGAGTGTAATTGTCCTTTGTTGGAAAGGAGATAGGTGTATTAAGAAAAATCTGAAACAGAAAGATTAACAGAAATAACGAAAATACAGAAACAACAAAACTTACAGATAGTTAAATTGCCGAATGCTGAAGCAAGATAGAAGACAGTCTCGTTGTTCATGGAACGATCTCCGTGAAGTAATATTTGCCCCCCACAGTTGGTTGTGCTTCGTTTATTTATCTACAGACACGGGCAAATTTACTCCCCAGGATGAAAGTCTTCACGTACTGCAGACGAAAGCACAATCTGCAGCACCGGCGAACCGAACTTTGTTTTGAGAGAAACTGGTAGTGAGTGAGTGAGTGAGTGAGAGAGAGAATTGTTGCTGGAGTTCAGATGGGAAAAACTGAGAGAGGAAGGTTCCTTTTATAGGCAGGGAGAGGAGCGGTTACAAAATCGTTTGTGACTGTTCAAATTTGAACAGTAACGGTTGTAACTGTTCCAAAAGTTACAACTGTTGAACACAGTTAATAAATGTTTCGGGTTGGACATCAGACTGTTAATATTACTTATTAACGGGCTGGATTAAAAGTTAATTTCTGGCCCAAAAAGATAAAGCCCAACCAACCACCACCCTACCGCACCGCACCGCACCGCGCCACGGCCCGGCCCGTGCCCGAGACCGAGACCGAGCCGGACGGACGGCGGCGGCGCGCGCGCGAGCGTGTGGTGGTTTGACCATTGTCTATGTCCTCTCTCCTACACAAAATGTGTATCACCCAAAGGGCGTGCCCTTAGTACTCAACATTTGAGTAGATGAACTACTCTTCTCTTCCTCATTTCCAAGATGTGGGTGCATTTAAAATTGAGCAATTGAAGTGGCCAACTTCAACGCCTAATTTCTCATTCACCCGTTAATGGTTTTTGACGTTTGGGATCTTGAATCGATCCCCTTGTTACCTAGTTTAATAATATGTTAACGTTGATCCAAGTTCTTAGTTATAACTTGACCAATATAGGGTAACAAAAGCATGGTTCGAAAAACCATTTTACAACAATCCCCCACATGAATGACAAATTAGCGTTTATGCTGAAAGTGTCGATCTCATTTGTGGATTTCTCTCAGTGGTAATTAATTGCCTAAGGAAAGGTGGTCATAGACTTTGAACCTTTCCCTTAGTGAGATACTATAGGGTATACTGGCTAGACAGTGTGCCAAGCGCTTTGAACTGCTTTGCCGTGTCGTATACCTTGTCGATATTAACCACACAAATAAATACCGAAACATAGTTGGTTCTCATGGTTGTGTTCATTTCGGCCTTGAAACACTTTGCCTGGTCTTCGTGAGTAGTCTTTAGAAGAGTGTAGCCTTTTTCATCCTCCTAGAACCGGCCCCAGTTCTTACTCACATAGGTGAGACACATTTAAGGGTATCAATCCATACCCTTCTTAACATGTGACCTCATTAAAAGCATTGCTTACCCTGGTCCTATCACTCTTCGTCCTAGGAATGGGATTGAAACGTTGTTTCATTTTTATGAGTGATTTTATATTTGCACAAATAGGTAGGTTGTCCCTTTTGAACCTAGTTCTTGGGATCTCCAGTTACCTAGGTTGGGTTTGCCGCTATTGTGCAACTCTTACGAGATAGGCTTTAGCCCCATTCCTCTCGACGAACTTGCAACCAATTCTCTCGATAGACCTTTGGTCAGCGGATCCGCTATATTTTCCTTTGACTTTACGTAATCGATCGATATTATCCCTTGTGAGAGAAGTTGCCTTATAGTATTGTGTCTTTGACGCATGTGTCGAGACTTACCATTATATATACTATTTTGTGCCTTTGCTATTGCAGACTGGCTATCGCAGTGAATGCATATAGCAGGCACCGGTTGCGGCCATATTGGAATGTCTTCGAGGAAATGACGAAGCCATTTTGCTTCTTCCCCTGCCTTGTCTAATGCTATGAACTCCGATTCCATAGTAGATCTTGCAATGCACGTCTGCTTTGAAGACTTCCAGCATATTGCCGCTCCTCCGAGTGTGAATACATAACCACTCGTGGACTTGGAATCTTTTGTATCAGATATCCAATTCGCATTGCAATATCCTTCTAGAACAGCAGGATAGTTGGAATATTGTAATCCTAAGTTTTTGGTGTATCGTAGATACCTTAATACTCGGATCAATGCTGTCCAGTAATCCTTTCCAGGATTACTAGTAAAACGACTGAGCTTTCCAACTGCTTGTGCGATGTCCGGCCTTGTACAATTCATTATGTACACCAGGCTTCCTATTATTTGCGCGTACTCAAGTTGTTTGATTGCCGAACCACGATTTTTGGCGAGATGCATGCTTGTGTCGACTGGTGTCTTTACTTGTTTGCTACTATCTTTGTCAAACTTTTCGAGAACTTTCTCGATATAGTGAGACTGAGATAATGCATACCCTGAGGACGTCTTAGAAACCTTGATTCCTAAAATGACGTCAGCCACCCCTAAATCTTTCATATCAAAGCTTGTCGACAATAACCCTTTGGTGGCACGTATTACTTTCTCGTTGTTTCCAAAAATCAACATGTCATCAACGTATAGGCATATGATGACACACCCATCAGTGTTTGGACATCAGACTGTTAATATTAATTATTAACGGGCTTGATTAAAAGTTAATTTCTGGCCCAAAAGAGAAAGCCCAACCACCACCCGCACCACGGCCCGGCCCGTGCTCGAACCCGAGCCGGCCGGACGGACCATTGTCTAGATCCTCTCTCCTACACAAAATGTGTATCACCCAAAGGGCGTGCCCTTAGTACTCAACATTTGAGTAGATGAACTACTCTTCTCTTCCTCATTTCCAAGATGTGGGTGCATTTAAAAATGAGCAATTGAAGTGGCCAACTTCAACGCCTAATTTCTCATTCACCCGTTAATGGTTTTCGACGTTTGGGATCTTGAATCGATCCCCTTGTTACCTAGTTTAATAATATGTTAACGTTGATCCAAGTTCTTAGTTATAACTTGACCAAAATTGGGTAACAAAAGCATGGTTCGAAAAATCATTTTACAACATCCTTTAGTTTGACTAGAGGGGGCGAAAATGTCGTTTACTTGTCAGGCATTACTATGACTTGAGTAAAGAGGAACCAAGATGGCCATAAGTAGAGTGCTTTTTCAAATGAAAACATATGTTTTGTACCAGTTGAACAAAATCTCTCCAGAATAAAATAATGAGTCGAAGAGCTAACTTAAAATTTGAAGTAACTTAAAATTTGAAGTAACTTGAAACATCTCAAAGTCCAAAACATTGAATAAATTGTCGTTTCATCACATTGCTACAGTTTTCAAATGGTCATGTCAAAACCTTGCAGATTCTTTTTAGAATGAGCAACAATAAAAATCCAGCCGGATTAGTTTTCGACCAACTAAACAGTGAATTTTCTTGTATTATTTGTTGAGTACTCGTACAATACTTTAAATTATGTAGCGTGCTTGTTTGCACAATGATAAAGAGAGTAGTATACGATCTGACCTTCATGGTGAGATTAAATATTAGGCACTGAAAGGATACTAACAGTAAGGGAATTCCCCCTAAAATTGTGTCTGCACCAAACAACAGTTATTATCCCAAATGAATATTATTATTATTCTACCGCTCTTTTATGCACCAAACATGCTCTTATATTCAGATTTAGCTAAAAATTGAAAAGCTGAAGTTGATGTACCAGAAACTATATTCTTCCCAACCCCATGTTTCCAGCTCATTATATGCACAATATCGAATTACTTTATTTAGATAACAGTCTCCTTATTTTGAACTTTTTTATTTTCTATGATATATTCAAACACATGCATTATTCACATGCTCAGCATGGTCCTTCATGTGTGTGAGATAGAGAGAAAAAGAGAGACGACCAAAAGACATGAAGAAGATAAAGAAGACTAATATGAGTAACTACTGCATTGCATCGAACATATGTAGAAGAATGGATGATGAATAAAAACTTTTATTACCCGTTCCAAATGAACTATCAACCTCTCTGAGTTTGAATGAACATGTAAGGTAATGAAATACCAAGAAATTGAATTACATCACTGAATTATGAAATGATCAAAAAAGCAAAAAAAGGCATTGGACTCTCTTTGTTCGCCGGCAGCCACCTTGCTTGTCTGAGCTTGTGATCTTTTTACGTCCCAACAGGCATTATTCTTTTGATAAATACAATATCTGTGACGAAAAAAGAAGAAAATGATTGGATCAGACAACGAGATCAACAACATAAGGTAGAAACAGAAGAATTTCAGAAGAATGTCAGATTTTCAAGCACTTACAAGAATATTGAACTAGAAGTAACTTCTTCAGTAACCAGAGTAAGGAGGAGGAGGAGAACTGTAATAGTATACATGAGGAGGCGATGGTGAGGGTGGGGGTGGTGAGTGGTAATAGTATGGGGGAGGAGGAGATTTCTTTGGAGGCGGGGGAGATTTGTAGTAATATGGGGGAGGTGGGGATGGAGATGGTGGTGGTGGGGATTTGTAGACGTAAGGGGGTGGGGGTGAGGGAGAAGGTGGGGGCGGGGATTTGTAGACATAAGGTGGAGGGGGTGAAGGAGACGGTGGTGGTGGGGATTTGTAGACATAAGGTGGAGGAGGTGAGGGAGATGGTGGTGGCGGGGATTTGTACACATAAGGTGGAGGAGGTGAGGGAGATGGTGGTGGCGGGGATTTGTAGACATAAGGTGGAGGAGGTGAGGGAGATGGTGGTGGCGGGGATTTGTAGACATATGGAGGTGGGGGTGAGGGGGATGGTGGTGGTGGGGATTTGTAGACATATGGAGGGGGTGGTGAGGGAGATGGTGGTGGCGGAGATTTGTAGACATAAGGTGGAGGAGGTGAGGGAGATGGTGGTGGTGGGGATTTATACACGTAAGGAGGTGGAGGTGATGGCGAAGGAGGAGGCGGGGACTTGTAGACATATGGAGGTGGTGGTGATGGAGATGGTGGTGGTGGGGATTTGTAGACGTAAGGGGGTGGGGGTGAGGGAGAAGGTGGGGGTGGGGATTTGTAAACATATGGAGGGGGTGGTGAGGGAGATGGTGGTGGCGGGGATTTGTAGACATAAGGTGGAGGGGGTGAGGGAGATGGCGGAGGTGGGGATTTGTAGACATATGGAGGGGGTGGTGAGGGAGATGGTGGTGGCGGGGATTTGTAGACATAAGGTGGAGGAGGTGAGGGAGATGGTGGTGGTGGTGATTTATACACATATGGAGGTGGAGGTGATGGCGAAGGAGGAGGAGGGGACTTGTAGACATACGGAGGTGGTGGTGATGGAGATGGTGGTGGTGGTGACTTCTTAGGTGGGGGTGGAGAGTTGTAGTAGTAAGGAGGTGGTGGTGACTTCTTTGGAGGGGGTGGAGAGCTGTAGTGGTAAGGAGGCGGCGGCGACTTCTTTGGTGGTGGTGGAGAGCTGTAGTGGTAAGGAGGTGGCGGCGACTTCTTTGGTGGGGGTGGAGAGCTGTAGTGGTAAGGAGGCGGCGGCGACTTCTTTGGTGGTGGTGGAGAACTGTAGTGGTAAGGAGGTGGCGTCGACTTCTTTGGCGGGGGTGGAGAGCTGTAGTGGTAAGGAGGCGGCGGGGACTTCTTTGGTGGGGGTGGAGAGCTGTAGTGGTAAGGAGGTGGCGGCGACTTCTTTGGTGGGGGTGGAGAGCTGTAGTGGTAAGGAGGCGGCGGCGACTTCTTTGGTGGTGGTGGAGAACTGTAGTGGTAAGGAGGCGGCGGCGACTTCTTTGGCGGGGGTGGAGAGCTGTAGTGGTAAGGAGGAGGAGGCGACTTCTTTGGTGGGGGTGGAGAGCTGTAGTGGTAAGGAGGCGGCGGCGACTTCTTTGGTGGGGGTGGAGAGCTGTAGTGGTAAGGAGGTGGCGGCGACTTCTTTGGTGGAGGTGGAGAGCTGTAGTAGTAAGGAGGTGGTGGTGACTTCTTTGGTGGAGGTGGAGACTTGTAGATGTACGGAGGAGGCGGTGAATGAGAAGGAGGGGGTGGAGAGGTATAGTAATAAGGCTCATAAGCAACTGCAGTTGTCGCTACCAAGCAGAAAACAAGAGCGTTAAAAATGAGAGGCCATTGCCCCAGATTCCCCATAACTGGAGAACCAAAATGTTATGGAAGAGGAGAAGAAACTTCTTGAGTTAAATGGTTCTGTGAATGTGTTGGATGATGAAGAAGAGAAAACACCACCCATATTTATACTAATGCAGAATGGAGTGTTGACAATGAAAGCTTAGTTTATTCAGCAAAAACAGGCTGTGATTTTTGAGAATTGATCTCAAACCCAAGTCTAATATTGCAAAGCCTGAATTGGTTTCTCACTGAGATCACACTAAAAATTGATCTTTGGTAGGCCATGAATGAACCGAGACTAGTACTGGAGTAGGTAGCAATAGACAGTCCCTCCTGGCCCTCACTCCTCCTGTATTTGGTTTGTTCTCTTATCCTAATTTATTCACAAAAACGCGTTTGGAAGAATCTGATTTGAAATTTCTCTCTCCCTCTCTACTATGGAAGACAGAAAGATGACTTGGATGGTGAAGAATAATTATATCAGTACTTACATAAAAGTGGACCATTTTTCTGTCTACTTGCTGAGCCTGCCTTTTGTTTATGTTGGTGGTAAATCTAGAATATGTCACATCCATGCAGAGATATCAGTACTGAGTTTTTCCATCTTGCTAGCAATTTTAGTATACGCACAAAGTAACATATCATTCCTTACTCACACGTGATGCTACTGTAGTCATCGTTAAAATTCACATTGTACATGGTTATGTAGGACCGTCGGAGAGACACATAGTAAGTCTCCTACATAGATAATTTCCCGACCCGGCTTCCTGTATTGAACCCTAATCAACAACAGTGACACATATCCTTAAACATGCAATGCTTGTTAAGCACCTAAAAGATTTTTCATGAACAATATGTGGTCCTCTAAAGTTGTTGTATACTGTATACAGGTGCCATAGCCTTTAGCAGCCCCCCCCCCCCCAGATTTTCCAAAATTTGACAATTCTTCTCTTTATAATAAGAGAAGTTTCTTTCTAGGGTTTTGTGGTCTATAAATTCAAAACATCGGTTCAAAAATGTCGACAAAGATGTGTTTACTGGGTAGTTTCGAGAAGGCCGGTTCAACTTCTCTAGAAAGGCTTACTACTTTTAAACTCAATAGCTTCATAGGATAGGTTCTTTATTGGAAGTTATGACGACAGAGTCGTTTCCATGGTAATTTTGAGAAGGCCACTTCAACCAACTTCTTTTTTTTAACCTAGTTTTCTTAGGCGTAAAAGTTTCAACTGGCTGTTAAAGTTTCTAATAACGAACCTATACTACGAATCTCTGAAGCTTAAAAGTAGTATGCCAATCCACAGAAGTTATTGACTTGGTGAAACTATCGTATAATAAATCGCTTTCTCAGCTCAGTAACATGCCAAACAAAAGTTGAAAATAAAGATAATTGGACGTTTTCCACAATTTTAGAGATAGAGAGATGCCTACAGCTTACCTACTCCTTATCTGGAGAGAAACTTCAAGGGGTAATTAAATCATCCGAAATTCCAAATTACCCAGCTGCAAGAAGTTGGTGGGGTGTCAATAAACAATTTTTCTATATAAAAGCAATCACAGCTTCAAAGAGTCAAGAACAATAATGTACAGCTATACGAAAAAAGATTAATTTTTTCCTTGATCAAAAATCAAATTATGATCAATATATTATTCAAATCCCATGAGCAAACCCAATACATATGAAATTATTCGACAATTTCGAAAGAATCTGGACAATTATATGGCCTGTATCAATGTTTCTGACTTTTTTGGTTCATCAACGTGGTTATGATAGATCTACATGAACAATAATGTGTTTTAATTAATTATCGGAATCATTAATGTAATTTTAAGCTTCATGTGTGAAATGATTGTATTGGTCTTTGTTTCCGTACTAAATCACAGGATAAGACAAGAAAGTGTTAGAAGTATTCTATTAAGGAGGCCCTAAACACGGTTTGTTATTGTGATTGACAAGGTCGTTGTCGGAGGCCAGGATGTGATCTCTTTGATTAACTAGTATAATGGTACCAAAGTCCTTCTTTTCCCCCAAAATATGCTCACTAACTCATCATGTTCTTCAGCCAATTATTGCAATGTTATTTCGTGAAGTGTTGTCTCTTTGCTTAAAAATATAATTACCATTTTACAATTTCATGTTTTTCTAGCTCATGGTTTTGCATCTTTTACAGAGAAAGTATGAAAGGGAAGTTCGTCAACAAATGAAGGAGTGCAGCTTCAATTTGAGTTTGGGGGTTGAAAGTTAAAACAAGAAATTATACAACCGACATACTTCACACGACGCAGCTTAGGAAGACATAACGCTGAAGGTCAATGCTGAACTTTATAAATGTATGATCTTTTTACCCGTATATACATTGTACGGAACTTAGATATTCAAACCATACATGTTAATATCCTTAGTTATATATGTTTTCATATTAGGAGGTTTCCTGTTCCAAAATAAGGTATGATCAACTCATATATGTAGGAGTAATTACGTTAGTCGTAAGAGAACCTTTAGCTGAAGATCAATGCTCTTCTAGCTAGTTTTTTAAATACTTTCTACTTTTAATCGACCTCTCCTTTTTCCGTACCAACCAAAACGGAGAAGGGTGCGGAGTTAGTATTAAAAACCAGAACTGAAAAGTCAACCAACAAGATGAGATTAAGTGGGAATTGGGATTACTAGTTCATAAACTAAACCCCCACCAATGAATTACCACCCTTTGGTAGCTGAAAAGATAGAAAAAGATTAATTACCGTACGATCTCTAATAAACAGTATTTCTTTTTGAAAGGTTGCTCAAATGTACACAAACGACATCACAAAAGATAGTAGTAGGTGCGAAGTCGAAAAACTAGTTTCCTTGATCTACCAAAGATCCAAATGAAGCAAAACCCAACTCATTAATCAACGGTGTTCAAAATAGAAAAGTGTCCGTGACCACTTCTTTAGTTCAAGAAAAACCACCCAGCATGTGTTCAAAGAACTCACATATGATAACAGCGCAACATTTAAAGCTGTTCAGAATTAAACATTAGTTGACGGATTCAACAAGTCTTTGCTTGTATTTCACAAAAGAAATCTAAAAGATGTGTACATAGAGACGGTGCAGAGAGTACAAAGCATCTTAATCAAATTGAGAAATGGAGATGACTGCGAAAGCTGAGTCACACGGTCTATCTTTTAATCGTATATGCTGGCATCGTAATAAAAAATATAAATATTTCAAGTCAAAGTAAACCAGCAGTTTTTGACCCCCACGAAAAAAGTAAACTAGTAGTGCCAAAAAGAATCTTATCTTTCTTCGCTAAGAGTTATAATAAAGTAAAAAGATCAGGGTACAAGTGAAAATTACTGGACGTTCGAACTTAAATTATCACTTATCAGGATTGTGGAACGGGCTCATTACACGGTATACTATAGGCTTCTAGGGACGTTGGAGGACAAACTACATTTACCATAAACGACGAATACTAATTGGGGAACAAATTTACACATATTTTACGTAAGAAGTTCATAATTATATGGGTAAAATTGATCTAATAATTACATGAAATGGAGGTTCTCAGTTCCCTCTAATCATTCATATGGGAAAGTTTGATGTGGGAACTCGGAATATGACCACTTAGTGTTTTCAGTTTCTGATAACATAAGTCTGAATTCTGAAGTATTAGGTATCATAAAACCCACCCATGAAAGTCTCTGTTATGGCACCATATCGTCATGACTCATGGTGTCAAGGAGTCGGGCCGGGCCGGGCCAAATGGATAAGGTTTTAGCGGGTTGGTCGGGTTGAGCATTCTAAGGGGCGGGTTATGGGTTTTGAGGGGGCAAACCGGTTAGCTATGGGACCGGGCCGAGGTTCATCTCCTCCAAGCCCGGACCGGCCCGCGAGGTTGGGAGTGGGACTTAGGGGTCGGTGGGGCCGGATTGTGGGTTCTCAACCCCCATTGACACCCCTAGTCGTGAAACAGTTCTTGGAAGGGTGGAGATTAGTGGGTTGTATACAACAAAAGGTGCAAACATACTATCTCTGATATTATTGAGTGCACATGGGAAGATGAACCCCTATGTAACTAATAATAGGAACTCCACTTTTCGAAACCACAGCTATGTTCATGAATTATGATCTTCGTTTGCTACAAATTCTAATATGAAAGTAGATATGAAGTAAGGAAGTTGCCTGGAAAGTGAAATCAGTCTTGTGAAGGAAAACAAAAGACCAAAACTCAAAAATAGGAAAGAGGTGTTTTCTTTGCGCTTCACAGCAACGATTGTTAAAAAGTGTTTTGAAGCATTTCCAAACACTTTAGTGTAACAAATGGGACAAGGCAGAATGGAGTGAAAAACTGACCTTTCTTTGATGCATACAGGCTATTCTTTTCCCTTTGGAGGCACCCACACTTAATCTTCATATCCCCCAGTATATTTCTAATGTTGAGTCAAGACAAGAGATGCAGGAAACAAAAAGGAAAAGTAAGTTTTGTATTCAAGTGAAATAATAACTGGAACTATCATGAGACTATATTCACAGAAGTGGAACCAAAAGATCAATTCTAAAAGCTGAAAGAGTTCCTGCTAGCAACAACCAAATGTAGATAGAAAAAAAATATAATTTCCGGCAAACGAAAGGAAATCATAACTTACATAACAAGCCTTTCTGAAAAACATAATGGCTTGATTTAAGAGACAAAATTGATTTGCCTGGTAAGGGAAGAAGTTGTACTCGTTAACCATGAAGCTTGGTATTACCACGAAATTCTTTGTTCAAGTTTTAAGATAAACATAAATAAAGAGACCAAAAGTAGGATCAATGACACTGTTATCCTAGTAGGTCAGATGTTTTACTTTACCACAATTCCAATTGTCGAGCAAGAATCACCATGAGAAAATGCACTAGTCTTTCTTCATATGGGAACATCCTCAATCAACTTGACGAGGAAAAATAACTGTGATCCCAACTCTTTCAGCACAGCTTCCCTAGCCTTAATATGAAAAACTTTCCCTAATCTCATTTTTGTTATAAAGATTATTCACAGACGATTCTGTAGAATGATGGGGATGATTTGCACGAACTGAATTACTTACATGTGATTATTTTGTGCTTTTACACCTTCCCGTCGTTACCCAATTAGCAAGTGAGAATTATTGCATGATAAAACTACCTCATTCATATGAACAGCAAGGGGGCGCAAGCCCCTTTTTCCCTCATTTGACTTTCTCAATCTATCTCCATTCTTTAAATTGCCACAAAGTACTCTCTAGAATTATCACGGTTCTTTGTTAATATTTTCCCATGCACTTCATCTTGCTTTCAGACAATCATGCCTTCATCAACTTCGAATTCAAGTTGAGGTATTTTTCTAAGGAATCAATACTGCAAGTAAAACGACAAAAATAGGAAGTGTGAAGTAAATTATCTGCATATGCAGAGGCGTTTACTTTTGTACTTCAATTCCTTTTTAATTGTTCACATGAGATAGAGAATCCATACAACGATAAAGGTCGCAATGTGTCTCAGTATAATACCTAGTGACTTTCTTTGACATTGTGCCGCAGAATCATGAGTGTCCGTGTAAGAAGCCAACATTGTGGAACCACGAAAACATAGACCATCACTTTATCCTCTGTGGAATTCAAAACACCAAAGTCCATGGATCTTCAACAACCCGACACATGCCACATTGTAAATGGAAACCCCGGTTTTGCAAGTTCTGTTATCTTTGCCTCGGTTTTGCCTTGCAAATAGGGGAAGAAGTGTGGACTTATGGTTGATGCTGGTGGTTTAATCCACCAATATAGAACAAATACAATAGTTACACTTCCAGTATAAAGATATTGTCCCATGACATATGCCTTCGGGACTTGCCATAATATTAAAATTCTAAATCCCTGGCTATTTTAACTTTTATCATATTATTCGAGGATTCTCTTGTACTTTGCATTTAAAGTTAACATATTTAGGGGCAACTAACTATACCAATTCCCTAAACATACTCATATTTCGCTGACACTTAGCTACATGCAGTATTGGTTTTACCACTTATCGTCTATGTAGCTTGTAAAATTACGACACTTAGGTCAAAATGGACTAACACCGTTAACTTCCGTTAAATAAGTGAGTGACATATTAGTTTTTCAATACTTTAAAAGGGACAGTGTGGCCTTTTCTCATTTGTTTTTCTTTTTTCTTTTTTATTTTTCTCTCTTCCAATTTTATTTATCCTTTTGTTTTCTTTTTCCCTTCTTTTTCTTCTTCATATTACTTTAACGGAAGTTAACGGTGTTAGTCCTTTTTTATCTAAGTGTCGCAATTTTACAAACTGCAGAGACGATAAGTGGTAAAATCAATACCACATGTAACTAAGTGTCAGCGAAGCGAAACTGCGAGGAGGTTTTCTGTCAAAACTTCGAGGGGCTTTTCTTCGTTCTCAAACTTCAAAATCCAACGTCCACAACTCTACAACTCAATTGTGAGAAGAGCAAATAACATGGTGAAATAGACAGGAATAGACATCTCGTCAACACATTAAAACATGGTTTCAGCGAAGTAGATTGAGAGAAAACGGTTGGGGTACGAGAAACTTCCAGGGCACCTCTCTCTTGATTTCTTCCTAGAGAAGAAACCAAGCTGAATTTTCTACAGCATGCAGGATATAAGGTATTGGGTTAGACATCCGCTGTGAAGTTCAACTGCCTCACCCAACTCAAGCAACGTCTGCAGAAAAAACATCACGTAGTCAGGGCTGTCTTTAATTTAACTTTTGCATGGTTGATGCCGATATATACATTTCTATCGTTGTATGACCAAAAAAATCATTACGTAGTTAGTAACTTTAAAGGAAAAAGAAGTTGAATAAAAGCTGGTTTTGAATGTTGTTTATTAAGTAAGTGTAAGGGAATATCCTCAGCTATTCTCTACTCCTTCACCATTAACAAATCCGCACTGAGATTGGGAGAGTTTGCAAGTGGGTATGTGTCCGTGCACCCCTGCACATGCATGTATCGTGTCTGTGTGTATGAGAGAGAGAACTGAAGGGGTACAGACTCAATTCGAAGGAAGCATGAAGACACATGACCCAGTCATAAAAACTAAGTAGAACACAGGCCAGAAATCACAGTTCTGATAGTCCACAAAGCAATGGATGAACAAGAAACAATGATAAGCAAACTGGAAGAATAAATTTGTGAGCTTACAAGACAGTAGTAAACCACATGAGTCCCATTTGCAGGATCTGCATTCTCTTGCCAAATTTCCTGCATCCAGTCAAATCAAGAGAGATTAATCAATCAACTATCCTCGTTTCAACACTATACCATAATGATAAGTAGAACACAGGCGTTGGTTTCATGGTTTGTCTGTCAGTTCTTAATTAGGAAAGAGTTGTTATACTAAGAAGAGAGGTCCAACTTATGCACTCCTGAAACATTATAAGCTGCAGTCACAAACCTTGCAACATTTTATACCATGCAGATAAATTGCTTTGTGTTAAAGAACTTCAGGTCTCGACTAAATGCCTCTGAATTCCTCTCAGACTTTCTTTCTAGTACAAAATATGAGCTATTTTCTTTAACTGAAGCTTTTTCTCATCATTATCTATAATATATGTAAACTCAAGTATTGCATTCCAAGCTTCAATCACTAGTGCAAACTAAGAGTCTATGATTTGAGGGATTCATAAGCAAGCATTTTCCACACTGAACACACAAGACATTTTTTGGGGCAATTTGTTTGAGATAAACTACCTCTGACGTCGCGCACACCTGACTATCATAAATGACTATACACGGAAATCCTAAGAAAACCCAAGTAAACACAGAGCTGATACTGTGTGACATAAAGGGATTTAGAGGCATTTTAATCACGGTAGTGGTTGACATAGTAGACGCAAGCATGGTGCAGGGAACTTACCTAGCGCTATGTCTAACAAGAACCGGAAACAAAGCTCTAAATTATTTTTGCGATATTAAAAAAGAACAGTAAATAGCTAGAACCGTACATCATGCAACAGAGTGAGAAATAATCATGCCTTCACAAACTAGGAAAGTACTAGTGAAGTACTATGGATTCAACACAACCAAATTGCCGATCTTACTTGAGCCAGCCAAGCATTAGAAAAAGTGCAATCGTCCTGCTCGTAAGCAGGTTAATGTGTAAAACTTCCTGCTAAATTGCATGAAAAACTGGTTCTTAGAAAATTAAGTTCCATTTGTCAAGTTCAGTCAGTCTAGTTTCTAGTGTCAAGCATAAACCCAAAATAAATATATAATGATGGTGAACTCTTCTGGAGAATAGAAAAAAGAAACTGAAACTGTGAATTCGCATGTGAGCATGACTTAATGCTACTGTTATATCCGCCCCGAAAACTTACAGCTAAAGGTGAAGACTGAAGAGTGAGTATAATGTAACCTATTTTCACTCAGACCCTGATATATTCACCTGTAGCTTTGTCTTAAACGGAAAAGGAAGCAGCATCATAAATGAATCTACAATTGTGTTCTAAGAACATTTTATGTACGGAATGAAGCCTTGTAGATGATTTAGGTACAGCTTAAGTGTTATTAAGAGCAAAATCACAGTTAGAGATTGAGAGTAAAATTGTACCAGAATTGACACACAATGCAAAGCAGGTTCAGTTCACTCAGCACGCAAAGCAGGTGCAGTTCACTCAACAAGCAAAGCTACAAGTTACCAATAACTCTATAAGTTACATATGAGATTAATAGGGAGAAACACTTTTATATACTCAATGAAAGTCCATGTCAATCAGAAAAGATAGTAAATTTCGAAAATACTTCATTTCAATAGTTCAAGTGTATCAATTACATTCAAGCTTCTAGTTCATTGAAAGCAAATGAGACACCCAACTTACTTGGTATATGGATAGGGTTCATACGGGCGCTTGCATATGCATCACCCTGCTTATAAAAATATCAGCCATCTGATTGCCAGCCATTGTTGAAGAACGATCCAGATGCCCGAGTTTTCCACTCAAATGAGCCTTGGCAGTCAAAAACAGAACTAATCCCCTATGCCTTATAAACAACAAGACAGGCTTGCTTTACCTCACGGATTCTAGGCTTCAAGCTGACACTCAAAATGTACGCTTCCTCGCTTGCAGACCGAAGGTAGAAGCCGAATTCTCAACTCTTGTCTTCAGATTTTGAACACACGGACCAATATGACCCAAAGGGTTTTAAAGTTTCAAGCCGAGATTCGAGAAATCACCAAATACCCTCCCGCGTGCAAGTGACAAAACCAAGTTTTTGAGCCACTTTTGTAACTCCAGAGCCTAGAAGCCAAATAAGCAGAGATACAATAATTTCGCTTCAAAACAGGCCTATTTTTGGTGTTTAAACTCCCGAGGGAACTAGCCCATTGATTTCAACCATCTCCACTGCACAATGATCACATGAGCATGACTATCACTGCGGTAGGAGTTATTCCGCGGCTCAGAATAACCAGTTTTGAAGAATCTACCGTGCATTCAAGTATACATGTCTGCCTGCAAAAAAAAGGAGGAAAACACATTCCAGAATCGTGAAGTCAGTATAACCAAGGAGCTTCCCAACTTGCATACATGAGATTCTTAAGTAAATCCAAGTGAACATGAGGAATATGCGCCATAAAGGCTAACGAGGAATTGCAATCACGGTGTAGGGAACTTCTTCAACGCAACGTCTAACGAGGAACAGAAAACCATTCTACGATTCATTTTTGAGTTATTATAAAACATAACAAGCTAGAGCCACATATCATTATCATGCATAAATCATAATCATGGTGAACTGACAGAATGACAAATAATCATGTCTTAACAAACTAAAAAGAGTGGTCTTAGTTTGAAGTAGTATGGAATTCAGTATAATCAAATATAGCTGATCTCAGCCAGGTATTAGCAAAAGTACAAGCAACATAAACAAATTAGGGCTAATTTGGGCATGTTCCTCCTAACCCTAAACCAAAAACATCAAATATGGTGATTTCTAAGTTCCGGAAACTTTCACAGAGACATTTCGTCGAACAGGTTGTGTCCGAAGAGAAAGCAATTCATAATGCATATAGAGAGAACTATCTCTCGGAGAAACCAAAATACGGAGCGAAATTGAGAACAGTAGCTTCATTTCATGAATTCATCAATGAGCAATGACGAAAAACAAAAAGAGAGAGAGAGAGAGAGAGAGAGATCAGAGAGGCTACCATTCGTCGCCTTCGCACTCCGTTCAAGTCTCTTTCTGGCATTCGTCGTCGTCGTCGTCCTGCATATATTTCTCACTACGAGTCTCTGGAGAGAAAGATTTGTGAGGGCTTCACATCTCTGTCGAGAGTCTATTGACTCGCATGGAGGTGGTGCTCTGTACGCAGCAGGAGGTAAAAACTTGTGTCTTAAACGGGTTGGTGGATTTAGTACCCAATACTCCAATAGTTTGAATTTCATGTGAAATCATGCCAAAGTTTCAATTGCAACATCCGTTTTAAAAAAACAAAAACTACGTTCCTCGTAACTATATGTTCACTTCGTTGTAGTAATACCCCTTTAACTTTTATATATATATATTGGACGAAAATATATAAAAAGAGGAAGGCAAATTTTCAACTGTGACTCGGTACTCGCAATTCAAAATCAAGCATCTACAGTATTCGTAATTCCAATTCGTTGCACCCGTAATACCCCTTCATGACGGACGTTAACTTTTAGGACATAAGTAATCTCGTGCGTGGCACGTGACTTCTTTTAGAGGGCATTATTGTATTTGTGTCTCATCCCCTACTGAAAACCAAATCTTCGACTATTTAAATTTAGTTGAAGAACATTACTACCCCATTTCGAATTTGGGAGAGTAGGTTCTTGTTTGTTGGCGGATGTGTAACCAAATCAGCCATGGATCGAATATGCAACTGTGGAAGACTTTGCAGGCGCACTACATCATGGTCCACTGTGAACCCAGGTAGGAGTTTTTTTTTATTGTGCTAGATATGGGGTAAGAAATGTGTTGCTTTTTCATGATTTAGTTGCTCAACATGTAAATCCTAGTGTTGGACTTGACTTGGCAACTAATTTTGAGAACAATTTTTCACTCATACCTTCATGGTCATATGGTGCAGTAGATCAAAGATTCGAACTCAAGACAATCTGGACTAGCGTTGAGGAGGCCAACGGACAGCCCTTGAGTTGCCTTGTCCCAAGGTTTGAACTCTAAGACATCTACACAAACACCCAAAGATTTTAAACCCGATTAACTCAACTCCTCCATGGTCATATCCTATGGTTCAGTAGATCAAAGATTACTGAACATAGGACAAGGGTACGATTGGAAAATGCTTGATTCATTACTCTCTCAGGTGGTATGTGCTCAACCACTCCAAGACTAGTTAATTCTGGTACCTCCAGGGTTAGGATCAGTGTGGATTTTGCAGCCAAGTCCACGGTTCAGTGTGTAGTGATGCTAGAGTCAAATCTATCGGCCAAGGTTCAGTGTCAATGGGTAGCAATGCTAGACACAAATCTATCATAATGGCGTTGGGGATTTAGAGCCTGTCCGGATTTAGCTACAGCTTCTTCTGACTACGGTCAATTGCTAGCTACGCTCCATGACATAAAGGTGGGCAAATACTTCTCTTCTGCAGTGAACAACACTCCTTTTTGTTCAATTATTCACACAGGATCAATTAGTTGCTTCTGGAAATGAATTTCTCCCTGTACATACAGAAGCTCACAGAAACAATTTACTACTACAAATTCTCTGTTCCCCAAAAAAATGATCGTGGCTACAAAAATAAATCCAGCAAACAGAGAGCATTCCGCCAATAAGCCACAATTTTCTGGCTTGACATGACTCAACTGAATGACTCAAAATAAAAATTCTCAACTCATGACTCATACCAGAAACACATGATGCGAATAACATTATCACATGCAAGAGAAGGCATGACTTGAAAATAAGGATTATAAAATCATTGACCAACATACAAAACAAATACTACTACAGAAGTGCACAAGAACTTGCAAAAAAATCCCTCTTGCAAGATTACTCATAACGCGAATACAAAATGGTATAACTCTCGAGTTACCAATGTTCTCTGGTAACCAAATCTCATGTCAAGAAATGTTTGGGACATCAGCAAGTCCCCCACTAATTTTGATTATTCAAATGCGGTAAAACTGATAAAAAGACTTGGAAAAAAATAAACTGCAAAAAAAGATTTTCATCACCATCTACGAGACTAAAAAGGGCAAGTGCAGTTTCCATGACTTAGGCACCTCCTGAACCGTACTTCTTTCCGAAAACAAGCACCTGAAGCTTGTCGTAACCGGAGAGCACACCAGCACCAGCGACAGCACGGAGGATGTTAGCACCAGCACCCTTGAACAGTGACTTGGGACCCTCGTTCTTCAGGATCTGTTTGAAGGCATCGAGAGAGCTCTTGTACTTGACGGCTTCACCAGACGTCATCATCATTCTTCTGCGGACTGTGTCAATTGGGTACGATGCAAGACCAGCACCGTTGGTGATCACCCACCCAAGTGCAAAGCTAGCAAAGAAACTATCCTGATATTCATCAACAACAAAAAAACATGAAAACACTGTCAGCAGATGTCAATTTACATCTAAGATTTCCATTCTATCAAGTACAACATCAAACAAGGTGACACATGAAGACACAAATATTGCACATTTGAGAAAGCGTGTTTTGATATGTGAAATGGGTTGCAACCTTCTATACACTCCTAGTCCTAGATAATACTACAAAAATAAGTCCCTACCAAGTTTTCACTTTGCTTCTCTCAAAAACATACCTCCTGATTCTCACTTAAAAGGGGGGAAAGCAACAATAAAACATATGACAATTTAGCCAAGATATTTAGTCAAAAGGATGCTGTTAATATCCATGAAAGGTGGAGTGAGTACACTACTTTTACTGAAAGCAAAATCAAACATGCAATTAGAACTATCAACAGTCCATCAGAAGTAATAGAGAAGAGCCTAACTAGGCAAGGATACTGCAAATTAATGCGGCGACCAGAGACACTATACTTAGGTAATAAGTAGTACTAGTTGTAGTAATAGCAGTACGACACTGCCACGAAGATGGCAAAACAAAACAAAAGGCTTCAAGTGCAAAACCAAAAAAGCATTATCATCATAACAACATAATAAAAAAAAAAGATGGCCACAGGATATTAAACTAACCTGCAATTTTTCCGGGAGCAAAGGCTTTGTTGAGTCGTAGAGCCCAAAGTACAAACCACGGTATACAATGATACCGACACATGAGATGTTGAATCCACGGTAAAGCCCAGCAATACCATCGGTTTTCAATGTCTTCTTGTAGACATCAACCAACCCATTGAACTGCCTCTCTCCTCCCTTCTTTGCAGACTTGGAATCATTAGCAAGACGAGTTCTTGCATAATCTAGGGAGTACACGAAAAATAGGGAAGATGCACCAGCAGCACCACCAGATCCCAAGTTACCAGCAAACCACTTCCAGTAGCCATCGCGGTCCTTCTTGAAGTTGAAAAGCCTCTTGAAGTAATCCTTAAATGCGAAGTTCAGGGCCTGCAGAATATGTTTTAAATGTGACAAGTGAGAACACAGCTCTAATGCAATAATCAGGAAACAATTCATAGGACTTGTAGTAATATGAAACTAGACATCCCCTACCTTTTTATGCAAAAGAACAAATTCCTTAAGTTATTAAATTTACTATAGGCATTCCATCAAAATTAATGAATAATGTTGTTCTTCTGTTAATAGCCTAATGGTCTTGAGTCAAGCAACATGCATAAAATATATAGTAATTAGAAGGGTATAAAAAGTACATAGATTCTCCTCAGAATTCTTCCATGCGTAAACAACATTAAGTAAATCGGAAATAAGTTTAGATGTCGTATGAACAATTGGTATAGGGTAGTGCCGTTTTAAGAGGAAAAGATGGAAAGAAATATAATATTTGCTGAAACACAAGGTGGGTTTAGTTTTTACAGTGACGGTTCACAGGATGTACATACAATGAAAATCGTAATTAAAGATAAATAAAGATACAAACACCAAAGATACAAACACCATTATGGGGCCAACACTGAACAGGTAGCAAAAAAAGGTCAACTACTACGAAAGTATTCAACTCCAGGTATACCACCACAAATGGTAAACGGAGAAAGACTCCAAAAAGAGTTAATAGAGTAAGAAGTCACACTGTAACAGACTCTTACTAGAGTTGTGAATTGCAAACCCAACTTAATTAAATGAAGGTTGAATCATCTTAATTTACATAAAGATCATTGCATAATTGCTTATAAATATCGATTTGAAGCGTATTCCAAAGGTTCATAAATTTTCTTAGGCTACAAGTCAATTCTGTTTCAAGCACTGCTGCAAATAATAATTTTCTTAATTACTAGTTAATACTTTCATTAGGCCCCAACTCACTGTACAAATACTGTCCTATCAACATAACCATTGCAAGCAACATGTGTTCAGTGTCATCTACGTTTAAGAAACGACTAAGTTAGAAAAGAGTTTAAAAACTCGACCTGAGTAGGGAAGTATCTGATGACATTAGCAGTGTTTCCTCTCCAGAGGGATCCAAATCCTTCATCCTTGACGGTCCTGCTGAAACATTCGCCAATTCCAGTGTAACGTTTATCAAGACGTCCACTCTTGAGCATCTCATCTTGGTTCTGGATCAAAAGCTTCACACGCTCAATTGGAGCAGCCGCAGTTTTCGAAACGGCAGCTGAAACTCCACCCATAAGAAAGTCAACGGCAAAGGCTCCAAGACCCTTTTCTTGAGGAGCACCAACAAAGATGGGGGAAGCATGGGCAGAAACCATGGATAGATCCTGGGTAGCTCTGCAGGATTGGGTCATGGGATACTGCAAAGCAGCAGTTGAGTAACTCCCATATGGAAACCTTCTCTGCTGAAGAGCAGGCTTCTGGTAGCCCATCTGAGCATTAGAACTGAGATGGAACTGTCCAGCAACCTTCTGAAGGACAGTAGGGTGCTGTTGCTTATCAGCCATGACGCTATGCAAAACTAATTACCTACAAATTCAACAAAGCATATGGTAAGAAGTTTATCATTCGCGAAATTTAAACAAGATTTGCATCTACAAAACAATAACATAAAGCACAGGCTGACAGAACCCTAATCGAACACACAGAAGATTCAAAAATGGTGCTCACTATGTGATTCAAGAAGTTATTTAGCCAATTAAAACTCGGTGATCTAATCTGAAACAGTATTTTATACAACACATAAATCATTTTGAATCATTTCGTGGAATCCAACAAATCCGAGGCATAAATGAGACTTGGATTGAGCGCTGCCAGATATAACCCTAACCAAACACTAAGTACATTCAATAAATGGTGTTTACTCTGTGATTCAATAAGTTATTTCGCCAATTTCAACTATGTGATCTAATCAGAAACAGTATTGTATACAACAAATAAATCATTTCAATCATTTCATGGATTCCAACAAATTAGGAGCATAAATCAGACTAACATAACCAGAATTTGAACAAACTCATCTATTACAGAAAAATGCATCAACCTATAGATCTATTAAACTGTCGAGACTTCGTCAACAGCTACATCCGATTTCAGAAATGTCAATAGAACCAGTAATATTCGCTAGCACAAACAAATCAATTCAACAGATCGAACTAGAAACACGGAAATCACGAAGAATCAAACATATTTCAGTAGCTATTTTAGATCTATAAACGAACCTATGCTCAGATCTATCAGCATACAAAAGAAAATCATCAAATCGATGGAACAGAACCTGCTTAAGTCAAAGATGATAGAAATATTCCAGATCTGAACGAAATATCACAATCGCACAAACAGAAACCAATCCTAACAACAAATCAACACACTCGCATAACGAAATCGTAGATTTGATGAACAAACAGAGTCAAACTATGAATCACACAAACACATATATGAACGAAAACAGCTCGAATGCGATCTAAACGCTACGATTTATTTACGGTAAACGAACGATTGAGAGAGAGAGAGAGAGAGAGGAGTACCTTCGTTCTGGCCGCCTCTGAGACCGGAGAGAGCAAGGAGGAGAGCAGAACGAGGAGATAAGAAATGCGCAAGAGAGGGTTTGGGAATGCGCAAGGTGTAGAGGCATATAAAGCACTGCTGGGCTGTGCTAGCTGTGGGCCACACTATGCGTACACAATCATGGACTGTTGGTTACTTTTTTTCTCTACCCCGTCAAAGTGTGTTAATTGCGAAACTGTAGCTGAAAGCAAAATTCATTTTCACTCAACTCCCTACTTTTCGGGGGCATGTATGTCAATAATTTGCAAGTGGTCGGTGCGATGAGCCATGACTCGCGTCATGGATGGATAGAGTCTTGAACTGCTTGAACCGAATCGGTTAGCCCGTGTCTAGGCTGAAGTAAGAATTTAGGCCATTTATGTTCAAAAGATAAGTTACAACAGCAAGTGTAAAAGTTGAATCAAATATACACAAGGTCCAAAATTTTGATGGAAATTAGAGGAAACTGACGATTATTAATATATATATATCACACAAAAGGGAAAGAAAAAAATTGTATCCATACAACTAACTGTTCATGCTACTTAACTAAAGTTATGTTGAAAACTAGAAAATAACAAAATAATGCTGGTGAGTTTAATATAGGTCCGTTGTTGGAGTAACAACTCAAAAACGGTTACTGTAAAAATGGAGAAACAAATGTAATCCAATGAACGGTTTGCTGTTAGAGATGCTTTAAGTGCAAATGACGCTGAATTTCAAGGTGAAACGAACTACATATGAAATACACATACAGTGTTTCGAGACGATATAAAAATTGGTAAATTTGTATCAACTGAGGTGTAGTTTAGTTGGTCAAGTTTGCATATTGTAGATAATCCAAACATGATCATAAGTTCGCTGCCACGTGGAGCAATCAGCAATTCACATATGACTATTCAACAGACGCCCGTTAGGGATGGCAACGGATCGGATATGGATCAGATTCACCTATACCCATATCCGAATCCGATTAAAATATGTGGATCCATATTCGATCCATATCCGCACGGATCTTAAGCGGATTCGGTTCGAATCCGGATCGGATTTAATTTGTTATATCCATATTCGATCCGACAATCCAATTCTCCACAAACGGATCTGATTCGGATCCGGATTCGGATCTTGGGCTTTTTTTACCTCTAAAAAAATGCACAGCAAATTCAAAATTATGTAAAGAAAAACCACCACACAAAATAAAAATCTGCCTAAAAAGTAATATTATACTCAAAATATTTTACCAATAAATCTATCAATAAATATATGGAAGTCATTCAATGGTTTAAAGAAACAATAATGGCTTAAATTGTCTACAAATTCAATCGAACCGTCGAATCGAACAAGAGTTGGGTCGCCGGATTCTTTGCGGCGTCGGTGGGCGTCGATGGTGGTTCGTCGATGGTGGGCGATGGTGGTTCGTGACTCGTGAGAGAGAAGAGGGAAGGACTGAGAGACATAGAGAGGAGAACTGGAGAAGCCGCAAGCGGCGTGGGTGGGATTTTGACGATTGACGAGAGACAAATTGTCAACAGTTAGGGATTTTTTTCCTAATGTGTAGTGAATATATATTTTTTAGGTAAATGTGTTATATCATTGTATGTTTTCTTTTTTTCTTTTTCTTTTGAGAATCATTATATGTATTTTCTAATGTGTAGTAAAGTTTTTTTTTTATTTACCTGAAAATATAATGTGTAAGTAAAGTGTGTAATATATATATATATAATTTTTGTATAACTATAAGGGTATTTTTGTAAATTATGTGTGTTCGGATCCTTTCGGGTCAAATATACATCGAATATCCTAATATATTCGGATCGAATCCGGATACGGATCGAATTTTTATTTTTGATATCCATATCCGATCCATTTTAAAATGGATCGGATTCGGGCTTGATCCATTCGGATCGAATCACTCGGATTTCGAATCGGATCGAACTGAATTGCCATCCCTAGGCCCGTACCCATTAGTCAGCACATGGGGACCTCGAGACAGGGTCCCTAACATCTTAGGAACTCACACAGGAAACAGGAGACTTAGTGGTTTGGTATAACACCCCCAAACATTTTCAAGGATGTCACTATGCACTTGGGAATTCCTCCCGCAATGAAAGGTTTAACAGACGGCAAGTATCCAACTACTATTAATCCATACTTAAATAAAATACTAAAAATATAAAGTCATTCTAAATCCAATGCCACAAACTGATATGAAACATTACCAGCTAAAGTGAACGTCTAATAGTTTGTGTAATTATTACTAAGCCAAAATAAAACTTAACGCTCCGCCATTAGATAATGCCTCCGGTATGAAAACAAACATACCGGATCATACCGGCAATCAACAAACCTCTTCTACACTTAAAGTCTTTTAATGCTTGTCTAAAGGTCTTGAGTTCCAACTTTGGGAAACTTGGGCAGTCTAAGGATTTTCTCAATTGCGACTATATTAGTCTCGTTTTTTCTTAAGTTAGTTTACCCCTTAACATCTCATATGAATCATAACCCGCATATAATCCCCCTATCAGTCGACATAACTCTATTATCAGAATCAAGAATCTCTTCTAGTCTATCAAACGCTCTCCGGACACCCTCCTCCAGTAAGAAGGAAGATGGGTAGATTCTTATCAGATGTCAAATGGAGTCGAAAATAACATTATCAACTTTGGCGCTCACCACACAAGGTATGAAGAGCAACGTGTTGTCGTCGAAGATCCATGGAACCCCCCCCCCCCCCCCCCCCACCCCACCCCCACCCCCGCCTGCGCCAGAGCAGGATCCATAACTTCTTTGTTGGGGAACGTAAACAAAAAATTATTGAGGCAAGTTTTGCTAATTATACTTTCTCTCCATCTAACTAGATCTTCTTGAACAAAAGCTTCACCGCCCATGTATTGATATTGCCTGTAAGAAGAAATGATCTAGTAGGGTAGAACCAAACTGCTTCGAGGCGTTGAGGCAGTACTCATCTTCGTAGTCTGCGATCTCCTTTTCCTTCAAGGACGACAACGACTTCTCGGGATTGCCAGATCAGCAGCATTCATAGTCACTTAGGGTTTCCTTCTCTCTAGGGAGCAGAGCTCTCATAGACTTTTGGGAACTGCTAATTGGTTTTAAAACTTGTTATTGGTTTGTTTAAGAAGTCCGGATGGTTTCTCTTCCCAATTTTGTTTGACGACTTAGAATCTATTTTAGAAGTCTAGATAGCAATCTCAATTATTCCTTCATCCATCTTCTCTTTAAAAAAAATAGGTGATGATTCTTACAAAGCAAAAGATGATCCTTACAAAGCCAATAACTAATTTTACAAGTAAGTTACATGTAAAATTAGTTATTGGCTTTGTAAGGATTATTTTTTGTTTTGTAAGATTCATTCCACCTCACCATAAGTACGATGATTTAGCGCGTACTGCGATACTTATATCATAGCGGAATCAGGTCACCTCTTAATCCCATAATTGAGTTCATAATTATGCATAGAGCAGGTATCATTCGCATCTACTCCACATGTGTTTGAAAATCAAGTCCTATTGGACTTGGGAACAATAGGGAACAACAACTTGTACATGTTTAATACGCCCATCCCATTTATCCCCACAAAATAGTTTGATATCAAGCGGTCGAACTGACTACATTATTGTACTTATTAGCCAAAACAAAGTACTTGGTCTGTTTCTTCTCTTTCTTCCAGTTTTGACTTTTTCATCCGTATGCATGTTACTTTGACCCGGTGATTTGGATAGCAAAACGATTCAATTTTTCGGTAATTTTTCATGGTGTCGTAGAGTAAAATTTACTGTACAACATCATGAAAATTTATCAAAAAAATGCATCGCATTGCTAATCAAATCATCGGGTCAAAGCGGCATGATGAATAGTGGTAAAACTCAAAAGTGGAAGAAAGAGAAGAAACAGAGGAAGTAAATGAAATGGGCGAATTAAAGTCAACAGGCACATAACATTTCAATCCATTGAAACATGATAGTAGCCATTAGCCACTTAACAGGGATTGTCGCTTTCTCAGGGGTACAACTAGTACTAATTAAGTACAGATGTGAAGCAAAGATTATTTAATGGCCTAAAGATGTTTTCCACCGGCTGTTGGAGTTGCTCTAATGGCAGGCAGCTGATTCAACTCATTTCGCAGAAGCTATCAAAAGCCGAAGGTGGTGTGAGGCCTCCAAAAGACAGATAGCTCCTAGGGATCACTTGGACGTGATGAAAGTGTTTTTCATTTCGAGTTCCTGGAGAGCCAAAATTTTCGCAAGATATGAATTATGATAACTGGATCTGACTGAAGTAAATCCAGAAGATTATGATAACTGGATCTGACTGAAGTAAATCCAGAAGAGTATGCGTCCAAACGAAAAAAAGCAAAGTTAAATGGTTTCATCATATGAATTGCACACGCCACAACTCTTTCAGGGGTGAAGAATGGCTTTGACAGGCAGCGATGAATTTACACATTTCCAGTTTTCCACAGATAACAATTAACTTGATGAATTTACACATTTCCACAGATAACAATTAACTTTTCATTGTACTTTGAGGCTAAATGAATTGTTCAGAATGCACTGAGAACATGCTGCCAGATTATAGACTGAGACTGAGAAGGAGCAAAATGAGTTAACATTCCAGAGGTAAGCTCTTTGATTTGATAGTTTGATCCAAATTTAGGTTTCCACCAGCCGTTGAAGCTTCGCTGATTAAAATACGCAATATTAACTGCAGAGGGTGGCAAAAGCCTAAGATTGAATGCTTCTGAGTACCACGCACAGCATGATTCTTGAAAACAGGAACAAGACAAAGTTACCAAGAAACAGGGACAATGCAAAGTTACCAAGCATGTACAAATAGCAAGCAATAGACTCAGTAATGTGATTCGTTCATACGAATTCCTACTACATATGAAAAATATGGCAATCGTCTAGCATCAAAATCCTTGGCAACAAGGATGTACCACTACTAATGGCAACAATTCTTAGGAGAGATATCAAAGTACTAATAATTGGGAGATCAGGAGTCACCCCCACTAAATATAGTTATTCAGTTGTGCACAAAAAAACCTGCTTCCGAGAAATGGACTGCAAAAACTTCTTTTTTCATCACTATCTGAGACTAGGGAATGCTGAGTAAGGTCTCTTTCTTTTGACTTAGGCACCTCCGGAACCGTACTTCTTTCCGAGCACCAACACCTGAAGCTTGTCGTAACCGGCAAGAACACCAGCACCAGCAACAGCACGGAGGATGTTTGCACCAGCACCCTTGAACAGTGACTTGGGACCCTCGTTCTTCAGGATCTGGGTGAAGGCATCGAGAGAGCCCTTGTACTTGACTGCTTCACCAGATGTCATCATCATTCTTCTGCGGACTGTGTCAATTGGGTACGATGCAAGACCAGCACCGTTGGTGATCACCCACCCAAGAGCAAAGCTAGCAAAGAAACTATCCTGAATTTCATCAACAAACATGAAAACACTGTCAGCAAATCCTGAAAACACTATTGGGATAGTACTGATGTCATTCAACATTTTAACAAGTTCTTTTTTATTAAGTACAGTACAACATCAAACAAGATGACACATGAAGATTCATACTAACAATAACACAAATATTGCACATTTGTCATAAGCGTTTTTGGATTCATGAAATGGGTTGCAACCTTCGCCACCAATGGCACATCTAGCAGATACTAAGGAGGGAGGACACTTATAGTGGGAAGTGGGGGCAGATGGAGTAAGTAAGATGTCCCTGCCTCCTCCTGAGCAATGCTCAAAATAAACGTAACAAAAACATACCAAATCATTTACACAGCCTACCACTATGCAAAAAAAAAAAAAAAAAAAAAATCAAGATATTGGTCAGTGTGGCAAGTTGGGACATTTTTGGGACATAGCATTTCCGTACACAGAATAAGTGTCTTGCTACAAAAAAATCCCTACCAAATTTTCACTTTGCTTCTCTCAAACACCTTCGTCATGCTTCGCTTAAGAGAGAGGGGGGGGGGGGGGGGGGGGGGGGGGGGCAACAATAAAGCAAATGGCATTTTAGCAATCTATGAAGTCAAAAGCATATTGTTAACCTTCATGAAAAGTCCACATTAACACTTATTTTTTGGACGGAGTGAGTACACTACTTCAACAGACGTCAAAAATCAAACATGCAATTAGAACTACCTAACTAGCCAAGGATATTGAAAATTAATGAGGCAAACAGAGTCACCGTACTTAGGCAAGCACCAATAAGCATAAGGCAAGGATAGAGTGAATCATGATGATGGAGTGACATTACTTCTACTCCGCGCCCCACTTTTAAGTGTCTACTTTATTAAAATGTAAACCCAAAACAAGTGTCTAGCTAATAGATGTTACTAGGACAGAGTGAGTGAGCAAAATCAAACATGGACATCAAAATTTCTAAAGTCCATCAGAAGTAACATAAAACAGAAGAATTAGGCAAGCATAGTGCAATTTAATGTAACAACCACAATCACAATACTGACAGCAAGATGACGGAAACAAAACAAGAGAAATAAAATGCAAAACATAACAAGCATGTTCATCATTAGACTAACCTGCATTTTTCCAGGGAGCATAGGTTTCACAGAGTCGTAGAGCCCAAAGTACAAACCACGGTATACAATGATACCGACGCATGAGATGTTAAATCCACGGTAAAGCCCAGCAATACCATCAGTTTTCAATGTCTTCTTGTAGACATCAATCAATCCGTTGAACTGCCTCTCTCCTCCCTTCTTTGCAGACTTGGAATCATTAGCAAGACGAGTTCTTGCATAATCTAGCGAGTACACGAAAAATAGGGAAGATGCACCAGCAGCACCACCAGATCCCAAGTTACCAGCGAACCACTTCCAGTAGCCATCACGGTCCTTCTTGAAGTTGAAGAGCCTCTTGAAGTAATCCTTAAATGCAAAGTTCAGGGCCTGCAGAATATGTTTTAAATATGAGAACACGACTTTAATGCATTAATCAAGTAGCAATTCATAAAAGAATTAGTAGTAATATGAAACTAGCTAATCCCCTACCTTTTAATGCAAAAGAAAAGGACTAGCAGTAAAGAGTATGGCATTATTGCTTATAAGACTTTCGAAGTGTATTCTATTGGTTCATAAATCATAATATGCTACATCTCACTTCTGTTTCACACATTGCTGCAAACAATAGTTTTCTTCATTACTAGTTACTATGTGGATTAGATGCACCCCCAATTCATTGTACATTTACTTCATTCTCCCATAACATAAGCATTGCACCCAACATGAGACTAGTTCATTTAGGTATTACTAAGTTAGAAAAGAGTTTAAAGACTTGACCTGAGTAGGGAAGTAACGGATGACATTAGCAGTGTTTCCTCTCCAGAGGGATCCAATTCCTTCATCCTTGATAGTCCTCCTGAAACATTCGCCAATTCCGTCATAACGTTTATCAAGCCGTCCACTCTTGAGCATCTCATCTTGGTTCTGGATCAAAAGCTTCACACGCTCAATTGGAGCAGCAGCGGTTTTCGACACGGCAGCTGACACTCCACCCATAAGAAAGTCAACGGCAAAGGATGCAAGACCCTTTTCTTGAGGAGCACCGACGAAGATGGGGGAAGCATGGGCAGCAACCATGGATAGATCCTGGGTAGCTCTGCAGGTTTGGGTCATGGGATACTGCAAAGCAGCAGTAGAGTAACTCCCATATGGAAACCTCCTCTGCTGAAGAGCAGGCTTCTGGTAGCCCATTTGAGCATTAGAGCTCAGATGGAGCTGGCCAGTTACCTTCTGAAGGACGGTAGGGTGTTGTTGCTTATCAGCCATTGCAATCAACAAGGTTTACCTACATATTAAGCAAAAAAACATGGTAATCTAAACCCATAGTACAACTTCTACAACAACAAAATGACAGCACATGACAAGGCATGTCACAAATCATACAGAGTGGTAATCAACATTTCAAATTGTGAAATGGCTTATGTATGTTATTTGAAGTCATTTAGCAGTGTTTTATTACTTGAAATGCGGCCATTAATTCAATGCTCAAGGACATCGTGCTCCTGAACCCTAGCCTCAGAAATTCATGGAGGTAATTCAAATCAATTGCATCATAATTCATGTGTGGACATAATTCAGCAAATCAAAATGTCTTATCACTGTGAGATTTTATGAAATTATCTTCAATGTAATGTTTAAGTTGAAATTAACATAATCACTAAGAAAACAGTTCATATGAAAACTTCTACAACAACAAAATGACAACACATGGCAAGGCCTATCACAAAACATTGTAATCAACATTTCAAATTGTGAATGGCTTATGTTTGTCACTTTAGAATCGTTTAGCAAAGCTTTAATACTCGAACAGGTGAGCTGCAGCCATAATTCAAACCCTAAGGATATCATGCTTCTAACCCTAGCCAGCAACGTGCTTCAGAATTTGGTGCGGAGAATTCGAATCAATTGCATCAAAATTCATGTATGGACATAATTCAGCAATCAAAATGGCTTATCACTGTAAGATTATAGGAAATTAACTGCACTGTATTGTTTAAGTTGGATTTAACAGAATCATTTATAAAACAGTTCATAAAATCAAAAACATACGGAAGAGCATAAAATCTCAGATCTGCCTTGCAAACGATTCACCACTACTCGATTACATATCTGAGACAAAAACAATGACCTAGAACGAAGATTCACAGAAACAAATGAGAGAACCAGTAATAGCCTCGAAATGTAGACTGATCTCGCAGATCTGAACCGCATAAACACGTTGAATTCCAAATAACAAGCAGATCAATCATACATGTTCATTTCAGATCCACATTCATACACAGAAATCAAGCGGAAATTCGAGAAAATCAGTGAAATCTCACCCCTAAAACCAGAAATACGATACTCTTACACTACAAAAAATCACACAAACGAAAGGAAGACCTAATCGAGCACATGAATCACAAAACCACAAGAACATCGCAATCAACCATCACGTAACAGCAATCAGATCGTTAGCGTTTAGATTTTTCCGATCAGTTCACCGGACGGCAAAACGGAGAGAGAGAGAGTGTACCTGCGTTCTCCGGAGAAGCCGCAAATGGAGGAATGGAGAACGAAGGAGCCGATTTGAAGCGAGAGAGGGCGTGAATAGTGGGAAGGAGAGGCGTATAAAAACCTACACGATGGTAAATGGTGAAGTGCTACCATGCGTCGCGGCATAGGAAAAACTTTTGATTGTCAGGTGCGGGTTAGGATCGACGGCTAGGATCTTCTGGGCTGGGGAATTCCTAGGGTTTGGGAATAGGGCTTCCGCTGCTTCTAGAAGAAATAGATACGGAAGTGAGATATTTTTCTCCTGCGTGCTCCTCCGTTGAAATTGGAATCAGTCTCGTAGTGGACTGAATCAACTTTTCTTCTGGTCCAGGGTATTTTAGGAGGTTATGGCCCAATCTAATATTTCCACCCTTGCGTGGATGAAGGATTAGGCTGCATGGCCCAAAACTTTAAAATAGTATGGCAACACTTTTTTTTTAGGGGAAAACTCTTTTTATTGTTGAGGTTGTGTTTTTTTTTTTTTTTTTGAGGAAAATAATTTCATTAAGACTGGGAAGTCGAGCCCAATAAATCATTCAGAAATAAATCGTGTGCCCAATATGGGGTTATAGAATAAAACGACATATCGTCTTCATAAACACCTTTCTTCGCAAAGAGATGAGCTAGTTGGTTTCCTTCTCTTGGAACATAAATGATCGCCACACTTCCGAAGCTTCCAATTCTCTGCTTGAATCCGTCCAAAGCTGCCTTGAGGTCGGAAAGTGCATTTGCCGCGGTGATTTTGTTAACCACCCCTTCACGAATCAGTTTCACGGCGTTGAAGCAATCCGATTCAATAGTGATGTCTACCAGATTGAGGTCCGCTGCAAATTTCAAACCTTCTTCGATTGCAATTACTTCAGCTACCAAAGGGGATCTCAACCTCGGAAAACGGCGGAAACACCCCGCCTTGAAGCTTCCTTCTGTTCCTCGGGCGCAGATACCAATACCGGTTGCAACACCGTCTTCAATCCAGGCGGCATCGACATTAAGCTTGGTGTTTCCTACCTCTGGAGGTGACCAGTTCTTCATGGACTCTGCTGTAGTCGCATACCCATCACTCAGCTTGCCGCAAAGGGAAGCTTCCCTGAACCAATTTAAGTAATCGCACCCAAACCGAGCAACTTCAACTGGGGATTTGCTAGTGCCATTGAAGACTCTGTTGTTTCTATTCCTCCATATTGCCCAAATAACTGCTGCAAAAACTTCGCAATTAACCACTGGTTTGGAACTGAAAAATTCAAAAATCCAGTCCCTAATGTTGCCCGCAGTCGGAATAGGAAAATTATCTCCCATCGCCGACCTCCACACCCTCCTAGCGTAATCACAAAACATGAAACAGTGGCTATCATCTTCCAAATGTTCTTCGCAAGACTGGCAGAGTGGTAACACAGCCACCCCCCTTCGGATCAGACTAGAGGCAACCGGTAGAGATTCGTTCCACAACCTCCAAACTGGAAAAATGAGTTTTTTTGGGCAATTTTAGCTTCCAAAGCTTCTGTAACCAACCTCTATTGACGTTCCCAACTGAAGATGAAGGATTACCAGTAACAAGATTAAGTTGGTATCTATAACCCGAAGCCACCGTATAGTTACCATCATCGGTGTCCATCAAAGAAAATTCATCACATGAGTCAATGTCTATTGGGATGGTTGAGATTATGTCTCTATCAACTGGCAAGAAAAGCTCATTTAACAAAGCTTCATCCCAAGCACCCGTCTCCTGATTAATTAATTGGGCTACTCTCAACTTTTCGGACCCAGACGGACAAACCGTGATAGGCCGGAAAGGTGCTAAAACTCGGCAGCCAACGATCCTTGAAAGCTCTAACGTCAGCACCATTTCTCACCCTCCAAATCAATCCTTTTTTCACGAGATCACGGCCATCAATAATGCTTCGGAAAACATATGAAACATGCGTCGTAGTTTTGATATCAACATAAAGAATAGAAGATTGCCTGAAATATTTGTATTGAAGCACCATGCTCATCAAACTTTCTGGATTTCTTAGCATACGCCAAGTGTGTTTAGCGAGAAGGGCAATATTAAAAATCTGGAAATCTCGAAATCCCACACCCCCTTCATCTCTTGATTTCTTCATCTTTTCCCAAGCAATCGAGTGAATCTTTCGTTTCTCATCATCTCCTCCCCACCAAAACTGCCTCACGAGTCTCTCTAAGTCTTGACACGTCTTTTTTGGTAGTGAAAAACAACCCATCAAATAATTAGGAATCGCTTGAACTACCGCTTTTATCATAACTTCTTTGCCTGCCACTGAAAGTTCTTGACCTTTCCACCCCTTTAGCTTCTTCAATACTTTCTCCGGAATAAAAGAGAAAGTAGTTTTTTTGCTTCTTCCCAATCTCGTTGGCATACCAAGGTAGCTTTCATGTTTTTCCACTAACTGAACTCCACATAGCTGGCTAAGAGTCTGTTTATCCTCAGAGCTCACATTATCTGAAAACACAAATGAGGACTTCTGCAAGTTCAACACTTGGCCACACGCCGATTCGTAGTTCGCTAGGATATCTCGATGAACACCTATCTCTTGTGCATTTGCTTTGGTGAAGAGCAAACTATCATCTGCGAAAATTAGATGTGAGATAATAGGACCCCCTCTAGATGCAGACAAACCAGAAATTCTGCCTTCTTGCGCAGCAGTAGATAAACTTCGTGAGAGAGTTTCACTAACAAGTAAAAATAGATAGGGGGATAGGGGACCTCCTTGACGGAGTCCTCTCTGTGGTACAATATGGTTATGAGTCTCTCCATTCACCAGCAGACTATAAGTAGTCGTGGAGACGCACTTCATTACCAGCTCAATCCATCTGAAACCAAAACCCATTCTTTCCATGACAGCTCTAAGAAAATCCCATTCTACTCTGTCGTAAGCTTTACTCATATCTGCTTTGAGAGCTAAAAAGCCTGTCTTCCCTTTTTTCCTGTTCTTCATCGTATGTAAAAGTTCAAAAGCAACAACTGTGTTATCAGAAATCAGTCTACCCGGTACGAAGGCGCTCTGATTTTCTGAAATCAGTGATCCCAAAATCAAATTCAAACGTTAGCCATGGTAACGTTAGCCATGGTTTTTGTGACAATTTTGTAAATTGTATTGCATAGACTAATAGGACGCAAGATCATCAGAAGGCACAGTGACTTGAGAGTAGTAGGACATATTATCCTCATCTACACCTATTTTAGCGCAAATGTGTGCTAGCTTGTTCCTACCCACAAAAAAGAACGAAGCAAAAAGAAAAGAATCTAGAACCCTTCGCCAGCCATGAACTACCATGTGCATGTCAGAGAGAGCTTTGCTTGCCTACACCTCACTGGAAAAAACATTCTTCACCAAATGCATAGAAACCAAGTAGTCCGATTCAACCATGATTGAGTCATTGTGCGACTCTAGGGAAAGCTCACGATCGGATTGTATCGCCTCTATCTCTGCTAGCAACATGGACATCACGTTGACACTCTCTTATGCCTGGCAGCGAGAAATAGCCCCTGGGGGCTGCGTAGAACACACCCCAGACCCGACGGCGCAGCTAACCGGATCCAGTTTGCATTGGTGTTCCTCCAAGTTCCGTTCATGTTTTTAAAAAATTATTTGGATGATGCAATAATTTTTTTTTTCTGTGGTGTCGTAGAGTAAACTTTGATCTACATTACAAAAACAAAAATACTTAATTCTTGCTTTCTGTTGCTAACCATTTGGAGTATGGCTTTTTGAAGAACCTGGTGGAACGGAGGGAAAACAACTTTTGTTTGGGCTACCATCAGTAACAATTCATGCGTATTATTATCCAACAACTTCTTTATACGTAGCATCGAATATAAATACTTAAGCTTGAAGGTGTTAATAGTAATTCACATGGTGTATTACATACCAAATGTTGAACTCACACATGTCGATGTGCGACAGGATATTAAGATATAGTTTGATTAGCCACCTAACTTATTGGATACGTACTCAATTGTTTTAACATGTAAGCTCTCAGTTTATGACTATATCACCCTTAATAATGTAACTTGTCGTGTACAATTTTATTTTACCATTCTGTTTATTTATTTTTCGGGGAATTTGTACCATTCTTTTTATAGGAATCATTGTCACAATGCGTTTTTTTATGAACCAGTGATCAGAACCATCACAGCGACTCCCGCCACCATTATTGCTCTCTTTCTCCTCGTCTCAATTCGGACCACCACACCATCATGGCTGCCGCCATCAACACTGCTCTCGCTCCCACCCTCTCGAGCAACATTGAGATATTTGCCATCGAAGAAAACGACGGAAGAGTCCCCAATAGCGGGTATGAATAGTACGAGATCACCCTGTTGCTCCATTTATTCATCTTTTTCTCTCGATTTATTTTTTTATTTAATATTTTTACAATGGGTGTTGGACGGCAATGGAGACAACTTGGATTGGATAAGACAATTGTGACGCCGCTGATGGTGGATCCATTTTCCGTTTATTTTTGGTATGTGTCTAATAGGGCAGTTCGATCGATGTCGGAAAGAGAAATCCAATTGATTGGTCGAAATTCATGAATTTTTTTGGTAGGCGAAAGGGCAATATACATCGGGGCAGGTTCATCTCCAAATCTCTTCAAATCCGTCAAGTCTAAATCTGGACCGTCTAATTGTGTAATTTCCATTTAGACCAATTCATATAAATTCAACCCAACACAATCATTCTATTTTTTGAGGACTAGTTTCGTTATAAAATTGGTAACCCAATGTAGTCGCCTTAGTTTACAATTTCTACATAAAACGTAACAAACCGAATTGCTTAGACCCCTATCCAACACCAATTTACAGACATTTGATTCAAATAAGAACCAACCAACATAATTCCCAGGTCTAGAGTTGCGACTCCAGCCCTCCAATTAAACCGGGTTGGTTCACCAAACCGCGTAACCCATATACGCTTTGCCGGTTAAATGGGTGCACCCAACCCAACCCAACCCGTTTAAATAATTCGCCTAACCTACCGGGTCTAGCTTCGTCATCTCCAGGGGATTTTTGGTAAAAAACCAATATGCACCTTTGTGGGTGCATATTAACCATAAGTTCAAAAAGTTGGTGGGAAGTACCCACCAACTAATAATCATAAGTTAACTTTTGGTTTGTTATAGTTAGTGGGTCCCATTTGATTTTTTTAACATTTTCTCCATGGTGGGTCTCTCTTTGTTTTTTTAAGGTTTTCCATGTGGCAAGAGGGGGTCCTACCCAAATATTTATTTGCTGAATTTTTTCTCCAAATTTGCATGCATGCACTACTCTCTCTCTCTCTCTCTCTCTTCATTCAACAACAACAACAACAACAACATCTCCCTCACCCTAGAAAATTAAATTCACTCAACAACCTTGTTCAACTAGAAAATTAAATTCAACTACCTAAGATGTAAAACCTTAAAATGTACCTCAGTTCATCAATTTTGACACCCAAAAGTTGTTGTTTCTCTCTCTAGTCTATTCCAAAACCTCCATTGTTGGGTTTCAAAACAAAAACAAAGTTCGTTCGTTTGAAGACTTCGAATCCGTCGGAAACAAGAGTAAGTTTATCAACCTTAGTATCCCTTCGTTTTATCTTTTCATTTCAAAAGTAGTATTTTGAAAAAATTCGTATATTCATTTTTCAACATTTTCGGAGATGTTCTGAAAATAGTGTGAGATTCACCTTGAGGATATTGCGAAGGTCTTTGAAGCCCTACAAAAAGCCCCAATACGATCGATTTAAGTTCCATTTTGAGCTTGGGCATACAGAGGGCGTCCGGAACCAAGGCTAATTTTCACCCAGAAGCCCAGGGGCGCATACAGGGGCTTCTAGGAAGTTCCTAGAAGCCCAGGGGCGCATACAGGGGCTTCTAGGAAGTTCCTAGAAGCCCCTGTATGCGCCCCTGGGCTTCTGGGTGAAAAATTTTTCACCCAGAAGCCCAGGGGCGCATACAGGGGCTTCTAGGAAGTTCCTAGAAGCCCCTGTATGCGCCCCTGGGCTTCTGGGTGAAAAATTTTTCACCTAGAAGCCCAGGGGCGCATACAGGGGCTTCTAGGAATTGCCTAGGCACCCCTTTATGCGCCCCTGGGCTTCTGGGTGGAAAATTTTTCACCTAGAAGCCCAGGGGCGCATACAGGGGCTTCTAGGAACTGCCTAGGCACCCCTTTATGCGCCCCTGGGCTTCTGGGTGGAAAATTTTTCACCTAGAAGCCCAGGGGCGCATACAGGGGCTTCTAGGAACTGCCTAGGCACCCCTGTAAGCGCCCCTGGGCTTCTGGGTGATGTATACGCCCGTGTATTGTTTCAGACGCCCTGGGCATACACTTAGGCGCCCTGGGGGGGGTTATTGACTTTTCGGTGTTGACTTGTGACTTCTTAGTTGACCGTTGTGACATTATTGACTTTTCGGTTATCTGCAGGAATGGGGAAAATCACTGTGCAACTCATGTGGAATGGAGTTTGGGAGCTCGTCAATGGAAAATTTTTCTACGCACGCGGGGAGAACTACAAATCGAAGACGATGGTGCTGAAACAGGAGGAAATTCCCACACTCCATAGTCTGAAGGAACGAGTTGCTTCGAGAATGGGATTGGACAAGCACCTAGCTCCATTCATAGAGTTAAGTTACATGCGACAAGGGATGGAGCAGTATGAGCCATCAGAAATCACCGACGAAGACGATGTTTTGTTAATATTTGAGACATATGAACCAAAGGAGATCGTTCCCATGTTTGCCAAGTACGACAATGACGGCTCGGTTGCAGCTGGGGGACAGTATTTGCAGAAGATGAATCCTCGCAGGGGAAATTCAGAGCTTCGTGCGTTACTTACTGATGATAGTCAGGAACATGAAGGCCCAACCTGGGAGGCCGGTTTTAGCGAAACAGCGGTCTTGGTGGCGAACAACACATTTCAGGATGCAGCAGCGTTGGAAGGACCGCTTGACACGAATGTCGGGGGTTGGGAACATGAATGCCCAACCTGGGAGGCCGGTTTTAACGAAACAGCGGTCTTGGTGGCGAACAACACATGTCAGGATGCAACAGCATTGGAAAGATTGTTTGACACTAATGTCGGTGGTCCTAGTTACGAGGGTGGAAGTTTGTCGGAGAATCCCGACTTGAACGAAGATCCGAACGCTGACCCGCACGGGCCATCAAGTGGAGATGACACAACGGACGACGATGTACCGGTTAACAGGGGTCCTTGGGCCACAGGTTTACAGCATCATCCCACACTTGCGATTGAAGCCGACGCCGTTGCCAGTAACAGCAGGCCCGATGGATCTACGTTAAAGCTTGATGATTTGTTTGAATCAGCAAAGGAAATCAAGAATATCCTACGGGGTCCTGCAACTCAACAAGGGTGGCAATGGACAAGTGTAAAGACAGAGAGCACAAGGGTCGTTCTCAAATGTCGCGATCCTCATTGTCAGTGGTACATGGCTGCTTATAAACGGAAAGAAGAGAGATTTTACACGGTTAAGCGATACGAAAACATCCACACTTGTTCCGCGATCACCACAAATTTCAAGCATGCGAACGTGAATGTCGATGACATCGCCTATGGAATGATTGATCGATATCGGAACGGGCAGCCTCGCCCTAGCAGACATGACATCGTCGCGTACGTGCAACTTGCCTTCAAGTGCTCCGTCACTAAATGGATATGCTACCAGTCTAGGCAGAGGGCGTTCCAGATCATTCACGGTAGCCGAGAAGAACAGTACCAACAACTCCCTGCATTCTTCTACATGTTGGAGTCTTTGAACCCTGGGTCCTACACGAAGATAGAGCGCGACGAAGAAAGCAGATTCAAGTACTGTTTCATGGGTATAAAAGCTCAGCTGGATGGAATCAACTTCATGCGACCACTAGTGGTCATCGATGCCGGTCACATGAAGAACGAGCCATTGCAGGTCGTAGTTGCGACAATGGTCGATGGACGGAGGCAGTGTTATCCAATTGCATGGGGCATAATTGACACCGAGTGCAATGAGGCCTGGGGGTGGTTCCTTCAGCAGCTGAGGCTTTTCGTCCCGAACGACAAGTATCTCACATTTCTTTCCGACAGGCATCAGGCCATTAAACACGCAGTCGCGACAGAGTACCCAAATGCACAACATGTGCACTGCTGGTGGCACATCAAATCGAACTTGATAAAGCTGTATGGCCCCGGAAAGTGGGTGAATCTCTTCTGGAATGCTGCGGAGGCCGACACTATAGATAAATGTCGCAGTTTTCTTCACACATTGGCAGTGGAGCACCCTGCGAAACGTAAATTCCCAAATAATGAGAGTTTGTCAATCGCAGAATACCTGATGGAAAAATGTCCTCCCGAGAAATGGAGTCGGGCGTTCGCGGTCAACACTAGATTTGACATGTTCTCTTCCAATCACGCAGAATCTATGAACTCAATGTTAAAGGATGCGAGATTTCATTGCGTGCTCTCGTACTGTTCGTTTGCGCTCAGACAAATGTCTCAGTGGTTTTACGATAGGCGGACCGAAACTGGCACTTGGAACACAAAGTTGACCCCAGAGCGCGAGAAAATCATGCAGAAGAATCTTAACGACGCAAAAATGCTACACGTCACACAGCTGGATGCACTTGAATTCCGTGTAACAGGTAGGAACCATGGCACTGCCAAAGTGTACTTCTCGGAGGGGTACTGGGTTTGCGATTGCGGCAAGTTCCAGTTGGACTGGCAACCGTGTGTCCACGCTTGTGCGTGCGCTCCAATACTTAGAAAACAAAATCCTCATATGGGGATGGAAGAAGGGTTGCCTCCTTCAGACGGGCTTGTCATGTACAATTTCACGAGCAACACCTACAGTGCGGACTTCTACAAGAGAGCTTACGCCGGGAAAATTGAGGTTATTCCTGATCGTATAGACTGGGATACACGTCGGATCCCACCGGAGATAAGCAACATTGTCACTCTTCCACCAGTGAAGGTAGTGAAACGTGGAGCACCACAGACAACCAGGATACCGTCTGAAGGAGAAAAACGTAGGTATGGTACTAGGAAGCACAAGTGCTCTCGATGTGATAAGGAAGGCCATAACGTGAAGACATGCCCCACGAGGGAGGATGACCGGCTAATTACACATGATTGAAACTTGTTGCTTATTGATTAATGCAAGTTTAGTAGTTGCGGGTGTAATATTTAAGTCTTTTGAAGTTGGTTTGGTGGTTGTAATCTTATCTAGTTTAATGTAGTCCACTAAAAAAGTAAACGGTCGGTGTTGTGGTCTAACTATAGTCAAGTATTCAGTGCATCCTAAGTCACGCCACTTGTTTCGGCAATTTAATGTCAAAATAGAACCAAAAAGCCAAACAAATTGAATATGGAGCCATAGGGGCGTATATCCTAATTCGGGCGCCCTAGTAAGGACACAGGGCGCCCGAATTAGGGTATAGAGGCGCCCCCCAGCTGGGAAGCAAGCCCAGGGGCGCATACAGGGGTGCCTAGGCAGTTCCTAGAAGCCCCTGTATGCGCCCCTGGGCTTCTAGGTGAAAAATTTTTCACCCAGAAGCCCAGGGGCGCATACAGGGGTGCCTAGGCAGTTCTAGAAGCCCCTGTATGCGCCCCTGGGCTTCTAGGTGAAAATTTTTTCACCTAGAAGCCCAGGGGCGCATACAGGGGCTTCTAGAACTGCCTAGGCACCCCTGTATGCGCCCCTGGGCTTCTGGGTGAAAAATAATTCACCCAGAAGCCCGGGGGCGCATACAGGGGTGCCTAGGCAGTTCCAAGAAGCCCCTGTATGCGCCCCTGGGCTTCTAGGTGACAAATTTTTCACCCAGAAGCCCAAGGGCGCATACAGGGGTGCCTAGGCAGTTCCTAAGCATGAGGTTTTAGTGAAGTTTTTTTAGGCAGTGCTTGTAATATTTGTTTTAATAATTTGTTTCATTGCTCGAATCGGTTGTTTCATTGATCACAAAAAAGCAAATAAACTATAATGACAAAAAATTTTCATTGATCACGTCAATTACAAAATATGGAATAATCACGTCAACTACACGTAAGGATACCAAATTGGTTCTCCTGGCGGGTCTATTCTATTGCCATATGTGTCTACAGTGATGAATCTAAACATAGTCTTCCATATTGCCACCGCATATTCTTTCCTTATAAGCTTCTGGTCCCCTTGGTATGATTGAAACTCTCCTCTAATTGTGGGATCCTCGATGACCTTCTCGATCATGCGCAACATATACAACGCACTGCAACTTGGGAAATCACATTGGTGTCTCGGCTCCTTATTCTTCGGCAATTTGAATACCTTAAGGACCTTCGGGCAAAACTTGGCCCGGTTAGCAACTTGCCCTTCCCCAAACTCCTGCAGCAATCTCGGAAAATTTGTGCACAGTCGAGCCAAGTCCCAATTATTACGCCCCGAAAACTTCATTGGATCGTACACCTTCACACAAATCGGGCCCTGCTCGAACACGTTTATGTAAACGAGAATCCAATGTAGAAATCCCTTCACTGGCCGCTTAGTCCTCCAAGGCATGAACCACCTCCTCGCAAGCGATCCCTTGGAACCCCTCATAGGCTTGTTACCTCTAAAGTATTCAGAAGTCTTCTTCTTTAGGGTTTCAAAATCATAATCTACCTGAAAAGCTTTGAACCAATCCTCATCCGTAATAACCGTGTCCGTCCTTGGAGCGCCAAACTTTTTTGAGTAATTAAGCCTCTGGGTATACGTGCATTCGTCTACATGTTCCCACCCGAAAGGTTTTCCTACTCCCATTATGTAACGGAAGAATGGCCGAGTTCTTTGCTTTAAATAAAAACTTACCGAGTCTGTCATCCACTCATCGCGTGAATACTCGTACGCGTGTGAGCACGTTATCTTGTCGCCACCACTGATGTTAACCAATACCTTTCTGTAAACAAAAATGATGTTAAATTACACAAATGATACGATACTAATAAGAGCTAAATAAAAGGAAAATTGTAAAATATTGATCTCTTACTGGCTAAGAATAGAAAGCCGTTTGGCCTTTTCTGCGTCGGTGGCCTTAGGGGGCTCGACAGTGCTCTTAGGGACCCGAGTGAAGTAGGCATGCCACCAGCACTGGTCGATGCTTGGTTCATCAGGAAATGAAACACTGATCGGTGCAACTGGTAGATCGGAACATTCACTAACAGGTTGTGCCTCGGCATTAGGCAATTCTGCGCGTTGTTCCTCGGCATGTGAGACTAATGGTGAAGTCTGACCAACGGGTTGTGCCCCTTCTTCCTCGACAGTTTGGACCAATGGTGAATCGCGAGCATCGTTAGAATCTTCTGTGCCCATCTGTCTAGCACCACTGGTTTTGTCTGTCAACCCATCTAGCCTCTCCGTCAACCCATCTAGCCTCGCCGTCACATCATCCAGCTTCCTCATACACGCATCGATATTCACCTTATGCTCATTCTGCATTCTCTGAAAAGCCATCTCCATGTTTGTCATTCGGGATTTCATCGTTGTCATACCCAAATCCATTCTTGTCATTTGGGACTTCATCGAAGTCAGCATACTGATGATAAGATCCATCCCATCTACCATTTCCTCAGTCCGGGCTCTCTTTCTTGGTTGTGCCTCCTCAGTTTCGTCGGACACTTCATCAGTCTCCCTTTCGCGATCCTGACGCTTCTTCGACCTTTGCTCGGCACCTACTTCCCCACTGGGTGAGGACAGGGGTGCGTTAATCATTCGATCAAAATCCTCCCTAACGCGCTCTTCAGTCATGACATCATGTGGAGCTGCAGCAGGTGGGCTTGGCAATGGCGTTGGAGCTGCAGTAGGTGGGCTTGGCAATGGCGTTGGAGCTGCAGCAGGTTGCTGACTCTTTTTCTGAGTTTGCCTTTTTCCCTTGGTTGTCGCCGGCCTTGGCACATCGGCCTCCCCTTCACTTGGCGGTGGCGTTCCACTTGTTCGCTTACTCTTTTTCGGAGTCTGCTTTTTTCCCTGCTTTTCACCTGTTTTCTTACTCGCACCCAAATTCCTCGTCGTCTTAGTCCCCGACATCTGAAACGGTTGCATCTGAATAGCTGCACCGGAGTAGACAACGCAACGGCCACCCAACCTACTCGTCAGGTCCGGAAACAATGGAAGATACGGATTAGCTTCCATATGAGCCAAGTACTGAAGCCAGTACCAACTCTGCTCCTCCGCAGGAGTGGGGTGAAGTGTCGGGCGAACATATGTGATTGACGCCACAAGCCTGGTCACTGATTCATCATCAGCCCTGACCGGTAGAGGATAGTACGCCGCCACTCTGGGAAGTACCCCTTCGTCCCTGCTAGCCAAGAGGGGTACCATCTGTGGAATTGCTTCGTAGGCCCAAGCCTGCGCGGAGAGACAATCGCAGTAAGCATATAATATTTTAGATTTAACTAACAATAAAAAATGCATAACTAACACAATTACCGCAGCAACGAAAGGGAAGGCAGTGAGCGAGTAAGTTGGTTTGGTAAAGTCGCAATGTTTCATCCCTTCGAGTAATTTTTCAAAGCATTCCATACCCCAATCGTAGGCGTTACAGAACTCGAAGTCATTGCACTTCTGTATCACTGCGGCGGGCAACACATCATGGCCGCCGGTGTTGTGCCATAACCTACCGATTATTGCAGCCACTAATAACTTCACAAATCTTTCCAACGTAGCCGAGTCCATTTGCTTATCAGGATCTTCGGAGTACGGGTGTTCGCTATCGATGCCTTCCAGATAATTTTCCAGTGTAGTTCCATTCACTTTCCCGTACACACTCGTGAAAGTGGGGCCAAACACGGTCTGAATAAGGGCATAATCTGCCATCCTCTCGTCCAGCTGCTCATCGTTATGAGACTTAAAGACGTTAAGTCCACTGCAGAGAACAAACTCTTGTAGGGAGAATCGCAGCGGGAAGGTCCCAAAGTTGAACCATATTTCACGGTCATGTGGGTTAGTGTTAATCCGACGCTGGATAAGTAAGTCGAGGAGCGTCTTCGAGAACACTTGGTCAAATCGATAGGTCAAAAGCCATGCCAAGTTAGGGAGCCGCTGTCGCACTAAAGTCCTAACGTCTTCCCGTCTGGTCAGCCTTGTAAACACTATCCATGACCTCTTCCGCGAACGAAACGTCAACTTATACCTCCTTAATTCGGCTCGATTAGCGGCAGCAGGTAAACGACCAAGTTGGTCCAAGGAGATCAAATCCTGTCAAATAAACCAATAAGTAGTCAATTATCAATAAGTATTAAGAAAATTAGTCATAACTTTATGAACTTATCATTTACGGGCACATACATGCTGAAAACTTGGAAAAAATAACACCGAGTAAGCCAAGGGGGCATACAGGGGCGTCCTGTAAGCCCCCTTGGCTTACTCAGTCAAAAAATATTCTCAATATCCCAGTAGGGCGCATACAGCATGTTCTGGATGCCCCCAACAATTGAGGTATGCGCCCTAGATGTGAAACAACGAAAAAATTTGACCCAGTTGCCCAGGGGCGCATACAGGGGCGTCTGGCATCCTACCAGGCGCCCCTGTATACGCCCCTGGGCTTCTGGGTCAAAATTTTGACCCCAGTTGCCCTGGGGCGCATACACGGGCGCCTGGGCAGATACCAGGCGCCCCTGTATGCGCCCCAGGGCAACTGGGGTCAAAATTTTGACCCAGAAGCCCAGGGGCGTATACAGGGGCGCCTGGTAGGATGCCAGACGCCCCTGTATGCGCCCCTGGGCAACTGGGTCAAAAATTTTCCTTGTTTCTCATCTAGGGCGCATACAACATCTTCTGTATGCCCCAACACACAAAATTATGCGCCCCAAGGCGCCCTTCATGATTTTCAGTCAAAATTTATCAAATTGTATACGCCCTATGTGATTAATCAGTCAAAATTGATGTTCTTGTACGCCCAGTGGTTCATCAACATGATTTTTACATGAACGTAGTCGTGAAATTTACAGAACAGTTTGATTTCATGAACCAATTTTGCACCAAAAAAGCAACACAATATCAATTTTATCTAACCCTAGAACATGAGTTTGATGAATAAAACTTGAAGAGGTGAAAGAAACTCACCTCTTGGGCCACATTGGCCGGTGCAGAGGGAGGAGGCGGTGCCGGAAGAGCCGCCGCCGCAGCCACTACACCCGTCGGCGCCGGAGAAGAGGACGGGGAAGACGCCCCTTGGCCGCCGGAGTTGAGATCTCCAAGCACTTGGTTCACCGTGTGTGTGGGAGAGGGTTGGGAGTCCATGAGAGCGAGAGAGAGAGGAGTGTTGGAGGTCGCCGGAGAGTATGGAGGCGGAGGAAGAAAGTGAAGAGAGTGAAGAGAGTGTTGGTGAAGAAGAAGGAGAAACCGTTGGGTTTCTTCTTGTTTTAATCGGGAGAGAAGAGAGAGAGGGGAGAGAGGTGGAGAGTAAAAGTAACTTTTTGAATTTTTATTGTTTTTTAATATGAACTGATTTTATTAGTCTAATTAGGTTATTACTTTTTAATTATTTTCTCAAATAAAGGTCAAAATAGAAGACAAAAAGTCTATGGTTAGTTTGCACCAAAAAAGTGATAAATGGTTTTTTTCCCAATTTCTTCTCATCTCCACCCATCTCCGTCGAAACACAAACCTGAAAACCCCATTTCAAAACCCTCAAACCAGTCCTCGTCTGAGAACGCTCACCGTTCTCGGCCACCCAGTCGAAACAATGCCGAGGAACGACGGCGTCAAGTTCACCTCCTCCTCTCTCCGTATCCCCTCCCCTTCACCAAACCACCAACACCGCTCAACCCCTCTTTTCTCCAACATCCAGTTCAGTTCCCAAACCCTAATCGCTTCAGCCAAGCACGCAATCGACCAATTCGTCAACAACTTAAACCTCCCCAACAAGAACAAAACCACTCTCCGTCACTCGAAATCGTCTCTACTCTGCTCAGCATCGTTAGCATTGTCCAGGTCGGACGAGCCTGTTCCACAGGTTCAGTCCGATTCACTGGCGGTGGCTCAGCCCAAGAGTGTCCACTCCACGGTGGGGCGTCACGAAGAGGAGAGAGTTCTCATCAGTGAGGTTTTGGTGAGGAACAAGGATGGGGAGGAGCTAGAGAGGAAGGACCTTGAGGAGGAGGCCATTGCGGCGTTGAAGGCGTGTAGGCCGAATGCGGCATTGACTGTTAAAGAGGTGCAAGAAGATGTTCATAGGATTATCAGCAGTGGATACTTCTGTTCTTGTATGCCGGTAGCGGTTGATACTAGGGATGGTATCCGGTTGGTGTTTCAGGTATGATTACATCTCTCGATAGAGGGGATTGATTAACTATTACCTTGATTGCATTGGTGTTGGAAGTTGTTTGAAATAGATTCTTGTTGAAATGTGTCTTAGGTAAATGATAAGAATCTGTTTTATCATGGTAAATCGACATTGTTTAACTAGACGAGAGAACGTGTATCTTAGCAAGATATGTGTAATTCCCATATAATTTCTTACACACGCTGTTCATACCACAAAACACGAGTATAGAAAGAGATGGTACCACAGAGACGGTTAAGCTAATGAAAGGCAAAGTCTTCTTACTATTTTTAGTTAGGTAGACATCAACAGATATATTTGTGGTGCATATGATGTTTCCATGTAGGAGATTTGGTTTAGACTTCGCTCCAAAGCTATCAAATGTGGAGGAGATTTCTTAGTAATGGTTCTGTAACCACAGGGTTAGAATTGCTTCCAGTGGCTACGTGAACATTTGCCAACCTGTATTCCTTCCTTCAGGGGCGGACGGAGGATTCTTTGTTAGGGGGGACACAATTAACACTTGAAAGCTGTCATAATTATCGTAGATGAAAGTGTAGGTATCACAGATTTTAAAATAAATTACATTTATTATTATTATTAACTTAAGATTAATTTTACTATGTTCTGTCCTAAATCTTATATAATTGTGGTCTCTAGAAGTGTTTGGCCTTTCTTCAAAATATTTTTTTCTAACTCCACATGGTTACACGGGGATATTTCCATACATATTGGGTCATTTGTTTTTTTAGGGGGTTCCTATTTTATCTTATTGAGAAAATAGGGGGTGGGGGGGGGGGGGGGGGGTGGGGGTCATCAATGAAATTGTTTGAAATATATGAAAAAATGGTAACTCGCTACCAAATTTGACGGTGGCCCCAGACCAACCTTCAACAATGGGGAATTGCTGTAAAAAGTTCATCGACATGCTTCACCTAGAAAGGGAAGCGAAAGCCTTGTTTTTAGGATATCTTGGATAACATAAGCTGTCTCCCCATCAGGCTGGATAAAGTTTTTAATGCCAAGCATGGAGATGATTTGGAGCATTGGACACCAAGATTTAACCATTCGGAAAGCAACAATACTAAGAACCTTATGCATAAAGGTCACCTTAGGTTGAGCCACTGGTGACAGGACGCGCTGGAAACCACATGTTAACAGCTCTGTCGGCTTTTTTAAGTTACAGATGGTCAATTGTTGTTTATCTGTGAAAAAAGCTGCATCTTTAAGTGTATTAAAACTCACTGCCCAGTGCCTTTACTTAGTGTTCAGAGAATTCGCTAGTACAACCGTTAGCTCCTGAGGACATACGACCTTTCTCCAACTTGCTCTTTATAGTAATACAAATCAAACTCTTAACTCCCAAATGGATACAATTCTAGCCTATTGGAGTAGAACAATCCCATATTTTTAACCCTAACAAGTCCTCCGCAATCGGCCAGCTAGAAGACCCTATAAGGCGACCGACACATTTTACTGATATATAGAGATGCATTACGTGTTCCTTGAGTTTCATAACCTCGCTGCTCTCTTTGTTTATAGAAGCCCCGGAGAGCTCAACGGTTAAGGTCCTCTGAGCAAACTTCAAAGTGCTGATTGTTTCTCCAAATAATCTACTTCTCGGCTGACATGAGCAATCATCAAGGTTTTCGCATGTCTTCCTGTAAATTTATCGAACTTTGTAAGCTCGTAGATGATGACAGAGTACCTTTGAACACTGGTGGGAGAAAAGCAAATAATGATTTGAACAGCACATCAGGAGTTCTGCAGTAGTAGTGTAAGCTTGCTGTTTCTGTAAGGGATGTGAGAGTTCTTCTGAGCCAAGGCTGTAATGACATCTCACAAACAAGAAAGAGATTTGTTTATATATTGTGTCTCCTTGAGGCTATCACCCGTACCTTCTGACTTATCAGCCCACTCACTTCCTGCAAGGTCCACTAAAAGGAGGAAACTGCGATTAATACTTCCAGATACATCTTCACCATGAATATGCACTATCAAGATACTGAAAATGTAAACCGCATAATTAGTTTTTACCTTGATACGTTAAAAATTTGATAATGAACTTTTTTTGTTAGTTTAAGTGGCTCGGATAGTTGGTTTTTGGTTTTACAGTTTGATACTATAAAAGGAAACCAAATACTGGAACTGGACAAAATTGATTGTATAATTGAACACTAGTTTATACATGTGTGATCGACTACTTCTCTGGTGTTGACGGCAGTGGAGCAGACAACTCGACTATGTCACCCAATTTCATTAGGCTAAGATTATCAGTGGTGGATTCCACTGTATGCATGGTGGCGTCAGGAAGACTAAAACCATTCTCACTAGTACAGCTCCGAATCTTTAATTTGCTGATTGTCAAGGAAACAAATATGCATTTGTAGAATTAAGTACTGCAAGTTAAGCCTAGTATTATATGGATCGCCGAGTACTAGGGTGTTAGGTCGTTCATCTTGGGATCAAGTATTTGACACAGCCTTTAGGAGATAGGTACCACCGCAAGTTGGTCTGTTGGAAGAGACTATCTCTCAGAAAGGGGCCATGCTACTCTTATAAACAATACTCCATCAAGTCTTCTTACTTATTTCATGTATTTCTTCGTTATCCCGATGTCTCTAGCTAGGCATTTGGGTACGATTCAGCTGGATGTATATTGAAGTGGGATGGGTGATTTGTTCATGTATAATTTGGTTGACTGTGGTACGGTGTGTCTCCCTGTTGAGAGATGAGGGATGGGTTTCCGACATTTGTCCTTTTTAATCAATCCTTGTTGTGTAGATGTTGACCACAAAAGTCTGTGTAGGAGAGTTGTTGATGCTAAGTTCGACTCTGCTTGTTGAGTGAAGGTTGGTTGTCTAACATTGTTGTAGGTTCTTTTGGGTGTGGGTTGTGAAAGGGGATTTGGGCTGGTTGAGATCGTTTTGTGGAGAAGGTTCGGGTTGACGTTGGCCTGGGGTATCATGCCCGCTTTTTGGAGGATTGTTGGTGGGGTGACTTCTTTGTCGCATCAGTTTCAGTCCATTTATCGTCTGAATCAAGATCTCTCGGTTATTGCGAGTTAGTGTTGGAGTCAGGGTGCAAGTGAGGGAGGAGAGAGTGGCGACGTGGTTTGGGATGTTCGGATTTGGCGAAACTTGAATGATTGTAAGTTTCAGTTTGACTGAATTATTTTCAAATCCTTCGTCATTTTGGAACTCCTCCTGGGGTAATACTCATTGGAGTGGCGCCTGTTCTCGACTGAGTTATTTATTTTCCGTCTGCTCCTATTATTCTGATTTGTGTGGATCGTGTTCCCGTGGTTATAGCTCCTTTGATATGGAAAGAAGGGCCCCTTTGTGGGTCTTATTTTTGTCTGGTGTGCAGCTCACTACAAAATCTTGACTATTGACAACTTGGTTGCCCTCCGTCAAGTATTAGTTAAGTGTCCCGTTGTGTCTGTAGTTTTGATTCGGTTAACTACGTTTTGCTGCATTGTTCTGCTGTGCGTTCCTTTGGGGTCTGATTTTAGGGGCTTTCGCATTTGCTGGGTGGCCCCTTCTACGGTTTTGGCGTTTCTGGTGGCATTTGGGGGGGGGGGGGGGACAGAGGGAGGAAGAAAATTTGGTGTTTGGCTCCTCTGGTAATCATGTGGGGCATTTGGCTTCTGCGTAACAGCCAGATATTTGAGGGGATCCGTATGTCAGACACTTTTGCTAGAGGCTTCATCCTTCAATTGCTCTTGGAATGCCGGTCAGGCGTGCCCGCTGGCTTCAGTACAGATTTTCTTGATTCATTGGCTTAGTATGCTTTGTTAGGTTCTTCTCTAGCTGTGTAGGTGACCGGTTTCTTTGTATACTCAAATTTTTATAGTATTTTCAATTACCTGTAGAAAGTAAATCCTAAGAGGTTCATAGTGAATTACTCGAGTACACTCATTTACAGATGTCTCGTGGTGCTAATGTAAAAAAACACATTAAAACCTCCTTTTTGGTGAGATTTTGAGCTACAAAATGTCAATTTAAGAACTTCAATTGCCTTGATTTTAACGTATCTGCAGATTTTAGTTTAAAACTTTGGGTGCTGCCACTAAAATTGGCTGAAAACACACATATTCATCCTAATTGGATTAAAATCTGGGATGCAAAACATGCACTAAAAAGCCAGAACATTCTTGTGTGCTACAGAATCCATTTGTGTGGAAGGATGATAGGAACTTGACTTGTGGGAGAAAGTTTAGCACTAGGGAGGTTGCTTAAGTGGCTCTGCGAGGTTCTAGTTCAATCCTGTTTAACAGCTTGTCAATCAGATGTTACATGTAATTGCATGCACAGTGAAATTCATGGACCCCTTAAGATTGATAACAGGAAAAATCAACTCGAAAGTATTTTAGATTGCCAAATTCAGACCTTTTTAGCGTATTGTGCCCTGATGTATCCAGATTGCAATCTTTTGGATATGAGCTAATTGCAACAACTTTTGGATATTTTTGGTTCCATGAGGGCAGATCTACTTAAAGCTGAAAATTATATGCAATGGTTGCGATAGAAAAAAGTTGTCCAATCCGAGCAGACATGTACATATTACCAATTTTTGAGGAATGTGTCCTCCATCATAAGTCACTCAGTGGTGGAAGTGAAACAAGCACCTTTCGTCCTTTCTCAATGTCGTGGACTTATGGATCTTTGGTTCGGGGAGGGCGAGTGTATTGTTTACTGGAAATATATTTAATATATTATGCCATATTTTTCCGATGTATCGGAAAAAGAAAAGATGTAACTTGCCAGCGAGACTGGCTGTATCTAACAGACTCGTATTAGTTACCCAACTCTGTAAGGAATTTGTTCCCGTCATTTAGTGGTGAAACTAGCGTACTTTCTTCTTACCTAAGAACGCACGATCTGTTCTTCTAAATTCATAGTGCGAACAAACCATTTTCCTTGATGTTGTGGCATGTTCGGTTCCAAGAGGGCAACCGGTGAATGATTTTATATATGCTACGAATGTTAGGGAGACTGGTGAAATTTTAGCACACACATATGTATATTAGTTACAAGTTTCTGATGAATGCATGTTATCCATCATTCAATCCTGAAACATGCACACTTTATTATCATACTTTTGTTAGCCAAGCTGACTGCTTTCTTTTTATACCGTGTCACCACTGGATCTAATTCAACTCGATCTGTATTGGCACAAGGTAGAACCTAACCAAGAGTTCCAAGGGTTGGTATGCGAGGGAGCTAATGTTCTGCCCGCAAAGTTTGTAGAGGATTCTTTTCGTGGTGGACATGGTACATTTTCCTTTTCAGTTTTAGTATTTTTTCCCTTCTTTGTATGAATAAATTACAAGTTTTACGCTACTTTATGTTCCCAGGCTTCCCCCACTTCTGAACTCTGCTGATAGCAGACATCTTTTCTGTTGATCTTTTGTGTCAATTTATGCAGGAAAAGTGGTTAACATTAGGCGTTTAGATGAAGTGATAAATAACATCAATGGCTGGTACATGGAGCGTGGTCTTTTTGGCATGGTTAGTATTCAACTATGCTAGATCAAAGTGTGAACACTTGTAAATTCCATTATATTAATGCCTCCTTTGTGGTTTTAGTTTTTCCGTACTTTCTGCATTTCTTAGAAGCGCAATTTAGCTAAGAAAATGCGGCCACTCTCTTTCTTGGAAATATGGATTCATAAGTTCAATTTGAAGAAGTTAAAATGTGTAAACTGATCATATAGTTTATTTTTTTATTTTTTATTTTTTTATATGCGAAAAAATCCTTTAGGACCGTGTAAAAGGAAAAGACAACGCATAAATTTTGAGGGAATTCTAATTTCATGTGTCAACGTTGATGGTATATTGGAAATCGTTTCAGGTTTCAGGTGTTGAGATTCTTTCTGGTGGTATTTTAAGGCTACAAGTTTCAGAAGCTGAGGTCAACAATATTTCTATACGGTTTCTTGATAGGAAGACGTAAGAGCCTACTGTCATCACAATTCGTATTATAATTAGGTTTCCCACTGATGTGCTTACTTTAATGTTATGTGCAGTGGTGAGCCAACTTCAGGGAAGACAAAGCCTGAAACAATACTGAGGCAGCTTACTACGAAAAAAGGGCAGGTACTGGTGCTGTTAATTTTGTATAGAAGGATTCCCTTAGTTCACTGTATGTTTTTGCAGAGGTTGTTTGTTGCAAGTTCGTTCAACTGTTACTTTCATGACTTGACCAGGATCTGTCTCGATAGTTCCCTTAGTTCAGTATAGGATCTGTCTCGATAACCTTGATTCTTAGTGAAAGTGTGAAACTACATTCTGATTCTAAAAATGCAGTATATTTTTCCTTGTATTGTGAAATTTTAACCACTTGGGATTTCAGTAACTACGTACATGTTTCAACACTGACAGTGACCATTTCCTGAAGTAGGTTGCATCATCCAGGGCGTATGGCCCAATCTGAGATTTGGCTTGTTTATATTGTATAGCTGTGATTTGAAAGTGCCTAATTTAACACTTAGGTGACAGACGTGACACTGACCACATCTCCCGGAATTGAAATTCTGGTAAAAGTTTTGGTTTCCCGTTTCTTCAATACCTGTATCCAACCAAAATGAATCTTCGATTAGATAGTTGATCCTAGGGGTGGATTCATTCTTCCCTTAATTTTAAGAGTTTTGATAATTTAGATTAGCGCTGAGCCTGAAGGACATGGGAATTTTCGATTTAGAAACCATACCTCAGTGTGCAGAATGTATTTCAATAACTTGTGATTGGATGACTCATATTGGAATAGAAAGAAACCATCCTCGGGGTACTCAAGTATGTAACTCGATTAAACTGAATCAACTGTTATTTTGAACTTGACCTTAATAAAGGTGTGTGTTTTGAATTTATCCTTATAAATTATTTACTTTTGAAAATATGCTTCCATTTGCACATATGAATGAATATTTATGTTTTTTTTCATTAGTAGTTGATGGCTTGTTGAAGAACACCCAGTTTGCTTATTGTATAAAAAATACATGGGCATGTTGCTTATGACATTTTATTTAGATTAAAACTTTGGTAACTATTGCATTATAATACCTAGTAATTTGATTCGCTATACAGGTGTATAGTATGCTTCAAGGAAAAAGAGACGTAGAGACACTATTAACTATGGGAATAATGGAAGATGTTAGTATTGTACCACAGCCTGCTGGAGGTAACATGATAAATTTAACTAGTATTCCAGCTAGAATACTTATCACCGCTCTCCATGTTACTTTTAACTCATAACATTTTGTGTAAACTGATTCTGGTGCAGATACTGGCAAGGTGGATTTGACCATAAACGTTGTTGAACGCGTAAGTGGAGGCTTCTCTGCTGGTGGGGGAATATCTAGTGGGTATGTCTTTTGAAGGGATGGATGCATGTATTTCCAAATTACATTGTCTATTGTGCTTCCTTCCATTGACCTGCACTGCACTGCACTTAATTCTGTTTCTTGCATTTGTAGGATTACAAGCGGCCCTCTATCAGGACTAATTGGAAGGTATACATACTAGGTTTGGGTTTGTCCTTATGCTCTTCAGCTTTGTTTTCCATTCCTGTTTTCAAACTTGCTACTATAGTCGTGAGGCTTTTATTTCTGTTTTTGATTGAAAGGGGATACCCTTGAATTTTATTCGATAGATTCCAATTGTACTGCATAATGTTAACCTGAATCACTCATTTTGGTTGGAAATTTTGTAACCAATACATGACTCGATTTTCTCTGTAGTCTCTACAAGATACACACTTTCAATGTGAACAAGGTAGTTAGTTGGAAGGTCTTACTGGCCAAGCTACCTCTAGAAAGCTTAGGGTCATAGCATTTTGGTCAACAACTTCCAGCAAGTATAGTTTTGGCTACAGTACTAAGTGGACTTCCATTTTCATTCTTTACGCCTCTTATCTTTTTTGGGGTGTGGAGGTGGGGTCAGTCGCTCCACTCAAGCATAATATTAATATGTGCATAGCAAACTTGGTTCATGATATTTCAGGCAATTGTTAAGACAAGAGGCTCGTCCTCAATCAATGATCAATGAGGGCAGTAGCCTAGGAGCTTAAAAGCTGCACAAATAACAAAACATTGCCAATGTGGGACAAATCTCAACACTCCCCCTAACTTGTTGCATCATACTACCAGCCTAGGACATCTAAAATGCGTGGTGGTGAGTGGTGACTGGCGAGCAGATAGGTTACATGATCAACATGAAACAAGTAGTTTATGCTCTGATATTAGGTTAAACATCCACAAGGGTCCACTTCAATACCAATTGACTTTGGGGAGAGTAGCTGAGCAATTTATAAGCTGCACGTACAGCTCAAATACCAATTGACTTTGATGTGGGACAAATCTCAACTGTAATTTACTGATGCACAAGCTGCAATCAATCATTCTTCTTTTTAATATTTCTTTATCCGCAAACTCAAGCTTGCTAGCCCAGATAGAAATCTCATGGCTTGAGAAGGATGGACGAAACGTAGAAAAGGAATCCTTTGGGTGTTAAGGCTCATGTTCCTAAATTTCTGATCATTTTATTATTCGTAAGGATACTAGTAATTGTAATCCGCAACGTCTCAGAAGCCGTATACGCAGGGTTTTAAAACACGGCAAAAGCGGCAAGGAGCGTCCGTGTTGTAACGGAAGCGGCAGTGAGCGTGACCGTTTTTCCCGTTACGTGTCGTGTGGATTTTATTCACACAAAAAATGGCCGTTTCGCGTCGGGAAAAAAAAGGAAAAAAGAGGGAAAGCGGCCGTTTCGTGTCGAGGAAATCGGGAAAAAACGGGAAAAACGTCCGTGAATCTTTTCTAAAATTCACACATTCGATCCCCGTTCTCCGTTACAGTCCCTCCGATATAGTCCGATCCCCTTGCACACGACCGCGACCGATATGTCACCCGCTTCCGCCTTTTAAAACCTTGCGTATACTATACATTGCTACCAGGCTTAAGAATAACAATGCACTTTTATGTTTGGTCACACTCTTACTTCTTTGAACACGTTAAATTGTTATCGAAGTGTTACCGTGCATTTCTGTACATCGATGTTTTTGACATTACGAAGCTAATACATTTTTTATTTGGCTGCAGCTTTGCATATTCGCATAGAAATGTTTTTGGGAGAAACCAAAAGCTTAATGTATCGTTAGAAAGAGGACAAATTGACTCAATATTTCGAATTAATTACACAGACCCGTGGATTGAAGGTGATGACAAAAGAACGTCAAGATCAATCATGATTCAGGTGATTTGAGCTCATTTTATATCTAAGTACCATGATATTCTGAAATTGACTCGAAGCTTAATATGGTGTGGTTGTTTGCTGATCAGAACTCAAGAACCCCTGGAACGCTTGTTCATGGTAACCAGCCTGACAATAGTAACTTAACCATAGGTCGGGTTACGGCCGGCATCGAGTTCAATAGGCCATTTAGGCCAAAATGGAGTGGAACAGCAGGACTTAGTTTCCAGGTATTTTTCTATGATCTTAATGGAATATCTTTTAGTTACTCTTAGCATGTACTTTCCAATCTTCACTTGGCCCTGTCTCTCTCTTCAATATTGTTCTGAACCAAAAGCTTCAAGAAGAATTTGCTCACTCCTAATTTCACGACGTTACTCGTATATGTTTGCTCCATAGTTCTAAATTATTATAAATTGTGTCAACGAGCTACTTGCATTTCTTAGAAGAAGTTTAAAATGATGTCATTAGTATCTCTGAACAACCGATTCCCCAGTTGAAGTGAGTGTTGAGAAAAGGTTTATCCTAGAACAAACGCTCCTGAGAGTGTTGGAAATGTAATCTTCTGTCTTATGTCCATTTCAGGATTTGTGTGCCAGGGTCTTCGTTCTAGCAATTAGAAACAGCATTATTAAACAATTCTCCTCGGTACATTTACTTGATGTTGTTAGCTCTAAATCAGAATATCAAGACTTCTACTAGGCTTGATTTGGTTAGATGCTTAGATTAGGATCGTGTTATTGTTTCAACACAAGATTTTTCCTTACGTTGTACCTAATGTTGTTGATAACTTGTTGTGAAGCCTATACTCCATTTACCTTTTCTGCCTGAATGCCGTCAAATGGTTACCTTTTTGTTTTTATTTTCTTAAGCATGCTGGAGCTCGTGACGACAAAGGTGATCCCATTATTAAGGACGTCTACAACAGCCCACTTACTGCAAGGTATATTCTTTTGGACTTATAAAGTGGAAGTATGATAAATATGATGACGAAGATTTACTTGTTAGTTTTTTATGATCGTCTTTAGCTTCGTTCTCTAAGAAAGGAATATCACAGTCTAATACAATAGAGAAAGAGCGTACAATAGCACATCACCGCCTCTTGGAGAGACAAGCTCGATAAAAAGAGCTATTAAAGAACGGAAATAAACGTTGATTCTCTCAATTCCTACATCAGCTGTTTCCAATACAAGCACATTCGTACCGCTGTTACCCTTGGAAACTACTCCAAAGCCCGGCCTTCGATATTCTCTGAATTGAAAAATGTGTGGCCAAAGATGCTGGCGATGGAAAAATTATGGCGAGTTCTAGGCCTGAATCAACGCACAGAACTCAACAAATCCTTTGTATCGGTAGTGCTACAAACTTGCAGGAAATAGACCTGTTTCAAAGATGTCAATATCTTGTTGTAGATCAGAGAGAAATTTTGAGACAAAATCCACGAAGGGCAATGAGAAAGCCACAGAGTGACCCTAAGAAATTTTGGAAATATGAACAAACAAAGAAAACAATAACAAAATCTAAAGAACAAACAGATTTCTTTTGGAATCGCCACCGGTGGTGACAGTGAATTACCGATGAGTCAAACAATGTAACAGGTCTTGCTCCAGAGGATGAGGTAATCAAAAGGACCGAGAAATCACTGCTCCGATGCGAGCATCGCCAGAAAAAAAGCTTCGGCCCTCCCTTCAGGGAAGAGATGGGGATGCCGGATCTACTGGCTTGGTGGTGGTGGTTGTTTTTTTCTTTTTTTTTTTGGGGGGGGGGGGGTGTCGCCATCACTAGGAACAAGCAATTTGCTGTGAAGAGAAAGGGAGTGAAATATTTGGTATTTATTTCTTATGCGTTACTTTTGTTAGTACATGATTAACTTGTCAGTTTGCTGCAGTGGAAATTCACATGATGATACATTACTTGCTAAATTTGAGTGTGTGTACACTGGTTCGGGTGACCCTGGGTCTTCGATGGTTAGTTTCCTTCAAATTTACAGATATATTATTTCCTCTCATCTCTTTTTTTACCTTCATTAGTGTGATATATTATCTCCTTTCCAGTTTGTACTTAACATGGAACAAGGCCTTCCCCTGTTGCCAGAGTGGCTAGTTTTTAACAGAGTGAATACTCGTGCAAGAAAGGGCTTAGATATTGGCCCTCTTCGATTTCTTTTGAGGTACTGTCTTCTCTACTTGCCTTCCTTTTTAGTGGATCAATGTGGATGTGGTATCTCGAAGATGTGCACAGATGATTTCTTTTCCTCTCATGAACTCCCTCCACTTCTCTTCCTATATTCGAATGTGCTACAACTGTATCTGTTTCTTGGCTTGTTTCTTCTGTTGACTGTGTCAGTTGATGTTGTTACTCAGTTTATCTGGTGGTCACGTGGTCGGTAATTTCTCTCCTCATGAGGCCTTTGCTATTGGCGGAACAAACAGTGTTAGAGGTTATGAAGAAGGTGCAGTAGGCTCAGGGAGGTCCTATGCTGTTGGCTCTGGAGAAGTGGCTTTTCCTCTGGTATGCAGTAACAGTATAGTCTTAAATATATCTATTTGACAGTTGGTCACTTTACTCACTTATTATTTTCTTGTTCAAGTTTAGATCATCTTGTATAAAAATCTTTTAACTATTTGGGGGTGGGGTGGGGAAGGGGGAACGAGGCTTGGGATTGAACCCTTGACCTCATGAACAACCCTATATGTCCTTGAACGCTTGGACTAGGCATTAGGTTCGGCCACTTATTATTTGTTAGTTCTCCTGCAATTTCTATTCCTTTTACCGTGCTAGTTAAGTTTTCACTTAATTGTGAGGTTCAATGACTTGACTTTCTACGAGTATACAAGTTATGTACGAAGTATGAAATAATATAGGGTAAAAGACACTGACCGTAAAAGCCACTGACCACCCCTGACTTTTGGATTAAATCCTCCCCGCTACCCTGACTTTCGGAAAAAGACACTGGATACCTTTGTTTGGATGGAGCTGACGGTGGACTAACAGAGCCGGCAAAAAGACTATTTTACCCTCACAATTTCTAAAAATAAGTACCTTCTACTTTCTCATATTTTCAAACCCTAAATCTCTCTATCTCATCTCTCTCTCTCTCTCTCTTCCCCTCCCAAGCACAGCCGCCATCACCCTGATGTCTCTATTCTCCCTTACTCTCTCCCTCGATCTCCTCTTCTCTCTCTCCAACCACCTCTGGGTTAGATCTTGGCCTTCATCTCTGTTGCTTCTAGGTTGCCATGGGTTGTGTTTCGGTCAAAGTCAGGGAGAGGAGAAGACCAAGAGAGAGTTCGCCGGTTTAATGGAGGTGTTGGTTGTTGGCCGGAGGTCCAGAGATGAAGAGTCCTCCCCGGAATCGACGACCGGCGGCCATCTCTCGTCTTCACTCTTCCTCGTCGGGGGGAACCAAAGGCCGCGACCCACCTTCGACCATCTGATTTCCCCAATTTCTCTCCATAGAGAGCGGCCGCCGCCACTACCAACCTCGACAACGCCAGGGGACATGACGACCAAGAAAGCGAAGCTTCATTTCTTGCTTTTAGTTGACTGGTGAGTGAGTCTTCCAAGACTAGAGCTTTACAGAGAGCGAAGACAAAGCTCTTTCCTGAGAGCCGCCAACCACTTCGGAAGAAAAAAAAATTCCTCTCCCCCTCCGGTGGTCCAACCTCCAGTACAACTACAGACTGCAAACCAGATTTGTTTTCTCTCTGAAGAGGGAGTCACCAGTGTTGCTTCTCAGTGACCCATCAAATTGATTGGGTCTTGCTTACTTGGTGGTGGTGGCCGGTGGGCATTTGGTGGGTTTCACTTTTGGTTTTGGGTGATGATCTGTGGTTTTCGTAGCTCAAGAACAGAGCATTGTTCATCTGGGTTCATCTAGCTCAACAACATAGCAGTGTGCGATTTTGTGGTATGGGTAAGAGTGTTGAAGTGTTGGTAGCTTTCAGTCGATTTTTTGCGATTTATTGGGTTGATTCATTTGGGACAAAATCTTGAGAGTTTGATGTTCTTGTTGTTCTTGGGAAATTTGTGGGTGTGTTTTGGGTGTTCTTGATGATAAACATGAGGCAAAAATGTCCAAAAATAATACACAGGGGCAATATGGTCCGAAAAAATTCAATCACCTACTTATCTAAAGGAACATGACAGAGGGGTGCTTAGTGTCCGAGGAATATTCTGTTACAGGGGTGCCCAGTGTCTTTTTCCAAAAGTCAGGGTAGAGGGGAGGATTTAATCTGAAAGTCAGGGGTGGTCAGTGTCTTTTACGTCTTTTACCCAATAATATAGGGTTATTGGGAGTATTAAAAAGAGGATTAATTTTATGATAAAAAAGAGAGGATTAATTTGGACAGTACTGATTTTCAGTATGTTTCTAATTCTATGGTTGTCTAAGAAATGTGTCGTGATGTGAACTACTTATTCTGCTGAAGCAAATTTATTGATATCGCAAGATACAATTCAGAACTTTTCGAGCAGTTGCTCGGGTTCTTGAGTTCACAAATTCGTATTTGATTGCAGCCTATTAGCAACACAATTATAGAATCAAAGTATTGGTTACACCTTTTATAATTTCTGCATTACAATGAGAACAAATTCATTTAGTAGTCCTCTTGGGGATTGTTTTAAACTTGCCTTTAGCATGTCATTCCACAGTTCACTCTTTTCGAATTTGAACAACTAGGGCGTTCTTGAAACTCAACGATTCTTTCACAAGTTCAAGCCTAAAGCCTATTTACGATTACATTTACTTGAATCTATTATTTCTGTCTGCCATGTGTATTTGTAGCTGAAGTTTAAATTCATCAATTTGTGCCAACAACATTGCTATATTTGGCAGTTAGGACCAGTTGAAGGGGCTATTTTTGCCGATTACGGAACGGATCTTGGATCAGGACCTACTGTACCTGGTATGTGTTTCTGTTCTTCCCTGCTATGTACATATATCTTGGCAAACTTCTTGTGGCCTCATTCCATAAAGCGTCTACCTCTATTAATTCGAAAGAGTATGTTCTATGCGTATTATAATTGCCCTTTCGCCTGGAAAGGTTTGGACAGAAAAGAATTTGAATACACTTTGGTCTTAAAACTTCATAGAGCGAAAAGCACTCTGTTTGGAATCAAGATTTGTTAGAGCAATAAAAAGCTGAATGAAATTCTTGTGGTTTATGTATTTTACATGTCAAGTGATAGGTCATTTGTTTGGAGTCAAATATTTCTGTTGAGAAAACATGGAAAGAAAATGAAATACTCCGTATACTATTTACGACAGTATGAAGGAGCAATTATATAAACCTATGTATATAAATGAAAACAGTCCAGCTTTTCACAGCTTTAGATGGATGCAAGAATTAGAAAGAAGATGGTGAATTTTCCACGAAATTTTCTCTTTTCAGCTTTCTTTACAAGATCTGTATAGTTTTCCAAATGGGTGAATTTCGCATTTATCCACTGCTTCAGTCTTATACGGAGGGATTTCTTTTTCTACTTTGTTGGCAAAACATACTAATTCTGTGTTTTTGGGTGTTTACTTCAGGTGATCCTGCTGGGGCAAGGCACAAGCCTGGAAGTGGGTACGGGTATGGTGTTGGTGTGCGAGTTGACTCTCCTTTGGGACCTCTACGTCTCGAGTATGCTTTTAATGACAGGCAAATAGGTAGATTTCACTTTGGGGTTGGTCATAGGAATTAAGAAAACAAGATTTACTACTTTCCTATTTGTCAATAACCAATATATTCCAATAGAACTTTCTGCATTACTTAACCCCTATGCAGTTGGTCGTTTAGGAATGTCTACATCACCCAATTTTGACATTCCTAAATGTATGATCCTTTTTTTACATGAATTTCTCAAATGCCATCTGTTATACTTACCTTCACAAATTATCACATTCTCTTTTCTGCTAATGTGGTACATAGTGGCTGAGTAAATCTAAATGCTTAAAAGATTGAACCCATGGCCTATGGACATTGTGATATCTAGAAGGGATATGACAAGGACACGATGAATATGGATGGTAATTTGGTTTGGTCCGATTCAAGATCCATGTGATCCGATCTGAATGAATAATTTTGAATCCAGTCCCATTTAAAATGGATTGGATATAAATTATGAAAGTGAAACCTGAATGGATTTGGATCAGAGTGCAGACCTGTTGGATACCCGCTGGACATTGTGATATCTAGAAAGGAACATGACAGGGACATGACGAAGATACGAATATATCGTTCCTTCAGAATAAACGCCCGAGTAAGTGGTCCAGTAGCCTAGATGTTCAAAGGAGAAAGCCCATGAATAAGGTGTTTAGATCTGAATCTTTCCCCCTCTCTTTAGCGAATGTTATTACAGGTAGTTCCCTAGTTCAGTGAAATCTGTGGTACCACATCTGAGACATTATTATTCACAACCTTAGCAACAATTGTACTTGAGTCATCATCATTTCCCAACCTGGAGGAACAATCTAGTGGAGTCCTGTGTATCAAGATGTCTAAGTTTTGAACTCCCATTTTCATTTATTCGACATGAATGATGGCTATCATGGAACACAAGTCTGTCGTTGATGATACAGCTCTTTATTCACCAAGACTTTTCTTCTCCAAAACGTGAGTTTTGAGCATCCCTGGAGATCGCGATAGGGGATGAAGAGCAGAGTGTGAACCATAAAATTATGACTGCCTCTAACTTCTGAAATATTTATGCATGAAGGTCATTAAAGATGTTACTAAATAGTCTTTAAAAATTCTGAATGTATCTGTCAGCCTGTGTAGTCGCTTATTTATATCTGGGTTGGATACTAAACAAGTAAAACTTCACAATATATATTTTTGGTAGTTGGTCTCACCAATAAATTCATGATTCCGCCATTGCGCTGAACCACAAATTAGTGGAGGGTTTCATTAGCAGCAGCCAGCAGCTACACTTGTCCCCTTATCATTCGCTATGGAAAAATGGAACTCCATTTATGAAATTGCGGAGAAGTAATTGAATACTGGTATCCCCCAACATTATTTTGGTTTCACCAAACTAACAAGAGGAGTAAAAGTCAGAAAATGAACCCTAGTTCCAATTAATCAAACTACTACTACTGCTTGATGACTCCTTCAGTCTCATGACTCCTTATACCAAACCTGCCAGATATATTTAATTCAGTCAAAAAACCAAAGAACTCACCTGGCAGTAGTTTCATAGAAGTACCACCAGTTCATTAAATTTTGGTCAAACAGCTTTCAACTGAGATGTGTTGTGATCATACCCATTCAAACATGAACTTCTGCAATTCCTTTGTGGTAGTAGTTGTAGTAGTATCTAGTTATTTGAGCTTTAGTTACCATTGTCAATGGAGAAGATTGAAAGAATATTGTATGATAGCAGTTGAAAAATTGATGAGAAAACATAAGCGAGAGTACAAGACTTCTTGAATAAAGGAAACAGAGAGCTAAATGTGTCTGCAAAATTTGGGACAAGACATGGACAGCTCAAAAAAATATTACTGCACAATCGCTATTTTACTATTAAAGTAATAATAAAAGAAAGGGTAAACATACGAGTACGAAGTTGTAAGAAAATAATGATAAGAAAAAGGTGTAAGAAAATTGTTCACTCGTGCAGTCTTGGGATGATGAATTTAATCGGGTCAATATAGTATGACAGGCTTTCTGTTTTCTTCTTTCTTTCTTACATGTGTGTGTTTGTTTGTTTGCTCCTTTCTCTTCTTTCCTTTTGGTAATTTAGTGCATGTTTGGCATCCCTGTTTTTAATTAAACTTGATTAAAAACAGAGTGTTTTTCTAAACGCATTTGGCACGCATGTTTTTTTGTCTGTTTAAAAACAAAAACATGCTGAAAAATAATTATTCAAAAAAACAGCAAATGTGGTGTTTTTTTGCTGTTTGTTTTCATACTATTGGTGTTTAAAGACATTTCAACTATGATTAGATGAAGAAAAATATCAGTTATATGTCGGTATTATACGTAAAAATGATATTCAAGCAAATTAACATTGAAATTTAGTAATGTTGCCAAATGTGTTTCTGATTTTAAACACTGTTTTCAAACGGATACCAAACATTTTTTTGATTCTGTTTTTAAACGTGTCTTTTCATTACGTTTTTTTTCCACTCTTTTTCTTCTTTTCTTATCAAGCCATCTCCAAGCCATTCCATTTCCCCTCCCCACGGGCCCCAATTTTTTCTTTCCTTTCCCCAAATTACTACACGTCTCCAACTCATTTCTCTCCAATTAACAAAACTGATTTTAAATATATATATATATATTTAATGATTTAATTTATTGTTTTCATAATTGAATTTTTATTCAAAAAAATTCTCGGGTTTATAACCCAAAAAAACGTGCGGGACAAAACTACACCCACTGCAAAACATCTAAATACTCTCATGACGGGCAATAAAATAAAATGTTCAGTCTATCCTTTCTATAGAAATTGATAACCTGAGTAGGACTCACTGGCAAAGCTGAAGGCACCAAAGGATGAGCAATAACGGCCAGAGTCCGCTAAAGCTTCAGCCACCATGTTTCCCTGTATATGAGAATGCATTATATGAGCACCAAACAGAAGGCCCCTGTAATCTTGCACCAACGGATAAATCCGGCATGGAATCAAAATCAGCCCTAACACTGCCTCAACCACCAAAAACGAATATCCATGAACCCAATCTATAAGAATACCCATGGCATAAGCAAAGTTGAGACCCGATAGTAAAGCATGCGCCACCAGCTCCAAAGACGAAACCGGGCCAAATCTACAAGCAAATGCCGCTATAAGGTGACCATCTTGATCCGTAAACACACTACCACCAGCACGCTAACCATGGCGCACAAAGCCATCAAAATGAAAAGCGACCTAGCTAAAAGGGGGACGTGACCATCTAATCCAATAACCTCTCCACACCAAAGCTGAAGAAGAGACAGATGCATCTGAGCCACCGTGATTGATCCATCATATCAAGTTCTCGAGATGGAGAGAAAAGCAAAAGCATAGTAAACAATAAATACAAAATAATATATATATATTTATGTATATTCCGCGCTGATTACTATATCTTGTATCGTCTTTAGTCATGATGTATTTTATCCGTCTTTGTCTTATTCAAGTTATGATTCAATAAATTCAAGTTTTGTTATTTTTTTTTTCAATTATTTAATAATTATAGCTCCTAAATCTCACGAAAATAAGAAGTATCAAAATTTTCCAAAAAATAAAATAACAATATTTTTTTCGTTGATATATATTTCAATTATCGTGAATACATTATTTATTTTAAAATTAGTAAAAATATTCAAAAATATTAATAATAATTTAAAATATATATTATATTTATAAAATATTATTAATTATAATTACTATAGTAAAAAATGAATTAATTAACCATCAATTGAGGGGGAGATGCTTGTCCATGGAAAAATCCTCCCTAACCATCCCACACCCAAGATAAAAAATTGTCCCCATAACACCCCTTCTCCCTCTCCCATGGGGTTGGATATGAACCATAATATTTATATAATTTTTCCCATCGCCCTCCCGTCCTCCCATGGGATTGGGAATGCCCTTAGAGGAATAAAAAAAATTACAACACTTCCGTGAACTCAACAAAGCCAATGAAATAAACTTAAAAGGAAATTAGTGGTGATAACAACAATTGCTATCAATTTGAGAAGAACACGAAAACACACACACACGAGCACTAGGGTTTTCACCCAACATAGAATTTTTCTTCTTCGATGATGAAAAAAAACATTCATGCGGCTACTGTTTGTGTGGAAACAATGTTACTTAAAAAGAGTAAAAGAAACTTACCCCCCTTATGTGCTAATTAAATACGCTACCCTCCCCTTAAGATAAATTAACCACGTAAAAATATAATATAACTCATGATTTAAAGACTTAAGTCCGAACATAGTCTTTGAGATAACCGGAGGATGCCGAGCTCGTCCTCCTCGTCTTGTCATCGTGTCGCCTAACGGATGCACATCCTTATCATACACATCCATTTTTTCTAAAGTTTCATTCACTTTTTCACGACATCGTTGTCATAGTCTAGGCTAAAAAGGAAGATACCGAGGAGATTTCACTGTCACCGCATTAGAGCATCTCCAACGTCAATATGTAAATATTGTGCTAATTTTACATATTAGAGCATCCATCATCGGCGTACTTTCAGACAAGCACATACTGAATAATCGCTGCTTCAACATCAAGTACTAGTTATTGGTGAGCGACTTCGTCATGTGGAGATTCTCCAACTTGAACCACAAGCCAACGAATGTCTCTTGATCTGCGACATCAGTGATCACATTGTCTACGAGGCACAACATGAGCGTTGCGTGCACCGTCTCCTCCATCGTCAGCAACGGTAGATGTATTTACGCCCTTCTTGTCACACGCAAATGGAAATCAACGACCTCGCTGCTTTAACAAATAACACATCTTGATCTGCCACAAACTGCAATTTTTTCTCACGGTGAATTGCTCGATCTTGAGTATCAAACCTGACATCATTCTTGTCGGAATCTCAAAACCCGACATTTGATTCCAGTTTGCTATAACAGATGCATATCGAGACAAGAACGAATAAAACAAGAAGAACAAGACCGAGACAAACAAAATTATAACGTGGTTCATTAACGATCACGTCAGCTACCTCAATGGAATACAATACCAAATTTTACAGAGAGAGAAATTCGAGACACCACAAAATACACCACACTTACTTTAGCACGACGTAAAACCCTTTTTAGACATTAGGGAATCTTGACGTGTTGCCAAAGCAATCTGAAACCGCCCAAAGCAACAAGGAAATAACCCAAAACTGCCAAGCCCCAAACCTACTCGTGCGAACACCCCTGTGTTCGTACAAATTGATGTCATGTTCGTGCGAACACTACTTTGTTCGTGTTCGCACGAAATCCTACTCCATCTAGAAAGCTTCAGCTTGTTCCTATTTCATTCATGTCCGATTTTGATAATTGATTCAAGGCACAATTTTAACTGTACAAATTGCTAACATTTTTTTTTCTATTTTATGTTAAATTTGCGTCTTGTTCATTTTAAATTTTTTATTTTGTTTGAGTAATGACATCGAGAACCGACAATTTTCCAGTATTTTTCTTTTAAAAAAAAATCTAGTAATGAAATTGGAAAAACCTTTGTAGGAGCTTTTAGATTACTTTACAAAGTCATCTGTCTCTGTGAGGGCCTATGGATCTATGCAACTGACACATTCTGAGATGGTGATAGAATATCCCTGTGCATGTGTTTAATTTTATCTTGACATTGGTAAGATGTATTTAATGTCCCCTACTCATGTATTGACTACTTGTAAAATATGTGTGCATGGTTTGGGAATTTCCTAATCCAAATGCATCTGTAATGTGTTGTATGCAACATTTTAGCCCTAATCCCAAGCCAGGGTTTTCTTTTCTCCACCGCAGTGTGTAGTCATTAGATTAAACTTTCATGTCCTTTCGACCAACTAGTGTTGGAAACTGCATTTCCCACTAGTTTAATCACAAACAAATCTAGGGTTTTTGATCTGTTTATGGAAGTTTGAATTAGGGCAAAATATGGCAAGTTCTTGTTGATGTCGGCATATGGTGCTAACGTTAAGAATCATGCATGGGAAACTCCTTGGAAAGTCAATTTGGGTGAGCCATACCCGAGACCCTCGATCGCGCGCCCAATGCTGTTGAACCTTCATGTCGAATCCAGTCTCTCTTGTGTTTAGTCTGGGGCAAATTCAAAAATTCATTACAATGGGGCCAAAATAAAAAAAAATAAAAAAATTAACAAAATAGATATAACATATAATTTTGTAAAGTCGAATGGGAGCTATAATGTAATTTTTATTGACCTCAACCGGAAAACATAGAATGTATGGGTAAATTTTAATTTTAAAAAGTGGAGTGGAACTGTATATAGCTCTACTTCTCACCGTGTAGTAAATTGCAAGTAGTTGGGGGCACGATTCGCATAAGATTCTTGACCTCTAGCTCTTGTCGACAAGATCATGTTGATTAGAAGGGTAAGAAAATTAGCTATGTGATGGTCTTCTTCGTAACACTTAAACTTATGGTAATTGAACTAACTCCAAATGTAATAGTTGTAATTTTTCTAAACGGCACGAATGAAAAAGTTTTCGTACAAGCGGGCGGTAATATATTTAAGAGCAGTTGTGTTACTTAATCAAAATATCACGGGTAGTAATGATGATATGAAGACAGGTGCCACCTCTGATCTCTATGTAACTCTGTTTCGGCTTATGCTGCCATAATAGTAAGGTTTCAACCAATGGCGAGTAAGCATATGTCGTGTGATTATATCTCGTGAATATTATTACTAGTGTTTAAGGTAAGATAATTTTGTTGATAAAATAAGTGATGTAAGTGGATCTTATCGTCACTCATATAGTACGAGTTATGTTTAGCTACAATAAAGCAAATAGACAAGTTGATGTGTTATAATGGTTGAAGCGCTTAATAAATTCCATCTCATGAGAAACTTATTGTTTGACAGGAAAGAGAAGGACATGAAATATTTTGGGCAAAATTGCACCGGAGGTACCCATATTTTGCCAAAACCGGCAAGTGGGTACCCAAATTTTCAAATCGTGCACCACGAGTACCCAAATTTTCAGAATCGTGCACCGGAGGTACCCAACTCTAACTGCCGTTAACTTTCCGTTAACTTTAACTGTAAATTGGACGGAAAAGTATAAAAAGACTATGTACCCATTATTTTCAACTCCACATTTTTTTAAAATATAAATGCTATTAACGAATCTAAAAAAAAGTTAAAAATAATAAAATTTTAATTTAATAATGTGATATTTGTAAGATAATGCAATATTTCATAAAAATTACCTATTTTTACATCATTTCAAGATATGAAATATGTTTTTATTAACATACATCCATCAAGACTCTAACTTCTTTAAAAAAAAATCAAAATTTCGTAATCTCAAAATGGAAAATTAACGGAAGGGTACATGTGAAATTATCAAAGATACTTGCGTGTTTCTTTTATTAATAAATCTTGTGAAATTATGAAATTTTGATTTTTTTTTAAAAATTGTTAAAAATTAGTTAAAAGAATTTAAGATTGATGGATATATGTTAAGAAAAACAATCTCAAACTTTCATAATTTCACATATATATTTTTTAATAAAACAATGACATATAATTACTTTGATAATTTCACATGTACCCTCCCGTTAATTTTCCATTTTGAGATTATGAAATTTTGATACTTTTGTTAAAAAAAAGTTAAAGACATTAAGATTGAAGGATATATGTTAATAAAAACATATTTCATATCTTAAAATGATGTACAAATATGTAATTTTAATGAAATATATTGCATTATCTTACATTTATTAAATTAATATTTTTATTTTTTTTAGATTCTTTAGTAGCAATTGTATTTTAAAAAAAAATTGGAGGTGAAAATAATGGTTATTATAGTCTTTTTATACTTTTCCGTCCAATTTGGATGGAAACTTAACGGAAAGTTAACGGCAGTTAGCGTTGGGTACCTCCGGTGCACGATTTTGAAAATTTGGGTACCCGTGGTGCACGATTTGAAAATTTGAGTACCCATTTGCCGCTTTTGGCAAAATATGGGTACCTCCGGTGCAATTTTGCCAATATTTTGAGTGTGCGCAACTTTGTATTGAACTGTTAGTGCACCCTTTTAACCGGGGGACATATGAAAGCTATTTTGTGCTGAAATAAATGTTTACAGCTGAAAACTTTTGAAATATCATTATCTGTCCCAGCAGTAAATGCATGTTTGCCACCAGATTTTAATCTCAATTTGCCAAAATATTTCCTTAATTTTGGTTTAAACTTTGAGAAAAATCCACTAATAACCTAATATTTTAAATATTTTAGTAATAGCTCCCTTAATTAATTGATCAAGTATGTCAGCTGTATTCAAATTTATGCACTTGTGCCTTTTTTTTGCAAATCACTTGTACTTTTCTTATTGACTTCATATGGAGTTGTGCTTCCACTATTCTCTATTTCTACTATACTCTATTTCTGGCTTGGTCACTTCTTAAAATCTTACATATATGCATCAACCTTTGTATTCAGAAAAATGTCATGTTCTGATTTGGTGATGGTTATAGATGTATATGTGTACTTTTATTCAGCGAATATAAGTTAGCCGGGATAGTCAGTCAAGGGTGCTGGGGGACTTGCGAGAGGAGAATATTAGAATGAATAGGAAAGTTTGTATTTGCAATATTCTGTTAGTACTGGGGTCATAGTGCAATTACTGTAATTCTGGTAGATAGGTTGTTAGAAATGTATTCTGGTATAAATACACTGTATGGTGATGTAGGAGGTTAATAACAGAATCATCATCTTCTTCATAGCTCTCTCTTCTCTTCTTCTTCTTCTTCTTCTTCTTCTTCTTCTTCTTCTTCTTCTTCTTCTTCTTCTTCTTCTTCTTCTTGTTTCTGCATTTCTTCATGGTATCAGAGCCAGTAAGGCTCGTCGCCGCTTCATTTCTCCGATCTCCGGCGCTCAATTCTTCGCTCAACCTCCTCCGGTACCTTCCGACTCAGCTTCAGTCATCACTCTCACCTCTTCGTCTCCGACGATCTCGATCTTGAAGCTCTGCATTAATGGCGCCGCATATACACATCGAATTGAGTACTTCTTCTTCTCTCTGCATTTACTGTGTCGATTCTTGACTTCTGTGTTGATTTGATTCGAGTTCTGAAGAATCTCTGAGTTTACTACCGAGTTTTGCCGAGTTTTGCCGATCCGTGACGAGTTTTGCTGAGTTCTACCGAGTTTTGCCGAGTTCTGTGCAATTTTACCGAGTTTTGCCGAGTTCTGGTTCATCCGCAATGACAGATTCACTTCCTTCAGGTTTAACATTCCTTATTGCCAATCTTAAGTCTCTAGTTCAACTTAAATTGGATAATACAAATTATATGCTATGGAAAGCACAAATTGAAGCTGTTTTTCAAGCAAATTCACTCTATGAGCAGCTCACTGTTTCACCACCAGCTGCTACACTCTCAGATTCATCTGATAATGTCATACCAAATCCTGCATTTACTTCTTGGAAAATTGTTGATCAACACTTGAAGACATGCCTCATAGCTTCAATTTCCCCCTCTGTGTTGCCTCTTATACTACATTTGACTACTGCTTATGATATTTGGTTTGCTTTAGCTCAAAGGTTTACCTCATTATCAAGATCACATGTACATCAACTGAAGTCACAGTTGTATAGTCTGCAGAAAGGTTCTAAAACAATGCTTGAATATCTGGATTTTGTCAAGAATCTTATAGATCAACTTCTTCAAGTTCAAGAACATATCAAAGATGAAGATCTTATTCTCTATATTCTAAGAGGCCTTCCTTCTTCATATGACATTGTCAAATCTAATCTGAGGCTCAGAACTTCATCTCTTACTGTGAATGAACTATCTGCACTCTTATTATCTGAGGATCTACACATTCAAGGTCAACCTCAAGCTACTACACACAGCTCTTTGCCTCATCCAGATACATTTTCTCAGACTCATGATTTACACACAGCTTATGCTGCATTTAGACCTAATGGCAACCGTGGCAGAGGATTTTCCCAAAGGGGAGGCAGATATCATTCAGGCAGATATCCTTTTGGTAGATCATCAGGCAGAATGCAGTCATTCTCCCCAGGGTTTAATAGAACTCAGAATTGGAGACCTAATCATGGCAACACTACTGATCAGAGCTGTCAAATTTGTGGAAGGTACAAACACACAGCTATTGACTGCTGGTACAGGACTGATTTCACCAATTATCAGGGCACCAAAAACTACTCTAGACCAGCTGGCACACAATCACAAACTCAATATCAAGCTCATTACAATGCAGCACCCCCAGTCTACTCCAACATCTCCAGCCCTTCTTGCAGCAACTCTACATCAACTCAAGACATCTTCTCCTATCCACCACAGGCTTACCACTCCAACCATGACTCTCATCTTCAGAACACTGGTGAGTCCTGGTTATTTGATACAGGAGCTAATGCTCATGTAACTAATGATGCTACTGTTTTAAATACAACTTCACCTTACTCTGGTAATCATGGAGTCACTGTAGGTAATGGCTCTAATCTACCCATTTCACACATTAGAGATGGACTCCTTCCTACTCCTACTGGTAATTTTCAACTCAAAAACATCTTCCTTGTTCCTCATATTACCTCCAACCTTCTCTCTGTTTCAAAATTCACTAATGACAATAATTGTGCTATCACCTTTTATCCAAAGGCCTTTCAAATCAAGGATCTGAAGCACAATCATACTATCTACCAGGGCCACTGTAAAAATGGCCTATATCTCTTACCAAAATCACTGGTGAGTTCTTCTCCCAGCCTTGTTACTAATAATTCCAACTCTAATTCTCAACTCAAGTCTCTTGACACTTCTTATATTGTCTCAGCTGCTGTGTCTCCTCTGTCTTATGCATCTCTTTGGCATCAGAGGCTGGGACATCCATCAGCAGCAGTTCTCTATCAACTCAAGAGTCAGTTGAATTGTAATTGTAGTCAGTCATCTCATTTGTGTACTTCTTGTGAGCTTGCTAAAGCACATAAGCTACCTTTCTCTGTATCAAACTCAGTTGTTACACATCCATTTGATCTTGTTCATTCTGACATCTGGGGACCTTCTCCAGTTGAATCTTGTTCAAAATACAAATACTATGTTTTGTTCATTGATGACTACACTAGATTTTGTTGGCTCTACCCCTTGATCACTAAAGATCAGGCCTATACAGCTTACCTCCACTTCACTGCTTATGTTCACACACATTTTCACACTCATGTCAAGATTTTTAGAACAGACAATGGTTCTGAATTTCTTAATACCACCTTTGGCACATATCTGCAGTCACAAGGTACTAGTCATCAAACCTCTTGCCCTCACACCCCAGAACAAAATGGGAGAGTGGAAAGAAGACATAGACACCTTGTTGAAACAGCTCTTGCCCTTCTGTTTCATGCATCCATGCCTCTCAAATACTGGTTAGAAGCTGTTGTCACAGCTAACTATCTTATTAACAGACTACCAAAACCTTGTCTTGGTAACATCTCATCATTTCAAAAACTCTTTCATCAGTCACCATCATATCTAGATCTCAAAGTGTTTGGTTGTCTATGCTTTCCCTGGCTCAGACCTTACACTAAACACAAACTTCAACCCAGATCAACCTCTTGTGTGTTTCTAGGGTATTGTCCACACACAAATGGATACAAGTGTTTAGACATAACTACCTCCAAAGTCTATATATCCAGGCATGTTAGGTTTCATGAAACCATATTTCCCTTCTCAACTACTTCTCCTAGTGATCCACCTATTAAATCTCCTTCTTATGTCTCTTCTTGGCTTCAGTTTCCACCACTCTTTCCTTCTACACCACCACAGCCATGTTCAACATTGTTTGATCCCTCTCACAATCACTCTTCTACTACTAACTCCTCTTCTCCATCTCCATTACCAGCTTCTGCTGAGCCTCTTTCACCTCTAAACTCAACCTCTTATTCAAACAACCTTCCAACTAATCCCCCACCTACTCATAACATGGTTACTAGATCTAAGACAGGCATACATAAGCCTAACCCCAGATATATCACTCAGTTGTGTACCACTGCCACCAATACAATTTCTGAACCCACTACTGTTGAAGAAGCTCTTGCTCAACCATGTTGGAAACAGGCAATGCAAGAGGAATATGCAGCTCTCCAACAACAAAAGACCTGGTCTCTAGTTCAACTTCCTCCTAATAGACATGCCATTGGCTGTAAATGGGTCTACAAAGTGAAAAGAAACACAGATGGGAGTATTGCCAGATATAAGGCAAGACTAGTTGCCAAAGGCTTTCATCAGCAATATGGAATTGATTACTCAGAAACCTTCAGCCCAGTCATCAGGCAACAAACAGTTAGAATTGTGCTCTCTTTAGCTCTGTCTTACAAGTGGCACATCAAGCAACTTGACATCAGCAATGCCTTCTTACATGGAACTCTTGAAGAGGAAGTCTATATGCATCAACCACCTGGATTTACACACAACAATCCACACCTAGTTTGCAAATTGCATAAATCTCTCTATGGATTAAAGCAAGCTCCAAGAGCCTGGTATACAATGCTCTCATCATGTCTTCTGCAAGCAGGTTTTAAGCTCAGTAAAGCAGACACCTCTTTATTTGTATTACATAGATGCTCTCACACCACCATAGTTCTAGTCTATGTTGATGATATACTGATTACTGGGAGTGATGCAGCCTATATTCAGACTCTAATCTCTTATCTCAACACACATTTTGCTGTCAAAGATCTGGGAAATTTGTCATATTTCTTGGGAATTCAAGTTAGTACTACATCTCAGGGCTATCATCTTCAACAATCCAAGTATGCCACTGACATTTTAGTCAAAGCTGGAATGGCCAACTGTAAACCATGTCCATCTCCAGTGGCTCCCAAACATATCTACAACTCCACTGACACAACACCATTTGAACACATCACTCTGTACAGAAGTTTGGTAGGGGCTCTTCAGTATCTCACTGTTACAAGACCAGATATTCAGTTTGCAGTCAACAAAGTATGTCAACAGCTGCATCAACCCAGGCAATGTGATTTTATGAATGTCAAGAGGATTCTGAGATATATCAAAGGCACCCTCTCTTATGGTGTTCAATTTCAACCTTGTGTCAACTTCAATTTAACTGCATTTGCAGATGCAGACTGGGCAGGTGATCCAGAAGACAGGAGAAGCACTACTGGATTCTGTATATTTCTGGGTTCCAATCTTATTTCCTGGAGCTCTAAGAAGCAGCACACTGTCTCCAGAAGCTCCACTGAAGCAGAGTATAGAGCCATGGCCAGCACCTCAGCTGAACTTAAGTGGTTAGGATACATTCTTCATGATTTGGGAGTCAAAAATCAATCACCATTACTTCTGTGTGACAATGTGTCAGCCCTTCTCTTGAGCTCCAACCCAGTGTTCCATGCAAGGAGCAAACACATTGAAATTGATTTTCATTTTGTCAGAGAACAAGTAGTAGCACAGAAGCTCAAAGTGGCACATGTATCTTCTCAGAGTCAGCTTGCTGATGTTCTCACTAAAGCCCTGCCTATCCATTCTTTTCAAAGAGTGTTACCATTTCTGAATATCAGTGATCATCAGTCTCTTCAGAAATTTCAAAATCACTAAGTGGATGGTTTCAACACCCAGCTGGAATTGAGGGACAGTATTAGAATGAATAGGAAAGTTTGTATTTGCAATATTCTGTTAGTACTGGGGTCATAGTGCAATTACTGTAATTCTGGTAGATAGGTTGTTAGAAATGTATTCTGGTATAAATACACTGTATGGTGATGTAGGAGGTTAATAACAGAATCATCATCTTCTTCATAGCTCTCTCTTCTCTTCTTCTTCTTCTTCTTCTTCTTCTTCTTCTTGTTTCTGCATTTCTTCAGAGAATCAGATGAAGGCACTTATGAGGGGCGCTTTTGGAAAATATACTTAGGAGTGAAAACGAGCCCAGCATCGCGAGCCCGTTCGGTCAGAGCCTGATCGTACCATTTTGTCTAAGGAGCGGATTGACCGTGGTACTGATTATCTTCTCGAATAAGGAGAATATATTCAATACCACGGTGGTAGTACCACATATGATTTGTTTGTATAAATTTCCATGTAGTGTTGTATAAAATGGTAAGATCAATAATCGCTAAATCTTAATAATGTACAATCAACCAATAAAATATACCTGTGATATCACATCATTATACCACCGTTATACTGAATTATCTTCTCCCGAATAAGATAGTATTTGCCTCGACTCGGCTCCTTTGCACCCCCCTACGTATACCCACCACATGCTTGTAGGGTCCGTTACTTGGAGCCAGAACAAGATCTGTGTCCTTGTTTGAAAAAAAAAATTATTAGCTGTATACTTATTTTCTATTATTTTGAGCAGGTAATGAAATTCTGTATAATGTAATTTTATTTAGCAACCAACACATGAGTGTACACATGTAATCTGTGTGAGAAATCGTCTACCGCATTGCTGTAAAATTCATATGAACAACGTGGGCTATCACCTGAGATTACTACTATATCCAAGAGCATCTGCAAGACTGCAATGGTAATAGTAAAAAAAATATGCAAATTATAAATAAAATTACTCATTTGTATTATTTTTGAGTGTTCTTTTCCAACATTAGTTAGGAAATAGTTAGGTAAAATATTATACATCATATTAATTTAGGTGCAAATAACTGCGCATCTAAATTAAGATGAGAGAAAGAGAGAAATTTTAGAAAAAATAGTCACTACCACATAGGAACATATGACAAATGGATGAGAAATTAACGGAGTCGGAAGGTAGACTGGCATGAAATGAAAGCCCATTCCAAGGTATAGGAAATATGTACATCTTTTGAGATAACTGTGATGTCCGGGCCTACTTGTGCGCTCCGTTTAACCCCTCAAGGAACATGTACTAGAACTCTAACGTATGAAAAAAAATATAGATTGCGAGAAAATAATTATTGCCAAATTTAGCGATCAGAATACATATTTGTATTTTATATAAAAGTAAATTATTCTTCTCCATCATCGTCGTAGTGAATATAATATGAGTTCTGTTAAGAATGTGCCTTGAAGATCAAAGAGACTCAAAGGAGCAACAAATGAGGAAGTCTCATGGGTCTTCGCACGAAGACACCTCTCAGAAAGCCAAATGTGTTTGTGGAACACTATGCAATATCAAAGTACGTACGAAGTGTGCTTCAACCAAGAGCACGATGGTCTTCGCACGAAGACATCGTGCTTTCGCACGAACAGAATCCTGAGACGGCAACTAAGGATGGAAACAATTCCTTAGGACATCGGGGCATTTTTTTCTGGGAGGGGGCGGGGGGTATAAATAAGTCTTTTGGGGTCTGAGAACTGTGTTAGCATTGTGAAACGTTCTCTTCAGTTGAATAAAATGTCTTTTTTGTCCGCGAACATAATTAGCATATTTTGTGCTAGCGGACCACGTAAATCATGTGTTTTCCATTGTGTATTCATCTTTCGTGAGGCGTGAGTGATTGCGAGTGACATAACAAGTTCGTTGCTACATGCAGGCGATTCTTGAACGACTTTAACCATTCATTTTTACTAACACAAACTATAAAAAAGTCATTCATATAAATTAAGCAAATAAATGATGAGACAAAAATAAAAATAAAGGATATGATATTATTTATACTGGAGGTACGTAAAGTATAACTAAATGATGGGAAAGATTGCACTCGAGGTATCCAAAGTTAACATTTTCCGTGAATCGGGTACCTAAACTTTGAAATCGTGCACCGGAGATTTGAGTACCGTGACTGCTGAACTATGAAGTTTGGGTATCCAATTCACGGAAAATGTAAATTTTGGATACCTCCAGGGCAATTTTACCTCAAAAATTCATCTCTCATCTAATTAGTTATTCAACTTAATTTCCATTATATATATATGTATATATATATAGTGGATGATTAAATATATGTAAAAGATTATCTCCTTTTTTTTTGATCAAAATTATTTTTTTTTGATCAAAAAAGATTATCTCCTTCATAAACCTGTACTCAAACAATTATTTTTTCAAAAAAAATAAATCATTATCATTATTAATTTTAATTTATTAAAATATAGAATATACACTAAGAAATATCTCTCGCTCTCAATTTATATGTTTATTGCTATAGTGCGCACTATTACGGGTCATTTCGAGTCTTTCTATAAGAACATCTTGAACAAAAAAAGTTTTGGGGACCAAAAACTGGAGTTCCAACAATGAACGAAATCCCAAAACAAATTTGCTCCAGTAGCAAAGGAAATACCAATTTGAAAGTTCTACTGTTCACTGGACCGAATAATAAAAAATTATGATCTATTCGTGTTGAATTTCGTTGTATTTGAACACCGTTCTATTAATAATCAAGTTGAATAATTCTATTTTTCTTTATGTTTTAAATATTTATTTTGTAATAAGCTCTTAAATTATATAAAATGGGTCGAACATTATACTATCTTAACTTTCTAAATATTATTATTATTATTATTATTATTATTATTATTATTATTATTATTATTATTATTATTATTATTATTATTATTATCATACAACTAATTCATCTGCTTTGTTTTTTTTCTTTAAAAACATTTTTTATTTTACTATAAATATTATGCATACTAAAATTGTTCAATCGGAATAAATAAAAACTAATAAAATTTTGGTGAAAAATCAAACTTGGTCTTCATTGTTGGAGTAATAAACTGTAAAATGGAGGACTAAATTTTAGCACTGGAGTGCCGAATATTGGTCCTAATCCGTGGAGATGCTCTAATTGATCTACCAAGATATCTTAATCACACGCAAAAATTAGGCCCGAAACCAAAGCAGCTGCCTCTGTGGCCTAAACTTCCTTCAAAACATTGAATTTGTCGAATCCAAAATTTATGATGAAATGAAAATATGTTTCATCCGCTTAATGGTAGAGAATGTTAGGTTCGAGTTACAATTTCTATATTGCACGGAAAGTTTGAGTGCTTTACTCTGGTGTTTAATTGATACAGATCTTTGATCTTTTAGTCAGAATTATTTAGAATTTTAGGTCATGCAAAATATTGGATAAACATTAAGCTAGAGTGACAGTTTTTGAAATGTTGCCAATAGACTTTTGGTGTCACGTAGCTTTTGTTTACACGAGGCCAAAAATGTCGCCATACAAAATAGTACAGTAGTCACTTGACACAGGTCTTTCAGGTGAGTAATTCAAATTTGAGACAAAGGGAATATCGCTCTGACTAGTTATTTTCTTGAATCTAATTTATATTGCATGACCTGTCGGACAAGAGAGAGAGAGAGAGAGAGAGAGAGAGAGAGAGAGAGAGAGCCAGTTTTCGCAGAATGGAGTTAGGTTGCATGATAGCTTGAACTAATAAGAGATAGTATGTGGTACAAAAGCTAGCTAGCTTTGCACATGAAGAGCACAAGAAATTTAAACCATGAGAGAGAGAGGAAGAGAGATGTAGTAGTACCATTGGGGAAAAGTAATGGATGTCTAGGAATGGTGGGATTGGGATAGGAGAGGGTTGTGATTCAACAATGTCATCAATCAATATACATATGTCAACAGAAGCCTAATTTGCTTGGTACAATTTGGTTATGTTGTTCACATTTTTTGATAAAAGTTAACCATTCATTGTATCCATCTTGTCCCCTCAAATGTTATCCCCTTTAATCTATAACTCCCCAACCCTACCTCTCATGCACCCCTCTCTAAATATCAAAATAGGAGTATGCATTTATACCCCCCATTTCCTACTATACCACTTCAGTACTCCACTCCCACTGGTCTCTCTCAATCTCTCTCAACATTAGGGTACCTGCAGAAGAAGAGGAGTGAGTGATGTAAAGTAAGTAATTCATTTTGGTCAGTGGAAAGCAGGAATAGTGGTACCCATAATTTATTTTCCAATGTACTCTGTGTTCTTAGTAGTTAAAGAGAGTAGTTTCTAGAATTTATATCTTTCCCTTCTTCTTTTCGTTCATTACTTTACTCTACCTCAATCTTATCCTAAAATTAGATCTGTTATAACTTAGGGGTATCGGTCAAAAACGATGAAGTGAAAACAAGAACAAGAGACAAATTTAACGTGATTCACGAACGAATTCGGAACGAACCCGTTAGCTACCTCCACGGTCAAAAACTCGATTTTTATTTAGAAAGAACCCGATTACAATGCACGTTGTCGCCAGGATACACCACCCACCTGACACACACAAGTAAACCTCTCAAACTTTCAAAGCCTGAACCCACTGTTGTCTGTTGCTAAATAAAAAACAAACGCATGTGTATTTATATACACACTTGTGGCGGTGGATTACTAACAAGGCAACAAACTTGGACAATTCACCGCCCCTAACTTTGCCGCTTTTGAGTTTTCAATTCAAGTCACGAATTCTAACAAGATCTGCCATTTTTTCTCTTTCATACATTTGGGTGACTCTTTTCCGTAGCATGTCAGAGAAGATGTCAAACTTGTTGGGAATGCCTTGAATCGAAGGAAGCCAAGATTCGACAAGAAGAAAAGAAAGACGAGAAAAATAAGAAGCAGTCGAAGAAGCAATAGGCATTCTGTTGGTCGTGCGACCATAGGACTTGGTCGTACAACCAAGAGCGGGGCTGGGTTGTTTCTTTGTTCGTTTTTGAAACGTTTGGTGCGAATTTTGCTTGCTTGGGTTGCAAGAAATGTTTTCCTAGGCCTATAGAAGAGGTGTAGGTTGTTCTTAGACTTTTATGCGAGTGTGTGATGTATTCTTGTGGTTTCTCTAGAAAATAAAGGATTTCGCTGAACAACCTCGTTAGATATTTTCATTAACATATTTAATTTTGTTCGTGAAGTTAAATTTTGTTACAACAATCTGGTATCAGAAGCTAGGGTGTTTCAAGATCAAGGTGGAGTTAAGAGATTGGATTTCACAGTCTGGTAAAATTCAAAGCTAGGGTTCCGAGATCAGATGGAGCACTCAGATCACGACATAACAAAGCAGGGGTCTGCGGAGAACAATATCTAGAGGCATGATCAAGGTCGACCAGTGTACCGGCTCTCAACCTCCATTATTCGTGCACACAACAATTTATTTTTCTTGTTTCTCCCGCTAGCTTAGGATCTATATTCAGTTGCTTGATCACCCAGTATGCTTTATGATCTAATTAAATCTAGAGGTGACATGACTTACCAAATACCAACTGAAATAGTGACATGTTCAGCGGGATCTTCCATGCTGTCATGTACGCCCATAGTGCATCATCCAATTTGAGAGCCCAAAACCTTGTCCTGCATTAACTGTCTTCTCAAGAATACTCTTGATCTCCCTATTAGAGACCTCCGCTTAGCCATTAGTTTTGGGATGACAAGGTAGGGATACCATAGACACCCAAACTACTTTAGAGTCTTGGCACACTCGGTTAATGAAGTGTGAACCCTCATCGCTCACCATTGCCCTTAGTGTGCCAAACCGAATAAATCCATCCCTTTTCAAGAACCGCTCCAATGCATTTGCATCATTCTTGGTACAAGCAATTTCTTCCACCGATTTAGTCACATCATTAATCGCAAGAAGAATGTACATATTATCGCAAGAGGATGGGAATGGTCCCATGTAGTCAATGCATCGTATGTCAAATAGCTCTACTTGAATCCACGTAGTCATCGACATCTCATCACGCTTGGAGATCTTACATGTTCTCTGACATCTATCAAAACCTTCAACCCATGCGTAGCAATCATGAAAAGTAGTGGGCCAGAAGAATCCAGAATGTAGTACCTTACTAGCTGCACGAGAGCCACTAAAGTGGCCTTACTTCACGAATTTCATGGGTAGGCACACATTTCATGATGGTGTTGTCGGCTCCCATCTTCAGAAAGTATGGATCATACCAGAAGTAGTGCTTTACCTCCGATAAGAACAACTTATGATGTTGTGATGTTGAATCATCTGGTATCTTCCCATTAGTCAAGTAACTGGGGATAGCCCAATACCACGGCTCTCCTATCTTCACTGACATCAAGTGTTCATCCGAAAAAATTTCTTGGATGGGAAATTGATCCTCCACCTCATTTTCATGTCTTGAGAGGTGGTCCGCTACCATATTATCAACACATTTCTTGTCGTGGATATCAACATCAAAATCTTGCATCAATAGGACCCACATTGGCGATCTCGTTTTAACGTCCTTCTTATTAATAAGATATTTTAGAACTGAGTAACAATCACATTTGATCCAACAAGATACGAACAAAATTTATCCAATGCAAATATGACATCTAAAAGTTATTTTTCCTTAGTGCCATAATTGGGTTGGGCCTCATTAATAACCCTACTTGCACAATAAACGAAATGTAATACATTTTCCTTCCTTTTCACCAACACAACTTCAATGGTGAAACCACTAGCATCGCACATGAGCTCAATTGGGAAAATTCCAATATGGAGTTGTAATTATTGGAGCATTGGTAAGCATGTCCTTGGGAATATCAAATGCCTTCCTGCAAGCATCATCACAAATAAAGGGACATCTCTACGTAGCAATTCACATAGCAATTTGGAGATCTTGAAGAAATCCTTGATGAACTTGCGATAAAACCATGCATTTCCCAGAAAAATCTGAATGACCTTCAATGAAGTAGGGTATGGAAGCTGCTTGATTGTGTGTATGTTCACCTGATCCACTTCCAACCCTTGCTTGAAATGTGACCATGAAGTGGCACTTCTCCCAATTCAACACAGGATTGATGTCTATGCAAAAAATTAATATACGCCCCAGGTGATATAGACAATACTCAAAACTATCGCCAAATAGGGAGAAATCATCAATAAGTATCTCCAGATTCTTCTCAATCGTATCCGAAAAGATAGCCATCATACACCGCTAAAAATCATCAGGTGCGTTACATAGTCCAAATGGCATGTCACGGAATGCAGATGTGCCATAATGACATGTAAATATAGTCTCTACTGGTCTTGTAGAGTGATGACTATTTGGTTGTAGACATAATAGGTCTTGAAAGCAGTAATACTCGTGATGTGCAAATATGTCAAGCATCTGATCAATAAATGACAACGAAAAGTGATCCTTGAGTGTGACTTCATTTAACTTTCTGTAAACCATGCACACACGCCATTCCGTAACTGTCCATTGAGAAATCTGCTCATACTTTTTATTCTCACCACGACCATCCCTCCTTTCTTAGGCACACACTGGATCAGGCTATTCCATGTGTCGTCTGAGATCGGGAAAATAATACCTGCTTCAAACCACTTCATTACCTCTTTCCTCACAACATCTTTCATATTGGGGTTCAATCGCCGCTGAGCTTGAACCACTGGATTCTTGCCCACTTCAATGCAAATCTTCTGCTGGTAGTATGTGGGTGTGATCCCTTTAATGTCTGGAATTGTCCATCCAATTTCCACTTTGTGCATCCTCAAGGCTTCCAATATTTGCTCCTCCTATGCCTTAGATATTACAGAAGAGACAACTACACGCATGTGTTATTCAAACAAGGAAATGAAAACCCAAGGTGGCTGGTCAATGGCTTCAAATCAAGCACATGCGATGACTTGAGTTAAGGAACAAGGGCTGTCTCTCTCTTCTCATAAAGCTCCAGTTTTGTCCAGCTGTCCACGTGTAGCATCTCCTTGGGATGGGGCTCATTACCTTCTTCCTTGTACACACCATCAATTTCCTCCCACATCAACCAAGCTTCCTCATCTTCAATATTCTCATCATACATCTCAATGTTGTAGCATTCTTCATAGTCACGATAAGAAGCAATTTCATAGCCTTAGACACATGGAAGACTACTTTGTCATCATTCATCTGCATGGAGAATTGGCCACTTTTAACATGAATAATGTCTTCGCCAATGGCGAGGAACGACCTTCCACGAATCAAATGCATTTCGCCAACCTCCATATCAAGGATGACAAAATAAACTGGGATGACAAAATAAACACGGGTGGGGTGAGGTTCCCCACACCTAGTTTTCTTAATACATACAAGGGCATCAAGTTGATGCTTTCCCCAAAATCACACAAGGGTGTCACTTTGTTAGTGTCTCCCAGGGTAATCGGTATCAAAAAGCTTCCAATATCCTTTCTTTCCTTGGGAAAGCTATTTGTCACACATTTCAATGCCTCAGTAGTTAAGTGCACGTACTCAAAATCACCCATGCGTCTTCACCCATAGAGAATATCCTTGAGGAACTTAGCATAAGTAGGCATTTTAGCTAAGGCCTCTACACATGGATATTAATCTTTATATTTTTCAACATGTCAAGGAATTTCAGAATATCTTTGGTATCATTTATTTTTCTTGTTCTCAAGGGATAAGGGACTGCCTTAGAAAAGGAATAGTGTCAACACGTACCTCATGTTTTTCAGCTGCCGCATCCTTATTGTTCGTGACATTTGATTAGGGGATCATGATATGAGCATCTTTGTCAAATATTTCATGCTCCTTAGCCTTACAAGTATCGACTTTAGCATGTGTAGGATGTGACAAGACTTTCAATGCAACCTCGCTTTGTTGTGATTGCATTGCTTGACCAGAGTTATTCTATTTGTTCGATGGCAATGATCTTGAAAGTGCTCTGATAATGGAGTTGCTATTTGCCTAACATGTACTTCCAACATCCGCAATGACGTCTTGGTAGATTGCAAATCATCACCCATTGCAGTTACTTGTGAAGCAATGGTGTTCACATGAGTCCCCATCTGCATCATCATGTTCTTGAGATCTATCATCACAGCATTTGGCGCTACAGCAACTGGCTGTGCCTGAATTGCTGTCGATGCTTGTGGCTTGTGTTGGAACCCTGGCGCGTAATTGGCCCATGATTGGTCCCCAATCTTAATCCTGGATGATCTTTTCCACAAGGACCGTAGTTGTTATTCCGATTATGTCGTTGTGCCTATGCCCCAACGTAACTCACGTCTTCATTCATTTTTTGGGCTAAGGCTGCATTCAAATATGGCTCTTCGATACCAAAAATTGTCTTCTTCTCCTTGTCGATCTGATTGACCAAGTCAGAAAAAATCCCTACAAGTTTTGTTTATATCCTTAGTCCTTACTAATAGCAGCTGGAAGGAGGAATAATTGCATGTTATAGACAAGAATTGTAGCCAAAAAGAACAATTAATAAGGATTGTTCTTCGTGAAATAAATAAATTTGCTGATTTCCCATCCTCCCCCATGCTTAGCTCTAAAATTGTTTGTTGGGAAATGCCTTGAAGCTTAGAAGATACTCAAAGGAGCAAAGAAGAATGAAGCCCAGTGTCTTCACACGAAGACAAGAAGTCTCCGTACGAAGATAAAAGAGTTAGCCAAAATCATAGCCTGTTCGCAGAAGAGCTCTCAGTCTCAATATAGGAAGGTCTTCGGACGTAGACCAACATGTCTTTGCACGAAGACTTCGGACCTCCGTACAAAGAGAGTCCTAGAGGCGGCAAATAAGGATGACAATGTTTCCTAATTGTATTAGGGCGGTTTTGGGGGCTATAAAATGATCCTTTGGGGTCCTATGAACACGTGTAAGAAATTGTGATCGTTCCTCTTCATTGAACAAAGGTCTTTCTTCCTGTGGACGTAGTTAGCTTGATTTGAGCTAGCGAACCACGTAAATATTTTAATTGCATCATTCGTTATCGTTCGTGAGACTTGAGTGATCAAGATAAGTATAACAAACTGGTATCTGAGCTTAGGTTGAGATTACACCACCAAGAACGATGCTTGGATCAATGTTAAAGATCGACATGTTCACAGAATGGAACATCTTCAGTATGTGGAAGATAAAGATGGAGGCCTTGCGTAAATTGTAGAGATTGTGGGAACCTTTGACCACGGACAAGGGAGGCATGGATGTCAATAAATCTTAGTTCAAGGTATTGGAGGAGAAGGCACACACAACAATTATGATGTGATTATCGGATGACGCGGTCATCGAGATCACATATCAGAAGGAAGCAGCGGAGCTTTGGCTCAAGTTGGAGAGTCTCTACATGACTAAGAGTCTCATTAGCAAGTTGATGCTAAAATAAAGGTTGTTCACCCTGCGAATGCTCGAAGGTACGATTCTGAAGGACCATCTTGATCAATATAATACAATTCTTTTATATTTTCGTAATATTGGCGAGAATGTGGATGATGAGGATGCCGCACTTTTGTTATTGATCTCATTACCTCCATCATACGAGAACTTTTTTCGGTCATTCATTGTGAACAAGGATGACTTATCTCTAGAGGAGGTCAGAACGACGCTCCATGCTAGGGAATTGCGCCATAAGGGTGCAAGCATAGGTACAGAGGACCATGCTCCCGGGTTGATAGCGACGGGGGGGGGGGGTGCAAGAAGTTAAGAAGAACAAGATGCAATTCTCGGGTTCTAAGTTACCCAAGGATGCATGTGCTTATTGCAAGGAGAAAGGGACTGGAAGAGGGATTGTCCTAAACGAGGAAAACAAGGACAACATGGCTCTGCAGCCGTGGTAGAGACGGGGAATACATCTAAGAATTATTTTTTTCTACTCACGTATGATGTCACGCATTCACCTGATGCGTGGTTTCTTGACTCGGGAATACATCTAAGACTTGGATATTCGTAACGAAGCACATGAGCATTCACAAGATTCAAGGAGTGGAACACGCTAGTAGAGAATTAGGTGGGAAAGAAGGTAAAGAGGCTGCGCACGGACAACACCTTAGTGTTTTGTTGATCAGAGTTTGATGAATTCTGTAAGGATCAGGGAATAGCACGCCATCGCACCATTCAGCACACAACGCAGCAGAACGGTGTAGCCGAGAGAATGAATCAGAAACTTTTGGCTAAAGCAAGGTGCATGATTTAAAATGCAGGTCTAGAGACTTTTGGGGAGAATTAGTTTCCATGGCATGCTATCTCATAAATCAGAGCCCGCACACAGGTATAGGATGCAAGATTCCTATGGAATTCTGGTCATGTAGAGTAGTATATTACTCAAATTTGAGAGTTTTTGCTTGTGTTGCTGTTGGAATAGGTCCCCGGGAGGCAATCTAATATTTAGTATGAACACTGTTATTGGCTAGAATATTCATTTATTATATATTGTGATATTTAATATAATGAAGTCCTTAGATATAATGTGTTGTTTATCTTAAATATCCCTAGTCCATTATATTGATTAATAGGGCGATCAAATATAGACTAGTATGTGTGTAGATTGATATGGAGATATCAAGTCTAACACATGGGTATGCATTAGGAGTAATGGCATAGTGGATTGACCCACAACGAGAAGGATACATTAGATTATGTTAAAGTCACAATCGCTTCTCGTAGTGCTAATATAATTTAATCCTTAGACTTGAAGTCACTAGATACTTTAGTTGTGAAATATCGTGCTTTGATGTTACCAAACGTTACAGCGTAACTGGGTAATCATAAAGGTAGTTATCGGACACGATAGGAAATCAAGCTTATAGATCGTAGTGATGTAGAGAGGATATGTGCCTCCCACATAATGGGAGAAAATATCCACGTCCAATCGAGGGATGAGGCTTATTGAATGTCTAGCAAGACTCAGATAAACCAATATGGAGATATTGATGTTATATGCTTGCATAAGCATATTCCCAGGATCGAGGAATTATGGATTGGATATACGAGTGTGACTATTTATGTCTCGTGTCCAAATCCAGATATAGAGACAAAGGGATAGTGCAATATGTGATATTGGGCACAAAAGGTTTGTCGTGATCACTGACTTATTTCTATTAGTTGGGTAGCATGGATGTGTTGCTAGACACCGCTCCATGTTAGTAATAAGTTACTACCGCACGTCAAATATAGTAGAACTAGATTTGGGATTAATTAATTTGATTAATTTATGAGAAGGCTCACTTTGCAACACCTTGCAAACTTAGTGGGACTAATATGCAAGGAAGCGACTAATCCAAGTTTATGTAGAACTAAGAAGGGCCTTTATGTAGTTAACTAGGAGTTTTTGGACTATATAAAGGATGCTCTAGCTTCCTTCCCACTAATGTTAATACACATAACATAAGTGAGTGGAAGAGAAAGCAAGAGAGAGAGCAAGAACACAAAGGGGCCGAACCCCCTTGCGTCCGCCCCCTTTCCCGTCGGCTCAAAGAGAGGTCCGAAACCCTCTTTGCCTCATTGGTTGCTTGATTCCTTCTTCCCTCTTCCTCCGGTCCAAGCTAGCACTTGAGAAGGAAGAATCTAGATCTCACCTCTAGACATGGATCAACCGTAGAGACGAGGAAAATATTCGTCGTGTGATCTCCCAAGCCAAAAGGTACACATATTCTATGTCCCTTATCATGTTATGATGTCTCTTCCTGTGATCCTTGGTGGGCTTTGAGTAGGAATTAAATTTTTGTTATTCCGCTGCGTTACCTACGTCAAAACCCAACAGTGGTTTCAGAGCCACAGGTCGTAGTGCATAACATGATTTTATGTGTTACGATTTCATTTTATACACCGTATTGTTAATTTTACGCAAAACTGAAATTAATTGGCATAGTAGATGCAAAATTGAATTTGATTCAATATAAACAAAATCTAATTTAACAATGGATGTTAGAATTGGTGAGTTTAATCACATAAGATGTGAATTATTGAGTTTTTGAAAATTAAGGTCCATGGGAACATAGTTGAAAAAGGAGTTTTTCAATTATGGAAACAATTATATGGAAACGTCCATATGGAAACAACCAAGCTTGGGCAACAAGGAAGGAAGGGAAGGAGACTAGGGCCGAAACCCTAGCTGTCCTCCCTTCCTCCTTGCATGCCAAGCAAAGCCGCGGGTCACTAGGGCGGCCGACATTGGGCGGGGCCACGTTGCGGGCGGCGGTCCTCTTGGGGTTCGACCCATGCATGGGTTGGACCCCTTGGACCGTTGTAACCCTAATTACCCAATTCAATTAAAATTGAACAAGCGCATTAAAAATTAGTTTTAACTGTATTATGTGCTTTGTTGCATGGTGGATGGATATGGCCTAAGTTGTGGATGTTTATTGTTTTGTGGTTTGGTTTACGGCCTGCGAGCTGATCAAATTAATGTAATAATTAATTAGGTTTTACGGCATGCGATTCGTCTTTTCTCCTCGACATGTGAGGATTTTTTTATTTATTTATTCCTAATGTTAGGCTAGAATTAGAAATATTTAGATGATAGCCAAGAGTATGGAGAAGATGACCGGAGTACCAAAGAAGCCAAAAGACGAAGAAGACACCCTACCCTAGGCGCGCGACTATGGTGGAGCACATGGAGATGAGCTTGTCACTTTAGGGGAATTATATAATATCATTGGCTTGATAATATCTTAGTCTAGGGTCCATATCCATGCCACGTTTTTTTTTTTTTTTTTTTTTTTTTTTTTTTTAATTTTATGGATGTTTATTATTTATGTATTGTTATTTATTTTTGTGTGTATGGCGATACTAGCAAAACGTTAACAAGATAATAATAAACAAATATGGTCTTTTATTGTGGATTGCCCAGTCCAAGTAAGTAGATCATGTTGATTGGATCAACCAAATAAATTAAGAATGATTAAATCCCTCAAATAAAATATTGTGTTTTGCCTTCTCTTGCCAAAACACCCTGCATGATCAGGGTTTATTAAAATTCGGGCTTGCCAAAGTAAGGCGATTTTAATTCATCATGGTGTGTTGCGGACGACACAAGCTAGTAATGTGTGTATGTTGAAGCAAGAGGTTGGACGCAACTGGGTAAGACTCAATTGGATTGATGAACCTAGAGGCATGACAATTAGGTGTTATCTAAAGGATAAAGAATAAAAAGTTATTCACCTAATTGGACCAAGAAATGCATGGGATGCAATTGGAATGGTTCCTACCTAAATAACCTATTCTTGGGTGACTTGCCAAAGTAAGCTCAAGAAGAAGTGAAAAAGGGATCTTGGACCTACTAGAAAATATAATGATATTTTCCGCATTAATGGTGAGGGCTATTAATTCGAGAAAAATAGTGGGAGCTATATTTACTGATCTAGCCATTGTTGAATATAGTTAAATTGTTCAAAATACTAAAATTGTACATTTCTCGTTTTGTAGAATTCCAAATGGCAAACAACAACGCATCGACTTCATCCCTAAGATCTGTCCTTGAGAAGGATAAACTGTCTGGAACGATTTTTTTTGACTGGTACAGAAACTTAAGGATTGTCCTTAAACAAGAATAGAAGTTGTACGTCTTGAACACTCCAATTCCAGCCCCATCACAAGATGAGTCTGATCTAGCGGAAGTAAGGGCACGTCAGAAACATATTGATGATTCTAATGGCGTGACTTGCCTCATGATTTGCACCATGACTGCTGAGCTTCAGAAGCAGCACGAGAACATGTAGGCCTATGATATGATCATACACTTGAAACAATTGTTTCAGGAACAGGCAAGGCATGAACGCTATGAGGTGTCCAAAGCATTGTTCAAGAGTTGTCTCGCAGAAGGGAATCCAGTAGGGCCTCATGTACTCCGAATGATCGGGTACATTGAGAACCTTGAGAGACTGGGATACCCGCTTGGCCAATATTTGGCAGCTGGTCTTGTCTTGTAATCGTTTCCTGACAGTTATAATCTGTTCATCATGAACTATAATACGAACGAGATCAGTAAGAGTCTGCCAGACTTGTTGAACATGCTAAAGACAGCTGAACAGAGCGTCAACAAATGCAAGGGAAAGGCCATATTGATGGTGCATAAGAGGAAGGGCAAAGGAGCCTCTACTTCCAAAGGAAAGCGCAAGAAATTTGCAAAATCCAAGGAATACCTAAAGCCTAGTGGAGGCGTGGCCAAAGGTGAATGTCACTACTGCTGCCAGCCGGGTCATTGGAGGAGGAATTTCCCTAAATATATGGAGGATAAGAGGCTTGGAATAGTGATTCCACCACCACCAGGTATTTATGTTATAGACTTCAATCTTTCTATTTCTTCATATTGGATATTGGATACTGGATGTGGTTCTCACATTTGTCGAAATGTGCAGGATTTGAAAAGAAGTAGAAGATTGGCTAAAGGGGAGATAGATTTGCGCGTCAGAAATGGAGCAAGAGTTGCTGCATTAGCTGTAGGCGTTTATGATCTATCTTTGCCTTCTGGACTTATTTTAGAATTGACAATTGCTTTTATGTTCCTGCTATGAGCAGAAACATTATTTCCATTTATTGTTTAGACGAGAAGGGTTTTTCTATTTCAATAAAGGACAAGTGTTGCTCCACTTATTTTGATAGTATGCACTATTGTAGTGCGCATTTGTCTAATGGATTTTATATCCTTGATCGAAATAGTCCAATCAATAACATAAATACTAAAATGATTAAAACTAACGATTTAAATCCTACATATCGATGGCACTGTCGTTTAGGCCATATAAATGAGAAACGCATATCTAGAGTCCATAAGGACGGACTTCTAGACTCATTTGATTTGGAATCATATGAGACATGTGAATCTTGTTTATTAAGAGAAATGACAAAGTCTCCTTTCAATAAGAAAGGTGAGAGGACTTGTGAGTTATTGGCACTCATACATACCGATGTGTGTGGGCCGTTCCCCACGCCTGGCAGAGGTGGTTATACCTACTTCATTACGTTCGATGATGACTTCAGTAGATATGGGTTTGTATACCTTATGAAGGCCAAATCAGAATACTTTGAATTGTTCAAGGAATTCAAGAATGAAGTAGAGAAGCAACTTGGTAAAAGTATTAAGGCTCTAAGATCGGATCGTGGAGGAGAATACTTAAGCCAAGAGTTTGATGAGTATCTTAGAGAGAGTGAGATAGTATCCCACCTCACTCCACTCGGAATGCCACAATGGAATAGCGTGTTCGAGAGGAGGAATCGCACACTATTAGATATGGTGCGATCTATGATGTCTCAAACAGATCTTCCAATATCATTTTGGGGACATGCTCTAATGACAGAAACTTTTATCGTTAACCGTGTTCCATCCAAATCGGTCATGATGACACCATATGAGATATGGACTGGGAAGCGTCCCATGATGTCGTTTACGAGGATTTGGGGCTGCGACGTCTATGTAAAGCGTTTACAAACAGACAAGCTTGGGCCCAAAACGGATAAGTGTAAATTTGTGGGTATCCTAAGGAAACTAAAATATATTATTTCTAAAATCCCACCGAGAACAAAGTGTTTGTTGCTCGACCGGCGTGTTTCTAGAAAGAGAGTTTGTCTCTAAAGAAGCAAGTGGGAGGGTGTAGATAGTGTATTCTAGCCACGTGAGTCAGCTTACACGTGGCAGTCATTTAGCACGTCTGGTGGTGCTTCGATATCACACTAGCATTGCCCATGCTTATCCATATGGGGGCTGCGAGACAGGGCCCTTCGCATATCATTCCACACGGGACTTGTAGGGACTTAGTGGTTTGGAGGCTAGAGTAAGATCTGTCGCGCGTGAGCGACAACCAAGCCCGCGCGCGACCCTTGATAACTGCTTTGAGAGATTTATGGCCACATGTCCCATAAACTCGGTCAACCTCATAACGGTTCCGGTATATGCGGTTGAAGTACATAACGGTCCCTATATATGCGGTTGAACGTGCCGTTATGGTTGAGGTAATTAAGCCGACTTTAATGGGAGCATTAACCCATTTCAACGGTCACATTCCACACTATATATAGGGTCGTTAACCCTTCATTGCAATCATCTAACTACGAGGAAGCTCTGGCCATTTTCATACTCTCTCTCTCTCAGTTATATTGTCATGCTCTCTCCCTACTCACAACCTACACTCTCTGTGTTTTTATACTCTATCTCTGGTGTACACTTGGATCTTTCTCGAAGGATCCTTCTGTATACATTTGGTGAACCCGACGTGAACCACTTTATCAAGCAACCATGTATCACGAAGAAGGTTCTAGCACTCGATCTCCCTCAACAGAGACAACTTCAGGGGAGGAGACCCGTCTTAATTCCGCAGCAGCTGGTGGTATTCCGACCCTGGAGACGTTGAATGCAACCCTCCAATGCCAGCGAAGGCTATCCAGGCTCAGTCTGCACAAATGGCCCAGATCATGTCGATTCTGGGAGCTCTTGCTCAGAATCCGGCACTGGGAACTGCTGCTCCCCAGGGGACATGGATAACACCCATACCCCCTAATCCCAACTTACAAAGCCCACCACCAAGTTGTCCAACCATCTCTTACCCAAGGACATATTGCTCAACCATCGGTTGCTGCGCCTGTTCCTCAGCTGCTTGGCATTCCCATTAATGTCCAACCACAACACCCCCAGCCTTCCCCGCCTGCAACTGTATATAACGCCGGTTACGCCCCCAATCCAAGTGTCGCATATGTGCCTTCCCCGGCTGCAACCCTTCTTCCTGCTACGGGAGGAAGTACACCATCAAGCATGACAACCTTAGAGCAGCGCCTGGATAACTTCCTTGCAAATCAATGTTCCACGGACACCGTTATCCCGAAGGTTGATAACGCGCCTCCTATTCCGCGTGAGATTTACCTGATGCCCAACCCTGCAGGGTACAAAGCTCCCAAGTGGGAGAAGTTCGATGAGGTCAATGAGAATTCTCAGGAGCATGTCATGCACTTCATCGACATGATGGGGCCGGACGGAGTTGATCCTAACCTAATGATGAGGAAATGGTCATAAAGTTCTATACTAAGTTTTTTCATATGGAGGAGAAGGTCACGATGATTCATTTGTCACACATGTACCAAAAGCGTGATGAAGAAGGAGTCGCATTTATCAAGAAATTCAGGGCAAAGTCTCTGGAGTGCAGAGATGAGTACAAAGATATGTTGATTAACTTGCAAATGCATACTTTTTCTAAGTTAATCGATTGTACCAAGAATATAGAGACCATAGTTGAGAGGCAAAGGAAGAAGCATTCTACTCAGCGAGCCCCAGGAGGATCGACCTTCAGGATTGGCAGGTTTAACTACAAGAAGGGACGCGAGGCTGAAGTCAGTACAGTCTCACCGCATAAACAGCAAAATGGTTTGAGCAAAGATGTTTCGCCGCTACCATGCTCCATTGAGGAGGTAATCGACCTCTGCAAACAGTGGTGCAAAGATGGGATCCTACCCCAGCTCGAAAGGGCACCCTCAAGGGAGCAGCTAAGGGATCCTAAGTGGTGTGAATGCCACGGTAAAGTCATGCATCCCACAACTGAATGTAAGAAGCTCAAGTGGCTCGTGAACAAGAAGATGAAGGAAGGGGAGCTGGTCATCAGCGAACAGAGGCAGGATGTACGCAACAATCCCCTACCAGCCCACTCAGAACAAGATCCAAAAGACAAAGAGGTGGCCATGATCGCGATTATGGACCTCGAAGAAATCGCAGAGGATGGGATACCTGTCGTAGCTGAAGTTCATGATGAAGAAGACTATAGCATGGACACGGAGGACTCGCGCGCCGACAGGATGAAGGGATCACACGGCTTCAGGAGGTTCTTTGATGAAATGAACTTTTCAGAGAAGTGCCGCAAGGAGATGGCAAAGGCAATCCTCAGAGTGGCAGAAGACTTTGAGAAGGATATAGTTGTCTCTAATGGGAGAGTTTTAAGGGTCTCTCGCTCAACTGAGAAGATAATGGCTTTCTCTGAATCAGACAAGAAGACAGATGCGAGCCATCAGAAACCCCTGTATGTCACGGCAGTAATCAATGACGTCAAATTCAAAAGGGCATTTGTTGATGTAGGAGCGGCCGGCAACGTAGTCTCACTCAATACCTTGGAGTTAGCAGGCATCCCTGAGAAGAAGATTGTCAGACGCCCATCTCCGTTAATGGGATTCGGCAGCGATTCAAGGGTGACAGTGGGGTGGATTCACCTGGGACTTCAAGTAGGAAAGATAAAGTGTTCTGCCAAGTTCCATGTCATCGATGCGAACACCACTTACCATATGATCATCGGCAGGGCATGGATCCACATTTTTGACGCAGTACCCTCAACAGCCCATCAAGTGATGAAGGCCATTTGGAATGGCAGAGTGGTTAAAATACCAGCTTCGATAAACCCATTCAACTTGAATGAGACGCACCTGACCGAAGCAGTATGGTTCACCGAGATGGCGGACGAGCAGACACCTGGGCCATTTAAGCCAACCCCTTTGCCTCGATGGGAAGATATCAAAGATCAGTCACCTGCAGGAGTGATGGTGACAAGATAAAATCCCAAGGAGAAGATGCCTGCGTGCGAAGAGGTGCCAAAAACAGTTTATCAGAAGAAGAATGTGTACACCCTGAAAAGGGTAGTGAAGCATGACAGTAAAGGCAAAGAAGTAGAAAGTTTCAACTCCAATGGGAAGAAATGCTACCGCATATGAAGGTGCGCGGGGGTAACCCCACCGCAATATGGGGATTGTTGGGTTTTGAAGTAGGTAACGCAGCGGAATAACAAAAAAATTTAATTCCTACTTCAATGGCCACCACGAATCGTCAGGAGGAGACATCATAACATGATAAGAGACATAGTATTGTGTACCTTTTGAATTTGTGTGAACACACGATGAATAATGTCCTCGTCTCTACAGTTGATCCATGTCTAGAGGTGAGATCTAGATTCTTCCTTCAAACAAGTGCTAGATTGAATCCGGAGGAAGAGGGAAGAAGATCAAAGCAACAAAGGCACAAGAGGAGGTTCGGCCTCCTCTTTGAGCCGACGGGAAGGGGGGCGGACGGGGCTAGGGTTTCGGCCCTAGCTCTTGTCTTGCTCTCTATTTTGCTCTCTCCCACTCTCTTTGTTATGTCTAATAACATTAGTGTGGGAAGGAAGCTAAAGCCTCTTTATATACTCCAACAACTCCTTGTTGTTTTCATAAAAGAGTTTCCTAATTCTAGATGAACTAGAACTATTCCCTTCCTTGCAAATTAGTCCTACTAAGTTTGCAAGGTGTTGCACAATGATCATTCTACTAATTAATCAATAGTAATTAATCCCAAATCTAGCTCTACTATATTTGACGTGTGACCCCATAGGTTTCTATATAGTTGGTAGTAACTCTTACTAACATGGAGCGGTGTCTAGCAACACATCCATGCCACCCAACCAATAGAAATAGTCAGTGATCCCGACAAACCTCTTGTGCCCAATATGTCATATTGCACTATCCCTTTTTCTCCATATCCGGATTGGACACGAGACATACATCGTCACACTCGTATATCCAATCCATAGTTCCTCGATCCTGGGAATATGCTTATGCTTGCAGATAACATCAATATCTCTATATTGATTTATCTGAGTCTGGTCAGACATTCAATAAGCCTCATCCCTCGAGTGGCCGTGGATATTTACCCCCATTATGTGGGAGGGACAAATCCTATCTACATCACTACGATATCAAAGCTTGCTTCCTATCACGCCCGATAGCCATCTTTATGATTACCCAGTTACGGTGTAACGTTTGATAACATCAAAGCGCAATATTTCACAACTTGAGTATCTAGTGACTTCAAGTCTACGGATTGCAATTATATTAGCACTACGAAAAACGATTGTGACTTGACATAATCTAATGTATCCTTTTCGTCGTGGGTCAATCCAGTATGCCATTACTCCTAATGCATACCCATGTGTTAGACTTGATATCTCCATATCAATCTACCCACATACTAGTCTATATTTGATTGTCCTATTAATCAATATAGTGGACTAGGGATATTTAAGATAAACAACACATTTTATCTAAGGACTTCATTATATTATAATAAATGAATATTCTAACCAAAAACAATGTTCATACTAAATCTACGATTGCCTATAGGGAATCTATTTCAACAGGGATATCCCTGGGCAAATCAACCAACTCGAGCAAGCACCAGGAGAGGACAAGCTGAAGTCAGACCCACCGGAGGAGAAATTGAGGGAAGCGCCCGAATGCATGGAGGAAAAACCAAAGCCACAAAAGCAGGAGCTAAAGGAAGTATTTTTAAGTCCATCCGAAGAAAAGAAAAGGCATGTATTCCTGAGTGTGGATCTCAAGGGCGAAGAGGAAGAAAGATTGCTAAAACTGCTTACATAATACAAAGATATGTTCGCATGGGAATACGACGAGATGCCTGGCCTTGATACAGGGGTAATAATGCATAGGTCGGATGTTGTCCCTGGGTCCAAACCAGTAAAGCAGAGTGCAAGAAGCTTCAGACCAGATATCAACATGAAGATCAAAGAGGAAATAGTCAAGTTGTTGAACGCCAAGTTCATTGAGCCTAATCATCACCCTACCTGGTTGGCCAATATTGTGCCGGTCGTAAAGAAGAATGGACAGCTTCGCATCTGTGTGGACTTCAGAGCTCTCAACCGCTTCTTCCCCAAGGACGATTTCTCACTACCAAACATAGACCTGCTCATCGATTCTACCGCAGGTCACCGGATGTTCAGTTTCATGGATGGGTTCAGTGGGTATAATAAAATCAAGATGGACCCTGAAGATGCAAAGAAAACTGTGTTCATCACGCCAGTTGGGGTTTTCAACTATACGGTTATGGCCTTTGGATTGAAAAATTCAGGTGCAACTTATCAACGTGCCATGATGGCTCTTTTCCATGATATGATGCATCATGAAGTTGAGTTCTATGTTGATGATTTGTTCATCAATTCAAGGGAAGAAACAGATCATCTGGGAGATCTACGAAAAGTGTTCGAAAGGTGCAGGAACTTTCAACTAAAGATGAACCCAATGAAGTGTGCATTTGGGGTAACTTCTGGGAAATTCTTGGGGTGTGTGATTTCCCGCCATGGGATCGAGCCTGATCCTGCGAAGATTTCAGCCATCACTAGCATGGTGGCACCCCACAACCAAAGCACCTTAAAGACGTTCTTGGGGAAGTTATCATATTTGCGAAGATTTATACCGGCAATCGCAGAGCTGACCTTCTGTTTTGGTAATCTTCTCAAGAAAGGTGCCATGTATAATTGGACAAAGGAGCATTAGGCCATGTTTCTGAAGGACCTGTTTACATCACCACGTGTAATGATCGCGCCTCAATCGGGGTCACCACTTCTGCTGTATTTGACGTCGACCAGGAGGTCTATAGGAGCGTTGTTAGCTCAAGAGCATGAAGGACAAGAAAGACCAATCTACTACATCTCTCGCGTGGTACAGCCGGCTGAATCCAGGTACACTGATATAGAGCGCCACTTCCTTGCTGTATATATGGAGAGAAAGCAACAAGAGGGCCGAACCCGACCCCCTTGCTCCGCCCTTCCCCGTCAGCCAAACCAAGGAGGCCGAAGCCTCCCTTATTGCCTCGTGTTGCGTGATTTTTTCTTCCTCTTCATCCGGTCCGAGCTAACACAAAGGATAAGAAAGATCTAGATCTCAACTCTAGGCGTGGATCAACCGTAGAGACGTGACACAATTCACGTTACAAGTCATCGCAGGAAAAACCCTAAGGTGTGTAACATGATTCTTCCTTCACCATCGTTATGATTCTCTTCCCGTGATCCTTGGAGGGTATTGAATGGATAATTCTTCTTTCCGCTGCGTATCCATGATCAAAACCCTACAGGAAGAAGAGATATACATGAGCCAAACGGAAGGGTTCCAAGTTCCCAGAAGAGAGAACCACGTGTGCAAGCTGAAAAGATCACTCTATGGATTTAAGTAGTCACCGAAGAAATTGTATAAGAGGTTTGACAGCTTCACGTTGAAGATTGGTTACCACAAGTGCTACTATGATTTCTTCATGTATCACAAGGAGTTGCAAAGTGGATCACGTATCTACCTAGTTCTATATGTGGATGATATTTTGATAGCAACTCAAGATATCAAGGACATTAGAGAACTAAAGAGGTTCCTTAGCGCGAACTTCGAGATAAAGGATCTGGTAGCTGCTCGGAAGATATTGGGAGTTGAGATCTATTACAAACAGAATGAAGAAGAAGCTTTTCTTGTTACAACAGGGATACATCAAGAAGATCTTGAGCAGATTTGGCATGTTATCAGCTAAGGCTATAGATTATCGTATGGCAACTAAAAGCAAGCTCGGAATGTACACCGTTCAGATTGAGAAGGAGAAAGAATACATGTCCAAGGTTCCATATGCTAGCGCAGTTGGAAGCGTTATGTATGTTATGGTATGTACTCAACCGGACATAGCATTCGATGTGAGCATGGTTAGTCGTTTTATGGCTCATCCGGGATGGGACCATTGGCAGTGAAGCGAATATTCAGGTAACTTAAGGGTACGTCTGACATTGGCCTATGTTATGGGGCTAATGAAGACATCTTGGTAGCTGGGTTCTCAGATTCGGACTATGCAGGGGATATTGATAGTAGGAGATCTATGAGCGACTATGTGTTTACTCTGAGAGATTCTGTTGTGAGTTGGAAAGCGACGTTACAGCCGACAGTGACTTTGTCAACCACGGAGGCGGAGTACATGGCTCCAACGGAAGCAGAAAGGAGACAATGTGGCTTAACGGTATGGTCATTAATCTAGGCCTACATCAAGGTCAGGCGATAGTCAACTGTGATGACTTGAGTGCGATTTGCTTGACTAAGGACCAGGTTCATCATGAAAGGAGCAAGCATATCGACGTCATGTATCACTTTATGAGAAACGAGAGCAGGATCATAGTGAAGAAGGTGGGGACTGCTGACAACCCCGCAGATATGATCACGGAGCCGGTTCCAAGGAGCAAGTTCAAGCATTGTCTGGAATTGCACAACATCTTGAGCCAGTGAGCCCTTAGGGGAAATGTCAGACCCTGCGAGGTTCAATGAGTCTCCGTGATGGGAGAAATCGGGAAGGGAGAAGACAAACTTTGTTCAGAAGGAGGAGGAAGGCTTCATTGCAAGCGAGAGACTTCAAGTCAAGGTGGAAATTTGTTGGGAAGTGCGTTGAAGCTTAGAATATACTCGAAGAAGCAAAGAAGAGTGAAGTCCAGTGTCTTCGCACGAAGACAAAAGAGTTAGCCAAAATCACAACCTCTTAGCAGAAGAGCTCTCAGTCTCAATCCAGGAAGGTCTTCGCACGAAGACAAGAATGTCTCCGCACGAACAGCCTTCGCACGAAGACTTCTGGTCTTCGTACGAAGAGAATCCTGGATGCGGCAAATAAGGATGGGAATGTTTCCTAATTGTATCGGCGCGGTTTTGGGGGCTATAAAAGGATCATTTGGGGTCCTATGAACATGTGTAAGACATTGTGATCATTCCTCTTCATGGAATAAATGTTATCTTCTCCTGGACATAGTTAGATTGATTTGAGCTAGCGAATCACGTAAATCATGTATTTTGCATCTTTCTGGACTATTCATGAGGTGAGTGATCGAGTGAATTGCAATAACATTGTTAGTGATGTATGTTGAAATCAAACTTGTCAACACCATACATTAGAAGTGAGGTTTGCAATGCCTTCCCAATGTGGCGGGGCACCTCAAAGCAGACGAGCACACGAAGTAGCCACATGATTGCCCGTAGCATAGCCTTATATTAATCAACATGCGTTTGGTATGCTATTTTTCTGACTATTTTGCATACATTCTTTATTTATCAAAATGGTAGTTTTTAGGCTATTGGTGCAGTTTTTTTGGGCTATTTTTCTTCTATTTGAAGCCGGTACCAAACAAGGCTCTAACACAATTACTCCATAGCTAGCGAGTGTAGTTGAGGATCCATATTTCGTGGTAATAATGAACATGCCTAGTGCAAAATGAACATGAAGCTGGTGGGGCTTAAGCTGGTGGGGCTTAAGCTGGTGGAAGTACTGATCACCAATTAAGCTGGAGAGAGAGAGAGAGAGATTGGCACAGTAAGTTTGATGTGTGCATGGTACGTAGTATGGAGAGAGAGGTTGAGAGAGATCAGGGAGAGAAGAGAGAAGAGTGTATGAACAGTGAGAAACCGTGAGGGGTAGGGACAGACTCAAAGCTTGTGTACACTGAAGAGGCAAAGAGACCAAAGCTCAAACACCAACGCAAATGCCGGTCTATGGAACCAATAGCCCCACTATTTGAATGAAATTACTCTACTAGTAGTATACTCGTATTTGCTTCCCGAGGAACAAGAGATCAGGTCACACCCCCCTCAAAACATATTTATATTCTGTATTTTTTAATTACTAGTATAAACATACAAAATTAGTTACTAATTAAAATTGAATTAATTAGCACTCCAAAGCTCTACCATGTATGTCCTGCACTTGCATAATCTCTCTCCCTCCCTTGGAGTCTCTCCTTGTTTGAAGAGCTTGGATTGGGGTAATGGGGGACAACATCTAACCCTAATTTCCTCCTCTTTGTCTTCTTGGCTCTCTCTTCCCACTTCTCATCTTAATCCTCCTCCTCTCTATTTACCTTTCAATGTCTATCATAATGGAGTAATAAATTCAATCAACACTCTTTGTGGGCAATATTTGACTACTCCCAATTTTAATCTTGCCCACACACAGTTCTTGTTCTTTCAATTCCCAAGATTATTTCAGTCTTACCAACTCTATATCTCTCATGAAATGTGAAATGTCTTAGAACTGTTTTACCGCGTCAGTATCAACCAGACATGCAATATTCTTGACCAGACAAATATATGACAAGTTGGTGCTACCACCGTATGCTATAAAAGCTGAACCAATACGTCAAGTTTCACTTTCACCCTTCACCTCACAAGTGATATCCTGTCTCCTTCACCCATAGATAGCTTTAGGTATTTGCTCTTTTGAATCTCCCATTTCTATAATCCAAAATTTTCTTTTTCATACTCCCACCCTCCTTGAAAGTTTGGTGTTTATATTCAGTCTACCTTTACAACTTTTGGTTAAATTGATTTTCATCTTCTTCTTTCTCTCTCCTAAACTTCATATCTATCCACCCCAGCCCAACTGTTCTCTCCTCAAACCTCAATTTCACCATGGCAGATCCCTATTCCAATTGCTTCAATGGTTGGATAAACCCTAACCCTATGCACCACCACAACCACCATCATTTCTCTTCATCAAACCCTTCTTTTTGTGTACCATATGCCTTCAACATGTACTCCAACAACAACAACAACTACTACCAATCTTCTTCACCACCAAGAGAAGCCCTCCCTCTCCTAAGTTTGAGCCCAACAAGATATGACCAGAAACAAGATCCACCAAGAGAAGAAGAAGATGACACTAGTCATTTGTTAGATGGAGGTCATCATCATCAACAACATGAGGAAGACCATGATGAGGGTTTGACACTAGCCCTGAATCTAGGGCTTCCCAACTACTCCAGCTCTTGGATCTCTTCTTCTTCTTCATCATCTTCTTTAGTCCAAAACAATAACAACAATAAAGATCATGAAGTAGTCACTGTTGCTTCTTCTTCTCCAACAATTGCAAGCACACTCCATAAGGGACAGTATTGGATCCCAACTCCTGCTCAAATCCTTATTGGCCCTACACAGTTCTCTTGCCCTCTTTGCTTCAAGACCTTCAATAGATACAATAACATGCAGGTATGTCACTTGAAAACTCTCTCTCTCTCTCTCTCTCTCTCTTGTGGGTGAGACATATCATCAGAGATCAAAACACTCAACAAAGTATATCCCCAGAGCAGATAAACAGAAATTTATGCTTTACTATGTACCATATGGAGGAGAGAACAGTTAGATTCCCCATCTTTCTCACCCTTTTGCTTTATGTGAATTTTTCACTTTTGATTTTGCTGAAAAAGAGAAAACCCATCTCCTACCTTTGCTTGGACACACATCTTTTCTTGCTAAATTTCAACCTTTCACTTTGGGAGAGAAAGGTGTGTGAGTATTTATGGGTCCTGAGAATTACTACTGATAATTATATTTTTTTTTCAACTTTAAAGTAGTAGTACTACTAATATTTTGTTTTCTTTAATTTTTATCTTGTCCCATCTCCTCCTTTTCTTTTTGCATGATTTATGGGTTTTTTGGGGATTTGCATTAAATCTACCTGGTCCAACTGATGCTATGATCAGTGCCTTCCTCTCTTTATTTGATTGAACTACACAAGACATATTATGCTTTTTGTACCTTGGAGTTTGTATTCTGCAATTATAGCAGCTTTGTGAAAGAGAGAAAAAAAAAAGAAAAATAAATAAGAACTGATGATCTTCATGAAGGAACAAACATCAGAAATATTTATATGAAATTTCTCAATTTGAACACTCAACCTTAACAGCAAAACTACCTTTTGATGTATTCATACACTGACACAGGGTTTCTTTGTTTGTACATGAACAATCTTTTTTGCCTCCTGCAATTTTTTTGAATACATGGGAATCCCCAAAACAATCATTTATTAAGTTTTCTCTCTTAATATTCTTTATTTGTGAATCATGAAAATCTGTAGCTACAAATGTTGATCTTGTTCTCTTTGTTTGCTAGAAGGAAAAGGAAACCAATACTTCTTAGTCTCCTCCAGTAATTTTACTGAATTTCCACTCTAATTGCTTATAAATACCATCTCATGATGTTAAATGAGTTAAAGAGACTATTATCATCTTTAAGGGGAATTCTTTATGAACATAACCTTCTCTCTTGACTCATTTTTGCTTTGCTTAAAGAAAAATAAGCAAGTATAATAGCATGTTTGACATCTAAAGTTTTAGTCTGACTGGGTTGAAAATATGTAGCATTTTCTGTAAAATCCATTTGTTATGCAAGAGTTTAAGATAAAATTTCATTTAATTTTAGCTGGAATACTCACTTCTACTTTGAGAGATATTTATGTTGGAAAGCTTTACTTCTTCTCCTTCTTCAAAAGCACTAAACCAATAATCCGAATGACTGCTTGAGTCTGAGTTAAACATGTAATCTTATGCAGCAGAGACCGAAGATTGTTTTACTCATTTATATTTTTCGCTTATCATGCTCTATGTAGTTTTTTTCTTTCTTTTTTTATGCTGCATGCCCATTTTTATGGTTTCTTCCCATCAGAGAAAAGTCCATATGGATTGTCTCCTTCCCTCACTGCTTCAAAGGCATTTTAACTGAGGATAGTAGGGGCTTTTCCTCCTCCATTTTGGCTGGAGTGCATTAGTTGATTTTGAATGTTTGCAGTTAATCATGTATATATGAACTTTTGGCATAAAACCCCCCTACATTATCGACTCGCTGACACTTAGCTACCAACAATATCGATTTTGTCAGAAAATCCCCTGCAGTTTCACTTTTTACCGATACCGCACACCTTTTTTCAAACAGAAACCCGCATGCAGTTCACTTTTACTGACACATAGCTACCAGCAATTTTACTCAAATGGTGCGCGATGTCCGTAAAAGTGAAACTGCACGAGTGTTTTTTGACTAAATCAATACTGCTGGTGGTTAAGTGTCACGAGATAATACTGCAGACGGATTTTCTGTCAAAAGTTAATATAGACTAAAACGTAGGAATTACTGAACACAGTATTTTGGATTTTTAGTTCAGCTAGATCGATTTCAGCAAAAGATCACCCTAAAGGCTAAGCTAGGGTATGAGCTAATTCTAACAACTAGACTAACCCTAGCAACCAATAAATAGTAATAGATTAACAATGCTTACTAGTTACTACTACTAATATTCAATTGTGTCACCAAACCCTATTCATAATTAATTAATTAATTTTTTGTTTAATAATAGATGCACATGTGGGGACATGGATCTCAATACAGAAGAGGACCAGAATCCTTAAGAGGAACACAACCAACAGCCATGCTGAGGCTGCCATGCTACTGCTGCTCTCCGGGGTGCCGGAACAACATTGACCACCCGAACGCGAAGCCGTTGAAAGATTTCCGGACGCTGCAGACACACTACAAGAGGAAACATGGGATCAAACCCTTCATGTGCAGGAAATGTGGTAAAGCATTTGCAGTGAAAGGAGACTGGAGGACTCATGAGAAGAACTGTGGGAAGCTCTGGTACTGCACCTGTGGTTCTGATTTCAAGCACAAGAGGTCATTGAAGGATCACATTAGGGCTTTTGGGAATGGACACGAGGCTTATGGAATTGACTGCTTTGATGAAGAGGATGAACCAGCTTCTGAGATTGAGCAAGATAATGAGTCCTCCTTGCAATGAGAGTACTGTGACATCATCATTAAGGTTGTTGATTAGGGTTTCTTAAGTTTTGTCTTGTTGTTGTCTCTGTTGAAAAGCTTTTTAAGAGCTTCATCTTCCTTTGTTTTGTTTCTCTCTGTCTTGTCTCTTCAACTTCTCTTAAGAGTATTGCACTTGAAGAAAAATCAACCATACTAGTATCTCTCTCACACACACATACATGGTTGGGAGCTTCAAGATGTGTCCTAGATCTGTCATGTTTGGGAACTCTGTTTTTAAACAGATGTCAGTTAAAAACAGTGTTTTCAGTCAAAAGACATACATATATATATGTTGTTTTTTTGTTGGTTCTGTTCTTCATATAATTTTTAGTTAAGAAATGTGTATGCGTTTCTACTGTTTTTCTTCTTATTTTTGAAACGGTACCAAACATGCTCATTGTAGAGAGCTGGTCATGCAGGTTTGTGTATATTTGCCTCTCTAAAAGGTTGGGAGTTTAAGTCACATTTTTGTTAGTCTTCATCTTGTCAAATATTCGCAAGGTGTGACTTGACTCAGAATTGTGTAAACAATTAAATCATTAAACAAGTAAAAGAAATAGGCTGATAATTACTAGTAATTTACAGGCATTGGGGACTAGTTAAATCACTTTTTTTGGACAAGATGGAAAGTGAAAGGGAACAAGAAAAAGAAGGAAAAAAAAACACATTTTCACCTTTCCTTTTCCATGCATTTCATTAAGTTTAAATTCATCCTTTCTCTGTTTTTACTTTCTCCCTCACCAAATAAATCATTGACCTTATGATGAGCATCACTGCTACGAACTGTTACTATTGTTTTCTCAGAAAGAGAAATAAAATTGTTACTCTTCGTGAAAGTTATGTTTAATTTGGTGCTCTAATTATTGATCTCTCTTCATAATCTATTCCCATAGCATGACTGTTCATGCAATCTGTCAGCAAATTTATACCACAGGAAACCAGATTTCTTGTACTTTGAGCAATGACATTGGAATTGGTTTACCATTTTATGCCACCATCTATGTAAAGCTCTTCAATTGGTAGTATTTCGTTTTTAAGGAAATTTATTGAATAATTGTCAACGGGGAAGTTTCAGGCAAGACAAATGTATTAAATCTCAATGTTACTTAACTAGAACATAATTTTGTATATCTAACAACGGCATACAGTTATAATGTTACTTAACTGGGAAGTTTCCGTTAGTTTTTGTTTTCAAACATGGCAGTATTTTTGCCTCTGAAATGAATTTTTGAGAAAAAACATTCTTTTTAATCAACATTTATTAAGAACACAGGTCCCAAACAAACACTGAGCAGCCAGGAGGGAAAAAAAAGAGAGGACATGTAGCATTTCTGAAATTTAAATGTTTTATATTATTACATTTTTTCTTTGCTTCATTCTATTCCTTTCTTCGAATTATGTGCACTTCCTCAGATTTTCCTTCTTGTTGAGAAACACAATTCATCCGAATTTTGATAATAATAATTTTAACAACCTATTAAGTCAATTTTGTACTTAAATCTTTTTCAAAGTAAGACAATCCATGTTGTGAACTTGAGAGGAATCAGAGAAAGCGAGAGGGAAAGAGAGAAAGGAGACGATGAATTGGATTTCTCATTACTGGAAAACGAAGCCAATTACAAAACATATACCTGAGATAATTGACTGTAAAAACCTAATAGAGCAAATACTTTTATACCCTTATAGATCTAGGTATATTACAATCTATTAATATCACACTTAGACCTTGTACTTTAACAGCCCCCTCAATTGAAGGGGCTGTGCTAGAACGCCCAGAAACTTGAATGCAATGCAAAATATGTAAGGCAGAAAAATGAGACCTGAGAAACTCAAATCTAGCAGCAGTGAGGGGCTTGGTAAAGAAATCAACAAGCTGAAATCCAGAAGGAATGTGATGAACACGGAAGTGCTGCTTTTGAATTCTATCTCAAAAGAAAAAACAATCCATTTCAATGTGTCTAGCTTTACTGTGTTGAACAGGATTTGCAGCAAGTCTCAATGCAGATGTACTATCACAAAACAACAAAGGGGTAGCAGAGAGAGAAATCCTTAAATTCGTGAGTAAAATCTTGAGCCAAAGTAGTTCGGAAGCGGTGGCAGAGAGAGCCTCAAACTCTGCCTCAGCAGAAGACTTAGAAACAGTAGCATGCTTCTTGGAAGACCAACACAAGTGGTTATCGCCAAGAAAAATACAAGAACCAGACACATATTTCCTGTAAGCAAGGTCTCCGCCCAAATCAGAATAAAAAAAACCTAGAAGATGAAGAGAACTCCTATAAAGGACCAGCCCACAATCTAGGGTACCTTTAACATACCTAAACAGCCTGTAAATCAGAGACAGTAGGAGAGTGCATGTGTTGACAAGCACCATTGACTGCAAAAGTCAAATCAGGTCGCGTGGTGGTGAGATACTGTAAGGAACCAACCAAGCTTCGGTAAGGAACTGCATCACAAAGAGATGTTAAATCAGGATGTAAATCACCCTTGAGAGCAATAGGAGTTGCAACAGGTTTGCAATCTACAAAACCGGCTTTGTTAAGAATGTGTAAGGCATATTGAGACTGTGTACGAGTGAAACCAGTAATGGTCTTGGTGTAGGACATCCCAAGGAAAAAAGGACATTTGACTAAATCCTTAATATAAAAGGTGAGAACCATTTGAGCAACCAGAGCTTCATTAAAAACAAGATCATCACCTGTAAGGATGATGTCATCGACATAAAACAGCAGGACACTGATTTTGCCTCCAAAGTGTCGATAGAACATGGAGGTATCGGTAGGAGAAGTACGGTAGTCTTGGGCTTCTGAGAACTGATGCAGAAGTTGATACCAGGCTCTGGGAGCCTGTTTAAGGCCATACAAAGCCTTATGTAGACAACACAAAGCTGCAGGTTGAGTGGCATGTTCAAGCCCAGGAGGTTGAATCATGTAGAGGACCTCGTTTATGGACTGCACAAAATGGCATTGTTGACATCAAATTGCCGCAAAGGCCAATCAAATTGACAAGCCAAAGTGAGAAGTTTTAGAGTATACCCAACCCAAGAAACGTGAGAATCGGTCAACAAACGGAGCAGGTCGAAAACTCGTCGAGGTCGTTGAAGGTGGAGTTTCGCCTTGGCTTCCTCCAGGGTTCTTGGCTACGTGTGAGGGCTTTTGGAGCTCTGTCAGACCCCAAGGAGCTGATAGGGACAGTTCTTAAGGCCTGGGTGCCTCCGGTTTGAGCTGGCCAAGATTTCGCCGGAAATAATGGTGGATGGTGGCCTTCTCCGTTCACTGCTCCTTCTACGGCTGTTGTTGCTTCTTCTTCTCTTGCTACTGGGTCTCAACGGATAAAGAGAAGGAGATAGAAACCCACGTGACGTGGATGGAGGTGGTGCTGATGCTCGGTGATTTTTCCGGCGATAACAGCGGCAGTGGGTTGCCGCTGCTCTTGTTTATTTCTGCTGGCCTTCTTTGACGAACAGAGAGGGGAGGAGAGAGAAATAGATAGACGAGAGGAAAGCCGAGAGGGATAAGAGAGGTGTTGGGGTGGTTGATTCCCGATGGTGGTGGTTGAGGTTGTCTATGGTGGTAATGGTGGTTGTTTTCTTTGTTGTTCTGTGGGAGAGTGAGAGGGAGAGGGAGCAGAGAGGATGCTTTATAGGAGAAGAAGAGTATGGATAAAGGTAATGAACCCTTGTAGAAGAAGCTCATGGTGATTTACGGGAGAAGATGGAAGAGTTGTGTTGGAGAAGATATGAGGAAATCTAAAGTGTTTTGGGTGTACCAAATTGAAGAGTGGAAAAACATATATAAATCATTTTGGTAGTATACTTTGTGAAAGAGAAATGAATTTGGGTTACTACAAAAAAAAACTGAGGTGATTGGGTGTAGCTAGAGTACACTAAGTCGCGGTGATCGCACTCGCAGTCGCGAATAAATAAACATACTCGGACTAAGCTACGAATGTTATTTCTAAACTTAATATTTACTATAATACTAACACGAAATTCTCAATTATAGAAACACAATAATTTCCCCAAGTCACGACTCACGATTAAATTCACATTCGCCTCTTAAACTAATATTTTATCCCCAGCAAATATACGAGGTATTACAAAGTTCTCTAAGGCGGTTCATAGAACGAAAGATACTCTTGATTATATCCATTCGGATTGCTGGGGTCCATCTCGAGTTGAGGCGATTGGCGGGTACATGTGTTTTCTGAACATCATAGACGATTACTTCAAGATAACTTGGATTTTCGTAATAAAGCACAAGAGTGAAGAATTTGCAAGATTCAAGGAGTGGAAGGTCCTAGTAGGATCAGGTGGGTAAGAAGGTGAAGAGGCGCACAGACAACAGCTTGGAGTTTTTTTCATAAGAGTTTGATGAACTCTGTAAGGATCAGGGTATTGCACCCCATCGCAACGTTCGATACACAACACAGCAGTACGATGTAGCCAAGAAAATGAATTAGAAACTTTTAGCGAAACCAAGGTGCATGATTTAAAATGCAGGTCTCTCTAGAGCATTTTAGGGAGAGGCAGTTTCCATGGCATACTATCATATAAATCGAAAACCGCACAGAGCTATATGATGCAAGATTCTTATGGAAGTCTAGTCTGATAGAGCAGTGGATTACTCGGATTTGAGAGTCTTTGGTTGCGTTGCCTATTATCACGTTGATGATGGCATACTAGAACCAAGAGCTAAGAAGGGAATATTCGTGGGTTTCAGAACATATGTGAAGGGAAACAAGATATGGGCAGACAATAAGATCATACATAGCAGAAGTGTAGTCTTTGATGAGAGTCCTATGTTGAAGAAGTTCGTGGAGATGGAGCTTGGAGATGCAGAAAAGAATGTGAAGGAAGATTCGGATCCTATTGAACCTACGGATTCCGAAATCTCTACACCGCCGCCGGAAGCCGAACAGGAAGAAGCAGAAGTGTCTGATAGTGAAGATGCCTCTCTACCAGAGGAACCAGTTCATCAGAGTGTTACAGAAGGAAGACCAAGAAGAGTCATAAAGCCTCCAGAGAGATACATATATGGCGGTATGGTGGGATATGCATTACAAGTAGCAGAAGAGGTAGAGGATGAGCCATCCTCCTACAAGGTTGCTATATCTAGTTCTGAGTCAGCACTGTAAATTGACGCGATGAGAGAAGATATGGAGTCTCTTAGCAAGAAATTGCTTGGGAGCTTATAAAATTGTGATCATGAAGGAAGATAGTTAGTTGCAAGTGGATTTTCAAAAGAATGGAAGAAACTGTATCTGGAGATGGCGTCAAGTATAAGGAAGGCTAGTTGAAAGAGGGTTCAGTCAGAAAGAGGGATTTGACTACAAAGAGATATTTTCACCGATGGTCAGACATACTTCTATCAGATTGCTATTAGCTTTAGTAGAACACCACAACTTAGAGCTTGAGCAAATGGATGTCAAGATAACTTTTCTGCATGGAGAGTTGGATAAGGAAATATACATGAGCCAATCGGAGGGGTTCCAAGTTCCTGGAAAAGAAGAACACGTGTGCAAGCTTAAAAGATCTCTCTATGGACTTAAGCAGCCACCGAGGCAATGGTACAAGAGGTTTGACAACTTCATGTTGAAGATTGGTTACCACACGTGCGAGTATGATTGTTGCATGTATCACAAATTGTTGTGAAGTGGATCACGTATATATCTACCTAATTCTATATGTGGATGATATTTTGATCGCAACTCAGAATATCAAGGACATTAGAGAGCTGAAGAGGTCTCTCGGTGCAGAATTTAAGATGAAGAATATAGGGGTTTCTTAGAAGATACTGGGAGTTGAGATCTATAGAGATAGGATGAAGAAAAAGCTTTTCTTATCACAGCGGGATACATCAAGAAGGTCTTGACAAGATTCGGGATGTTATCTGCTAAAGCTATAGATACTCCTATGGAAAATAATATCAAGCTAGGAATGTACACCGTTCAGACTGAGGAGGAGAAGGAGTCATGTCCACGATTCCATATGCTACCTCAGTTGTATGCCACATGCATGCTATGGTTTGTACTCGAACGAACATAGCATTCGATGTTAGTGTGGTTAGCCGTTTTATGGCTCATCCGGGTAGGGACCATTGGCAGGAGGTGAAGCGCATTTTCAGGTACCTTAAGGGTACGTCAGACATTGGCCTATGCTATGGGCTAATGAAGACATCTTGGTAGCTGGTTTCTCGGATCAGACTATGTAGGGATATTGATAGTAGGAGATCTATGATTGGCTATGTGTTTACTCTTAAAGATTCTGTTGTGAGTTAGAAAGCGACTCTACGATTGACGATGACTTTATCAACCACGAAGGCGGAGTATATGACTCTAACGGAACCAACAAAGGAGACAGTATGGCTTAGAGGTATGGTCAATGATCTGGGCCTACATCAAGTTCAGCAACAGTCTACTGTGACAGCTTGAGTGCGATTTGCTTTACTAATGACCATGGTTCATGAAATGACAAGAATATTTGACGTCAGATATCACTTCTGAGAAACGAGAGCAGGGTCAAGGTGAAGAATGTGGTGACTGCTGACAACCTCGTGGATATGTTCACCAAGCCGGTTCCGGTGAGCAAGTTCCAGCATTGTCCGGAATTGCTCAACATCTTGAGCCAGTGAGGCCCTTAGGGGCATGTCGGACCCAGTGGAGGTCCGGTGAGTCTCTTTTGACGAGACAATTCAAGTCAATGTGGAATTTTTCGAGTTTGTGCCTTGAATTGGTCAAAGGCGGCCAAACTCTTTGTTTCTAACTTTGATTAGGAAAACATTAGAAGTCATTGGCGGTGGAGGATTAGTGTCAAAGGTGGCCAAACTCTTTGTTTCCAACTTTGATTAGGAAAACATTGGAAGTCAAAGGCGGTGAAGGATTAGTTAATTTCTGATATTTTCCTAATCAAAGTTGGAAACAAAGAGTTCGGCCGCATTTGACCAATTCAAGGCACCAACGCAACACGGTAGTTAATATAGTTATATTGATAGTGGATCAAGTAAAACTGGATTTTTGCATATCAACAGTGAACATGATGACACTACACAATAGTTAGTTTATTGGTAAGAAAGAAATGTTGTGCTACATTTACTCATAGCTGGTACTACCAAGTTACTACCACTCTGTTTCTTTAGATTAGCCCCCTTTCTATTTGCACAAGAATTAAGAAAAGAGGGTGAATGACTCTGTTACCCCTCTCCTCTCTCCTTTCTCTGTCACCCTCTCTCTCACTCTCTCTCTCTTTGATAACAACAAACAACACCACCAGCACCACCAATAGAACTACCCATTCTGCTATTCCACCAGACCTCCACCACTACCAACAATACATTGAAACAGATCAAATGATATATTTACATAATCAAGAGCATATTTCCAAAATAAAAAAAATACAAATTGAAAAAAAATCAGAGGAAGAAGAAGAGAAGAGGACAAGAAGAAGAGGAAGAAGAAGAACAACAACACTGTTGTGGTCGTCCTCCATCTCTAGATCTGCAAACAAAAACAGATCGGAGATTTTGAGACATAAGAGGAGATAGGGGGAGGGAGGCGGCGTCGGTGGCGTTGTCCTGACTGTGGCGGCGTCCTACATCTATTCAAGATCTTCTACTTTTCGACTCGGGCAAAGGGGCTCCGGAAGAGGAGATAGGGGGAGCGAGGCCGGCGGCGAGTTCCTGATGGTGGCGGCGTCCTCCATCTTCGAGAACTTCTTTTCGACTCGGGCAAAGAGGCTGCGGCAGAGGCGTGAGAGATCTTGCCTCTCGGAGTCAAAGATGGAGATGGTGAGGGAGAGGGGGATGGCCAGTGGGTGGTGATGAAGATGGAGGAGGGAGGTGAGTGGTGATGAAATTAGAGGGAGGTGAGGGTGTCTGGTGAGTGGCGAGGGAGAAACAGAAGAAGATAAGAAATGGTTGGTGAGGATAAGAGATTGGTATAAAAAAATATGAGGAAACATTTGATGGGGTATAAACAAATCTGTTGAGTGGTAAGATAAACCAAATCAATGTGGTTGAAAATAATATAAACCAATTAAGTGGGGTATTCTTTGGAGGGTATAAATGTCTTTTTACAGCAAAAAACTTGTCAAATGAGGAAAAAGAAGCAAGAGAGAAAACATACTAAAATAGAAATGGGGCTAAAGAGAAGAAACGGAGTGGTAGTAACTAGCTAGTACTATAGTACATGTATAAATGATGCAATATTTTTCCCCTTTGGTTAATGGAGAGTATTGGAATGTACTACTAGTAGAGAGGTCCTTTGGATGGTTCATGGCTGAAACAACATGTAATAATGACAAATTGTAAACTTCCATCATAAATAAGAGTTGCAGTGCAAAGTGTTGATCTTGGTGGCAGCTTTGCTCAAAAATCTGTTTTGCCTTTGAGACTTTGAGAGAGAGGGAGGGAGGTAGTCAAACTCAAGGGGTATGGTTGTGGGTCATGAGAGGTCTTGTCAACAGAGTTTGGAACATGGAAGAGCTATGAACAGTTGAGTGGTGGTGATCAGTATATATTTGTCGTTAACACATTGATGATCATCAACAAACACAATCACGAGGGGTTTTCCCATGGTCCATGACCAGCTAAGGTGGTACCACTCTGTCTCTGTTCTTTAGTCACATCTTGACTTTTACCACTATTTATTGGATAATTATGGCCCGGTAATTTGGATATCAAAATGATGTAATTTTTTAATAATTTTTCCATAGCGTTATAGAGTAAAAGTTGCTCTATAACACGGTCAAAAAATTATTAAAAAATTATATCGTTTTGGTGTCCAAATTATCCAGTCAAAATGACTCAAATACGAGTTTAAAATTCAAAATGATGCTAGTGGTATTCTTCAGGGACCCTTTAGACTGAAAGTCCTCTGTGTTTCCTTCCTCTTTCTCTCTCTCCCTCCCTCGTGTGTGCGTTCAGGTGTTACTTTCATGTAATGGAGGATTCATTGTTCATAGAGTAACATTTACTCCCTCCGTTTCACTAGATACTTCAAAAACTTTATGGGCACGGAAATTAAGAAACGCACTCAAATGACTATTTTACCCCTTCTTTTTACTTAAATTTCACTCTCTCTCTCTACTCTGTCTGAGGGTCACTCTCACACTAATTACAACAACAACAACATAACAATATCATCAACAACAACAATATCAGCAAAAGCAAGAACAATATCAACAAAAACAGAACAGATGAACAAACATGTCGATTTCCACCATTCTCTGCAACAAACATCAAACCAAGCCCTGAAGAAGAAGAAGAGAACAAAATTTATGTCGCCGCCTCGCCACAACCGCCGTCCCTGGAGAAGAACACCGGAGCCTCACCACCTCACTGCTGCAACCATCGGATCTGGGCCGATTACCACCCTTCTCTGCAACAAACATCAAACCAAGCCGATTTTCGGTCAGATATAAGGTTGGGATTGGAGAGGAGAGAGTGAAGAGAATGGAGACGACGGAGACGGAGTTGAGGAGATCCGGTCAAACCAAGCCGATTTCTGGTCAAGCCAAGCCGACTTCCTCCCACTGTTGTGCAACGGCGGCGACGGCAGAGGTGAGGAGATCGAGAGACAGAGAGATGCAGACGGAGCAGATCGATGGAGATGGAGAAGATCGATCTGCTCTCTCCATCTCCCTCTCTCTCTTTCTCTTCATCTCTTTGGGTTTGGGAGGAGTGGAGATCTTTCTCTTCATCTCTTTGGGTTTGGGAGTAGTGGAGCAGATGGGTTTGGCAGGAGTGAAGAAGAGAGGATGGAGGAGGATGAGTGAGAGGGAGATGAGCGGCGTAATGGAGAAGAGAGGATGGAGGATGATGAGTGAGGGAGATGAGCGGCTGATGAATGAGATGGGTTTGTTAGATTTAGGTTAAAAACATGAAGGGTGGGATATTTTGGGTTGGGCTTAATTAATCAGGTTTGATATAAAATTTGTTTGGTTAAGTCCAATTAAAAGGTGGGTTTGGGTTTTTTAAGAAAGGGTATAGTTGTATTTTGTCAGTTTTAATATTTCTATATTTGGAAATTTTAAAGAATCTGGCGAAACACCAAAAAATGAAATTTTGAAGAATCTGGCGAAACGGAGGGAGTATGCAGCATAGAAGTAAAAGGATGGTAAATCATAAATGCAACCTATGAAAGTGACGAGACAGATGGTGAAAGGTGAAGGCTTAGAGTGCTTGCAGAATTATTGTCGTAGTGTTTCGCAAGTCATAAGAAATACACATTCAGAAACCTATTTGGTACCTCTAAGAAAATCAACCAGATAAACTCGAGTCGGTGTTTCCAAAAATGATTTCCTTAACTAGAAAAACACCTGAAAACAGATAACATGAATGCAACTATCAAACGAGTTTCTAATAAAAACATTATTTATCGACAAATCTATTTAAAAGCACAGATACCAAACATGCACGTAGTTGTAGTGGTGTGGTGAAATAATCACTCCTTCCCAAATTATCCATCACGTTTGGCGTTTCCAAGACCGGCCCTGATGCTTTGCAGATGAAGCACGAGCTTTAGGCTCCAAGTCTAACCCGGCCCATAGGCATGAGGTCCCGGGTTCAACCCCGATAGACGACATAAACAATTTCTCAAAAAAAGTCTGGGGGTATTTTCGTAAATAATCATTATTTGTTAATACCAATTTTCTAACCTAGATAGAGAACATTGAACAGCTTCTTCTCTTTAACAAAATTAAATCATACATTTTTTGGCTCCAAATTAAATCAGATACACGTTATCTGCAGAAAATTGGAGATGCAAAAAAGAGAGGGAGTGGAAGCCGGGTCATCGTTTTGCACAGATCAAGAGCAACGTTGGCTTAAGCCCTCAGCATAAATCGGTAAGTGGTTGCTTCATTTCTTTGTTTCAGCGTCAACCAGCATTCTTCTTTTTTATCCTGGTACTGGTCAACAACCTTCACATCTGGCAACTGACAACTAAGATTTGGCATATTGTTTTGTCTTATGAAATCTTATGAAAACTAAATCAATCATTTCATAACAGTGTTTTGTGACTCGGCTTAGTTATTGTTAGGCTCTGTAATGCAAATTTCTCCTTCAGGTCTTGCTTTAGGCCCCCATAAGCCGTGGGCTGGCCCAGGCCGTTTGACCTCACTCTTTGACTAAGCAACTGGAATGAATAAATAAATATACGAACTCGTTTTTTTTTTTCAACCCGTAATTATATCACTTTGACTCGTCAATTTTTATTTATTTTTGCAAAATGATGTAATTTTTAAGAAATACTTTTATGGTGTAGTAGAGTAAACTTTACTTTATAAGATCATCCAAATACTACAGAATTTTTGTATCACGACTCGATGGATAACGACATAAACTGAAGTATAGTATGCTGATACAGAAGAAACTGCGGTAGTACAAAAAAATGACTAATTTTTTTACCGTTTGGCTTCCCAAATTACCAATCACAATGCCTTCAAAAATCAAACGAGACGCAAGTTTTAGAAAACTTGATGAATACCTATAAATAATAGCCTAAAGTTTAACTTTTTTTTGGAGGAAGTGAAGTATAAATATATAAAGTTTATATAGCTTTTTTAGGGGAAAAAGTTTATATAATTTACAATTAAGAAAAATATAGTTTTTTAGGGGAAATTTGGTTGTGAAAATGACTATGGTGAATGTGATGAACAACTAATTGTCCCCTAAAAAATCCATTAATTATTTTTTTCGCGAGGCTATTTAATTATTTTTTGAAAGTTCTAGGTGGTGAATTTAGTGGGATGTTACACGCCCAGGCTCAAAGTTTTGCCCCAGACTATTTCAAAAAAAAAAAAAAAAAAGTTTTGCCCCAGATTAATAAGTTGGGCTGGGCCCTAGTTCACCTTTCCAAAAGTCTGGCCTCTTATTTTCATGCGTTTCTTGAACCAGCTCAATAGAAAAGAGAGAAAATTGGCCTAGTGGGCTGACCTCCATCTCTTGTCAGTGTTGTCGTGGTGGGCTGACCTCCATCTCTTGTCAGTGTAATTCGGGTCAGTCTTTATTTATCTTTCCGGAGTTGGTTTTTTTTTTTTTTTTTTTTTTTTCTGAGAAATTGTTTTGTCGTCAATCCTGATTGAACTCGGGGTCTCGTGCATGGGTTTTCCAACGCTCTACCACTTGAGCGACCACCCAAGATGCTTCAAGAGTTAGGTTTGCAATTGCTAAAACCATATGAAACCACACATGACAAATATCCGAACTAGGTAGTACATAATGGTTGACTATGTAGTTCAGACTTCAGACCCGGTTTTAAGCAAAGCAAGCAACCTCGAACAATCCAGGACTTTTACTGAGTATTTCATCGAGAGGTTCTCGAGCTTTTCTTAAATGTGAAGGAGTTCAAAGTTATCAAACATAATGCGTTTTAAATTTAAAATTGTCGTTGTTAGAAAATAAGGGATGCACAAGAATATATAGTTGGATAATGCAACTAGTTGTGATAAATCATCAAATGACCGTAGTAAAGCATAATCATAAGTGAAGTTAGGTAAATGGGTGCTAGCTCAGTGATATAGCGGTTGACGCCCATGCATGATGTCTTGGGTCGAATGTAATTCTAAAAAAATAGTGTCCCTAAAATAAGTGAAGCTCGTGCCTTTTTGTTTGTTTGTTCATTTATTTTGTTAATGATATTACATCGAACACATGTATAATGTATTTATTCGGTTACGAAAATATTATAAATTTATGGACTGACTTTGTCATGCAACAACCTTCACCTTCTTTGACCACAAATTATTATTATTGTTCGTATTATTATTATGTTTTGTTTTGTTTTATTTATTTATTTTGAGAAGCTGGCCACAAATTATTTAGAAACCCTAGTTCCATGAGAAGCCATACACGTTTGTGAATGCTTAGGCCTAATGACTCCTTAAAACACTCTTCACCCGTCGATGTCTCCAAAAATAACCTAACCCCCGCCATATAAATACTTACCATTATTCTACATTAGTCTTCAGGATACGCACAAACACACAAAACCAACAAGAGCAACACAGCTTTCTCACTCTCTTACAAAGCGACTCTTTTCCGGTGAAGAAGGCTCTCCCGCCCTCTTTCTCCAAACAACCGGAAAATGGCCGTTAACATGAAGAAGATCACCTGTGCCGTCCTCATCACTGCCACCGCCGCCATGAGCACCGCCATGGCCGCCGAGGCACCTGCAGCCGCACCCGGCCCGTCTGAGAGCAGTGCTGCTGCCATGACACTGCCAGCTTTGGTTGGGGCTTCCGTCTTGTCCCTCGTCACCTTTCTTTTCCAGTGAGACATGAGAAAGGAGGACGAATGACACGGAAATGGAATTTTGAGGAGGAAAATGTCAATGGAAAGAAGTGCCAAACGAAAGATGAATTTCCTCTTCAATCCAGATTATTATTTTGCTTAAATTTCTTTCGTCTATTTTCTTTTTCTTTGCTTCTGGTGTACTCTTGTATTTCGAAACATGTTCTTCTATAGCGTAATTGAATAAACGAGTTCTTTTGGCTATGTTAGTTTGCTATATTCCAGTTATTTTAATTTTATTTCTGTATTTGTTATTTTATATATTCATTCTTTTCCATATACTAGTAAGGTGCACGTGCTTTGCATTTGGACTATTCGATTTGCGACTTAAATGGTAAAATTTGAAAGTTGGGTTAGAAAGATATGTGAATTTTATGAACGAAGATATATGTGAATTTTCAATCAGAGAACATGTTAGGAACCCAGTGTCACGTATTTGCGAGGTAAGATAGTCATAGTATCTACCAACCAATACAGTACACAATTCCATTAAGTTTTACAGTTATACAATTAAGTGTTTTTTTTTTTTTTGAGGAAAACACTTTGATTAAAGGGCCAAAAGGCCAAGCCTATCCTTTTCTATTACATTGAAAGCCCAATCTGGGACTCTTGTGTAAAGACTGTAAAGGTTAAAGGATAAAGACTTGTGAGCAAAGAGGTCTGCCACCTCATTTTTATCTCGGGACACGTGGGCAAGCTTGGAATCCGTAAAGTGGCTCAACAGCTGCACGCATTTAACTCCTTCTTCTCGAATCTCGCCTGCTACATCTTCCAAAGCGTCTCGTCTTCTCACTTTCTCGAGGTAGTCGATACACAGCCGAGAGTCCGATTCCAAAATTAGCTGTGTACATCGAGCTTCCAACGCCATTTCCAACCCTCTTCTGATACCTCTCATCTCCATCAACATCACCGATCTATCAAAGTCTAGTCGTTCACATCTCCCGGCAACGAAAGCCCCGTCTGAGTCACGAAGAACACACCCCGAGCCTGCAATTTTTCGATCTGGGTTACAAGCGATGTCAGTATTGACCTTCGTCCACCCCGCCGGCGGTGGTTTCCAGCTTTGGTGGTTGTTTTGTCCGGCTAAGTCACCGGTGACTTCCTCTATCCTTAACTCCTTGAGGTGGAAATTGATTGACCTGAGGGTTTCATGTAAGTCAAATTCCTTGTTCTGAAATCTACAGTTATTTCTTTGCTTCCAAATACTCCAAATAGTGACTGCAACTTTTTCTTGGATCCTCTTGGTTTCTTCCGTCAAAATCTTCTCGATCCAATCTTTTGTACTAATTCGGCTGTTTTGGGTGAACCGAGTACCCAAAATGGCTTCCCAAATTTGACAGGTTGCTGGGCAATACATAAAGAGATGGTCAATTGTTTCCAGATCTGTGCTACAGTTCGTACAGTTTGAAGGAACTTTGACTCCTCGATTCAGCAGTTTTGAGGCTACTGGTAAGGAGTCATTGACTATTCTCCATAGGGGATAAACCATTCTTTTGGGAATTTTCAGTTCCCACATCTTTTTTAGCCAAGTCTTGCTTCCTTCACTTGTTGATGCTTCACCATTACTTGCAGTTAGGGCCTTGTATCCCGTGGATGTTGTAAAAGCTCCATTCTCCGTGTACTTCCACCTGAAAGTGTCTTCTAAAGAGGTGTCTTGTAATGGCATTTGAGTGATGTCTTCAACATCAATTTCCCACAGGTATGTTCTAAGTCTCTGTATGTGCCAAGTGCCTCTGTTAATACACTGTGAAACTTTCATAGATGCATAGTCAGGACTTGCTGTGTACACCTTAGAACAATGGCTCCTCTGTACCCAACTATCTTTAAACAAATTAATCTGTTTGCCTGAGTTAACTTTCCATTCCAACCCTTGTCTGAGAACTTGTCTACTTTCCAGAAGACTTCTAAAAGCAAAAGAGATCTGTTTCTTTGGCTTTACATGTAGGAAATCAGAATTCTTGAAGTATTTGTCTTTTAAAATTCGACTGAGCAATCTGTTAGGGTGTTTCATGATCCTCCAACCCTGTTTTGCTAGCAGAGACAAATTGAAAGACTGAAAATCCTTAAAACCAAGGCCACCTACCTCTTTTGGTTGTTTTAGCTTGTTCCAGTTGAGCCAGTGGAGAGTTCTCTTGTCCTTCGTGTCTCCCCACCAAAATTGCCTGATTAGTTTCTCGATTTCCTGACATATCCCTACTGGGATGAGAAAGCAACTCATTGCATAATTTGGTATTGCTTGCGCTACTGCTTTGATTAAAACTTCTTTTCCTGCTGCTGATAAGGTCTTCTCCTTCCAAACTTTCAATTTATTGCAGATGTTCTCGATGATCTTTTGGAAGACAGCTTTCTTGTTCCTTCCGAAAGTGGTGGGGAGCCCCAGATAATTGTCGTGTTTGTCTGCGGTCGGGATACCGCTCAAGCTGCTTAGCTGGGTCTTCACTTCATCTTGCACGTTATCAGAAAATACCAGAGCTGATTTCTGTAAATTTATGCTTTGTCCCGAAGCCCTTTCGTAGATCTGTAAAAATTGTAATAAATAGGTTAGTTCTTCCGTAGTAGCTTTTGTAAAAACTAAGCTGTCGTCTGCGAACAGTAGATGGGACACTATAGGTCCACCCCGAGAGGCGGTAGCCCCCGAGAGGTGACCCTCCGCAACTGCATTCGTGAGCCCTCTTGACAGAGTTTCACTTATGAGAAGGAACAAGTAAGGGGATAAAGGACACCCTTGGCGTAAACCCCTTTCAGGTATGACACTTCCTTTAACTTGACCGTTGATTTGCAAACTATAAGAAGCTGTTGAGACACATCTCATTACCACATCAATCCATAAGCCACTGAACCCCATTGACTCCATAACTGCTCTTAGAAAACCCCATTCAACGCGATCATAGGCTTTGCTCATATCTAGTTTGATGGCTAAGTGACCCTTCTTCCCTTTCTTCGTCTTCATTGAGTGAAGTAGTTCATGGGCTGCCAATATATTGTCAGAAATCAAACGCCCAGGCACAAAGGCACTTTGATTTTCTGAAATAAGATCACCCATCACAACTTTAAGTCTATTCGCTAGGGTTTTTGTAATAATTTTGTAGATAGTAGAGCACAGAGATATGGGGCGAAAATCTGCCGCCTTGCGGACCTGCTTTATCTTAGGGATTAGCGCAATGATCGTGTGGTTGAATTCACTAACCTCTCCTCCTTCGTTAAGTACCTTTAAGCACTGGGTTGTGACTTCGTCCCCAATTATTGACCACATCTGCTGGTAAAATAACGCCGGAAAACCGTCCGGTCCCGGTGATTTCTGGCCTGGCATGGATTTTAGAGCCTCGTAAACCTCTGCTGCTGTGAACGGGCGATCCAACAAGTTTTTATTTTCCAACGACAGCAAACCTACAACTGGGCTCAATAATTTTTCCATATCCGCATTTGTGGGGTTACTACTTGTAAAAATCTCTGAGAAATAGCTGCTTAAAATGTCAAGAACTCCTGCGGGTTCTTCAATCCAATTCCCGGCACTGTCTTCTAGACCCGAGATAGTGTTCCTGGCCCTCCTTATTGAAGACTTCCTATGAAAGTACTTCGTGTTTTTGTCACCATTTTTTAGCCAAAGCTCTCGCGATCTTTGTCTCCACATTATCTCCTCTTTGCGGAGAAGATCCGAAATTTGTGCTTTAACTCGTATAGTCTCATCTAAGTTCTCTGAAGTCTGCGGCAGAGCTCCCAGATTTGCGAGTTCAACTCGGAGTTGTTTCAACTGCTTCCCAACTTGTCCAAAAGTGTCCCTATCCCATCTCTTCAAACTAGCTGCTACCGATGTCAATTTCTCGGTTAAAGAGCCCGGGTTCATATGCCAGTTTTCCTCAATTACTTTGGGACAGTTTTGGTTTTCCAGCCACATGGCCTCGAAAAGAAACCGTCTGTTGCTGCTGTTTGTGACTATCTTCTTCCCCATCGTAATTTCAATGGGAACGTGGTCTGATGTGTCCGCAACCAGGTGATCAACCCTGGCCCTACCGTACCTTTCAACCCAACTGTCTGTCGCAAGGCAGCGGTCTATTCTTTCGCGTATAGCTCTCCCATCGGGCTGATTATTCGTCCAGGTGAAAGAGTTACCTGTAAACCCCATGTCACGTAATTGTAACTTCTGAAGAATTCTGCGAAATTCTCTCGTCTGATTAAAGGTGACTTCTCTTCCACCTTCCTTTTCGACTTGAGACGTGATCGCATTGAAGTCTCCTACTACCAACCAAGGTTGGTTTACCGGGCAAATTCTTTCTAACAATCTCCACGAATGTTTCCTTTCCTTTCGGACGGGATCCCCATAGAACCCAGTGAAAACCCAGTTATCATGGCTAGTATTATCAGAAATTGTGCCCTTAATAAAAAACTTCGAGAAGCGGATCAAAGAAAAATCTACCTCTCTGTCCCAAAGTAATGCTAGTCCTCCTCGGCGGTCTTCGCAATCTACGTAGACCCCATTTGCATACCCTAACCTGAATTTGACTCTCTCCATCTCTGATGAGAAGAGTCTGGTTTCCATTAAGAAAACCAAATTGGGCTTCTGTCTCCTCACTACATCATGAAGAGAAGTAACGTTACGGGGGTTCCCAAGCCCCCGCACGTTCCAACTTAGGGTTTTCATTGTGCCTGGCAGTGCTGCTGAGCAGACACTGCCAATCTCGCGGTGGGGTCTATTACGGCGTCCCTCTCCGTTTGCTGAATCCGTGGGTTGGAAACCCGGGCACTACTCTGACTCTTCCTTCCATCCCCGTTACCTTCCCTCTTCTGATTATTCCCTTGTGTACTCTGGCGTTTCTCTTCTGGACCAAGAGCCGGATCTCGCACCTTCCTCTTTGCCTTCGGTTTCCTTGGGGTTATTGAATTGTTTGTTGTCTGGCCTTTCTTGCTTCTTGGGGGATTCTTAGGGGAATCAGTGACTGGCTTCTTCCCTTTATCCTTTCCCCCTTCTTCTACCGCAAGATCATTATCAATCACCCCGAGTGGATTGTCTCTAATCAGGATCCCAGGGGTCGTGGGGTCCTTACGAGGATCCGCAGAATCTTTGCTACGGTCGAGCTCCATGTCAGAAGCCCGGCTGCTCTCCGAACCCGTGAGTTCCTCATATGAGGTCTCGAAATCCTCGCTAAATTTTTCCTGTTCACTGTCCATCTTTTCCTTGGCATCTTGCCTTGTCGTGGCCTTCTTCTTCCTTGGAGGAGGTTTGAAGGTCAGCCAAGAACCATAGCCGGGAAGTTCTGATAGTTTCTCCTCAGTAGACTTGAAGGTGCACTGATCACTAAAGTGATTGATTCTTCCACACCATCCACAAACTTGAGTTATACGTTCATACTGAAAATCTAACCAGATCTTGTCTTCTACCACCCTTATGTATCTTCCTCTTCTAAGGGGTTTGTGAGCGTCCATCCTCACTCTCACCCTCATATAATCGCCTCCTTCACCCGACATGATCCTATTATCGGAGTCTAGGACTGTACCCCATGAGTTAGCCGTTGATCTTGCGTATTCCTCCGTGAGTAGACACGTCGGGAGATTTTTGACATGTACCCATACATCGATACTGTCAAATCTCTCCTCTCCGATAGTTGTTTGGTACTGCCACGACTTTAAGAGTAAGATGTTGTCGTCAAAGATCCAAGGCCCTCCCGCCAAGACTCTTTCCTTCGATTCCCTACTGGGAAAGCATATCACAAACAGGTTAGGTCTGGACTCGTTGATCAAGATCCGATCCCCATCCATCCATATCTTCTGAAACGTGAGTTTCATCGCCCAAGTATTCGTGTAACCTGGAAGGAGGAAAGACCCCAATAAGCAGTGTTCGAAACCCTTGATTGCTTCCACACATCTGTCTCTATACAACTCGAGAATATCTTCCTCTTCTTCGATCGTAAGCTGGCTGAATCGCTTGTTCATTGTATCTGCTCGGTAGTGTTGCTGTGGTTCATCTCCGATCGACGCCGCCGGGAGATTTGCCATGCCCTAGAAACTGTTCGCCGCCCTGTAGCTCCGACAAAGTCGGACTAGGTTAGACAATAAAAATCCCCATACAATTAAGTGTTTTTTAAGAGTAATGCTATATGGACAGAATTTTAGACATAAATTTTGACATAATTCCTAAAGTAGTGCCAGCTTAAAAACCTAAAAAACTCTTCCAAGAAAAAAAGCAGAATAAATATGTTTAAAAAATAAAATCAACAAGTATTTGAAAAAAACCAAATTTAGTGTTTCAGGAAAAAAATTCTCATGTTTGCTTGAAACCAGTAATTCTTCAGGCAAGTGCTAACAATGTTACAATATGCTTGATGATTACTAAATGTCATCTCTCTAGTGTGCAGTTTGAAGCCTTTTTGTAAGAGAAAAATAGAAATTAGCATTCCCACCTATCCGATCCGGTTTTGGGGACGTACAAGGCATTACACCGGCCTGGGAAAACCTTGGACGAGTTGTGGCAACAAAAAGACGTGTACTTAGCCAATGTGGGACAAGCTCACACCTTAGGAATCATAATAATCCACCGCGCTTTGCTACCGGCATCCTGGACAACATTAACACTAAGTACCTTCTCTTTTGGCATTGTCTTACTTTTTTCTAGAATTCTCACCAAGACCACCCAACTGATCCGATTTTTGCCCCACTTGCGTCGAGTCCCATACCCAATATGGGTCAAAGTGATCACATACCTGATTCTAGTGCAAAAGCTTGGATCATCATACCACTTAGCTAACTGCGAAAAGACATAACGAAAGAAAGCCCATAAAACATGATAGGACTGAATTCCACAATTACCACATTATTGTTACTGAGAAAACCGCTGAATACGCCGCACACCAAAATGATAACCTACACCTAAAAATGAAATGAAAAAAGAATAGTAATTGGTCTGACTCGACCACAACCCAAAATTAATATTCTTTCTCCATCACTAAGTCAGTGGCCTTGAGTCGGTCCACTGGCTTAGTAGGAGCCATGTGAATGAACGAAACACACAATCACAGTCTATGCCCGAAAATTAAACAACTTAATCATAAAAATGATCCAATATCTTTTCTCAAATTAAAAAAATAACGAAATAAAAACTTATTCAATCTCAAATTGGAACCCTAACTCTGAAATCCCATATGCTGGTTCTGTGAAACAATCAGATACAAAACAGATCAACAATAAACGTATACATCAAGGACTAATCGTGAAATATAGGTTAAATAACTAATGGCTAGCTTGGTAATGCTGTGGCGGTTTAGAAAGTCGCGGTGTAGAAAGCACTGTGAGAAAACTGCTATGAGAATCTACACAAAAAGTGTTTGGTAAACTCCGTATAAAATCTGCTGTGGAAAATCACTTTTAACATTCTGTGTTTGATAATTAATGCTTAAGACTTTTTGTTAATGTCAAAACGACCATTTAAGACATGATATAATAAATGGTACTATTACAATTAAATATTATTAATATTTATTAATGGATAATGATGTCAAACGATCAATTAAATTAAAAAGCAGGTCGTAGAAAGCAACTTCTCCCCCGCTTTTTAAAAGCTGTTGTGGGGAAGCAATTGCTTTCAAGAAAGCAGAAAAACAAAACTTTACCAAACACAAACATACTGCATTTGGATTCAAAAAGCAGCGTTTTAGAAAGCAAAAGCATTACCAAACGGGCTCTAAGTACTTTGGGAAACCCTATAAATAAGTTTTGTTCAGTTGACCGTTTCTGATTCTTCAAAGAAAAACAAACGAAATACTTAAAAAGTAATTAATTCATTGAGAATTAACCATAGGTTATATTCTGGAGCATTCCAAAGATACCCTCAAATTGAAACTGGTTCAAAGATGTAACAAATTCTCAGTTTCTACTCTGAAGTAGCCAATTACAAATTCAAACTTTATTAAATGATATGAAGGTGATAGAATGCGGGATTCTCTACTATAGAATTGATAATTGATTTATAGTTATTTGAAATTTATAATTGGAATCCAAACATAACAGACACACCTTGTTCGGTAGTCGTGGTTGTGGTACTCGTTGTTTTATTTCCCAGCAGATGATGCAACGATAGCGATAATGATACAGTGTTTCGGAGTTAAATTCGCAGACAATAGCTGGTCGATTTCACCCAGCGATGCTCCAACAAACAACAACGACGCAGAGAATAGAGCACAATAGATGGGCGGACAATGATTGGAGGTATGGAGGATTCCGTCTTATGTACATTGTGAGGGCGTTGTTTGGAAACCATTGATTGTCCTTCAAACCGCTGTTAACGTATGGCATCGTTTCAGTAGGTGATGAACAGACGTAAGAGTACTAAACCTACGGTATAAATTATTTTGCTCAGGGGTAGTTTTGTCAAATCAAAAGGTTAGGAACATCAAAAGGTTAGGAACACTACAAACTTTTTAGTAGTTGATTGATGATAGATAGATATATAGAGAGATGTATACAACTTATAAGTATATGAATAACAGATTCTGAATTATTTCCATAAAAAGTTGTGAAACAATTATTCATTGCAATGAGACACATTTCATCATGTACGGTGCCCCAATTCCGGGAGAGTTATGAAAGTGAGAGAAATAGAAAATGTATGTTACCTGTTCGAGCCATTGTTTATAGAATCTTAGTCTCTGATAAATTGTATGTAAAATCAACTAATTCTCGGGTTTGAATCCATTTGTCTGAACCTCTTGCTGAAATCTTTAAGATGAATGTGGATGGGGTCTCCAGGGAAGGCTTTGATGGGCAAGAAACCTTCACGAACTACAAGCAATCTATAAGATGAATGAAACAAGCAACCTTCACGAATAAAATAAATTAAGAGATCAAGTACCTCCTTCATGATCGATGCTGGAGTACAAATTCTGAAAGCCCAAGCACAAGAACAAAGTTGTGTATCTCCGCCTTTATTTAGAAAGTTCTAAGACAGATTAACAACAAAGAAGCAAATAAACTGAAATAGTATGTATTTATAGCGTGATGTAGGAAATAGAGAACGTTACCCTACCCTGAAGGGTTTGAAATTGGCCGAGAAAGACAAAACTTCAGTCTTGATATCTAGCGGTTCACTTTTTTGTTAAGCACGGATAATAACCATAACCATAACGTATGGACTATTGTAGAAGAAAGAAAATCAACAGACTAAACCCTAGAAAGTTCAAACTGTCCAAAACAGACAGTGAACAGAGTCCTCGTTAGCAACTGGGATCATGCACTGCTTTTAGTCGATGTTAGTTCAATATATGAGTATCAAATTGTCCTTCTCACGTAATCGTATTCACTAATAAATCCTTCAAATTCAAAGAAAAAATACAGAGATAAAAAAAATGCAAATCATAAGATATAATGGCAGCAAAATCCATCGTAGTAAACAAATGACTTACTGTAGTTGTTGTTTTATTTGCTATTGATGCATCAGTTGCCCGCACTCTTGCACAAATTGGTGCAGCTGGTAACCTCTGTTTGGAGCGAAGAGACGCGGCCATACTGGAGAAGCGTAGGAGCCGATTGGCGAAAGTTGAGGGAGCTTGAGTAGGTTCGTGAAGTAACAAAACGCTGATAAAAGTATCGACAAAAAAGCCATTATTAACGAAGAGAATAATTTCTCTAATTGGATCTAACAATGTAAAAGAAGCAAGATTAGGGAATCCGACTCACTTCTGGTGTTTTGAAGCTTGATTGACGAAGCACCATCTTTGCAATTGAAGAAAAAAGTAAGGCAATAAGCACGTCTCTTTTTGCAGACCAACCCAAGGATCTCCGTGCTTTCATGTGGGTTCTCGCAGAAAGGATTGTCCATACAATTTCTGATGGGGCCATTCGATTTTTGCTGTTGAACTGTGCGTCAGAAAGGATCAATTCATAGGAATCAATTGCAATCCCTTTCAATAGCCAATGGTTTCTTAATGAATAGATACATATTCCGAATGAATTAGCTCCATAAGAGTAGTAATATACATCGTGAGTAGAAGAGAAATATCTTTTGTATATACACTGAAACACGCCGCTTGGTGAAACATAGCAGTGACAGTGACACACAACAGTTTATTTCGGGGCCAGAATGTAATTACAGAATTTTTATAGGAATTTTTGTAATAAACAATCTTAGGATTCACTTTTAATTATTCACTCTTTTAAGATAGTACTAGGTTCACTCCGCGCGCGTTGCGCGCGGCGTGCCTTTGCACCGGGCATTGTCGTTCAGCTATGAAGTTCACGGTTGTTTCACTGTCTGTGCAATTGAAATTCATGTGTCGCAGTAATAGTATAGTAGAAATTGTTTTTAATTTTTTCTAAAAAGAAAACATCAAAATCTATGATTTGATCCAACAAATTGGTATTGCGTGTAATAATCATACGTAAGCAAATTGATATTGACATTTAGTAATGTCACTGAACGTGTTTTTGATTTCACGTATTTTTCTTTAAAAAAAAAAAAGATAAATTATGTTTACAATTGTGTTTTTTTGCTACAATTAATTCGCACAGTTTTTCTTGGTTTTGAAACAGATACCAAACAAAATCATACTTGTTTTTAATTGCTTCTCGTAATTATGCTCTGCTGCTCCCACACAGGCCTTAATTGCTCCGCTACCACCAGAAAATCACAATTATAACCTGAAACCCTAATCTATTGTCAACGCCTAGTTTCATTTCCAATCAGTCACCGTCTGAGTCCTTCTGATTTACGTTTCATCATTTAGATCTATCGTTTCGTGTGTGTTGAAGATTTTTGCGGAAGATTTAGTGGGGTTTGCAATATCTTCTCATTGATTCAAAGCAAGCATTTATTGAAGACGTGTCTCTTAGAAGATGCATGGTAATAAGTTCTGTGAATGGATGTCAACTGTTGCGATGGTCTTTTCACATTCATATTCATATATTGTATATAAGCACAAGCAATTTCATGTGGTCATAACATAGAGAGGGGCAATGGATTCTGGTAAAGAAAGTAGTGATAGTAACTTGAAGAAGACTGCTGTGCACAAGAGATTCCGGCGGGGAGACCTCCGTGTACACCGTATGTAGAGGATCGAGGATCGCACAGGAAGAGTGGGGTTGTGTGTAGGGAGAGAGCAAGTCAGTAGTAATGTCTGAGAGAGAGACAGAGGTTTGGCAGAGCTTCCGCGTATGGCAAGTGTGTTCTCCTTTTGTATGGAAAGGGTAACGTCCTATATATAGCAGAGAACGTGACCGTTGTAGTGTGGTTAATGCGCCCATTGATGGCGGCTTAATTAGCTTAACCATAACGGCACGTTCGTCCGAGTATATAGGGACCGTTACAGCACGTTGTGCGCGAATACCGGAACCGTTACGAGGTTGACCGAGTTTGACCGGATTGACCGGGTTTATGGAGCTCGTGCCATAAATCTCTCAAAACAGTTACTAAAGGTCGCGTGCGGGCTTGACTCGCACACGACAGGGCTTACTCTAGCCTCCAAACCACTAAGTCCCTACAAGTCCCGTGCAGTGGTATGCGAGGGCTCTGTCTCGCAGCCCCCACATGGATCAGCTCGGCTGGTGATCCAGTGTGTGTGGAGCACAATATGGTGTGCTGGATGGTTGCCACGTGGCCAAGATCTGTCAGCTCAGAAAGCACTATCTACATTAGCCCCCTTTCTGCGCGTGAAGACTCATAGCTGTATAGACTTCCATGCGCGGAAACCAACAGACGCGTTGCCGCCACGCACCAATTCAAATACGGGTAAGTTCAGCCCTCGTGCGTGCCATTATGACCTAAAACCCCTAGAGTCGTGCCGTCTGGCTTCTAGGGTTTTAGGCGTGACGTCAGCTTGTCCTGTGATTGCGCGATTTGACGGTGACGGTTGCGATTCGACTACTGAAAGGATGCAACCCTTCATTGTTTTTGGATAAATACTTTGTATCCACTGTTGCAAAGCATCACTTCTTTCTCTTAAAGTGAATGGTACCCGGAGATCTTCGAGAGCAGATTCAAATAATCAATCATCAGTTCAGAACTGCAAATCGTGTTCTTCAGTTGTGCATATCCAAGCAGGCTTCACGAAAACAAGGTTGGCCTTGTCCGATTTTGATTTAAGATACCAGTGTATGCCTTGAACTGCGTTGAATCTGTAAGCCCAGAACATATAATCTGTTGAAACTTGCGAAGAAGCTTTGATCTTTGGACCCACTTTTGCTTTAATCCTTCGATAATAAGGGCTTCGGATGTGAGATCTTGAACTCACTGATAATGCTACCCTTAATTTATGAAATTGATACCAGAAACTGTTCATCTTTCTTTTCATAATAGATCTTGGATTTCGAATTTCAAACTGAAGCGTAGCACCTTTCTCCCCCCTTTTTTTCTTGCTCTTCCGCAGGAATGGCCAAGACAAAGGGAAACAAACCCGTCAAGGAGGATGAAGAGATACCCGACCTTCCGCAGGCCTTGTGGCGAAAAGCCCCCTATCTAGGTGGCCAAGATTTCTATCATGCGAGAGTTAAGGCGAAGAGGATGCCTGATCCTGTCCCGGTTGAGAGATTGCTGACACTGACTCGCCCAGTTAACTCAGCCTTGCTCGAGTTTATTGGTTCCGAGGATGTGGTTCGATTGGGGGTCGAAAACGGGTACTTCCCCTACACTGCGATTTCTACCCAGGCTTTCGTCCAGAAATTGGACTATATGGATGAGTGGATTGACCATGTGTTGGACAATCATGCCGCGACTCTCGATGAAGCCGGCGTATACTTTGCTATCCGTGCTATGAAGGGTGCTGCCGTGAAGCTGGACCAGTCCATGCTTCTAGACCTTCTGTCCCGCTACTCGCCTGCGACTCACACATTCCACTTTGCTGAGTTCGAGGCTGCTCCTACACTCGAGGACGTGCAGATGTTGTACGATCTTTACCCCATGGGTGAGGTAGACCCTTTGAGTCCTTTGAGGACGCCTGCGGAGATTGCCTTGTACACGCAGATGGAGGAATGCTTGGCAGAGGTAAAGAAAATCTCCACCCGGTGGACTACTACGAGAGCCCTTCCAAACTGGCAGTTGGTTGATACGTCTGCGAAGAATACCTGGAACAAATGGTTGCAGTATTTCTTTCGAGACTATGCGAACAGCAGCATCACTAAGAAACTTCTGAGTGAGAATCCAGACGCCGAGAATTATGTGGAGGGTAAAGGCTATCACTTGACCCTCTGTGCATTCCTCTGTGCTTGGTTGTCGAGGTACTTGATCGACGGTCACCCACATGATGGGGTCTTTTACCATGTTTTGCCACTTGCTGTGAGGCTCGCCCTTGGCCAGAGAGTCGCACTCGGGCCCTTGGTCTTGGGCACGTTGTATTACAGGCTTGATCAGCTAGTTCTGGCCATGAAAGAGTCGCGTGGCCGCCTTGATGTACTGACTTTTGTCAATATTTCCTTTTTGACAATGTGGGTCTTCGAGCGGTGGCCATCCTATGCCCCAACCGCTCTCAAACCCGACAAGTGGTGTCCCCCAGGCGAGACGGAGGCGCGCAACAGCGGCAGAGCTGCGAGGTGGTTCGGAGCGAGCAACACCAAGTGTGTTTGGAGCTTGATATGCGACAAACGGAAAGAATTCACCGCCAGGCCCTATGCCACACGTGTTGAGAACGTGCGATGGTTTCCAAAGCTGTACCCCTCTAAGGGTGTTGTCTTCTCAGAAGAACTCCTCTTCGAAGAGGGACCGGATTTCCATGAACGCTATCGCGAGTTCTTTTGCTGGTGTCTACGAGGTTCTCTCCCTGCCCTCGCAGAGCATATTCGTGAGCTCGCGCCAAGGTATGAGAGGATTACCGTGGATGTTGACCCCACTCGAGTTTCTCCCCAGTTTGGCTTTGATGCAGTGGCACCATCAATCTGGCCCCAGTCCATCATCAGAGGTTGCTATAAGCGCTTGCTGACAAAGGAGTGTAAGACAGTATTCATGAACAATCTTCCCTTTGAGCAGCCTGCAGGGACCCGCGAGGGTGGTTGTTCTCAGAACTGGCTCGCATACTGGATCGCCCAGCAGACGAGGATTGAGACGCAGTCGGCGGTGCAGCCAAGTAGAGCCCCCTTGATCAAGAGAAATTCTTTCCCGTTTCGCCCCAATTGCAGTCTGAGCGAGTCTGAGTATGGTTGTTACTCACTGTTGGATCGCGAGAACCATTTGTGTCCTGACATCATTCTGAAGGAAAAGGTCGCCGCAGTTAAGAAGGGCGACACGCATGTCGTCAGATACAGCATGGCATTTGCAGAGGTAAGCAATTTCTTAGCGTGCGTTAAGCTTCTTGATTTCCTTATGCTGACACCTTTACTTTGTACTATCTGCTGTAGTGTCATGTGCGACGGTTCGCATCTGGTGATCGCTCCAAGTCATTGGTTAACGCCATTGTTGCCACCAGAAGACAAAAGCAGTCGTTTCGGCTAGCATGGAGGATGGACCCTGAGGTCGAAACCAAGATCCGCGCAGTCATGAATGCTTTTGCTGACTCGCTGATAGACAATGCTCTGGCCTCGTCTCCTCCCGGAGATGATCCGTCCCCTCCAGCGGCTGCGGCACCGAGAGTGAAAAGACCTAGGCAAAAGGGAATTACAATTTCTTCCCCTAGAAGTGCTCCAACTTCTCCTCCGGTGAGGTCCCGTTCTGTCAAGGACAAAGGCAAAGGTCGCATGCCCAGCAAAGTGCGGAAAGAGCTCGCAGTTGAGACTTTCGTTCCATTCAACCAAGAGGAAGAAGGAGAGAGGCATGAGCCCAGAGAAAGTGATGAAGAAGAAGAAGAAGAAAGAACAGTTGTGATACATGAGGAAGAATCAGGAGGTACCCCCGTCGCATTTCCTTTCCCATTATCGTAACTTCTTTGCACTTCTTTTCTTAAACCAATCATATCTTCGCAGATGATGATGATGATGAGACCATTGGTGGCCTTTTGGCCAAGAGACAAAAGAGAGATACCCATTCTGGCATTCCAGATGATCCCATAAGCGAGGACATTCTTGCTGAGTCCAGGAAGACAGCCGCGGAGGCTGCTGAAAGAAGAAGGCGGCGAGAAGAGGAGGAGCTCGAGCGTGTGAGACAGCGGAGCCTCGAAGAGCAGCATGTTGACGACTTAGTGCGTCCGGTTGACGAGGAAGATGAGCTTCCCGAAGAGGTGGCTCCCCAGGCGGAGGAGGAGGATGCGATTCCAGAAGAGGATGCAGCATCCCTGGAGCAAGTCCAAGCTAACTTTGAAGAAATCGCAGGCGGCGATACAGGTGAGATCTTCAATCTCGCAGTAACTTATAGAGATGTTATTGTGGGTGCGTTAAAGCATGGTGTGTCAAAGGCTGACATTCGCCGTTGGTTAGTAGACAAATGCGGAGAACCCTCAGGTAATTATTTGAGCGATACGCATGTACTAAGCTTTAGCAACTTGAGACAGAATCATGACTGGTTTATTCGCATCCCAGGTCACGCTCCTCTTAAAGACTCGCTTAGTGAGGACACACTAATAGGACATGGTTCCTCGTCTTTAGTGTATGACGAAGAGGCTTCAATCCCACCTTCGCGTGGAGGTGCTTGCTCTTAGCTTAAGTAAAGATAGCAAAATATTATTCGATGCGAGTTACCTCATACCATCGCATTTTGTATTGCAGGCAATGTTGACGAACATGCGCCGGAGCAAAGAAGTCAGTTTTCTGCATCCTATGTTCCGATTCCGAGCCCCCATACTGAGAAGCCCGTCGCAGCTACCGATCATGCAGGTGAGCCTTTCGAGGACATCATCGAACTTTCCGACGATGCTGAAGCTGGTGCTGTGCTAACGGATGAAGATGCCCATGCTGGCGCTGAGGAAGTAAGGACATATACTGCCGATGCTTCTGCATCTGAGAATGTTCCTCGCCAAGCGACCTCGGCTGTCACTTCGCCTCCAGCGATGACTGAGTCGGCGGCACCTATTCCTGCGTGGGGCTTTTGGGGCTCGCAGGTTAGGAATGCAGTCGCAGCTGGTGCGGCCTACACTCTTCCTTCTAACTATGAGGAGTTAGAGCTCGCAGCTGACAGGAGAGCCATGGAGCAAGGGCAGTCTTCAACGACCCCAGTAATGCGCATTCCTTCTCTTCGTGAGATTCTCGAAGGAACTGGTAAGTAGTGATTCACTGTTTGCATCTCGCATGGTGCATTTGCGAGTTTGATAGCATAACTTAGTTTTGACATTGCTTCAGGTTTGAAGCAAACTGATGTGGACTGGCTAGTTCGGATGCGCCTCTCCTACCCCCGATCGTTTGCAAGATCTCTGGAGATAGGGCCCTTTGACAGGAGGCTGTTTCTTACCGAAGCCATTTGGATTTTGGAGCAGCTGTCTGCGGCCACGCCTGAGACCATCTCTGTCCAGAGCGCCGAATTGCTTCATGGCATGTGCGAAAATCTTCTTACCAAAGTTCAGGGCAGACTGGGTTTCATATTTCTTATGAAAAGAGTCACTCTGATTCGCGCAGCCGTAACCTTGCAGCTTGGCCACCAGAACCTCGCAGCTGAAAAGCAGAAGGTGGAGCAGCAGAAGCAAAAGGCTGAAGAAGCTATGAAGCTCTATCATGAGATGAATGCCAAATGCGAGCAATTGAAGCGAGAAGTGGAGCAGGTGGAGAAGCTGAGTCATCAGTTCGCACCCCATGACTCCTTGATCAAGAATTTGCTTTTGACCTTTTGAATTTTGAAAATAGCAAGGAAATGGCTGAAACATTAATGTAATGTTTGAAACATTAATGTAATGTTGCTAGGGTTTCTCCCCCTTTTTTTAACAACAAGAATTTACTTGCCCGTTTTGCCCTTTCCGGGATTTGATAGGATATCTCTGTGCATATCCAATTATGACGTCAGCAATTGATACTCTGCTTGATTTTCGCGCTAATTTCTCGGAAGATAAGCACGCTTTCGTTGGGAAGTCCATCCGAATCATGACTATCCGTCATTTATTAGGATACGCAACTGAATCGTCGTAGCCTTAGTAGGGTAATTGATGGATACCGCTTTTCAAGGCGTAAGTGATTGGCCTTACCCTCTTTTCAAATTCTGCTGACTCATCTTTGGCAACTGAAGAGTCTCCACGAGGTCTATATAAACCCTGTGTTTGCCATTTGGGTTCTTCATCCCAAAAATGTGCTTTGCCGTGAGTCCTTACGACTGCTGGCTTCAACGCTTGTTTTTCGTTGATTCATGGCAACTTCAAGTTGTGAATCCTGAGTTTGCGCTTTGTGCTGTAGAAATAGTTTCTAAGATCCACTTTATGAGGCTTATTGCTCTTTATAACCATCATAAAGGAGATGGAGATGATATCTCATGTGTGTTCGAAGAAATTTCTTCGTGTATTATGTTTGCAGGTCATGTTTCCGGCCGCCTCCCGGCGAGGTGCAGCGCCGAAGTGACCGTGCTACCGTCTCGTAATGAACGGCGGAATTCTTCTCCAGCCTCCCTGGAGAAGAACTTGTTGCCCCCACGTTCGTGAGCTCAGGGTGGCGGAACACTGCGTTCATCCCCGTCTACAAGGAGCCCTTGCCCTTTGGAGCTTCTGCTTGCCTGTTGATCGCTGGAACCGGTGGTAATTGGGCAAATGTTATGGGGTGCAGATCTCACAAGGGTCTTGTCTAATACTGGGATCTTGAACGTATGGCTTCATGTGGCTCTTTGGAGCAAGATCCCACCTGCGACAGATGTTCACCCGCAGATCTGCGTATTGTATAGCTGGTGTTGGAACCGGTGGGTTCATCCTTTTTCAGTCGGGATTCCCGCGATGTGTTACTTCATGCTTTTCGAATGTATTGTAAGCCATGTTGGCTGCGTAGTTAGATTTGAGCTTTTCCGCTTGTAAGCTGCTATCTAGACAGATAAATTGTAAGTCTTTTCGACTCATAATGATAAATAGCTTTTGTATTATCTGTCTCTTTACAAAAAATACAATTTCGCATGCGTTTCGGCATATTCCGCCTTGCATAATGCTATGTAATGCTTTCGCATTTGCTATCTGCCATATGAATTCGCAGATGTTTCATTAGATCGTTCGAGATCATATTTTCGCAGCTGTGCCATCCTGGCAGATGGGCTTGTGATTGGCCTTTATGGATCACTCAAGATCATTTTCACAATATTGCTATCGTAGCAGATAGTCTTTAGTAGATCAATTAAGATCGTTAAGTGGTGCGAGTTGCTATCGTGACAGATAGGCTTTACTAGAAGATCAATTGAGATCATTTTCGCATGAGTTGCTATCGTAACAGATAGGCTTTACTAGATCAATTAAGATCGTTTTTTTTTCGCATGGGTTGCTATCGTAACAGATAGGCTTTAGAAGATCTATCAAGATCATTTTGCGAATGAGTTGCTATCGTAACAGATAGGCTTTAGAAGATCAATTGAGATCACATTTGCATTGGCTGCTATCGTAATAGATAGGCTTGGATGATCAATTCAGATCGCATTTGCATTGGCTGCTATCGTAATAGATAGGATTGAATGATCGATTCAGATCGCATTTGCATTGGCTGCTATCGTAATAGATAGGCTTGAATGATCGATTCAGATCGCATTTGCATAGGCTGCTATCATAACAGATAGGCTTAGATGATCAATTAAGATCGCATTCGCATGGGCTGCTATCGTAACAGATAGGCTTAGATGATCAATTAAGATCGCATTCGCATAGGCTGCTATCGTAACAGATAGGCTCAGATGATCAATTAAGATCGCATTCGCATAGGCTGCTATCGTAACAGATACGCTTAGATGATCAATTAAGATCGCATTCGCATAGGCTGCTATCGTAACAGATAGGCTTAGATGATCAATTAAGATCGCATTCGCATAATGCTATTGTAGCGGATACTTATTGTTAACAGTTATAGCAAACTAATAAAGTAACATCGACATCCAGAAATATGAAGTTTCTCATTTGGGAGAATTTTCTTATTATAATGCTCTCATATGGGAGAGATGAGATTACAATCCTCTCATATGGGAGAGGAGATTGTGTAAATCGTAACCATACAAGAGATTAAGCGACGTTATAATAAAACGTATGAAATGAGAGAAGTCAGGGATAGTACTTCTTAATCCAGCGCATGTTGACTGAACTCGGGGTTGAGGTTGTGCCGTGCAACCTTCGTATGCTGCAATAGCCACTGTTGAAGACTTCCGTGACTTCGAAGGGTCCTTCCCAATTGGCTGCGAACTTTGGGTGAGTCGCCTCTCGCATGCAGTGGTCATATGCGCGCAGGACCAAGTCTCCAACTGCCAAATTCTCTTCGCTGGACTGTCTTATTGTAAGCGCGAGCAATCCTTTCTTGATATCGCTTGTTGGTCCTTTTGGCTTGTTCTCGCTTTTCCTGCAGCAAGACTAAATCATGATCGCGTTGATTTTCGTAGAGTGCGTGAAAGGCTAGCCTCACCGAATTGACTCTCACCTCCGTAGGTACCACAGCTTCGGCCCCATAACATAGTAGATTGGCGAGGCCCCCGTGGGTGTCCTTGGAGAAGTTCGGTAGGCCCACAAAGCTATGCTTAGAGAGTCGGCCCACTTCTTGTGGTCATCTGCGACCATCTTGCTCAAAATTCTCAACAGCGTTTTGTTGGTCGCTTCGGCTTGTCCATTTCCCTTTGGTTAATAAGGGGTAGAACATATCTGCCTGATATTTTACTCCGCTAATTTCGCAGCTACCTGTCGATTAACAAAAGGAGTACCGTTATCTGAAAGAATGGTGTTTGGGATTCCGAACCTGTATATGATGCTTTCTTGGATGAAGTTGACCACAGCCAGCGCATTTGCCGTCTTTAGTGGTACTGCTTCCACCCACTTGGTGAATAGCTCAGTCGCGGTGAGAATGAAATGGTTCCCGTGCGACGTCGGTCGGATGGGACCGATGAAGTCCAAAGCCCATGTGTGAAATGGCCATGGTGTGCCTAATGCATGTAGATCCACGGCGGGAGCGTGCACCAAGTTTCCCTTGAACTGGCATTCCTGGCAGCGTCATACTTTGGCGCGGCAATCGGCCTCCATCGTCGGCCAGAAATATCCAATTGAGAGGAGCTGCCTGCATAATTTCGCACCTCCTTGGTGTTCCACCTGATGGGAAAGGTCCATGACTTCTTGTGCTTCTCTGCCGTCTAGACATCGCAGCAAGTTGCCCTCGTGACCTCTTCGCCAAAGCAGGTTTTCCTGTACCACATATCGAGACGCTTTCCTTTTCAATTTCTCGGCCTCTTTTCTTGATTCGGGCACGGTGCCCTGGGTGAGGAAATCAAATAGTGGCTTCCTCCAGTCCGTGTCGTCATCGATTAGGGCGATGAGTAGAGAATCTTTGATTAGTGCGCAACTCTCGCACTTCCCTTGTATCAGGGCTGCGGCTGTTGACATGTCTGGCCAATGAATGCCATATCTCTGAGCCTTCCTGTAGATTGACACCTCGCTTTCTCCGCAAGCGTGTTGGTGAATCTTTTCTAACAAAAGTTGTCCCTCTCGCTCGGAGACGCATCGCATGAGTATTCCGCCAGGACCCTTGTAGTAGAGGGTGTTATCATGTATGCAGTACCCTTTTGTGAGTGCCCAGCTTTCACTGCTTGTGCCTTCCGCAATAGCTTGTAGGATTGCTTTTCTCCAATCCGTGTCATCCATGTTTTCGTCGTCGCACGCATCTTCTGCCAATGCCGACGATGTTCGTACTTCAATGGAGATCTTCGCGGGACATTTGTCCGTGCTGACCTTAGATCCCAAGGTTGCTAAAGCGTCCGCATGCCTGTTGTCTGCTCGAGGCTTGTGCTCGTACCTCACATCGCAAAACTGCTGTACCAGCTTTTGCACTAAGGTGCGGTAAGACAGAAGATTAATCTCCTTCAAACCGTATTCGCCCGAGGCTTGCTTGACGATCAACTTGAAGTCTCCCATGACCGTCAGATTGCTCACTTCCAAAGATTTTGCTACGCGCAGTCCCGCTATGAGGGCTTCATATTCTGCTTCATTGTTTGTGACTGCGAAGTTGAGCTTTGCGGACATCTGTATGACCTCTCCATCTGGTTTGGTCAAGACTATCCCAATGCCTCCACCTTTTCTTGTGGACGAGCCGTCAAAGTGGAGCGTCCAATAGGGCACGTCAATTGCATAGATCTCAGGACCTTCGAGCTCTTCCTCGATCACGGGCTCGTGGCTGTTATCGGGGAACTGTGCCAACAGATCCGCTACCGCCTGTGACTTGATCGCTCGCGGTCGCACGCATGTAATATCATATTGAGAGTTAGCAAATATCGTATGGGGTCGCTCTTGGTGACCACTACCACTTTGTGTGATGCAAAATAGTGTTTTAACTTCTCTATCACAAAGAATAGGGCAAGGCAATGACGTTCGATGTCCGTGTACCTTGATTCAGCAGGTTGCACAATGCGAGAGATGTAGTAGATAGGCCTTTCCTGACCTTCGTACTCCTGAGCCAAGAGTGCTCATATGGATCTCCTTGTTGATGTCAGATATAGCAGAAGCGGTGATCCCAGTTGAGGCGCGATCATTATTTTTGAGGATGTCAGCAAATCCTTCAGCTTTTCGAATGCGGCTTCGTGCTCCGGAGCCCAGTTGTACACGGCGTCCTTCTTGAGAAGAGTGCTAAAACAGCATGTGATTTCGGCAAACGCTGGGATGAATCTTCGCAGATAGGATAGCTTTCCTAAAAATGTCTTCAATGCACTCTGGTTATGGGGCGGCGTCATGCCGGTTATGGCTGACACTTTCGCAGGGTCAGGCTCGATTCCTTGGCGATGAACTACGCATCCCAAGAACTTCCCCGATGTTACCCCAAATGCGCATTTCATGGGATTCATCTTTAGTTGAAAGCGCCTACATCTGTTGAACACCTTCCGTAGATCTGCGAGGTGATCTGCTTCGTGCTTGGATTTAACCACCAGGTTATCCACATAGAATTCCACTTCTTTGTGCATCATGTCGTGGAATAGAGCCATCATGGCCCGCTGATAGGTCGCACCCGCGTTCTTAAGACCGAACGGCATCAGTGTGTAGTTGAACACTCCCACCGGAGTGATGAATGCAGTTTTCCGCGCATCTTCGGGATCCATCTTGATCTGGTTGTACCCGCTGAAGCCGTCCATGAAACTGAACATGCGATGGCCCGCTGTTGAATCGATAAGCAAATCGATATTGGGCAGTGGGAAATCGTCCTTGGGGCAGAAGCGATTGAGATCTCGGAAGTCCACGCAGATGCGGAGCTGTCCGTTCTTTTTCACCACCGGCACGATGTTGGCCAGCCATGTGGGATGGTGGTTCGGCTCTATGAATTTGGCATCTAGGAGTTTGACAATTTCCTGCTTGATTTTCACGTTAAGCTCCGGTCTGAAGCTCCTTGTGCTCTGCTTTACCGGTTTAGACCCTGGGATGATGTCTAAACGGTGCATGGTGATGCTTGTATCCAGGCCTGGCATTTCATCGTACTCCCATGCGAACACATCCTTGTATTCAGTCAGGAGTTGTAGCAGCCCTTGCTCCTCTTCGCTTGTGAGGTCCGCACTTAGAAAGACTGGCCTTTTCTTTTCCTCATTCGGGCTGAGGAACACTTCCTTTAGCTCTTGCTTTTGCGGTTGTAGATACTGCTTTCTGACATGACAGATCTTAGCCACGTGGCAACCATCCAGCACACCATATTGTGCTCCACACACACAGGATCACCAGCCGAGCTGATCCATGTGGGGGCTGCGAGACAGAGCCCTCGCATACCACTGCACGGGACTTGTAGGGACTTAGTGGTTTGGAGGCTAGAGTAAGCCCTGTCGCGTGCGAGCCAAGCCCGCGCGCGACCTTTAGTAACTGTTTTGAGAGATCTATGGCACGAGCTCCCTAGACCCGGTCAATCCGGTCAAACCCGGTCAACCTCGTAACGGTTCCGGTACTCGCGCACCACGTGCTCTAACGGTTCCTATATACTCGGACGAACGTGCCGTTATGGTTAAGCTAATTAAGCCGCCATTAATGGGCGCATTAACCACACTACAACGGTCATGTTCTCCAGTATATATATATCGTTAACCTTTCCATACAAAGGAGGACACACTGCCATACGCGGAAGCTCTGCCAAACCTCTGTCTCTCTCTCAGACATTGCTACTGACTTGCTCTCTCCCTACACACACCCCTATTCTTCCTGTGCGATCCCTGATCCACTACGCACGGTGTACACGGAGGTCTCCCTGCCGGAATCTCTCATACACATTTTGGTGAACCCGACGTGAAACTTACCAGCAAAAGCAACCATGTCTCAGGAGGACGATGTCAGCAACCGATCGCCTTCCACCGAAACTCCCTCGGGAGACGAGGCCCGCCGTACTCCGACGACTCCCGGCGAGGCACCAACTTTAGAGTCTTTGGACGCCACTGTCCAAAGTCAGGCAAAAGCTCTCAAGTCTCAATCTGCGCAGTTAGAACGGATCTTGGCCGTTCTGGGCACTCTTGCGCCAAATCCTCCACCAGCCACCGCTATCCCTCAGGGAGGAGGAACCCCTACCGCTCCAGGATTGGGAGTGTCGGCCACGCCTCCCAACCCTCATCTGCAAACTCCACCGTCAGCCACGCAGCTGCCTTCGGTCCAAGGGTCAACGGCACAAATGCTACCCCCTGCTGCTCACGCCTCTCAGCCCCCGGCTTTGGCGTCCAACCCAGCTCTGCAGTACACTCTGCCTCCACCAGCGACAATCTGGGGAAACGCGGGTAGTCAATACACTCCCAATCCTCCGGCGGCATATGTGTCGCCACCGCCTACGGCAACCCCTCCGCCAGCTACCGAGGGGAGCATTCCAGAATGCATGACGTCTTTGCAGAAGCGCGTGGACTCCATCCTGGCTCATCAGTCGTTCGCGGATACTATCATCCCGAAGCTAGACAACGATCCACCCATTCCACGAGAGATCTATCTCATGCCTAACCCGGCGGGGTACAAGGCTCCCAAATGGGATAAGTTCGAGGACGTCAATGGAAACGCTCATGAGCATGTCATGCGTTTCATTGATGTCATGGGTCCATACGGAGCCGATCCCAAGCTGCTGATGCGAGAATTCCCAAAAACTCTTGGGAATGTAGCATACAAATGGTACCGAACATTGGAGGCCGGATCTGTGAAGACTTGGGACGACATGATCCAGAAGTTCTATACCAAGTTCTTCCAGATGGAAGAAAAGGTGACGATGATCCATCTCTCGCGGATGTATCAGAAACGCGAGGAAGATGGAATCACTTTCATCAAGAAATTCAGAGCGAAATCCTTGGAGTGCAAGGATCCAATGCTCGAAAGCCGGCTCGTAGAGATATGCCTGCAGTGCATGCGAGATGAATACAAAAGCATGCTGATCAATTTGCAAACACCTACATTTTCAAAGCTCATCGAATGCACGATGAACATCGAGCCCATTGTCGAGAGACAAAAAAGAAGAGCGCTCCAGAACGACCTGCGAGCGGCACCACCTACAAGATCGGCAGATTTGGCTACAAGCGGGGACGCGAAGCTGAGGTCAATACAGTTTCGCCACAGAAGCAAGAAAAAGTTGCAAACTTCGACGCACCGCCTCTGCCATGCTCGGTGGAGGAAGCGAGTGATCTCTGCAGACAGTGGCGCAAGGACGGTGTCCTGCCACCGCTCGAGAAAGCACCCTCCAAGGAGATGACGAGGGACCCTAAATGGTGCGAATACCACGGCAAGGTCATGCACCCCACGGCTGAGTGCAAGAAGCTCAGATTCGCGTTCGATCAGAAGATGAAGAACGGCGAACTCATCGTCAGCGACCACCGGAAAAATGTGCGCAACAACCCGCTGCCTGCCCATACAGATTCGGGCTCAAAGGGCAAAGAGGTCGCCATGATCTCGATAGTGGACTTGGAAGAAGTCGCAGAGGATGGTCTGCCCATCATTGCTGAAGTCCATGAAGATGAAGACTACAGCATGGACACGGAAGATGAGCGTGCCGACCGCATGAAAGGGTCGCATGACTTCGACAAATTCTTCAACGAGATGAACTTCTCTGAAAAATGTCGAACGGATATGACAAAAGCAATCTTAAGGGTAGCAGAGGACTAAGAGGAGGACCTCGTGGTCTCCAACGGGAAAGTCGTCAGGGCGTCCCGTTCCACAGAAAAGATTATGACCTTTTCTGCCAGCGACAAGAAGACATATGCGAGCCACCAGAGGCCCCTGTACGTGACCGCCATCATCAACGGCGTCGAATTCAAGCGAGCATTCGTCGATGGGGGAGCAGCGGTCAATGTTGTTCCACTCCACACACTGAAGCTAGCAGGGATCCCCGAGCATAAGGTAGTCAAGCGTCCATCCCCGCTGGTGGGATTCGGAAGCGATTCTAGAATGACGATCGGATGGATCCGCCTGGGCGTTCAGATCGGTAAAATCAAGTGCTCGGCGAAGTTCTATGTCATAGACGCGAACACCACATATCACATGATCATAGGTCGGGCCTGGATTCATCGCTTTGACGCAATCCCTTCGACGGCTCACCAGGTGATGAAAGCTATCTGGAACGACAGGATTGTCGAGATACCGGCCTCAACTAACCCGTTCAACTTGGACGAAGCACATCTCAGCGAGGCGGTATGGTTCACCGAGATGGCGGACGAGCAAACACCCGGACCTTTCAACCCTACTCCTTTACCTCTCTGGGAGGACATCAAGGACCAGTCACCTGCGGGCGTGATGGTGACAAGGGAAGATGCCAAGGAAAAGTCGCCTACACGCGAAGAGGCGCCGCGTATCGCATATCATCGGAAGAGTGTGTACACTCTAAAGAGGATTGCAAAGCATGACCCCGAGGGTAAGGAGATAGAGAGCTTCTACGCCAACGGGAAGAAATGCTATCGCATATGAAGGTGCGCGGGGACGTCCTCACACGGGCATGGGGATGTCCCTGGGCAAATCAATCAAATCGAGCAAGTTGCGCTGACAGAAGAGCCAACACAGGGCACTCCAGACGAGAAACTCAAAGAAGCGCCCGAATGCATGGAAGACAGGCCGAGACCACAAAAGCAAGAACTAAAGGAAGTGTTCCTCAGCCCGAACGAGGAAAAGAAAAGGCCAGTCTTCCTGAGTGCGGACCTCACAAGCGAAGAGGAACAAGGACTGCTGCAGCTCCTAACTGAATACAAGGACGTGTTCGCATGGGAATATGATGAGATGCCGGGTCTGGACACGAGCATCACCATGCACCGTTTAGACATCATCCCAGGGTCTAAACCGGTCAAGCAAAGCATCAGAAGCTTCAGGCCAGAGCTCAACGTGAAGATCAAGCAGGAGATTGTCAAACTCCTAGACGCCAAGTTCATAGAGCCAAATCACCATCCCACATGGTTGGCCAACATCGTGCCGGTGGTGAAGAAGAACGGACAGCTCCGCATCTGCGTGGACTTCCGAGATCTCAATCGCTTCTGCCCTAAGGACGATTTCCCACTGCCTAACATCGATTTGCTCATTGATTCAACGGCAGGCCATCGCATGTTCAGTTTCATGGACGGCTTCAGCGGGTACAATCAAATCAAGATGGATCCCGAAGATGCACGGAAAACTGCATTCATCACTCCCGTGGGGGTATTCAACTACACGGTAATGCCGTTCGGTCTTAAGAACGCAGGCGCAACCTATCAGCGGGCCATGATGGCTCTATTCCACGACATGATGCACAAAGAAGTGGAATTCTATGTGGATGACCTGGTAGTCAAATCCAAGCATGAAGCAGATCACCTTGCAGACTTGCGAAAGGTGTTCAACAGATGCAGGAGCTTTCAACTGAAAATGAACCCCATGAAATGCGCATTCGGCGTGACCTCGGGGAAGTTTTTGGGATGCGTGGTCCATCGCCAAGGGATCGAGCCTGACCCTGCGAAAGTGTCAGCCATCACCAGCATGACGCCACCTCACAACCAAAGTACCTTGAAAACATTCTTGGGAAAATTGTCATATCTGCGGAGATTCACCCCAGCAATCGCCGAAATCACATGCTGTTTCAGCACTCTTCTCAAGAAGGACGCCGCGTACAACTGGGCTCCTGACCACGAAGCCGCATTCGAAAAGCTAAAGGAGCTACTTACATCCCCAAAGATAATGATCGCGCCTCAACTGGGATCACCGCTTCTGCTATATCTTACATCAACAAGGAAATCTATAGGAGCACTCTTGGCTCAGGTGTATGAAGGCCAAGAGAGGCCTATCTATTACATCTCTCGCATTGTGCAGCCTGCTGAATCAAACGGTACACAGACATCGAACGTCATTGCCTTGCTTTATTCTTTGTGATAGAGAAGTTGAGACACTATTTTGCATCGCACAAAGTAGTGGTAGTCACCAAAAGCGACCCCATAAGATACTTGCTAACTCACACTACTCCGGGCGGGAGATTGGCGAAATGGTACATGACCATCTCTCAATACGATATCACATGCGTGAAACCAAGAGCGATCAAGTCGCAGGCGGTAGCAGATCTGTTGGCACAGTTTCCCGACAACAGTCACGAACCTGTGATCGAGGAAGAGCTCGAAGGCCCTGAAATCTACGCGATCGACGTGCCCTATTGGACCCTCCACTTCGACGGTTCGTCAACCAGAAAAGGCGGAGGCATTGGGATAGTCTTGAAAAAGCCGGACGGGGAAGTCATACAGATGTCCGCAAAACTCAACTTCGCAGTCACGAACAACGAGGCGGAATATGAGGCTCTCATCGCGGGGCTCCGTGCGGCGAAAGCTTTGGAAGTAAGCAACTTAACGGTCATGGGAGATTCCAAACTGATTGTTAAGCAAGCCTCGGGCGAATATGGTTTAAAGGAGACCAACCTTCTGTCATACCGCACCCTAGTGCAAAAGCTGATGCAGCAATTCTGCGACGTGAAATACGAGCACAAGCCCCGAGCGGATAACAGGCATGCAGACGCCTTAGCAACTCTGGGATCTAAGGTTAGCATAGACAAATGCCCCGCAAGGATTTCCATCGAAGTGCGGACATCGTCGGCATTAACAGAAGATGTGTGCGACGACGAACACATGGATAACGCAGACTGGCGAAAAGCAATCCTGCAAGCTATTGCGAAAGGCACCAGCAGCGAAAGTTGGGCACTCACGAAAGGATATTGCATCCACGACAACACCCTTTACTACAAGGGTCCTGGAGGAATACTCATGCGATGTGTCTCCGAGCAAGAGGGACAACAGCTGTTAGAAAAGATTCACCAACACGCTTGCGGAGAAAGCGAGGTGTCAATCTACAGGAAAGCTCAGAGATATGGCATTCATTGGCCAGGCATGTCAACACCTGCAGCCCTGATACAAGGGAAGTGCGAAAGTTGCGCACTAATCAAAGATTCTCTACTCGTCGCTCTAACCGATGACGACGCAGACTGGAGGAAGCCATTGTTCGAATTCCTCACCCAGGGCACCGTACCCGAATCAAGAAAAGAGGCCGACAAATTGAAGAGGAAAGCTTCTCGATACGTGGTTCAGGAAAACCTGCTTTGGCGAAAAGGTCACGAGGGTAACTTGCTGCGATGCCTAGACGGCAGGGAAGCACAAGAAGTCATGGACCTTTCTCATCAGGTGGAACACCAGGGAGGTGCGAAATTATGCAGACAGCTCCTCTCAATCGGATACTTCTGGCCCACGATGGAAGTCGATTGCCGCACCAAGGTGCGACGCTGCCAAGAATGCCAATTCAAAGGAAACCTAGTGCACGCTCCCGCCGTGGATCTACATGCATTAGGGACGCCATGGCCATTTCACACATAGGCTTTGGACTTCATCGGCCCCATCCGACCAACGTCACATGGGAACCATTTCATTCTCACTGCAACCGAGCTGTTCACCAAATGGGTGGAAGCAATACCACTGAAGACGGCAAACGCGCTGGCTGTGGTTAACTTCATCCAGGAAAACATCGTATGCAGGTTCGGAATCCCAAATACCATTCTTTCAGATAACGGTACTCCTTTTGTTAATCGTCAGGTAGCTACGAAACTCGCGGAGTACAATATCAGGCAGATATGCTCTACCCCCTATTATCCAAAGGGAAACGGACAAGCCGAAGCGACTAACAAAACGCTGTTAAGAATTCTGAGCAAGATGGTCGCAGATGACCACAAGAAGTGGGCCGACTCCCTTAACATAGCTCTGTGGGCCTACAGAACTTCTCCAAGGACACCTACAGGGGCCTCGCCATTTCTACCATGTTATGGGGCCGAAGCTGTAGTACCTGCGGAGGTTAGAGTCAATTCGGCAAGGCTGGCCTTCCATGCACTCTATGAAAATCAACGCGATCATGACTTAGTCTTGCTGGAAGAAAAGCGAGAACAAGCCAAAAGGACTAACAAGCGGTACCAAGAAAGAATCGCTCGCGCCTATAACAAGACGGTCCAGCGACGGGATTTCGCAGTTGGCGACCTGGTCTTGCGCGCATCTGACCACTGCATGCGAGAAGCAACTCACCCAAAGTTCGCAGCTAATTGGGAAGGACCCTTCGAAGTCACAGAAGTCTTCGATAGTGGCTACTGCAGCATACGAAGGTTGCACGGCACAACCTCAACTCCAAGCTCAGTCAACATGCGCTGGATCAAGAAGTACTATCCCTGACTTCTCTTATTTCATACGTTTTATGATAACGTTGCTTAATGTCTCATGTGGCTACGATTGACGCAATCTCCTCTCCCATATGAGAGGATTGTAATCCTATCTCTCCCATATGAGAGTGCTATAATAAAAGAATTCTCCCAAATGAGAAGTTCATATTTCTAGCCGTTTATATTGCTCTATTTAATTTGTTATTACTGTTAACAATGATTTATTCGCTGCAATAGCAATTTATGCAACGCGATCTTAATTGATCATCAAAGCCTATCTCTCACGATAGCAGCAAATACAAACGCGATCTTAATTGATCATCAAAGCCTATCTCTCACGATAGCAGCAAATACAAACGCGATCTTAATTGATCATCAAAGCCTATCTCTCACGATAGCAGCAAATACAGACGCGATCTTAATTGATCATCAAAGCCTATCTCTCACGATAGCAGCAAATACAAACGCGATCTTAATTGATCATCAAAGCCTATCTCTCACGATAGCAGCAAATACAGACGCGATCTTAATTGATCATCAAAGCCTATCTCTTACGATAGCAGCAAATACAAACGCGATCTTAATTGATCATCAAAGCCTATCTCTTACGATAGCAAACGCGATCTTAATTGATCATCTAAAGCCTATCTCTTACGATAGCAGCCAAACGCAAATGCAATCTTAAGTGATCATCAAAGCCTATCTCTCACGATAGCAGTCAACACAAATACGATCTTAATTGATCATCTAAAGCCCATCCCTTACGATGGCAGCCAATGCAAATGCGATCTTAAGTGATCATCTAAAGCCTATCTCTCACGATAGCAGCAAAATACAAAAACGATCTTAAGTGATCATCTAAAGCCTATCTCTTACGATAGCAGCCAAACGCAAATGCGATCTTAAGCGATCATCAAAGCCTATCTCTCACGATAGCAGTTGACACGAATACGATCTTAATTGATCATCTGAAGCCCATCTCTTATGATGGCAGTCAATGCAAATGCGATCTTAAGTGATCATCTGAAGCCTATCTCTCACGATAGCAGCAAAATACAAAAACGATCTCAATCGATCATCTAAAGCCTATCTCTCACGATAGCGGTTTACACAAATGCGATCTTATATGATCTTCTCAAGCCTATCTGTTACGATAGCAATTTAAACGCAAAGTGATTTTAGTTAATCGCCCAAGCCCGTCTGTTATGGTGGCAACGTAAGTGCGGAATCATCTTATTGGATCTTCTAAAGATCTATCTGCTGCGATAGCAATTTATGTGAGAAACGATCTCAAGCAATTCCCTAATAAAGCCTATCTTCTATGATAGCAATTCGCACCACTCAATGATCTCAATTGATCTGTTAAAAACTATCTGTTACGATAGCAAAGTTGTGAACGTGATCTCATACGATTTACAACTGCAAGCCCATCCGTCAAGATGGCACAGCTGCGAAATTACGATCACGAATGATCTAGTGAAACATCCGCGAATTGACGTCGCATATGTGAAATCATTACATGGCATTATGCAAGGCAAAACAAGCCGAAACGCATGCGAAATTGTATTTTGTTGCAAAGAGCAGATAATACAAAAGCTGTATATCATTATGAGTCAAATGACTTACAATTTATCTATCTAGCTAGCAGCTTACAAGCAAAAAGCTCGAATCTAACTATGCAGCCAACATGGCTTGCAATACATTCGAAAAATGGCTGGTAAGCCAGAGATGCACTGGGGAACTCTCGGCTAAGAAAAGAGAGAATCCACCGGTCCTAACACCGGCAGTGCAGTACGCAGATCTGCGGCCAAAGATCTATAGCAAAAGGGATGCTGCCGCGAAGAGATCAACTTGTCATTCGCCACATCCCTAGCAGCAAGGTCAGGGATGCGATACGCCCAAGACCCCAAGGAATGACAAAAGCCTCTGTCTGATCAAGATAGGCGCCGGAGGAGCTTCCTGTACCGGCAGATGCTACTCTGCAAAACAGGCGAAGCAGTCATTCCTCTGGTGATGGACTCCTTGTCATGTTGGACAAGGGCATTGACGAGCACCCCGACCTCACAAATGTGAGGGCGACGGATTCTTCCCTGGATATGCTGAAGAAGAATTCCGCCGTTCATTACGAGACGGTAGCACGGTCACTTCGGCGCTGCACCTTGCCACGAGGCGGCCGGAAACATGACCTGCACACATAATACACGAAGAAATTTCTTCGAACACACATGAGATATTATCTGCATCCTCTTTATGATGGTTATAAACAGCAATAAGCCTCATAAAGTGGATCTTGGAAACTATTTCTATAGCACAAAGCGCAAACTCAGGATTCAAAACTTGAAGTTGCCATGAATCAACGAAAAACAAGCGTTGAAGCCAGCAGTCGTAAGGACTCACGGCAAAGCACATGTTTGGGATGAAGAACCCAAATGGCAAAGACAGGGTTTATATAGACCCTGTGGAGACTCTTCGGTTGCCTAAGATGAGTCAGCAAAATTCAAAAAGAGGGTAAGTTCAATCACTTACGCCTTGAAAAGCGGTAACAATCAATTACCCTACTAAAGGCTACGACGATTCAGTTGCGTATCCTAATAAATGACGGATAGTCATGATTCGGATGGACTTCCCAACGGAAGCGTGCTTATCTGCCGAGAAATTAGCGCGAAAATCAAGCGCAGAATCAATTGCTGATGTCATAATTGGATATGCACAGAAATGTCCAATCAAATCCCGAAAAGGGCAAAACGGGCAAACTCATTGTTTGTTGTTAAAAAAAAAGGGGGGGGGGAGAAACCCTAGCAATATTACATTAATGTTTCAAAACGTTACATTAATGTCTCAGCTATTTTCCTGTTTTCTTTTCAAAATTCGAAAAGTCAAAACAAATTCTTGATTAAGGAATCTTGGGGCTCGAACTGCTCGCTCAGCTTCTCCACTTGTTTCACTTCTTGCTTCAGTTGCTCGCACTTGGCATTCATTTCGTGATATAGCTTCAAAGCTTCATCAACCTTTTGCTTTTGCTGCTCCACCTTCTGCATCTCAGCTGCGAGATTCTGGTGATCGAGATTCAAAGTTACAGCTGCGCGAATCAGTGTAACTCTGTCCTTGAGGAATTTGAAACCAAGTCTGCCTTGGACTTTGAACAGGAGATTTTGGTACATGCCACACAGCAATTCAGCACTCTGGGCCGAAATGGTCGCAGGTGTAGCCGCAGACAGCTGCTCCAGTATCCAGATGGCTTCAGTAAGGAATAGCCTCCTGTCAAAAGGTCTGATCTCCAGAGATCTCACAAACGATCGGGGGTATCTGAGACGCATTCGAACCACCCAGTCTACATCGGTTTGCTTCAAACCTGAGACATCAAAAATGGTTATAATGTCAGAACTCGCAAGCAAATAATGCGACGTGCGAACGGTAAATCTTTACTTACCAGTGCCTTCCAGAATTTCATGAAGAGAAGGGATGCGGGCCACTGGGTTGTTCGAAGACTGCCCTCGCTCCATGGCTCTCCTATCAGCTGCGAGCTCCAACCTCTCATAGTCAGGAGGAAGAGTGTAGGCCGCACCAGCTGCGACTACATTCCCAACCTGCGAGCCCCAAATGCTCCACGCAGGAATAGGTGCTTCTGGCTCAGTCATCGCCGGAGGCGAAGGGACAGCCGAAGTCGCTGGGCGGAGGACACTCCCAGATGCGAAAACATTAGCATCATTTGTCCTTTCTTCCTCACCACCGGTATGGACACCTTCGTCCATCGGCACAGCATCAGCTTCGACATCATCGGAGAGTTCGATGACATCCTCGAAATGCTCACTTGCGTGTCCAGCGGCTGCAACGGGCTTCTCGGTATGGGAGCTCGAAATTGGAACATGGGATGCAGAAGGCTGACTTCTCTGCTCCAGCTCAGGTTCCTCAGCATGACCTGCGATACCAAATACGATAATGTGAGGTAACTTGTGTTATAAGTTATTTCGCTATCTTTACTAAAGCTAAGAATAAGCACCTCCACGCGAAGGTGGGATTGAGGTATCCTCATCGTACACTAGGGACGTGGAACCGTGCCCTATCAGTGTATCCTCACTAAGCAAATCTTTAAGAGAAGCGTGACCTGGGATGCGAGTAAACCAGTCATGATTTTGCCTCAAGTGGCTACAGCCTAGTATGCGCATATCACTCAAAATAATTACCTGAGGGTTCTCCGCATTTGCTTACCAACCAACGGCGAATGTCAGGCTTTGACACACCGTGCTTTAACGCACCCACAATTACATCTCTATAAGTAACTGCGAGATTGAAGATCTCACCTTTATCGCCACCGGCGATCTCTGCGAAGTCCGCTTGGACTTGCTCTAGCTCTGCTGCATCCTCTCCGGGAACCTCATCTTCCTCCTCCACATGAGGAGCCACTTCTTCGGGAAGCTCGTCTTCCTCGCCAACTGGACGCACTAAGTCGTCAACATGCTGCTCCTCGAGGCTCCGCTGTTTCACACGCTCGAGCTCCTCTTCCTCTCGCTGCCTTCTTCTTTCAGCAGCCTCCGCGGCTGTCTTCCGGGATTCAGCAAGAACATCCTCGCTTATAGGATCATCTGAAATGCCAGAATGGGCATCTCTCTTTTGCCTCTTGGCCACAAGGCCACCAACGGCTTCATCATCATCATCTGCGAATACATAATCGGTTCAAAGAAAAGAACTGCAGAGAAGTCAGGATAAAAGGCAAGGAGATGCGAAGGAAGTACCTCCTGATTCTTCCTCGCACATCACAACTGTTGCTTCTTCTTCTTCATCACTTGCCTGGGGCTCCTGCCTCTCTTCCTCTTTCTCTTGGTTGAATGGAATGAAAGTCTCGACTGCGAAATCTTTCCGCACTTTGCTGGGCATACGACCCTTGCCTTTGTCCTTGATGGAAAGGGACCTCACTGGGGGAGAAGCTGGAGCACTCCTAGGGGAAGAAATCGTAATTCCCTTTTGCCTAGGTCTTTTCACTCTCGGCGCCGCAGTCGCTGGAGGGGACGGGTCATCTCTAGGAGGAGACGGAGCCGGAGGGTTGTCTATCAGCGAGTCAGCAAAAGTATTCATGACCGCGCGAACCTTTGTTTCGACCTCGGCATCCATCCTCCATGCTAGCCGGTACGACTCCCCCTTCCTTCTGGTGGCAACAATGGTGTCCACCAGCGATTTGGAGCGATCACCAGCTGCGAACCTCCGCACATGACACTGAACAATACAGAACGAAAAGCATCAGCGCAAGAAAAAAATACTAAAGCTTGAAGCACGCAAAGAAATTGCTTACCTCAGCAAACGCCTTGCTATATTTGATGACCTGCGTGTCACCCTTCTTGATTGCGTCGACTTGCTCCTTCAGAATGAAATCGGGGCACAAATGATTCTCGCGGTCCCACAGCGAGTAACAACCATACTCAGACTCGCTCAAACTGCAATTGGGGCGAAACGGAAAAGAGTTTCTCTTGATCAAGGGGGCCCTTCCTGGCTGCGCCGCCGCCTCCGTCTCCATCCTCGTTTGCTGGGCAACCCAGTATGCGAGCCAGTTCTGGGAACAACCACCCTTGCGAGTTCCCGCAGGCTGCTCAAAGGGAAGATTGCTCATGAGGACCGTCTTGCACTCCTTTGTCAGCAAACGTTTGTAACACCCTCTGATAATAGACTGGGGCCAGATCGATGGGGCTACCGCATCGAAACCAAACTGAGGAGAGACCCGAGTGGGGTCAACATCCACTGTAAGCCTTTCATACCTTGGCGCGAGCTCACGAATATGCTCTGCAAGGGCAGGAAGGGAACCTCGCAGACACCAACAAAAGAACTCACGATAGCGCTCGTGGAAATGCGGCCCCTTTTCAAAGAGAAGGTCTTCTGACAAGACCATACCTTTGGAAGGGTATAGCTTTGGGAACCACCGCACATTCTCAACACGTGTGGCATAGGGCCTGGCAGTAAACTCCTTTCGTTTGTCGCATATCAAACTCCAAGTGCACTTGGTGTTGCTTGCTCCAAACCATCTCGCAGCTCTTCCGCTGTTGCGCGCTTCTGTCTCGCCTGGGGGACACCACTTATCAAGTGGGAGGGGAGTTGGAGCATAAGACGGCCAGCGCTCGAAAACCCACATTGTCAAAAAGCTGATATTGACAAAGGTCAGAACATCGAGGCGGCCACGCGATTCCCTCATCGCCAGAACCAGTTGATCCAGCCTATAATATAGCGTGCCCAAGACCAAGGGTCCGAGTGCGACTCTCTGGCCAAGAGCGAGCCTCACGGCAAGTGGCAGCACATGGTAGAAGACACCGTCATGAGGGTGACCATCAATCAGATACCTCGACAGCCAAGCACAGAGAAAGGCACAAAGGGTTAAATGATAACCCTTGCCCTCTACGTAATTCTCGGCCTCCGGATTCTCGCTCTGAAGCTTCTTAGTAATGCTGCTGTTCGCATAGTCTCGGAAGAAGTACTGCAACCACTTGTTCCAGGTATTCTTTGCAGACGTATCAACCAGCTGCCAGTTCGGAAGAGGCTTTGTAGTGGTCCACCGAGTGGAGATTTTCTTTACCTCTGCTAAGCACTCCTCCATCTGCGCGTACAAGGCCATTTCCGCAGATGTCCTCAAGTGACTCAAGGGGTCCACCTCGCCCATGGGGGAAAGCTCATACAACATTTGCACGTCCTCGAGCGTGGGGGCAGCCTCGAACTCAGCAAAGTGAAACGTGTGAGTCGCAGGCGAGTAACGGGACAGAAGGTCTAGAAGCATGGACTGATCCAACTTCACGGCAGCGCCCTTCATAGCACGGATAGCAAAGAAAATGCCGGCTTTATCGAGAGTCTCGGCGTGATGATCCAACACGTGGTTGATCCACTCATCCATATAGTCCAATTTCTGGACAAACGCCTGAGTAGAAATCGCAGTGTATGGGAAGTGCCCATTCTCGATCCCCAATCGAACCACATCATCGGAACCAACCAACTCGAGCAAGGCTGAGTTAACTGGGCGAGTCAGTGTCAACAATCGCTCAACTGGAACAGGATCAGGCATCCTCTTCGCCTTCACCCTCGCATAATAAAAGTCTTTCCCACCCAGAAAGGGGGATTTTCGCCACAGAGCCTGCGGAAGCTCCGGCATCTCTTCATCTTCCTTGACGGGTCTGGTTACTCTTGTCTTGGCCATTCCTGCGAAAGGGCAAAAAAAAAAAGGGGGGGAGAAATACCACACTTCAGTTTGAATTTTGGAATTCGAGATCCATGCAAAGGAAAGCAAACAGTTCCGGTACCGATCTCAGAAATTGGGGAGTTGCAAGATCCAATATTGTTGAAAGATTAAAACGAAGCGGGTTCAAAGATCAAAGCCTCTTCACAAATTTCATGGATTTACAGATTCAACGCAGTTCAAGGCAAACACTGGTATTTTAAATCAAAAGTAAACGAGGCCAACCTTGTTTCCTTGAAGCTTGCTTGGATATACACAATTGGAGAATACGATTTGCAGTTCTGAACTGGTGATTGATTATCTGGATCTGCTCTCGAAGATCTCCGGGTACCATTCACTTTAAGAGAAAGAAGTGATGCTTTGCAATAATGGGATACAAGGTATTTATCCAAAAGAATGAAGGGTTGCGTCCCTTCAGTAGTCGAATCGCAACCGTCACCGTCGTATCGCGCAATCACAGGACGGGCTGACGTCACGCCTAAAACCTAAAGGTCAGACGGCACGACTCTAGGGGTTTTAGGTCATAATGACACGCACGGGGGCTGAACTTACCCGTATTTGAATTGGTGCGTGGCGACGACGCGCATGTTGGTTTCCGCGCATGGAAGCCTATACAGCTATGAGCCTTCACGCGCAGAAAGGGGGCTAATGTAGATACTGCTTTCTGACATGACAGATCTTAGCCACGTGGCAACCATCCAGCACACCATATTGTGCTCCACACACACAGGATCACCAGCCGAGCTGATCCATGTGGGGGCTGCGAGACAGAGCCCTCGCATACCACTGCACGGGACTTGTAGGGACTTAGTGGTTTGGAGGCTAGAGTAAGCCCTGTCGCGTGCGAGCCAAGCTCGCGCGCGACCTTTAGTAACTGTTTTGAGAGATCTATGGCACGAGCTCCCTAGACCCGGTCAATCCGGTCAAACCCGGTCAACCTCGTAACGGTTCCGGTACTCGCGCACCACGTGCTCTAACGGTTCCTATATACTCGGACGAACGTGCCGTTATGGTTAAGCTAATTAAGCCGCCATTAATGGGCGCATTAACCACACTACAACGGTCATGTTCTCCAGTATATATATATCGTTAACCTTTCCATACAAAGGAGGACACACTGCCATACGCGGAAGCTCTGCCAAACCTCTGTCTCTCTCTCAGACATTGCTACTGACTTGCTCTCTCCCTACACACACCCCTATTCTTCCTGTGCGATCCCTGATCCACTACGCACGGTGTACACGGAGGTCTCCCTGCCGGAATCTCTCATACACAGCGGTCTGGGCCTGTCTTCCATGCATTCAGGCGCTTCTTTGAGCTTCTCATCTGGAGTGCTCTGCATTGGCTTTTCCGTCAGTGCAATCTGCTCGATTTGATTGATTTGCCCAGGGATATCCCCATGCCCGTGTGAGGACATCCCCGCGCACCTTCATATGCGATAGCATTTCTTCCCATTGGCGTAGAAGCTCTCTATCTCCTTGCCCTCGGGGTCATGCTTTGCAATTCTCTTCAGAGTATACACATTCTTCCGATGGTATGCGATACGCGACGCCTCTTCGCGTGTAGGCGGCTTATCCTTGGCATCTTCCCTTGTCACCATTACTCCCGCAGGTGACTGGTCCTTGATGTCCTCCCAGAGAGGCAAATGAGTAGGGTTGAATGGTCCCGGTGTTTGCTCATCTGACATCTCGGTGAACCACACCGCCTCGCTGAGATGTGCTTCGTCCAGGTTGAATGGGTTCGTCGAAGCCGGTACCTCGACTACTCTGTCGTTCCAGATAGCTTTCATAACTTGGTGAGCTGTTGAAGGAACCGCATCGAAGCGATGAATCCAGGCTCGACCAATAATCATGTGGTATGTAGTGTTCGCGTCTATGACATAGAACTTTGCTGAACACTTGATTTTGCCAATCTGAACGCCCAGGCGGATCCATCCGATCGTCATTCTAGAGTCGCTTCCGAATCCCATCAGCGGAGATGGACGCTTGACGATCTTATGCTCGGGGATCCCTGCTAGCTTCAGTGTGTGGAGCGAAACGACGTTGACCGCTGCTCCGCCATCGACGAATGCTCGTTTGAACTCGACGCCGTTGATGATGGCTGTCACGTACAGAGGCCTCTGGTGGCTCGCATCTGTCTTCTTGTCGCTGGCAGAAAAGGTCATAATCTTTTCTGTAGAGCGAGACGTCCTGATGACTTTCCCGTTGGATACTACAAGATCCTCCTCGTAGTCTTCTGCTATTCTCAAGATCGCTTTCGTCATATCTGTCCGGCATTTCTCCGAGAAATTCATCTCGTCGAAGAATCTGCTGAAGCCATGCGACCCTTTCATCCGGTCGGCGCGTTCATCCTCCGTGTCCATGCTGTAGTCTTCGTCTTCATGGACCTCAGCAACGATGGGTAGACCATCCTCTGCGACTTCTTCCAAGTCGACGATCGAGATCATGGCGACCTCTTTGCCTTTCGAGCCCTGCTCCGCATGAGCAGGAAGCGGGTTGTTGCGCACATCCTTCCGGGGATCGCTGACGATAAGCTCGCCGTTCTTCATCTTCTGGTCGAGCGCGAACCTAAGCTTCTTGCATTCAGCCGTGGGGTGCATGACCTTGCCGTGGTACTCGCACCACTTGGGGTCTCTCACCATCTCCTTGGAGGGTATCTTCTCGAGCGGCGGTAGGACACCGTCCTTACGCCACTGCCTGCAGAGGTCGCTTGCCTCCTCTACCGAGCATGGTAGGGGTGGTACGTCGAAGTTCACAACCTTCGCTTTCTTCTGGGGTGAAACTGTATTGACCTCAGCTTCGCGTCCCCTCTTGTAACCGAACCTCCCGATCTTATAGGTGGTGGCGCTCGGAGGTCGCTCCGGAGCGTTCTTCTTTTTCTGCCTCTCGACTATAGGCTCGATGTTCTTCGTGCATTCAATTAGCTTTGAAAACGTAGGTGTTTGCAAATTAATGAGCATACCTTTGTATTCATCTCGCATGCACTGCAGGCATATCTCTACGAGCCGGCTTTCAAGCATTGGATCTTTGCATTCCAAGGATTTCGCCCTGAATTTCTTGATGAAAGTGATCCCGTCCTCCTCGCGCTTCTGATACATCCGCGAGAGATGAATCATTGTCACCTTTTCTTCCATCTGGAAGAATTTGGTGTAGAACTTCTGGACCATGTCGTCCCAAGTCTTCACGGATCCGGCTTCCAACGTTCGGTACCACTTGTACGCCACGTTCCCTAAAGAGTTTGGGAACTCTCGCATCATCAGTTTGGAATCAGCTCCGTATGGCCCCATGACTTCAATGAAACGCATGACATGCTCATGAGCGTTTCCGTTGACATCCTCGAACTTGTCCCATTTGGGAGCTTTGTACCCCGCCGGGTTGGGCATGAGATAGATCTCTCGTGGAATGGGTGGATCATTGTCCAGCTTCGGGATTATGGTATCCGCGAATGACTGATGAGCCAGAATAGTGTCCATGCGCTTCTGCAGAGACGTCATGCATTCTGGAATGCTTCCCTCGGTCATTGAAGGAGGGGTTGCCGCAGGCGGAGGCGACACATACGCCGTCGAAGGATTGGGGACATATGGACTGCTCGCATTGCCCCAGATCGCCGTTGGAGGAGGCAGGGGGTACTGCAGAGTCGGGTTAGACGCCAAAGCCGAGGGCTGAGAAGTGTGAGCAGTGAGAGGCAACATCTGAGCCGTTGACCCCTGAATCGAAGGCAGCTGCGCGGTCGCCCGTGGAGTTTGCAGGTTGGGGTTGGGAGGTGTGGTTGACACTCCCAGTCCCGGAGCGGTAGGGGCTCCTCCTCCTTGAGAGACGGCGGTGGCCGACGAAGGATTTGGTGCAAGGGTACCCAGAACGGCCAAGATCCGTTCTAGCTGCTCGGATTGAGCCTTGAGAGCTTTCGCCTGGCCTTGAACAGTGGCGTCCAAAGACTATAGCGTCGGTGTCTCGCCGGGAGTGGTAGGAGTACGGCGGGTCCCCTCTCCCGAGGCGGTTTCGGTGGAAGGCGATCTGTTGTTGATATCATCCTCCTGAGACATGGTTGCTTTTGCTGGTAAGTTCACGTCGGGTTCACCAAAATGTGCACAAGAGATTCCGGCGGGGAGACCTCCGTGTACACCGTATGTAGAGGATCGAGGATCGCACAGGAAGAGTGGGGTTGTGTGTAGGGAGAGAGCAAGTCAGTAGTAATGTCTGAGAGAGAGACAGAGGTTTGGCAGAGCTTCCGCGTATGGCAAGTGTGTTCTCCTTTTGTATGGAAAGGGTAACGTCCTATATATAGCAGAGAACGTGACCGTTGTAGTGTGGTTAATGCGCCCATTGATGGCGGCTTAATTAGCTTAACCATAACGGCACGTTCGTCCGAGTATATAGGGACCGTTACAGCACGTTGTGCGCGAATACCGGAACCGTTACGAGGTTGACCGGGTTTGACCGGATTGACCGGGTTTATGGAGCTCGTGCCATAAATCTCTCAAAACAGTTACTAAAGGTCGCGTGCGGGCTTGACTCGCACACGACAGGGCTTACTCTAGCCTCCAAACCACTAAGTCCCTACAAGTCCCGTGCAGTGGTATGCGAGGGCTCTGTCTCGCAGCCCCCACATGGATCAGCTCGGCTGGTGATCCAGTGTGTGTGGAGCACAATATCGTGTGCTGGATGGTTGCCACGTGGCCAAGATCTGTCAGCTCAGAAAGCACTATCTACAACTGCCAAGAAGAAGATGAAGAAAAAGGTAAAGAAAAGTCAGAGATATGATAGTGAGTTGGAGTTCACAGAGAGTGAGTCTTCGTGGGAGAGTTGGCATGAACATGGGTATGTGGTCGGGAAGGGATCGGAGTCAACTATATATTCAGATGCATCGGAGAAAGATGAATTCTGGCGGGTCGACACAGCTTCCTCCTATCCACTGAAGTGGACCTGTTCTTCCACTTCCGGTGGAAGTAAGAAGAAGAAAGTTAAAGCTAAAGGCACTGAAGGTTCGCGAAGGAAGAAAGCTAATTCCCCACCGGATGGTACACGAGATCAGGGTGGCAAGAGAAAAAAGACAGATGATAATGTTGTGGAGTCGTCCAAGAAGAAACCAAGGGTCTAGAGGGTCTTGCATCTTTAATATTCTGTTCTCGTGAAGTGTATTTTGATCTTAGGTCTTATGAGCAGTGTCATGAAGTTGGTTTATGTTTAGTTTGAAGTAGTTATGCAAACATATGTAATCGTGGAATATATTTTCTCTATTAATGCACTTTTTAATTTGAGTTAATTTAATGTTTGTTCACATTGATTTGTTGTCCAATCCGAAGCACGCATCATTTTAAAGTTTGTATATCACATCGACCAGTTTATTATATCAGATTAATGATCATATTAGATGAATCACAAATCACAATATGCAGTCATAGCATTTCAAAGCATTTCCAACGATGGAACGAATAGAACGTTATAAATTAGAATGAGTATTCGTTGTTGTTGTTGTTGTTGCTGTTGCGGAAATCGGTGCAAGCAAGTTTGGATTTGCACTGATACAATTGACAGATATGAACTAATGTAGTATTGCGATATATTTACCTCGTTGATGCCGTTTTTTATTTGAATTAAATTAACATTTGATTACAATCTTTTATTGCATATTTTTAATGAAATTACGTTGCAAATTTTGTATGTTAGATCAAACAATTTATTAATTTTTTTTCCCCATTATAAACTGATACGATTGATTTGCTCATACACTAACCCGATACTGAATCTTAATGCAGCAAATGTCATCATGCCTTGTATTAATTATTATGTTGGGAAGCAAGCTTAGATATACACTACGATGTATTTGCAAGATTATATTTATAGCTTTCCCGAACCTTTTTCGTTTTTTTTTTCCTTGTTTTTAACATCCCCTTCGTCGATAAGTCACACATTTAACGATGTTAAATGGAGCTCACTGATATTCGTCGTTTGCCATGAGTTCATACCACTGGTGCTACGATGTATATTAGTTGACGTATTACACATTGGATATATGACGGATGATGCATGCAATGCACTGTCAATTAGTACAACAATTTCATCGTGACCTAAGAATGCGCTGTTCGATCACGCGATGTATATTAGTTGACATATGGTATTTTTGGATTGAATTGACCAGAAGTTTGGTCTAATCAAGTTTTGCTATGTTCAATACATATTCTATGTCAAAAGATTAGATTCCTATCAATCTTGTAATATTGATAAATTAAGTGAAATAACAGCTGTTAATATGTCGGGACATTAGATTGATATCAATCTTGTAATATAAATAAATGAAGTGAACTAACAGCTCTTAAGTAAGTGAAATATAAACTGTTGACATAGCCATTATTTATTTAAACATGAAAATTACAGAATAACATGGACAGAGGGACGTAATTGCCATACAAATGAGATTGCATTAGTCTGTGTCAGTTGAGGAGGTGTAACGCTTACAACTTTCTAATTTGTCCTCGACAATTAGATCTTGAATAATATCTGGAGCATCATATAATATTTTGTAACGATCACTTTGTTGAGATCCCATAGATGCAAGCCGCTCTGCAACGCTATTGTCCAGTTTTTCGATAGGGATCAAGGCTATTTTCATTCGTCTGAGTAATGCATATCCATCATGGATCTCGCGCTTCATCGAGAGTGGAGCAGTAGTCTGCAGATGAAAGATTTTGCTGGCTTCATAGTTGGAGGTCTCAATCTTGATTTCTTTCCAGTCATTTTCATAAGCTGAATGAATACCTTGATAAATTGCCCACAGCTCACTTTCCAATTGAGTGACACCATCAATTCTTCCTATGAAACCAAGCTGCCAGTTTTCATTGTCATCGCGGCAGACACCACCAATTCCACCGGTATTGGTTACCGGTGAGGTAAAACCATGCACACTTATCCTTATCACTCCTTCAAGGTAGAGAAATAAATATTAAGATATATATCAGGTTTATATTTCAATTAATGTAGTAGGAAATATGATATCTCATTGGCTAACTAATATCGTATAATATTGTGGCAGCATTACATTTTCAAAGTACTGTAGATACGAAAACATGGTGGGAAACTTACGGCGAGGTGTCAAAATGGGAGGTGGAGGTGTTTCTTGAATTCGGGTTGCTGCAGTAACAAACTGCGCGAGTGATGGACTTGAAGCTGAGGAACTTGCAATAGTTTCATTACTGGTTACTTCTTCCTCGGAGACTGCTCTTCTGTGCCTTGACATTGTAACTGCTTATGCTATGAGTAGATAGTTTATGCACCTTGTTATGTTGAAGAATGGATCTATAGCTTTCTTATAGAAGAGGTGACGTCAAATGCATGGGAGATAATGCCAGATAAAACTGGACAGTTGGTCCGTGAGTTTGTCAGGCAATTTGTTTCTTTTTATTTGACTGTTTATACATTCAGCGCTGACTTACTGTCATTGGATTCATATGTGGTATGAATCTGTGTATGAACGACAAGAGTCCCGTGAACTACTTTGTCATTGTTCACATGTCTGACAGAGGTTTTTTATTATAAGTGGTATGAATATGTGTATACAGGATGCCGACTCTCTGTGTAAACGCTATCCTGAATATATGCATTGCAATTCAAGACTTTCCAATATGTGCGAACTGACGCCGTATCCAGAACACTGAAGTTGCTGAATTTTTTCATTAACAGGTATACTATATTGGATGTGCAGATTATATTCGGTTGCGGACGAAAGAAATTGTGTAAGTATTGAATTCACCGAGGACGTTCTAACTTTGTAACGGCAGAAATGATTTATTCGTATTTACAGACGATGCCGTGACATACTTGTGAATCTATTGTTTTCTGTAGAATTAAATAAAAGAAGTCGATAATGTAAGAAGCATTAGTAGTCGCTTTATTATTAGTTGCGGTAGAAGCACAAAGTGATACAATTTCTAACATAACACAACAAAGAGGAAACATGATTGTGAATAGTGCAATGCATTGTAGCAGCAATTAGGCAAACATTCGGTGCTCTTTCTCTTCAGATGTTGAGCGGCATCGTCTTCCACTGTGCATGGAATATCAATTTGTTTACCATGCATACTCAACTTGCTTCACAACCCATTTAGTTATCCTGTGGTTGGTTGGCTGGGTGCATTTGAACACGCGAACATACACATTTTCATTTGCATTCTCCATGTTCAAGCCAACCAGTAGAGCTTCTTGTTCTTGAGAATAGAATGCCGTTATTTTCGTACTACATAAGTCTAAGCAGCTGCAAATTTCATATGAATAAGTAGTGCATTATGGTTGAAGTTGTTCGGAGCAAGTTAGGCAATACCTGTGGTGTCATTGCTGCCAGATTTTCAGCTGTGTTTCGGAGGAGGGTCTCCGCAGCCTGGCCGAAAATCATCACATCCATTATTCCAGTTTCATCTCGCAGTTCCACCATAACTCGGCATCTGTGAAAATGGTATGTAATCATATTATACACGAATGTATCTGTAATGTGTGAATTGGCAGTGTTCAATTATAGTCAATGGATTTCGTTAATTTTAATGCATTCATCAGGTATGAAAAAATCAACCTGGGGCTCGTGTTGCATTGGATGTCATTACATACAGGACAGTATGGACGTCGACGTTCACGATTGCAACGGTTGCATGCATTGAACCAAGTGGTTTGACTGGTCGGAAAGATCCGTGTTGATACCTTAAGCCAAGCTTCTTCATACATAGGCTTCGCGGCGTTGGATGAAGCCGGAGAAACAGAAATCAGAACGACGCATTATGAAATAAACATGTTTGAATGAAGTTAAATTATGATTAAGAGGAGAGATTGAAAAGCAATGGGCAGATATATGCGAAAAGAAGAATGCTGTGAAAGATTGTGCGTAAAAAATAATTACTGTAAATTGAGAAGCTGAAAGTATACGCAGATCAAAAATATTATGACATAGTTGGATATCCTGGAATTTCACACATTCTGTGATAACAATAATTTGAGGTTGTGTAACTTTACCAATGACGCACGAATATCTGCAATCTTCGACGGCATCATCTTCAGAATACAATGGATTTGTTAGTTGTATACTGATACAACTTCTGAATCTCAATTGTATTGCTTGCAATTTGATACTGATTTTAAACATGGGAAGCAGTTCTTATATAGTGAGTTCTTCTCTAACTGTGCTCACATATTCTGCAATATATAATTACTGTATTTCCTAAATTCGATGTAACCATTTCAAGTTGAATTTTCATCCTGTTATTTCATATGTGTTGATCATGTCTTGAATTGACAGTTCACATTCGTAGTTAATTTCCTGTGCAATTTGCAGAGATGGTCACATGATCGCGATTACTTCTGCACTATCTGATCAGCGAGTGCTTTCCAAGAGGGTTCATATATCAATGAGTTATTTGGAAGCTTGTTACCTAATTGCAGCTGAAATTGAAAAGAGATGCTTTGTAGAGACCTCTGCCAACCGTTCAATATCTGTGACTCTGTGTGTGCAGATTCAGTATGTAGACAGGTGTAGTTCTTCTTCATGACCTGGTAGATATTGCAACAAATGCATTCTCTGAAGTTTGCATGTGTGGAATCTCGAGGCATTGAATTGTACAACAGCATGTGAGTGTTATAGTTTGATAGTATTCAATCCAATGCGGCAATTGAAATGCTGTTGTTATCTGCGTGCAGGATTTGGCTTAATTATTACTGCAGCTGGAATTGTTAAGCTAGGTTGTGTCTGAAGATGCCAAGTTCAATTGAAATAAAAGGAACAGAGATAGTTACTTTGATATGTGACAATATATATGAAACAGAATGTAAGTTAATGCATTAGATATTAAGCAAACCATAGACAGAGCTTTGAATTACTTGATACATGATGCATGTCATCAAAGTAATAGTTATATCGCAACATTAGGTTGTTATGTTTTTGCAAAGATAATAACATAGAACAATACTGGAACAGGTAGCCAGAATGACAATATTAAAAGAGATGTCTGGTTATTCTTAGAACATAGTACTTTCATACGTTGAGGCTACGCTGGAAACACTTTCACCCGAAATTTTGGCATGCTCGGATCAACTAATTCCACGGCACATGCATCTCCAGTACGTACATTAGCGCTTCTGGCAAATTGATACCAAGAAACTCGTCTCTTGTCGCTGTTCTCTCCACCTGGGAATTTACAACGGCAGCTCCAAGTTGTATTACTGGAAGTCCCCCGTAATGTACACAAGCGTTGTCCGCTCTTTCAAGTACGCCCTGCTGAACTGAGCTGGTATATTCTGTGATGCGAACATCAGGTTGTCAACCGCTATCGTTGCAATTGAATATAATACCACTGTAAATGGAAGTTAACATTGAAAGCTTACCAGTCCGCCAGACGATTCCAAATGGGACTTCTGTATTTCAACAGCGAAACATGGCTTGTTGCAGTGAGCCTTGTAAGAATCAGCCTTCTTCAATGCGCGAGTAGCTGCACGCTTTCTCGCATTCAGAATAGAAGCTCTAGCACTGTAATCTAGCTCCGATGTAGTGCGACCATAGATTGTCACTTTGCATTTCGAATGTCCCTGGTACTTGAAAGTCAGCATGTGCCCAAATGACAGCGAATAATGTGCCGCAAATTCCTTCCACCCTGTTGTCAGATATATGTCGTTGCCTTTACTTTTCATTTTAATCTCCCATACTCGGCCATCAAGGATTACAAGCTCTGCATTAATTCCAAGATTGGATCGATGACGTTGCACGAAGTCATCTGGCAATCTCTGCAGTGAATAGATGCTTGATATCTTTAATAAATCTACCTCTTATTACAATTAATATTAATGTTATTCAATCTCATTTCTTTCAAAAAAAGGTAGATATATATGTACATATATATATATATATATACATATATATATGCGACATAAGGCCTACCAAGTTGTTGTTGTCTTCATCTCGATCCGTGATAACTCGGAAGAATTTCATTTCCAGATAGCTGCACGAGGAATATAGTGATCTGTATTACTGATTGTGGCATATGGAAGACGATCTAAAACATATGCATGTTAATGCGTTCTCTTCATTTATGCTACATCAGCGATCGGTTGTGCACAAGTTGCGATATGTTTATTCTGTCTTGCGTGGGTAGCAAAACTTATTGCCAGTAATGGGGATTGAAATCCATGTACGATTATTTACTGAAACTATGAATGGTTAATGTCAGTGCAAATTAATTTGCACGTGATATTTCCTCAGCTACGTCGTAATGAATTCACAGAGTGATGCTAATTCTTCATAACTCTTCATACGTAAAATAACAATATGCGGTGGAAACTATCTGGGAGAAGGTAATTGTACTTAACATGATTGAACCTGCACCCTTTTTTGTTTAAGGTGTTAGATTAATAAGTTTTGTGTTTACTGAGCTGCTATTTTCAAAAATTGAAATTTCTGGACTATCATATTATTGTATTAAATACTCAGTATTTGAGTAGTCGATGGCCTATATATATTGGTATAATATCCATTGGTATTAATTGATCTATATGTTTGCTAACACAATTGGATAAAGTATGGTTGCTATTTTACGCACAAGGTTAATTGTATATATCTGCAAAGGCTGTCTTGTGAAACCGCACGTTCCATATGACTACGATTTCATCTATTAGTGAGATTAACAACAGTAAATTCATAAACCCTGTACTTACAATTTCACAACATGTTTTTTCCCGATCCTTTTTTTTTTTAATTTCTTTTTTTGCTCACTATCCAGCCAAATATACCAATGTGTGTCTTAAATTGAAACAAAAGATGAACTTCTTATCAACAAATATATTTATATACGTTCGGTACCAATCAGACAGATTTCGTCCCTACGTGGAGTTTACTATTTATAGATCAAGACATTGATAGCAGATCTGGAATAGAAATCACTAATATAACATATGAAATCAGTAGCACCCGATAAATGGCAATTATTTGTTGACGGCATGGAATGAGTATGAGTAATATAAATTTTTTTCTGTGAGAGATTATACAGACAAAGAAGATTCTATTTGGAATCAGGTACCTGTAGAGTGATGATATTGGAACCTGTGACTCGCCGAGATCTGATGAATCGAGATGAGAGAATTTGTCAACTAAACAATCACGAATAGCAATACGGTGAATAAGTAGATCGCTATGACAAATACATTATGACATCGAGTACCTGTTCGAAATTATGGTTGCGAGATAAGTCCGAATACCTGTTAAAGAAAAGTTAGAAATCAGGAAAGATTTGGCTGGGAGGATGAAGTTCAAAGGTCTTCTTACCAGAAGAACGAAGTTGGGTAATTGTAAATCTAGGATGTGGATATTGTTTCTTGAAATCTTAAAGTTAGCTCTGCTTTTTAGGTATCAGTGATAAATTTTTATAATGTTATTTTTCATTGTGTTTCACAAATTGGGTGTCCATAACCACTATAGTGATTCTCTTATGTAATAATCTTAATTAAGCTTTTTTCTAACTGACGTTACTTTTTAATGTTATGAAGTAATGAATTTTATCTGGTAAATTGTAATATTAATATATAATATGTGCCTAGTTATGACTTCAACAGTGCAGACAAATTAGAAGATTGTATTTGGGTGTAATATATATATACGCGACGCCAAGTTCATTATGTGAGGAATGAAACACATATTAGCAAATTACAACAAACGGAGAACTTTATGTGGAATAATATAAGGGACATACTGTATCTCTATTTGAGCTTTTATCATTCTTATTTTAATCAGATGTGTGCATTTGGAAATGGCATGATGATGCAGTAAGATGATGCAGAAGTTTATACTTGGACCGGTTCAAATGGAAATTGCAAAAAACGTACATGTTTAACTGTAGATAGACTAAGAATTGCAAACTAACATGATTGAACGGTTACACTGCAGGAAGTGCAAGAACCGACTTCATTACGGGAAAGGGAAAAAAAAAGGAAAAAAAAAAGTGGAAAAAGAGAGGAAAAAAAAAGAAAAAAGGAAAGAGATGTTACAACTTGTTGACATGCCGAAATTATGAGGCATAAGTTACTACCAAACGGGTTCAACGTAAAAGTGCAAGAGTACCGGAAAAACAACATTTAAATTCGACCATCCAGAATATCTTAACAGATTCATTCCCTGTTAATCCTCTGCTGTGGTTGTTGGAGACCGTTTTCACTTGGATCCCGATGATGACGTGCTGGATGTTACCGACCGCCTACTGGCAATGCTCATTTCCTGCAGTTTTAAAAGAAATTGAGTCTGGATCTCGAGCTGCTGTTGCTTGAGAAAAGTTACTTTTCCCAGTATTTGTATTTGTCGCTCCACTCGTTGAATTTCCTTTTCAATATCTGTGATCATTTCATCAACATTTTTACCACTGTTGAATATTTTGCGACAGATAGCTGCCCCCTCGGCTCTTCCTCTTGGAATACTGCGTGTTTCTTTGGTTACGCTTGCCTCAGTTGCAGTGTTACGGCAGCTTTCCATTGAAATATATCTGCCATAATTTCGACAGTTACAAACCAAAATAAGGTATATATTTGTAATGGTAATTTGTTGCAGTATCTAACTTACTAACATGGATTACGAACACAACACACGTCGTTGAACCGGCGATACAGAAGTGGATACTACTCTTGCATCCAGATTATACTTCCCCTATTTATCTGCACATTGTAAAGTAACTTTGTTAGATTTTTGTTTGTGGAAACAATATTTTCAATTTATGCTAGTATATAATGTAGGGTTTTGATTCATGGATCGCGCAAACGGAAGCATAATCAAACAAACAACCATGCAAAACCCTCCAAGGATCACAAGTCTAGATGCATAACGATAGTGAAGGTAAGAAATCATAAACACACCTTTGGGTTCTCCTTGATGACTTCAAACGCGAATAGTGTCACGTTCTCTATAGTTGATCCACGCCTAGAGTTGTTCCTAGATCTCCAATCACCTTGGTGCTAGCCCGGATTGAAAGGAGGGTGAAGAAATCACGCAAAACGAGGCACCAAAAGGGGCTCGGCCCTTTGTGGCGTCGGGGACAAGGGGGCGGCGGCAATAGGGGGCGGCGTCCCTCTTTGCTTGCTCTCTCTCTCCTTTGTTCTCTCCTACTCTTGTTATGTTCTCTCTAGAGCATAAAGTGTGTAGGGAAGGAAGGAGGAGGGTCCTTTATATAGTCCAACAACTCCTTGTTAACTACCTAAAGGACTTATTCTAGTCCTACTAGAATTCAATTTAGTCCCTTCCTTGCAAATTAGTCCCTACTAAGTTTGCAAGGGTTTGCAAAGTGATCCTTCTAATTAATTAATCCAATTAATCAATTCCACAATCTAGTACAACTCTATATAGCGTGTGACCCCATAGGTTCTATCTAGTTGGTAGCAACTCTTTGCTAATATGGAGCGGTTTCTAGCAAAACATCCATTCTAGCCAACTAATAGAATAGTCATCTAGACAACCTTGTACAAGTAATTGTCTCATCCCTTTGCCTCCATATCCGGATTGGACACGAGACATACAAGTCACACTCGTATATCCAATCCCTAGTTTCTCGATCCATGGAATAGCCTTATTCGTGCAAATAACATCAATATCTCATATATTGATTTATTTGAGTCTGGCCAGACATTCTATAAGCACTATCCTCGAGTGGCCTTGGATATTTGCTCCCGTTATGTGGGAGGGGCAAATTCTCTCTACGTCCACTACGATCTCTAAGCTTGCTTCTCATTGTATCCAGTACACGCCTTTATAACTACCCAGTTACGGTGTAGCGTTTAACGCTACCAAGATCACAATGATCCACAACTAGAATATCTAGTGACTTCAAGTCTAAGGATGACAACACCATTGTACCCGAGAAGCACTTGTGACTCAACATAACGTGTATGTAGCCTTCTCGGTAATGGGTCAATCCAGTGCAACATTCCGTAATGCACACCTATGTGTTGGATCGTGATATCTCCATATCAATCCAACCCCATACTAGTCTATAGATGATTGTCCCATTTAATCATTATACTTGACTAGGGATATTTAAGATAAACAACACGATTGTAAATCTAAGGACTTCATTATATTTAAATATCCAATAAATAATAAATGAATTTCTAGCCAATTACAAATTCATACTAAACTAGATTGCCTCTAGGGCATCTATTCCAATAGTCTCCCACTTGCACTAGAGCCAATCTGGCGCATCTCGTATGCCCATACTCCTAGTGTGCCCTTCATGCTTCCACTGCGTGAGAGGCTTCGTAAGCGGGTCTGACAGATTATCATCTGTAGGAATCTTGCATATCCGAACGTCTCCTCTATCGATAATATCTCGAATCAGATGGAACTTCCTGAGCACGTGCTTGGACTTCTGGTGCGACCTGGGTTCCTTTGATTGCGCGATCGCCCCAGTGTTGTCACAGAACAACTCCACTGGATCCGCAATGCTAGGGACCACACCAAGTTCAGAAACAAACTTTCTGATCCAAACAGCCTCCTTTGCTGCGCCATTTGCAGCAATGTACTCAGCCTCTGTTGTAGAATCAGCTACCGTCTCTTGCTTGGAACTCTTCCAGCTCACCGCTGCTCCATTCAGGCAAAACACATATCCCGACTGTGATCTAAAGTCATCTCTATCGGTTTGGAAGCTTGCATCAGTGTAACCCCTTACACGCAACTCTTCCTTACCGCCAAACATCAAGAAAGCATCCTTAGTTCTTCTCAAGTACTTTAGGATGTTCTTGACAGCAATCCAGTGACTCTCACCTGGATTGGATTGGTATCTGCTTGTCATACTCAAGGCATATGACACATCTGGTCTAGTACATAACATGGCGTACATGATGGATCCTATGGCCGAGGCATAGGGAATCCTACTCATGCGTTCCTTCTCAATCTCATTGGAAGGACAACTACTCTTCGAAAGAGTGATTCCATGTGACATGGGCAAGAATCCCTTCTTGGAATCTTGCATGTTGAACCGTTTCAACACCTTGTCAATATATGTACTTTGACTTAGGCTTAGCAACCTCTTAGATCTATCTCTATAGATCTTTATACCGAGTATATAGGCTGCTTCCCCTAAGTCTTTCATTGAGAAACACTTTCCTAGCCAATCTTTCACAGATTGCAGCATGGGAATGTCGTTTCCAATGAGCAGTATGTCATCCACATACAAGACCAGAAAAACTACAGAGCTCCCACTAACCTTCTTGTAGACACAAGACTCATCTTCGTTTCTGATGAAGCCAAACTCTTTGACCACTTCATCAAAACGTCGATTCCAACTCCTAGAAGCTTGATTCAATCCATAAATGGATCGTTGCAGCTTACACACTTTGTTGGCTTGCTTTGGATCCTCAAAACCCTCCGGCTGTATCATATACACGTCCTCGAGGAGATTCCCATAAAGGAATGCTGTTTTGACATCCATCTGCCAAATCTCATAGTCGTAGTATGCTGTAATCGCAAGTAGGATTCGGATGGATTTGGTCATAGCGACTGGTGAAAAGGTTTCATCATAGTCAATACCATGAATCTGTCTGAATCCTTTAGCCACTAATCGGCCCTTATAGGTAATCACATTACCATCCATGTCGATCTTCTTCTTGAAGACCCACTTGCACCCTATGGGCCGCGCCCCATCAGGTGGTTCCACCAAAGTCCATACTTTGTTGGCATACATGGATTCCATCTCGGATCTCATGGCCTCAAGCCACTTCTGCGAGTCTGGGCCACTCATGGCCTCCTCATAGGTAGTAGGCTCATCATCTATGAGCATCGTGTCACCGGAATCAGTTACGAGAAGTCCGTACCTCTCGGGTTCCTGGCGCACTCTACTAGATCTACGAAGCTCTTGTGTTACCTGAACAGGTGGATCCACAACTGCTTGTGATTCCTGTTCATGTTCCATAATCGGTTCAGTAATTTGTGGTTCTTGAACTTCTTCAAGTTCTACATTCCTCCCACTTGCTTCTTTAGAGACAAACTCTCTTTCTAGAAACACGCCGGTCCGAGCAACAAACACTTTGTTCTCGGTTGGATTGTAGAAATAGTATCCCTTAATTTCCTTAGGGTACCCCACAAATTTACACTTATCCGATTTAGGCCCTAGCTTGTCTGATTGTAAACGTTTTACATAGACATCGCAGCCCCAAATCCTCATGAACGACAGTGTGGGACGCCTCCCACTCCACATCTCATATGGTGTCTTCATGACTGATTTAGATGGAACACGGTTAATGGTAAAAGCTGCACTTAATAGAGCGTAGCCCCAAAACGATAATGGAAGATCGGTTTGACACATCATAGACCGAACCATATCCAATAGGGTTCGATTCCTCCTCTCGGACACGCCATTCCATTGTGGCGTTCCGGGTGGAGTGAGTTGGGACACGATCCCACACTCTCTAAGATAGTCGTCAAACTCTTGGCTTAAGTATTCTCCTCCACGATCCGATCGTAGAGCCTTGATACTTTTGCCAAGTTGCTTCTCTACTTCATTCTTGAATTCTTTGAACACTTCAAAGGATTCGGATTTTGCCCTCATAAGGTACACAAATCCATATCTACTGTAATCATCAGTAAACGTAATGAAGTAGACATAACCACCCCTGGCAGGTGTGGCAAATGGCCCACACACATCGGTATGTATGAGCGCCAATTGCTCACTAGTCCTCTCACCTTTCTTATTGAAAGGGGACTTTGTCATTTTTCCCAATAAACAAGCTTCACATGTCTCATATGATTCAAAATCAAATGAGTCTAGCAATCCATCCTTATGGAGTCTAGATACACGTTTCTCATTTATGTGGCCTAAACGACAATGCCATAAATAAGCAGGATTTAAATCATTTATTTTAATCCGCTTGGTATTAATGTTGTAGACAGGATTACTTAGATCAAGGACATAAAGTCCATTAAATAATTGCGCACTAAAATAGTGAATATTATTCAAATAAAAGGAACAACAATTGTTCTTTATTGAAATAATAAAACCTTCCTTGTCCAAACAAGAAATAGAAATAATGTTTCTGCTCATGGCAGGCACAAAATAGCAATTATTTAATTCTAAAACTAATCCTGAAGGCAGAGATAGCTCGCAAACGCCTATGGCCAACGCAGCAACCTTTGCTCCATTCCCAACGCGCAGATCTACCTCCCCTTTAGCCAATCTTTTACTTCTCTTTAGATCCTGCATATTTCGACAAATATGAGATCCACATCCAGTATCTAATACCCATGATGTAGAGACAGTTAAATTGACATCTACAACGAAAATACCTGGTGGTGGTGGAATCACTATTCCAAGCCGCTTGTCCTCCAGATATTTTGGGCAGTTCCTCCTCCAGTGTCCAGGTTGACTACAGTAGTGACATTCACCCTTAGTCACGACCTTGGCAATCCCACCAACAGGCTTAAGGGCTTGTTCCTTGGACTTAGCAACTGACTTGCCTTTGCCCTTGGAGGAAGAGGCAAACTTTTTACCCTTTCCTTTATGCACCATCATAATGGCCTTGCCCTTACCCTTGTTGATGCTCTGTTCAGCCGTCCTCAACATGTTGAGCAAATCTGGCAGTGGTTTAACGATCTCGTTCATGTTATAGTTCATAATGAACTGTCCATAACTCTCGGGCAACGATTGCAACACGAGATCGGTTGCCAACTCTTTGCCGACCGGGAACCCAAGCCGGGCGAGATTCTCCAAGTACCCGATCATTCGGAGTACGTGGGGTCCCACCGGGTTCCCTTCTGCCAGATGACATTTGAACAGTGCCTTTGAGACCTCATACCTCTCTACCCTCGCCTGCTCTTGGAAGAGCTGCTTTAGATGATCGATCATATCGACAGCATTCATGTTCTCATGTTGCTTCTGAAGCTCAGAGGTCATGGTGCAAAGCATTAGGCAGGCCGCATCATTAGCGTCATCAACACGCTTTTGATACGCCTTTAAGGCAGCAGGTGTCTGATTCTCTGGACCTTCTGGAACTTGCTCCTCTATTGCGTACAGCTTCTTCTCTTGCTTGAGAACAATTCTCAAGTTTCTGTACCAATCGAGAAAGTTGGTTCCTGAGAGCTTGTCCTTCTCAAGGACAGATCGTAGGGAATGTTGTGAACTCGATGAGTTGTTTGCCATTTGGAATTCTACAAAAAGGAAAATACGCAAGTTTTAGTATTTGTGAATTTTTGACTATATTTAATAATGGCTAGTTTATTAAATATAGCTCCCACTATTTTACTACGGATTAATAACCCTCAAGATATTAATGCGGAAAATATCCTTATATTTTCTAGTGGGCCAAGATCCATCTTTTTCATCTCCTTATGAGCTTGCTTTGGCAAGTCACCCATAATTCGATTACTTCTTAGGTAGGAACAATTCCAATTGCATCCCACATGCAACTCTTGGTTCAATCGGGCAAATAACTCCTTATTTATCCATCCATATGGATAATCCCAATTGATTGCCTCTAGGTTTCTTAATCAAATTAATAGCCTAGTTGTGCTCAACCTCTTATCTAAACAATTGCACATTGTTACGTGCCATCGCATTCCATCATTATGAACCAAGTCGCCATGCTTTGGCACGCACGAACTTGATAAATAATGATGATAATGAGTGTTTAAATAACGAGAAGGCAAGAACACAATATTTTAAAATTTGAGGGATTTTCAATTCAATTTTAATTATTTTGTTGATCAATATCAACTAATCTATCTATTTGAGTTTGGGCACAACTCCAAATAATAGATCCGGGTTGTCTAATTATCTTATTATCCTAATTGCATGCATCATCCATACACCAACCACACAAATAATAAGACAATAAATAAACAACCACAAAACAGAAATTAAACGTGATGTGGATATGGCCTTTTCTAGACTAAGATAATTCCAAGCCAATGGAATTATCTATGAACCCTAAACAAACACATCTCCATGCGTCTTGATCTTTTGGTCCATTCTTCATAGTCATGTGGAATGCTCCATGCTCCATGCTCCATCTTTTGTGGCTTCTTTGGCTTTGGGCTTCTTTTCTCCAATCTTGGCTAACAATCTACTTTATCTAGCACTAGCTAATATCTATACTAAATAAAATAAATCTCACAAGTTGAGAAAAAAAATGGCACGCAGGCCATAAAACCCTAATTAATTATTACAATTATTTGATCGGCTCGCAGGCCGTAAAACCAAACCACAAATTTAAACATCCACATCAAACCACATCCTAAGGCCATATCCAATCACCATGCGATTTGCACATAAACAGTTAAAATCCAATTTTAACGCGCTTGGTCAATTTTAATTGATTTTAGGATTTCTAGGGTTAAAACGGTCCATGGGCCCAACAATCCAATTGCCCGGGCCCAAATAAGTGAACCATAAAGCCCTAGGCCCGGCCCGGCCCAAAACCCGCAAGCTAGGCCCGCGGGTTAGGGCCGCCCGCCCCCTTAGGGCGCCAAGCTTGGGCGGCAAGCAAGGGGGGCGGCTCCCTAGGGGCCGAACCTTCCTTGTGGAGGTTGTTTCCAAAACAACCTCCTTGCTTGGAGCCCAAGTTTGGTTGTTTCCTTGTTGTGGGAGAACTCCTTCTTCCCCAAGGATGCCCAAACCCTAGATCTAAGATCCTAAAATTTCTCAAACTCACCAATTCATGCATCCAATGCAATAATTGGGTCTTGTTATGATTAATTCTTTGACAAATTGCATCCAATGCTTGATTTGTCTTGTTTTACGCGATAAACAACAAATTAAGGTGTAAAACAACAAGAATGTAACACATAAACTACGTTTATGCTCTATGACCTGTGGCTCTGATACCACTGTAGGGTTTTGATTCATGGATCGCGCAAACGGAAGCATAATCAAACAAACAACCATGCAAAACCCTCCAAGGATCACAAGTCTAGATGCATAACGATAGTGAAGGTAAGAAATCATAAACACACCTTTGGGTTCTCCTTGATGACTTCAAACGCGAATAGTGTCACGTTCTCTATAGTTGATCCACGCCTAGAGTTGTTCCTAGATCTCCAATCACCTTGGTGCTAGCCCGGATTGAAAGGAGGGTGAAGAAATCACGCAAAACGAGGCACCAAAAGGGGCTCGGCCCTTTGTGGCGTCGGGGACAAGGGGGCGGCGGCAATAGGGGGCGGCGTCCCTCTTTGCTTGCTCTCTCTCTCCTTTGTTCTCTCCTACTCTTGTTATGTTCTCTCTAGAGCATAAAGTGTGTAGGGAAGGAAGGAGGAGGGTCCTTTATATAGTCCAACAACTCCTTGTTAACTACCTAAAGGACTTATTCTAGTCCTACTAGAATTCAATTTAGTCCCTTCCTTGCAAATTAGTCCCTACTAAGTTTGCAAGGGTTTGCAAAGTGATCCTTCTAATTAATTAATCCAATTAATCAATTCCACAATCTAGTACAACTCTATATAGCGTGTGACCCCATAGGTTCTATCTAGTTGGTAGCAACTCTTTGCTAATATGGAGCGGTTTCTAGCAAAACATCCATTCTAGCCAACTAATAGAATAGTCATCTAGACAACCTTGTACAAGTAATTGTCTCATCCCTTTGCCTCCATATCCGGATTGGACACGAGACATACAATTCACACTCGTATATCCAATCCCTAGTTTCTCGATCCATGGAATAGCCTTATTCGTGCAAATAACATCAATATCTCATATATTGATTTATTTGAGTCTGGCCAGACATTCTATAAGCACTATCCTCGAGTGGCCTTGGATATTTGCTCCCGTTATGTGGGAGGGGCAAATTCTCTCTACGTCCACTACGATCTCTAAGCTTGCTTCTCATTGTATCCAGTACACGCCTTTATAACTACCCAGTTACGGTGTAGCGTTTAACGCTACCAAGATCACAATGATCCACAACTAGAATATCTAGTGACTTCAAGTCTAAGGATGACAACACCATTGTACCCGAGAAGCACTTGTGACTCAACATAACGTGTATGTAGCCTTCTCGGTAATGGGTCAATCCAGTGCAACATTCCGTAATGCACACCTATGTGTTGGATCGTGATATCTCCATATCAATCCAACCCCATACTAGTCTATAGATGATTGTCCCATTTAATCATTATACTTGACTAGGGATATTTAAGATAAACAACACGATTGTAAATCTAAGGACTTCATTATATTTAAATATCCAATAAATAATAAATGAATTTCTAGCCAATTACAAATTCATACTAAACTAGATTGCCTCTAGGGCATCTATTCCAACATATAATGGTTACCTTCAAGTTTTGCTCAGCAGATAGTTGAAATTGCGGAATACTAATTTATATCTGTTCTTTCGACTTGGTCTCTAAGAAATTTCAGAATTCTGTTGACAAGTGTCTTCAACCAAATCTTTCACTGTTTTGGAATACAGATTACATTATAGCTGTAGTGGGTGAGCTGATGCATTGGTTCCTAGAAAGTCATGAATGTCAAACAGATTTTAGCAGTCACATGTCTGGCATGCATGCAACCTGTGCTGTTGCCTCTACTAATGGCTTACTCACATTGCCTTCAATTTTCTTTCACAATGCGCTGCATTCATTTCAAGAGCAGTAGGGATTTCTATTCTTTCCAACTGTTTCCTACTTTCTGGCTAGAAGCCATAAATTACCACATATAAAAATTAATATAGGAAATATTACTCATAGTATTATTATATTTTCGTGGAATGTAGCTATAAATTTGATATGTTGCATTTCTGATGATTTGTGGGCGTATTTATACAAAGATCAAGTAGAAATAACAATATAAATTCATTTTCGTGCATATATCTCAATATATGTAATTAAATGTATATTATATTATACACAGCAACAACTAATTTGTCTGGGATAGTACTTCAGTTTATATACAGCTCCATTCATAGATGAACTGATTTTGTAAATAGTAGATCCGTGTAGATATTGGATGGAGTATTATAAAAAACCTTTTTTTTTATTTTTTTTATTTTTTTTTCTTTTTTTTTTTTCTTTTTTTTTGGGTGGACACTACTTAACCAAATTCCAATGACAAGGTGGACTGGTAAAAGTATCGGAATTCGCCGAAATTAACAACATTACATTACACAAATTATTGATGATGTTAGTGTTACAAAATGAACCAAGTACAAATGCTAGAACCAATTACTACGCTCTACGGTATGTCTTCCCTTTTTTTTCTTGCTCGACAATATCCTGAACAGGTTCAGGTAGACCCATTGTTTCGAATGCATAACATCCATCGTGATGTTTGAAAGCTACACAGAGCGCATCTGCCGCAGAGTTACCTTCACGATGGATGAATGTTATCAAACATGATTTGAATTTTTTTTGTAGTTTTCTAATTTCTTCGATTTCGGAACAAACATCTTCTGGGAATACATGAGAACAAACACCAGTTATGTGGTCAATAATGTTTTTGGCATCGCCCTCTGCCCATATATCAAGCCAGTTCCGATCTAATGCATACTTCAAACCTTTGCACAGTGCAGATGCCTCTGCAAAGTCAGAGTTCTTCTCATGCTCAATTTCAGCAAAGGCATACACACAATCTCCTGTATAATTCCGATATAGACCAGCACGAACTATAGTTGGCCAGGTTGGACGTTTGTAGTCGCAGTAGAATCCCCCATCGAAATTTAGTTTGATGATATGTTTTGCAGGAGGTGACCAGTGGATTCTAAGAGATGATGTAGATGGGGAACGGATCTTCTTGCTAGTTGAAGAAGAGGACGCAGTTTCATTGCCTTTACTTGGGTTCATAAAACTATGATGACCTTGGGTGCGAGTCAAATATGGATTGGGTTGTCTCGGAGGAGGCGAGTTTTCGAGGAAGAATATACATTCATCATCGACATTGTCTGAAGCATATGGCGATTGCAGATCACTTTGGTATACAAAAGGTTGCTCGGTGATTTGCGGAAGAAAATCCGATGTGTGGGGAGGGAAATGTAAAGGTATTAATAGCTGAGTGTCTGGTATTGGAATTGGTGAACCATAATTCTGCGGTGAGGTTGAGTACAAATGTGATTGTGGGTGAATATTTGACGAAAGAGGGGAGTACTGATATTGGGGAGATGCAATGGAGTTGTAATAATTATATTGTGGAGGGGAATTTGGTAGGGGAATACCTGTATTATATGAGCCATGCAGGAAATCTGTGCAGGTAGGCGGCGATGCATAGAAGACTGGTGACGTTGGACTTCGCATTAGGGGACTGTTCCAGTGACAATGTTGCGGACTGTGAGATAGTGCTACACCGACACCGTAAGCTGCATGCATAAATTCGTTGCCACTGGGAGGCGATGCGCGGAAAATTGGTGATGTCGGGCTGTGAATAACATGAAATTGGTGATTTCCGGCATCATACATTGTGTTTCCAGTCATTGGATGATAGGGTGAGCCCATGTTAGGCTGCACTGTGTTGTTGGGTGAGAAGATGTGAACATAGCTCCCTGTTGGGATGCTTATTTCATCGGTGGGAAGATCTGTTAGCAAGGTGGTTAAATTCCAGCAAGAATGCTCTTCATCAGAATTGTAGCTTGACATGGTGAATAGAATGAGAAATATTTCATGAATTGCTTACAGTCAATCTTGTAACATTATATAGGAGACCTAGAAAGTGCAGATATTTGAAGTCATCTCGAAGCATGTGTATTAAATGTAGACAAGAATATTTTGTGTTGGTTATGAAATCTAATAACTGATGCAACTCTTTGTTTTTGTTTTTTCCCTTTTATTTTTTCCTCTTCCTCTCCTCCTCACCAAAATTTCCAAGGATCGTTTATTGTTTTTATTCTGTATACAAGCTATTATATTATACATACGTATTAGAATTATATCCCTGCAACTGTAAGTTGTTGTAATATGGAATATCAGTTCAATTGACTGCAATTGTGAACATGGAGAACTTAATATAGATTAATATTAAACGATAGGCAGATGACGAATGTGTTTGAAGATACAATAGTTTTTGCAATAAGGGGGGGGGGGGAAGGCAGGGAGATAACAATGGAACATTACCATGACGTTATCTCCTCGCATTTTTTGAGGTGGACAAAATTTGTAGTGCTAGTGGATCACAGCAGAGCTTCTATTGTAGTAATGCTTCTATGTACACATGTGGTTGCATACTTGATCTGCAGTTGGGCGCATACGCTGGCATTGTGTGCAACTATGCCGTTTCCACCTGGCGAACACTCCATTTGTTAACCCATCTGCGGTTCATGCTTGTGGATCCAGCAAGTCGAAAATAGAACATGTTCTTAACACTTGATTCATTAGCTTTAAGTAATAGCTCCTTCTGTTCCTGAAATGAATCAATGTGTTCTAGTCAGCACTGTGTTCACAAAGCACACTAACTTATGAACTATAACATTAATAAATTATGGGTTCAAGTCGTAAGTGTTGGCTGCATACATCTCCTGTCATTGCCGACAATATAACAACACTTTTCTTAAGGACAGCCTCAACACCATGTCCGAAAACGACGACATTCAGCTCTCCAGTGTCATCTCCAATTTGGACTTCTAGACGACCCCTACAAAGAAAAAATGAATGTACTCAAAACCTTTTTTCTTTTTTTTTTCCCTTTTTTTTTATTTTCCAGTCTTCTGTTTCATAGTTGCTATTCTATATTTGCCCACTGCAGATTGAATATACAGCTTAAATTGGATAGAAGAGAATTATATCAAATTACCATGGTACAGAAGTGCAATCAGAATTGTGGCAACCAGAACAATTGAATTTTTCTCCGGTTAGATAGCTAGTTGCACGGGTACACATATTGCAAGCATGATACCATGGTCGTTGTGTTTCAGGTAAGGCAAGAACTGAAACTTTCACCCACACATCAGTGTCTACGGACTGCAGGAAATATAGAGAGAACTGTCAACCAGACATAACAATAAATTCCCAACAATACGATATAACTATGGCGTAAAAAATACCGGTTTTTCTGGGAGGTCAGCAATCTTTGACAACTTGAATTCAGTCTTCTTTGTCTTAGGATTCTTCTGTGCCAATAATAATTCAGGATTCTTCACTTTATCAATCTTCTGATAATTTGCATCACGCCTAAGCAGGAGAAATAGGTATGAGATTAAATGTGGGAAATATATCATGTTGTCGCAATTGGAAACTGTACAAGTAGTTTCATTCAAATACCAGTCAATCAACTCGTCAACTCTTGGATCCTCGATATTGTGCAGGAACATAGTGGACATTGTTGTCTTCAGAGAAAAATCTACAAACAGTGGAATAGCAATTATATGAATATAATGTTGTGCAAGCTATGTTTTCATATAATGCGTTCACATTTCCATTCCGACTATAACTGTGTAATTCCATACTCATTAATACTGATGTTAAGTGAAAGTTACACAGATATGTTGTTGAACACACATTCGTTGCAATTACAACCGGATGAGCACTGGCCAGTATATTTAGTTTATCTCCTTCTGTTGTGGTTGCATCGTCCCATAAGGATAAACAAACTGGGACACCGCTGAAATGATATAATTAAATACGGAGTCAATAATTGCATACACCAAACAGCAACAGTTGAACACTACGTAATACAAAACAGCGCTCAGAGGCGGAGTACTTACGAGTCGTCCAGAACAATGACATCCCTCACTCGAGCACGACCTGCTGAATCTTTTCGGGGTACTGTCTTCGTGGACATAACATCAATGATGATGACAGCAACATCTATGATCATTGTGAAATACAAACAATACAAATAAAAGTGTGTATTAATTATGGGGAAACATTTAACACTTTATATTAATATGGAATATCTACGTAGAAATTATGCAAAGCAGTGCATATAACCTACCAAATTTCTCACGGGAATTCACAAGAGTGCGAGCTTCTTCCAGACTTTTCAAATTACACTTGCTGCAACAGCCTTCGTCGACCTTATCTTCAACTGCAGTTACCTCCATTTCTTTGTTAAGGACAAGGGAGAAATCGTGATCTATGTAACGATACTTAGGGTTGACAGGTCGCACAACACCATTGCTAAACCAGTACGAATGATAGACCTGCAATTTGTTGTCGAAGTTGGGTATATCTGCATCAAATGATGTTGCTTGGATTTGTTTGCCCTACAACTTCAACAAAAATTTATTGAACATGGAAACCGGAAGATTAAGAATAACAATTGTAAGCACAGCGGCGAAAGCACATTACATTTGCGAAATTAAAGAAACAAAGAATCGGATTATTTGACCAATATCTTTGCATAAATTTAGTTACAACCTCACTGTCACAGAGCACAAAACGCTGGTACTTTGTGTTCGAAGCCTTTGCTGTCAATATCCGTGATTTTTCAGCCACACGCAGTCGGAGTTTCCATTCTTTGCATTCGTCCGTCAATCCAGACAACTTTAAAATTTTACCTTCCGTGATTTCAATGAATTCCTACAAAAGGTACCTGAATGGTGTTAGTATATAACATATCAAGATTTTCAACTAATGATCAAGTTTGATTCAGGTAACATTATGGTCTATATTACTGTGCACCACACGAGTGGCATCTCCACATGATGAAACCAGCAAGCACTAACCATGGTTGGAATCTATAATGTGCTGTGTACGCGTGTTGCTCTACGCAATAGATCTTTGTAGACAACATTTCGAGTTGTGCAATTAAATTGAATGCCGTCAATTGGTTCGATTAACACTTTAACTGCGGACCCTAACTTGGCTCTGGATAATGCCACATACAGTTGACCATGCGAGAATACAGGTTGTGGTAGGTAAACACCAACACGTTTCAGAGTTTGGCCTTGCGACTTGTTGATGGTCATAGCGAAGCATAGTCGAACTGGAAATTGTTTACGCTCGAATTCTATGGGATAGTGATCTGTTTGGGACGGTCTGAGCGGGATCCGAGGAATGAACACGGATTTCCCCTTATTTGGACCGACTGCGATCTCAGCATATATTACATTAGGAAACAACTCCTTGCAAATAAGTTTGACACCATTTGACAATCCAGACGAAGGGCCAATGTTGCGTAGCAACATTAGTGGACAACCTGGCTTCACTTCTAAGTGGTGAGGTGGGAGCCCATTGGGAGTTAGTGTATGCAAGAATTCTACTGGATGAGTCGGCTGATTCTCTGGCAGAGATCGATCGAAGCTATTATATGTATGAGATTGCCATGGAAATCTACTTAGCAAAATTTGATTGATTCGGTCTACGCAGTCATTCCGAGGAGTCAGAATTGCTCTTTCAGTAAGGTACCGCGGGTCCAGACAATCAGATTGGAAATTGCAGTATACAGCTTTAATAAACAAGTCTATTGACATGCTTTCATCAATAAATGGCACAATCATCGATTTTGGCAAATCTATTGTCGCTTCATCAACATCTTGCACACTACCATTTCCAATCGACAGGAGAAATTGGCAGAAGGTGGGATCGTCAACAGCACGCATATTTTCCGTAAGATAAAGCAAATGCATACTGGCCCATAGAGGTGAGTCAACAATGCTGTTCGAGATAGATTCCTCCTTAGTGGCACGCACCGTCACAGGCAGCACCTGCCTGAAATCACCTCCAAAGACCACGACCTTGCCTCCAAATAGCGATTCATCAGAACATATATCACGAAGCATACATTCAAAAGCCTCTATATTCTGCTTCTTCGCCATCGTAACCTCATCCCATATGATAACTTTGGCCTCACGAATAGGATGAGCAAGAGCTGTCTGTTTTCCAATGTTGCAGGTATTCTTATCCGTGATATCCAAGGGGAGCTTGAAGCGAGAGTGCGCAGTCCTTCCACCAGGCAAGTTTGAGGCTGCAATACCAGTGCTAGCAGTAGCCAGAGCAATCCCTCCACGACTGCGGACATATGCCAGCAGAGCTCTGTACAGGAATGTTTTCCCCGTGCCACCCGGTCCGTCAACAAAGAAACATCCACCTTTCATTTCGTTGATATGATTTGTGATTATTTTGTAAGCTGCTGATTGCGCGTTGTTTAGCTGGTCGATGGCGGCCACGTCTTCGTCCGGAATCGGTACTGCCAATTCCTCTTCAATTTCCCGATTCGCTGAAGACATTTCCTCACTATGACTAACTGGTAATGAAGTAATGAAATCAGTCAATTGTCTCCCCATTGCCTCTAGAAATATATTCACTCCTTTCACAGTTCTGAATAGAATTTGAGCTTCATTTAATCTCCCCTCTTTCCGGAAATCTTCAGACAAATTCATATACATCCGATCCCACAAAGAGCGTGGATTGCCTGGTTGGCAGTACACAAGGACAGTGGCAAATAAACGCCGCAATGTCTGGGGCATTTGAAAAGTCACAGCTTCTTCCAAACAATCTTCAAGCGTTGTGTCTTTTTCCAACAGACCGAGCTTCTCACACGCCTCACGGTATGATTCACATATGTGATTCCTGACTGTCCGCAATTGCTCGTATGATTCAGCACCTCGGACATGAGTCAGTAATAATCGGAGAAAAAAGCGGTCTCCCTCCGAAGGATTAGCAACAACAATACGTCCAATACTGTAGCCCTTCTTCCGAGGTTCCCAGCATAAATTTGTCTTATTCCACACGTAATGTTGTGGAAATTCGCTATACAACCAACGCTTTGCACTTTCATCACGCTTATTGGTTTCAAAATATTCCGTCAACATTGTCTTTGCGTACTTCTTATCCGCGGCAATGTATGGAAGCTTCGTATATTTGTCGAAGGAAATAGATTGCATGCCAGGAAGGTGAAGTGGAAGTGCAGTAACAGAAGGATACATCTCGTTCAGCGGGAAACTGAAAAGACGCCATGCAGCCTCCGGAGGTGAAATCCACCTGGCAGACTGAAAGGCTGCAATTTCATCAATACCACTTGTTTGATTTGACACAAGTTGGAACGCAATTTTATCGTGCCCTTTGTAAATATACTTGTACAGATATTTAACTGCCTTGATTGTCGAGCAAATCTCGACATTTATGTGGCAGTCATATTTCGCCAGCAAGTATGGATTATAAGGCACGACCCATCTATTATCAAGAGTAGCTCCTCGAACCTCAACAGTGCGGCCATTGCGCTGTCGGCGATAAATAGCAAACGAATTATCACCAGTTCTTGTGGCATTGCAAAAATCCCGAGGATATCTGTTCTTGAACCCAGTCCGAGGCCGCATGCATACATTCTTCTTGTTGTGTTCACCACAAGGACCGTGCATCATATGCCTGACAACAGCATTGTAGAGATGAGGATTGACCTTAGGATCAGGAATTTCAGCTGAGATATACCTGTCATACTCATCAGGTTGCATCAATTTTGCAAACTTTTTCAGAATCAGGAGGAAATGCACATGTGGAAGACCACGTTTCTGATACTCAATCACAAACGTATAAGCTGCAATCGGGCCAAGAATTTCTCGTTCGACCAAATCACGTTTCAGCTCAACTACCTTCGCACGGAAAATTCGAGCTACTAAATCCGGTCGGTTCGATGCTTCCTCATGAGGCAGGAGCTCATCTTGGATTTCGGACCATCTAGGATTGCAAGTCATCGTTACAAAGTAATCAGGCTTCCCAAACTGACGCACAAGGGCCATTGCATCTTGATAACGACGCTTCATATCTCGTGGTCCCCCAACAAATGAAGGCGGTAGAACAACATGACGACCAATGTTCTCAGGATTCGTTTCTCCTGCTGCCAGACTATCAATTATACCTCGATAAAGTTCTGCGCGGATTTCATCCTGGTTGAAGCGCACATAATCAAGTCGACTTGTTTCCAATTTGATGTACATGTCAACAATATATTGTTGAAGCAGACGACCGAAAAATAAAATCGAGGAATGCCGGATGCTTCGAATTTGCAAACGGTAGCAGTAGTACTGCCGGCAGGTCACAGTTGGAATCTCTGACTCTGCATCCTCTTTACCTGCATCGAGCAAATTAACAGTTAGAACATCATGTAAATATGTCTGCAAAGTAGAGAAGATTGTGTCATTCAAGAACATTGAGCATGTGCAAACCTGAACGTCGCCTCTTCTTCTTCGGCCCTTTCGCATCATTATTCTTCGCAGGTTTCTTCTCGATACCAGTATGCCAACCAGGTTGGCCATAAGGGAACATAATCGGGTACTGTAGTGGATCGTAGCACCCCAAGTGGTACTTGATTGGTTCTGGCCCCCCCTTCTTTCGCTGCACCAAGATATCACGCGAATACTTGCCTGCACGGTATTCATCATCTATCCAAATGCCGGCAACCTGATCTGAAGTAGGCATGTTATGGGTTCTCTGATCCAAGCCGGGATCACACCGAATACGTATATCACAGTCCATGAGATCAGGGGTTTCAGACATTGACTGGAATTTTTCATTATAGGGATTTGATTTCAGGATGTCAGTCAGGCAAGCAATAATGGACGGATCAACATTGCTGAACGTCTGAGATCGACAATGTAACTGATAAGCAGGATCGTAAAAATATAATTGCAGATATCTAGGTGTCTCCTCACCAGGGTCGAGGTTATTGATGTAATGATATATTTGACCCTGCACCCTGAATGTATAAATTCCTTTGCCATTTTTGAGGATTTCACGATCATTCTTCACGCCCATAGATGTGAAAGAAAACAAACTGTTGTATGCACAAATCGAAGTTCTGAATTCCTGACTTGTTGCATTATCTGACAGTAGCAATGCATCCAGTGTATCAGGAATTTCATGTGCAGCAAGAACAACTCGGCCTGAACTGCAGCAAAATCCATCTGGTTCGTACGCAAAAAGTTTTGCCTGGCAATGAGGACATATCCTTGGCTGGGGTAGCCGGCTCGGTTGAGTGGGAGGAGAGGGGGGATCACGTTGCCACCTCTTTCTACGCTTCTTCTCTACAAGACAGACAAATTAAAAATAATAATCAATACCGAGAACAGACAAGAGGCAGAATATCATGACATCAGCAGGAGTATAATACTCACTCGATGGTTTAGCGCCAGTGGAAGTACCGGGAGGACGCTTGCTGGACTCACCTGACAATGAGCCTGATGCACCACCATCACCAATAGGCTCCGATGATGCGGGAATGTCAGCTGATGACTGAGTTGCAGTGTATTGAAATAGGGGGGATGCAGGTGAAGCATGCACTGTGCGAGAACACGGAGCAGTCATGAAGGTAGAAGGAGCAAATAACAGTCCATGATTCTGCTGACCGTTGTACACATCCAGAGCAGTGACACAGAAGCCATGCCGGACAACAATCCGAGAAGATGTAGAATGTGGCGTTAACTGTGCAGGTGCTGTGGACGGAGGCACTGAAGTACCGACTACATTTGGTGAGGCTGCAGTACAATCTTTTGCCGGGAGACATGCAATACCACGTTTACGTAATCTCTGACATGAAACTTTCCCCGCACCACTGCGCTTACGTTGCGCATCAGATCTAGCCCGGGACACAACGGTTTTTTTCTTTCCTGTGCATTCTCGACTGTTGTTTGGACTCACACTGCTTCTGTTTCCACAGACTGGAGAAGCACTTGAAGCAACTTTTGAAGGTCTACCCCTCTTCCGACAGTTTCCTGGAATTGCCGCGCTACTCACTGCCTCGTCTGGATTAGCAACACTACAGTCTACCTCTTCTCCATCACGAACAACATCTTTGGGAGTCTGTTCTTGTTCAGTATGTACTTCGTTACCACCGCCTACAGGCAACAAAGTTGGCCGATGAGTTACTGCTTCCGAAGAAGTAAATTGTGAACCATAGGGATGCACAATGTCAACCGATGATTCTCCACGAACGATGTCGGCAACCTCTTCTATCTCAATCACAGGAGCAGCCTCATGAGCAGCGGATGAATCTTCCCTCTCACAGCTGTAGTGACCTTTTATTGATATGGTGGATGAATCTACTTGATCACGGAAAAAATGATTAGCGACAACCTTCGAGCTGTTTGGTACTGTTGAGTCATTGGTTCCCTGCAACCTTCCCTGAACACCGCTGGGGTCATTGTGCGAAGCTGCACCCGATCCATTCTTCCGAGGTCTTCCTCTTCTGCCACGTTCACGACGACCCCCAGGTGAAATATGTCCAGCAGATATCCCTGCTACAGCATTTCCAATTATCGGACAATCACCGACAGCAATCCCACTCACTGGTTCAGTAGCAGCAGAGTGACGAACGTCATTGCCTGCAACTTCACCAGGACAGCTGCGGTCACCAGTTGGGGTTACAGAAGAAAAATGAACTCGTCCTCGGAAAACCTGATTCATTGCATCAGAACACATAGATTGCATAACATCGCAACAGTCAACATCAACACATGAATTTCCGCTGATAACATCGGCGACCTGCTGGTTTTCAGAAGGGGGAGGTGCTGTAGGAGTAACTGAGGTACTATCCCCGGCACAGGCTGTGTCAACCGGCGCAGTTACAGCAGTGGACTGTACGTGTTCGCGGAAAAATTGATTCCGCACAAACGCAGTAAGATCAAACATTGTGGCATCGTTCTCTCGCTGGAGCCTATGTCCAGGCCCGTCAGTTAGCCTATCTGAAATCGCACCAGCTTCATTTTTCCGAGGTCTTCCTCTTCTACCACGTCCACGTCCAGTCCTGCATGACAGTCATTGCACCACCACATGATTCAGACGGTGTAAATTGCCTGGTACGGCAACCCAGAACATCAGCAGATGAAGTTTGAGGACTAACATCAGAAACCTCCCGTATTTCAATCACATGAGACACGGGAGCGGACTGGTGTGTTTCATTTGAGGGAGACGATATAACGGTATTGGATGAACCACCCCCAGCAGAGGGATTGTGCGCCGTCTTGGCCACACCAGCTGTTTCTATTTGTTCACGGAAAAATTGATTGCAGGCACCCGCAACATTATCAAATACTTTTGGATTGTTGTCTCGCTCCGGCCTTCCTTCAACTCCGTCACTGACCTTCTGCGAAGTCAAAGCAGTTTCAGTTTTCCGGGGTCTTCCTCTTCTACCACGTCCACGACGACCCCCCCGTGAAATCTCTCCAGCAGATGTTGCATCTACAGCATTCGCAATTTCAAAACAATCCACCGCATCAATTCCAGTAACTGCACCACTACATGATTCAGTAGCAGCAGAGTGACGAACATCATTGCCTGCAACTTCACCTTGTTCTCGGAAAACCTGATTCATTGCATCGGAACACATAGATTGCACAACAGCGCAACAATCAACATCAGCACATGAATTTCTGCTGACAACATCGGCGACCTGCAGTTTTTTAGAAGGAGGAGGTGCTGTAGGAGTAACCGAGGAACTACCCCCAGCACAGGCTGTGTCAACCGGCGCAGCAACAGCAGTGCACTCTACGTGTTCACGGAAAAATTGATTTCGCACAACTGCAGTAAGATCAAATATTGTGGCATCGTTGTCTCGCTCTAGCCTAGGTCCAGGCCCGTCAGTTAGCCTATCTGAAATCGCAACAACCTCATTTTTCCGAGGTCTTCCTCTTCTACCACGTCCACGCCCAGTCCTGCATGATAGTTCTTGAGCAGATATCCCACATTCAACATTTTCAACCTCGGAACCATCCCTAGCAGCAACTACAGTCACTGCACCACGACATGATTCAGACGATGTAAATTGCCTGGTACGGCACCCCAGAGCATCAGCAGATGAATTTTGAGGACGAACAGCAGAAACCTCCCGTAATTCAATCACATGAGACACGGGAGCGTACTGATGTGTTTCATTTGAGGGAGACGATATAACGGTATTGGATGAACCACCCCCAGCAGAGAGATTTTGCGCCGGCTTGGCTACACCAGCTGTTTCTATTTGTTCACGGAAAAATTGATTGCGAGCACCCGCAACATTATCAAATACTTTTAGATTGTTGTCTCGCTCCGGCCTTCCTTCAACTCCGTCACTGACCTTCTGTGAAGTCAAAACAGCTTCATTTTTCCGGGGTCTTCCTCTTCTACCACGTCCACGACAACCCCCCCCCCCCCCCCCCCCCGTGAAATCTCTCCAGCAGATGTTGCATCTACAGCATTTGCAATTTCAAAACAATCCACCGCAGCAATTCCAGTAACTGCACCACTACATGATTCATGCGGCGTAAATTGCATATCACGGCATCCCACAACATCAGTACCCGAATTTTCACTAATAATACGATCAACCTCGTCTACTGCAGTCGCAAAATCCACGGCGACATCACTGCATGTACCTTCAACAACACGACTGTTTGCATTGACTGTTGGTACGGCAGAGCACTCAACTTGTTCTGCGAAAAAAAAATTTCGAACCGTCGTAGAAGCCTCCAACACTTTTCTACTGTTGCCTACGTTGAGCATTCCGACACCGCTGCTGTAGACATTGTCTGAGGTTGCACCGCCAGCATTTTTGCGAGGACGCCCTCTTCTACCACGGCCACGACCACTACAGTCCACACTTCGTCCACCACTTACATGATCAGCATCAGGCAATGCGGATGACGGATCAGTAGTGCCAACATATACAGGATGGATAACAGTCAATGGTGATACATCATCTCCACCAGGCACTAAATTCCTGCGCAGTCCAGAATCCTGCAATGATTCTGATTCAGCAGGTCCTGCAAGTTTGCTTGTATTAACTACTTCTGGCGTTGCCTCACCGCTACTGCATGCACCATGTGAGGTTACAACAACTGCATTTTTCCGAGGCCGCCCTCTTCCACCGCGGCCACGACCGCCACAGCTACCAATTCTACCACTGCATACTTGATCAACAGGAGGCAATCTATAAGACCCATCATTTGTAGCATTACATGCAGTACTGATAAGAGCTGGCGGCTGTGATGTCAGCACGCCAGAGCATTCAACCTCTCCATCAGGCAAGGAATTACCGCACAGTCCAGGATCTTGCAATGCTTCTGATTCAGTGGCCGGTGGACACTTGTCTGTATTAGTAGCAGACATACCTAAATTGTAAATCATTACTCAGGACACACCACAAGAAATCTAGAATCGAAGAATTTTTTGATACAGGGAATGCTGGACATTTTCCCATATCTTGGGACTTTTGTTTTAACCTTCCACCTCCCTCATTCTGCAACGGTCTGCTGCCGTTAGTGAATACACTCATAATTCAATTCAAACTACTTCAAAATTTAATTATTCACTGACACAATTTAAGTGACGCACATGTTCTAACATAACATATTCATGACCAATAATAACAGTTATCTTTTTAACATACACCCCATATTATATCATATTAATCATCATATTGTACGAATCACACACAACAATATGCACTCGTAGCATTTTAACCATCCAATAGAATTAGGACCACATAACAACGTATGCAGTTCACACATCACTAATAAACCAATCTACGACAAGCATTTCGAACGACAGTACCCGCATCATTTCAGAAATTGCAGAGAAGAACCTGTGATATGCAAACAACAATGCCAACACAGCGACCACTCAGCCCAGTAGCTCCTTCCACGGCGCTGGAAAAACAGAGAAACCCAGGAAAAAAAAAAGAAAAAGAAAAATTAGATCATCCCTGAATTTCAATCATGCCATAGAGCAAACCATTCATTCGAACATCTTACCAGGAAAACAGTCGACAATGCGGTCCAATGAACTCGTCACAACCGGCAACACATGTGTAACTCCACAAACCAGCTGGAACAGATAACCTAATGAAATTAAACATGGGATATTCAAACAAACTGAATCAAACAAACAACTGTGTAACCAAATTTTGTTCCCGGCCCGAAATACATCAAAGAATAGGTACTATATACTACAAAAGTTGACCACAAACAGGGCAATTTTGTTATGACACATAATATACAAGCTGCTGCATAGCGCAACACAATGCAGTCAGGAAATTACCAAATCATTGGTATTTAATAACACCCAACCTCCACATCAAAGTCCATATTACACCAAACTATAAACATTTAATAGGGGACCTACAAACTGCAATCGATCTGTACATGCAACTGTAGTGGAACACCTATGTACATAGAATAAACCAGATCATCAGCATTTAATAATACCAGACCCCCATACCAAACCCAATCTTACCACAAACTACACACATTTTATGCAACAACCAGAAACTGTACCCAGTCTGAACATGCAACTCCTCCATTCAACCTCCGAATGGAAAATAAATTAAACAGTGGGTAAAATTTTACAAAAATATAAATGAATAATTAAATAAGACAAAGAAGAATCATCCAGAAACAGAGACAAACCATTGCCCACACCTCTTTTAACAAACTGCAAACATGCAACCCCTACATTGAACCTTTGAAGCACAAAAATGAAGAAGAAGAGGAAGGAAAAAAAACAGGGGATAAATTCATCCTAAAATAGGGAGAGAGCTTTGCACATACCAGGAAAGAGATCGAAGAGAGTAGACAGTGGGAGAACAGAGACATCGTCTCATTATACCCACGAGAATGTTGCGACACGTGTAAGCTGTGTGACAACAGCTTACGTCAGATTAGTGGTGGAAACAGTACATGTACTTGGGCTCCAAGCAACAAAAGGCGGTGGTAATTCCACCAATGAGCACCGACGCAGAGTGAGGGCAAAGTCCTGAGGGAGAAGACGATGATATTACCTCAACCACTGACTATGATCGGCGTGGTAGGAAGGGTGAATAAGCAAGGGCAAAATCGACTGCTAACAAAGAGTAACTTTCTTGATCAATTTGATGACATCTCCATCAATCTAACAAAAGCTATTTTTTCCTCTCAATTTTACCCCTGCATCCAACTAAGTAAACAATATTACGGCCACTAAATATAAATTACACACCCGGACATATTATAAAAGAGTGAATAATTTAAAGGTGTTCCTAAAATCACTTATTACAAAAGTACCTACCTAAAATTGTTAATTACAAAAGTACCTCTGCTAAATTTAGACTGTTCACTTTTGGACTGTTGGTCATTCTCTGACCCTACAGTACGTACGTCGCCAAACAACGCAACCCCAAACGTCTAACCGACACAACCCTAAACGTCGCATATTTCTTCTGATCCTCTAATGAAGGTTAAGCATCTCTCTCATATAGAAGAAAGCATGGTTAAAATGAAATAACCCTTTAACCAAATTCTTTATCATCTCAAAGACAGAAATTACCGAAAGCTAGTAACTTTCTTGATAAATTTGATGACATCTCCATCAATCTAACAAAAGCTATTTTTTCCTCTCAATTTTACACCTGCATCCAACTAAGTAAACAATATTACGGCCACTAAATATAAATTACACACCCGAACATATTATAAAAGAGTGAATAATTTAAAGGTGTTCCTAAAATCACTTATTACAAAAGTACCTACCTAAAATTGTTAATTACAAAAGTACCTCTGCTAAATTTAGACTGTTCACTTTTGGACTTTTGGTCATTCTCTGACCCTACAGTACGTACGTCGCCAAACGACGCAACCCCAAACGTCTAACCGACACAACCCTAAACGTCGCATATTTCTTCTGATCCTCTAATGAAGGTTAAGCATCTCTCTCATATAGAAGAAAGCATGGTTAAAATGAAATAACCCTTTAACCAAATTCTTTATCATCTCAAAGACAGAAATTACCGAAAGCTATTTTTCCCATGTATTTTAATATTTTCTTCACTAAATCCAACTCCAAGAGGACAATCAGTAAGTAGCGAGCAGCAAGGGCGAAGAAGGAAATTAAGAGAAATTGACATGTAAATCCTAGGACACATCCAAATTAAAGAGCGAACAGCGAGGACAAAGAAGAAAATTAACAAAAATTTACATGTAAATCCTAGAACAAATCTAAATTACAGCAACTAAATCTATTGCCAGTAGCCGATAATGGAAGTTCACAGAATCCATTTTTTCCTCTGAAATTTACATCTACATCCAACTCACACATCCAAACCACAGCCACAAAATCTATTCAGAACTTGCATTAAAAGACAAACATCAAGGGTAAAAACGGAAGTCAACAGAAGCTATTTTTTTTCATTTAATTTACATCTACATCCAACTCACACAACCGAATTACAGCAACGAAATGTATTGAGGGCATCCCATAAAGCAGAAACAGCAGGGGCAGAACCGGAAGTTAACAGATTCTATTTTTTTCATCAAATTTACATGTGCATCCAAAGCACACTACCAAATTACAGCCACCAACTCTATTCAGGACAGCTAATTAAGAGACCACATCGGGGACAGAAATGGAAGTTAACTGAAGCTATTTTTTTCAACAAATTTACATCTACATCCAACTCACACAACCAAATTACAGCAACGAAATGTATTGAGGGCATCCCATAAAGCAGAAACAGCAGGGGCAGAACCGGAAGTTAATAGATTCTATTTTTTTCATCGAATTTACATGTGCATCCAAAGCACACTACCAAATTACAGCCACCAACTCTATTCAGGATAGCTTATAAAGAGACCACAGCGGGGACAGAACTGGAAGTTAACTGAATCTATTTTTTTCAACAAATTTACATCTACATCCAACTACTACACCAAAATTACAACCACTAAATCTATTGAAAACAGCCAGTAAATGACAAATAGCAGGGGCAGAACCGGAAGTTATCAAAAGTTATTTTTTTCATCGAATTTACGTATCGGTCCAGACCAGATAACACAATTACATAATCATGCCATTGTAGCCTCAGTAAAAGACCGTTCCGCAGGAGCACAACACAGACATTTCAATCCGAAATAAATTGCAAAGAGTGGCGAAGAAGGACGTGGCAAACTACCGTTGGAGGACATTGGGCAGCGAACACACATGCAAGCCAATCAGTGGTCCACGGTGTGCAAAACGCCTAGCTGGCAAAGTGGCCATATCTCCTTTTATTATAGGTAGTATGAAATATTTGATAGTAGAGAAAATGAATAACTCAGTTAGCTAGTTAAAACATATCAACATCTATTTTAACTTTGAAGAACATCTACCAATGTAATACCCCGTACTTAAGTTAGGGGTTATTTGATCATTTCGGAAAAATATTTGTGAATTTCAAGAAATTTACTTTCAAACATATTAATGAACTTTCTTAATTATAACGTATAAGTGTGTCATTTGACATCTATGATGATATATACTTTTATTTTGGAGTTATTTTGTAGTTTTTAAAACTTGAAAAATGTTATATGAAACTTATTTTGTATACTTGGGAGGTACTTGTAGTTTTATAAAATTGATGTATACAAAGTGTTTTATTTGAAACAATTTGGAGATTTTACAATTTATGAAAGTTATCTTTTCTAGTGTTACCTATTAATTGAAAATTATATTTTCACCCCTCAACTTTTAGTTTTCACAAAGAAACCTCTCATTTATCAATTTTATATTTATATCCCCAACTAGCTTGTTGGGAGACTTATGACTTCTCTTCAAGTCCCCCTCCGCTATCTTTGGTCAATTCATCTAAATTATAGAGATGATCTTTTTTACAAGCATCTCCTATTTTTCTCTAATAATACACCAACTCTCACTACTACCTACCCTCATGTATGGCATTACCATGTGGGTTCTCACCTCCAACCTCCACCATCAACTTCATTTCTTTCATTCTTATTTTTCCTCATCTTTTTCTCTTCAAGAACATCCAAACATGCTCTCTTCTCTCTCCCCAAATTTTATCCCGTTTTTGGGTGTTGACCTCACAAAAACACCATCAAAAACTCATTTTCTACTCTTCCAAGCATGAAAAACTTGATTCCAAGCTTGGTGTAACCATCGAGGGGAGTTATACCACCATTCTACTCATGGATTGAAGCCAAATTTCACCATTTTCCTCCAATTTCTTGAATCTTGGGGTAAATCTTCCTTCTAGTCTTGAATTCATACATGCATGTTCATGTTTTTCTTTGATTGATGATATTTCATCTTATATTTCTTCCTTTCCATGATTGATTCTTCATTTTCATGGTTTGATCAAGAGTTAAACTTCCAAATTTTGACTATTTCATGAAACTCACACTAGAAGCCACATGCATGTTGTGAATGCCTTCTTATTTGCATTTGCATGTCAAGAAAACTTAGATAATTTGTGTCAAGAGCATGTAAAAATCTTAGTTAATGCCTAAAATGATGTTATTTGGGTGAAAATCAAGTCTCCATAAGTTGCATGTATCATTTGAACCAATCTTGTTGATTTTTGGAAAAACTGCATATTTTTACAATCTGACCAGTTTGTGAAAAAAGTACATTATCTCTTAATTTTGTCTATGTGGAATTTTTAAATCTTACATTTTCTGATACTATACAGAAAGAGGGTCATTTAGAAAAAAAAAAATCAACTTCATAGCCTTTTTAGTTTGGGAGATAAGCTCATTCTAAGTTGTATGTTTTCTGAAAATTCATTTCTGGACCACTTTTGCCATTTTTGTTAAAAACTCAATTTTCAGAAACCTATGACATCTCATATTTTTTTTTTGATTAAATTAGACATATAGGGTATTCATTCTGGAGAATATGATCATCATTCCTATTCTCCAAGTAGTAGTAATTGTTCTTCAAAGTTGAAACTTTTTTCCAAACTTGTCTCTGCATAGCAGTGTTTGTTATTTTTTTAAATTGAGTTTTATAATAGCTATGCATTATTTTCTTGGTGTTTCTGAAAGTAGACACATGTAGGTTCATCATATATTAATTTCAAAATTTTAGGAGATGATTTGATATGGTAAATATGGCTCCAAATTCAGAGCTACAATTCTGTCCAGAATTGTAGTTTCACATTTATTAGAAAATTTGAATTTTTGAACTTCTAGGTGTTTTGTTGGACTTGTTTTGATAATTAAACATCATTATATGTGAATTATTGAAATTCAGGACTATGTACATGTAGGTTTGCATTTTTATTATGCATGTGTAAATTGGTTATAACGAGTACGTCATACGTGTGATTGTAGACATCGACCTCGTAGGAGAGAGCGGTTGTCGTCGGAGTGCTAGACTTAGTTTCTTTCTTTTGATTGTGCTTCATCTCAGTGGTAAGTACATATGTACGGCCTTTTCATATCAAAATATGCGTATGCGTTTGATGTTTCAAATGAATGTTTGTTATATTAAATAGTATGAGAATGCATGTTTTCCACTCGAAAGTTGTTAAACTATTTTATTCATATCCTTTGAGAACTCTCGGAAATTACTTGTGAAATTTTGATACTCTGATTCTGGTTATGTGACAGAGAAGAAATAAAATACCTCTAATAGACTTAGGACGATGTACAAAGTACTGTTATTGATGGGAGGTGTCAAGCGATCCTCCATTTTCTTATGGCTAAGACCATTGATGCAATGCTTATTATTATTGGATAGAACGTTAATATTCACAAATATGCCCCCGATGAGCCAAAATGTATCAAGATATTGAGGCCAAGGGGTTTACAGAGCTATAGAGTGCTACTTATACTTGTAAGGGGCACTACGGTATAAGGGTGTCGACACTTAAGGCCTTTTAGCTAATGTTGTGAGCGGGGTTGACGAATGGGCTCCCTTAAAGCTCGGGTGAAATAGGGTTTGATAGACCCTAGAAGGAACCCTTAGTGATTATTTCGTGATCCCTGTGTTTACATCGATCCTGCTGGTGGCTCTGGACATGCCTCAGCGAAATTAAACTGTTGATTGAAGTCGAAATTAAAAATTGACTACTTTATTAATGTTGTTTGTGGCTCTGGATTGCCCTAATCAATTGAAATGATTTGAAAAGCTTTGGGTACTCATGAACTAAATTATTCTCTTAAATGGACTTGTTTACTCTGAATATGTTACCAACTACTCGTGGTTTCTCAATGTTATTAAATTGAGAGGTTTTTGTTACTCGGTCACTTCCAGTTGTTCCAAATTCTCCAACATGATAGTTTTACTGTTTAAATCTTCTGATTTTTTTCAACTCATGCTTATGTTCCACTCGTTGCTTTACATGTCGTAGTATGTATTTACTCAGTTTTTACTGATCATTTCTTCAAAACTGCGTCGGCTTTTGCCATTTTAAAACCGCATGTCGTCAATCAAGTTTGGGGAATGGGAACGCGGATCGAGACGAAGAAGTTTAACTTAAGTCAGATCACTTAGTAGATCACACACGATTTGTTTTAGATTGTACTTATTATCGATTTTTTTTTGTACTTTAACCGAAATGTAATCTTAATAGTTAATATTCTACTTTTGGTTATCGATTGTCGCATTAACCCTGAACCGAGATCCCGGGTCGTTCTAACCAAAACCTCTCTAAACTTAAGATCAAGAAAAAGTTGAAAAAATTTGAGCTCTTTAAGATGTTGGGTAGAAAATATCATGTGAATCGAGATTTTCAAACCCGCAATTCAACCTTAACTCGAAAGTGACTCATAACACGTGAATTGCGAGTCAACAATTTACTTACATAAATATTATATATGGCTTAATTATTTAATGCATACTTTTTGAAACGACCCGGGATCTCGGTTCAGGGTTAATGCGACAATCGATAACCAAAAGTAGAAATATAGTTACGAATATTACATTTAATTTAATAAATACAACAATCTTGAGAAGATAATATTACAAATATAATGTGTTTGAATTAATCTATGTGATCTACTCTAACTTATTCTAAACGTCTTTGTCTCGTTCCGCGTTCCCATCCCCCACCTTGAGTGATGACCTGCGGTTTTAAAATGGCAAAAGCCGACGCAGTTTTGAAGAAATGATCAGTAAAAACTGAGTAAATACACACTACGACATGTAAAGCAACGAGTGGCACGGAAGCATGAGTTGAAGCAAATAAAGAGATTTGAAAATCAATGAGCAAAAGAGTTGGAACAATTCGGAACATTTATGAGTAACCGCGTAGCGAGAACCATCATCTTTAAAACATTTATAAACCACAAGTAGTCAACATATTCTTAAACAAGTAGAATATCAACAATAAACAAATCCATTTTACCTGATAATGATATTAAATCACAAGTGGCCAAAGTTTTTCAAATCATTCGATTAGATTAGGCAATCAAGAGCCACAAACAACATCAATAGAGTAATCAAACTTTCTTTCAATTCCAATTTAACCGTTAATTTTAGCTGAGGCATGTCTAGAGCCACCAGCAGGATCGATGTAGACAGAGGGATCACGAAATAATCACTAAGGGTTCCTTCTAGGGTCTATCAAACCCTATTTCACCCGAGCGTTAAGGGAGCCCATTCGTCAGCCCCGCTCACAACATTAGCTAAAAGGCCTTAAGTGTCGACACCCCTATACCGTAGTGACCCTTACAAGTATAAGTAGCACTCTATAGCTCTATAAACCCCTTGGCCTCAATATCTTGATACATTTTGGCTCATCGGGGGCGGATTTGTGAACATTAACGTTCTATCCAATAATAAGAAGCATTGCTTCAATGGTCTTAGCCATAAGAAAATGGAGGATCGCTTGACGCCTCCCATTAATAACAGTACTCTGTACATCGTCCAAAGTCTATCAGAGGAGTTTTTATTTCTTCTCTTTCACATAGCCAGAATCAGAATATAAACATTTCACAAGTAATTTCTGAGAGTTCTGAAAGGAGATGAATAAATAGTTTAACAACATTCGAGTGGAAAACATGTGTTCTCATACTATTTCATATAACAAACATTCATTTGAAACATCAAACGCAAACTCACATTTTGATATGAAAAGGCCGTACATATGTACTTACCTCTGAGCCATGAAAGGCACAAAGCAGCGCTAGCACTCCTACCACGCTCGTCTCCGAATCTCACAGTAAATGCAGCAACACGAAAACGTACGGCTACTTCAAACGATCCTTAATAACGGCTGGATATACACAAGTCAAGTATATAGTCTATTAGCATTTACCCTCTATATGAGGTTGTATGCAAGAATGCCATGGAATGCGGGTCGTGCAAGATAAATGACTAAAACGCCCCTCATACTCCAAAACTGTCTAGTTGTCCGGTCCCCAAATTATACTCATATTGGCCCAAAAACATGTAAGAATGATTCTAAACTCTCCCATATGTACTTACCATAGAAATCTACAACTTTCAATAATCTGCACTTAGGCCCCTAAAGTTTGGTAAAATTGCAAAAAGACTCAAACATTTGATTTGGTCAACACTAGCCAATAATTATATGCGAGAACTCCAAATACGCATACAAGACATGCTGACAAACTCCAAGTTACTAAACTAATCTCAACTCAAAGCTAAGTGAAATTACTATTTTGCCCCTCCTATACAGTTCAGTCGAACTTGGGTTTTCGAAAAGTCAAACTTGGGCAAGCTTGATATTTGGACTCAGAATATGAATACGAACAAGTTTCGTGAAGAACGCTAAGGCCATAAATGTCATTTAGAGTGAGAAAATTGAAAGTCAAAGATAGAGTGAAATCATCTCAACTAGTCAACTTTGGAGCTGATTTGTGGTAAAATGATGGAGAGTTTAGGAAATATGAAGGTGGGGTATTGAAGAGGGTATTCCAAGCTTTCCAGAACATATTTGAACTCGTAGGAACTCCAAGTATTCAAAGAGATATCGCTAGTCAAAGTTGGACAAAAATACCGATTCAACACTTAGAAAAATTCAAGAAAGTTTCATGAGTTGAAACTAGCAACTTTAGGATCGTTTTGTGAGCAATCCGTTATAAATTTGAACATGACTTAGAGACGATGATTTGAAGTATTATATACCAGCTACACATAGGAGAAAACAGATCTAAATTTCATTAAGTTTCTAAGAAGATACAAGGTTAGAAAATGGGTGTTTCACCATAGGATTCTATACTTTGAAAATTTTCAGCTTTTAATGGTTCAAAAACACATCAAACCAGCCCTATTCAAGGCCAAATTTAGACAAGTTAGACTTGAAATCAAACAAAGAAATCTTAATGAGAGTTGTAGAGCTATGTCCAGGCTTTCCAGAAAGGTAAGAATCATCCAAAACGGATTAAAAACGAGGAAGATACATGAGTCCAAAGTTGGATCAAAAATGCTGGTGGGAAAAACTCAGCATGAACAAGCACGAACACAGCAACTTCAATTCGATTTTTTGCTAGGTTAGAGGCCGAATTTGAAAAATATTAAAACATGAAAGTTGTAGCCAATTGTCCGAGGATTCCAGAAAGTCTTGAATCACTCAAAACGGATAAAAACCGAGGGAGAGACGAGCATTTGAACAGGGGCAGTTTATGTTCCAAAAAAACGAGCAAAATGGATGAAACATTGAATCAAACTCGATCCTAACCACATTCTGGGCAGATTAGAGGTTTCTAAATAGGTTATTCGTGTCCTAAGGATCATTTTGGTGTAATACCCAACAAAAATGAGCAAGAAATGAGAGCTTACCAAGAATCCGGTGGCTATGGAGGTTTAGCGGCGGATGGGTTCGGCATGCATGGTGGCCGGAGCAAAAATTGTCGAATTGGGGGCCATGCTTGTGCTTCACGGACTCGCCTCAACATAAGGAACAAGAATATGTGGGTTAATTTTGATGGTTTGCAACGAGAAGGGAGAAATCGACGAAATACCGAACTAGGGTTCTTACCTTCAAACTCGGATTTCTCACTCGATACTCCATCTTTTTCGAAATCGTTTTGTGCGTTTTACTCCTGGCATCGATGGCTACCTCCGGTAGCAGCAGGTCGGAAAGAGGAAGCCTTATGGTGGAGTTGGTGGTGGTTGTTCTTGAGGGAAGAAGAAGAAGAAGATGATGGATGAGAGAGAGAGAATTTTTTTTCTCTCTTTTTTTTCCAGATTGTTGGTGAGGAGGGGATTTGTAGGTGTTGACTCCTCATCTAGTAGGTGTCAAGTTGGTGGTGACAAGTGTCCTACATGCATAGGGGTAAAAGTGTAGTTTTCCTAAAGTTTAGGGTACAAACTAGAAATAGAGGTTCTACTTGATTTCAGAGAATTGCAAAACCACCCCGAACATCTCTACTGCTTCAAAATCATTCTAAAAACTTCCAAATATTGCCAACACTCCAAAATGCCCACTTTAAAGCCGTGACAAACTATTTACAAATTCGCCCCCCTAAGTCTTGATATTGCACTAAGAACTCTCTCGGGAATTAGGGGTGTTACAATCTACCCACCTTAAAAGAATCTTCGTCCCCGAAGATCTCATACTATACTTACCCACATACATGAAATGAAACAAAGTGACTCAGTCTATTTGACTTAGTCAGACAAGTACATAAACCGCTCTCGTCGGATGTTCTGCTCCCAAAAGATGGCTTCCTTAGATGGTCAGTTAGAAACACCTTAACTGGAAGAAATTTCTCATTCTCACCCTCCACAGGACGGGGTCTATTATGAGTCTATATTACTATCCAGCCTAGACTCGCATCACAATAGGGTTTCGTATACGATTAGTACAAGTGAAAGTTCGAAAAAAGATTGTCCAAGTTCAATAACAACATACGAGTTCTCAATTTTAGAACGACTCAAAAATTTGCTAGAATTTATACAAATCTCGAAAATCTCAGACATACACTTTTATCAAGTCTAACATGCTGTTTTGCTTGACTTATCCGCATAAAAAAAAATGTTGTCTTACCTCTCTAGGGCTAGATAAACCAATCACCTAAAGTGTTCGACGCATACGAGGGAGAAAGGACACTATGTGTCGTCACACAACGTCCCTCTCTAACACAACTCGCATTTGCTTCAAATGTTCCAACTTAATTTACACAGCGGGTACAACTTATAGCACCGTCGTACTAAGAGTCGCGCCAGCGGACTGATAAACAAAGTGGTCCATATCACTTGGTATTTGGTAGCTCGACACCCCCAATAATTTTGGAAAACCAGTTTTTTTTTTTTTAAATAAATAATTTATTGTTTGAACCGTCTAATTTGGAAATGACTGTGTCAAATAAACTCAAAATGAAACAAAACAAAATATAAGCTTAAAATTCATCTCTCGTAGGTAAGAAAAGATTGGTCTCATGGTCTTCTAAAACAAAGCGTCGTTACTCTCTCGTCGACTAATTAACATAATCAAACAAGAGAACGCGGATACGCATCACACGACAATGATAAATCATTGCTATATAGCAACTAATCATGCCCATAGAATAACCAACATATAAATAACAAGTGGTTTTCGCATAGATCACATATCAATAAGTAGTTGACAGTTAATCAACAAGTAAATACAAATCGAGTTGAACAATACGTAAGTACCCAAACTCCCCGACGGCTCGTTTACTCCTTATTGCCAAATTGGGTTATCCTAATCAATTTTAAATTTTGAAAACGTTTTATCTTCTTATTCTCTACTAATGGAAATCGAAAAGTCACTTTAACTGGAGAACCGATGCTCTGATACCAGCTGAAACGACCCGGGATCTCGGTTCAGGGTTAATGCGACAATCGATAACCAAAAGTAGAAATATAGTTACGAATATTACATTTAATTTAATAAATACAACAATCTTGAGAAGATAATATTACAAATATAATGTGTTTGAAATAATCTATGTGATCTACTCTAACTTATTCTAAACGTCTTTGTCTCGTTCCGCGTTCCCATCCCCCACCTTGAGTGATGACCTGCGGTTTTAAAATGGCAAAAGCCGACGCAGTTTTGAAGAAATGATCAGTAAAAACTGAGTAAATACACACTACGACATGTAAAGCAACGAGTGGCACGGAAGCATGAGTTGAAGCAAATAAAGAGATTTGAAAATCAATGAGCAAAAGAGTTGGAACAATTCGGAACATTTATGAGTAACCGCGTAGCGAGAACCATCATCTTTAAAACATTTATAAACCACAAGTAGTCAACATATTCTTAAACAAGTAGAATATCAACAATAAACAAGTCCATTTTACCTGATAATGATATTAAATCACAAGTGGCCAAAATTTTTCAAATCATTTGATTAGATTAGGCAATCAAGAGCCACAAACAACATCAATAGAGTAATCAAACTTTCTTTCAATTCCAATTTAACCGTTAATTTTAGCTGAGGCATGTCTAGAGCCACCAGCAGGATCGATGTAGACAGAGGGATCACGAAATAATCACTAAGGGTTCCTTCTAGGGTCTATCAAACCCTATTTCACCCGAGCGTTAAGGGAGCCCATTCGTCAACCCCGCTCACAACATTGGCTAAAAGGCCTTAAGTGTCGACACCCCTATACCGTAGTGACCCTTACAAGTATAAGTAGCACTCTATAGCTCTATAAACCCCTTGGCCTCAATATCTTGATACATTTTGGCTCATCGGGGGCGGATTTGTGAACATTAACGTTCTATCCAATAATAAGAAGCATTGCTTCGATGGTCTTAGCCATAAGAAAATGGAGGATCGCTTGACGCCTCCCATTAATAACAGTACTCTGTACATCGTCCAAAGTCTATCAGAGGGGTTTTTATTTCTTCTCTTTCACATAGCCAGAATCAGAATATAAACATTTCACAAGTAATTTCCGAGAGTTCTCAAAGGAGATGAATAAATAGTTTAACAACATTCGAGTGGAAAACATGTGTTCTCATACTATTTCATATAACAAACATTCATTTGAAACATCAAACGCAAACTCACATTTTGATATGAAAAGGCCGTACATATGTACTTACCTCTGAGCCATGAAAGGCACAAAGCAGCGCTAGCACTCCTACCACACTCGTCTCCGAATCTCACAGTAAATGCAGCAACACGAAAACGTACGGCTACTTCAAACGATCCTTAATAACGGATGGATATACACAAGTCAAGTATATAGTCTATTAGCATTTACCCTCTATATGAGGTTGTATGCAAGAATGCCATGGAATGCGGGTCGTGCAAGATAAATGACTAAAACGCCCCTCAAACTCCAAAACTGTCTAGTTGTCCGGTCCCCAAATTATACTCATATTGGCCCAAAAACATGTAAGAATGATTCTAAACTCTCACATATGTACTTACCATAGAAATCTACAACTTTCAATAATCTGCACTTAGGCCCCTAAAGTTTGGTAAAATTGCAAAAAGACTCCAACATTTGATTTGGTCAACACTAACCAATAATTATATGCGAGAACTCCAAATACGCATACAAGACATGCTGACAAACTCCAAGTTACTAAGCTAATCTCAACTCAAAGCTAAGTGAAATTACTATTTTGCCCCTCCTATACAGTTCAGTCGAACTAGGGTTTTCGAAAAGTCAAACTTGGGCAAGCTTGATATTTAGACTCAGAATATGAATACGAACAAGTTTCGTGAAGAACGCTAAGGCCATAAATGTCATTTAGAGTGAGAAAATTGAAAGTCAAAGATAGAGTGAAATCATCTCAACTAGTCAACTTTGGAGCTGATTTGTGGTAAAATGATGGAGAGTTTAGGAAATATGAAGGTGGGGTATTGAAGAGGGTATTCCAAGCTTTCCAGAACATATTTGAACTCGTAGGAACTCCAAGTATTCAAAGAGATATCGCTAGTCAAAGTTGGACAAAAATACCGATTCAACACTTAGAAAAATTCAAGAAAGTTTCATGAGTTGAAACTAGCAACTTTAGGATCGTTTTGTGAGCAATCCGTTATAAATTTGAACATGACTTAGGGACGATGATTTGAAGTACTATATACCAGCTACACATAGGAGAAAACAAATCTAAATTTCATTAAGTTTCTAAGAAGATACAAGGGTTAGAAAATGGGTGTTTCACCATAGGATTCTATACTTAGAAAATTTTCAGCTTTTAATGGTTCAAAAACACATCAAACCAGCCCTATTCAAGGCCAAATTTAGACAGGTTAGACTTGAAATCAAACAAAGAAATCTTAATGAGAGTTGTAGAGCTATGTCCAGGCTTTCCAGAAAGGTAAGAATCATCCAGAACAAATTAAAAACGAGGAAGATACATGAGTCCAAAGTTGGATCAAAAATGCTGGTGGGAAAAACTCAGCATGAACAAGCACGAACACAGCAACTTCAATTCGATTTTTGGCTGGGTTAGAGGCCGAATTTGAAAAATATTAAAACATGAAAGTTGTAGCCAATTGTCCGAGAATTCCAGAAAGTCCTGAATCACTCAAAACGGATAAAAAAACGAGGGAGACACGAGCATTTGAACAGGGGCAGTTTATGTTCCAAAAAAACGAACAAAATGGATGAAACAATGAATCAAACTCGATCCTAACCACATTCTGGGAAGATTAGAGGTTTCTAAATAGGTTATTCGTGTCCTAAGGATCATTTTGGTGTAATACCCAACAAAAATGAGCAAGAAATGAGAGCTTACCAAGAATCCGGTGGCTATGGAGGTTTAGCGGCGGATGGGTTCGGCATGCATGGTGGCCGGAGCAAAAATTGTCGAATTGGGGGCCATGCTTGTGCTTCCCGGACTCGCCTCAACATAAGGAACAAGAATATGTGGGTTAATTTCGATGGGTTGCAACGAGAAGGGAGAAATCGACGAAATACCGAACTAGGGTTCTTACCTTCAAACTCGGATTTCTCACTCGATACTCCATCTTTTTCGAAATCGTTTTGTGCGTTTTACTCCTAGCATCGATGGCTACCTCCGGTAGCAGCAGGTCGGAAAGAGGAAGCCTTATGGTGGAGTTGGTGGTGGTTGTTCTTGAGGGAAGAAGAAGAAGAAGATGATGGATGAGAGAGAGAGAATTTTTTTTTTCTCTCTTTTTTTTTCAGATTGTTGGTGAGGAGGGGATTTGTAGGTGTTGACTCCTCATCTAGTAGGTTTCAAGTTGGTGGTGACAAGTGTCCTACATGCATAGGGGTAAAAGTGTAGCTTTCCTAAAGTTTAGGGTACAAACTAGAAATAGAGGTTCTACTTGATTTCAGAGAATTGCAAAACCACCCCGAACATCTCTACTGCTTCAAAATCATTCTAAAAACTTCCAAATATTGCCAACACTCCAAAATGCCCACTTTAAAGCCGTGACAAACTATTTACAAATTCGCCCCCCTAAGTCTTGATATTGCACTAAGAACTCTCTCGGGAATTAGGGGTGTTACACTTTTAGTATGTTGAAACTAACTCATTGCAATCTTTAATTCTACAACAGGCTTATTGCAACACCATTTGTAAAATATATGTCTTGTTCAAACTGGTAAAAGTTGTCCATCAAATACTTAACGGAACACTCCGTTAACTGACAACTAAATCCATTTTATTGAGGGTGAAACAGTCTACCCAATAAATATATGAACACCACCACAACCTTCCCATCACCGCCAATCTAGCCTAGATTTGGCGAACTCATCTGCCACCTCCATCGGTGCCGGTGAGCACAACTTTCATCATACACCCACACTCGTTTAAACCCAACCTCCATCATTCACCCACACTCGTTTCAACCCAACCCCATCCCATATGGTGTTGACCCAAACCAAGAAACCTCCATTACTCTAGGCAGCCAAACCGAGAAACCAACCGAAAGTGGATTTCGGCAAACTGAGAATGTTTCTAACTTCGATTTCATTTCGCGAACTGAAAATTAGGGATTTTTCTTGTATCTTCAATCATTGCAAAAATCGTGACTGAAAAAATTGAAAAAAGAAACAAGATTGACAAACTCACCCTCCTCAGGAGTTGTTGTACTCTCTCTAATTTGTGAGAATTGTTCCCCAATTCCACTATTGGCTGCTAAACTCATGAACAAATGGACGATTCCGATAGAGATTCGAAAACATGAAATACAATTAGAGACGTTGGAACTGGACATGGTAAACAAGAATGGGATAGAAAGCCTTCATCGTCGAACACTCCTAAGGAAACGATCTTCATGTTTCAAAAACATAAAATTGAGGAAATCGATCAAATTGACGAGAGGAATACATAGGACGACAGATGATTTATGTATACTTGTGTTTTCTAGATGTTTTTAACTCGATCATTTGTTATGTCATCTGATTTGCTCGATAGGTCTGACTGAGGAAGCTTTGACCTTATTTTGATGGATTCCCGACACGGTAAAGGAGTAGAAAGGACACTCTCTCTCTCATTCAAAAGGATAACATACAAATGAATAGGGTGAGCAGAAACCCGCTCAACCCGCGCAACCCGGCCGGTCCGAGCTGAACAGATCGGAAACGGATAAAAATATTATTTTAATAGTTGGGTATGGGTTGATTTAACCCAGACCCGCCAAGAATAAGGCGGGGCGCGGGTATCAATTAGTTGAACCCGAAGGAAACTGGACCGACCCGAATTAATGCGAGAGGCCGGTGGGTACTGGGTTAGTGGGTTGGGTAGTGGCATGTGTATCAGTACTAAACACAAACACGTCTCTGTTTGTTTCAGTGCAGAGAACGAAGAGAGAGAAAGAGAGAGAGAGAGAGAGAGAGAGAGAGAGAGGGAGAGAGAGAGAGAGATAGGAGGAGGAGAAGAAGAAGAAGCAGGAGGAGGAGGAGGAGGACGCTAACGCCGCGCCTCCCGTCGGGGTTCTCGATCTTGCTCTCTCTCTCTCAGATCTTCAGAGGTAATTTCTCTCTCTCACACCGATCCGAACCGTTTCACTTCTTCTCCATCTCCGATCAATTCGTGATGACTTCTCCACCTCAGATTTGTTCTTCCATCATGATGGTCGATGGGTTTACCCGTGGATAAAATCGTCGGGTTTACCCAAAATTACCCGAAATTTATCCGGCCCCGATCAACCCGACATACTCGTTTTGGTGGTGGTTCGATTGGGGACGGGTTCGGTTGAAGGAAAACCCGGCGTGTCGGGTCGGTCGGCCAAACTGTAATATCCCCGGCCGAACCGACCCGTGCTCTGCCCTAATATTAGGTGTGGGTGTGACATTAATGGCCATTGTTTAGAAAAAGCACTACTTTAAAACACTTTATATTAGGCTCTTATTATGTACATCCTCTATTTCCTATGATGCTTCCCACTCTAAAATTGCACAAGAATTAAGGCAGCATGGTGACTTATCTACCCTTCGCTTGTCCAAAAATCCTGTCCCTCCCTCTCTCTCTGCCTCAACAGAAACCACAACAACATCAACCACACCAACATAAAACCAGTCACCCACCACCAACACCACCAGCAAACCACCTCCACCACACCATCACCAATTTAACATCATGAATCTAAACAGATTTCGGCTTTTTTTTTTTTACTTCAAAGGCCAAATCCTAAATTGACGATAGAGACAATAATAATAGAAAATTTGTACATATCTAAACATAAAAAGAAGAAAAAGAAGAAGAAGAAATATCGTCGATCTTTTACCATCGGCGCCACCACCGTCGATCTGTCGTCACTGCCAACGAAACCAAAACCACAAAAAATGGGTAGATCTTTTCGACCTGGAAGTAGAGCTTACAAATCCAAAGGAGAAGAAGCATGTGAATAAGAGGAAGAAGAAAGAGGAGAAGTAGCCGTCGCCGAGGTTGTAGAAAGAAGCCATCTCCGTCATCTCCGTCGTCCTCGTCATATCCTTCGTCTCCTATTTGTCCCGACCACCTCTATCTCTCACGTCTTTCTTTGTCTTTCTCGCTCTCTATCGTATGAAGTAAAAGAATAAACATAGATTTTATGAAAGTAGGAAGGAGAAGAGGAAACGGAGGAAGTACTAGTCTGGTCGACTTCTGCCTACTTCGCTTAGCAATTAGTTTTATAGGTAGCTCTGACTTCATTGTATTCTTGTTAACTGAATTCATTTTAACAGTCTCAAAAATATTTGTTAAAAAACGATGCGGAAGCACGATGCCGGTTGTTGGGGACCAAGAAGAGTGATTAGACGAAGAAGAAGATGAAGAACAACACAACGATATAACGTGGTTCACTAGTTTTTAGGCTAGCTACATCCACGATCAAAACGAACCAATTTATTGATGAGAGAGCTAATTACAATCCAAGACACACCACACATGTCAATAGAAGAGTCTTACACCCATATATATGCCTAAACTAGTGACTTGTGCCCAAAAAAACAATTAAAAAACGAACAAGGAAACAATTCAAAAACGAATAAGGAAACAATCCTTAGCCGCCTTTGACCAAGTCAATTTTCTATGCTAAGTTTGAATCACCAAAATCTAACAGTATTATATTATTAAAGTAAATCGTACCCCGTCATTATAAATAATACAAATATTCAACAAGAATAGGTTGAAAACCATGACAACTTAAAACCTCCTCATAAGCAATCCCTGTACGGAATAATAGCATTTGACACAAGGGATGAGTACAAGAAAGGCAACTTCAATGCGTGTAATCAAATCAGTCCACAAATATGTTCTTTGCCAATTTTAAAATCATCAGGCGTTGAATCAAAATTCTCTCAAACCTCATCTCCTTTTCTGTATACCACCTCTTTTACAGAACCCTTCAATGCAATTATAGAGTCGGTTCTCAAGGGGTAAAACCGACCATCCACCTAATATCAAGGCCAAAATCAAGTCGAGATCGAGGGTAATATCGGAAGTTCGCACCGACCTTTTCTTCTGATAAACACAGAGTGGTATACTTTCCGTTCGGCAGAAGACGTCTGTCTCTGTGTAGATATATCCAAAGGGAGAGAGAAAACTCTCTTCCTCTCTCTTCTCTCTCTCTGAATTGCGACGATTTTCTCTCCGTTTGACGAGTTAGTCTCTGATTTCTCTATCTGATTTGGATTAATTTATCTCTAGATTTATTTATATAAACCCTTGTGGGTGTTTGTTGATTTTTGCGTTCATCGATCTCAACTTATGTCCGCTTTTTTCTTTGATTTTGTTTATGCTTTATCAATACAGGGTCCTTCTCCGACGATTCTAAAGGCTGCGACCGTTGGGAAGATTTGATTTTGGTGCGGTTGTTGCCGACGCTAAACAGGTTAGGGTTTCTAATTAAACCTAGGGTTTTGCGAATTGAGGTTTTATTATGGGTGATTTGATTCAAGGGGTAGAGGGTATTTGTGGGTTTAAGGTTTTGGTTGAAGGGTTTTGGTAGAAGGCTTCAGGTTGAACCTTTACCTCCCCTGGTTCTGTTTTGGCTCAAGTTGCTGTCTTTTGTTGAAGGCGCTGTATGGTATATTTGGTATTATGATTGTTTCCTTGATTATGCATTCAAAGATGAATACCCAGTTGGTATAATTTGATTGCTGTTGGTATGCATATTCCCTGTTGGTGAATTACGGTTCTCGGTTTGAACAGAATGACTTTGGCTGGTAAGCTGAATAGGCTAACTTGAATTTGGTGGTTCCTCTCAAATTAATAAATACAAGATGACTGTTTGTATTTAATAAGATTATACGCAGTTGGTATAATTTGATTGCTGTTGTTATGAATAGTCCGAGGTTTATCATAGTCATTGCCGATTTGATGTGTTTGGTCTAATGCATGTAGCTCTTGTTACAATTGCTGCTGCTTGTATATCCAATAGCGTGTATTATGGGGTTATAGAGCCAGTGTATCTCAAGACAGGTCTCAGTTTGTTTCTTTGATGGTTTAGATGTGTTGATGGTTAATTAACTTTAGGACTCCTTCCATTCGATTAGGCTCTTCATGCTACCACATTTAACAGATATAGCTCGTCACTTGGTTTTGCATGGTACCATGTTTTTGCTTTCGTGCACAGGATCATGATTGGAGGTTTTGGTTTCATGATGGCGGGTTGTATTGACTTTCATCAGGTATGGGATGTTCGAAGATCACGCTAACGATATGCTGATGACTTAGAAGCAAAAGCCCACATCCTCAACCCACCGCTCCATTCCTAAATGCTATAACGAGCTAAAAAGTCTCCTTACATCATCCAGAAACTAACATCAATACCACAGTATTCCACTTTTACGCAAACAAACCTAGGAGGCTACACCTAGGTAATCCTTGGTATTATCCATCTCTGACCTCCTTTTATGGGTGGCTCCACCTTTTTCATCATCTCTCTGTGAGAAGCAGAAACACGAGTCACCAAAACTCAAAGATCCGATCACCACCACGAACATTCAACTTCACCTGGATCACCTTGGTCAGGGAAAAGTCTTCCTCATCTTTTGGTGAACTAAGAGCCTTTCACCACCTCTCACGAATCAGACCTCTATACACCACAGTCGTACCGTCCATTGACAGAGGCAGCCTTTAGAATGAATAAATACCGATAAGCTCTATTAAAGTCAACTCTGGATCACCTACTTCACAAGTTCCTCCCAAATCCAATCCACACACCCAAAAGTTATTACTAGAATATGAATACCAACCGATGAAACAGAAGTGTATTGTGGTGAACACCAGTAACTAGGAGAACAGTAAAGTAACATCTTCAAAATTAACGGGCAGATAATCTCCAGTTTATTTCAGTACAACTCATGCTCAACAATAAAAATACAACTGTCTTTAAACTCTATCCTAACCACTGGAAAAACTTATCCTTTTAGACAATAGGAGTTACCACACAATGACCAATTGACGGGATTTAACTTGAAGAATAAAAAAAAGCCTATTAATATTTCCAGCGATCCTCCGAAAACCTCAGAAGGCATCCCTGGAGGACTTTAACCTTTGCTTTTGTTGTCTCCTACCATGTACTACACATAGTTCCCAAAACCACAGGGCTAGCCTTTCATTAATCTCTGTGTTTGTCTCTCTGTCTACCTTCTCTCTGAAACTATGGCAAGGCCTTTACGAAGTAGTCTCTCATTGTTCTGCTCCTTGAAAGTCGACTCTATCAATATTGGTTTTATTCTCAGCTTACTTTTTCTTACTCCGAGATGGAACGGGGGGCTGTTGTAACTTAGTAAAGATATCTGGGTAAAGTGGTTTTGGACTTTTTGGATCATTACTGTATTCATTTGTGGATGTGCTGTGGTGGTAATCCATTTACCGCTCGTCCAACCCACTTAAACTATGAAGTTAAATGGACAGCTCTTTTAAAACCCATGTAATTTGGGCGGGTTTAGGCCTTTTAAGTAGTGCTGATTTAGAAAGGTAAATGGATCAGTTTGTTTTTGCCAGCTCTAGTTTGGAGATACTTGCTCTAACAGAATATTTGAAACGGGTGATCAGTTGTATAGTACTACTATTACTCGTTAATGCCGACTGAACATCAGATCAGTGTGTTTTATCTTCGAGGGCTCAAACAACAGTTTGAAACCATGAAGTACGGGTGCGACTCCAAGGTGCTGTACCACACACCGAATGCTTTCTGGTGCGAGTGCAGCTGGTGTTGGTTTGGGAATTCAGAAAAGTTTGCAGTCTCATTATAAAGTTTAGAAAGTGTAATAAAAATATTGAAGAACAAGAGGTGGCCGGTGCCATAGCATTCGAGAGAGAGAAGAGTAGCATGGTGAAGAAGACAAGGAGAAAAACTGGACGGGATTCTCATGTCCACCTTCTCAACTTGTTTTTGGCTCCATGCACCAGTCTGAAAGTGCGTGTGAAGAATATTGTGTTCATTTGTTCATTGTTGTGCTGTGGTAATCAATTCACCGCTAATCCAATCAACTTAAACTATGGAGTTAAATGATCAGCTCAATTAGAAGGGTAAATGGGTCAAGGTGTTCTCACCATGTCTAGTTTGGTATTTGGTGTTCCAGAAGGATATCTGAGACCGAGCAACTGATTGCAGGTGCTATCTCGATGGTCCACCTGTCGCTTTGTACTTTATTCTGAGAGGGGGCTCAAGTAATTGAAACTATGAAGCAAGGATACGCCTCCAGTTGTGAGAGTGGATGGGAGTGGTGGACTCTTGAGTCAATTAATACTGTTACCTTTTAATCGTCCGGTGTGCAGGAAAGAATCTTGGCTATTGACAGGTGCTTCTTGTTTAGATCCAGTTCCGATTCAGTCAACTGCTGCATTGTTCTTCTGTGTGGTCTTCTAGGACTTCAGTACTTGCTAGGTTGCTCTCTCTACGGTTTCAGAGTTCCTCACTACGTGGGGTGGGGTTTGGGTGGACTGATAGGGAGAAGGAAGGCTTGGCGTTGGCTTCTTTGGTTGTCTTTTTTCACGTGGATCATTTGGTGGGTGTATAAGTCTTGTTTTTATGGGACCCATATATTGTTAACTTTTTTTTTGTTGGCTACTTCATCCTTCAGCTGCTCCGGAGTGGCACTCCGGCGTTCCGCTTACCTCCTATTATATCATTTGCTGGATTTTCTTGATTCCTAGACTTAATTCCTTGACTTTTGTTGGATGTTCTGTTTTGTTTTTTTTAGTTACCTATCAGAAAAATTGGCCGCACCCTTGCTGCACCCTCTAAAGTTTTGGAGTCCTGCCACACCCACACATGGGTTCAGAGTGGACTATGGTGATGTGAGACTAGGTCTATGACCATTTCTCAATCAAAGGTTGTATGACCTACTGAATGGTTATTTGCTTCTGACCCATGGAGCACGGTGCTTCTCAGTGCCCCCCCCCCCCCCCCCCCCACCCCACCCGTACCTTGTGCTTTTGTGTTCTTTGGGAGTGCAGGAGGGTCATTTTGTAATTTTAGAAAGCTTATAATTGGCATTTTCCAAAATACAGTTATAATTTAACCAAAAGAACCTACTTCTTTCGTGTGTGAACATGTGGTGTCTTTTAATCTGTATTGTAGATGATGTGTTTGGTTTATATATAATTTTGGACTATTATAATTTTAGTTAATTATTTTTGCATGTAGATGAATTCCTCACCGTATATAATATCCCCAAGTGAATTCTCAAGCACCCATGCCGAACCAGCACCCTTAATTCTTTGAAAATTGCCGCACCGGCACCCCGTCAATGCACCCACAGGCGCACCTGCACTCGTGCATCATGGCTTCTGACAACTCCTTTGTCTTCTCTTATATTTCTTGTGCTGGATCTCTTTCTTTGTCTTGGGGGAGTTTTATTTTTCAGCTGATTGAGAAGATGTCCCCTGAGACTTGAGTTATGAGTCGAAATGCTTGTTTTTTGGGTGAGGGCTGATCCTTGTAAAAATGAGGTGACAATAAAGAGATGAACTAAGGACTAGTTTTAGGTATTGCGTTAAACAGTAACTTTTGAAGTGCACATTCCGAGAAATCCATGTACAACTTTAATAATTGATCTGGCCCTGAAAAAGTTGCGATACCATTGTTTTATTCCAGGTGAAGTCCAGTGAGTCATAGTTGTGTGTTCCGAGGGGAATTGAAGCTGCTTTGCTACTAGGTGGATCAATATTAATTAGACAATGCTTTTATACTGTCATTTCTATGAGGTTTGTTAGTGGCTTTCTGCATGGAAGGAGTGGGTTAGATGTGAAGGAGGGCTAGAAACTCGTCAAGGAGTCGGAGAAAATGTTTAGATACTGATGGGAAGTATCAGTGTCGATTTCTAGGCGGAAGGGTAGCGGCAAAGGTTATGTTATCTTGAGGTTCTCTGATCAAGTGAAGCTTTGGTAGTGTGGGAGCATAGTTGTGGTGAAATTGGATGCTCTGTTACAAGTGTAAAGGTTTCACATTTTTTCTGGTTGTGGACGTGCGTTAGATAATTTTTGCGGTTTGATAAATTTTGAGATACGGCGATTCAAAAAGTATTAAAACATGGACACGGGCGAGGGGATACTATAAATATTTAGTATGATTTATACAAGTTGCAAAAGATTTTAAAGAACTAAAATTCGGTCCTTTCACAAGTATATTTGAATGTATTGCCACTGTTGGAGGGGGTATTGTTGTGAGACTTGGATATTGTTTGGTGACGTCGACGTGGAAGTAATTGCAAATGTAGGATCTCATTGATTCGGCCACTTTTATCCAGCTTTTGTCTTGGATGTTGTTGATTACCACCGCATGAGCACTGTGTCCAGCAGGGTGGAGGCCCCAGAATGGCGGCGGTGGCGACGAAGGTGGTCTCCTACTCCCTCTTATTCTTTTTATCGCACAAAGATGAAACCACAAGGGGGTGTTTTGCATCATTCCAGTCCACAGGGGGGTAGGATCTAATTAACCATCTATGTAATTGCAGAGCTCTGACGGGTTTTGCCACAGTAGGGTGATTGCTCAAGTATTGTTTTGGTGTTTTTGTAGAAGAAAAACATTAATGCGTGACATGATCTTTGGCCATTTGGGCACGGGTCTAATCAGTTTAGGTGGTAAATTCTCGTTCTTCTATTTGCAAGTGTTGTGGCAACGTCGTGGATTACTTCCCTAGGTATAGGTTTGATCAAATGCCACTGGGGTGATCACATGAGTATGATGGATGAATTCCGTTACGAGAAAGGAAGGTGAAATTATTAAACTTACCAGAAATGCATTTGGTGGAGGTACTTAGTTCTGCCTTTTGACTTGTGGTTGGACACAGCATGTGTGTGGTGTTGACGTGTTGCTGCTTGCTTCGTCTTGCCGAGCACTTCAGTGTGCTAGCCTGTTGTCAGATTTACATGTGCACATTTCGTGGTAAATTTCTTATGCATTTGGCACCCGTGAGATTGTGTAGGCTAGCGTGCCTCACATGTGAGGATATTTTTACCAGATTGGTAACACAGCTATAAATATGTCTACCTTTGTCTACTTCTGTGTAATTAACCCTATTTGTGGTAGTCTGCAAAAATAGAGCATTATTATCAAATTGGCTGTTGGTTATACCATTCACATTGTACCTGTTGAGTTCTTAGATCCGATGACGGGGGCTTTCTCAATCTTATCACGTGCTCTTTGGCTGTTGTCTCTTGTTGTTGGTCACCATCATCATCCATTTGTTTTCCAGTATACAGCAATAACTTATTAGCAATAACAAATAAGAATACATCCATTGTCCATGTTTGAAGTTTTTTGTTTGTGTTTTTGTTCCTCTTTTGGAAATTACAATTAGCAAAGTGCTTTGTTTGTGTTTTTGTTCTTCTTTTGGAGAGTACAATTAGCAAAGTGGCCCCTCTTTAAAGACAATAAACAAAAATGCTATGTCCCAAATTTGATGTCCCATCAATGTCCCAGCTTGTCACATCTGCTATGTTGACCAATATCTTGAAAACCATTTTAAATAATGGCGAGTCCCCTAAGTGATGTTTTTTTTACTGCAGTTTGTGATTCTCTTTGTCCCTCTTGCAGGAGAGAAATGGAGCACGATGAGACCGGATGCCAATCACACCCCGAAGGCCCTATTCTGTGCGCAAACAACTGTGGTTTCTTTGGTAGCGCAGCTACAATGAACCTTTGCTCCAAGTGTCACAAGGACTTGGTTCTGAGTCAACAACAGGCTGAACTCGCCGCGTCTTCCATAAAAAACATTGTCAACGGAACATCAAATGGTAAGGAACCAATTGTAACCAGCTCTGTGGATGTTCAAGTGGACGTGGTCCAACCCAAGACCATTTCAGCCCCTGCTGCAGTCTCAGTCCCTGAAGAGCCCAAGGAAGTGAAGAAAGCGGGTCCAAGTCGGTGCGCCACTTGCAACAAGCGAGTCGGCTTGACTGGATTCAAGTGCCGGTGCGGCGACCTGTTCTGCGGGTCCCACCGCTACTCTGACAAACATGAGTGCCGGTTTGATTACCGTAGTGCTGGACAAGACGCTATAGCAAAGGCAAATCCGCTTGTGAAGGCTGAGAAGCTCGACAAAATTTAGGGGGTGAATCCGCGACATATGTGCTTTAGAGGGGTTATATCCGTGATTTGCTGCGGCTTCAGGTTTGGTTAGTATTGGATGCTCAACTGATAATGCTTCCATTCTCTGAGGTCTGGTCCTAGTGTGTTTAGTCTTAAAAATAATCATGGTGTCAGTTATGGTTTGGCGTAATTGTTATTGGCCTCTGGATAATAACTTTGTGCTTGTTTCGGTGGGATTTGGTTGTGGCATGTTCTTCATAAACCCAGCGTTTTCTCTTGTGATATATCTCATTGCATGCTATTTCGAATACTGGTGTTGTGTCTTCTGTTAGGGCGTTCCTTTTGTTAATCTGATACTGGCCATTTGTCAGCCAAGAGTCAGCACTTGTGTTGACAGTCTTATGAAAGGTGTATTACCATTATCCAATGTCATGCGGCCTTGGCAGGGCCTTGGCAGCATCAATAGAACTTGGGCTAGGACTAGGACAGGGTGCTCGCCCCGAGTTGAGTTGCAGTTATACGGGCTGGGTTTGGCTGGGCTTGGGCAGTTTCACATAACTTCGGTTTGGGTTAGGACGTTGCCTGTGTGCTGTGCTGGGGTTGGCTGAGGCAGCCTCGACAAAACTTGGGTTTGGGTTAAGACATGGACGCCGGATCAACAGGAGACTAAAATGTTAAAAGCCATCACGCTATACACAAGCCAGCCTAGAAGACGGAGAACTTCCTCTGTTCATTCTCTTTCTCTTGGTTCTTTCTCTTTAATTTGACTTTTAACATCAGTTATGGGTGGTAAGAGTCAAAATGAAGGGAAAGAGAGGGAAAGATTGAAGTGGCAAATACACAAGCTAAGATACAAGTAAGTTTATAAACAAACAAAGCTCTATGTAAGCTTTGGACTAAAAAGATAGCTTGCAGGCACGAAGGGAGAAGCAAACCCATGAGCATTGTGTACTTCTAGGGAGGGGCTTTCTGTAACACAACAATCGACCAAAGCAACCTCCCGTTGAATGTATGCCGCTATCTATGCATTCTCATATGAACATTGCTCATTCCCTATAGGACCAACCGATCAAGTAAGTCGTCAGACTGTAAAAAAAGTAAGTCGTCAGACATTATGTAAAAACTAAACTTGCGAGCTATGCTTCACCATGTAAACTGTGCATGAAAGAGACGAACACGAGGTTGGTGACGGAGGTGAACCAGTTGGAGAAATGGGAGGGAAAATCCCTTTATGCTGATAAAGGACCTCCTGTCGAGAGTCTAGTTAGGCGCTTAAAAGGTTGAATATCATGATGAATGATAACCTGCTGGGAAGTGACATTCTCCCCTGAAAACAGCCTATTCTGAAAATTCACATGCTTTTTGGCATTTCATGTAGCTCTTATAATTGAGAGTCGAGTTAGGCACTTACAACGTTGGATATCTTGCCAAATGATTTAACTTTTGGGAAGTGATTGTTCTATTAAAAAGATCTCAATTCAGTTATCCCTATGTCTTGTGATTAGTCTCTGGTTGTCAGCAGACCCGTCTCTACCTATTTAGGGGTCTAAGGCATTATAAAATTAGAGACCCTCCTAACAAAGCATACAATATTATTGTAGTCTTGTTATTGTATAATGTTACTCAAAATCAATATATTCTATCCGCTATAAATGTTTAGGTATCTTAGTTGTGATGGAATACATAGCATCTTTTGATAACATATTTTTCTTCTTCTTGCTTTTACTTTATTTCTTTCCTCAAGCCAGAATTTTGGGTTAATATTCAGACTACTAGCATTTTTGAGGGAAGATGTTGGGCTTTTATTTGATGTATGAATGTAGTTGTGAGATATCTATCAAATATCAACGATAGTTTATCCTTAGAAAACATGGCAAATTATCAATTTTCTAATTAAAATTGAAATTAGAAAATAAATCCGTTAATTCTCATGATCTTTGCCCTCCCTCATGTGGGGCCCTAGGCATATGCAAAGTTGGCCTTATGCAAGGGACGGCACTGGGTGTACTTCTAGAAATGAAGAAGAGACGATCATATTTTTACTAGTGAAATTCCGCTTATGTCCTTCAACTTCTTTATGTTCTGCTGCACTACTAGCGTAGTCTTAAAGTGTGGCTGAGACGGAGAGTTTCATTCATGTATTGAAAAAGTACAATATAATTATTTACATTTTCTGCCCGAGCAAGCATAGTAGCTACACAAAATAATATGGGTTATTGACGGCAAATTTACATGCAATTTGCAATTTATAATAATAAATTCTTATTTCACTTAAGTTATTCATTTCACCACAACTCTTGCATAAGATTTAAATAAATTCTCGTATTATATCGTCAGTTAAAGTTATTAGGTCAAAGTGGCCCTTAAAAGTCAATTAGAGAGAAAGAGAGAGAACCGAGCAAGTACTTGTTTAGTACGATATGCTGTATGTCCGTGCTAAGGAAAGAAAATAAAGATAGAACTAAAAATTCTCCCTTTCATATCTATCTATTTCTTGCCTTTGCATAAATTAATCTGTTTGCTCATATGACTTAAAACAACATTTTCTGCAAATAAAAATCTTCAAGCTGGTCTCTCTCTCTCTTTATTTTCTGCAAATAAATATCTCACAAGAGCATGGTTAGATGGGCCTTATTATGATCTCTCAATGGGCTGATCGGTAACTGTGGGCCTAAAACAAAATTCTAAATTGAGGATAAAAATTATCAATTTAGATTTGAGGAGATTTTTAAAAAATAGAGGAAAGATATATTGAAGAAATTGGAAAATTAAATTGATGCAAAAAATTAAAAAAAATTCCCGCCTGCAGGATTCGAACCTGCGACCAATCGATCTACAGTCGACCGCTCTTACCACTGAGCTAAGGCGGGTTAGTTGAAGAGTTTGCGACTGTTACTTATTTTTACCGTTACAAGCTTAAATTTGGTATTTGCTTAAGTTATTCATTTCATCAATTGACCTATTACTTTAACTGACGATATAATGAAGTCACTATAATCACTGTCGATTGAACTTAATAGTCCCTAGCTATCATCAATTGACCATTGTGACCATGGGATTCAGTTACCGCAGCTAATAGTGACTTCATGGGTTGCTGATTGAAACTATTTCGTCACATCGCTGGTTATGATTGTAAATCAGTAGTGTCGGATTCCACAAACTACAAATGCAAGTACATTTATTGTCAATGATCCTAGATAATTAAAAAAGAACAGAGAACAGTAGTCTGTAGATTGAAACCAATTTATGATTCTTGCAACCAAGGAACAAATTAAAGATGGAGCATTTGAAGTTTCACATGTTCTACTCTAAGTGCATGTTTGGCATCCCTGTTTTTAATCAAATTTGATTAAAAACAGGGTTGTTTTTTTAAACCTATTTGGTATACCTGTTTTTTTGCCTGTTTAAAAACAAAAACGTGATGAAAAACAGTTGTTTAAAAAAACAGCAAATGTGGTGTTTTTTTTGTGTTTTTTTCATACTATTGGTGTTGAAAGACATTTCAACTATGATTTGATGCAACAAATATCAAATATATGTCGGTATTGTACGTAAAAATGATATTTAAGCAAATTAACATTGAAATTTAGTAATGTTGCTAAACGTGTTTTTGATTTTAAACAATGTTTATAAACGGATACCAAACAGTTTTTTTATTCTGTTTTTAAACGTGTTTTCTCAGTACGTTTTTTTTCCACTGTTTTTCTTGTTTTTAAACGGATACCAAACAAGCTCTAAGCTTAAATGATCAGAATCACTTGTTTTATTAATTGCTACACCTACTTGTTTATTTCCAGTCATATAACACTTCTATACATTGAAGAATAATTCCCATCATCTATAAAAATCCAAACAACGGGGTTAACATTCTATTTAATAGTAATCTCTCTCTCAATTGAGAAACTCCCTTCTAGGATCGATGCAATTCTCTTGTGAAAGTGTGATCTCTAGCTAGCAACAATTTTTAAATTTGATTTTCTAATTTAAGTATTTTTGGAAAATTATTTTTCCTTGCTTAAAACAAGACAATGCCATGCACATGCTCCACATATATTCTATCCCTTTCACAGTGATCACTGTCAAAAATCTTCTTCCCTGCTATTAATATATTTTTATCAAATTATTAAGCCACCGGTATTTTCGTAGGCTTGTCTATAAATCAATCCTTTAAAATTATAATAAGTATAAAAATAAACGAATAATAAACATTGAAATAATCATCATTATTTAAAAAAATGCTTCGACGATATCGAAATTTCCCATCTTTGTGATACCACAACTAGGTTGGTCATTATGTACAGTCTTTTATTTATTTACATGGCATTAATTAATATTAAGAATCATTGTTTCCATCAATTTGAGATTCATATAAGAGGGTAGTGTTACGTGGCCATTGCACTAGAAACCACAAAGCCACATGCATTTAGACATCGTTGTTTGTACTTCAAGAAGCAAAATCGATAGTCTCAACTTCGAAGTGTGTTGTTTACGATTTATTTCTTTATTTATTTGGTTAATTTGTATAGCCTTCGGGTATGAATCTAAAATTCTCACTATGTGGATATTATAGTTTCAACTTCTAGTCGTGGTGCAGCATATAATACAGTTTGACTGTTGCGTTCGGTTGAAATTTTTAGTTCATTCAGTTATTCTAATTTTGAAAGTTCACCTCATGATAAGTTTATGTTGTGAACGGATACACGGCATGCACCGCATAGGGGCGGAATCAGGAATTACAAATTATTATGGTACTATCACATATTAAAAATAAATGTAAAGCATTTTTAAGATTTTTGAGCAGCACCGAAATCTTCAATTGAAAATATGAATAGTATTCTTATTGTAAAATAAATAAATTGAGACACCTAGTTTTACGACAGGTATCATTAAAATATTCGATTACAAATAAAAATATTAATGTTGTTTTTCAAAATTAGTGTGTGACGCAAAATTGTACTACCTCAGCATGAGGTCTCGCGTTCGAAGTCGCTATATGATTAGTATAATCTGTCAGTTTCGAGCAAGAACGGTGTAACAATAATTAAGAACAAGACAAATTTTAACGTGATTCGCTAACGGATTCCCTAACCAATCTGCTAGCTACCTCCATGGTCATAACCCGATATTATTGAGAGAGTATACTGATTTGTACACCACAAAAGATTAAGCAATGTCTATAGCCCTCTATATAGACTTAATAGGCTAACTTATAGCCCAAGCAACTCCGAAACGGATAAGGAAAACACACAAGAATGTTTCTAAACTGGACAAGTAAACATACTAGCTGCCCCATCCTATGCCTAATCGTACTCATATATGTTGCTTCGCCAAATCATGCTAGTCGATTGAGTTATTCCAACAAATCCACCTTAACTCAAATCGACCTAGCAACCTGAATCATCTTCGAGTCTTTGTTGCTTCAATTGAAAACACAATTCCACATAGTCTTGAATCCTCTCAACCACTCGAAACCAGAACATGATGCTTCTTGAAACGGCCCGGGATCTCGGTTCAGGGTTAAAGAGACAATCGACAACTAAAAGTAGAAATATACTATTAAGATTACATTTTGCTTAATGTACATAACAAAATTTCGATAATAAGTACAATTTAAAACATAACATTTGTGATCTACTAAGTGATCTAAGTTAAGCTATACTTCTTTGTCTCGTTCCAGCGTTCCCATCCCCCACTTTGATTGACGACCTGCGGTTTTAAAATGGCAAAAGCCGACGCAGTTTTGAAGAAATTGATCAGTAAAAAACTGAGTAAGTACAAACTACGACATGTAAAGCAACGAGTGGCACGGAAGCATGAGTTGAGACAAATCAGAAGATTTAAACAGTAGAACTATCATGTTGGAGAATTTGGAACAACTGGAAGTAACCGAGTAACAAAAACCTCTCAATTTACTAACATTGAGAAACCACGAGTAGTTGGTAACATATCCAGAGTAAACAAGTCCATTCAAGGGAATAACTTAGTTCACGAGTAGCCAAAGCTTTTCAAATCATTTGATTAGATTAGGCAATCAAGAGCCACAAACAACATCAATAGAGTAATCAAATTTTCTTTCAATTCCAATTTAACCGTTAAGTTTAGCTGAGGCATGTCTAGAGCCACCAGCAGGATCGATGTTGACAGAGGGATCACGAAATAATCGCTAAGGGTTCCTTCTAGGGTCTATCAAACCCTATTTCACCCGAGCGTTAAGGGAGCCCATTCGTCAACCCCGCTCATAAAATTAGCTAAAAGGCCTTAAGTGTCGACACCCCCATACCGTAGTGACCCTTACAAGTATAAGTAGCACTCTATAGCTCTATAAACCCCTTGACCTCAATATTTTGATACCTTTTGGCTCATCGGGGGCGGATTTATGAACATTAATGTTCTATCCAATAATAAGAAGCATTGCTTCAATGGTCTTAGCCATAAGAAAATGGAGGATCGCTTGACGCCTCCCATTAATAACAGTACTCTGTACATCGTCCTAAGTCTATTAGAGGTATTTTATTTAATCTCTTTCACATAACCAAAATCAGGATATCATGAACATTTCACATGTAATTTGTGACAGTTCTCAAATGAGATGAATAATATAGTTTAACAACATTCGAGTGGAAAACATGCATTCTCATACTTTTTCATATAACAAGCATTCATTTGAAACATCAAACGCATACGCACATTTTGATATGAAAAGGTCGTACATATGTACTTACCTCTGAGCCATGAAAGGCGCAACGCAAAGCTAGCACTCCTACAACTCTCGTCCCATATTGGTTCCGGGTCTTACGGTAAATGCAGCAACACAATACATACGTCTACTTCGAACGATCCTTAACGTCGGCTGGATATAAACAAGTCAAGTATATAGTCTATTAGCATTTACCCTCTATATGAGGTTGTATGCAATAATGCCATGGAATGCGGGTGGTGCAAGATAAATGACTAAAACGCCCCTCATACTCCAAAACTGTTTAGTTGCCCAGTCCCCAAATTATAATCATATTGGCCCAAAAACATGTAAGAATGAATCTAAACTCTCCCATATGTACTTAGCATCGAAATCTACAACTTTCAATAATTTGCACTTAGGCCCCTAAAGTTTAGTAAAATTACAAAAAGACCCCAATATTTGACTTGGTCAACACTAGCCCAAAATTATATACGATTACTCCAAATACGCATACAAGACATGCTGACAAACTCCAAGTTACTAAACTAATCTCAATTCAAAGTTTAAGTGAAATTACTATTTTGCCCCTCCTATACAGTTCAGTCAAACTAGGGTTTGCGAAAAGTCAAACTTGGTCGAACTTGATATTTAGACTCAGAATATGAATACGAGCAAGTTTCGTGAAGAACACTAAGGCTAGAAATGTCATTTAGAGTGTCGAATTCAAAAGTCAAATATAGAGGAAAATCGACTCAACTAGTCAACTTTAGAGCTGATTTGTAATCAATTGAGGGGGATACTTGATAACCTGAGAATATGGTTTTGAAGACGATAGTTCAAGGATTCCATAACATATTTGAACTCCTAGGAACTCTAAGTATTCAAAGAGATATCGCTAGTCAAAGTTGGACAAAAATTCCGATTCAATGCTTAGAAAATTTCACGAGTTCAAACTAGCGACTTTAGGCTCGTTTTGTGAGAAATCCGTTACAAATTTGAAGATGATCCAGAGAGGATAAAATGAACTATTATACATGAGATTCACATAGGAGAAAGAAAAACAAGATTTCATTAAGATTTGAGGAAGTTATGGATGTCAGAAAATGGGTACTTCAACTTATACTTCCATACTTAGAAAAATTCAGCCATAACAGCTCAAGAACACAACATTTTTCCTCAACTTTCGGCCCAGATTCAGACCACTTAGGGTGAAAATTAGCTCACGAAATTCAAATAAATGTTGTAGAGCTAAGTCTAAGCTTTTCAGAAAGTCAAGAATCACTTCAAACGGATTAACGACGAGGAAGATACAAGTGTCCAAAGTCGACAAGAAATGCAGCAATCAAGAGCACGAGTCTCAAGAACACCTAACTGTAGCTACTTCGAACACAGATTCAAGGGGTTTAGAGATCGAATTGGACCATGAAATCAACACGAAAGTTGGAGTACTAAATGTAGGGAATCCGTAGCAACAAGAATCAGGTCAAAACATCAAGTATCGAGATAGTTACAGGCCCATGAACATGGCAGGTTTTCAAGTCGGGAAACTCTACATGCACGAATCAATCTTGTCAAATTCGTTGTTACAGTCAAGATTGGATGATCTAAACGTGTTCTAGACATGATTAGGAGGATGCTCATGCTTTCAATCGATCAAAACAAGCAAGGAAAGGGACTGTACCAAGCTCTGCACTTTCCGGCGGCCATGGCGGATTCCGGCGACCATCAGCTTGGTTTCCGGCACTACACGAACTGCCCGTCGATTTCTAGGTTGATAAGAGGGTGGTGCGAGGTCCACAGGTCACAGGAAGTCGCAGGGAGGGGAGGAACAACCCCGAATGAAGGAGAACGACGAAGTCGTCGTTCGGCGGCGAACCCCCGACGGGTATGAACCCAGAATCCGGCGAGGGTGAATCCGTCAATATGGGTTGAAAAACGGGGTCCTACTGGTGCGCCTAGGTCTCACGAATACAATGGAATAAGAATTAGCAACCGAGAACGAACAGAGAGAGGGAATTCGAGGATTGAAAAGTTAGGGTTCTTCACCTTTGAATGCGATTTCCTCTCTCAATACCCGATGAAACTTCAAATTGATTTGTGCGTTTTGCTCCCCCCGTCACCCTCTATCTCCAGCTATAGCAGTTTTTGAAATGGCAAAGTCGTGGTGGTGCTAGGGTGGTAGTGGTGGTGGTTGTTCTTGAGTAGGATGAAGATGAAGGGGATGAAGATGTGAGGTGAGAGAGAGATTGTTTTTTTTTTTCTCAGATTATGCTGGTGAAGAGGGGAGTTGGAGGAGTTGACTTCTCATCTAGTGAGGTGTCTAATTGGGTTGAACAAGTGTCAAGCATGCAAAAAGGGGGGTGAAAGTGTAGTTTTCTAAGCTTTAGTGTACAAACTAGAATTGCAAGTTCTGCTTAATTTTGGATAACTACATAACAACCCCAAACACTTATACCGCTTTAAAATCATCCGAACAACTTCCAAACATTGCTAACACTCCAAAATTCAACTTTAAAGTCGTGAAAAACTATTTACAAATTCGCCCCCAAAGTCTTGATATTGCACTAAGAATTCTCTCGGAAATTAGGGGTGTTACACTTCTCCCCTCAATCATGATGTGGATGTGTCTCCCTAGAAAAATAAACGAGCATGGCTCCCATATAAACTGATGTTCTGTAGTTGTATGCAAAACCGGAATCGCCAAACCGTTGCTCCGACTCTCATGTTGTCCCTGCAACGGATGCGCCAGATGTTGATGCACGTTAAGAAACAGAATGAAGTGTTCCACCCAAAACCAGACTCGAATGTATTCACTCAGACATGACCGAATACATTTTTGATGCGCCCACTTGCACCAAACGAATGCACCATGAAAAAATGCCCCGATATCATTACTTACCAGACCAGATGCACCTGCTGACAAGTGCCCATAACAGATTGTCATAACAGATGTGACCCCAATTGCCTCCGATGTGCCAGATGCTCGCCTGAAACAGACCCCATCAGGTGCGAGACAGATGCGTGTCATGGTACACGCATAGATAGATGCACATCAGAAACAAAATTGTCCAGAAACAGAATCACGTGTCAGATGCTCCATGTTCTTACTCCAAATCTTATGACTTCCTACAACGCATGATAAGAACCAGATTCGTCTAAACGCCAAAATCGCCAGATGCTCGTACCACTAGATTTGCGACGGAACCGAAAGCGTTCTCGATTTGTTAGATGCCAAGTGCATCGACAATTCCAAATTTGCACGCATATATTAGATGCGTGTCAGATTGCTCCATAACCGGAGCTCGGATCCCCCCCACCCCCGGAGGGGCTTCAGATTGTGGGTGTAAATGCACCACCTTATTCAGAAGCCAAAGAACTAAACCTGTTTCTCCTCATGAACAGATCAATCTTGATTGCTGAACCACACATCGTTCTTGGAGGAATCTTGAAACCCTAAGTTCGGATAGCCTGTCTAATCACCTAATCCACAAAACTCTAGCTTTGAGTTCCACCAAATTGTGAAACCCTAGCTCTTGGCTCCACCTAGATCGTTGAACCTGGATCTGATGCTAGTTTTTTATAGCCTGTCGGTTTGGAGCAAGAATGATGTAACAGTAATCGAGAACGAGACATAATTTAACGTGGTTCGCTAACGCATTCTCGAACGAATCTGCTTGCTACCTACGTTCAAAACTCAATATTATTGAGAGCGAATATTGATTTATCCACACAAGATTAAGCAACGCATATAGCCCTTTATATATACCTATTAGCCTAACTTGTAGCCCAAGCAACTCCAAAACAGAATTGGAAAACACACCAAGAATGTTTCGAAACCGGACAGGGAAACATTATAGTCACCCGTCCCATGTCCTGGTCGTGCTCATATATGTTGCTTTGCCAAACCTTGCTAGTCGATCGAGTTACTCCAACATGATATAATTCTCAAAAAGATTAGTGTGTGACACAAATTCATCATACCACATGGTGGCTCCGCCTTGCACCAGAGAAATGCATGCCATAAACCTTGAAAAAAGTTACAAGGTAGTTCATATTTCTAGAATTAACACGACGTCAAGTTCTTACTTCCTCCATCCGAATGATTATGGTAAATTATATGTTAAGCTACTTTTGAATTGGATTATGTTTGGTATTATTTCTGTTGTTATATTAACTGGACTTCAGTGAAAACAAAACTAAGGAGGTTCATTTAGGGGGGAGGTAGCACCCCTTACATCCTAAAAAAAAACCATTCTAAAAACACAGGAGGGTGATCCAACCAACAATTTTCAAAAACATGATTAAAAACAGAGATTGTAGGACAAGAGTAGGATTTGGACACATGTTTGATGGCTGCTGCAGCTAGAGAATGTGCAGCCTTGTTGGAGGCTCTGTGCTCAAACATCAGCTTCAACAGGAGTTCAGTTCCAAGCAGCCTGCAGTCATAGAGATAGAGCTTCACAAGCTCAATGTAGCCAGAACAAACACCGAAGCACGTAATGTTAAGCCTTCAATCCAGGTAAAGACCATCTAAGAGGGCAATAACTTTAGTAAGCAAGGGGGTTAGGGGGGAACACTCTGCTAGATCCAGTAATCCAAGCCCCATTATCATTCCTGAAAATTTTAACATGTTGATTTTATAAATGTTCTTGATTTTTCTTTCCCCAAAATTAGGAACGCTGAATATTAATATTATGTTGAACATTATTGCAGTTTTTAAAATTTTAAGAATAAGTGAACAAACAAGTTGTGACATCCTTTGTTTCTTAAAAAGGGAGTGATCTTTGTCAATATGAGCTTGATGCACCCCTTGTTTGTTGAAATGAAATGGCGTAGGATGACACAAGGGACAGCTTCCATGTATCCCCATGAGTAGTAATCCAAGAAAACAACCCTAACATTCTAACCCTAGAGTCATAGCTATGTTTCTATTCTAACCCTAGCCCTCAGTTAAAGGGTTTGCAAACAAAGAAACAGCTACTAATACCCATATAAATATCCCACCTCTCTCTCTGGTCTTCTTGATTCATAGTAGGAGTAGTAATTGAATTGAAATTGAATTGAATAGAATAGAGAGGGAGGGTTCCATCTCGAGGCGACACGAGCACTTTCCCGGCGCTATCTCCCATCAACCACTCTCTCCTCTCCCTTGGAAACTCTCAATTCTTGCCTCTGGATTCTCGTGTTCCTCACCTTCCCGTTTTGCCCTTGTTTATCTACATAAATTTCACTACTGATCTCTGTCCCAAATTTTGCCGATTTAGCCCATGATTCACTTATAAATAAACATATGTGGAACTGCGAAAGTAGAGAGTGGAAGATATTGGTGAAATCTCTAACATTTCTCGCGAAAGTATGCCTTGTGTCCGTTTCAGACGGAGAAAAAATAGCTCAAAAAATATGCAAAAATATACAAGCCTAATAGTAAAATCAAATCAGTTTCAACAAATCAGTTTCGTTTGAACAGCAGCTGAAATGATTTCAATAGAAAAGGCTATCACAGCCAAATCAGTTTAAAAAAATCTGTTGAGAAACTAAGATTGTTAGACAGTCACAAATTAGGTGCAGTTCTGAGGAATCTGTTTAAAAATAGGATTGTTATACTGTTATACAGAAGACACAAATTATGGTTCCCTCAAAAAAAAAAAAAAAAGGACACAAACTTTGGTTAAATTCGGAATGGTAGTCAAAGGTGGGTGACACGTGGGGGGTAAGGAAAAATGTCTCCAGAGCTTGGCCGCAAAACTTGAAAGCTAAAGGGGCATGGTGTACAGTATAGGAGTAATTAATTGGGGGGTGTTTTATAACCCTAAATGGCCGGTGGCGAATCCCCACCACCTGCATGCACCTAACTTTCCATCTCTATCTCACACTTCCGTTTCTCAATGAAAATCAACATTTAAACCATACACAGACAGAGAAAAATAAACTGTAAACAAAATATTAGTTCTGTGGTTTCTCTGCAGAGTGAGAAACCAGAGGTTTAAGATTCTTCTTCTTCCTCTTCCTCGGTTTGACAGTAGGTAGCTACTTTCACTTATTCTGTTATTTTTTTTGCCTTCTTTTTAAATATTGCTAGTACTTTATAAAACGGTTTAGAAAAGGTTGAAAGAATAGCGAGAGACTTGGGTCCCTGCCTCCTCATTACGATTACATTATGGGCACGTTTTGTGTCGGGATTGAAAATTGGGGGTACAGGGATCCTACAGTATTCCCGTATTGATATTAAGGGAGTATTAATTATATAGAAAAAATTATGTAACATGTTTGTTTGCACCAGTATAAGTAGGGGTATTAAGACTTTAGTATTCAATCCCACCTACATGGTGTGATTAGATTTTTGGCATATAGGGGTAAAGATAATAAGGAGGGATTGAATCCCTTTGAAATTATCCCTGCATCAAACACCAGTTATTACTCCCTACTGGTATTATTATTACTGTACCCCTTGTTTATTCCTGCATCAAACATGCCCTATGTATATTCTAAACAGTGATGGAGTAAGAAATAGGGAGTTGATTCTTACAAAGCAACTATTGATCCTTACAAAGCCACTAAGCAATGGTGTGTAGCATTTGACAAATTTAACCTTCCACCATTAACCTCCACATTTAACTACAACCAAGACTTTCAAGTTCCAAAACAATTTCATCTAATTAGTAGCTTCATTACTTTATTTTACTATTCTAATTTATTCATGGGTTAAATCGTGTCAAATTAAAAATGATATTATTATGGATAGACTTCCAAGAAAAAAGAAGCAGTTGCTGAAATCTAAAAATTTGTATATGTTATTTATTCATTTATTTTTCAAAAACAATACTGGTGACATGAAAATATGTTTACCCCAACTATAATATGTTAAATTTGTTTTTCTATTGCTTATTTATCATCATAATTAAGAAAATAACTACAAGTAGCTATCAATTAAACAATTTTCTCAACATGGTTAATATTTACCACGACTTCTGAATATTTACATTTTCTTGAATTTCAGCTGAAGTTTGTATGGTATTTTCACTAGTGTTGTGAAAACTAAAATATACTTTAGCCGAAGGGATGTGAAGAAGGATTGGTAAAGTGTGCATAATTTTCCAATTTATGTGAACTCAAGCATTGTACTCTTCGGCCATGATAGATATTTCTATAGAGTTTTAATTCACTATAAAAGACAAAAAAACAAACGCAGAGTGCTCCTAGTTCTACAGGACGAACTCTGGTAAGTCCATTCTTTAATAAAGATAGTTTTAATTTAATTTATCTACCATATTTTCCATGGCATTTCATCTTTTTATTTTATTTGACAAAATCCAGTTTCAACCAAGCAAAAAATAATGGTGTGTAATCGGTTTATTGGTAGTTAGGGACTCGCAACTATGTTTCCGGTATGTTTGTTTGAAGAAAAGTGTGTTGGCCTATATCTCCATAGAATTTCAATTGTATTTTTTGAGCAAATTGTATTTTTCAATTATAATGGGAAAATTAGCAAAAGAAAAACAACTTTAACTCATTATAGTTGACGGATACATATTCTCAAGCCACTAGTATAATTTTTGATAAAAAATAAATCAATAACATGTATCTTGTAACTGGATCCATAATATTTACTTTTTATTTGACAAGGTTAATCCAAAAAAAAAAAATACTATAACTGTAAAAGAAAGTGATGAAACTTCCTAGTTAGATTGAATTTGTCTTGAAATTTGAAAGTCTAAGATGTACTAATTAAATGTGGAGGTTGACATATTGTTGGTGGAAGGGTAAATTTGTCATACTATACACATTAGTTGTAAGTGGCTTTGTAAGAATCAATTGTTGCTTTGTAAGAATCAATTCCCAAGAAATAACAAACAAGTGTGGCACGGGTAAATGTGTAGGGACGATTGGAATGCTATGTGTAGGTAACATAAGGGCATTAATGAAAAACAGCAATTGGTGAGGCTTTTTTTTTTTTTTGATAATTTAAGCACTTCTTTTATTGCATATATTTTGGGAGTTTATTAACACTTCTATTTAACAAAAAAAAGAAACACCAGAACATATTGATTCTTACGTATATTTATTTCAGATTCTTACACTATTAGATGAGTACATTGCATGACATTTAGCGGCGGAGCCAGGAAAATGAACCATCCAGGACAAAATTAGGATGTGACGGAAATTTTTAATTCCAGTCGAGATAATTATGTAATTTTGTAGGGTCTTAATGTAAATAAGCTATAATTAGAGGGGTACTAGTGGAGTTCTTGAGAAGGTAGGATGTCAATTGCCACCCCTAGTTCTCAAGTAGCTCGCCCCCATTGACATTGTTGCATTGCACAAATTCTCCTTATTTCGTTGTTTCATCAGTTCATTAACTTACCATTCGCTCATATATTCGAACGTAAATACTCTTAGAGGAGTTGCTGCGAACAATGTACTCCAACTGATAATTAGAGACTAAACAGTCTTCTTCTGAGACATTATAATCACAGAAGTAGATGTTGTCCCTCCCACACATACAGAATGTAGGTTTTCACACAGAAGTCCCTGCCTGTCTAGCCTACCAAAATGAGCTAACTAGCTCCATAGTAGTTCACACCACCATAAGAGCAACATATGCTAACTAGTATAAAATCATAATTAATCTGGCTTTTGTGAGATTCTCCAAACGCGGTCTAATGCATGACCAGATCATGGTGGACAAGAGTGAATTAAACAAAGAGAGTTACAGCGGTTAAAAATGGTAGAGGACATGCACTGGCAAGCATAAAGTAGTGTGAATTTTTATTAATTGGGGGGTTTCTTTGAGACTTTTGACGAGTTTTATGTTCCCAATTAGATGGTCAACAGATTTCTACTTGGGAACCCGAAAAAAACTAAATCGTCCAATCTCTTTCTTAATACTAATTTTATTATTAATTTCCCACTATTACCAATACTAGGCCATAACATGTCTTCCAAACAAAGACTAGGAGTGTTTCTTACTCTTCTTTACTACTACTAGTATTCAATATGTTGGATATTTTGTCATTGGAATAACAAAATTCTTAATTACTACTTGTTTACTTTGAAATTAATTCTATGTTTGTTTCTTGGATTTCCTCATGATTGATGCAAATTCATGAATCTTTTGTGGATGATGGGCCTTTTGTGTTATCGAGTTTGGAATGTATGAGTTTCTATTTCATTGTGTTGTACGAGAAGTCCTAAGATTGTTGTGTTACTGAGTCATGTACTATCTCTTTTCGAAGGTGCGCGACTTGTATTTCATTTTTCTCACCAACTTAAAACAATGTTGGAATTATACGGTCGTCACTCTTTATCTTTCACAATTCTATCTTATACGTTAATGATCTACTAGAATTAGAGTTTCCCATCAATTTGATTTGATGTAATTCAAGTAATACATTGGTGCAAATGTATAGTACTACCTCTGTTTCGCCTGTTTCAGCCTACTTCACTTTTTGTCACTATTCACTGGGCTACTTTCATCCAGTGATTTGATTAGCAAAACGATACATGAATTTGGCAATCTTTGCATGGTGTTATAGAGAAAAGTTGATTCTAAAATACCATGAAAAAATTATTAAAAAATTACATCGTTTTGGTACCCAAATCACCAAGTCAAAGTGACTCAGTTACGGGTTAAAAAGTCAAACGCAGACGAAACAGACGAAACGGAGGTAGTAAGTTTTAAAGAGGTGTATTTAAATTTGAACACAGGAATTTATAGAGTTTGTCCTATGTTGGCTCAAGGGAACTACAAGTAGCAAGTATTATAATAAGATAACTCGTGCCCTTATGTTAAATTAGAGTATATATTTTGTACCTGACCATAGCAGAAGAAGGGCTTTTGGCATAGAACCCTATGAAATAGAGAGAGTGGGAGGGAGAGAGAGATTTAAATACATACACCTTCTATCTCTCTCAGTTTTCTCTTTTCCACCTCTTCACTTATCCTCTCTTCTCTCATGGTTCCTAACATTCTCAACCAAACTCAAGACTTGTAGAGAGAAAGAGAGAGAGAAGAGAGTGTTTTTGCAAACTTGGTAATTGAAACCCTAGCTACCTTTTTCCTGCATATTCATCAAGAGAAATTTGCTTGTCACTCTCCAATTTTCTTTTCCCATATCATGTTTGTAATTGTTACTAGCTTGTGTTTTTCCTCAACCCTTTCATGTTTTGGTGCTTGCAGAGTGAAGGGAAGTGAAGAACCAAGAAGAAGAAGTAGAAGAAAAACCCTAGATTGCAGTTGAAGCTATATACAAATGAATTCAAACAACTGGCTTTCTTTTCCTCTCTCCCCTTCTCATTCTTCTCTACCACAAAGCCTTGACACTTCTCATGATTCTCATCACTTCTCTCTAGGGTTAGTCAATGATAGTATTGACCACCACCACAACTCATTTCAACACCAAGGTATGCAAATCTCTCTCTCTCTCTCCTTTTTCTCTCTGAATGGGAGAGATATCAGGAGCATAATTGTTTTGGAACATGCAGAATGGGATTTGATGAACACTCATGGAAGCAATGAAGTTCCAAAGGTTGCAGATTTCCTCGGAGTTTGCGACAAATCGGTGAACCAGCAGCAGTCAGATCTTGTAAGTTTCAATGAAACATCAGCAGCTCATGATCATCAGTACCTGTTTCCAAGCAACAGTATGGTGCCAGTTCAAAACAACACCTTGGGGAACATCAACTATGAGCTTCAAGAAAACCCTAGTAATCTGCAGTCACTTACACTCTCTATGGGTAGTAGTGGTAGTAAGGGCACAAGCACTGAAACCACCACTGCTATCAGCACCACCACCACAACCAATGGTACTACCAGCACTGCTATTGTTGAAGCTGCTCCTAGAAGGAATTTGGATACTTTTGGCCAAAGAACTTCTATTTATAGAGGTGTTACTAGGTTGGTCCTATTTCTAACTCCCTCTCTTTCAATATTCTTACACTCATCTCTTTTATCTGATTAAATTGGACTTCGCTAGCCTGAACTGACATCCCTGAGATTGCTTTGTCTGTATGTAATTATATTGGACTTCACGGAATTAGACTGTCATCTATGCTAGCTAAATCTAGTATACAAAATTTGCAGTTGTCCAATCTAATTTCAACAATTGCATCCAAAGAACTAAATTAGGCTTGGGTTAGCCTTGGATATCTCGATATATGAAGTTCTTTGATTTTATTTTTTGAATTTTTTGGAGGAAATGCAGGCATAGATGGACCGGTCGATATGAAGCTCATCTATGGGATAATAGTTGTAGAAGGGAAGGACAATCAAGGAAAGGTCGTCAAGGTAATGAAATAAAATTTGTTCATTTGTTTAGTGTTCTGAGCTTAATTCTCCAGAGATTTTGCTTTAAATTATCTTAAAGTGCATATAAAGTCTATTTCACATTCTGTCCAAAGATCTCTAACTTTTTATTACTTTCTTTTCATTGATTCGGTTTCGGATTGCTTCATCAAATGAAGTCTATTTGGGTGAGTACAATATTATTCTCTTCCAGAAGATCTTGTCAGTTTTTATCAGATAATTTAGAAATATGCTTTGTAAATAAATTGTAATTAATTTATAGTTTGTTAATTAAAATACATAAAATGTTGATCAGGTGGTTATGACAAAGAGGACAAAGCAGCCAGAGCTTATGATATGGCAGCTCTCAAGTACTGGGGAACCTCTACTACAACAAATTTCCCTGTAAGACATTCACAGACTAAACTAGTTAATTACGATTAATAATGAAATTAAATAATTTTAATTTGTCATTTACTATGGTGTCGCTTTTGCTTAACTATGAACTATGCATTTTTTCTGGAAATAATTGCAGATCAGTAACTATGAGAAGGAAGTTGAGGACATGAAAAACATGACCAGACAAGAATTCGTGGCCTCAATTCGAAGGTTAGTAGGCAAATTAATCCGATAAATTGTACAAAATTATGTCTTCCTAACCTAGTAAGTTAAAGTGACACTCTGTTATTTAGAATATTGCATACGATGTGTTATTTTGATGTCTCATAAGCTTATGGTGTTGAATGTGATAAATATTGGGTCTATACCCACGACATAATTCTGCAATTTTGATAGTGTAAGCTATAAAGCTATTAGCTTGTTAATAATTCACTTTCTGATCTATTAATTGATTAATCTAGTATATTATCACATTAGGTCTATTCATGCCTTAATATTAAGTGATTCATTTTCCATGGTAAATAAATTCCAGGAAGAGCAGTGGCTTCTCTAGAGGTGCATCGATGTATCGTGGTGTGACTAGGTAACAATCTCATACTAACTCTGTCTCTGTCTGTCTGTTGTTTAAAATGTTGAATCTCTTATAATCAATATATCATACGTATAGACATCATCAACATGGAAGATGGCAAGCAAGGATTGGTAGAGTTGCTGGAAACAAGGATCTTTATTTAGGAACTTTCAGTAAGTCGTTAATGTTTCAGACACCTTAAAATGTCGTTAAATTCATTTTGCTCAAAAAAATGTCGTTAAATCATTGTGAACTTGCAAAATATGTAGCTACGGAGGAGGAAGCTGCGGAAGCATACGACATTGCAGCAATAAAGTTCAGGGGACTGAGCGCGGTCACAAACTTCGACATGAATCGCTATGATGTCAAAGCAATCCTAGAAAGCAACACGCTGCCCATTGGAGGAGGAGCTGCGAAAAGACTAAAAGAAGCTCATGCTCTAGAAACTTCTAGAAAGCGCGAGGAGATGGCGGCATTAGGTTCAACTTTCCAGTATGGGGCAAGCGCTAGCTCGAGCCTGGGGAATTTACAATCTTACCCTCTCCTCCACCACCAGCCATTTGATCAGCAGTCTCAGCCACCTTTGCTCACCCTACAAAACCAGGAGGTATCTACTTATAGTTCTCAACAGGACCCTCAGTTTCACCAAAATTACATTCAGACCCAGCTACAGTTGTACCAGCAGCAATCTAGTCCCTACAACATGAACACTTCTCAGCAGTTCTACAGCAACTACCTTCAGAGCAACCCGGTTTTGCTTCACGGGCTGATGAACATGGGATCGTCTTCTACTTCTTCTGTTAATCATGTTATGGAGAATAACGGGAGTTCGAGTGAGAGCTACAACGGAGGGTATTTGAGTAATTCACACACAGGAGGTCCGGCTGATGAGCTTGCACCGGTGAAGGTGGACTACGACATGCCAATGAATGGTTATGGAGCTTGGTCTGGTTCGGATTCGGTTCAGGAGTCCAACCCTGGAGTTTTCACAATGTGGAGTGATTAATTAAGGTCTTGGAAAATCGAGGGTTCTATTTGAGACTATTTTTCTTCTTCTACTTAAGGTTGTTGTTTTTAGTTTTCTGTCGTCTATTCTAATAATAGGACTTGAATTCTCATAGGAAAAGCTAACTAATTTTGCGAATGGTTGTTGTCTTTCAAGGGAAGTAGAGTTTGCGGGAGTAGAGTTGTGTTTGGATATTGTAGTGTAAGAGTCGAGGGTATTCGTCAATTTAAATGTTTCTCTCGTTTTATTTTTCATTTATCGTTGTATTGGTTTGATCTCACTTGAACATAAAAAATACTTACATTTTTCACAAAAATGTACCTAAGCTGTTAGAAAATGATGCGTAAGCGATTATACCACTTTTTAGGAATCAAGAAGACTGATGAGACAAAGAACAAGATGAAGAACAACACAAAGATATTACGTGGTTCACTAGTTTTGAGGCTAGCTACATCCAAGGACCAAACGAAACTAATTTATTGATGAGAGAGTCAATTACAATCCAAGACACACCACACTTGTCAATAGAAGAGTCATACACCCATATATAGGCCTATTCTACTAACTTGTGTCCAAAGCATCGTCCCAAAGTTACCAAAACGAACAAGGAAATAATTCCAAAAAACTGCTCAACCCGGACTAGGTCGCACGACCTAGTTACAGAACCCAATTTCAGCAACTTCGATTCCCTTTCCTCCTTTGCTCGTTGTTTCGCAATTCAAGCTAGGGTTTTGATCACCAGTTCATAACAAATCTCCACCTTGATCAAAACTCCCTAGCAATCAATCCAATGCTCCTCAACAATCCAATTATGAATGCGTCTCTCGATCAAGAACGCCTCCACCCAATTCACCAAATTGTTTCTCCTACTGCCATTCATCCTTTCAACGAACACGCCAATTGTGGTTGCACCTCCAATAATCAAATTCGAAGTGCTCCACCTAAATTGAAACGATCAACCAATCAACCGATAGGATGTATTCCCAAATTTGTTGTATTGGAATACATCCACTATGCACCACGACAAGCGCAGCATTGCGTCTCAACAAATGCAGAGACTTGTGTGTCTCAGTCAACACACCTCAATGCACCATGACACAATGCATCCCCCCCCCAACGTCGTTACAATGACACTCAACGGAAAAAGTGTCCATCAATCAAGTCATGCCAATTGCGCAGCCAATATACCGCACCAAGACGCCAACCGAGACATGCACAATAACATGCCAACAACAAATGCGTGCACAATAACACGCCGCCAATCAATACATGCCCAATAACATGTAACCAACCAATACGCGCCCAATAACGCGCCACCAATCAATTGTGTGCCAACAAGACACATCAATTGCTCCATGCCACGAGACAAATTCGCCGGTTGATCCGAGCTGTCTCCACCTTGACTAGAATCCTCAGCACGGACAAGATTACTCCATGTCGATGCTCCAACTCTTACGATTTCTTGCAACGGATGAGCCCGATTGAGATCCACACGCCCAATGCTCCACACCGAAAGCCCGATTGCGCCGTAACGCTGATTGCACGCGAACCTCCAAACTCGCACTGGAATGCGCTCCCGATACTCGATGGCAAAGAACCCGATAGCTCCCCCGATAAGGAACCCGATAGCTCCCACAATAAGGAACGTGGTGGGTGTGTCAATAATATCATCATCAAAACAATTGATCTTCATCCCAAACGTATTCGCCATCACTCCTCACCAAAAACCCCTAACCCAACAACCAGGCTTTGATACCACTTGTTAGAAAACGTTGCGGAGGCGATGATACCACTTGTTAGGAATCAAGAAGAGTGATGAGACGAAGAACAAGGAAGAACAACACAACGATATAACGTGGTTCACTAGTTTTGAGGCTAGCTACATCCACAGACCAAACGAAACCAATTTATTGATGAGAGAGCCAATTACAATCCAAGACACACCACACTTCAATAGAAGAGTCCTACACCCATATATAGGCCTATACTACTGACTTGTGCCCAAAGCATCATCCAAAAGTTACTAAAACGAACAAAGAAACAATTCCAAAAAACTGCTCAACCTGGACTAGGTCGCACGTGTAGGGTTTTGATTCATGGATCGCGCAAACGGAAGCATAATCAAACAAACAACCATGCAAAACCCTCCAAGGATCACAAGTCTAGATGCATAACGATAGTAAAGGCAAGAAATCATAAACACACCTTTGGGTTCTCCTTGATGACTTCAAACGCGAATAGTGTCACGTTCTCTATAGTTGATCCACGCCTAGAGTTGTTCCTAGATCTCCAATCTCCTTGGTGCTAGCCCGGAATGAAAGGAGGGTGAAGGAATCACGCAAAACGAAGCACCAAAAGGGGTTCGGCCCTTTGTGGCGTCGGGGACAAGGGGGCGGCGGCAAAGGGGGCGGCGTCCCTCTTTGTGGCTTGCTCTCTCTCTCCTTTGTTCTCTCCTACTCTTGTTATGTTCTCTCTAGAGCATAAAGTGTGTAGGGAAGGAAGGAGGAGGGTCCTTTATATAGTCCAACAACTCCTTGTTAACTACCTAAAGGACTTATTCTAGTCCTACTAGAATTCAATTTAGTCCCTTCCTTGCAAATTAGTCCCTACTAAGTTTGCAAGGGTTTGCAAAGTGATCCTTCTAATTAATTAATCCAATTAATTAATTCCACAATCTAGTACAACTCTATATAGCGTGTGACCCCATAGGTTCTATCTAGTTGGTAGCAACTCTTTGCTAATATGGAGCGGTTTCTAGCAAAACATCCATTCTAGCCAACTAATAGAATAGTCATCTAGACAACCTTGTACAAGTAATTGTCTCATCCCTTTGCCTCCATATCCGGATTGGACACGAGACATACAAGTCACACTCGTATATCCAATCTCTAGTTTCTCGATCCATGGAATAGCCTTATTCGTGCAAATAACATCAATATCCCATATATTGATTTATTTGAGTCTGGCCAGACATTCTATAAGCACTATCCTTCGAGTGGCCTTGGATATTTGCTCCCGTTATGTGGGAGGGGCAAATCCTCTCTACGTCCACTACGATCTCTAAGCTTGCTTCTCATTGTATCCAGTACACGCCTTTATAACTACCCAGTTACGGTGTAGCGTTTAACGCTACCAAGATCACAATGATCCACAACTAGAATATCTAGTGACTTCAAGTCTAAGGATGACAATACCATTGTACCCGAGAAGCACTTGTGACTCAACATAACATGTATGTAGCCTTCTCGGTGATGGGTCAATCCAGTGCAACATTCCGTAATGCACACCTATGTGTTGGATCGTGATATCTCCATATCAATCCAACCCCATACTAGTCTATAGATGATTGTCCCATTTAATCATTATACTTGACTAGGGATATTTAAGATAAACAACACAATTGTAAATCTAAGGACTTCATTATATTAAATATCCAATAAATAATAAATGAATTTCTAGCCAATTACAAATTCATAATAAACTAGATTGCCTCTAGGGCATCTATTCCAACAGTCTCCCACTTGCACTAGAGCCAATCTGGCGCATCTCGTATGCCCATACTCCTAGTGTGCCCTTCATGCTTCCACTGCGTGAGAGGCTTCGTAAGCGGGTCTGACAGATTATCATCTGTAGGAATCTTGCATATCCGAACGTCTCCTCTATCGATAATATCTCGAATCAGATGAAACTTCCTGAGCACATGCTTGGACTTCTGGTGCGATCTGGGTTCCTTTGATTGCGCGATCGCCCCAGTGTTGTCACAGAACAACTCCACTGGATCCGCAATGCTAGGGACCACACCAAGTTCAGAAACAAACTTTCTGATCCAAACAGCCTCCTTTGCTGCGCCATTTGCAGCAATGTACTCAGTCTCTGTTGTAGAATCAGCTACCGTCTCTTGCTTGGAACTCTTCCAGCTCACCGCTGCTCCATTCAGGCAAAACACATATCCCGACTGTGATCTAAAGTCATCTCTATCGGTTTGGAAGCTTGCATCAGTGTAACCCCTTACACGCAACTCTTCCTCACCGCCAAACATCAAGAAAGCATCCTTAGTTCTTCTCAAGTACTTTAGGATATTCTTGACAGCAATCCAGTGACTCTCGCCCGGATTGGATTGGTATCTGCTTGTCATACTCAAGGCATATGACACATCTGGTCTAGTACATAACATGGCATACATGATAGACCCTATGGCCGAGGCATAGGGAATCCTACTCATGCGTTCCTTCTCAATCTCATTGGAAGGACAACCACTCTTCGAAAGAGTGATTCCATGTGACATGGGCAAGAATCCCTTCTTGGAATCTTGCATGTTGAACCGTTTCAACACCTTGTCAATATATGTACTTTGACTTAGGCCTAGCAACCTCTTAGATCTATCTCTATAGATCTTTATACCGAGTATATAGGCTGCTTCCCCTAAGTCCTTCATTGAGAAACACTTTCCTAGCCAATCTTTCACAGATTGCAGCATGGGAATGTCGTTTCCAATGAGTAGTATGTCATCCACATACAAGACCAGAAAAGCTACAGAGCTCCCACTAACCTTCTTGTAGACACAAGACTCATCTTCGTTTCTGATGAAGCCAAACTCTTTGACCACTTCATCAAAACGTCGATTCCAACTCCTAGAAGCTTGCTTCAATCCATAAATGGATCGTTGCAGCTTACAGACTTTATTGGCTTGCTTTGGATCCTCAAAACCCTCCGTCTGTATCATATACACGTCCTCGAGGAGATTCCCATAAAGGAATGCTGTTTTGACATCCATCTGCCAAATCTCATAGTCGTAGTATGCTGCAATTGCAAGTAGGATTCGGATGGATTTGGTCATTGCGACTGGTGAAAAGGTTTCATCATAGTCAATACCATGAATCTGTCTGAATCCTTTAGCCACCAATCGGCCCTTATAGGTAATCACATTACCATCCATGTCGATCTTCTTCTTGAAGACCCACTTGCACCCTATGGGCCGTGCCCCATCAGGTGGTTCCACCAAAGTCCATACTTTGTTGGTATACATGGATTCCATCTCGGATCTCATGGCCTCAAGCCACTTCTGTGAGTCTGGGCCATTCATGGCCTCCTCATAGGTAGTAGGCTCATCATCTATGAGCATCGTGTCACCGGAATCAGTTACGAGAAGTCCGTACCTCTCGGGTTCCTGGCGCACTCTACTAGATCTACGAAGCTCTTGTGTTACCTGAACAGGTGGATCCACAACTGCTTGTGATTCCTGTTCATGTTCCATAATCGGTTTGTGGTTCTTGAACCTCTTCAAGTTCTACATTCCTCCCACTTGCTTCTTTAGAGACAAACTCTCTTTCTAGAAACACGCCGGTCCGAGCAACAAACACTTTGTTCTCGGTTGGATTGTAGAAGTAGTATCCCTTAGTTTCCTTAGGGTACCCCACAAATTTACACTTATCCGATTTAGGCCCTAGCTTGTCTGATTGTAAACGTTTTACATAGACATCGCAGCCCCAAATCCTCATGAACGACAGTGTGGGACGCCTCCCACTCCACATCTCATATGGTGTCTTCATGACTGATTTAGATGGAACACGGTTAATGGTAAAAGCTGCACTTAATAGAGCGTAGCCCCAAAATGATAATGGAAGATCGGTTTGACACATCATAGACCGAACCATATCCAATAGGGTTCGATTCCTCCTCTCGGACACGCCATTCCATTGTGGCGTTCCGGGTGGAGTGAGTTGGGATACGATCCCACACTCTCTAAGATAGTCGTCAAACTCTTGGCTTAAGTATTCTCCTCCACGATCCGATCGTAGAGCCTTGATACTTTTGCCAAGTTGCTTCTCTACTTCATTCTTGAATTCTTTGAACACTTCAAAGGATTCGGATTTTGCCCTCATAAGGTACACAAATCCATATCTACTGTAATCATCAGTAAACGTAATGAAGTAGACGTAACCACCCCTGGCAGGCGTGGCAAATGGCCCACACACATCAGTATGTATGAGCGCCAATTGCTCACTAGTCCTCTCACCTTTCTTATTGAAAGGGGACTTTGTCATTTTTCCCAATAAACAAGCCTCACATGTCTCATATGATTCAAAATCAAATGAGTCTAGCAATCCATCCTTATGGAGTCTAGATACACGTTTCTCATTTACGTGGCCTAAACGACAGTGCCATAAGTAAGCAGGATTTAAATCATTTATTTTAATCCGCTTGGTATTAATGTTGTAGACAGGATTACTTAGATCAAGGACATAAAGTCCATTAAATAATTGCGCACTAAAATAGTGAATATTATTCAAATAAAAGGAACAACAATTGTTCTTTATTGAAATAATAAAACCTTCCTTGTCCATACAAGAAATAGAAATAATGTTTCTGCTCATAGCAGGCACAAAATAGCAATTATTTAATTCTAAAACTAATCCTGAAGGCAGAGATAGCTCGCAAACGCCTATGGCCAACGCAGCAACCTTTGCTCCATTCCCAACGCGCAGATCTACCTCCCCTTTAGCCAATCTTTTACTTCTCTTTAGATCCTGCATATTTCGACAAATATGAGATCCACATCCAGTATCTAATACCCATGATGTAGAGACAGTTAAATTGACATCTACAACAAAAATACCTGGTGGTGGTGGAATCACTATTCCAAGCCTCTTGTCCTCCAGATACTTTGGGCAGTTCCTCCTCCAGTGTCCAGGTTGACTACAGTAGTGACATTCACCCTTAGTCACGACCTTGGCAATGGCACCAACAGGCTTAAGGGCTTGTTCCTTGGACTTGGCAACTGACTTGCCTTTGCCCTTGGAGGAAGATGCAAACTTTTTGCCCTTTCCTCTATGTACCATCATAATGGCCTTGCCCTTACCCTTGTTGATGCTTTGTTCAGTCGTCCTCAACATGTTGAGCAAATCTGGCAGTGGTTTAACGATCTCGTTCATGTTATAGTTCATAATGAACTGTCCATAACTCTCAGGCAACGATTGCAACACGAGATCGGTTGCCAACTCTTGGCCGAACGGGAACCCAAGCCGGGCGAGATTCTCCAAGTACCCGATCATTCGGAGTACGTGAGGTCCCACCGGGTTCCCTTCTGCTAGATGACATTTGAACAGTGCCTTTGAGACCTCATACCTCTCTACCCTCGCCTGCTCTTGGAAGAGCTGCTTTAGATGTTCGATCATATCGACAGCATTCATGTTCTCATGTTGCTTCTGAAGCTCAGAGGTCATGGTGCAAAGCATTAGGCAGGCCGCATCATTAGCGTCATCAACACGCTTCTGATACGCCTTTAAGGCAGCAGGTGTCTGATTCTCTGGACCTTCTGGAACTTGCTCCTCTATTGCGTACAGCTTCTTCTCTTGCTTGAGAACAATTCTCAAGTTTCTGTACCAATCGAGAAAGTTGGTTCCTGAGAGCTTGTCCTTCTCAAGGACAGATCGTAGGGAATGTTGTGAACTCGATGAGTTGTTTGCCATTTGGAATTCTACAAAAAGGAAAATACGCAAGTTTTAGTATTTGTGAATTTTTGACTATATTTAATAATGGCTAGTTTATTAAATATAGCTCCCACTATTTTTCTACGGATTAATAACCCTCAAGATATTAATGCGGAAAATATCCTTATATTTTCTAGTGGGCCAAGATCCATCTTTTTCATCTCCTTATGAGCTTGCTTTGGCAAGTCACCCATAATTCAATTACTTCTTAGGTAGGAACAATTCCAATTGCATCCCATATGCAACTCTTGGTTCAACCGGGCAAATAACTCCTTATTTATCCATCCATATGGATAATCCCAATTGATTGCCTCTAGGTTTCTTAATCAAATTAATAGCCTAGTTGTGTTCAACCTCTTATCTAAACAATTGCACATTGTTACGTGCCATCGCATTCCATCATTATGAACCAAGTCGCCATGCTTTGGCACGCACGAACTCGATAAATAATGATGATAATGAGTGTTTAAATAACGAGAAGGCAAGAACACAATATTTTAAAATTTGAGGGATTTTCAATTCGATTTTAATTATTTTGTTGATCAATATCAACTAATCTATCTATTTGAGTTTGGGCACAACTCCAAATAATAGATCCGGGTTGTCTAATTATCTTATTATCCTAATTGCATGCATCATCCATACACCAACCACACAAATAATAAGACAATAAATAAACAACCACAAAACAGAAATTAAACGTGATGTGGATATGGCCTTTTCTAGACTAAGATAATTCCAAGCCAATGGAATTATCTATGAACCCTAAACAAACACATCTCCATGCGTCTTGATCTTTTGGTCCATCCTTCATAGTCATGTGGTGTGCTCCATGCTCCATCCTTTGTGGCTCCTTTGGCTTTGGGCTTCTTTTCACCAATCTTGGCTAACAATCTACTTTATCTAGCACTAGCTAATATCTATACTAAATAAAATAAATCTCACAAGTTGAGAAAAAAAAAATGGCACGCAGGCCATAAAACCCTAATTAATTATTACAATTAATTGATCAGCTCGCAGGCCGTAAAACCAAAACGCAAAATTAAACATCCACATCAAACCACATCCTAAGGCCATATCCAATCACCATGCGATTTGCACATAAACAGTTAAAATCCAATTTTAACGCGCTTGGTCAATTTTAATTGATTTTAGGATTTCTAGGGTTAAAACGGTCCATGGGCCCAGCAATCAAATTGCCCGGGCCCAAACAAGTGAACCATAAAGCCCTAGGGCCGGCCCGGCCCAAAACCCGCAAGCTAGGCCCGCGGGTTAGGGCCGCCCGGCCCCTTAGGGCTCCAAGCTTGGGCGGCAAGCAAGGGGGCGGTCCCCTAGGGGGCCGAACCTCCTTGTGGAGGTTGTTTCCAAAACAACCTCCTTGCTTGGAGCCCAAGTTTGGTTGTTTCCTTGTTGTGGGAGAACTCCTTCTTCCCCAAGGATGCCCAAACCCTAGATCTAAGATCCTAAAATTTCTCAAACTCACCAATTCATGCATCCAATGCAATAATTGGGTCTTGTTATGATTAATTCTTTGACAAATTGCATCCAATGATTGATTTGTCTTGTTTTACGCGATAAACAACAAATTAAGGTGTAAAACAACAAGAATGTAACACATAAACTACGTTTATGCTCTATGACCTGTGGCTCTGATACCACTGTAGGGTTTTGATTCATGGATCGCGCAAACGGAAGCATAATCAAACAAACAACCATGCAAAACCCTCCAAGGATCACAAGTCTAGATGCATAACGATAGTAAAGGCAAGAAATCATAAACACACCTTTGGGTTCTCCTTGATGACTTCAAACGCGAATAGTGTCACGTTCTCTATAGTTGATCCACGCCTAGAGTTGTTCCTAGATCTCCAATCTCCTTGGTGCTAGCCCGGAATGAAAGGAGGGTGAAGGAATCACGCAAAACGAAGCACCAAAAGGGGTTCGGCCCTTTGTGGCGTCGGGGACAAGGGGGCGGCGGCAAAGGGGGCGGCGTCCCTCTTTGTGGCTTGCTCTCTCTCTCCTTTGTTCTCTCCTACTCTTGTTAGGTTCTCTCTAGAGCATAAAGTGTGTAGGGAAGGAAGGAGGAGGGTCCTTTATATAGTCCAACAACTCCTTGTTAACTACCTAAAGGACTTATTCTAGTCCTACTAAAATTCAATTTAGTCCCTTCCTTGCAAATTAGTCCCTACTAAGTTTGCAAGGGTTTGCAAAGTGATCCTTCTAATTAATTAATCCAATTAATTAATTCCACAATCTAGTACAACTCTATATAGCGTGTGACCCCATAGGTTCTATCTAGTTGGTAGCAACTCTTTGCTAATATGGAGCGGTTTCTAGCAAAACATCCATTCTAGCCAACTAATAGAATAGTCATCTAGACAACCTTGTACAAGTAATTGTCTCATCCCTTTGCCTCCATATCCGGATTGGACACGAGACATACAAGTCACACTCGTATATCCAATCCCTAGTTTCTCGATCCATGGAATAGCCTTATTCGTGCAAATAACATCAATATCCCATATATTGATTTATTTGAGTCTGGCCAGACATTCTATAAGCACTATCCTTCGAGTGGCCTTGGATATTTGCTCCCGTTATGTGGGAGGGGCAAATCCTCTCTACGTCCACTACGATCTCTAAGCTTGCTTCTCATTGTATCCAGTACACGCCTTTATAACTACCCAGTTACGGTGTAGCGTTTAACGCTACCAAGATCACAATGATCCACAACTAGAATATCTAGTGACTTCAAGTCTAAGGATGACAATACCATTGTACCCGAGAAGCACTTGTGACTCAACATAACATGTATGTAGCCTTCTCGGTGATGGGTCAATCCAGTGCAACATTCCGTAATGCACACCTATGTGTTGGATCGTGATATCTCCATATCAATCCAACCCCATACTAGTCTATAGATGATTGTCCCATTTAATCATTATACTTGACTAGGGATATTTAAGATAAACAACACAATTGTAAATCTAAGGACTTCATTATATTAAATATCCAATAAATAATAAATGAATTTCTAGCCAATTACAAATTCATACTAAACTAGATTGCCTCTAGGGCATCTATTCCAACAGCACGACCTACTCAGTAGGTCGCACGACGTAGTTACAGAACCCAATTTCAGCAATTTTGATTCCCTTTCCTCCTTTGCTCGTTGCTTCGCCGATTCAAGCTAGGGTTTTGATCATCAATTCATAACATAAGCATTATGTAAGTTACCTTAAAGAAAAATTGAATATTTAGGCCTTAATTTTCAGATAAGCTTAAACTATTTCAATGGAAATGTATGCAAGATATTACCTAGCCGGAAAAATACTTGTCACAAATCGGTCAGTGCTGGAAGGACGCCCCTTTATTGGAACGGTGATTGAAGGTAGCACAAGGCACTAATACCTGCTCCACTAGACTGATGATCTAGTAGGGGTGTCGACGCTTAAGGTCTAGTTGCCTGTGCAGATTATTGGATTGATTTCCGTTTCATATGTGAATCTTATGTACACAAGCCTACGGGTAGTGAGATTTAGAATCAGTTGTACAAGGCTGAGCAGGTGTGGAATCTATGGTATCAGAATTACGAAATTGTTACTTGACTTAATATTTGCTCTTGAGCATGTGATTTGAAGCTAGTTTTCAACTAGGTTGACAAGGAAACATGATTTTCTTAAAGCTATCTTATTATTGTTTTCAAACTGATCAAATGTTTTAAATTCAAAGAGACTATTGATGAGGCTTTTCAACTCAGAATGTTCACTTAAATTCTCAAGCATCATTTCGTTAAGCTTTATTGATAGGTTTACTCTTCTTTTAATCTTTCATCCAGAATTTGTCTAATTGCGGAATTTCTGTTTTTTTAAACTCGCCTTCATGTGAGCGCACGAAATTGGGGAGCTTAGTGACACTGGAATAGTAACCATTGAGTTGATATTTTATTACTTTAAGTTTTCATTTTATTGCATATTGGTTATTCCTGATTCCGTTTTTTCATGGTTATTCTTGAGTTAACTCCTTGATGGGGCATTTATATGCCTTTGCGGAGGACACTCCCTTGAGTCCGAGGTTCTCTCTATATTTTTCGACTCAGGGTGGAGGGGGCGTTTGAACAACGACAGTGGTACAACAGGCCGATTTGGTACTTTATGAAAGACCTGAAGTATTCTCAAAGTCAACATTATCATTGTGTTTAATTCAAGAAGTTGAGTGACAAGTCTTTCATATACTTGCTCTTGTATGTGGACTATATGCTGATAGCTTAAAAGGATGAAACAGAGACTAGTAAGTTGAAGACTCAGCTGAAGACATAGTTCGAAATGAAGAATCTTGGTGAGGCCAACAAGATTCTCGGTATGGAGATTACTCGAGTTCCACAAAAAGGGACAACAGCTTTTCCGGTAAATAGTATTTGAGGAAAGTACTTAACACGTTTGGTATCGATAGCCACACCAAGCATGTGCATGTACCTCTCGCAGCCCATTTAGATCTAATTGCCCGATTATCACCATTTGAGTCTCGCATGCTTTAGGTACCGCATGCCAGCTTGGTTGGTAGTCTGATGTAGATGATCGTATGCATCAAACCGGATATTGCTCAAGATGTTGGAGTTGTTAGAAAATATGCATGATCCTGGAAAGAAGCATTGGCAAGATGGAAAACGGATTTTGAGGTATCTTCACAGTATCGAGGATTTGGCCTTGCGATTTGAGCAGAAACCAAGAGCTCAGAACTGTTGGAATTGTGCCCTAGATGCAATCAATTAATTGTGACATTTATGGATTTACGATTCATTATGTTGTCGATATGGAGATATGTTAACATGAATGAAGTCCTTAGAATATAAGTGTTATATTCTTAAATATCCCTAGTCGATTATAATGATTAAATAGGACAATCATCTATAGACTAGTATGGGGTTGGATTGATATGGAGATATCATGATCCAACACAAGGGTGTGCATTAAGGGTAATGGCACACTGGATTGACCCATCTCCGAGAAGGTTACATACACGTTATGTTAAGTCACAAGCGCTTCTCGTGGTGCAATGGTATAGTCATCCTTAGACTTGAAGTCACTAGATTGTCTAGTTGTGAATTATTGTGATTTTGGTAGCGTTAAACGCTACACCGTAACTGGGTAGCTATAAAGGTGTGTACTGGATACAATAAGAAGCAAGATTAGAGATCGTAGTGGACGTAGATATAATTTGTCCCTCCCACATAACGGGAGCAAATATCCTAGGCCACTCGAGGGATAGTGCTTATAGAATGTCTGGCCAGACTCAAATAAATCAATATGGGATATTGATGTTATTTGCACGAATAAGGCTATTCCCATGGATCGATAAACTGTGGATTGGATATACGAATGTGACTTGTATGTCTCGTGTCCAATCCGGATATAGAGACAAAGGGATGAGACAATTACTTGTACAAGGTTTGTCAAGATGACTATTCTATTAGTTGGCTAGAATAGATGTTTTGCTAGAAACCGCTCCATATTAGCAAACTGTTGCTACCAACTAGATAGAACCTATGGGGTCACACGCTATATAGAGTTGAACTAGATTTGGGAATTAATTAATTGAATTAATTAATTAGAATGATCACTTTGCAATACCTTGCAAACTTAGTAGGACTAATTTGCAAAGAAGGGACTAAACCGAATTCTAGTAGGACTAGAATAGGTCATTTGGGTAGTTGGCAAGGATTTCTTGGACTATATAAATGACACTCCTTCCTTCCTTCCCACACTTATGACCTTATTGATCATAACTTGAGTGGGAGAGAACAAAAAGGAGATAGCAAGCAAGCAAAGAGGAGCCGCCGACCCCCCTTTGCCGCCGCCCGTCCCCGTCGGCCTACAAGGAGGCCAAGACCTCCTTGTTTTGTCTCGTTTTGCGTGATTCTTCTTCCTTTTCCTCATTCCGGGCTAGCACCAAGGATTGGAAGATCTAGGATTCAACTCTAGGCGTGGATCAACTATACAGAACGTGACACACTTCGCGTTTGATGTCATCAAAGGAGAAACCCTAAGGTGTGTTATTGATTTCTTCCCTTACCATCGTTATGTCTCTTAACTTGTGATCCTTGGAGGGTATTGCATGGATTATGTTTGTTTGTGTTTCCGTTGCGCATCCATGAATCAAAACCCTACAGTGGTATCAGAGTCACAAGTCGTAGAGCATAAACGTGGTTTATGTGTTACGTTTTGATAGTTTTACACCTTAAAATTGTTGTTTATCGCGTAAAACAAGACAAATCAAGCATATGAGGCAATTTGTCAACAATCTATCATAACAAGACCTAGTTTTTACATTGGATGCATGAAGTAGTGAGTTTGAGAAATTTTAGGATCTTAGATCTAGGGTTTGGGCATCCTATGGAAAGAAGGAGTTCTTTTCATACAAGGAAACAACCAAACTTGGGCACCAAGCAAGGGAGTTGTTTTGGAAACAACTCCCAAAGGAGGTTCGGTCCCCCCTAGGGACCGCCCCTCCTTGCTTTCCGCCCAAGCAAGGCTCGGCCTAGGGTCCGGGGCAGCCCTAGCCCGCGGCCTAGCCGTGTGGGCTAGGGGTCGGCCGGCCCAAGGCCTTTGCGGTTCTCTTTTTGGGCCCGGGCAATTAGATTGTTGGGCCCCATGGCCCGTTTTAGCCCTAAAAAATCCTACAATCAATTAAAATTGACCAAGCGCGTTAAAATTGGATTTTAACTGTTTATGTGCAATTCGCATGGTGATTGGATATGGCCTTAGGATGTGGTTTGTTGTGGATGTTTAATTTTTGTGGTTTGGTTTACGGCCTGCGAGCTGATCAATTAATTGTAATAATTAATTAGGGTTTTATGGCCTGCGAGCCATTTTTAACTCAACTTGTGATATTTATTTTATTTAGTATTAGTTGTTAGCTAGTGCTAGATAAAGTAGATTGTTAGCCAAGATTGAAGAAAAGAAGACCAAAGCCAAAAGGAGCCACAAAAGATGGAGCATGGAGCATGGAGCATTCCACATGACTATGAAGGATGGACCAAAAGATCAAGACGCGTGGAGATGTGTTTGCTTTTAGGGTTCATAGAAAATTCAATCTTAGTCTAGAAAAGGCCATATCAACATCACGTTTTATTTTATTTTGTGGTTGTTTATTTTATTGTCTTATTATTTTGTGGTTGGTGTATGGATGATGCATGCAATTAGGATAATAAGATAATTAGACAACCCGAATCTATTATTTGGAGTTGTGCCCAAACTCAAATAGATAGATTAGTTGATATAGATCAACAAAAACAATTAAAATTGAACTGAAAAATCCCTCAAAATTCAAATATTGTGTTCTTGCCTTCTCGTTATTTAAACACTCATTATCATCATGATTTATCAAGTTCGTGCATGCCAAAGCAAGGCGACTTGGTTCATAATGATGGAATCCGATGGCACAAGCAAGTAATGTGCAATTGTTTAAATAAGAGGTTGAACACAACTAGGCTATTAATATGATTAAAACCTAGAGGCAATCAATTGGGATTATCCATACGGATGGATGAATAAGGAGTTATTTTCCCAATTGAACCAAGAGTTGCATAGAGATGCAATTGGAATTGTTCCTACCTAAAGTATTCAAATTATGGGTGACTTGCCAAAGCAAGCTCATAAGGAGATGAAACATGGATCTTGGCCCACTAGAAAATATAATGATATTTTCCGAATTAATATCTTGAGGGTTATTAATCCGTAGTAAAATAGTGGGAGCTATGTTTAGATATATCTGTCGTTGTAGGATGAGGACTCAACGTCTATAAATAGGTTCATGCTCCTACAGATTTATGTTTGACAGCGAATGGTGTAAACACAAATGGAAGAGAATATGTGCTCCACCCTGAGGCCTATTTGAAGAGTAGCTTGAGCCGCGAAGGTAGGCATATTGTCGAACCACGTTTGTGACGGGGATCTTTTAAATTTAGCTATAAATATGAATGTACCTTCTAATCAATTGAAAAATCAATTATAAGGAATGCCCAAAACAATCAATTATAATGATAATATATAAGTATATTCACAAGTGTCTTTTTGTCTGAGCACCACATGAATTCGAAAGTGTGTAAATAAAAGATTTTAAACGTCCTGGAGATGAAGAACTGCTTGAGCTTTTACCAAGTTTCCTTACTAAGTCATATGCCAGCCTAAAAGCAAAGAGAATCTGCAATTCGATTATGCCACGACTGCTTCACATGTGGTACGACCCTTAGAGGCTCATCCAGTTGCCCGATCTGACTCAACTTCTAGCTAGAAGAGAGTTTTCACATATGCTATTCCGAAACTCCCCTCGAATGGTCCCCTTCCGCCCCTGCCTCCAACACCTAGTAGATCAATGGTGACTCCCCATCTAAATCTTGTTTCCTCTTTTAGTCTGGTGGTGAATGACGTGAGACTTCAAGATCCCACTACATTAGGACCCTTTCGACGTTGCACAAAAGCCATTACTTTACGTTCAGCTAGCACTAAAAAGGCTACTCCTAGTAGAACTGGTTGAATTATTCTAAGTATTTCAGCTGGAACTATGTACATTTTCGATTTTCTATTCACTCGTCATCTGCCATGGTCGACCCAATAATGAAATTCAAGGATGGGGCCTTTTCTCGAAAACTCTGGATCTTGAGAAGAGTTAATTCAGTTCAGTTAGCCGCTCTTGTAGAGCCTTTCACTTATTAAACTGTCCAATGGAGCAAGCAATTCAATTCTATTAATTATGTTTATGTGTCATGTTTGGTCAACTAAATCCTACCATACATCTTCTCCCTTACGTTAGGCTAACCTTCCTGATATAGGGGCTCCGCGATGGGGGATAACTGGTTTGAGAGGGAGTGTTATCTCTCCAAATAAGAGAGGATTGGTCTAAGGCTTTGGAAAGCGATTTCGTGAGCTATAGAATGGAGCAGAAGCCGCATTATTCCAATACCAAAAACCTTTGAACATAACTCGTACATTTGCACTTGGTTAGGGGTGCCTTAACTGGATACTTCAAACTGTCCCAATGCCTATATCTCGCAATTTTAATTTCCATACCCTAGTGCCCCAGAAACCCTGATTCAGTGCTTCACGGGATGCTCTTACTAAGTTATTCTTCTGGTATAAGCTCCAATATGAAAGGAGTAACCTGAGCTGAGATGGTGCTGCTGATAGCTAATAATAGACTGTGCCGACAATTGTGGCTATGTTAATGGGCGGATCCACCCCGTGAGTTGTCGGGGCTATTGTGAAACTAAAATTTTACCCTTCATGTCTACTAAAGACAATTTAGCCCCCACGTAAATTGAATACTAACCTTTATTATTTGAGCTTTTACATTAATAGTTTATGTTTTTACAATTTAGCCTCCACTAAGTAAAAATTCTGGATCCGTCCTTGACTATGTTAATGTTACTGATCGGATAATAGTATGTAGGGTCACAACGGTTGTTTTGGGTAATTGTTCTTGTTCCATTTTCGTTCTGTTTATATGTCTTAGTCTTTTGTTCGTCAAGTTTGTGTGTAACGGAACTTACTCAGAAAGAGATCTGGACAATAAGCTGAAACCGAAGTCAGAGCCATGCTTTTGAGAAAAGGTTTTGTTAGAACAGACGAATTCCAACTTAATGATCTCAGCATATAGAAAGCATTGCTTTTTAGATTATATAATGTAGCGCAATACTCACTTCGTTTCAATCATATTGTCATGTTTTTTTAAAATACATGTCTTGAAATTGTTGTCATACTCTTAAAATATAATTTTTTAAGTGGTGATAATTTTTTTTAGCTGCGGACACATGATTTTAGTCTAGTGGGGTCAATTTATCAATAGAAGCAGTAGCTCTTTTTCCTGTGTCATGATTTAGATTAGGATTGTAAACGGTTCAATTATGTTCATACCTTTTCGTTTTAGAAAAAAAACATGAATAACAAAATATATATATATATATATATATAAATTTGAGACGGGTGTAATGGCCATAGAATTTCAAAGGTCCTAGACAAGAGTTAATTTAAGGCCCCTAAGCACAAAGTATTAAAGTATAGTGAAGAAATATTTATCATATTGGACTTTGTCCGAGCTCTATGACCAAGTCCAATCTTTTTCTCATCCTTGGTCATCTTCCTCAGCCTCAGCCCATTACTTATATCATCACATTTGTACAGCCCAATACTATAAGAGCAGTCTGGTCGATCTCCTAGACTCCTATATGTTACAGCATCAAACAAATCCCAAGTCTGAGCAACCCTTCATTGCTTTGATCCCTACCCAACCTTCCCCCCCCCCTCCCCATGTCGCCACCCCTCAAAATAATAACTCTGTTGCTGTTGTGCACCACATTCATGATGGTTCCCAGTATGACTGTAAAGACATCTTCGTTGACGGAGACTGGAAAGCTTGTTCTTTTTACTCGGGCATTGGTATCCATCTGATGGCTGCAAACGGTTCTAAATGGATCATTGGAAGGAAATGTGTGGCTTCGAGTGCTCAGCAAGCAGAAATTCTCGCTGTTGAACACGCGGTTAACTTCGCGTTGCATCATAATATTTTGTCTATTAACATTAATACTGATTGTGCCTCCATCTTATCTATTTTTCAGGGGATCTCCAGCCCGCCCATTCAGGATGAACCAGTAGTGGAGCGGATCCGGAATGCAATGATGAATCTGAAGTTCTGTAGTATCTCGAAAGTTCAAAGATTTTTAGTTGCGCTTGCTCACAAGGCGGCTAAGAGCTCTATGTTGGACAATCACCCTATGTAGTAGTTGTGTTCTGTTGTTCTTCTTTTGTTGTTTTCTTCTCTTGTAGTTTCGTGTCAGTTTGTGTCTCTAGTTTGGAGTTAGCTTGTTTCAGTTGTTGTATGTTCTTTGTAGTAGGTCCTCTGTTTGTTGGCCGGTGTGGCTTGCTTTCTCTGTTGTTTCTGTGAACGTTTTCTCTTGTGTTTCTAATGAATGACCCGGTTCTCAAAAAAAATAAATCCCAAGTCTGGAAGCTTCCTTTCCGAACGTTGGAAACCCACCGTTGGATCTCCAACGGTTAGATTTACTTGTGTATTTAGCCTCTTTGTTTTTTTTGATTCATGTATCAAATCATGTACATATATTCAATACATTAATTCCGTTATTCATTTGTTTTGTGTTCTCTCTACAATCTCTGCAGTTTCTCTTCGATCTTTATTTGTATCAAAAAATCCTCCCATATAGTCAGGACCGGAGCCAGAATTTTGCGACAGTGAAGGCTAAACTCTAGTTTGAAAAAAATTATAATGGACAAACATACATAGTGGACGTTATTGTATAATTTTGGTGGGGGCTAAAATGAGTTTATTTCACAAAATACATGGTGAAATTGTAATTTTCTAAAGTTGAGTGGGGGCTATAGCCCCCACAATCCTCTACGTGGCTCCGCCCATGCATGTAGCTCTTCTCTCTAACATTCATAATCTCATGCCACACAAGTTAGATGGCTCCAAATTTATTCTTTGGAAACATCAGTTGACTTAGATTTTGAAAACCTTGGGTTTCTTGATGGTTCTTCGCCATGTCCTGCACAGTTCCTCACTGCCAACAACGGATATGTTACTACCACCGTTGATCCTGCCTACACCGCCTGGCACATCCTAGATCGGGCTCTTCTCACCCAGATAAACACAACTATCTCTCTCTTTCAGGAAGCTTTATCGCAGGTTATTGGTATTGCTGACTCCAAATCTTCTTGGCTTACTTTAGAATTTTGTTATGCCTTTCTCTCTCCCTCGTTCTAATATTTTACAGTTAAAGTCGAATCTTCAAAATACTAAGTAGCACTCTGATTCAATAGATCATTACATGCAAAAACTCAAATCGATCCGTAATAAACTCTCTGTTTGTTATGTTAAAATTAAAGAAGAAGAAGAAGAAGAAGAAGAAGAAGAAGAAGAAGAAGAAGAAGAAGAAGAAGAAGAAGAAGAAGAAGAAGAAGAAGAAGAAGAAGAAGAAGAAGAAGAAGAAGAAGAAGAAGAAGAAGAAGAAGAAGAAGAAGAAGAAGAAGAAGAAGAAGAAGAAGAAGAAGAAGAAGAAGAAGAAGAAGAAGAAGAAGAAGAAGAAGAAGACATGCTTTTATATGCTCTCAATAGTCTCCCTGTTGAATACAACTCTTTTCAATCTGCTCTTTGTCCTTACTCAAGTCAAATTTCTTTTCAAGAACTCCACGTTTTAATAAAAGCTGAAGAGAAAATGCTCGAATCTCAATTTGTTTCAAATAATGAAGGAACTCCAACAACATTTTTGTTATGATATGGGCAGAGCTTAGAGAATGATGATAACGATGAAGTCAAGAACTAAAAAACACACCCGATATAACGTGGTTCACTAGTGATGAAAGCTACCTCCACGACCCGAAAAACCCCATTTATTAGAGAGAAACACCGCGAATACAACCCGCACAATGTAGAGCACGACCTATAGCCTTTATATAGGCATACTATACAACTTGTTCCCAAAGAAATATAAAAATCGAGCTAACGAACAAGGAAACAGCTAATTGGCCGCCTCCAAGATTCTCTTTGTACGAAGACTATTTGTCTTTACACGAAGGCCCAAACTCTTTGCAAGAAGAGTCTGCTTCTCCAGATTAGTTCCTTCGTCTCGTGCTCCTCTGTTTGGTCCGTTTCTTGCCCCGCTTCGTCACCAAATCCTAGCCAAGCTCAAGTACATTCAAGGCACCTTGATTACCAACAAATCTCCACCTTTACTTGAATCCTCTTGTCCTCTTGCGCTTGAATTAGTCGTTTCTCTCCAAAATCCCCAAATTCACAAATTACTCCATCTTTGCCGAGATCATGCAACGTGTGCCCCCAGCGATGCTCCAACTCTCGTCAAATTCCTGCAATCGAACCCTATCGATGCTCCAACTGCGACCGAGTTCCTTTAATCGAAACCTCTGTTTGTCGTTCCAACTCTCACAGATTTCCTATATCAAATTAATTTGTTGTTCCGACTCCCACCGAGTCCCTTCCACAAACCCCCCATCACGTGTCCCCTTCACGTTCCATGTCTCTCGTCAGAGAATCCCCTATTCCACCATCCGCCTCCTCGTCAAGAGCACGGATTCCCATTGCCCCCCGACGGGGCCTAGAGGACGAAGTCATCCGCCCGGCCTGCAGCTAAGTCTGCAAACGCCTTCCTCTTCGAACACTCCCTCTTCCAATGACCCTTCTCTTTACACATTTCACATACTTCGTTAGGCAACATAAAACCATTTTTATTCCTTTTTCTATAACCCCCCATTGAACGCCACGAGAGTGCCCGACCCTAGACCGTCTGTACCCCCCCCCCCTCTGTCGCATCTCCCTTTTGCAGATAGTCTTATCTCCTTTCTAGCACAAGCACTCTGCACGAACCCGTCATAAGACGGTGGTAGAGACACCAACAAAATCAGTGCAGCATCTTCATCATTTATCTTCTCATTACTGTTTCGCAACTCAAGCAAAATAGTATTAAGAAGATCCAAGTGATCTTCTAGATCCGTACCTTCCCCCATGCGTAGACCAAATATTTTCTGCATCAACGTCAACTTGTTGGTGAGCGACTTCTTCTTGTAGAGGCTCTCGAACTTACTCCATAGTTTCTCAGTAGTCTCTTGATCTCTTATTCTCCTTGGTGGTTGCAGAAGCCCCCTCTTTATCTTCCGCCAATGGAAACCACAATCCGTGTTGCTTCAACAAAACACATACCTTGATATGCGAGAAGCTGAAGTTGTTTCTCCCCATGAACTTGTCGATCTTGGTCGTCCCCCGATCATCTTCTCTGCAGCTTCTTTTCTGGATCTGTAACCCCCAAATGCGTGCTCTACCTTGATCACAAAACCGTAGCTATGAATTTCACGGACTGTGAAACCCTAGATCTTTAGCTCCACCTAGATCTTGGAATACCAAAATTCTAAGCTATGATATCAGTTTGTTATGATCTGGGTAGAGCTTAGAGAAAGATGATAATGATGAAATCAAGAACATAAGAACGCACCCGATATAACGTGGTTCACTAGAGATGAACTAGCTACATCCACGAATCGAAAAACCTCGTTTATTAGAGATAAACACGGCGAATACAACCCACACAATGTAGATCACGACCTATTGCCTTTATATAGGCCTACTATACAGATTGTGCCCAAAGAAATACCAAAACTGAGCTAACGAAAAAGGAAACAACTAATTGGCCGCCTCTAGGATTCTCTTCGTACGAAGACTATTTGTCTCCGCACAAAGACACCTCTTCTCACGAAGAGTCTGCTTTTGCTGATTGGTTCCTTCGTCTCGTGCTTCTCCGTTTGGTCCATTTCTTGCCCCCCCCCCTTCTTCGCCAACTCCTAGCCAAGCTCAAGTATATTCAAGGCACCTTGATCCCACCTTGGTCCCAACACTTTTAGTCTTGTTTTAACAACTCCTCTCCTTCTTGCGGTCGTGGTATTTCTAGTTTCCCTTATGCTATTTGTTGGAATAGATGCCCTAGAGGCAATCTAGTTTAGTATGAATTTATTTTGGCTAGAACATTCATTGTATTATTTATTGGATATTTAATATAATGAAGTCCTTATATTTACACCTGTGTTGTTTATCTTAAATATCCCTAGTCCAGTATAATGATTAATAGGACAATCATCTATAGACTAGTATGGGGTTGAATTGTATGGAGATATCATGATCCAACACATTTGTGTGCATTAAGGGTAATGGCGCACTGGATTGACCCATCTTCGAGAAGGCTACATACACGTTTTGTTAAGTCACAAACGCTTTTCGTGGTGCAATGGTATTGTCATCCTTAGACTTGAAGTCGCTAGATATTCTAGTTGTGGATCATTGTGATTTTGGTAGCATCAAACGCTACACCGTAACTAGGTAGTTATAAAGGCGTGTACCGGATACAATAAGAAGCAAGCTTAGAGATCATAGTGAACGTAGATAGAATTTTTCCCTCCCACATAACGGGAGAAAATATACTAGGCCACTCGAGGGATAGTGCTTATAGAATGTCTGGCCAGACTCAAATAAATCAATATAGGATATTGATGTTATTTGCACGAATAACGCTATTCCCATGGATCGAGAAACTATGGATTGGATATACGAGTGTGAATTTTATGTCTCGTGTCCAATCTGGATATAGAGACAAAGGGATGAGACAACTACTTGTACAAGGTTTTTCGAATGACTATTCTATTAGTTGGCTAGAATGGATGTTTTGCTAGAAACTGCTCCATATCAGCAAATTGTGCTACCAACTAGATAGAACCTATGGGGTCACACGCTATATAGAGTTGAACTAGATTTGGTAATTAATTAATAGGATTAATTAGTTAGAAGGATCACTTTGCAAAACCTTGCAAACTTAGTAGGACTAATTTGCAAGGAAGGGACAAAACTGAATTCTAGTAGGACTAGAATAGGTCCTTTAGGTAGTTGGCAAGGATTTGTTGGACTATATAAAGGATGCTCCTTCCTTCCTTCCCACACTTATGAGCCTTTAGTTTGTAACTTAAGTGGGAGAGAACAAAAGTAGTGAGAGCAAGCAAGCAAGGAAGGCCGAACGCCCCCCTTGTTGCCGCTCCCTATCCCGTCGGCCACCAAGGAGGATGCCACCTCCTTGTTGCCTCGTGTTGCGTGATTTCTTCTTCCTCTTCCTCCGTTCCGGGCTAGCACAAAGTACAAGGAAGATTTGGATCTCAACTCTATGCGTGGATCAACTATAGAGAACGGACACAATTCACGTTACAAGTCATCACAGGAGAAACACTAAGGTGTGTAACTTGATTTCTTCCCTTACCATCGTTATGTCTCTTGTCCTGTGATCCATGGAGGGTATTGAATGGATGAATTATGTTTTTCCGCTGCGTATCCATGATCAAAACCCAACAGTGGTATCAGAGCCACAGGTCGCAGAGCATAAACGTGGTTTATGTGTTAAGTTTTGATAGTTTTACACTTTAAATTTATTGTTTATCGCGTAAAACAAGACAAATCAAGCATATGATGCAATTTGTCAATAATCAATCATAACAAGACCTAGTTTTTGCATTGGATGCATGAATTAGTGAGTTTGAGAAATTTTAGGATCTTAGATCTAGGGTTTGGGCATCCTAATGAAAGAATGAGTTCTTTTCATACAAGGAAACAACCAAACTTGGGCACCAAGCAAGGGAGTTGTTTTGGAAACAACTCCCAAAGGAGGTTCGGCCCCCTAGGGGACCGCCCCTCCTTGCTTGCCGCCCAAGTAAGGGACGGCCAAGGGGCCGGGACAGCCCTAGCCCACGGCCTAGCCGTGTGGGTTAGGGGCCGGCCGGCCCAAGGCCTTGGCGGTTCTCTTTTGGGGTTCGATGGCACACCTCGTGTGCAAATTGTTTAAGTAAGAGGTTGGACACAACTAGGTATTTAATAGGATTAAAACCTAGAGACAATCAATTGGGATTATCCATACGGATGGATAAATAACGAGTTATTTGCCCAATTGAACCAAGAGTTGCATAAGGGATGCAATTGGAATTGTTCCTACCTAAAGTAGTCAAATTATGGGTGACTTGCCAAAGCAAGCTCATAAGGAGATGAAACATGGATCTTGGCCCACTAGAAAATATAAGGATATTTTCCGCATTAATATCTTGAGGGTTATTAATCCGTAGAAAAATAGTGAGAGCTATATTTGATAAACTAGCCATTATTGAATATAGTCAAAAATTCACAAATACTAAAACTTGCGTATTTTCCTTTTTGTAGAATTCTAAATGGCAAACAATTCATCGAGTTCACAACATTCCCTACGATCTGTCCTTGAGAATGACAAGCTCTCTAGAAGCAACTTCCTTGATTGGTACAGAAACTTGAGAATCGTTCTCAAGCAAGAGAAGAAATTGTACGCAATAGAGGAGCAAGTTCCAGCAGGTCCAGAGAAAAATACCCCTGCAGCCCTAAAGGCGTATCAAAAGCGTGTTGATGACGCTAATGATGTGGCCTGCCTTATGCTATGCACCATGAATTCTGAGCTTCAGAAGCAACACGAAAACATGAATGTTGTCGATATGATCGAGCATCTGAAGCATCTCTTCCAAGAGAAGGCAAGGGTTGACAGGTATGAGGTCTCTAAGGCATTGTTCAAGTGTCATCTGGTAGAAGGGAACCCGGTGGGACCCCATGTACTCCGTATGATCGGATACTTGGAGAATCTCGCCCGACTGGGGTTCCCGGTCGGCCAAGAGTTGGCAACCGATCTCGTGTTGCAATCGTTGTCCGAGAGTTATGGACACTTCATCATGAACTATAACATGAACGAGGTCGTAAAACCACTGCCAGATTTACTCAATATGTTGAGGACAACTGAACAAAGCATCAACAAGGGTAAGGGCAAGGCCATTATGATGGTGCAGAAAGGAAAGGGCAAAAGGTTTGCCTCATCCTCCAACGGCAAAGGCAAGTCAGTTGCCAAGTCCAAGGAACCTGCCCTTAAGCCTGTTGGTGGGATTGCCAAAGGTGCGACTAAAGGTGAGTGTCACTACTGCAGTCAGCCTGGACACTAGAGGAGGAACTGCCCAAAATATCTGGAGGACAAGAGGCTTGGAATAGTGACTCCACCACCAACAGGTATTTTTGTTGTAGATGTCAATTTAACTGTCTCTACATCATGGGTATTAGATACTGGATGTGGATCTCACATTTGTCGAAATGTGCAGGATCTAAAGAGAAGTAGAAGATTGGCTAAAGGGGAGATAGATATGCGCGTTGGGAATGGAGCAAAAGTTGTTGCGTTGGCCGTGGGCGTGTGCGAGCTATCTCTGCCTTCAGGATTAGTTTTAGAATTAAATAATTGCTATTTTATGCCTGCTATGAGCAGAAACATTATTTCTATTTCTTGTTTGGACAAGGAAGTTTTTATTATTTCAATAAAGAACAATTGTTGTTCATTTTATTTTAATAATATTCACTATTTTAGTGCGCAATTATTTAATGGACTGTATGTCCTTGATCTAAGCAATCCTGTCTACAACATTAATACCAAGAGGATTAAAATACATGATTTAAATCCTGATTACTTATGGCACTGTCGTTTAGGCCATATAAACGAGAAGCGTGTATCTAGACTCCATAAGGATGGACTACTAGACTCATTTGATTTTGAATCATATGAGACATGTGAGGCTTGTGTATTGGTAAAAATGACAAAGTCCCCTTTCAATAAGAAAGGTGAGAGGACTAGTGAGCATTGGCGCTCATACATACTGATGTGTGTGGGCCATTTGCCACGCCTGCCAGGGGTGGTTACGTCTACTTCATTACATTTACTGATGATAACAGTAGATATGGATTTGTGTACCTTATGAGGGCCAAATCTGAATCCTTTGAAAGTTTCAAAGAATTCAAAAGTGAAGTAGAGAAGCAACTTGGCAAAAGTATCAAGGCTCTACGACCGGATCATGGAGGAGAATACTTGAGCCAAGAGTTTTACGACTATCTTAGAGAGTGTGGGATCGTGTCCCAACTCACTCCACCCAGAACGCCACAATGGAATGGCGTGTCCGAGAGGAGGAATCGAACCCTATTCGATATGGTTCGATCTATGATGTGTCAAACCGATCTTCCATTATCAATTTGGGGCTATGCTCTATTAAGTGCAGCTTTCACCATTAACCGTGTTCCATCTAAGTCAGTCATGAAGACACCACATGAGATGTGGAGTGGGAGGCGTCCCACACTGTCATTCGTGAAGATTTGGGGTTGCGATGTCTATGTAAAACGTTTACAATCAGACAAGCTAGGGCCAAAGTCGGATAAGTGTAAATTTGTGGGGTACCCTAAAGAAACTAAGGGTTACTACTTCTACAATCCAACCGAGAACAAAGTGTTTGTTGCTCGGACCGGCGTGTTTCTAGAAAGAGAGTTTGTCTCTAAAAAAAGCAAGTGGGAGGAATGTAGAACTTGAAGAGATTCAAGAACCACAAATCACTGAACCAGTTATGGAACACGAACAGTAACCACAAAAAGTTGTGGAACAGCCTGTTCAGGTAACACAAGAGCTTCGTAGATCTAGTAGAGTGCGCCAGGAACCCGAGAGGTATGGACTTCTCGTGACCGATTCCGGTGACACAGTGCTCATAGATGATGAGCCTACTACCTATGAAGAGGCCATGAAAGGGCCAGACTGTCAGAAGTGGCTAGAAGCCATGAGATCCGAGATGGAATCCATGTATACCAACAAAAGTATGGACTTTGGTGGAACCACCCGAAGGGGCGCGACCCATAGGGTGCAAGTGGGTCTTCAAGAAGAAGATCGACATGGATGGTAATGTGATTACCTATAAGGGTCGATTGGTGGCTAAAGGATTCAGACAGATTCATGGTATTGACTATGATGAAACCTTTTCACCAGTCGCTATGACCAAATCCATCCGAATCCTACTTGCAATTGCAGCATACTACGACTATGAGATTTGGAAGATGGATGTCAAAACAGCATTCTTTTATGGGAATCTCCTCAAGGACGTGTATATGATACAGCCAGAGGGTTTTGAAGATCCAAAGCAAGCCAACAAAGTCTGTAAACTGCAACGATCCATTTATGGATTGAAGCAAGCTTCTAGGAGTTGGAATCGACGTTTTGATGAAGTAGTCAAAGAGTTTGGCTTCATTAGAAACGAATATGAGTCTTGTGTCTACAAGAAGGTTAGTGAGAGCTCTGTAGCTTTTCTGGTCTTGTATGTGGATGACATACTACTCATTGGAAACGACATTCCCATGCTACAATATGTTAAAGATTGGCTAGGAAAGTGTTTATCAATGAAGGACTTAGGGAAAGCAGCCTATATACTCGGTATAAAGATCTATAGAGATAGATCTAAGAGACTGCTAGGCCTAAGTCAGAGTACATATATTGACAAGGTGTTGAAACGGTTCAACATGCAAGATTTCAAGAAGGGATTCTTGCCCATGTCACATGGAATCACTCTTTCAAAGAGTGGTTGTCCTTCCAATGAGATTGAGAAGGAACACATGAGTAGAATTCCCTATGCCTCGGCCATAGGATCTATCATGTACGTCATGTTATGTAATAGACCAGATGTGTCATATGCCTTGAGTATGACAATCAGATACCAATCCAATCCAGGTGAGAGTCACTGGATTGCAGTTGTAGATACTGCTTTCTGGGCTGACAGATCTTGGCCACGTGGCAGCCATCCAGCACACCATATTGTGCTCCACACACACTGGATCACCAGCCGAGCTGATCCATGTGGGGGCTGCGAGACAGAGCCCTCGCATACCACTGCACGGGACTTGTAGGGACTTAGTGGTTTGGAGGCTAGAGTAAGCCCTGTCGCGTGCGAGCCGAACCCGCACGCGACCTTTAGTAACTGTTTTCAGAGATTTATGGCACGAGCTCCATAATCCCAGTCAATCCGGTCAAACCCGGTCAACCTCGTAACGGTTCCGGTATTCGCGCACCACGTGCTCGAACGGTTCCTATATACTCGGACGGACGTGCCGTTATGGTTAAGCCAATTAAGCCGCCATTAATGGGCGCATTAACCACACTACAACGGTCACGTTCTCCAGTATATATAGATCGTCAACCTTTCCATACAAAGGGGAACACACTGCCATACGCGGAAGCTCTGCCAAACCTCTGTCTCTCTCTCTCAGACATTGCTACTGCCTTACTATCTCCCTACACACAACCCCACTCTTCCTGTGCGATCCTTGATCCACTACATACGGTGTACACGGAGGTCTCCCCACCGGAATCTCTTGTGCACATTTTGGTGAACCCGACGTGAACTTACCAACAAAAGCAACCATGTCTCAGGAGGATGATGTCAGCAACCGATCGCCCTCCACCGAAACTCCCTCGGGAGACGAGACCCGCCGTACTCCAACGACTCCCGGCGAGACACCGACGTTAGAGTCTTTGGACGCTACTGTCCAAAGTCAGGCGAAAGCTCTCAAGGCTCAATCTGCGCAATTAGAACAAATCTTGGCCGTTCTGGGTACCCTTGCGCCAAACCCTTCATCAGCCGCTGCTATCTCTCAGGGAGGAGGAACCCCTACCGCTCCAGGACTGGGAGTGTCAACCGCACCTCCCAACCCTCATCTGCAGACTCCACCGTCGGCTACGCAGCTGCCTTCGGTTCAGGGATCAACGGCACAGATGCTGCCTCCTGCCGCTCACGCTCCTCAGCCCTCGGCTTTGGCGTCCAACCCAACTCTGCAGTACCCTTTGCCTCCGCCAACGATGATCTGGGGAAATACGGGTAGTCAGTATGCTCCCAACCCTCCGGCGGCGTATGTGTCGCCACCGCCTACGGCAACCCCTCCGTCAGCTACCGAAGGGAGCATTCCAGAATGCATGACGTCTTTGCAGAAGCGCGTGGACACTATTCTGGCTCATCAGTCATTTGCGGATACCATTATCCCAAAGTTAGACAACGACCCACCCATTCCACGGGAGATCTATCTCATGCCTAACCCGGCGGGGTACAAGGCTCCTAAATGGGATAAGTTCGAGGATGTCAACGGAAACGCTCATGAGCATGTCATGCGTTTCATTGATGTCATGGGTCCGTACGGAGCTGATCCCAAACTGCTGATGCGAGAGTTCCCAAAATCTCTTGGGAACGTAGCATACAAATGGTACCGAACATTGGAGGCCGGATCCGTGAAGACTTGGGACGACATGGTCCAGAAGTTCTATACCAAGTTCTTCCAGATGGAAGAAAAGGTGACGATGATCCATCTCTCGCGGATGTACCAGAAGCGCGAAGAGGACAGAATCACTTTCATCAAGAAATTCAGGGCGAAATCCTTGGAGTGCAAAGATCCAATGCCCGAAAGCCGGCTCGTAGAAATATGCCTGCAGTGCATGCGGGATGAATACAAAGGTATGCTAATCAATTTGCAAACACCTACGTTTTCAAAGCTAATCGAATGCACGAAGAATATCGAGCCTATAGTCGAGAGACAGAAAAAGAAGAGCGCTCCAGAGCGACCTACGAGCGGCACTACTTACAAGATCGGGAGGTTTAGCTACAAGAGGGGACGCGAAGCTGAGGTCAATACAGTTTCGCCCCAGAAACAAGCGAAGGTTGCGAACTTCGATGTACCGCCTCTGCCATGCTCGGTAGAGGAAGCAAGTGACCTCTGCAGACAGTGGCGCAAGGACGGCGTCCTGCCACCGCTCGAGAAAACACCCTCCAAGGAGATGGTGAGGGACCCTAAGTGGTGCGAGTACCACGGCAAGGTCATGCATCCCACGGCCGAGTGCAAGAAGCTCAGGTTCGCGTTCGATCAGAAGATGAAGAACGGCGAGCTCATCGTCAGCGATCACCGAAAGGATGTGCGCAACAACCCGCTCCCCGCGCATGCGGAGCAGGGCTCGAAGGGCAAAGAGGTCGCCATGATCTCGATCGTCGACTTGGAAGAAGTCGCAGAAGATGGTCTGCCCATCGTCGCCGAGGTGGTCCATGAAGACGAGGACTACAGCATGGACACAGAGGATGAACGTGCCGACCGTATGAAAGGGTCACACGGCTTCAACAAATTCTTCGACGAGATGAATTTCTCCGAGAAGTGCCGGACTGATATGACGAAAGCGATTTTGAGAATAGCAGAGGACTACGAGGAGGACCTTGTAGTCTCCAACGGGAAAGTCATCAGGGCATCCCGCTCTACAGAAAAGATTATGACCTTTTTTGCCAGCGACAAGAAGACGGATGCGAGTCACCAGAGACCTCTGTACGTGACCGCCATCATCAATGGCGTCGAGTTCAAACGAGCGTTCGTCGATGGAGGAGCAGCGGTCAACGTCGTTTCGCTCCACACACTGAAGCTAGCAGGGATTGCCGAGCACAAGATCGTCAGACGTCCATCTCCGCTCATGGGATTCGGAAGCGACTCTAGAATGACGATCGGGTGGATCCGCCTGGGCGTTCAGATTGGCAAAATCAAATGCTCAGCAAAGTTCTATGTCATAGACGCGAACACCACGTACCACATGATTATAGGTCGAGCCTGGATTCATCGCTTCGACGCAGTCCCTTCAACGGCTCACCAGGTTATGAAAGCTATCTGGAACGACAGAATAGTCGAGATACCGGCTTCGACAAACCCGTTCAACTTGGACGAAGCACATCTCAGCGAGGCGGTGTGGTTCACTGAGATGGCAGATGAGCAAACACCCGGACCATTCAACCCTACTCCTTTGCCTCTCTGGGAAGACATCAAGGACCAGTCGCCTGCAGGGGTAATGGTGACAAGGGAAGATGCCAAGGAAAAGCCGCCTACACGAAGAGGCGCCGCGTATCGCATATCATCGAAAGAACGTGTATACTCTGAAGAGGATCGCAAAGCATGACCCCGAGGGCAAGGAGATAGAGAGCTTCTACGCCAATGGGAAGAAATGCTACCGCATATGAAGGTGCGCGGGGATGTCCTCACGCGGGCATGGGGATATCCCTGAGCAAATCAATCAAATCGAGCAAATTGCGCTGACGGAAGAGCCAACACAGGGCACTCCAGACGAGAAACTCAAAGAAGCGCCTGAATGCATGGAAGACAGGCCAAGACCGCAAAAGCAAGAGCTAAAGGAAGTGTTCCTCAGCCCGAACGAGGAAAAGAAAAGGCCAGTCTTCCTGAGCGCGGACCTCACAAGCGAAGAAGAACAAGGGCTGCTACAGCTCCTAACTAAATACAAGGATGTGTTCGCATGGGAGTATGATGAGATGCCAGGTCTGGATACAAGCATCACCATGCACCGTTTAGACATCGTCCCAGGGTCTAAACCGGTCAAGCAGAGCACAAGAAGCTTCAGGCCAGAGCTTAACGTAAAGATCAAGCAGGAGATTGTCAAACTCCTAGACGCCAAGTTCATAGAGCCGAATCATCATCCCACATGGCTGGCCAACATCGTGCCAGTGGTGAAGAAGAACGGACAGCTCCGCATCTGCGTGGACTTCCGAGATCTCAATCGCTTCTGCCCTAAGGACGATTTCCCACTGCCCAACATCGATTTGCTTATCGATTCAACGGCGGGTCATCGCATGTTCAGTTTCATGGACGGCTTAAGCGGATACAACCAAATCAAGATGGATCCCGAAGATGCGCGGAAAACAGCATTCATCACTCCTTTAGGGGTATTCAACTACACGGTGATGCCGTTCGGTCTTAAGAACGCAGCGACCTATCAGCGGGCCATGATGGCTCTATTCCACGACATGATGCACAAAAAGGTGGAATTCTATGTGGATGACCTGGTGGTTAAATCCAAGCACGAAGCAGACCACCTCGCAGATCTGCGAAAGGTGTTCAATAGATGCAGGCGCTTTCAACTGAAGATGAGTCCCATGAAATGCGCGTTCGGGGTGACATCAGGGAAATTCTTGGGATGCGTGGTTCATCGCCAAGGGATCGAGCCCGACCCCGCGAAAGTATCAGCTATCACTGGCATGACGCCGCCCCATAATCAGAGTGCATTAAAGACATTTTTAGGAAAGCTATCCTATCTGCGGAGATTCATCCCAGCAATTGCCGAAATCACATGCTGTTTCAGCACTCTTCTCGAGAAGGACGCCGCGTACAACTGGGCTCCGGAGCACGAAGCCGCATTCGGAAAGCTGAAGGATTTACTCACGTCCTCAAAGATAATGATCGCGCCTCAACTGGGATCACCGCTTCTGCTATATCTGACATCAACAAGGAGATCTATAGGAGCGCTCTTGGCTCAGGAGTACGAAGGCCAAGAGAGGCCTATCTACTACATCTCTCGCATTGTGCAGCCTGCTGAATCGAGGTACACAGACATCGAACGTCATTGCCTTGCCTTATTCTTTGTGATAGAGAAGTTGAAACACTATTTTGCATCACACAAAGTAGTAGTGGTCACCAAGAGCGACCCCATAAGATACTTGTTAACTCACACTACTCCGGGAGGAAGACTGGCGAAATGGTACATGACCATTTCCCAATACGATATCACATGCGTACGACCGCGAGCGATCAAGTCGCAGGCGGTAGCGGATCTGTTGGCACAGTTCCCCGACAACAGCCACGAACCCGTGATCGAAGAAGAGCTCGAAGGCCCTGAAATCTATGCAATCGACGTGCCCTATTGGACTCTCCACTTCGACGGTTTGTCAACCCGGAAAGGCGGAGGCATTGGGATAGTCTTGACAAAGCCAGATGGGGAAGTCATACAGATGTCCGCAAAGCTCAACTTCACAGTCACAAACAATGAAGCGGAATACGAGGCTCTCATTGCGGGGCTCCGTGCGGCGAAAGCTTTGGAAGTGAGCAACTTAACAGTCATGGGAGATTCCAAGCTGATTGTTAAGCAAGCCTCGGGCGAATATGGTTTGAAGGAGATCAACCTCCTGTCTTACCGCACCTTAGTACAGAAGCTAATGCAGCAATTCTGCGATGTGAAGTACGAGCACAAGCCCCGAGCAGACAACAGGCACGCGGACGCCTTCGCAACCTTGGGGTCTAAGGTCAGCATAGACAAATGCCCCGCAAGGATTTCCATCGAAGTGCGAACATCGTCGGCATTGACAGAAGATGCGTGCGACGACGGACACATGGATGACGCAGACTGGCGGAAACCAATCCTGCAAGCTATTGCGAAGGGCACCAGCAGCGAAAGCTGGGCACTCACAAAAGGATACTGCATCCACGACAACACCCTTTACTACAAGGGTCCTGGGGGAATACTCATGCGATGCGTCTCCGAGCAAGAGGGACAACAGCTGTTAGAAAAGATTCACCAACACGCCTGCGGGGAAAGCGAGGTGTCAATCTACAGAAAGGCTCAGAGATATGGTATTCATTGGCCAGACATGTCAACAGCCGCAGCCCTGATACAAGGGAAGTGCGAAAGTTGCGCACTAATCAAAGATTCTCTACTCATCGCCCTAACCGATGACGACACGGACTGGAGGAAGCCACTATTTGATTTCCTCACCCAGGGCACCGTACCCGAGTCAAGAAAAGAAGCCAAAAAATTGAAAAGGAAAGCGTCTCGATACGTGGTACAGGAAAACCTGCTTTGGCGAAGAGGTCACGAGGGCAACTTGCTGCGATGTCTAGACGGCAGAGAAGCACAAGAAGTCATGGACCTTTCTCATCAGGTGGAACACCAAGGAGGTGCGAAATTATGCAGGCAGCTCCTCTCAATCGGGTATTTCTGGCCCACGATGGAGGTCGATTGCCGCACCAAAGTACGACGCTGCCAGGAATGCCAATTCAAAGGGAACCTAGTGCACGCTCCCGCCGTGGATCTACATGCACTAGGGACGCCATGGCCGTTTCACACATGGGCTCTGGACTTCATCGGTCCCATCCGACCGACGTCGCACGGGAATCATTTCATTCTCACCGCAACTGAGCTGTTCACCAAGTGGGTGGAAGCAATACCACTAAAGACGGCAAATGCGCTGGCTGTGGTCAATTTCATCCAGGAAAGCATCATATGCAGGTTCGGAATCCCAAACACCATTCTTTCAGATAACGGTACTCCTTTTGTTAATCGCCAGGTAGCTGCGAAATTAGCGGAGTACAATATCAGGCAGATATGTTCTACCCCTTATTACCCAAAGGGAAACGGACAAGCCGAAGCGACTAACAAAACGCTGTTGAGAATTTTGAGCAAGATGGTCGCAGATGACCACAAGAAGTGGGCCGACTCTCTAAGCATAGCTCTGTGGGCTTACCGAACTTCTCCAAGGACACCCACAGGGGCCTCGCCATTTCTACTATGTTATGGAGCCGAAGCAGTAGTACCTGCGGAGGTTAGAGTCAATTCGGCAAGGCTGGCCTTCCATGCACTCTATGAAAATCAACGCGATCACGACTTAGTCTTGCTGGAGGAAAAGCGAGAACAAGCCAGGAGAACCAACAAGCGGTACCAGGAAAGAATCGCTCGCGCCTACAATAAGACGGTCCAGCGAAGAGATTTCGCAGTCGGAGACTTGGTCTTGCGCGCATCTGATCACTGTATGCGAGAAGCGACTCACCCGAAGTTCGCAGCCAATTGGGAAGGACCCTTCGAAGTCACATAAGTCTTTGACAGTGGCTACTGCAGCATACGGAGGTTGCACGGCACAACCTCTACTCCGAGTTCAGTTAACATGCGCTGGATTAAGAAGTACTACCCCTGACTTCTCTCATTTCATACGTTTTATTATAACGTTGCTTAATGTCTCATGTGGCTACGACTTACGCAATCTCCTCTCCCATATGAGAGGATTGTAATCCCATCTCTCCCATATGAGAGCATTATATAAAGAAAATTCTCCCAAATGAGAAACCTCATATTTCTGTGTGTCGATTTTACTTTATTTCAGTTTGTTATTACTGTTAACAGTGGTTTATTCGCCGCAATAGCAATCTGTACAGCTGCGGTCTTTATCGAGCGTCATCTAAGCCTATCTCTCATGATAGCAGCAAATGCGAAACGCGGTCTTTATCGAGCGTCATCTAAGCCTATCTCTCATGATAGCAGCAAATGCGAAACACGGTCTTTATCGATCGTCATCTAAGCCTATCTCTCACGATAGCAGCAAATGCGAAATACGGTCTTGATCGATCGTCACCTAAGCCTATCTCTTACGATAGCAGCCTATGCGATCTTAACTGATCATCCAAAGCCTATCTCCTACGATAGCAGCCTATGCGATCTTAACTGATCATCTAAGCCTATCTCTTACGATAGCAGCCAATGCGATCTTAACTGATCATCTAAGCCTATCTCTTACGATAGCAGCCTATGCGATCTTAACTGATCATCTAAGCCTATCTCTTACGGTAGCAATATATGCAAATGCGATCTTAATTGATCATTTAAAGCCTATCTCTTACGGTAGCAATCTATGCAAATGCGATCTTAATTGATCATTTAAAGCCTATCTCTTACGATAGCAGCCTATGCAAATGCGATCTTAATTGATCATTTAAAGCCTATCTCTAACGATAGCAGCCTGTGCAAATGCGATCTTAATTGATCATTTAAAGCCTATCTCTTACGATAGCAGCCTGTGCAAATGCGATCTTAATTGATCACTTAAAGCCTATCTTTTACGATAGCAATCAATGCAAATGCGATCTTAATTGATCATTTTAAGCCTATCTCTTACGATAGCAATCTATGCAAATGCGATCTTAATTGATCATTTAAAGCCTATCTCTTACGGTAGCAATCTATGCAAATGCGATCTTAATTGATCATTTTAAGCCTATCTCTTACGATAGCAATCTATGCAAATGCGATCTTAATTGATCATTTAAAGCCTATCTCTTACGGTAGCAATCTATGCAAATGCGATCTTAATTGATCATTTAAAGCCTATCTCTTACGATAGCAGCCTGTGCAAATGCGATCTTAATTGATCACTTAAAGCCTATCTCTTACGATAGCAGCCTGTGCAAACGCGATCTTAATTGATCATATAAGACTATCTCTTACGATAGCAGCCTGTTTAAAGACGATCCCGATCGATCTTCTAATAAAGCCTATCTGCAACGATAGCAACTCGCACAATTTAACGATCTCAATTGATCTACTAAAGACTATCTGCCACGATAGCAACTTGCAACATTGTGAAGATGATCTTAAATGATCCACAAAGGCCAATCATAAGCCCATCTGTCAGGATGGCGCAGCTGCGAAAATATGATCTCGAACGATCTAGCGAAGCATCAGCGAATTAATATATCGCAAATGCGAAACCATTACATAGCATTATGCAAGGCGAAATATGCCGAAACGCATTCGAAATTGTATTTTGTTGTAAAGAGACAGCAGATAATACAAGAGGCTATTTATCATTACGAGTCAAATGACTTACAATTTATCTGTCTAGATAGCAGCTTACAAGCGAAAAGCTCGAATCTAACTACGCAGCCAACATGGCTTACAATACATTCGAAAAGTGGCTGACAAGCCAGAAACACACTACGGGAATTCCGACTAGAAAAGGATGAACCCACCGGTTTCAACACCGGCTACGCAACACGCAGATCTGTGGGTGAACATCTGTAGCAGGGGGGATCTTGCTCTAAAAGAGCCACATGAAGACATACGCTCAAGATCCCAGTATTCGACAAGACCGTTGTCAGATCTGCACCCCATAACATTTGCCCAAGGAACCACCGGTTCCGGCGATCCACAGACATGCAGAAGCTCCAAAGGGCAAGGGCTCCTTGTAGACGGGGATGAACGCGACAGTTCGCCACCCCGAGCTCACAAACGTAAAGGCGATGGATTCTTCTCCAGGGATGCTGAAGAAGAATTCCGCCGTTCATTACGAGACGGTAGCACGGTCACTTCGGCGCTGCACCTCACCACGAGGCGGCCGGAAACATGACCTGCACACATAATACACGAAGAAATTTCTTCGAACACACATGAGATATTATCTGCATCTTCTTTATGATGGTTATAAAGAGCAATAAGCCTCATAAAGTGGATCTTGGAAACTATTTCTACAGCACAAAGCGCAAACTCAGGATTCACAACTTGAAGTTGCCATGAATCAACGAAAAATAAGCGTTGACGCCAGCAGTCGTAAGGACTCACGGCAAAGCACATTTTTGGGATGAAGAACCCAAATAGCAAGGGCAGGGTTTATATAGACCCTGTACAGACTCTTCGGTTGCCAAAGATGAGTCAGCAGAATTCAAAAAGAGGGTAAGTTCAATCACTTACGCCTTGAAAAGCGGTAACAATCAATTACCCTACTAAAGGCTGCGACGATTCAGTTGCGTATCCTAATAAATGACGGATAGTCATGATTCGGATGGACTTCCCAACGAAAGCGTGCTTATCTTCCGAGAAATTAGCGCGAAAATCAAGCAGAGTATCAATTGCTGATGTCATAATTGGATATGCACAGAAATATCCAATCAAATCCCGGAAAAGGGCAAAACAGGAAAATTCATTGTTGTTGTTGAAAAAAAGGGGGAGAAACCCTAGCAACATTACATTAATGTTTCAAACATTACATTAATGTTCCAGCTATTTTCTTGCTATTTTTTTCAAAATTCGAAAATCAAAGCAAATTCTTGATCAAGGAGTCTTGGGGCTCGAACTGCTCGCTCAGTTTCTCCACTTGTTCCACTTCTTGCTTCAATAGCTCGCACCTGGCATTCATCTCATGATAGAGCTTCAGAGCTTCATCGACTTTTAGCTTTTGCTGCTCCACTTTCTGCTTCTCAGCTGCGAGATTCTGGTGGCCGAGCTTCAAAGTTACGGCTGCGCGAATCAGCGTGACTCTGTTCAAAAGAAACTTGAAGCCCATTCTGCCTTGGACTTTGGTCACGAGATTTTGGCACATGCCGCATAGCAATTCAGCACTCTGGACCGAAATGGTCGCAGGCGTAGCCGCAGATAGCTGCTCCAAAATCCAGATGGCTTCAGTAAGAAACAGCCTCCTGTCGAAAGGCCCTATCTCCAGAGATCTCACAAACGACTGCGGGTAGGTCAGACGCATTCGAACCACCCAGTCTACATCGGTTTGCTTCAAACCTGAGGAGACGTCAAAAATAAGTTATGATGTCAAAACTCGCAAGCGAATAATGCGACGTGCAAACAGTAAAGCTCTACTTACCAGTTCCTTCCAGAATCTCATGAAGAGAAGGAATGCGGGCTGCCGGGTTGTTCGAAGATTGCCCTTGCTCCATAGCTCTCCTATCAGCTGCGAGCTCCAATCTCTCGTAGTCAGGAGGAAGAGTGTAGGCCGCACCAGCTGCGACTGCATTCCCAACCTGCGAGCCCCAAATGCTCCACGCAGGAACAGGTGCCTCTGGCTCAGTCATCGCCGGAGGCGAAGGGACAGCCGAAGTCGCTTGGCGAAGGACGCTCTCAGATGCGAGAACATTAGCAGCACTTGTCCTTACTTCCTCAGCACTAGCATGGACATCTTCATCCAGCAGCACAGTATCAGCTCCAGCATCGTCGAAAAGTTCGATGATGTCCTCGAGAGGCTCACCCGCGTGGTCAGCAGCTGCGACGGGCTTCTCGGTATGGGAGCTCGGAATTGGAATATAGGACGCAGAAGGCTGACTTCTCTGCTCCAGCTCAGGTTCCTCAGCATGACCTGCGACATTAAATGCGATGATATGAGGTAACTTGCGCTATAAGTTATTTTGCTATCTTTACTAAAGCTAAGAGTAAACACCTCCACGCGAAGGTGGGACTGAGGTATCCTCATCATACACTAAGGACGTGGAACCATGCCCTATCAGTGTGTCCTCACTAAGCAAGTCTTTAAGAGAAGCGTGACCTGGGATGCGAATAAACCAGTCATGATTCTGACTCGAGTTGCTAAAGCCTAGTACGTGCGTATCACTCAAATAATTACCTGAGGGTTCTCCGCATTTGCCTACTAACCAACGGCGAATGTCAGCCTTTGACACACCATGCTTTAACGCACCCACAATAACATCTCTATAAGTTACTGCGAGATTGAAGATCTCACCTTTATCGCCACCTGCGATCTCTTCGAAGTCTGCTTGGACTTGCTCCAAGGCCGTTGCATCCTCTCCGGGAACCTCATCTTCCTCCTCCGCATGAGGAGCCACTTCTTCGGGAAGCTCGTCTTCCTCGCCAACTGGACGCACTAAGTCGTCAACATGCTGCTCTTCGAGGCTCCGCTGTTTCACACGCTCGAGCTCCTCTTCCTCTCGCCGCCTTCTTCTTTCAGCAGCCTCCGCGGCTGTCTTTCGGGACTCAGCAAGAACGTCCTCGCTTATGGGATCATCTGGAATGCCAGAATGGGCATCTCTCTTTTGTCTCTTGGCCACAAGGCCACCAATGGTTTCATCATCATCATCTGCGAATACACCATTGGTTTAAAGAAAAGAAGTGCAACGAAGTTACGATAATGGGAAAGGAAATGTGACGGAGGTACCTCCTGATTCTTCCTCATGCATCACAACTGTTACTTCTTCTTCATCACTTGCTTGGGGCTCCTGCCTCTCTTCCTCTTCCTCTTGATTGAATGGAACGAAAGTCTCAACTGCGAGATCTTTCCGCACTTTGCTGGGCATGCGACCTTTGCCTTTGTCCTTGATAGAAAGGGACCTCACTGGAGGAGAAGCTGGGGCATTCCTAGGGGAAGAAATCGTAATTCCCTTTTGCCTAGGTCTCTTCACTCTTGGCGCCGCAGCCGCTGAAGGAGACGGGTCATCTCCAGAAGGAGACGGAGCCGGAGGATTGTCTATCAGCGAGTCAGCAAAAGCATTCATGACTGCGCGAATCTTTGTTTCGAGCTCAGGTTCCATCCTCCACGCTAGCCGGAACGACTGCCTTTGTCTTCTGGTGGCAACAATGGCGTTAACCAATGACTTGGAGCGGTCACCAGATGCGAATCGCCGCACATGACACTGCAACCGTACAGAATAAAGATGTCAGCATAAGGAAATCAAGAAGCTTAATGCACGCGAAGAAATCGCTTACCTCAGCAAATGCCTTGCTATATCTGACGACATGCGTATCGCCCTTCTTAATTGCGGCGACTTGCTCCTTCAGAATGACATCAGGGCACAAATGGTTCTCACGATCCCACAGTGAGTAGCAACCATACTCAGATTCGCTCAGACTACAAGTGGGGCGAAACGGAAAAGAGTTTCTTTTGATCAAGGGAGATCTACCTGGCTGCGCGGCCGACTCTGTCTCAATCCTCGTTTGCTGGGCAACCCAGTATGCGAGCCAGTTCTGGGAACAACCACCCTCGCGGGTTCCCGCAGGCTGCTCAAAAGGAAGATTGTTCATGAAAACGGTCTTGCACTCCTTTGTTAGCAAGCGCTTGTAGCATCCTCTGACAATGGACTGGGGCAGATTGATGGGGCCACCGCATCAAAACCAAACTGAGGAGAAACTCGAGTGGGGTCAACGTCCACGGTAAGCTTTTCATACCTCGGCGCGAGCTCACGAATATGCTCTGCAAGGGCAGGAAGGGAACCTCGCAGACACCAGCAAAAGAACTCGCGGTAGCGCTCATGGAAATGAGGTCCCCCTTCAAAGAGAAGCCCTTCTGAAAAGACCATGCCTTTAGAGGGGTACAGCTTTGGAAACCACCGCACATTCTCAATGCGCGTGGCATAGGGCCTGGCAGTAAACTCCTTCCGTTTGTCGCATATCAAACTCCAAACGCACTTGGTGTTGCCTGTTCCGAACCATCTCGCAGCTCTTCCGCTGTTGCGCGCTTCTGTCTCGCCTGGGGGACACCACTTGTCAAGTTGGAGAGCAGTTGGAGCATAAGACGGCCAGCGCTCAAAAACCCACATTGTCAAAAAGGAAATATTGACAAAAGTCAGTACATCGAGGCGGCCACGCGACTCCCTCATAGCCAGAACCAGCTGATCAAGCCTATAGTACAGCGTGCCCAAGACCAAGGGTCCGAGTGCGACTCTCTGGCCAAGAGCGAGCCTCACAGCAAGTGGCAACACATGGTAGAAGACTCCGTCGTGGGGGTGACCATCAATCAAGTACCTCGACAGCCAGGCACAGAGAAAAGCACAAAGGGTCAAGTGATAACCCTTGCCCTCTACGTAATTCTCGGCCTCCGGATCTTCACTTAGAAGTTTCTTAGTAAGGCTGCTGTTCGCATAGTCTCGAAAGAAGTACTGCAACCATTTGTTCTAGGTATTCTTCGCGGATGTATCAACCAGCTGCCAGTTCGGAAGAGGCTTTGTAGTGGTCCACCGAGTGGAGATTTTCTTCACCTCTGCTAGGCATTCCTCCATCTGCGTGTACAAGGCAATCTCCGCAGATGTCCTCAAGGGACTCAGTGGGTCCACCTCGCCCATGGGGGAAAGCTCGTACAGCATTTGAACGTCCTCGAGTGTGGGGGCAGCCTCGAATTCAGCAAAATGGAACGTGTGAGTCGCAGGCGAGTAACGGGACAGAAGGTCTAGAAGCATGGATTGATCCAGCTTCACGGCAGCACCCTTCATAGCACGGATAGCAAAGTAAACGCCGGCTTCATCAAGAGTCGCGGCGTGATGATCCAACACGTGATCGATCCACTCATCCATATAGTCCAATTTCTGGACGAACGCCTGGGTAGAAATCGCAGTATATGGGAAGTGCCCGTTTTCGATTCCCAATCGAACCACATCCTCGGAACCAACCAACTCGAGCAAGGCTGAGTTAACTGGGCGAGTCAGCGTCAGCAATCGCTCAACTAGGACAGGATCAGGCATCCTCTTCGCCTTTACCCTCGCATGGTAGAAATCTTTGCCGCCTAAAAAGGGGGCTTTTCGCCACAAGGCCTGTGGAAGGTCGGGCATCTCTTCATCTTCCTTGACGTGTCTGGTTACTCTTGTCTTGGCCATTCCTGCGGAAAAGCAAGAAAAAGGGAGGGAGAAATACCACACTTCAGTTTGAACTTTGAAATTCAAGATCTATGCAAAGGAAGACGAACAGTTCTGGTATCGATTTCAGAAATTGGGGAGTTGCAAGATCTCGTATCGTTGAAGGATTAAGACAAAGCGGGTTCAAAGATCAAAGCCTCTTCACAAATTTCATGGGTTTACAGATTCAACGCAGTTCAAGGCAAACACTGGTATCTTAAATCAAAAGTAAACGAGGCCAACCTTGTTTTCTTGAAGCCTGCTTGGATATGCACAATTGAAGAATACGATTTGCAGTTCTGAACTGGTGATTGATTATCTGGATCTGCTCTCGAAGATCTCCGGGTACCATTCACTTTAAAAGAAAGAAGTGATGCTTTGCAATAATGGGGGATACAAGGTATTTATCCAAAACAATGAAGGGTCGCGTCCTTTCGGTAGTCGAATCGCAACCGTCACCGTCGAATCGCGCAATCACAGGACAAGATGACGTCACGCCTAAAACCCTAAAGGTCAGGCGGCACGACCCTAGGGGTTTTAGGTCATAATGACACGCACGGGGGCTGAACTTACCCGTATTTGAATTGGTGCGTGGCGGCGACGCGTATGTTGATTTCCGCGCATGGAAGTCTATACAGCTATGAGTCTTCACGCGCAGAAAGGGGGCTAATGTAGATACTGCTTTCTGGGCTGACAGATCTTGGCCACGTGGCAGCCATCCAGCACACCATATTGTGCTCCACACACACTGGATCACCAGCCGAGCTGATCCATGTGGGGGCTGCGAGACAGAGCCCTCGCATACCACTGCACGGGACTTGTAGGGACTTAGTGGTTTGGAGGCTAGAGTAAGCCCTGTCGCGAGCGAGCCGAACCCGCACGCGACCTTTAGTAACTGTTTTGAGAGATTTATGGCACGAGCTCCATAAACCCGGTCAATCCGGTCAAACCCGGTCAACCTCGTAACGGTTCCGGTATTCGCGCACCACGTGCTCTAACGGTTCCTATATACTCGGACGGACGTGCCGTTATGGTTAAGCCAATTAAGCCGCCATTAATGGGCGCATTAACCACACTACAACGGTCACGTTCTCCAGTATATATAGATCGTCAACCTTTCCATACAAAGGGGAACACACTGCCATACGCGGAAGCTCTGCAAAACCTCTGTCTATCTCTCAGACATTGCTATTGCCTTACTCTCTCCCTACACACAACCCCACTCTTCCTGTGCGATCCTTGATCCACTACATACGGTGTACACGGAGGCTTCCCCGCCGGAATCTCTTGTGCACAGCAGTCAAGAACATCCTAAAGTACTTGAGAAGAACTGAGGATGCTTTCTTGATATTTGACGGTGAGGAGGAGTTGCGTGTAAGGGGTTACACGGATGCAAGCTTCCAAACCGAGGGAGATGAATTTAGATCATAATCGGGATATGTGTTTTTCCTGAATGGAGCAGCGGTGAGCTGAAGAGTTCCAACCATGAGACGGTGGCTGATTCTACAACACATGCTGAGTACATTGCTGCAAATGGCGCAGCAAAGAAAGCTGTTTGGATCAGAAAGTTTGTTTCTGAACTTGGTGTGGTTCCTAGCATTGCAGATCCAGTTGAGTTGTACTGTGACAACACTGGGGCGATCGCGCAATCAAAGGAGCCCAGGTCACACCAGAAATCCAAATCACGTGCTCAGGAAGTTCCATCTAATTCAAGATATTATCGATAGAGGATACGTTCGGATATGCAAGATTCCTACATATGAGAATCTGTCAGATCCACTTACAAAGTCGCTTGTGCAGTGGAAGCATGAAGGGCACACTAGGATCATGGGCATACGAGATGCGTCAGATTAGCTCTAGTGCAAGTGGGAGACTGTTGGAATAGATGTCCTAGAGGCAATCTACATCTAGTTTAGTATGAATTTATTTTGGCTAGAACATTCATTGTATTATTTATTGAATATTTAATATAATGAAGTCCTTAGATTTACAATTGTGTTGTTTATCTTAAATATCCATAGTCCAGTATAATGATTAATAGGACAATCATTTATAGACTAGTATGGGGTTGGATGATATGGAGATATCATGATCCAACACATGGGTGTGCATTAAGGGTAATGGCGCACTGGATTGACCCATCTCCGAGAAGGATACATACACGTTATGTTAAGTCACAAGCGCTTCTCGTGGTGCAATGGTATTGTCATCCTTAGACTTGAAGTCGCTAGATATTCTAGTTGTGGATCATTGTGATTTTGGTAGCGTCAAACGCTACACCGTAACTGGGTAGTTATAAAGGCGTGTACAAGATACAATAAGAAGCAAGATTAGAGATCGTAGTGAACGTAGATAGAATTTGTCCCTCCCACATAACGGGAGAAAATATCCTAGGCCACTCGAGGGATAGTGCTTATAGAATGTCTGGCCAGACTCAAACAAATCAATATAGGATATTGATGTTATTTGCACGAATAAGGCTATTCCCATGGATCGAGAAACTATCGATTGGATATACGAGTGTGACTTGTATGTCTCGTGTTCAATCCGGATATAGAGACAAAGGAATGAGGCAACTACTTGTACAAGGTTTGTCGGATGACTATTCTATTAGTTGGCTAGAATGGATGTTTTGCTAGAAACCGCTCCATGTTAGAAAATTGTTGCTACCAACTAGATAGAACCTATGGGGTCACACGCTATATAGAGTTGAACTAGATTTGGGAATTAATGAATATGATTAATTAATTAGAAGGATCACTTTGCAACACCTTGCAAACCTAGTAGGACTAATTTGCAAGGAAGGGACTAAACCGAATTCTAGTGGATGAGGCAACTAGATAGAACCTTAGGTAGTTGGCAAGGATTTGTTGGACTATATAAAGGATGCTCATTCCTTCCTTCCCACACTTGTGAGCCTTTAGTTTATAAATTGAGTGTGATAGAACAAAAGGAGAGAGAGAAAGCAAGCAAGGAAGGCCGAACGCCCCCCTTGCCGCCGCCCCCTATCCCGTCGGCCACCAAGGAGGACGCCACCTCCTTGTTGCCTCGTGTTGCGTGATTTCTTCTTCCTCTTCCTCCGTTCCGGGCTAGCACAAAGGATAAGGAAGATCTAGATCTCAACTCTAGGCGTGGATCAACTATAGAGAACGTGACACAATTCACGTTACAAGTCATCACAGGAGAAACCCTATGGTGTGTAACTTGATTTCTTCCCTTACCATCGTTATGTCTTTTGTCCCGTGAACCTTGGAGGGTATTGAATAGACAAATTATGTTTTTCCGCTGCGTATCCATGATCAAAACCCTACACTATTTTAGCGGGTCAGATTCTTATAAAGTTCCAACATTTTTTTGGCTTTCACACAAAAACATCCGTGTTAAAAGTTGTTCGATAACAATCGAAACTGGACCGGAAGAAGGGAAGAAGAAGAGAACAGAAACAGAAAGATGAAATTGTAAACTAAATGCAGAAAATAAACAACTTACAGAGTAGTGAGAATCTGCTAATTATGTCAGAGACGATCTCGAGCATGGACTCGATGTCCTTAATAATTATTTTCCCCCTACGGTACTGCCTTAGCGGGAGCCAACGCCTCGCATGATGATCGCCTCAATCGTGTAGTTCGTCAGTACACTTGCTAGAACTCTCTCTGGAAGAGGTAAGGAATAGGAAAAAATTTGGAATATGGTAAGTGAGTAAAAACGTTGGGTGAAGCGTGTTATTTATAACAGCAAAGGCACCCGTTAGAATGGAACGGTTGTAACCGTTCATGACAGTTGAACTGTCTGTAATGGTTGCAACAGTTCAGTTTAAATATTTAGGTAAAGTCCAGGGACTGAAAAATTTAGTTTTGGGCCCAAAAGAAACGTTAAGTACGGGTTTGCCTAACAAGCCAGCCCAACCCACACCATGCCACGGACTGAGCCGAGCTGGTCGGACGGGTGCGGTGCGGGCACGCACTACTAGAAAAACAAATAAAAATTGCGATTTAAAACCGTTGCTTAATGCAGCAAAAGCTTCATTTAAGAAATAAATAACAATTTTTACTGCGGTTTCCAAACCGTCACTTAGAACGGTGTTGCCAGAGTTTTACCGCGGTTCCAAAATCGGGTTTAATTTAAACCACGGTTACAAAAACCGCAGTAAATGATTTTTCTTTTAATTTTTATTATTTTTGTTAAAATTTATTTATAATTGATATTTTCATAATTATAAAAAAAATCGAAGAATATATATATTTTTTTAATTTTTGTTTTAGAATTTTAAAAAAGTCAATAATATTTTTTTATATGGGTTCTTGCTGGCCGGTTTCTCGCCAGTGGTGTAGACGACGGTAATGGTGTGGCGAAGGCGATGATGCGGTGACAGAGATGGTGCGGCGATGGAGATGGTGCAGCGACTTCAATTGTTACGGCGACTTCGGCGGTGCTTCTTGTCTGTGCTTCGGCAGTGCTTGACTGGGTTTCAATCAGTGGTGCTTCGGGTCTGGGCTTCGGCGGTCTCCGGCGGTGACACCTCCGAGAACAGAGATAGGAGGAGGAAGATGGTGACAGGGCTTCGACGGACTCCGGCGGTGACATGGCTTCGACGGTCTCTGGCGGTGACCAGAGGAGGAGGAAGACGAGAAGAGAGGGAGGAAGATGACGAAGAGCAGAGAAGGGAGGGAGGAATGAGCGAGATTTACCAGGTGATGGATCGGGGGAGCAAGAGGAGGGAAGATAGAGATTGGAAAGAATTGGCGTCCTACCCGTCTGGTGAATTGGTCTTTGAAAAATACCCGTCTCTCACTTATGTTTGGCGTGTGTAACCCACGCGGGGGTTACACAATTTAATCAACTAAAATTAACACTTAATCAGGAAAATTAATAAAACAAACCTATACACATCATCATCCACCCCCTCCAATTCACTATCACTCCAACTGCAACTCACTCTCTCTCTCTCTCTTCTCGGCAACTCACTCATCGTCGCTCGCTGCAACTGTATCCATGGCTTCCACTGCTTCTTCTTCTTCCTCCGCTCCGACCGCCCTCTTACCCCTTCCCAACCCCGTCGCCACTGAGACACCCACCATCGACGAAGAGGTTTGCCTCTTCAAATACCCCCTTTCTCAATTATGTAACTTACTTGATGATTTCATGTACATGTTTGTAATTGATGTTTAATCAAAGAAAAATCAAATCCATGTTTGAATTTGTTGTCACCTGTAAAATTTGATCATAATTCCACCAAATCAAGAACTCGGACGAGATCCAGATCTAGAACTCTGAGGATGACCTGTTCTAGATCGTGGAACTCGTACGAGCAACAGTTTACTCGTCTTGAGACGAGAACTTCACGCTCCTCTCGGTATAAGCCAGCTTATACTGAGACGAGCATGACTCTCGTCTCGGTTAATACCAGTTTATACTAGGACGAGCAATATTCTCGTCTCGGTAGAGACCAGCTTATACTGAGACGAGCAACATGCTCGTCTCAGTATATCAAGTTTATAATGCTCGTCTCAGTAGTTAGAAGATGAAAAAAAACCCATTGATTCCAGACTTAGAACAGTCCTGCAACTTTAACACTTAAAATTATTTATCTATGTAGACTTGAACAGTAAAGGATCTCCCATCAACACTTCACGTAAAATAAAAAATGTGACACACTTATACTGAATCTAAATTCAGTAACACTTATACCCTCAAAAAAAATTCAGTAACACTTATAATAATTAAAAAACTTATAAACTTTTAAGTAACAAACCATTTATAAATACTTTGAAGTATTTCATTATCAATCTGACATTATTAATGAAAGTTTAATTTTAATTGTAGAAGCAAATAATCAAGGTTTGGGAGTTCGACGAGAAGTTGGGATATGTACCGCTTCCATTGTGCCAGATTTAAGTGGAGAAAGGAAACATCACTACGAGGATAGCCTTGAAAGGGTACACGCAGAGTTTGCAATACGTATGCCCTGAGGTTCAGGAATTGATTGAAGAAAGGCTCCCACAGCTGAAGTTTTTGTTGGACATCCATTGCGCGAGCAACGTTACCTTTCCCAGTATGGTTGAGAATCTTGTCATGCACGCAAAGATGAACACGGAGAAAAAAGATCATGAGTTTTCGTTCTACATTAACAACATGCCAGTTCGGTTTGGATTGCAGGAGTTTTGTTTAGTTTCGGGGCTGAGCTTCAACGAAACAACTGGTTATGGTGATAAAGAGAATGCATACGGTGGGATGCAAAGTATTTACCTCATCACAGGCTCGGTAACAACATAAATTTATCGGAGATTGAAAAGATTTTTCATGGCCTTAAGCCCAAAATTAAAGATTTGACTGAGGAGGAGAAATTTGATTATGCGAGACTGCTAATGGTATGCCTGATTGGACGAATGACGTTTGTGAAAACCAATCGAACACAATATCCATGACACCGTTTGGCCTGCTTTCGGATTTTGAATGGGCAAACAAATTCGGATGGGGCAGGTACTTGTGACCAGCATTCGCTGAGCAAGTGGCTGAGGAGGCTTGGAATAAAAATATGGATGGGCACGGTCGCCGGAAGTACAACATGTTAAACTTTCCGCACATATTTCTGGCATGGATTTTCGAGGCCATACCCCACCTTGGTGATCAGCTGGGAAAACCGAGGGCAGATAAGGGAAGGAATTTGCCGCGCTTGGCTAATTGGACGTGGAGGATGCGCATTGGGCTTGGAAGAAGCAGCGGAATGCTGGAGTGAGATAAAGTCTGTTAATTCTACCCTCGTTCCAACGGAGGAAGAGAAGAAACAACACTACTGGATTAGCTTCATTGAATACAGGAGGACTCACCCCGACCAACCACTTCACCCCAGGTGGACTGCTCTGTTCGAGAAGAGGACAGTGCTTGAGAATAACATGAGTTCTAATCGAAAATTCACATCCATCTACAAATTTTAGGGAGTGCAACCGGATGAGATAGTGGCTTCGGATACGCCGCAGAAGAGGAGGAGGAAGAAGGATGTTGCAAAGGATGATGGTGTCGGGCCCCAGAAGAAGAAGCAGCAAAAAACATTTAACGAGGACGAGCCTGGCCCACAGTCCAAGAAGAATAAGAAGAAGACGGAGAAGCGCAACGAACTTGCTCTTGTTGATGAGGAAGAAGAAGAGGAAGAGGAGGATGCTAGTCTTGTCCTGAGACGGAGAAAGGGTGCAGTTGTGATTTCCTCAACCCCACCTCCATCTCCACCGAGAACCCAACCTTCGGTGTCTGCAACACCTCCACCTGCCGGTCGACCCGAACCTTCGAGAACTGTGGGAGTTGACTTAGAAGACTTGAAGCGGGAAATGCGGAAAGCTTTTGAAGAGGCATTGGTTCCTATCAAAGAAAATCAGATCCATTTGAGTGAGAAAATGACAGAAATGAGCAGTAGGATGGGTAAGATGGAGGAAGAATTGGTTGCCTTAAAAAACGATTGTAAGACCGGTTGCATTAGTGTACGTGAAAAGATCAAGCGTCACGACACGAAATAGAAGGAACGACTGAACAAGCTCGGTGAGTGGGGACAAGCAACGCACAAGATGGTAAAAAATCTGCACACCGCTTGCGAAGAAGTGCGAGTAGACCCAACGTCCGACATTCGGTTCCTTAGCGAGGTACGCATATTGTTCTTATTTATGGTGTTTGACTTATTTAATGTAAGGTAATTGTGACCTAATAAATCCATTCATCCTATTGTTAGGATACAGAAAGAGAAGCTGTCATTGATTCCAACCCAGAAGGGAGGTCTGGTCCAATTGAGCCAACCACAGTTAGAGAAACAGCGACAGGGGGGTCCGGTCCAATCGAGCCAACCACAGTTAGAGAAACAGCGACAGGGGGTTCCGGTCCAATCGAGCCAACCACAGTTAGAGAAACAGCGACAGGGGGGTCCGTTCCAATCGAGCCAACCACAGTTACAGAAACAGCGACAGGGGGTTCCGGTCCAATCGAGCCAACCACAGTTCGAGAAACAGCGGAAGGGGGTTCCAAGACAATCGAGTCAATCCCAGTCACTGAAACAGAAGGAACCGATGGCTCCAATCCAGTTGAGGCTAACCCCACAACAGAAACAGAAGCAGGGGGTCCAGGCAAGTCCAAGCACCCCCAATCGTGGAAGCCGAAGCAGGACCGTCCAGGGCAGCAGAAGTAGGTGGGTTGGAGGAAGATGAGGGTGCAGCTACCGATGAAAATTTACGGGAATGGATGAAATATAATTACTCGGAACTCCGTGAAGAATCAGATCCAGAGCCTGAAGCGATTGCGATATGTCAGTTTGGACCTCATGATTGGGATGCGTGGTATGACGCGGTTGAAAGTGAAAGATTGGAAGAGGGCTGGTCTCCCCAATCGCTTTACGATTATAAGAGAAGGAATGAGTTACATGACATATACGGCCGGGATGAGATGGCAATTATTTATGAGAATGGTCAGGAACGTTACTGGAGCCGTAATCGTGCTAGAATTGATTGGGAGACTACGCCGTATGGGGTTGCACTGGCACAAGACGGTTGTATTCCTAAGAAGTTGCTCTCCAGTGTGTATGTTCCAGATTTTGCTATGAGGAATAAGACTAATCCGGGCCCAGACTTTCGCAAAGCATTCATTGCTTGGCTAGACGATCCATTCAAAGATTACCAGGGGTTAAACTGTGGTTGCAAGGTACTTGGACGAGAATTCTTCTGTTATTTACTTTCGGATAAATGTACTTTGGGATGGGTTCAAATGGATGAGATGACTTATGTGCTTAGACGGTTGTACTCGAAGGAATGTCGCGAAGCCAGGACCGACATAGCCATTACCGACGGTAAGTGGTATCACACATGGGTGAATAAGAACTTGACTGAGGAAGCGCAGCAGAAGGAGTTGGCTATTTATTTTGAAGGGAGTAGGCCGTACCGTGGGACAGAGATGGCCAAAGAACGTAAGTGGCTCATGCCATGGTTATCAAGAATGCCATATAAGGGAGGGGCAGGACATTGGTTGCTCGTTTACATTGAAGTGGAAGATATGGTTGTTCAAGTCTTCGATCCAGTGATAGGAATGGGAAAAAGGCAATGGGACCTTGGTGCTCTTCGCAAGGAATTCCCTAAGATGCTAAAAGCGTCCGGTTATGCAGAGCGCCAAACAGGTTGTTAATTAAGAGGAATGGGTTAGAGATGGCGCACTAATTCAAGCCCCATGATAAATGGAGATATGCGACAAATATGAAGAAAGATTCGGGCTTCTATGTCGTCAGAATGATCGAGCACCTTATGGAATGTAATCCCATTAGGGGTTGGACTGAACTAGACAAAAAGGCGATCAAACAGATGAAGGAAAATTATTGTATTTTAATTTGGATGGTTCCTTTTCAGTTTCCGGTTTGCGATGGAGAGGGTAAGAGGAAAGACAAGATGGTGCGCAAGTAGGTGGACTTGGTGTACAAAACTTGTAATGAGATAAAACTTTTGTTGGTGTTGAATGAGGCTTTTGTTTTTTAATTTTGTTTTATTACTATAAATTGATTACATAGGAAAACAACGAACAAACAACAACTACCAACAATTGCAAACACACGAACGCATACCTACGACATGATTATATAGCAACTACCGAAACCAACAACAAAACCAATCACGAGAACAAGGAACAAGTTAGCTTTTTGAGGCGCATGAGCAACTACGTCTAGAGAAGTGGCAGGACCGTCGTATGAAGTTGGTTGTCTGGTACGGTCGGTTTCACGCAGGCGTTGCTCGTTCTCAAACAATGCATTTGCATCCTCTTCATATGTTGCACACTTAATATAGCAAGCGTTCTTATATCATGTCGTTTGCTCCTGACATGCTGGCCAAGAGGTATATATGCCCGTTTGACGACCCACAAATACGACGTAATAATAATCTCTGCGAGGCATTCCTGACATTTAACATTATTACGTTAGATAATCTATGATTAAGGGGTTTAAAATTATTGAGTAATATTTTTGATACCCATGTACTTAGTAGTTTGAGGTTTTACTTTTTACAATGTTAGGGTTTTAAAGATTCAGGTTAAATTATATGAAAAACATTTTATTTATGATAATAGGATTTTAAAGATTCTAAAAAATGTCGGATTTAAGGGTATAGGTAACATTTTAGGGTTTACTGTTTACAATATTAGGTTACTGGTGTCACATTTGTTCATTGTGTGGGGACAGTGACACCTGGTGACTTACAAGATAAGGCAAGTAAGAACCTATAAATAATAGGAACGAGGATGACTACAAATTAAGACGAGCAGTTACTCGTCCCTATATTGTGAACATGCACGTCCCAGTTTATGAAGTGAAAACTAAGATGTGGAAGACCTCCAATACTGAGACGAGTAACTACCTCGGCTGGATCTGAAAACTGAGACGAGATGTCCATCGTCTCAGTCTTGGAGGTCTTACAAAGAGGATTTAGGTTGCATGATATAGGGTTTAGGGGGTACATGACTTGGGGTTTATGGATTTAGGATTTAGGAATTCATGGTTTATTGATTAGAGGGGTATTACATGGTTGAATTACATTTTTAGTAATCATATTGATGGTATTTAGTAGGTTTAAGTGTTTATTGACTACAATTTTATGGTTTAGAATAGATGATCTATGGTTTAAGGGATTACAAGACTTGGGGTTTATGGATTTAGGATTTAGGAATTCATGGTTTATTGATTAGAGGGGTATTACATGGTTGAATTACATTTTTAGTAACCATATTGATGGTATTTAGTTTGTTTAAGTGTTTATTGACTACAATTTTAGGGTTTAGAATAGATGATCTATGGTTTAAGGGATTACAAGACTTGGGGTTTATGGATTTAAGATTTTGAAATTCATGGTTTATTGATTAGAGGGGTATTACATGGTTGAATTACATTTTTAGTAACCATATTGATGGTATTTAGTTGGTTTAAATGTTTATTGACTATAATTTTAGGTTTAGAATAGATGATCTATGGTTTAAGGGATTACAAGACTTGGGGTTTATGGATTTAGGATTTTGGAATTCATGGTTTATTGATTAGAGGGGTTTTACATGGTTTGAATAGCATTTGTAGTGATCATTGTAATGGTTCCTAAGTTGGTTTGAAGGTAGTACTTCACAATTGTATGATATAGGGTTATGATCCAAGTGTTAGGATTAGATGATTAAGAGTTCAAGATTACATGATTTTTGGGTTAAAAGTTTACCTTACATGATTTTATGGTTTAGTAATTACACTAAACATTTTTGACAGGGTTTAAAAACATTTTGTAATGATTTTAGGGTTTAGGGTTTAGGGTATGCTCGTCACAGTATGTGTGTTGTGGATTGTGTGGAGACTGGAACGAGTAGATGCTCGTCCCTGTATTGTCTGAAAGGACTGGGACGATGCATCTGCCCGTCCCAGTCTATGAAGTGAACAACTAAGTCGTGTAACCAAACTCGTCTTCACTTGGTTACACGACTTAGTTGTTCACTTCATAGACTGGGACGGGCAGATGCATCGTCCCAGTCCTTTCAGACAATACAGGGACGAGCATCTACTCGTTCCAGTCTCCACACAATCCACAACACACATCAAACCCAGAAAGAAGAACACACCATCAATATAATGAACCTAAGCTTAATCAGAAACACAACTGAAGATCAAATTTAATAAAAACACTATACTAGCACACATTTTAGAACATTCTGACGAGAATATAAGAATCGTAGCAAAAGTAGAATCATAGTATAGGGTTTACCGTAGCTCAACAACAATGCCGAAAGAGAGAGACTTCTATACACAAAGTGGGAGAACCAGAGCAAATGAGAGTGAAAAATGAACCAGTTTTGAGGCTGTAATGCAGCTGGTTCATTAAGTTTACAGTTGGAGTTAATTCAACTTTACTTTGGTAGGTTAGGGTTGATGGAATCATTCGATGTTTTTAATGAGAGAGAGCTACACATTTGTTAGGGTTTGTTTTTCAGTATGAATATCACTCTCACTGACAATGGTAGCAGGATAATTCAATGGTTTCTCACCCACTTTAGGGTACATGTCATCAGCCATGTCACACCCAGTTGCCCTACTTGTTTGTTAACAACTCTTGTAAACATCTGTTTAAAAAAGGGGGCATTTTTCAAATAGCAATTCAGCCAAGTGCAGAATTCAAACACCAATTCAGAGACTGGCATTATTCCAATTGCCCCTAGAGATTGAGGGAAAAAAGAATGGGAGGTGGCTGAGAGATAAAAAGAGAGAGAATAGTAGATTAGATAGGATTTAGAAAATGAATGGTTGAGATTATATCATAGTATAATTAGATACAACGGTTCTATAAAAACCTTTTGTTTATGATTTTTTTTTTACTTTATTAATTATATATAATAACTATGATATAAAATAACTATATAATATTCATAATACTACGGTTTTATAGAAACCGTTGTTTATTGTTTATTTATTTTATTTTTATTAATTAAATATAACAACTTTTTAAAACGAAATTATTTTTTATTCGATTGAACTATAGTTACTCTTTATTTCAAAAAAAAAATATAGTTACTCTAGGAACTGCTATAATAAAATTTCAAAATAAAGCGGTTTTGAAAAGCCGTCGTTTAAATTGTTTTAAAAAATAACGGGTTCCACTGAACTGTGGTAAAATTGGAAAAAATAACACGGTTCTTTAGTGACCGTTGTATTTGAGCTCACGTTTACCGCGGTTCTTTTGTAAACCGCGATCAATACGAATATTTGCAGCGGTTCCTGAAAACTGCCGTAATTGAATCCTTTTTACAGCTGTTTTAGCAACTGATGTATTTTGAACTGTTGTTGAACTTTTTTGTAGTAGGTGTGCGCTTGTGGTGGTTCGGACCATAGCTAGGTCCTCTCTCCTTAAACAAAATTTTTTCACCTAAAGGGCGTGCCCGTTAGTGCAATATTGGAATACTTATGCAACATTAAGTTGTTCTACATGAAGATGTTGTACACATTCTTTTGAGTGTTTCCAACATCTCAACATCCCATTTTCACGCATGAATTTTTTCGTTCATCCGAACACATAATCACTTTCGATTTCCCAAACCGTTAACCCGGCTTGTCGTAAACCGGGTTCAAAGTCGACCCAAAATCGTTGTTTTTCCAACATACTTCCTATGTTTCATTTCTTTTGTAATGATCTCACTATTATAATTATGCACTTTGTCACTTTGACCAGGTGATTTGATTAGCAAAACGGTACAAGAATCTAATAATTATTTCATGGTGTTGTAGATTACACTTTAGTCTCAAACCTTGTGCAAATTACGAAAATTTTAAGTCATTTTGCTATTAAAATTATCGGGTCAAAGTGACCTGGTTACGGAAGAGAAAGTCCAACCAATAAGTAAGAGAAGAAACCGAGGAAGTATGTAATGGTGGAGGCGCTGCGTCAAGTTGAAGTGAAGTGCATGTGAACATGCTATTTGACACTTTCCTTGGGCTTTCTTCGAACATGAAGGCATTCACCAAGTTGGCAACAAGAAGATCCACTGTTTGAGCCAGCCATCAATCCATAGTAGTAAACTAGTAATAGTAATTAATTACTAGCAGTAGTTGCTAATTAGGAAGATACCTCCATCCTAAGTACGAAGCAGTCAATCGCAATGTTTCAAATGCCTACTTTACCCATTTTTAGTGCTTTATAAATAAGGATTTGACAAAAGAGATGGGAAGTGATAAAGATTGAAAACGACCTATTTCATTCTCAAAAAAAAAGAACGACCTATTTTATTCTAACTTTTGGAAAGGAAAGTGTACTTTTCATTGCATAAATGCCTAACAACATCATACTAGCTCATAGTGATGCAATTTGTTCCAAACCAAATTAATGGTTGTGCCATTATATTTTCTGGAAAAAAGTCAGAATTAGCGATGAACTTTTCGTCCGAAAGTAAGAATTTACATTACCTGATAAAGTATAGGAGCACAAGAGTTCGACAGGAACCCAAAAAGCGCAATAAGTTACAGACACGTTGTAGAGACACGACTAGCAAAAATCTAACTAGGTGGGACTATATGCACAAGTACATACAATCCATACAGGACGTCATACACACAAGACGCCTACTAGGCAAACCGAAAACATGTAGCTATATGCTGTGAGAGGCTCCGGCAGCCATGACACAAAAGAGCACGACACTCCACGCGCGGTGCAGTAATGCAACAAACCCATCTCTTACCGAATAGCTATGATAATCGGTGCATCCTCATATGATGGCCGATCAGTCCCATATAAGATGTTAAAAGTCATCAAACAATCAGTAGATAGTCCACACATGATGCTAGTGCGCTACCACGTGGACCAACCAACAATTCACATATGTCCACTCAGCAGTGCTCCGTGCACACCAGATCATGCAATGTCGGCACATATGGACATCTCAGCAACTCACACGAAAAACAAGTGACTTATTTGTTTGGAGACTGAAATAAGGTTGCTCTTCGCAGATGGTTGTCTTCCCATCTGGGTCCCCATGTGTACCATAACAGAGTCTTGCGTAACATCCTCGGTATATACATGCTCAGTCTAATGGTCATACGGTGTGGTCTTGACCATACTCTTATCCTTGACACGACCAACATAATGGATTTAAAGGAGAGGGGCTTAATTAGTTCTTTTACTACCACGTAACCCCCATTATGACCGTTGGAGGGCTGAATCTATATATATAAGGAAGTTGCCCTCTTCTTAGATGCCCAGTTAATATGATATTGCTGGTCAATCATACCCTACAAGTTGTCTCTCTTCTTTATGATACACTTTGCTCGCTTCCATCCCCTTTTCATTATCATTCCAAAAGTTTTCGTCTTCATCTAGTTGTTAGATTAAGTCTCTAATTTCCTGCAACCTGGACACATTTACCTAGCTCCACCAGGAAACCACTTTTTACACCATCTGTGTATGAAATAATGAAAGAAAAATGCATAGTACGTGCAAGAGAAAGCCCATGCAAAAAAGCAAGTAGCTCCATCTGAAGGGGAGAAGAAGCGACGCAGTGTTTCGAGTTGTTGTAGGAGACACTGCTATCAGAAGCAGAAAGATGAGCTCTTATGCTTCGGAACAGAGTTCAGAAACTCCAAGCACCATCTACCTTGAAAGAACACTAATAGATGGGATTAGAAGTTTGTGTTGGGTTTTGACGTAGGTAACGCAGCGGAATAACAAAAATTTAATCCTACTCAAAGCCCACCATGGATCGTCAGGAGGAGATATCATAACAAGATAAGGGACATATATAGTATTGTGTACCTTTTGGTTTGAGAGATCACACGAAGAATGATGTCCTCGTCTCTACGGTTGATCCACGTCTAGAGGTGAGACCTAGATTCTTCCTTCAACATGTGCTAGCTTGAACCGGAGGAAGAGGGAAGAAGGAATCAAGCAACGAGGTGACAAGAGGAGGATTCGGCCTCCTCTTTGGCGCCGACGGGAAGGGCGGACGGCTAGGGGCGGTCGGCCCTAGCTTGTCTTCCTCTCTCTCTTTTGTTCTATGCCACTCTCTTGTGTTATGTCTTAATAACATTCACTTAGTGGGAAGGAAGCTAGAGCCTCCTTTATATACTCCAACAACTCCTTGTTGTTTCCATAAAGGTCCTTCATAGTTCTCCATGAACTTGGATTAGAACCTTCCTTGCAAATTAGTCCTACTAAGTTTGCAAGGTGTTGCATAATGATCCTTCTTATTAATTAATCATATTAATTAATCCCAAATCTAGCTCTACTCTATTTGACGTGACCCATAGGTTTCTACTTAGTTGGTAGTAACTTATTACCAACATGGAGCGGTGTCTAGCAACACATCCATGCCACCCAACTAATAGAAATAGTCAGTGATCCCGACAAAGCTCTTGTGCCCAATATCTTATATTGCATCTTCCCTTTGTCTCTCTATCCGAATTGGACACGAGACATAAATAGTCACACTCGTATATCCAATCCATAGTTCCTCGATCCTGGGAATATGCTTATGCGACCAGATAACATCAACATCTCCATATTGATTTATGTGAGTCTGGCCAGACATTCAATAAGCCTCATCCCTCGAGTGGTCGTGGATATTTACTCCCATTATGTGGGAGGGACAAATCATATCTACATCACTACGATCTCTAAGCTTGCTTCCTATCATGCCCGATAGCTATCTTTACAATTACCCAGTTACGGTGTAACGTTTGATAAGTGATACGAGTATCTAGTGACTTCAAGTCTAAGGATTGCAATTATATTAGCACTACGAGAAGCGATTGTGACTTTAACATAATGTAATGTATCCTTCTCGTTGTGGGTCAATCCAGTATGCCATTACCCTTAATGCATACCCATGTGTTAGACTTGATATCTCCATATCAATCTACCCACATACTAGTCTATATTTAATCGTCCAATATAGTGGACTAGGGATATTTAAGATAAACAACACATTGTATCTAAGGACTTCATTATATTAAATATCACAATATATAATAAATGAATATTCTAGCTAAAACAATGTTCATACTAAATATAAGATTGCCTCTAGGGCATCTATTCCAACAGTTAGATGGTTGGCTGTAAGAGATACCACATGAGAAGAATCAACACGAGTCGTATCCAAAGGAAGCTGGTGGGATGTTTGACTTGCAATGAATACTGCGTAATCATGTGCGCTGTCAAGTTCGTAAACTTCCAATGTAACAGTAGACCATGGTTGCTAATGAAAGATGGTCGATTTTTTCATTTTCCAAATAACCCACAAGACTGGTAGTGATGTGAGGAGCAAGTTCTCATGTGGAGCCATGAAGCTAATCGATGAAAGGGATTGTCTCGATGGTGGTAAGGTGGAGAGGTCCAAAGTGGAGCAATAGTAGGGCATGAGAGGAAGAGTGATCAAGTGTTTCAGGGGAATTATTACATCATACGTAGGCTGGGAGATTGTATGCTTAGTTGGTATGTAGGAGGAGCAGGGAAGTCGCTTGTGGAGACATTTCCAAAGGAAATTTTTACACTTTACAAGGAGTAATTATTGCTTGCTCTAAGAGCAAATATGACGTGGTGCTCTAATCAATACATCACATGACACGTCGTGAACATATAAGAAATCCACTTTCTTTTGTCTGCCACTCATTCTCTTTCTTCCTGACGTGTCATGTGCTGTATTGATTAGAGCACCACGTCATATTTGCTCTTAGAGCAAACAAAAATTTCTCCTTTACAAGATAAGGGAGACTCCAAACTTTATCATGTGTGTCATGGGTATAGTATAGAAGTATCCTTCTGGTAAAAGTGTCTTTGAAGCATTGCATTTCAAGAAACGATATCCAGATTTGGCAGTGTATTCTCCTTATTCTGTAAATGGACAAATAAGCTTATCACGCAATCGTTGCGGAGGCAATTGGATAGCAACAATCCGGGAAATAGGAAGGGCGGAAAAAGTTGTTTGAGTCGGTGTGTATAGCGTTGGGGGCAGTTGTTGCACGCATTTGAAGGTAATTTTTTTTGTTTTTTTGGATTTTAGCGTGTAAAAACTGTCTTTTTAAGGTGATAATTTAATTGGTAAAATAACATATATTTGTTTAAATTTCTTTTAATCTTTCAGAATTTTAAAAATAAATAAAATATATCATTAATGATAATTCATGGTTTCTATTTTATTATTATATTAAAATATATATCAACAAGATAACATTTTTAGGACGTACTGTATGGAGTATAAAATACGTGGTACTAAATTAATAGTACTCCACTAGTATTCGTTCCATTTAATAAAGTTAGGCTGTCTACCCTCAGGATGAGAGGCAGAAGAGCGATGCGCTGTTTCCAAAGCAGAAAAGGTAACACGTCATGGCTGATCTAACTCGGAAAATCTCAATTTGACAGAATTAACTAATATGGTAAAAGACATTTTCAGCCCCCCTCCAATTTGAATGATAGCCACTTTCACCCCTTCTAGTTTGGGAAAGGACATTTAGACCCCCTCAATGTGTCGAATTTCAGTAAACTCACACCCCTTACTATGTAGCCATTAGTTTGGAGTTGTTTTATGTTGCTAAAAATGGTTTTTGGGACTATATCTATCATACTGGGCGAAAACGGGGGTTACCCAAGGTAGGGTCGGCTCTAGTTTTCTTGGTGCCCTAAGCGAATGGCACATCAAAAGCCCTTAGTTTTTTTAAGAATTAATAAATGTCTACAAAGTTTAACCGGTTCCTACTAATAATTAAAAGAAGACAGTAGAGATAAACAAGTTAGTAAACTAGCATTTCGAGAGAGCGAGTGAATTATCTAGATTCCTGACTATTAGAATGATCTTCAATATGCCGATATAATATAACTAGCTTGTCGAAATTTCAACCATAAATGAGAAATTAAGATAATTATTCAAATTGGGATATAATAATACACTTGCAAAGTTGCAATGGACAAAAAAATCTTAACTTACTCCTAAACAAATTAGTAGAGTCATTGTTTCTCAAATTGAAATGAATACCTACCTACAAGTGATTGTAATAATCATTCTTAAATTAAAATGAATCCTACAAGTGACTGTAACAATCAAACGTAGAGAGACTACATCTGAGTCACATGCTTCTTTACTCAAAAATAAAATAAAATAAAATAAAAGAAGTTTGGTGTTCTCAATGTATACTCGGGAGTATGATGGTGAGAAAAATCAGGCATATAAAAAAGTTGAAAATCCGTGGAAGAGAAAATTGTGATTTCGTGATTTTAAAAACAAATTATTATTTTTAACAAAAGATTCATTGCACTGTTTGAATGGAGAATAATCAATGCTAGGGAGGAGAAAACGTCTTAGAGAGATCTAGGAGAAAATTTTGGAAAGAAAAGAATCACGAACCAAAACCCAAAATGGAGAAGTTCTGAAAAATAACTGTCAAACAAAAATGAATACAAGTTGTCAACTTATATAAGTGATAAAATTTGAATTCCGGAATTAGACTAGTGCTCCGAGTTTCTTGGAAAGAGGCGAAAAGTGAGATTTAGGGTTAGGGTTGCGGCGGACTGGTTTTCCGGCGGCTTGGCTCTTCCTGTCAGCGATTTGCGTCGTTTGCAAACCCCAGACAATCCCCAGAATGGCGAGTACCGAATACACAGAGAAGGAGAGAAGACAGATGGTTCTCGACGACGAGTTCTGCAGGAAGGCGGAGGAAAGCTTCAACCATGTTTTGATAGGATTTTTCATGTCAGATGAGAAAGTAGTAGGTGCAACCATGAGACCAGTTTTCCGAAAGATTTGGAACAGAGGTAAGAAGTCAACATGATAGAAGTAGATTACAACACTTTTCTTTTCGTTTTCCCTGATCAGTCAAGTATGGAGCGAGTCTCCTCTGGAGGTCCATGGATCTTTAATGGAAGTATGCTGGTATTAAAGCCATGGAAGCTCGGTGAAGAAACCAAGGCAGTTAACTTTAAAGATTTTGAGGTATGGATTCAACTGAGTAATATTCCAATCCATCTCATGAAAAAAGAAACGGGAAAGGTGATTATAGAGACGGTGGGGGAGTCAATCTTCGTAGATGATAGAATTGAAAGCGAAGATGGGATCAACTACATGAGAGCCCGAACTCGCCTACCTATTGCAGAGCCAATACCGAGAGGGGTGCATCTAATCGTGAAAGGCGAAGAGGTGTGGATTGATTTCAAGTATGAACGATTACCTAATGTTTGCCGATGGTGTGGGTGTATTTCTCATGACAGTGAAGACTATGGAGTATATCCAAAAGAAGTCCAAGGAGAGATGGAGCCTGGATACCGACGAAGAAAACTTCAGAAAAGAACAGAGATAGAGAAGGGGCAAACAAATAAGGGGGCAGGAGGTTAAGCAACCAGACGCCATTGTCTCTACGAAGAAGACTATAGAGAGAGACTCGACAGAGAACAGGGGCATGACAATGCCGAATGAGGTCAGTGGGCAGAACGAAGAAAACCCAGCAGTACTCATGGTGATAGATGAAGCGGAGGACACTGTGGGCACCAGTAATGATAAGATGAGGAAAGTCCTAATGGGTACGGATAGAACAACAAGTGGGGGAATCCTAGACAAAATAAACCAGTTTAACGAAAGTGCTTCAAAACTTCCATTCCATGCGTTGAAGGGTGATGCTGGAAAAAGAAAAGGACACGTGATGAACTTCAATCTGCCACAACATCCAGCAAAAACAGCGGTAGTGGAAGAATCATCATCGCCGGAGGAAGAGCAGAGGGGGACAAGGGAGAATGGTGGAAGAAGGACGACAGATAAGAATGTGGCTCGGGCATTGAATAATGATTTGGCGGCGGCTGCGATGCAGCCCCGCCTACCTCAATGAGTCTATTGAGTTGGAACGTGCGAGGGTTGGGGAACCTCGACACGTTCCTATGCTTCGCGATTTAGTGAAGAAAAGATCCCCTAATTTGGTTTTTTTGCTGGAAACCAAATTATCTCGTGTAGCAATGCAGCAGAAGATGAGTGGTCTGGGCTTTAACGATGGATTTGCAGTTGAATCCAGAGGTAAAAGCGGAGGGCTTTCTCTTTTGTGGAAGGACAACATGACGGTTCAGGTACTTAATCATTCTTTTTAAAACATTGATGCGTTGGTAAAAAGAGATGATGATGCTCAGGTGTGGAAGTTTACGGGATTTTATGGAGATCCTAACAGAAGTGAACGCTTCTTGTCTTGGGAGTTGTTGAGAAGATGAAAGCCACAACATGATATTCCTTGGTGCGTCGCGGGAGACTTCAATGCCATCTCGTCATACGCTGAGAAGGATGGAGGTGCAGGGTCAGTTTTAGTCAGCTCAATCAATTTAAAGAAGCACTAAGTGAAGTGGGTCTCTTTGATTTAGGGTTTCATGGGATGCCGTACACGTGGAATAATAATCAGAGTGATGAAAATAACATTCGCAAGAGACTAGACCGTGTAGTAGCAAATGTTGAATGGATGGACAGTTTTCTTGGTGCCAAATTAACACATATTTGGTGGCCAAATTCAGACCATATTCCTATTCTAATGGAATGGAAACAAGGAGAGAATAGGTGGCGACAAAAACGAAGATTTCAATACGAAAAGATGTGGGAATTGCATGAGGATTTTCGTCCGTTTATTACCGAAGCATGGGTGAGCTGTGCGGGCTCCCTCTCGGACAAGCTCAAGGATGTGGGCAGAAAGTTAACGAACTGGAATCGCACTACTTTTGGTCAAGTCTCGAAAAGATGCAATATGATTCGCGATCGGGGAAACTACTTGAATGGGCTGCAACAAACCGAAAAGGTACTGGCAGAAAAGAGAGCGTTGACAATTGAGTATAATGAGCTTCAAAGGAAGGAAGAAGTGATGTGGAAACAAAGATCGAGAATTGAATGGTTGAGACAAGGTGATATGAACACACGATTCTTTGAGCTCAAGGCAACTATCAGGAGAGCCAAAAACAGTTTCAAAGGGATTGAAAACAGAAACGGGGAATGGGTCACCGATGATCAGGGAATAAACACGGTAATGGGGGAGTATTTCTCTGAAATTTTCACAAGCACGCAGCCGGACATGGACGGCATATCCCCGCTGTTGATATATTCGGCAGAGTTTGTTAAACCGTAGGAAAGTGTACGGCTAGAAGAGGCTTTTACAGCCGAAGAAGTGTATGTCACTCTCTTTCAGATGGCCCCGGATAAGGCGCCGGGGATTGATGGGTATAATGCGGGCTTTTTTCAGAAACATTGGGATTTGATCGGAGAGGAGATCACAAGTGAGGTGCTAAAGATATTGAATGAAGGAGCTTCTTTGAAGGATTATAATCATACGCTAATTGCTATGATCTCGAAAACGAAGCAACCGAGGAAACCAAGTGAGTATCGCCCTATAAGTTTATGTACAGTTCTTTACAAAATTGTAGCAAAGTGTATTGCTAATAGTTTGAAGAGAGTTCTCCCTCATTTGATATCTGAAAATCAAAGTGCGTCCGTGCCGGGTCGCTTGATTTTCGGATAATATTTTGACAGCTTTTGAGGTTATTCACTCCATGAAGACTAGAAAAAAGGTAAAAAGGGCTATATGGCGATAAAACTCGATATGAGCAAAGCGTATGATGGAATTAAGTGGAAGTTCCTTCAAGAAGTTCTATTTCATATTGGGTTTGGGGTTCGGTTCAGAGCTCTAGTGAGAAATTGTATATCTACGGTGACATAGTCGGTACTTAGAGAGGGGAGGCTGACGGGAAACATAGTACCGGAGAGGGGGCTTAGACAGGGTTGCCCCCTATCTCCATACCTGTTTTTGTTGTGCAGTGATATGCTCTCGAGGGTGGTGAGTGAGGCAGTGGGGGATGGGAGGCTAGAAGGAGTGCAACCCTCCCAGGGAGGACCAGTGGTCTCCCACCTATTTTTTGCTGACGATTCTATGTTTTTTACGCAGGCTAATCTGGATAATATTCACGCTCTTTCACAGTTGTTGTCTTCTTATGAGAAAGCGTCAGGGCAAAAAATCAATATCGACAAATCAGCAATTGTTTTTACCCCCAACACAGCAGCAAGCCCAAAAAATGAGATTTTGGAAGCGGTGGGCATCCAGGAGGTACAACGACATGATCAGTACTTGGGTTTGCCAACCACGATGGGAAGAAATAAGACAACTACGTTCAATAAGCTTATTGAAGGATTGGGAAGCAAGTTAAAAGGCTGGAAGGGTCAGAATTTATCCACAGCAGGCAAGGAGGTGATGATTAAAGCAGTGGCTCAAGCGTTACCAACATACGCTATGTCATGCTTTCAATTACCGGACGGGTTATGTAACACGATGAATGATCCGACAGTTCTGGTGGAGTAAATCGGCAAAAGAGCGAGGGATTAATTGGGTAGCTTGGGACAAGGTGCAGCAATCCAAAGAAAATGGGGGCCTTCAGTTTAAAGATTTGAAGATGTTTAACTTGGCTATGCTAGCTAAGCAAGGATGGAGGCTAATGAAACAAGGTGAGTCACTTTGTAGTAGAGTTCTTAAAGTCAAGTATTTCCCAACAAAAGATTTCATGGAAGCAGAGCTGGGGTACAATCCTTCCTACGGGTGGAGAGGAATTATTGCTGGCAAAGAGGTTCTAGAAACGGGGTTGAGGTGGAAGATTGGAGATGGGCGTAGTATTCCAATTCAAAGCAAATGGTTATTGCGTGATCAACGGGGGAAGTTAATCACCAGATTTCCAACTAAAATAACTTTGAAGGTTAGCGATCTTATACACGAAAATCAAAACTGCTGGGATGAGGGAAGATTGGAGGAACTGCTCTGGGAAGTGGACAAGAATGCGATGGTGAAGAAATCGGATAAGCTGGTATGGGGCGGAACGGACCATGGCGTTTATACGGTGAATTCAGGGTACAAGATTGCTTGTGCAGATCCAAACACTTCAGATTCAAACACGTCATCACCGCCGAAGTTTTACTCCAAGATTTGGGAAGTTAAGGTAGCTAAGAAGATAAATCACTTTATTTGGAGGAGTATTCACAACGCAATCCCATGCATGAATAATCTCCGAAAAAGAGGAATCAAAGTTGACAATCTGTGTGAACGTTGCGGTAAGGAGTATGAGACCATTACTCATATGGTGATGCAATGCCCAAAATCGAAGAGTGTGTGGATATTGCTTTTCTGCCCGGAGTTCAACTCGGAGATGAAAGGTGAGTTCTCCGACTGGATCATAGCTCAGTTAACAATGAAGACTCATGGAGAGCTACAGCTAATTTTCATCACAATCTACGAGTTATGGTTAGACATGAACAATAGAAGATTCAACAATTTGGACACAACCCCGAGGATAATAGCTCAACTGATTCGAGATAAATGCAATGAACTGGAGACTATAGTGGAAAGACGAGGACCTAAAAAAGAAGAGAAGATACAGTGGAAAAAACCAGAGAAAGATTGGGCAAAGATGAACTTTGACGGAGCATGGGATCCGGAAAGTGGCAAAGCATGGGCAGGAGCACTGATAGAAATGATAAAGGTGAAATTTTGGCGGCTACGCACACAAACAGTGGGTTTTGGCCATCGGCGAAGCTAGCGGAGATAAGAGCAGCGGTGATAGGGTTAAAAATGACTCTAAGTTTGGGAATTAAGAAGGTGGTGCTCGAGGGGGATGCAAAAACAGTGATTGAAGAAATTGAAAGAAGAAAGCAAGACAAGGATCCAACAGATATTTCGGAAGTGCAAGAGGGTATAAATGAGATAGTTGGATTAATGAAGAATTTTGAGGATAGCAAAGTAGAGTTTACAAGACGAAATGGTAATAATCCAGCCCACATGCTAGCTCAGTTCAACAAACTGAAAGATGAAGACCACCAGTGGATCGAGAAACCACCAGACTGGTTACAAGTTCTAGTTTTAAATGACGTAACAAACTCTCTGTCTGGTTAGTTGATTTATAAAAGTTTTGATTCTCAAAAAAAAAAAAAAAAAAAAACTTATATAAGTGATAATTATTGAAAGAAAATAAGTTTGCTATAGTTATCAATAATCAAATTAACACATTTATGATGTATTTACCTGTTATTATAACATCTAAACATTTGACAAATGGTGCCCTAAAACCGTTGAAGCCGACGCTGACCCGAGGTTATAGCAGACTTTTTGCATGAAATGGGAAGCAATTTTTTCTCCAATACTATTTTCAGAATAGTTTGAAGGGGTGTAAGTATCATTTTCCAAACTAAAAGGGGTGAAAATGTTCTTCAATCAAACTACAGGGGGTTAACGTGTCTCTTACAGGAACTAAGTTCCAAGGGCATGATCGTCTTTACAGTTCTACCAAACGTCTGATCCGCGTTGATGAGGCCATAGAGTCCATCACCTTTATCGATCCCCCCTTCCTCTCACCCTCTTTCCCCTTTTCCTTCCCTCTCTCTAAACACCACCAACAAAGAAAGAAAAGAAAAAAATAAAACAAACCCAAACCACTCTTTATTCTCTCATTTCGTTTCATTTCATTTCTATCAACTCCCCTCCAAAGAATAGAAAAATAACAGACGCTATTCTTTGTTTGCCTTCTCTCTCACACCACCGCCGTCGCCACCGCCACCGCCACCGCCGTCTAGACATGGCACAGAAGAGAGATAAGGAAGAGACCGAGCTCTCGGTACCGGAGACTCTCATATGCGCCGCTCCGATCTCCGCACCGCCGAAGCTCGACGACCAGATCTCCAACACGGCGGCGGCGGCTCCGTCCGAGATCTCAGATCTGCCGAAAGATCAGATGATTCTCCTGGCCTCCGTCACGGAAGGACATAGATCACGCTCAGCCAGGTCGCCGGAGCTGCCAGATCTGGCGTCCGCGTCTGCGGCGCCGAATCCGCCTCCTCGGCAGCCGCAGACGGCGGACGGTCGTCGGTCGTCGGTCAACAGATGTGCGGGTTGCAAGAGGAAGGTCGGGTTGACCGGGTTCAGATGTCGCTGCGGGGAGATGTTCTGTTCCGTCCACCGGTACTCGGATCGCCACGACTGTAGCTTCGATTACAAGGCGGCCGGGAGGGAAGCGATTGCGCGTGAGAATCCGGTTGTCAGAGCGGCGAAAATTCTCAAAGTCTGAATGACTTTTTGGTGAAGCGCGTGGTCTCAATCTCCGAGATGTGTTTCAACCAATCGAAATCGATCGACGGAGGAGATTAGATTGGTGTGGTTGATTACATGTTTTTCCATAGGATTCTTGTCTTTCTGTGCTTTGTTTGGATGGATGGATTGGGGTCAAAGAGATGGGGATGTTGATTGATGGGGAGGGGTAGGTTTGATGTAAAATTCGACGGACGGGCGAGGGTATTGTTGTCAGTTAAATTTATTGTGGTAGTGAAAGTTTCAATTTTTATTCTTTTTTATACATTTAATATTTTAAGTTATGCCTACTACCAAGTCGGCTTGGTATTAAAGTAGTCGGGCAGATTTAATATATATTTATTGTACCTTTAATAAGGGTATCCTATAATGACACAGTTGATTAAAAAAGTTGAATCATTCATAATAGTGATGACAATAAACAATTTCTACTACTACTAATAATAATATTGATGATGACAATAATTAACATCCAATTATATTAAAAAAAAATTAATAGTAAAAGACCTTTTTCCATAAAAGAAATTAATTAAAGACTTAATGGCTTGGTCTTTTTCTAAGAAATTGTTTCGTCGTCAACCGGGTTTTAACCCGGAACATCTGCACGAGCTTCTAACGCTCTACCATTTGAGCTACCATTCTAACTGCAGAACTTGGTCTTTTATTATTTATCTGAATAGTGATTTGGAACGGGTTTTATCAACTATATAACGTCTTGTATTACTATTTTGTATACAAATATTGTGATTAATGGGTACCGTCTAAATCTTAAATCCAGCGGCAGTAAGAGTGCCTCAAGGCGGTCCTCTCTCCGTTTTTCTATTATGAGGGAAAAGTTTCATTCAAAGGAGGTCAAGAAGGCTTAAGAAATCGTTCTCCAATACAGAAATTGCCAAATCCGGTGGACGAGTACAAACACTATATTAGGGAAACAATAGCGATCTATAAGCTAGCAGATCAGCCACACGATTTGCGCTCCGGGAGACAAAATTGAAAACAACTTCCTCGAACCCATCGGAGAGTGAGTAGTTCTGCACGACCTCTTCCATTTCGGTGCACATTGCGATCTCGCTAACCCTTCCAGTCTGCCATTTTAGAAGCAAATCTATACCCAGTTTGGAATTCGACTCAAAAACTACCTTGTTGCAGCGGGCATCTCGTACCAAAGTCAGCACTTTCGTGATCCCGGTCATTTCCATCAGCTGCATCGAAGTTTTGAAATCTATACGCTCAAAGCGGGCTGCAACAAAATTTTCTGTAGAGTCTCACATAACACACCTCAAGCCTGCGATAAATTGGCTGCAATTACTGGCTATATCAGTGTTTATCTTCGTCCAGCCCTCGTCAGGGGGCTTCCATTGATTCAAGGGTAAAAGACACTAACAACCATGACTTTTGGATTAAATCCTCCCCGCTACCCTGGCTTTCGAAAAAAAAAAAAAAAAAAAAAAACTATGTACCTTCTTTTGAATGGAGGCTAACGGTTGTCTAGTAGCACAGGAAAAAAATACTATTTTACTCCTGGAATTTTATAAATTTACCCATATATGTTATCCTAACCCCTCTATCTCCTTCATTTCTAATTCTAATCATTCTCTCTCTTCCCATTCTTTTTCTCTTCCCACTTTCCTCTGAAACACAGTCGCCCCTTTTCTTGCTTTCTTCTACTTCAGTTCCTTCTTCTCATATTTCTCTCTTTCTCTATCGATCTTAAGATGAAGAAGCAGAGCAGTCCTCCTCTCCTCTCCTCCTCCTCCCTCTCCTGGCGTCGTTGGTGGCAATACGGGCCGACCCGCGTGCCAATTTGGCACGACCGGCACCGAACAGGGCTAAACATGGCTCGAGCACGACCTACTCCGAAGGCAACCCGTGCACGGCACGCTCAAAGGCATGCTCAACCCGTGGCACGCACGGGTCATGTTCCTCTAATTACAAAACTTATAGATCGAAGTAAAAAATTATAGGTCCGAGTCAAAAATTAAAATTCTAATCCTAAAATTACATACCCAAGTAACAAACTACAGATCCAAACCTACAATTACAAATCCTATACTAAATTTACAGAGGAAGGAGAGAAGAGGAAGAGCAGAGAAGAATATGAAGAAGTACGAGGAGGAACAAATCAGAGTTGCCGTGGCAGTGCCCCCGCTGTCTCGCCACCGAAGCTGAGCCATTAGCACCTCCATCTGCGAAAGAAGAGGAAGAAGAAGCAGCGAGATATATACCTGAGTGAATCCGCTTATGTTTCTTGAACTGATGACGATGTCGACGAGAGGACGACGATTGGGAGGGGGGGGGGTGAGGACGGGGGCACCAATGGGGCCCTTCTTATCTCCGCCCCCTCAGCCCCCCCCCCCCCCCCCCCCATTCTCTATTATTCGCTATGTGTTCGTCTGCAATGAGAGAGAAAATAGGTTTGGTCAACTGTAAGGTGGGGTAGTTAGGGTTTGGGTTAGGGCATGTCCAACAAGCCTTTTTAGCCAAGGCACCACCTCACTTTAGCCCTCCCAACCCCTTTTTCTCACTATTCATCTCTCCACCAACACATTCTTGCCAAGGCTAGAATTGTCCCAAGGCAATGGGTTGGACAATTCTAGCCTCTTGCCTTACCTTCTAGCCCCAAAGCCACATAGACAATCCATCCACTTTTCACCCTCAAATACTAGTTTCATCCTCAAATACTAGTTTTTTCACAACTACTAGTTCTGCCCCCGTTGAAAACAGTTTTTAAAAAACTGAAAAATAAAATAATTTCAAAAATTATTTACAAAAACTGGACAAAAAAACTGCTTCAAACAGTTTGAAAAAATCACGAAACTGGAAAAATAAAACTGTTTCAAAACAAGTTGAAAAAACTTGGGAAAAAACAGTATGCAAAAAACTGGGAAAAAAACTGGGTAGTTTGAAAACTGTTTCCGAAAAACTGAAAAAAACTAGTTTCAGAACGAAACTAGTTTTTACAAACTGTTACAGTTTCAAACTGGCAAAAATGAAAAAAAAAAACATTTTTTAAAATAAGCACAAAGTGTAATACAAAAGCATTTTTGAAATATTTTTTACACTCTTTATAATAATTAAAACATAATATTTTTATTTACAATTGGGGAGAAAGAGAAGGAACCGAGTGGCATTCAGTTATTCACTTGTACCCCTAACAATTAATTAAGAATTATACGAAATACCTAAATTATATATGAGATTGAACATTCCGAGTCTTTTGTCCTTTTGTTTCTCATTTAAAATCTAATATCGTCTTCTAAAGTCAAATTGACGGATTCCGTTAATTTTAACAGAACCGCACAAAGAGGAAACAACATGGGATGTTTTGCATCATTTGGAACCCAGTGGAGTCTCTCGCACAAACCCCTGACTAGGGGGATTAAAATGCAATTAACCCATAAGTTTTATTTACGGCAACCAAACGGCCTATTTAAAAGAGTTAACCAAGTCACCGTTCAGGGTATTTGACGGCGTTGTAGGCTAGGGTTTCTGTGAGAGATTTCTCGACCCCTGCTACAGAAGAGAGATTGTGAGAAAAATGGTGGAGAAGGGAAGCAAAGGAAGAAAGGAAGAGGTGGTCACCAGAGAATACACCATCAACCTCCACAAGCGCCTCCATGGATGGTACGCCTCTCTTATTAATCTGCTTTTCGTTGTCTCGTTCGATTCGATGGATTTAGATCTGTGGATAATGCTATTGATACACTCAAAAGGCTATTGATTGGGTAGGAGAGACTAAAACCATTGCTTCTCCTGTTCGATTTTGCATGTTTCGAGTTTTCTTATGGCGTTCGGTTGATTTCATTTTCATTGCGGTAGTGCTTGGTGGACTGTGATCACTTGATGCTGATTATGCTATCTCATACCGAGTTGATAATTAAAATATATCCATAGGAGCTAAGTATATGATTAAACTGCTTGATTTCAAGCTCATGTGATGGTGTTTATTGATGGTGCAATGTCCCCATTATTTTCTCAGTTGAATGCAGCTGCAGTTTTCTTTTCGCTCTCTGGTGAAGAGAAACCTCCAATGCCTGCTAGGTCTATGAGGGAGAATTGGGCTCATGTTGAAGTTTAGGTTCAGCTTGGCTTATTGTGTGGTGCCCGATGTAGTATGCACACCTTGTTAGATTCAGTTTGCTCCCTTTCTAATCCCATTATAGCTTGGTATAATGTCAATTAGGGAAGTTAATCAGCTTCGATTATGTTGTCACTTGGCTTAAGTTCTTGGCGGTTTTATATGCGAAATTTTAATTCATCACCATAACTAAAGATCCTGGGCACAGGCTGCAAAGTGCTAACCAAGTAGGGTAGGGTGCTGTCACTGCTAATTGAAATTTAAGTTCATATGTGTATTGGTGTGCTAACACAAGTTCGTTCATGGTCCTAGAGTAATAAAAATATGGTTAATTATGTTGCAAGTTGCAGTAGACTGTAGAAGCCAGGAAAAAAGAATACATTTCTTTCACTTATCTACATCGTCTACTTGGATAGTTGTCTTCTTTCCTAGTCCCTTCAAACAACTTGATATGGCCCTGAGATCTGATTTTCTTTTTATACCTATCATGACTAAGTTGCCACTATTACAACGACTCCATTTAAGAAGCTGTTCTATTTAACATGTTTAGGCTATTTATCCTTCTGATAAGGAATATTTAGTTGACACTAGAACTTTATGAAGCAATTTTATGTTTGAATCAGAAAGAAGCAAGGCGTATGAATCTAGTGACAAGAATAATGATAGCGCCTTCAATATCGTTCATTTTTTCACAAGAGAGGCAAATTGATTGCAGGAAAGATAACCACTGGGGATCTTTTACTAAGTAGCCTGTGTTATATAAGAATTCTAAGGCTTTGTTTGTATTTTTTTAAGCCATGTTACAATTACAGTTTGAGTTTGGTATGGGGGCTGCTCTTATTTCTGGATTGCATTGTCTCTAGTGAGGTGCATCAATAAAGTGCTTACATCGGGATGCTTTTAGTGGGAGACAACAAGTCAGGGAATTGTGTGTTATGTTAGTCTAAGAACTGAGCTCACTTCTTAAGCAGAAAGGACTTTGGTTTGATAGGTTTTGTTTTGCATGAGCTTAATGACATCACATTTAATGATTTGATCTGGGTAATGTATACAAATGAATTTAAGATGTTATATCATAATTAAAGGAGGTTGGTTCACAGTTACAATCTTTGTAACTTCATGGTATACTCATGGGTTGGCTAGCTCTTATCTGGAAAGACACCGGCTTGGGACACATTTTATTTTGCCACATTTTTCCAATCTTCCCATTCATTCCAATTTTTTGGAGCAGCCTTATGATTGTGGAACCAAACCGAATTAGGATGTTTTTCTCCCTATCATTTCGATTCCGATCAATGGGTTGAATCCAGGGAAACCGTTTTTCATATCCCTGCTGTGCAAAAGTCGGATATGCAACTAAAGCACCAATCGTAATGCTATACTGGTTTATTAACATTATAATCCTGAGAGGATACAATTTGTTGGACCAGCAGCTTGATTATTTTGGATAAGTGCACGGTGAACTGATCTGGGAGTCCGCTTGCAGTGAAATTCCAATTCTTTGTGTAATGCAACAATTTATTTGTAGTGAACTTCATCACCTCTACAAGGCATAGAAAATGACACTTCATTGGCTTTCTAATGCAAGCCCTTGGTTTTTACCTTGTTGCTCAATGATTTAGGCTCCCACTTGACAACTACCACATGGCATATGATGTTTGGCACAGGCATAATTGGTGTTATATGGCTCTTTTGTCCCAAAATTATTTGATGTTTCATGTGCTATATATTGGCAGTGGATTCATGCATTGGTCGGTTTCATATGGAACCCAGTAGTACACATATTGACACGAAATAGATAGTACAAATGACACTAAACCTATATGCAGTTTGACACTTGCGACACTAATCCTCCAGCACTTTCAATTTCATAGAAAACCCCCCTGCACATTTCATTTTGAGCCCAAATAGCCTGCAATGTTGACAGGGTTCGATTAAATCAACAAAATGTACTGTAATACCCATCACGTAAAGGTCATGTGATGAGTATTACAGTAAATTGGGTATTTTGAATGTATTGTAATGAGTGTATTGTAGGAGTGCTTGTGAAGCTGTGAACTTCATGATGATATTTTGCTTCTCTCTCTTCTTGTAGCACCTTCAAGAAGAAAGCCCCAAACGCCATTAAGGAGATAAGGAAATTTGCTCAGAAGGCAATGGGAACAACAGATGTTAGAGTAGACGTGAAGCTCAACAAAGCCATTTGGAGCCGTGGTATCCGTAGTGTTCCAAGGAGGATCCGTGTCCGAATTGCAAGGAAGAGAAATGACGAGGAAGACGCAAAGGAAGAGCTGTTCTCTCTTGTCACGGTTGCCGAGACACCAGAAGGACTGAAGGGATTGAGCACCAAAGTGATTGAAGATGAAGATTAATGCTACTACTATTTCAGTTTCCGGTAACTTATTTTCGGATAACATCTCTTTTCTACCCAAGTCTGTTATTTTCACTCAGTGTTTGTTAAGACAGTATCTCATCTCTTTGAAATTTGTAGTCAATATTACGAATCCAGTTAAAGATTTTGATTGGATTCTATTAATATGTCTTCTTAACATCATAGAAACACCCAAGGATTTTGTTTTCCAGGAATTTTGTGTGGGGCTTTCGTGACCTTTGCCCTGTGTTTATCATAGAAAACACATTGTGTTGTAAAACCTCAGATGCAAGAATCTGAAAGCCTCGGCACCATCATATGTTTCGGTAGGGCTTAGGAAATTGGAAGGATCAATATATCATGGCCTTGCAATGGTATCCAGTGGGCCACGTCGTCATACGTGTTCTTTTTGTATCTTTTAGCGGAATCCCCCCGTCTTTGTGACACTGTATCGTTTCGACCAGCTGAAATGGTGGAGCTACTAAGGGGCAAGGGGCAGTGGCGGAGGAGGGACTTGAGGACAAGGGGTGGCAATTGCCACTCTATTAGCACTCCTCTAATTATATCTATTTTATGATAAGACTCTTTAGAAAATACATAAATACCCCATCTAGAATAAAATAATCCGTCATATAATTAAAAAAAAAACTTGATAACTAATGACTTTATTTAGAATAATGGACAGAATTTTAGACATAAACATAGACACAATTTCCAAATGAAGTAAAATCAATCTCTACTATGGAAATACTGAACCCTTTAGAAACATTGACACATAATAAAATCACTAAAAGTAGAAATTATGTCTAAAATTTTGTCCGTTTAGAATTATTACTTTATTTAATAACTTCCGTATTATTTAATTTTCCCCGGCTGGTAAGGGTGACAATTACGAATCCTTTTTCAAAATTGCACTTTTACCACTATTATTATGACTTTTGATAAATAAAAAATACACTTTAACAAATCCAAAATTGAGTTCACATTTTTTCTCAAAAAAAAAAAAAATGTGTTCACATTTTTAAACGACTGTACAAGTTTTTTGGCTCCATATTGGTGAAGACTGAAGAGGAAGACCTATTCTTTATTGCTCGGCTGGCGTTCCTCAACAACATGCGCTGTTTCTTTGTAGGTCGGCCGTTGTTATTAGCAAAATCTCTAGATTTGATCAATATGCCTCGACTCTTGAAGCTGACAGCTAGGAGATTGGCATGTGCAGCTCCATCCTTTACTATTTCTTATTTGACGATTTGAATTTATTACTTGCAGTTGGTAGTTTTGTCAGCAGAGAAAAAATAAATTCGCGGAGGAGTCTTCGGATAGAGTGATCTCTGTATATTTCATTTCGTGTCTTGTCATACTTGCATGTTCCATTACAGCAGATGAAATAACTTTTCTTTTCTGTCACTCATTCTTTATCCTGCATATGTAATCTGTTGTATGAATGGATTATCTACAGTTCTGCAGTTCATGCAATCCTGCAATAGGTAAGGATAGAAGTTAAAGACTTGCTCTTCCTGTAGTTTGTCTGCTAAAAGGAGAAGCTTGAACAAACAGGTTCTTGTATACTCATGTGCATGTTGTCCCCAAAACAAAGTAAACTTCATGTGCACACTGCATACAGCTAATGCAAATAATGCACTTCTTTTGTAGGAATCGAATAATGAACTTTCCAAGTGTGTCTTGATTTGATTTCATCAAACAATCAAATAATGCAACCATGAACCAACATATCACTGTCTTTGGACTAGATTTTAGCCAGGCTTTCATGTGTGACAGGTAAGGGATTGGCATAATAGGTAAAGATTGAAACTTAATAGTTTACTCCCCTTGAGACATGAGGTTTGAACCTTACAACAACCAATAATTATTAAGATTACTATGGATTGAACGGCTTTTGCATGGTTTAGTGAACTGTTCCAGGTGCGCAAACTGGCCCGAACATCATGATTAACAAGAAAAAGAACATATGCTGCTAATTAGTCCCCTTCATAGTATTCTGAAATGGGTGTTTTGGCTAGTACACCAACCCGTGTCCACTCTAATTACACCGTTTCAAAGATAAAAGAAAACAGAGAAACTACATCATAGTACAAGAAAACAGAGAAACTACATCATAAACTGCGAAGCAGTAGTACTCATTTTTACAACAATCATTACTATTTCTTGCATGGCCGTAGAGGTTTTCCACATAGGCAATCGTTAAAGACAAACTCCGTCTGACTTAAGTGATCGAACGGAGATCCAGCAGGAATCGGGCCGCAGAGATGATTGTAACTCATATCGAGGTGGCCAATGTACGACGCCAACGAAATCGACTTCGGAATTGGACCTTTGAACTTGTTATGCGACAAGTCCAAAACTGTAAAATACGATCTATGGTTAAATGAATCGGGTATCACACCTTCGAGTGCATTGTTACTCAAGTTTAGGTTACTAATGCTGGAGCTGATCAGGGTCGGAGGAACCTGACCCGTTAACTTGTTACCGTCCAGATTTAAAACAGCCAGAACCGCTTTCTTCCCCAGCCAAGCGGGTATGGTACCCGAGATCTCATTAAACGAAAGATCCAAATCACCCAAACGGTAGATATTCGAAATGGAGTTCGGAATCGGGCCGGATAAGTGGTTACGGCTGAACAAAGCCCGACTCAGCATCTTCAGCTTACCGAATTTTGCCGGAATCGGACCCTCCAGCTCGTTGTTCCGGAGATCCAAATGCATCATCGCCTCGAGTCGGGTTAAGGACTCGGGGATCCTACCTGAGGAACGTAATTAAGATTTAGTGATTATTGATATTACCATATTTTATACACCACTGCATAGAAATGCATACAGATAATTCTTAAAATAAATCATTCGTGGTACTACTACTGTGGTACTGAATATCTTCTCATACCTGAGATGCCGTTCTCGGCGACGTTTAAAACAGCGAGTCGACTCAGTTTCCCGATATCGGCGGGGAGTTCGCCGGAGAGCTGGTTTCCAACGAAATCGATGATGCGGAGGGACTTGAGGTTGACGATGCAGGAGGGGATGGGGCCGGTAATGCCTCTCCAGTCGGAGAGGACGATGCCGGAGAGGCGGTCGAGGTTGCAGATCGCCGGCGAGATCGTGCCGGACATGTAACCGGTGCGGCCGCGGAGAATGGGTGATTTCTCCTCGGAGACGCCGCGGAGGGTGATTTCTCCGACGCGGTTCTCCGACGGGTCGCAGGTGACGCCGTACCAGTCCTTGCAGCAGTCAGATCCGGTCCATGAGCTGAAGATGCCCAAATGGGGCTCGTTGAGGGCCGATTTGAAGGCGAGCAATGCGTTGAGATCGGACGGTGGACAGGAGATCACGGCGGTGATCAGAGCTAATAACACAGCTCCGATCAGTAACAGATTCATCATCTCTTTCTCTGTAGAAATCAAATTGTTTGATCTTCTTCTGTGAATGAAAGTTGCAGAGAGGGAGTGATATAAGTGAAAGGTTAAGTAGGACGGTGTGGAGTGAGGGAACTTGTGATGACCGTTGGGTTTTATATACAACAGTGGTGGTGTGTTTGAAAGGACTTGTTTGCCCTCTTGGTTTGTGTTATTTACTAACAGTGGGGTGGATAAGGATGGAGAGAGACAGAGGATCAAACAGACCAAGGTCAAATAGCTGTTGCCTAAACCATGTGGCTTCTGCGGCCACAATTAATATTTTAGTTTTCTGGGGAATCAATTAATATTTGTATATAGATATATATTTTTGTTACGCTATTTGATACTCTGGTAAATACGGGTTCGAAATAAATAAATTAAAATCGCCCAGTTTATTACTGCAAACAGGTTTTCAATTACATGGACGATCCCATTAGAAAACCGGACAGACTCGAGCCAACTTGTGTGTTTTGATCTTTGGTCCGGTCTAAATTTATCGGTCTATTCTTAAACTTGAGACTTTGAGGTCAAGTTTAAGAATTTATCTAAGTTTAAACCCGCACGAAAGCTAATAATAACTATGATTGCTGAAGAATGACATAGTCATCTACAAAAACTATAAGAGTATAAACTAGAGTATCATGGATAAATCGATGTATGTGCAAATTTGAACAACCGATGAACAAAAAAGATTGTCCTTATTAAAATCCAACCTTGCGTAGTTCAGTTATTACTTAGAATGATTTTAGTTTATAATGGGATAACCATGCGACACAACTTATAGTCTTCTAGAATTTTAGATATCTTTGCTTTTCATGTGTTCGGGTTCCATATTGAAATGTCTCCGAAATAGAGTAATAGCGGTAGCTGAACACACGAAAAGCAAAGATATGTGAAATTCTAGAAGACTAGAAGTTATGTTGTATGATTATCCCCGTGAAAATTCCTCTACGAATTAATCCTACCAGCATCTTATCACTTGAGACTTGACACATCGCTGTCATTTCATTTATGGGCGGAGTCACTTCATTAGTTGTGGGGATTACACTCTCTACTCAATTTTTTTTTAATTTCTATTTTGTGTAATTTATGTAATTCTTTTTTCAACCCTATAATTTTTTTTTGTTAAAACCCCACTCTATTTTAAAATTAGGAATTTATTCCAATTTTATATAATTGTCTAATTCAACCTCCACTATAGTAAGGTTTTGAATCTCCCTCTGACTTCATGAGAATTCTTAAGTCATACATTTCTACTAAGATATAATATTCTCAAACTGAATGCGGAGAGTCTATTTGAGAATGGTGTAATTATAACTACATCTCGAAAAATTCTAGCTAAAGATATGGTAGATACCTTTATGCACGAATTGCGTTGAGGCGACCAACAGAATAAATGATTCTTAGATTCTCCAAAGGTTCAACCACTTTAGTGATGAAGAGACCAATAAACCAACATTGGACAGTTTAGATTTGGAGTTGAGGAGATCAATAAAATATCCGATTCTTAGATTCTTCAAATGTTCAAACGCTTAGAGATTTAAGAATACAAACTCGATCAACTCAACTACACCTAATAGCTTGGAGAAATAAAACAAATGCTATTGTTCATCCAGAATTATTTGCTACTTCAGGACTACTGCACTTGGCAAACACGGTGAATCGTCACACGTGTGTAAATGTGTGTATGGATGTTAGTGAAGTTGATTGGCAACCGCTACTTTGGAGAAATGAATAGAAATGCTGAATGTGATCTCAAAATGTACACAGGGGTGGATCAAGGAGTATGGTAGATTGGGGTTTGAAAAATAAAAATAAAGAAATATAGATTGAATTTAGGGATCGTCAGAATGTGACTTGAGTCAGTTGAAGAAAGCTAAGTCTAGAGCTAAGATCTTGCAATCTCAAGTGTTAGTGAAAAATACGGAGTCCTGATCGTGCGATATCAAAAGGAGACTTGTTTTGGCACGATCACATTTTGAGCGTACGATCAGAATATTGTTATTATGCGATCATCTGGGCCGTGATGCGGGTTTGAGGCGGCTAGATTAGGGGTTTAAGCTAGTCTATATATAGACGAACATGTTTTACTTGTTTTTCTGTGGTGTAATCAGTATTTTCCAACACATCAATAAAAGTCTGGTTTTTCGTCCCGTGGAGGTAGTTAAAGAGTTCGTTAGTGAATCACATTAAATTTCATGTTCAATCTTTGATCCGCTTGTTTTACCGTTCTAGCCGTCGTTATAACAGGGACTATACTGTAAGCTACAGAAAATGTAGGGACTAATGTTGAATAAGTGTAATGCTAAATCATAATCTAAATCTAATGAAAATAAGTTTCTAATGAATTTCCAAGTTAATTCTAATTTTGCTTTGCCTTTTTTGCTTTCACCAAACAAAAGCACAAAAAAGTATTAACACGTAAAATAGTATGTAGAGAAGTTTAGTTTACTATGACATTTTTTTTAAAAAAAAATAGTAAAGTATGACAATAGTTTTGAGACTCCCCTCTTAAAACAAACATTACAATATAAATGGACAGAAGGGAATATACAGTAAATGACCAACAAACAGCCACAAAGAACATCAAAACAATGAACTGAAATCGACTTGATTGATCTTTCTCTAAAAGAATTGATCTATCTCCGATAGATGTGCCTCAATATGTTGTTCAACGTGCTGGTTAATTGTGTTTCTCTAATTGACACTGATTTTGCGGCAACATTAGAAATTTTGAATGCTATTATCTCTCTGCCGTGAACAACCTTAACATGTGTTGAGTTTTTATTGATTCAAACAAACAAAAAAAAAAAGAACAAAAAAAAAAAGAATTGGACAAACAGGTGCAGCCGTGTGCATGTGCGCATGTACTAGGGGTGTAATTTTTGTGATGTCCAATTATTGGGGCGGCTTGTTATTGGTCAAAGAATGCCATGTGGTTTGGAAACAAGTACTTCTCTTGGCAGCAAGAAATCGTAACTTACTTTTGGGTGGTGGTCTAATTGACCACGTTTTTTTGGTAGTTACTTTTTGTTTTTTTTGCTTTCTCTTGTTTCTCGCGTATTGGAATCCTAACAAGTGGTATCAGAGCCAGGTTCGCTGAGTCTCAAGAGAAGCTATGGTGAGTTCGATGATCAAGATTGATCGGTTCGATGGGAAGAATAGTTTTAGTCTTTGGCAAATCAAGATGCGTGCTCTCTTAAAGCAGCATGATCAGTGGTTGCCATTGGTTATCAAGGAGGACACGGATACAAGCACTTCGGCGTTTGTGAAGATGGAGGAGAAGGCGCATTCGACGATCATGTTGTGCCTCGCGGACGACGTGATTACTGGGGTTGCAGATCAGGATACCGCAGCTGGATTGTGGACAAAGTTGGAGGATCTCTACGCGAAGAAATCCGTGGCCAACAGATTGATGTTGAAGCAGCGGCTATTCAGTCTTCGGATGGTTGAAGGTACGCGTATTGGTGATCACTTAGACACTCTTAACACTATATTGCTTGAACTGCGCAATAGTGATGAGATTGTGAGTGATGTTGACGCGGCTTTGATTTTATTGGTTTCCTTGCCACCATCTTTTGAGTATTTCGTTCAATCGTTTGTTATTGGGAAAGAAACGATAACCCTAGAGGAAGTTAGGTCGGCCCTTCATACGAAGGAATTGAGGCACAAGGCGGTTGGGAAGGACGATCATGCTTCTGGAGCGTTGATTGTTAGAAGAGGAAAAAGTAAGGGATATAGGCGAGGTGGATCCGACTTACCTTCGGACGTATGTGTTTTCTGCAGGCAGAAAGGTCATTGGAAGAGGGAGTGTCCCAAGAATCGGACGTCTGTAGCTATTGCTTCTGGGGGAGGAGGAGGGACAACACCCGAGGACGATGATGCTCTCTAGGCCCCTCGAGGGCGGTTCGGGCTCCGGGCATGGAGCATGGGTGCGTGTTATTGGGCACGCGAATTGGTGGTGTGTTATTGTGCACACATTGGTTGGTAGCGCGATTGGATTTTGGATTGGCGCGCTTTGGTTATTTGTTTTGTGCGCATTGGTGCGGTTGGCGGCGCAAATTGGCATGACATCGTTTGATAGACACTTTGTCGCAAAGTGTCATTGGTGCGACGTTGGGGGTATGCATTAGTCATGGTGCATTGAAGAGGCGTTTGTTGGGACGCGTTGGGAGTGTGTTCAAATTCCGCAAATTGAGAATACACTCGGATTGAGTTTTATTGGATTGATGAGAAGAATTGGTTCGGCAGCTATGGAGTTTGAATCAAGGGGGAGGTTTGTTGAGTTTTTATTGATTCAAACAAACAAAAAAAAAAGAACAAAAAAAAAAGAATTGGACAAACAGGTGCAGCCGTGTGCATGTGCGCATGTACCAGGGGTGTAATTTTTGTGATGTCCAATTATTGGGGCGGCTTGTTATTGGTCAAAGAATGCCATGTGGTTTGGAAACAAGTACTACCTCCGTTTCTTCTCTATCACACCGTATTGACTTTTGTCACTATTCACTGGGTCACTTTGACCCGGTGATTTGTGTAGCAAAACGATGCAATTTTTTTATAATTTTTTGATGGCGTTGTAGAGTAAAGGTTACTCTATAACACGGTGAAAAAAATATCAAAAAATCACATCGTTTTGCTATCCAAATCACCCGGTCAAAGTGACCCAGATACGAGTCAAAAAGTCAAACCGGTGTGATTGAGAAGAAACGGAGGTAGTACTTCTCTTGGCAGCAAGAAATCGTAACTTACTTTTGGGTGGTGGTCTAATTGACCACGTTTTTTTGGTAGTTACTTTTCGTTTTTTTGCTTTCTCTTGTTTCTCGCGTATTGGAATCCTAACAACATGTTCCTGTAACTGCAATAGGTGGCACGAGTCGATGATATCCGATGCCCTTGGCTTGGGATAGTATATATTATGATTGGAAAGGTACCCTCCCACAGTAACGCATGTTACTAATTAATTCCGGCATGAATGTTCAATCGTGAAATGTCTGTAATGCAATTATGTTAAAGTAACTCATAGGAATTCACATGTTATCTGCAATTATCGACTCACAATCAAGCACGGCCATCCCTAGACTTCTTCACGCCCTGAAGTGAGTAAAAGTTTTGAGATCCTGAATTATAGAAAACTTACATTAAACTCGATACAAAAATTGTATTAAAAATATAATTATCCAAAGTATTAGTTTAAAGTACCGGGTGGCGGGTACCGACCTAGGCGATCCTCACCTGCCTCTCCTTTGGGCCGGCCCTGCTCACAATCACCCTTCTTAGTTTGACATTAAAATCTCTTGATCATCTGCTTAACAGAAGACTTGCACCATTCTATCAATCTTTTCTCCATACTTAAAAAACTGAGAGCACGCTTCTCTTTCTGGGATAGACACCGTTTTCAACACGATTAAAACGTGATTTTGGCTGAAAATCTACAAACTCTATAATCTCCATTTCGACAAATAATCTCATGTTGTGCTAGCTAAGTTTAACCCCATAACAAACCGTTCTTTTTTTTGAATAGTTAGCTACTTAGTATAATAGTATTTGCAGCCAGGTTATTGGACACATTCTTGCTCATGTATATCTGTTTGCTCTGTTTGGATGAACCATATTAAGATTATGAGTTTGTAGACTTTTTTTTGACCAGGTAGATTATAGACTATTGGAATGAGTAGTTAAATTTGTTGCCACTAATATTCTAGAAAATAATCTGAAAATGAAATATGAATAAGGTGTCAGCAGGAAAAAGACTTTGAAAAGAAAATTCATCAGCTGCCCAAAACTACATCAACCTTCTTATTAGAGGCCGCATACAAGAACTTGATGCAGATAGGAGCTTGGACGCAGAGCAGAGACAGAATGGCAGCAGGAACACCCCACAAAGATTCGCCGCATATCAACCCAGAAGCCACCGCCAGAACAAAGTCCTTTGACTGCTTCTCATTCAGCTTCATCCACGCAAAAAGAATCAAACTCCCAATGCACATGTCAACTGCAAAGTCTCCTTCAAGGTAGAAATGAATCGCCATGCACATCGGGCTAGGCACAAACCAATGAATCCTCCACCTCTTCTTGTATCGTTCAAGTTACTCTCTAAGGACACTGATCAAGACAGCCCCATAAAGAGAGCAAGGCAGTGCTTTGGAAGGGACTAAACCCCCTCTACTGCCAGAATAGCAATGCGCGGTACAGCAATGCAAAGGGGGCAGGGTATGACCCTTCAAGGTCACCCAGAGGATAAGCCTTGTAGAAGAACCAAAATACCCAGAGGGATCGTGATGAAGCCTATGGCTGTCCCAATGACTTGCCCGAAGAATATGGAACAGGGGGAATAAAGGGTCAGCTACCCTGTCTTGAAGTCCTGCATTAAGTCTGCAGCTGTGGAGACCATGGAACGGGGGAAGAAATCGGATTAGGTACCAGGATCAATCGGTTCAGATAACCCCCCCCCCCCCCCCCACGCAGAATTGATTTTGACATCGCCTTCCAAAAAGTAGACAGACGTTATCAAATTGTTGGTGCGCGATTTCAGTATGCGTGATAGTTATTTGTCAATTCTCATACTACATGTATCACACGGTCAACAAACTCAACAAACATGTACTGCACGGGGTTATATGTCAAAAGTTCCAAAAAAATGTAGTAGGATATAGTTAGCGACTTACTAAGTATCCTTGGATGCCATGAATGCTGCTTCGAGACAAGGCAGTGATATACCAGTCGCCTTTCTTGGTTTTGATTTGTGGCCACATTATTTCCCACGAGATGATAGCCACAATCAGCAGCGATATGTTTACCATGTAAGAGCATAGCATTCCAACGCCAACATATGTTGCCGAGAAATTAAAATAGAACCTCTTCTTAAAGGCATTGAGACCAAAAAGAGGGAATTTGCCGAATCCACAGCCATCAGCAGCAGCATAGAACCACTGGGAAAGAGCTGATGCGAAGCAACCGCAAAGGAATAGAACAGTGCTTTCACTTGCTTCCTGCAGTCATACATATCCAAGAAATCATCACAAGACAAAATCTATCATATTAAGCATTCAACAAAAAATGTAGTTGGAGAACTCACATGGCGACTTTGGCTCCTTTAGGAGTGTGGAAGCTGTTGATTAGATATGCTGTCGTGATGCCACTAGGGTACGTTAACTTGTACTTGAGGATCATCGTCTGATCAGAGGAGAAACGAAAGAAACGATTTGATATCATTCGTTGGATTGTTGTTAAGTAATTCTAACAATTTTTTTGCTTGATATTTGACAGGAAGGTTCACTTCTTAGGCTTGTCCTGCAATCCTCGAGCTCATTCCTAGCAGATAACTTCCCGTCCCACCTGAGAGAGACATCGATCGTGTTTATCTGTCAGAAGCATAACATGTGGTAATCAAGAATGTAAAATTCAAATTCTGTAATCTGGATAGCTTAGTAAGATTATCTAGAAAAGTGTACTACCTCCGACCTCCGTTTCTCCTGAATCTTCCCATTGCCACTATTCACCGGGTCAAAGTGAACTCCCTAAAATCAACTGGGAAAATTTAGGAGAAACAAAAATTAAGTACAAAATAAGAAAACACACCGTTACTTTAAAAACACCAAACCATTGTACTCATTGTTGCAATGTATTTTCATGTAAAGAAGGCCAACAAAATATCATATCTCCGGAATTAGGCTCCTCACTGTTACAATCAATGAACTGAAACGAGAAAATTTATCTACTCAAAGTGTTTGTTATCGGGTGTACTCGGTGCACATCGTCGTGTTTCTTTACTTGTTCCTGGATTATTTCTTGCAGGGCCGTAGGGGTTTTCCACACAGGCAATCGTTGTAGAGGAACGACGACGCCTCAAGATGATCAAACGGAGGCCCAGACGGAATCCGACCGCACAAATGGTTGCTGCTCATATCGAGGTGGCCCACGTACGAAGCCGAAGACACCGATTCAGGAATCCGGCCTTTGAGCTTGTTATGTGACAAGTCCAATACGGTGAAATACGATCTCGGCCCAAACGTATCCGGTATGGGGCCCGATAGCGCGTTACGACTCAAATTAAGAGTACTAATGCTTGAACTGACTAGGGCCGGCGGTATCGGGCCCGTTAACCGGTTACAGTCAAGATTCAGCGTCGCCAGAACCGCTTTTTTACCGAGCCAAGCGGGTATCATACCCGAGATTTCATTAAAAGAGAGATCCAAATCACCAAGACGGTAGATGGTTGAAATGGAAGCCGGTATCGGGCCGGTTAAGCGGTTATGACTGAGTAACGCCCGGCTCAGCATCTGGAGCTTCCCGAATTGTCGGGGGATGGGACCCGAAAATTCGTTGTTCCGGAGGTCCAGATGCATCAACGAACTCAAATGTGTTATGGACGCGGGGATGGGACCCGTGATCCGGTTCTCGGCTACGTTCAGCACGACGAGTCGACTCAGTTTCCCAATGTCCACCGGTAAACAGCCAGAAAGTTTGTTTCCGACCAAATCGAGGTGGCGGAGGGACTTGAGGCCGACAATGCAGCGAGGAATTGGGCCGGAGATTCCTCTCCAGTCGGACAATGTGATGCCGGAGAGACGGTCGAGGTTACAGATAGCCGGAGAGATTGTGCCGGACATGTAACCGGTCCGTCCGCGGAAAATGGGCTCCTCGGAGATACCGCGGAGGCTGATCTGTCCGACACGTTTCTCCGACGGGTCGCAGACCACGCCGTACCATTTGCAGCAATCAGATCCCTTCCATGAGCTGAAGATGCCCAAATAGGGCTCCTTGAGAGCCCTTCTGAAGGACAGCAATGCTTGTCGATCCGACGGCGTGCATGAATTCACGGCCGAGGCGAGAGCTAACAAGATAGCTCCGATCAGAAACAGATTTCTCATTTCTCTCTGTGATTGTAGCAAAAGTGAAACAGAGTAGTAGTAGTAGTAGTAGAAGGGATAACTAACTCAACGGTGAAGAAGTGAGGAGAACTTGTGATGCCACTTGGGTATTTTATACTGGCGGGGATATGTGAAAAGACGTATCTACCCCCATGGTTTGTGTAATGTGACCAACGAGGCCCGGGCGTGTGTAGGCGTTGAGACAGAGAATCAAATTGACGAAGGTCAAAGAGTTGCTGCACCATGTGGCTTCTTCTTCTTCTACCCGGAGACTAGAATAATTTAGTATCTAATCTAATGATTTGATTCGGTGGCAGTAGTTTACCCTTTGATATTTGTATATTATGGTTGTTAATGGTGTACAATGAGCAAACACAGGCTTTATTTTATGTTTCTCGAAAACTTGCTTCTGCATGCTGGTTCTAATCTTAAACCGCTAAAAAAATCAACTTGCTGAAATTCAAGCTTCTGATATTTACTCTTTGAGGGTATATTAAAATAGGGGAAACCCATGAAATGGCAGTAGAAGAAATTGCAGAATCACTAAGAACAACAATTAATTTGCAAAGAAGTACTAGTTCAAGGAGGTGGCCTATAATCAGTTTGGAGAAGCTCCCTAATATTGACAAGTATGTCAAAAATATTTACTGTCCCCTAAGAATAAAGAATGGCAAATAATGAAGATTTGTTTGATTTAAGATGAGAAATTAGATTACCAAAGTCAAATGGATTAAAAAAGTGTACTGATAACTGGAAACTGAGAATCTTTGGAAGACTGGAAGAAAGATCATAACAGCATAGAGACAAATCATGCAGTGTGTTAAATAAAATTGAAATAATTGACTTGTCTTTGAAGACCTACAAAACAAGATCTGACATATAAGTAATACTAGCACAGGCCATATGCTTAATGAGTCAGGATGACCATGCATATTAACTACATTTTGTGGCCACCCAGCATGTTCAATGTAAGACAATAGTCCTAGTTTTAAGCTGTTTTTAATTTTCAGTTTCTCTTATCCTCTCGCTAAGAGCATGTTCACCTTCAGGGCTTTGGAATTGAACTCTTTTGGTGTGTGTTTCACCCGGGAGAGCAGAATTAAGGGCATGACAGTGTACATAAAGGGTGGTTTCAGAGTTTTTGCACGGGTAGACACCCATATGGCAGAGGGGTAAGAGGGGCCCTGTGGCTCTTTGAAATGGCCTAGGATAGTGGGCGGAGCACATGGGCTCCCACCTGGGTCACTTTATGTTTAGGCACTCGGGGCTTGGTGGAAAGATGAATAGTAGCTTTTAAGATGCTTTTTGGAGATGGGAGTGAAATGGTGAATAATAAGGAGCATTGGTGAACACGCTCTAAACATGTAGATTTCAATTGTCAGTCTTGTTTATCTAGTTTGTTTTTCACTTCAAGCCATGCGACGAACAACAATCAATATATTTTTAAAGTAGGCTCAATGCATATATTTTCTCATTTCCTTAGCTCTATCACTCATTCTCCTGAATGCATATCGTTTACTTTTCCTGCACCTACTGAATATGCTTTCTAGAGTTCTAAGAACATGCTCATTATCCACAGTATTCTTAATTTGTTTCCAGAATGGCACTGATTTCGCCGTGTCATTAGAATTGAGTATCTCTCTTTGGCTAACCTCTACATGTTCTGTATTTAGAGGTCTTACTTAGGGGAGTTGTTATCCAATGTTCTTGGGACTAAAATTAGGATCAATCTAGGTAAGGCTGACCTGAAGAATACCCACATGGGCAAAGCAACAGACATGGCACTAAAATAGGGAAGCTTATTTCAGTTAATGTTTAATTGTGTTTCATTTTAAGTTAATATTTTATCAGAATCCATGACCCTAAAGATAACATCCTTGAGAAAATTACGGGACCGAGCTTCTGAGATGTCTGCTATAATCTTGGAGCAACTCATGGAACAATTTAACTGAGATTTTGAGCAACTGCTCAGACAGCCATGTGATCATCAATGTTATATTCGGCAATTAATCATTAAAAATACATATTGATAATATGAAAGGAATTCTCAGATGTTTTCTGTGGTTCTTCTTTGATTGAGCTCTTCTTCTTACTAGTTGCTTTCTACCGGTAAGTTCTTTTACTTTTAGGTTCTTCTGTTAGTTGATCTCTTTTTCACTGTAATGTCCAAGGCTTTTGGTAGGCTGCTTAGGTCGCCAAAAGAAAAAGTCTCATTTTTCTTCAATAGAGGAAACACTGATCGGATCAGGTGGATTTACTCTGTATCTTATTTAAAAGTTATTTTCTTTTGTTAACAAAACTGCAAGAAAACAGGAGAATCAAAGCACGAGATAATCTTCAGAAGCACAGGAGAATACCTCTTCCACCTCTGTCAATCCACAAACTACAAGTTATCCTTTATTGCTACGAAAATCTGTTACTATTCCTTTTTGAGCATTTGTATAGGTTGAACAGTCCCAAATTCCTTATGATTCTGTGGAAATCAAAATTCAAAACCCAATCCACAGATCAGTACATAAATTTTCAGAGCAGTTCCATCGAACTGAAATGAGATCAATAGGGCAGGTTCTTTCAGTTCATGTTTAATTGTGTTCCAATTTAAGTTACTATTCGAGCAGAATTCATGTACCTGAGAACAATATGGGAAGAAGCTTGTGAGGGGCCTGCAATAATCTTGGAGAAGCTCATGTACCGACTTAACTGAGATTTTGAGCAATTCCTGAGTCGGCCATGTGATTACCAATCTTATATTTTGGTTGTGCATCATTGGAAGGAAATATGTATTGGTAATAGTAAGAAACAAGTTGACTCAGGTAATGCATTCAGATGTTGTCTGGGATTCTCGTTTGATGGAAATCTTCTTACTTCACCACTAATGTTCTACTTTTCGATAAAATTGAAGATCGCACTGATGAAGAGCACAAATATGAGCATCACATAACACAAACAGGTAGTACAGTCATCAGTAACAAACTGAGTTTAACAGATTGAAGTTAGTTCATCTTTTGAAGATTTCCAGGTATAGTCATTGGTTGAATACCAAAGTCAGTCATTGGTTGAATACCAAAGTCTCACTGTAAGTTCTGTGAAAACCATAATAGTTTGATTCACTTGCATTGTAATCCCTAACTTGGTATCTATCAGTAACTTCTGCTACTTTCAGGTTTTCCTCTTTAAATTACTATAGTTGATTTTTTCCACTGTAAAAATGCCTAAGTTTTCTGGTATGGAGTTCTCAGTTTGCCATCTCAAAACAACATTATCACTTTCCAGGATAGAGGGAACACTTATTTCAAAGTGGCTCGAAAGTTGAACCAATAGTTGATCACTTAAGCTCTGCCATTGGTAATAGAGAATTTGTGAAGTTGGAAGATAAATATGCTGGATGATCATAGGAAATTTAAATTTAAGAGGACTACATTGGACGGCATGGTTCTAGCTAATATTTGACTTGATAAGAAAAGAAAACTCATAATCTTCTCAATAATCAGGTCAGCAACAACATTAAGTGTGTCGCATCTTATATCACTCTGTTATCAATAGTAACATTTACCATGAGAAGCGACGGAAGAACTGAAACATGCATCTATATGTCTAAGTTGATTCATACGGTGATGGAACTACTACGGTGTTCTTAGATCTCCATTATAAGTATTGTGTACTGGGTTCAACTGTTCAAAAATACCTTATTGCTCAAAGTAAATGGAAAAGTTTATACATAGCAAGATGAATCAGAAAAAAGTCGTAAGTCATCAGGTTTACGTATTTATCTAATTATCTCAGCCTAGTTTCCAAAACTCCAGAAAAAGTTGAAAGGAAAACCAGAGTGGCATGAGCCTTACCGTAGCTTGTTCCCGTCAAAGAAAAGTATTAAGAGGAGTTCAAATGTTGAAAGGCCAAAACAGGAAATTCTTAAGTATGTATGATTAACCTACAGACAAAGCGCTCAAAGGTAAATAGCAAGTATATGATAGACCAAGAACCTGAAGAATGCGAAATTCAATTGTAACACATGTTACCTTTAAGAAATTGTAGAACATTTCAAACTTCAGAAACATTTAGTTGTGTGTAATGGTACATCACTCCTGAATTTTGTTGATAGCTTCTTCAGGTCTTCTTCCCATTCAGACTGTACTTCTATTGCATTTGTACATATGAGAACTGTTAGTATTTCTTATAAAGCATTTGGATATGTTGTAAAGTCCCAATACCTTGTGATTCTCTTGTGATCAAATTTCAGAACCCAATCAACAGATTTATACAGACCTCTTCAAAGCAATTTATTGGTAAGAACCATTCAATTGAAAGGAGGTCATACTCAGAGTAGGAATTTGTATCGAGTTAAACTTGAGTTGCATAAGATTTAAGAAACAAATGAAACCAGAAGGCTCATGTTTTCAGCAACTTTGTCTTAAATATCAAAATATCCACATGGACAACATCGCCTTCTTATCATAACACATAAATCCACAAAATATATCCTTAGTCGAAAAGCTACCTAATGAAACGCCAGATTCATAATTGGGGACATCTAAACCTTGTCACCATGGATTCAGCGAGCAAGCTGGATATGTACCTCATAGTGATGGAAAAACTTGAAACAGACATTTTAAGGGAATTCTACTCGTCTGGAGATGAAACTAGTACAGTGTTCGTAGATTCACCCTGATAAATGGCGTATATGAATCAGGGATTAACCTTAAAACATACTTTTAAAAGGGGTATGTCAATTTATCTGGTGATGAAACCAGTCCAGTGTTCTCAGATCACCCTGATAAGTATCGTATACAATTCAGAGACAAGTTTAGGCGGTCATGTTTAGGAAGTATTGATATAAACCCAGTTTCCTAAACTCAGAACAAACCTGAAAAAAAGCGTAGAGTGGCATGAACCTTACTTAACCGTGTTCCCATCAAGTGAAGCATAAGGATGGGTTGAAATGTTGTATGTCAACAACCAGACAAACCGACGTGCGACCATTAACCTGCAGCCAAAGCACTATGAGTACAGTGTATGATGAATAAACAACCGTAAGGATGCGGAATCAGTTGAAACACATAATTGCATGCACCTCCTTAATTATGTTGGTAGTGCTGTAAGGTCTTCTCATTAAGATTGTTCATATAGAGGATGGTAAATCAAGTTGCATCCTCAAGGAGAGCTGACAGATCAGAACATTGGAGATGGACTGAATTGAAGAAGCAGGTTGTAACTTGTAAATATATTGTCCTTTCAGTTATTTGCAAGAGCAATCAACTGATCAGAAGCATTACTGATTCACTTAATTGAACAAGTGCAGTCACTGTCACTGAGTAAGAAGTAGAGCTATTCCTAAAACAGAAAATAGACTAACTACATTGCTCATTAAAGAGTTATAATCTTTGTTCAAATAGTTTCTTTGGAGATGAATGAAGAGAATCAACATAAGAAACAGAAGATTCAAAGCAAAACATATAAGCCCTCTTGCTACAGATTCTATTTCAATTGCACTTGTGCAGTTCCTAATTCCTAATGATAGGCTTGTATTCATATTTCACAGTAATCCACAGATATAATAAACATTATCTACATATCATTGCACAATACAATTAAACTATAAAGAGATTTTGGCTAGAATTGCAATTTCTGAAATAAAAACTGAGTTGCATCAGATTAAGAACCAAAATGAAACAACCAACATCTCTTCAGCAAATTCATCTTTCATACTCAAATTTTCAACACAGACTACATCTCATAGTACTTAGAACCACATGTAAATCCACAAACAAACCCCTAATTAAAACGATACCTACTGAAACCCTAGATTCTCAACATCAGATCTAAGCCCTCTCGCCACGGATTCTGCGAGCAAGCTGGATGTCCTTGGGCATAATCGTAACGCGCTTGGCGTGAATGGCACAGAGGTTGGTGTCTTCAAAGAGTCCGACGAGATAAGCCTCGGCGGCTTCCTGGAGGGCGGCGACGGCGGAGCTCTGAAAGCGGAGGTCGGTCTTGAAGTCCTGGGCGATTTCTCTGACGAGCCTCTGGAAGGGAAGCTTGCGGATGAGAAGCTCGGTGCTCTTCTGGTACTTCCTTATCTCCCTCAGCGCCACCGTTCCTGGCCTGAATCTGTGTGGCTTCTTCACTCCGCCGGTGGCCGGAGCCGATTTCCTGGCGGCTTTTGTGGCGAGTTGCTTACGAGGAGCTTTTCCTCCGGTGGACTTCCTCGCGGTTTGCTTTGTCCTTGCCATTTCTGAGAAATCAAAATGGAACTTGAAAAGAGGACAAGTTTAATCTATGAGAGAGAGATTTGTGGAGTTGTGTGTTGAATGATTTGGGGATAACTATCAGGACGATTTTATAGCAGAGTATTCGAAGGGAAGCAGCGGGAAGTTTTCGAATAGCTTTGGTGAGTAATTTTGAGTTTTTTGAGAAGAATGGTGCGAGAACCGTTTGATCAGTCATGGGACGTTTGAACGGTGAGGATGTGAGTATGATGTGGCGATCCGTGTCTTCTGCTAATAGACCAATCAAAGGAAGCAATTCGCTGCTCACGGATTCATCCGCTTTGGTTTGTTAATTCGAACTGTGAGGAGCTTATTTAGTCCTCAAACGATGGCGTTTGGTCTCCAAAACATGGGGGAGTAAAGAAGGTCTTTTTTTTGGAGAAATGTAAAGAAGGCTTTGAAGAATGCTACATTGGGCTTGTTTGGATGAGAGTAAGTAGAGAGGAACTAAAAAGTCAAAAATTTGAGAAATCAGGTCAAACCTCTCCGAACAATCAAAGGAAACGGAATTCCGCCAACAAAAATCCGGAATTCCGGCTTGAAATCCGGATTTCCGGATTTTCAGCCGGATTTCCGGATTTTTTGGCGGAATTCCGGACTTTTTTGGCAAAAATCCGAACTCTTTAATGTAATTTTTGGTTTTATTTAGACAATGTTGTGTTATCACAGTGGTAAAGTGTTTGAATTTATTACATGAGGTTTCATGTTCGAACCTCACCACCTCTAAAAAAATTTTTTTTTTACCCATAATCTATAATAATCTACCCATCCAAACACTACAGATAAAAGGAGCTTTTAAGCTCAACCTCTCACTTATTTCAGCTCATCCAAACAGCCCCATTGGTTTTTTGTCTTTAACATGACTTTTCGGATTTCATAACAAAGAAAATTCATAAACTTAGGTTGGTGACGTGTTGAATCTGGGGCACCGATTCTGGGGCGGTCCTGGGTAAAAGATAACTTGATCGACACATTGGGTGTTACTTTTAAATCTTCTTTTTTCCATATTAGCCTATTATGATGACTCACGGCATCCCCCTACGGGTTGCCATAACATTTTGTGTCATATAAAACAGCCAGTCCGCCGGTTGGCTTAAGTTCACCGAAAATGAATAAATATCAATAAAAGGAATCAGTCCCGAGCAATGTAAAGGATGGAATTGGAAGTGTTTTTAGAAATAACCGAAATCGATGAATTTTAGACTTTTGTTGGAAAATTCTATACTCCACAAGTGTTGAAGCTGAAGTGTAGAGTGTCTACAGAGCATCACAGTTGCCTTTCATCACATTGATAAATATTGCCTGTTTTTTTGCAAAATATGGCTACCTCCGATGCAATTTAGTCGAATAAATATCAATAAAAGGAATCTGGTCCCGGACACTGTAAAAGGTGGAATTTTAAGTGTTTTTAGAGACAACAAAAGTCGATGAATTTTAGGCTTTTGTTGGAAAATTCTATATTGCACAAGTGATGAAGCTGAAGTGTAGAGTGTCTACAGAGCATCACCGTTTCATCACATCGATACAGATTGTCATCGAAAGTGATTGTGCTACAATGGTGAAGATCTTCCAAGGCCAGAGTATTGGACCAACTTCTATTTACTCTCTTTTATCTTTTTGTGTTTTTCACACGATGTGCATTTTGTACTCTTTTGTGCTCAGTGAACTATGAAGGAGAGGATCATATTTATAGGTAGTAGTGAGCAAAACTCGCTCAAATCGGCTGTGCATCCTTTATGAATAGTTGAATACTCACATGGTTTATGCCTTGTCTTGCCTACTATTTGCCGATGTCGATAATGGCACTGTCGACGGAGAAACTGGAAAAGCAAAAAACGCTACTCGTTTGTCACATCATATGTGCCTAGTGTTCCGTATGAGATAACTATACAAGGAAGAAGCTCGATGTTAAGACAATAAATAGATTGATATGAAATCGAAATGTTATTTTCTAAGTCCTTGATCTTGGATAGAGTATAATTGTGATCTCGCAGAATAGTTGCTTGATGTCGATAAGGATTTTTGGACATAGTTGTTTTTGATTGTTGAGAAGAAATGACTCAAGAGATAATGTTGCCTCTCAAATCTCGTTTGGGTAAGCTAGATTATGGATAGATTATCCAAAACCCAACAAAAAAATTAGATTTTTGTAGAAGAAGACCCAAATCCGGTTGGGTCCGATCCGATTCTGGCTTAGTTGTTCGCTAACGTGTTACTTCCTGGTTGGTTCATTTGTGATCGGCCGAGTCCTACTCGGATAGGCCCTACTCAGATCCGATTATGCAGTTTGAAAACGAAAAATATTTTTAAAATAACCTAATCCAGCCTTTAGAGTACGCGGATCCGGATAATCCAAAAATTCATAAAAAATATCCTGCTCATCCAAATAGGTCAGATTAATTTTCAAAATTTAATAAATTTATCATTTAATTCAGCTTATCCAAACGAGGCCAATACAACTTATAATTAATACGAATACGACCATATTACTATATATATAATTATATATGGTCAATTCGGGTTACTCCGATTTTCTATTTCTCTGTCACGCGCCCGAACTCGGATTCAAACCGGGCTATAATATTGAGCATGATCTCGTACGAATTGCAAATTCTCACTGCCCAAGCCCAAATTGCAACTGATCTGGGGTGGAATTGTCCAACCTGGGTCCCACCGGGCTTGGTTCGATTGATCCAAAACGGGGCGACGTTAAGTCACCTTGGAATAAATTAGTCGGGTTGGTGTCAACTCGCACAACTCTAAAACGGTCTGTGTCTACTTGCCTAACACAACAATTCTAATGAACATAAGTATAATCCTAAAATATTCGGGTCGACACGCCGATGGGCCATAAAGTTAGCAGATTTGGGGCATGTTTTCAAATCGGAGACAAGTCAACCCAAACGTTGACACGAATTGTCAAGCATAATTCTTTTTTTTTTTAGGGAAATAACGTTTTATTAGGCCTGTAGCCCAAAACGAAGTCCAAATACATTGTTCAATAAACTTTCGGCCCAAACAAGTGGCCTTTGTGTCCAAATATTATTTAGCTGAAGATGGAGCCCTTGTTGTGCAAATTGGTGAGCAGCTGTGTTCCACTGTCTTGGAACGTGTGTGACCACGTGGTTGCTTATCTTCACGAGTAGTGTAATACACTCCCCCACAAAACTTTCTACCTCCGTTACATCTTCTGGAGGCTTCCCTTTGAGCTGTCTGTTCACTTCTCTCTTTAGCATTGCAGAATCGGTTTCACACCATAGCTTGGGTGTAGCCGAGTTCTACCGCCATCTTGATGCCATCTCTAAGTGCCTCTGCTTCGGAAGCTTTGGCCGAGATGGAGAGGGGGATTGTATTTTGCGAGCCCGGCGATGAAGATACCGTTTGCATCCGTAAGGATGGCTCCCGTTGCTGCAGCCCTCAGATCTGGGTTCCATGCGGCGTCGGAGTTAAGAACGACCCACTCCTCCGGCGGTCTAGGTGGCGGGACGGCCGGAGAGTGGCTTATCTGAGCCGGTTTCCTTGAATTTGCTTCTTGCATGGTTGAATCCAACTCATCCAGGTACTGTTTAACTTCATAAACAATGATCTCCGCCGTCTTTTCGATCTGTTTGAATAGCAGATCGTTTCTGTTCTTCCAAATTCTTGCAAGGCAAATCACAATTAACTTTCTGGTTTTCATATCTGACTCAAGAATTATCTGGGGAAGCCAGATCTGGAACTCATCTTGCATGTTCTTCACAAAATCTTCCCCAAACAGAATAGACCAGCATTTTTTTGCAACTTTACAAGCAATAAAAACATGGGTTTCGGTTTCTTTGTCTCTCTTGCAGACGGGACACCATCTCTCTGTTGAGATTCCCCGTCGGTTTAAATTTGCTCGAACCGGAAGCCCTTTGTGAAAGGCTCTCCAACTTGGGAATAAGTTTTTTTTGGGAACTTTAATTCCCCAAAAACTTTTCCACCAATTTGGGGTTGGATTCGAGTGCGTCCCTAACTGAAAAGTTTGGGACTGTTTCTCTTGTTGGGTGCATAGCTGATACCCGGATTTCACTGTGTAAGCCCCATTTTCTGAAAAGTGCCAAATGAGTCTATCAGGACTGATTAAAGGTGGGATACTGATTCTTTTAATTTCGTCTGCATCTTCTTTCCAAAACATCTCATTGATGGTTCTGACATCCCATTGTCTGTCCTTTGTGATGAGATCTGAAACCATGATGGCTCTGTTTGCTGGAGCTGGAGTAAATGGTTTGAACAAGTTTGGTCGCAGTAACCACGGATCTGTGAAAGCATTAAGCTTTTCACCATTACCAATTCGCCATCTGCAACCACTTAAGATAAGTTTCTTGCTTGATAAAATACTCCTCCACAGATATGAACAGTTTTGCTTCACTTCTGCTTTTAGAATTCCTGTGTTTCTGAAATACTTATGTCTCAAAATCTTGGCATGTAACTTGTCTGGATTGTGAAGTATTCGCCAATACTGTTTACCTAACATGGCCGTATTGAAATTCTGCAGGTGGTGGAAACCCATTCCTCCTTCAGTTTTGCTGTCTTTCATTCTGTTCCACGCAATCCAACTGATATTGCGGCCTTGGTCCGTAGATCCCCACCAAATCTTGACATTTCTGCTTCCAATTTGTCACAAAGAGTAGCAGGTAATCTAAAACACCCCATTGCATACGTAGGGATTGCTTCAATAACTGCTTTTAAGAGTATTTCTTTCCCCGCTGGAGAAAGAAATTTCTCTTTATAGTTCTTCAGCTTGTCTTGAACTCGAGACACAATACTTTGGAACTTATCCATTCTTCTTCTTCCCATTTCCGTCGGTAAACCCAGATAACGATCGTGGATCAGCTCCTTTTTCACGCCGCAAGCTAAGCTCAATGCAGTTCCAGCTTCATTCGTCACGTTATTGGAAAAAACCACTGAAGACTTCTCAAGATTGATCTGTTGTCCTGTTGCTCTTTCATAGTCTTGTAGGATAGCAGTTAGGTGGCTTATTTCAGGTTGTACTGCCTTTGTAAAAATAATGCTGTCGTCCGCGAAGAAAAGGCGGGAAACTTTAGGACCCCCTCGCGACGCGGCAACACCTGTAATATCACCACTAGACATAGAACTCGTGAGAGCACGTGAGAGAACTTCACCACAAAATAAAAAGAGATAAGGTGAGATGGGACATCCTTGACGAAGCCCCCGCTTGGGCATAACATTACCAACTATTCGTCCCTTATAAGAAAAGGAGAAACAAGTGGTAGAAATGCAGTCACGCACTAAGTTTATCCATCTCGGCCCAAATCCCAGTTTAGACATAGCTTTAGTGAGGAAAACCCACTCCACCCGATCATATGCTTTGCTAATATCCATTTTAAGAGCCATGTACCCTTCTTTGCCTTTAAATCTTGTACGCATTGAGTGTAAGATTTCAAAGGCAGAGATAATGTTATCAGTTATTAGCCGCCCCGGAACAAATGCACTTTGACTTTCCGAGATTATACTCGGTAACACCATTTTGAGTCTATTAGCCATGGTCTTTGAAACCAACTTATAAATGATTGTGCAGAGACTAATAGGGCGTAAATCAGACGCTTTTCTAACCTGTTTCACCTTTGGAATCAAAGCCAAAAGTGTGTGGTTGTAATCTACTACACTTTGTTGTCCATTGAGGATTTTTAAAATGCAGCCTCCAACATCTTCCTTGAGTATCGGCCAGAAATTTTGGTAAAAAAGGGCTGGGAAGCCATCTGCTCCCGGTGCTTTGAGGGGGCTCATTTGTTTCAAACTTTCCTCCACCTCTTGTAAAGAGTAAGGAGCTTCCATGAAGTTCCTTTGAGCCTCTGTGATCCCAGGGGTGAGAAACTGTAGCATCTTGTCTGTGTCTTCTTCTGACGGGTTGGAGGTTGCAAAAATACTATCAAAGTGATCTGTAAGAACTTTGATAATCTCCTCGTCGTCAGTATGCCACTGACCATGCTTGTCTTCAATACCTTTAATCAAATTTCTTGCTTTTCGGGCTGAGGCCTTACGGTGGAAGTAGCCGTATTTTTGTCTCCACTTTGGAGCCATTGGACTCTTGATCTTTGTTGCCAAATCTTCTCCTCCTTGAGCAGAAGATCGTTTAGTTTTTTCTTCGCTGTCCTCCTTTGAAAAGCAGTGTAGGCATTTTGTTTCTGTCTGTCTAAGCGCCCGATTTGTTTTTTGAGTTCTCGGATTTGTTTTGTAACATTCCCGAAGGAATCTTTCGCCCATGTTCTCAATTCCTCGGCACAAGAACTCAATTTGTATTTGACCGAATCCGTCGATCCGCCCCAACTGTTTGACACCACTAAATCACAATCATCATCATGTAGCCATGCGGCTTCAAACAGGAACCGCTTGTTTCCCAAGTTATAGCAAACTTGAGATTGTTTGTTAAAAACAACTTCTATTGGGTAGTGATCAGAGGTACTCGTGATGAGATGGTTAACTCTGACATTCCCATACAGAGATCTCCATTCAAGATTTGCAACCGCTCTGTCGAGCCTTTCTCTGATAAAAGTGATTTCATCCTGGTTGTTACACCAAGTGAACGGATTACCATCAAATCCAAGGTCCTTGAGATCACATTCTCTAAGAGCCTCACGAAAAGGATCTGATTGAGAAGGTGTAACCATGTTACCTCCTTCTTTTTCTTCTTGTGACAAGATTTCATTGAAATCACCAACGACAAACCATGGGGCATCCCCATAGGGTCTGAGCCGAGTCAGAAGATTCCAGGAATGGTGGCGTTCCGCTCTATCCGGTTCACCATAAAAGCCTGTAAAAAACCAGTCTTTTTCCTCCCCTTCGAATCTGACTATGCAGTGGATAGATCTGATATTTTGGCTGATAGGTTGTACTTGGGTCTTTTCATCCCAGAGTAATGCCAATCCTCCCCCTCTTCCAACGCTATCCACAACTGTGCTGTTTGCATACCCTACCTTCTTTCTGATCGTTTCCATCTCATGTGAATACAATCTAGTTTCCATGAGAAAAACTAGATTGGGACGTCTTTCCTTCACGGTGTCGCAAAGGGAAAGAACGTTACGGAGGTTTCCAAGCCCCCGTACGTTCCAACTTAGAACACTCATTGATCTAGGCAGGGCTGTTTAACAGCCTCTGCCTCTTGAAAGTTGTTAGAGTGCTCGCAAATCATCTTTTCGTTGTCTTCTTTATGGATTCCGTCCGGTTCTGGATCCGGGGGATGATTTTCTTTTCCAGGGTGGGTTGGCATTACCACTTCCGGTTTGCTACAGCTTCTTTTTCCACCACCCGTAATCAGCCCCATATCATTGTCATTGACCACCAGCTGTCCCAGTGGTTTTCGTTTCCCGTTACTGTCTTCCTCCTCCGTTTTCTTCCCTTTGTTCCTTGCTAAATCTTTGACGTTGACCCTTTTCCGTTTGCTTTCTTTGGATGCATTAAACTTGATTCCTTTAGGCAAGGCAATCTTGTCTAAAGCACCCATATCAAAGTTTGGTTTTGTCGTCAAAGGAGGTTGGAAATCCGTGATTGGTGGATGTGCTTTACTCCATGATTTCCCAATCAAATCTCCTCCCACAAATGTGGGATTTGAAATTGATTTGGGTAACCATTCTCCTCTTCCCATCACGCCCTTCCTTGCCGGCGTTTTTCCTTTTTTCGGCTTGCTTTCCGATGATCCACGAGCCATATTCCGGGTCTTGATTCTTGTTCTTCATCATCTCCTGCTGTTCACAGCTACGTGCAAGATGATCCGGTCTTCCACACCAATCACAAACACAGGGGATCCTTTCATATGAAATATTGACCCAGTGTTGGTCACCATCCACTGTCTTGACAAAGGCTCTTCTCCTCAAGGCTTTGTAGGTCTTGATTCTTGTTCTCGCTCTTATACATCTATCTTTCTCGTCTCCATCGATGTGTATGGTGACTTTATGAACTTCTCCAATAGACGCAGCAATTTGAGCTCCTACTTCTTCATGAATGAGATGTAGGGGAAGTCCCCTGATTTGAATCCACACCCACAGGTCATTGAAGTTGTAATCAATTTTCTGGCGATTAATATCCCACTCCTTCAGAAGGAGAAGTTGATTATCAAAAGACCACGGTCCTCCGTATAGGGCCTTTTCCAGGTTGTTTCTATTACTAAATCTGAAAACGAATCTGTCGATTCCTTTAGTCATAATCTTCAGATCATCATCAGGGCACCATAATCTTCGAAAGAGCTCCTTCATACCCTGAAGATCAACCTTAGTATCCCCAACGAACTTTCCGATGAGGCATAATTTCCAGTCCTCTCGGACTCTGTCACAGATTGCTTTCCCGATCAGAACCTCCGTCTTCTCCTCCTCCGTTAGCGTAATCTTTGCGATCCAACTTTCATCCTCGGTTTCCATTGCTTCCGGCCACCGCCGAACGCTCACTTCCGTCTAGAGAGAAACCCTAGAGAGAAAAAACAAAGAAAAATAAGATAGGAAATATTTAGTGGTTGTGAGTTGTAATTGTCAAGCATAATTCTAGGTACCTCAGAAGCGTAGAAACGGTGGGGAATGCCACCTGATGCTATTGTAATTTATATGCTTGGTACACGGGAAGCATTTCCTCTTCAGGGCTCTTGGGGGTATATGTTTTGAATAAAGACCTTTTGGGCTCTATTTTAAGATAAAAAAATAAGTTCAGGGCATTTAAAATATTTTATCCAAATGCATCAACTGGTATTGAAGAAGAAGACTTGAGAAACTCTTCCACTGATTAAGAAGAACATAAACCTTCCGATAAAAAATAAGAAAATAAAATTTAGCGATATTTACATATGTCATTTCACGTGCTTACAATAATTTAAAATTATCATTTCGGCATCTCTCGCATTCCAATGCTATATAGAGGAAACATGTATGACTTTCCGCTTTACTGTATGTAGTATGTTAGCTTAAGGCATATCAAAAGGTTGGGTGTTATACCCAGTTGGGCACATCAATGTACTTTGTCTGATTTGGCTCATATGAGTTCAGTTTAATGAATTTTCTAACTTTTCCTCAAAAAAAAAAAAAAAGATTGGGTCTTGACTGTCTCGTCCAAAGCAAGTAAAGGCCGACCCTTTTTAGTGCGAAAAGAGCCGAACTAATGGCAAAATCGTTCGTGTGATCAGTGAGTCGGACCGCCTAAACCCGTCTGACAAACATTTTTGGCAGGATTAACAACTAGGCCCATTTGATATTTCACGTGGCCGCTTAGTCTGAAAATGTGCCACATTTTCACATAACTCGTCATATGAAATACTTCTTATTCGGATAACTTACAAACATTTTGGTCACTCACAAAAATAAGAAAAACAAAAGAATTCAAGAATTCACATTGATGTAGCCAAGGTAAATTGCTAGTACAAAAGTAAGAAAAATGTAAAGTATCATCCTACAAAGGTTATTTTGTGCAAGACTTTAAAGGTTTTCCGCAAAGGCTATCGTTGTACTCAAACGACTCCGCTTCGAGATGATCAAATGGAGATCCGGCAGGAATCGGACCGCCGAGGCGGTTGTGACTGAGATCCAAGTCACCAATATAAGACGCTGACGATATCGATTTCGGGATCAAACCTTTCAGCTTGTTGTGCGACAAGTCCAAAACCGTAAAATACGACCGCGGTCCAAACGTATCAGGTATCGTACCGTCCAGCGCATTACAGCTCAAATTAAGAGTAGTAATGGTCGAATTCATCAGCGTCAGCGGTAACGGGCCCGTGAGCTTGTTGTCATCGAGATTTAACGTGGCCACAACCCCTCTTCTACCGAACCAACCGGGTATGGTACCCGAAATCTCGTTACTAGATAGATCCAAATCGGCGAGACGGTTCATGTTGGCAATGGAGTCAGGAATCGACCCGGAAATATGGTTATTACCCAACAAAGCCCGACTCAGCCTCTTCAGCTTCCCGAATTTCACCGGAATCGGACCCTCCAGCTCATTACTCCGGAGATCCAAATGCATCAACGACCCGATCTGGGTAATCGACCCGGGAATCGTACCCGAGATACCGTTTTCGGCAACGTTCAACACGACGAGTCGACTCAGTTTCCCGATATCCGCCGGAATCTCGCCGGAGAGCTGGTTTCCGACCAGATCGAGGAGTCGGAGGAACTGGAGATCAACAATGCAGGAAGGGATCGGGCCGGTGATTCCTTTCCAGTCCGATAAAACGAGGCCGGAGAGGCGGTCGAGTTTGCAGATAGCCGGGGAGATTGTGCCGGACATGTAACCCATCCGGCCGGCTTTCCGGTACATGGGTTCCTCGGAGACGCCGCGGAGGGTGATTCCGGCGACGCGATTCTCCGACGGGTCGCAGGTGACGCCGTACCAGTCTTTGCAGCAGTCGGGTCCGGTCCAGGAGCTGAAGATGCCCAAATAGGGCTCGTTGAGAGCTTCTTTGAAGGAAGTCAACGCTTCGTGATCGGACGGTGGGCATGAGTTTATGGTGGTGGTGAGAGCTAAGAAGATAGCTCCGATCATGAATAAGGGACTGATCGTCATTATCATTTGTGTTTCTTTGTTTATGTAACAGTGAACTCTCAAATGGTCTCTGTGTGTAATTAAGAGTGTGGTAATACTATTACTTGGAAGGCCAATTGGGGGGTTTATATAGCTGACTAACATGGTCGTGCTTAAGCATGGAGACAATGGAATTGATGGAATTTAGCTGCCCATGTGTCTTACTGACTTCTTCTACCATAATAATTGACGAATTTAGTACTACCTCAGTTTCTTATGATTCTTTCTAGTTGACTTTGAGTTTTCTTGCATCGTTTGCTAAACAAATCACCAGTATTTTTGAATTTTGGTAAAATATAAGGTACAAGCGGTTCAGTTTAGCTCGGTTATGTCCTCCTTCGGTTTCAATACACTACACTGGAAGTTTGGGACGTTAGCTAGTGGTTGTTACCTTTATTATGGGTGAGTGTGGTGTGGACTTTTTTGTGGATTTTAATCCAAAATCCACTTTTCAGCTTTTTGGACTTTTTGTTAAGGTTTGTATGGATTTTTTTGAGTGGATTTTGAATTTTGGATTTTCAAGTTGTAGTGTAGAAAAGATGGAAGCAAAAAGTTGGGTTTGGGTGGATTTTTTGTGTCTTTTTTCATCATATCATACAAATGACAATAATATCCTCACTAAACAACAAAACTGACACATCACTGACCTTCAATAAATAGACAAAAAGGATAAAGTGGTAAGTTTCGCTAAACAACAAAACTGTCACATCACTGACTTTTTAACATCACCAACTTTTTTTACCAAACCCATGCATCTTTTTTCTTGAACTTTTGTGTCACGGACTTTTTTCACACCATCTTAAAAGACAACTTAAAATCCAAAAAGTCCAAACCCACCCTATGACTCAACTCACTGGGGTTTTTTGTTTCAAACCTCAACAATAAGCAACCAATGTAACTTGATTTGTTGTGTAAACCTCGTGTTCGTTTTGAGATTCTTGTCATGCCCAGAATCAACAGAAACCTCAAGATCAAAAGCAAGGTTTTTGAGTAAAACCTCAAGATAAAAATGAGGTTCCAAAACAGCAGCATTTTGAGAATTTTGTAAGAAACTGTGGTTGTCCCAATATTTATAGCACGAAAGAAGGGTATTTGTGGGTGTGGAGAATCCTCGCTTTCACTGTAATTAATTGATCAATAGCCGAAAAATAATCCAAAAGACCAAAATGTAGTTTGGAAAAAAAAATATATGAGAAAAGAAAAGGTATTAACTAGAAACTGATAATTAGTTTCCCAAAAGTCAATAAATAAAAGATTGGAACAGTGATAGGTTTAATTGTGCACAAATAATTGCAAAAATTAGAATCTTCGAAACACTGGAAGAAAGATCATGCAGCATAGAGAGACAGACCATATGCTGGATGAGTCAGGATGACCATGCTTATTAAGTACAGCATTTTGTGGCCAGCCCACTTGGTTAAAATAATCATCCTAGTTTTTGAGTGTGGATTTCAATTGTTACTAGAGTTTTCTCTCCTTTTAACTTCCTTCACTGTGAAAGTTACCATTAAGGCGAACAGCACAAATAAAAATAAAATTAGTACTCGTGTCGTGCCTTCAAGAGTTCTACAAATATGCATGCTAACTTCGGCGCTTTATTAGAATGTGCTATTCAAAACCTTCAGAATGTTCCATCCTATAGGTTTTTTCCTGGAGGAGGTGTTACCCAAAGTTCTAGGACTACGATCAATTAGTAGCAATCTATGTATGTAAAGCTGACTTAAGGAATTGCCCACATGGGTAGAGCATAAAACATGGCACTAAAACAGGGCAGCTTCATGTTGAATTATGTTTCATTTTAAGTCAACCACCTCTTAGTAGCTTAATCCATGTTTTAATTCCATGTAACATGCTAGAGAAGATTACGGGATGAAGCTTGGGATGTGTCTGCAATAATAATTCATGGAACAATTTAGTTGTGGTTTTGGAGCAATTCCTGGGACAGTTGTGTAAGACTTATTATTTTGTTTTTTGTCGACGTGGGTTGTTTAAAAATGTGTTAGAGACAAGGGTAAGCGAACAGATGAATTCAGATGTTTTCTGAGATTCCCTTCTCCTGGAACTAGTAAATATACTACTACTCATGATCCTCTATTCAAAGAGAATAGTGTTGCTGCTTCAAAGAAGCGCAAAGAGACCAGAATAGGGAAACCTTTGGTCAAACCAATTTGCAGGAAGTGAAATAGCCTTCTTGCTGCTAGTCCTTTTGTAAGTGAGAGTAACTAGTTGGAATCACGGTTCAGTCCCTTGGTTGAGATAAGTTTATCGGCCAATACAGATTCTGAAAACACGAGGCAAGCTCTTATTGAGTGCCAAGGCTTCAACATACTCCTCCTCAAAATAGATGGACACACCGACATTGTAACTTAGACTTCTGAATATCTTCTGCTGGAAAATTCAGATCATTTGTTTCAAATCAGATTCTTCAGTTGCATGCCCATGAACAGAAGAGATTATAAGTTGTTTCGGATCTTCTATTACGCCCTCAGACAGTAACGCGGAACACTGAGTGATGGCGAGCTGGATAGTAGTGATTGACCAAATACTAGTACTAGCTGTTTTAACCAGGATAGGAAGGTCATAAGTATTTGCTAGCAGTACTTTATTATTACAGCACAATGAAATTTTTGTAACTACATATTCTTCTGAATTCTTCAAAATGACTTTGCTCCAAGTAACGAGGGTGTTTGGATATGAGGGTTTTGGGGTGTATGTTTAGAACAAGCTGGGGTGTTTGGATACAGGGTTTTATTTATTTTTCACTGACAGGTTACATTTTAGCCGATCACCAGAAACTAGTTAATACTACTATTTCTTTGCACAAAAATGTATAGCAAGGCACCGGAGACGTGGCAGTGCACCTGCATTTTTTTCCCCTTTCTTTTTCAATGTTCTTTGTCAGAGTCGAAAACAAGAAGATAAAAACACAAGCAGCATGGCATTGGACCTTAATAGCAGGACACCGTGTAAGCAAAAGATTGCTTGGATTTAGGTTCGGTTTTCATACTAGGCTACCCAAACGCAGCCAAGCCCATTCTTTGAACTGCTAACATTCGCTGAAATGTGCACTACATTGCAAATTATGTGAAATCCTATTGGGCAACTGCTTCCCTAAATCTCAGCCTAATTTTGATAGCATGTTCTAGGCAGGTGACAATTCTTCAGGTTATGTGAAGGAAATTCTTCAGGTTATGTGAAGGAGTAGGAAAATGGATCTAGAACCAAGAAAATCAGCTTTGTATAAGTTCACTCAGAAAACTATAGCAATTCATACATACAGTGTTGTTCAAAGAATACATAGTTGTCTTGCCTTCAATAATACTGGCCACTTCCTCTGTCTAATGTAGAATTGCCTGGAAACTGAAAGAGAGCCTGAAAACTTGAAGGCAAGATGTTTCTAAAAGTTGACACAAGAAATTGACAGATGATTGTTTATTATCTGATGATGAAAACAAGCCACAAATATTCAAACAAGCTCTAATGTGCTAGAATTCAATAGAAACTATAAAGTTTGAACAGGTGAAGCAAACACAATTGAATGGAAACCCAACATTTTCAGCAAACAGATATTTCATATTCAAATTAACCAGATTGATTACAACCCCAAAAGCAAAAGAACCCACATATTAGTCACAAAACAGAACCCAAACTACCCTAATTATTTAGCTAATGAAACCCTAGATTCTCAACACAAATCAGATCTAAATCCTCTCGCCACGGATTCTGCGAGCAAGTTGGATATCCTTGGGCATAATCGTAACGCGCTTGGCGTGAATGGCGCAGAGGTTGGTGTCTTCAAAGAGTCCGACGAGATATGCCTCGGCGGCCTCCTGGAGGGCGGCGACGGCGGAGCTCTGGAAGCGGAGATCTGTCTTGAAGTCCTGTGCGATTTCTCTGACGAGCCTCTGGAAGGGAAGCTTGCGGATCAGCAGCTCCGTGCTCTTCTGATACTTCCTGATCTCCCTCAGCGCCACCGTTCCTGGCCTGAATCTGTGCGGCTTCTTCACTCCTCCGGTCGCCGGAGCCGACTTCCTCGCCGCCTTTGTGGCGAGCTGCTTACGTGGAGCCTTTCCTCCGGTGGATTTCCTGGCGGTTTGCTTTGTTCTGGCCATCTCTCTTGGGATTCAAGAGGAAACTTTAGAAGATGATTTAGAGAGAAGAGAAAGAAAAACTGTTTGAGCGATTTGAGCAGAGGTTTGGGGACGATTTTATAGCAGGGTGTTGTTGGAGGGAAGTTTTTCATTTTTTTGAGAAATAGAGGGAAGATTTTCGATTTTGAAGAGTTTTCAGAAGAAAATGTATCAGAAACCGTTCCATTTCGAGTTAGGAAACACAGTGTAGCTTCAACGGTGAGGATTTAAGTATGAGTTGGCGATCCGTGTGTTTGATAATTGACCAATAGGAAGTCGTTCCTGAGATGGGCTTGTGGGCTTGTGTTTTAATAAATCTAAAACTGGTCCATACTTAAATTAGCTCCATCATTAACTGGGTTATACTACATTTTCATTAGTCCAACTAAAACACTCTATTTTGGGTGTGACTGGAAGAATCGGTTATAGTATACGCATTAATTTTTTATTTTTTTTGAGAAGGACGAATAAGTTTTTAGATTATAGATTAAAATGTTTAATTTTTTTAAGAAATTGTGTTATGTCGTTAACCGGATTTAAACCCGGAACCTCATGTACAGGGCTCTACCACTTGAGCTATGTCTTTGTGTTACATTAAAAAATAGTTTCTTACAAAAATAATTTTAATAGAACCACAAACTACAAACACTAGTTTACTTCATAAAGACACTAGTTCAATTATAGTAATTATAGTAATAGATTTGTTGCAACAATGAGTAAATAATAAAAATAGTCAATTATTCCTCAAAAAAAAGTCAATTACCAAAAAATGACACCAAAAATGTTGATTGTAAATAATTAGAAATTGACAAATAAAAGTGTATGGAACATGTGAGAATTCAACAATATTTAGTTCAATAACATGTGGGAATTGATTTTTATAAAAACTAAATCATGGCAAACGTATATAAAAAAAATTCAACAATATTTTAATGGCCTTGAGGTCTAAGAAACGAAACAATTATAGAGCATATAAGAGTGTTGGCTCTTTTTATCAAAAAGAGTGTCGGCTTGGTTCTCATGCTCTCTCTTTCTGACTCACGCATTTCTTTGATTTGTAGTTTTTACGATTCCTACTTCGTACATCTATGCCAGCTATGCCAATATCGGTGTATCGGTCAAAATTAATGACTTGCCAATATTGACAACAATAATCATCTATAACGCCTTTCAAAACTTGATATGCAACACCCCACCGAGCCGCAAGGCCGGCCGGGCCCCACGTTCGGAAGAGATGTCTCCGCCCGAGGTGATGAGCCTCATTGGGAACGGATAAGGATCGTCGGTTCACAGCTAGTACAACCATCGATAAGATAAAACTTCAAATTATACTTTTACAATTTCCATACAAGTACAAACAGTGATAATCTTTGAAAAATCAAGTAATACACTTTTAGGTGAGATAATATACTATGTGATCTTCCAACTAGCAAGCTTTCCTGTCCAAAGTGTCGTGAACGTTCCCCCACCTCGATAGCCAACCTGCGGTTTTAAAATAGCAAAAGCCGACGCAGTTTTTACAGAAAATGATCAGCAAACGGCTGAGTAAGCTAACACCCATAGCACGTAAACAGATGATGAGACATATGACAGGAACAACCAATTCGCTAGTAAATAAATATCAAAACTCGCGGGAAAAGCGTTCACAACTGATTTGGTGTGTCAAACTCCGTATCGATCTCAAATTTCGTGTTCCGTCCCGAAGATGTGGTCCATCTCGGGAAATCAATTCTAATAGCAATTCACAATATTACTTTAATCTCAAGATATCTCATAGCCATATGAATCGAGTCCAGAAAATCCATTTTAGTAACTAGTTGATACGGGGCGTGACCATATCCAATCCACAACCTCTTTCTCATATGTGCAAAAGCACTACCACAACCATAACTCAATCACAGGAGGTTCGCATCACAGCGCCTCATAACCATAACTAATCAAAGGAGGTCAAAGCCTCATAATCTCATAATCTCATAACAGTAACCAACACAATATGTCAGAAATGTATCGTATCAGGGAGATGGTGGTGGTGGGGACTTGTAGACATATGGAGGTGGTGGTGAGGGAAATGGTGGTGGTGGGGACTTGTATACATAAGGAGGAGGAGGTGAGGGAGATGGTGGTGGTGGGGACTTGTAAACATAAGGAGGAGGTGGTGATGGAGATGGAGGTGGAGGGGACTTGTACACGTATGGAGGTGGAGGTGATGGAGATGGTGGTGGTGGTGATTTATACACATAAGGAGGTGGTGGTGAAGGTGAAGGTGGAGGCGGAGATTTGTAAACATAAGGTGGTGGGGGTGAGGGAGATGGTGGTGGTGGAGACTGATACACATATGGAGGCAGAGGTGATGGTGAAGGTGGCGGCGGTGAGTTATAGTAGTAAGGTGGTGGGGGAGACGGTGAAGGTGGAGGAGGAGAGTTGTAAACATAAGGCGGGGGAGGTGACGGAGATGGTGGTGGTGGCGATTTGTAGTAGTAAGTTGCTGGTGGTGGTGGCGGCGGAGATGCGTAATAGTAAGGCTTGTCATATGCACCTACATGAGTAGCAGCTAACAAGCATATTGCCAAGGCACAAAGTGCCGTTGGCAATGAATTTGCCATTTTCAAGTACCAGCAGATAGAAAACAGTACTCAAGTGTATGAATGTTTCAGAAGTCCCAAAAGACCTTGTTGATGGTTTACAATGAGGAAAGCACACCCTTTTATAGTGATCCCTTGCAATATGAAAACAATTTTTAACTACATCTTTTCTTTATGTTAATGGTTTTCGTACCCACTATACGTGTTAGTAGACTTGGAGCCCAGAGAAGTTGTCAATATGCTGAAAGTTCCTTATTATGGATGATGTATTGCAAAAAAAATATTTGTTCCATGAAGCAGAAATGGTCAGCAAAGAGCAATTCTACTCCATTATTTCCAGCTAGCTCATAGTAGTATAATGTTATTCTAAGCTTATTTTCTGTTTTTCATTTGCAGCTGTTTTCAATCTCGAATGAGTATCGGAGAATTATATGTGAAGTGGTCATTCTTTAAGATAATAGATGAAGACTTTGTCTTGTGTTGCATTCTAAAAAATTCAACTCTTCAACAGATTTGTATATATGATAGATAATCTCTATCTCACCGACAGTTCTTTCATTACTATAACTAAACTAGTCGTTACCCCGCGCTTTGCGCGGGGCTATGTGAAAAAATGACTCTCAGATGATAGTATAAAATAACTGTTTTTCTCAACTTTGGTAAATGTACATGACTGTGTAAGACAATTTGACTTTGTTTAATCACATAAATGTTTGTTATGTCTGAGAAGTTTAACATTTGCTACATCTAATGGAATCCCACTCGGGGATGTGTTGTTTTATTATGTATGAACATATGAACATCTAAAGTAACAAACTGTTGGATTTCATAGCACTGTGTGTCAATATTATGTATGATCTGAAAGGTTTTCATAATATTGACATTCTGCTAATGACATTATTGGTAACTCCAACAGATCAAATATCTCGTAAATTTTCTGATTTGGGGTCTTTTGTTGGTGTTCTCTTCGATGATGGTGGTGACACCTCGTTCAGAGCTTCTCGAGCCTTCATACTTAATGTCCGTTTCCTTTTTGTTGCGTTGTGTGTTGGTTGGTCGGCAACAGCTTCTTCTGCGTCCATGTATAAGTTGGCTTGTTCCTCTGTCTTTGTGACCTGGATGAACGAAATAGTGAAGTCAGTATGTAAGTTCATTCGAGTTCGAAGTTGACAAACAACAATTCTAATACGATTTCTATGCCGACCACATGTGATTTGCCATCTCTCTTAGCATTAGCGTTTTTTGGTGTTCTAGATGTGAATCTTTTGGTCTTGTGCTGCTTGAGTTGTCCTTCGATTGTGCTGTCACACTGAGTTTTATCCTGCATTTGCATGAACCAAATGTGGATCTTCAATACCAAGGTGTTGAGGAACGTATGGAAACTAAACAATAGCATTGTATTACGTAAGACATAGCATTGGTGCGTAACTACGTCATCGAATTGAAGGGACAATAAGCTTACAAAGTCAGATGTGTCATCTGCTTCCTCCAACGCTGGCTTCGCCTTTGAAGTCGGTGTTCGTTTCTTTTGCACCTTTTTGGTCAATGGCTGAGGGGTATTTTCCTGAGAAGTCGCCTCCTGGTCCTGAATGTGTATAAATGCAACATTTGTTTTACTATGCTCAGGATTTTAATTGTAGGGGTTAACATGTTTTAGATGAATCAATTCTTACACTGTCTGATTTCTGATTCGTTGAGTTGAGAGTTTTGCGTCCCTTCACGATTGATGCCTTGTTTGTAGTCGTGGCTTTGATATGATTAGCAGTTGTGTTTCCAGCCTGTGATTGAATGCACCTAAATTGTGTCAAACAGTGTAGTGTATGCAATTATTTCATCTTAGAAAAACTAAAGTATACTCACATTGTCATATAGCTTTTTTGGATTTGCTTTTGTTGAACTTTCCGCTGGTGTTAATGTTCCTTTCCTTTGTGTGGTTTTGGGCCGAGTTTCCAGGATTTTGTTTGGCGGTTGTGATCCCTGAGCCTGCATGTTCACTTTACGGGCAACGTCACATAGTTCGTCTACTTCATCTGACGCATCACATATCTCCTCTATGTTGCATGCTGTGACAATAGGTTTTGAGTTTAATGTTTGCTTGACGTTCCTGCGTTTAGTCCAATCTTTGGAGGGGGTCCTCGCCGAAGCATCATCGTCGTCCTGCATATGTATGTAATTAAGGTATGCCTCATCCAAAGATATTTAGAGTACCAACTCAACTATTCTGCAATGGATATTTACTAACACTATCATTTATCTCGTTCAGATCTTTAGCTATTGCCTTTGACTTTCGAAGTAATGTCGGCAACGTTGGTGTGTTTCTGTTCCGAGCTTTGGCGAGGTAGTCCGACAATGCAATTTCCTCGTCCTGCATGTAAATGTAACAACATAGTTGATTGTATCAGAGTATGTGTAGTTACGGAGACAAAAGTATCGTAACAGTATGAGCTAGGTAATTCGCTTGAAGAACAAAAAGTGGAACATCCTCGGTTATATTTGCTACATAATCTAAGTGGATTTGCGCCTGTGTAACTGTTTGATGACATAAGGGATATAGTAAGAGCGGAAGCATACTCACACTTTCAGATGAATCATTTGTAATCTTTGTTCTTGGAGTATCCTTCTGAGTCAATCTTCCTTGTCGTAGTGTGTTTTTAGCACGGACATCGGAGAGGGGCTTCGACAACACATCCTCGTGCTCCCACATACATATGCATCCGTATCAAACATTTAGTTCAGTAATGTAGTGCAATGATTTCATGTAACGAAATGTAAAATTTACTTACAATATCATATATTTCGTCTGCATCATTTGCATCAAGAATATCATTTCCATGTAAGATTTGTCTTGTAGTTCCGCGTCTTGTTGGTACCTCATTGAGCAGATCAACACTGTCATCCTGCGTATAAGTTTATTTATAGATAGTTTCTGATATAGAAGTTTAGGTTCCCGACTCCTAGGATGGCGGGCAGTTATTTATTCACATATATGTAATCATACTAACACTATCAGATATATTGTTCACAACTTCCTTTCCCTTTGAACGGGCAGTTTGGTTTCCTTTGTCGTGTTTCAGCACTACTGACGTACGGGTGTTCTCTTTATTAGTAGGCCACTTTGAATCCATTTTTTCTTTCTTTATAACCTGCAGCAGTGAAAGAGTAGTGTTAGCATACACAGGAGTTTACGATTGTGGTGGCATACTTGCGGAGGGAGTTTCCAAAAATTCAGAATCCTTGGGAACCCATAATAACTCATTTACATACTCAATTTTCAAGCATATTGGTGCATAGCTGTATGATATACAATTTCTTACCACCGTAGCATTTTTTATTTGTGTTGACATTTGAGACTTTGAAAGGCGTCGTTTAAAAGTGCACATTGGTTCGTCCTGTGGAGGAGTTAGTGACATGTAACCACTTTGGGGGAGATAAATATATGGAAATGGCTTAAATGAGTCAGATAGATAGGTGGTGTACCTCTTGCTCAAATGTGCCATAGTCTGTGCTAACTGTGGTAAGACTTTTGTGGGAAATGTTTCCTTCTTCCTGCGTTTGAGCATTGTGAGGTAGAACCATATAGAAAGCACTTGCATAAGTGAAACTTGCAACTTACCTCAGGTCCAAATGCGGTCTTCCTTTGATCTTCACCCGTAATAGTAGGTTCCCAAACTTTTTTGACTGTGAAGTTGTCCCATTGCTTTTCTATATTGTAAGTAGTTACATGTACTTGGAAGATGTACGTCTTTCCACATAGCCTTTGCACTGGTTCCGGAACTTGAGTAGTATCATTACTCTGTATGCACGAAAATGTTACATTAAGCTAAATGATATCTATCGTGTCATTTGTAAGTTCCCTTAGAGATTATTGGTTTACCTCAATTGCAGCAGTAGAAAGTTCCTTTGCTGTCTTGTCTATTAACTTTTCAACTTGTGTACCAAATATGACAAAGTTGGTATTTCCGGTGGAATCTGCTACCTGAACTTGCACTCTGTATCTACTTTTGAAAGGAATAGTCATCAAGTGTTGTGTTTAAATATAAACCTTATGTTTTAAAGTGAGGGGATCCATCACTACCTTCGCATCGGGAACTTTGGTTCGCATTTGCAATGAGAACACCAGGTGCTGTGTTTTGTCTGCGTTACTTTCCTTGTGCATTCGTCACACGCAATATAGAACCATCCAGATTTGTGGTCTACACTTTGTATTCTTGCAATACATGTGAACTTGAATTCCTGCCATAGAAGTTGAAAGTCAGTGGGAGCGGAAATTGATATTATGGCTAAGAAACTGGCTGTTATGATCTATGTTGTAACATATGCACCTGCTGGGGTCTGTCTCCCTCCATGAGTAGTATGTCTGATATGTACTTTCGGTTTTGTTTTGCTAATTCTTCATCTTGAATGGAAGGTAGGTTGCTTTGTGTTAACACACATGGTGCAGAGTCGGCACACATTTTTAGTAGCTTGGACACTTCTTTTATGTCGAGGTTCACGTAAATTTTTGAAGCATTAGTAGTCGACAAAGTATATTGACCTGCATTGTAATAACATTGAATATGTTAGTATAAAAAATTAGCATAAGAATGAGAAGTATATTGACTTGATTTTACCAAGATATGTTTTTACAGTCATTGATGTGATAATGACAACATGGGGGCCTGTGGAATTTTCTATAGTGTGATCATCAATCTCGCCTGCTGCTCCACCCCATAGATTGACACTGACAGTGTTGTTCCTTGTATCGTAACAGAAAACCATGTTAGGGGAAAATGATACCGAAGGTAGCTTGATATAAGGATGCGCAGGTATATATTATTTGAAAGTTTTGTTTCTTACTGTGGCAATTCGAGTTCTATTCGTCTGACAGGAGCTTTCCTTGATCCAACTGGTACTTCTTTGATGGTGTCTATCTGACGCAGAAGGCCGATTACATCTGTGTCGGGAATAAAAAATTTGTTAGATCCAATGCTTGTAAATGGATTTATAAACGATGATCTTTAATAATATGTACCTGTGAGGTGTGTGTTATCATTGCATCGATCTGCTATCTTTCTGTAATCAGCATAAATAAAATAGTGTAGGGGAATTGTTGATTTTCCGCTATTTTTTGGTGTTATCGAGGTTGTCGGCATGAAGAATATTTTCAAGTGGTTAGATAGTGGACGGTACTTGCTAGTAGTATCAAGTTCCACCACTTTGAAATTTCGCATTTCATACACCTCTCCTTCTGAAACCAAATGTCTGAATCGAGCTATTTGATTTTTTGATATTGAGGCATGTATAGCCGTTTCCTAAGTACAAAAAGTAAGAAGAATAAGAATACAGTGTTTACCATCTTTCATTTTGCAATAACTTACAAACTGTTTGTGGAAAACTGTACCTCCTCGTCCAGAAGTATCATGTCAACGCTGATAAGTTCATTGGTCTTCAAGTTCCTAGAGTCCCACATTCTTGCTACTCTGACTTTCACTTTCCAAGTTTCTTTGTCAGGATTGATGTTGCTCAACAATGTTTTAGACATCGTATTCTGGGCGTTCGTACCTGCACACTGAACCAGAAGCAAGAGCAATAAGATATATATCTATATAATATATATATATATATGATGAAATATATCTGAAGTCGCTTATGTTAAAGAATGAAGGTCAACCCGGTGTAGTAGCTTCAGAGTTTGTTCTCCTGTTTGGGAAGAGTAACATCTGGGTGTATCATTGTGTTGATACCAGAACTTGTATTTATAGAGAACAGTGGAATGTAAAGAGGTGATGTGTGAATTTCAATTGCACCACAATGTATGAAAGGTATTAATAGCTCACAATAATAATATTTGGCCGAATATAAAATAATTTTTGACCGTTATTTTCATTCAAATTTAAATTCATCAATGGAAATGAAGGACAATCATTTGTAACAGCCAGCTGTTACGGAAAATGAATGAAAATCTATTGATTGCATTCATTAGTCGTTTGAAACCATGTAACCTATGCCAAAACATAGTAGTCAAGTCAACCACCTAATCATGGGCTTTTATGAATGTTAAATACTGCATTTAGTTCTCTCACTATCAGGTTTGGTATTTTTTTTTAAGAATAGGTTAGTCCTTTCAAGATATGAATATTAAAAATATGGTGGCTTTTTTTTTACCAGAAATGTTAAATAGAATTTATCGATTATGTAATACATAGTTTCATAATCACCATGCATTTTTACCGGTTCTACCGAAAAATGACAGTGGCAGATGGTAATTCGAAGACAAATGCGGCCAACATAAGGAACCCAATCCCAGAGTAACATAATGCAAGGGTTTTCAGCTCCAGACCCTCAAAGATGGCGTAGACACAATGTTTTCAATTCTATCTTCTAAATTGTTGCATAAATCACTTACCAATTTTGTACAACTCTAACAGTACAACATGTTTTTGGTGTCCCACAATGATCGGAATAACTGAATAATTTATCATGCAATAGAGGCACTTAGGCTGAAACTTCGCGTGCAACTGAAATGGCACCCATAGAAAACCTACCACATAGACTAAGACTTCGGGATGTCTTCAAAAAGAAACACGCATAGAACACTCGGTATAAAAACAAAATGTGTAAGATTGCATTACCCTTTCTATTACGATAAATTCCGTCCACTGAAACGTCTTTAACTTTTTGTCGTCAGTCCCCTGATGTCCGTAAATCTGGAAAACAAAATGAACGTAAAAATATGATAGACATAGATTTTAGTGGCGCGGCAAAAAATATAATTATAGTGTGAAAATAGATGCAAACCTTTTACTGATTCAGTAATATCCTGGTTATGGGACATTAGAGCGAACAAAGTCAAAACATGACTTCATAACAGTTGTATCTTTCTGTTCTTAGTGCCTACAATGAAGCAATTTAAAACATCTAGGGCAAGAAAAGGGAAAAAGGAGGGGAAAAGAAACTATGATAGTGTAAAAATAGAATCAAACCTCTTAGTGATTCAGTAATATCCTGGTCCTGTGAACAGACACTATCAAAGCCACCAACATAATTTTTACAGCAATTGAATCAAGTGCTGCTCGATGCCTGCAATAAAGCATTATAATATAGTTCATTCATTCAACATAAAGAACTTTGAAAGAGGAAGAGGAGAAATAATGTACGTTTGTTGTAGACATCGAGAAAAATTAATACAATCAAAGTTTGTAAAAGTAATGCAAACAGCAGTATCTTGGTTCTGTGACATTACACTGAATGTGATGATTAGCATAATTTCATATCCTCTGATGTCCGACAAATACATAGGCAAATAGAAAGAAAACAAAATCATGCTCAGAGTATGAGATAGGTCATTCCTGTTCTTTGTTGTCGCGCATACCTTATGTTTTACCACTCCTTTGTGTGCTTTTAGTCCCAGGTTTGGTGAACCTCTAAGGAAGCAACGTCCTGATCCTGCATCAGTAGAAGAAATAAATTTTTTGAGTCCAAACCATTTTGGGATTGATTTTATGGAATTTTAATTGAACTATATTAACTTTATTACATAACTCTGCGAAGGGTGCTTGGATATGGGTAAAATGACTAACACTGCGGAGGATGTATTCCAACTTTCTGCGTTCACTGATGAGCCTGGAGAACAGTAACGAATCAGATCTTTAAATTTAAACGGCGGAGAGGTCGAATAGTTCCAAAAATATGAGTTAATGATATTCAAATCAAATTGAGGAACATGGAATGTATGCATCCACTTTATTTTCCAAAGAAACCATGTTAACATATGTTTTCTTTTCTATTTCCTTACCTACTTAAGGGGTTGTGTTCATAACAAATTGTTAGTAATTCCAATCAAAAATCACTCATGTATTTCTGAATACCTATGTAAGAAATTTGAACTCGCAGTTTTAATTCGTAAGTTGATGATTTTCATACCCAATTGTATGGTTAACTAATATTCACCCATAGAAAGTAATTTTATTCGGAAGAATTTATAACTCAAATGTTTACGGTAAATTGGAAAACACTTCCTGATAAACTATGTTTTTCACGCGTGCTTTCTTCTCACTGTCACTATCCAATGTTACAATTCTAAGGCCTTCCCTACTCGTAACTCTTGAGGTTGCCACGTATAGTTGGCCATGGCAAAATACTGATTTGGTGAGGAATAAACCTACATGTTTCAGAGACTGTCCTTGGCTTTTGTTGATAGTCATAGAGAAACAAACCGACAGAGGAAATTGTCTTCTCTTCATGACAAAAGGCCATTTTGATTCAGTAGGTGAAAGCACTATGCGAGGAATGAATACCTTCTTTCCAATATGCGTCCCAGTTATAATTTTTGCTTCCACCACCCTGGTTGCCAACTGTGTTATTACCATTCTAGTACCATTGCATAAACCAGAATTTTGGTTTAGGTTCCGTAGTAACATCACCGGTAGGCCTATCTTCAGACGAAGCTTATGCACTGGAAATCCTGGAGTACTTAATGAATTTAGAAACTCTACCGGATAAAGGAGCTCTTGTCCTTCAAAGTTGCAGGACGCTTTGCAGATCGAATCAGCACTGAGGTATGTTTCTTCTGTGGAATCAATCAGGTTTGTAACGTAGTCATTGATGCTCTGTACTATATCATTTGTTGGGGCCAATATAGCTCTCTCTTCTAAATATGTAGCATCCACATACCTGCTTTGAAGATTTGGATATATATCCTTGACAATTGCCTCGATTGCGTTTGCGTTTTCTGACACAGGAACCAGCAAATTTGTAGGAACATCTACCCATGACTGACCGTTTTCATCGGAACACTTGCCTTCTCCAATATTTAGTATCCATTCAGCAAACTCAGCAGTTAAAGTATCACCTTCTTGTTGTAGCAGTCGCATATTTTTTGTAAGTTTAAAAATATTGCAGTGCTCCCACAAATTGGACTGATTAATTGTTGCATTCACAATGTCTTCTCTACGTCCTTTTTGTATGACCGGAAGTATTTGGCGGAAGTCTCCTCCCAGAACAACCGTCTTACCTCCAAACGGTTTTTGTTGGTTATCAGGGTCTGCAAGCTGAAGTATATCTCTTAACGACCGGTCCAGCGCTTCCAAACAAAATCGATGTGCCATGGGTGCCTCATCCCAAATTATGAGACTTGCTTGTATCATGAGATTAGAAAGTTGTGTTCCTTGCTTAATATGGCACGTCGATTCATCACTAAGATTTATTGGAATACTAAATCTTGAATGGGCAGTTCTACCTCCGTCCATCAGCAATGCTGCAATTCCAGAAGATGCAACAGCTAGTACAATTTTTCCTACCGAGCGAAAGCGTGCAATTATGGTTCTCCAGAGGTAAGTCTTTCCTGTTCCTCCATGGCCATAAACAAAAAACAAACCTCCTGCGTTTTTGGTTACAGCATTCACAACAGCATCATATACCTCCTTTTGATCAGAGTTCAAGCCACTGAATAGCTTCATGTGTTCCATTCCCAATGCTTCCCTGTCATGTTGCAGTTCTTCTTGGATTAACTTATTGCCACCATCTCTAAGGAGAAGCATATCAGGAAACGGCATTGGCTCAAATTCTTTAAGTGATCGACCATTTTGCAGTAATACCTCTTCGATCTCATACAAAGTATAATTTTGTAACTGTTGGTCGTTCAGCTGCAGAGTGTCATGCTGCAATATACGCCTTTGTCTATGCAAGATGTCTTCAGACAATAATCTCCAATTCCTTTCCCACAAAGCGCAAGGATCGGCCACTTCACAATACATCAGTAGTGTTGCAAATAGCTCCCTTAGTTGTTTTCCGGATGCCCAAAATGAAGCTTCACTGAGAGCGTCATCCCATTCTTTGTCATCGTCTAGAAGTCCCAGAGCATAGCATGCAGCTCTGTATGTTTTATATTGAATGCCATTTACGATTGTTATCTCTTTGTATGACCTTGGTCCTTTGACAACATTCAGGAGCATCCTCAGGTAAAACTTTTCCCCACTGGTTGGATGTGCATTGTAAACACGACCAATGCAGCGCCCTGACTTTCTTGGTTTCCATTCTTGGGTATCTCTATGCCATACCCATTTTGCGGGGAAATCAATATATGTTAGTTCCCGAGCAGATTCGTAAGTTTCGTTGGCTTTCATCCATTCCGTGAACATAGTTTTCTCAATGTTTGGTCTGTCCAAAACATCATCCAAGTATTCGTCATCTTCAAAGGTGATGGGTTGCTGATCCTCGAGGTGGTATGATAATCTTTTAACAGCAGGGTCTCGGTAATGAATGTCAAATCCTAGTATTCTCCAGCATGCCTCCGATGCAGAAACAAATCTACATTGTAAGAATTCTTTCACCTGTTGGATAGACAGGAAGGGGAAGAGGGAACATATAATTAGAAAGTGCTGGTATAGTAATTTTAATATGAAAGGCTCAATACTTGATCTTATGCTTACAAACCTAAAAGTAGTACGAATCCGTGTTTAAATTTTTTTCGGAAATTCTTTTAATTTCAGAATATTTATTTTTTCCTGCTGTTTCGAAGGCTAAACTCAGTTAACTACCAAATAATTGATAGTTAAAGAAGATGCCACTTTGTTAACATTAATGATATACAATTCGATCTTTGCACCAGCAACCTCTATGTCTAATTTTTCGATCTCTAAAGTCTAAGATGCTTCAAGCTACATTCATGATATACAATATGATCTTTGGACCAGCAGCCTCTATGTCTAATTTTTCAATCTCAAAAGTCTAAGATGCTTCTAGCTGAATTCAAATTTCAAATCATTGGTTTTGTTTATACAAAATGTTAGTTGTAATTGCTCTTGGAATTACTTTCCATTATTTTTAATAGAAAACCTTAAATGAAAATTATGTTCTACCACTACAGTAATAGTAATAATATTAGGAACTTTATTGATACACCTCAGATAGAAATTCAGTTGGCTAACTCATGTGTTCATAGATTAGTGTTATGGAAGTATTGTACCGTAGATAATTATATACATTAACACATCAACAAAATTATATACTAACATTCAATTTATGGAACGTGACACCACACTAATGGTTTTCACATTTCTAATAGTTTGGATACAATTAGTTTTTACTATAAAATTTCCAATTCCATGTATTATGTTCTGACCTATATTATCAACTTTAAGGTTAATAGGTTATTTTAGTATTGAAACATAAGCATCTAGCACAGTCATATATCACATGTTCAATTTCATGAATAAGACACTTTACCTCATCAATCTGTGAGCGGTCCTCAAGGTTATCTTCTTGCAAAACAAATGTGGCTCTGTCAGGTCCTTTGGTAACATATTTGAACAAATATTTGATTGATCTTGAGCGATTGCACCACTCCACATTTATGTGCGCTTGGTACTTCACCAGGAGATGAACATTATGAGGAACCACATACCTATTATCAAGCTTAATGCCATTTTTTTCTACGTACCGTCCATCATCTTTTCTACGGTAAATAGAAAAGCCATCGGCATCCATAGTGGTCTCATTGTTAAAGTTCTTTGGAAAATGCTTCGAGCATTTTTTGTCAATCATGCAAGGCGAAGTTGGTTTTGCTTCCCCACACGGACCATGCATCATAAATTGTTGCACAGCTTCATAAGCCACTGGATCAGAATCAAAATCAGGAATCTCAGCTGATATTATCTCATCTATTTTTGATGTCCCAGGATTCTTGTCATCAGGATGTAGAAATAGTAGTATATGAGCGTGTGGAAGGCCTCTTTTTTGGAACTCAATAGTATACACCACTGCAAAAATTTATGAGGATTTATTACGTACAAGGGAGTTAGAAAATTAAACATTCAAAATATCCATTATTCCTAGGTAGTTTTGTCATCTTTCAAGGTTTAACACATTATTTCGTCGTATTTTTCTCCTTTTAATTGTATGACATATACTACTAACAAATTTAGTTAATCCAGTCAAACATAGGTCCAATACATTTGCTTCAAACGAAATATATAATCATTCTGTTCGCCCAATTAATCATTATGCTTTCAATGGATATACACATTCCAAAGAGAAATCCCTCTAGAAAATGTCATTTATTTAGCTTACAGGAAAACTACTTTTCAGAGATATCCCATAAAATTTTCCAATGGTCCAATGTGACACTACTCAGTAGGAAATTCTAGACATTTTCTTCAAATGAAAAATACAACAATTACATTCGACCGGTTAATCTCTCAAAATTACCATAAGCATAACGATAATGGATATGTTCTCATAACATTCACAAATGAAGGAAAACATATTTTCGATGCTAATGAATGAAAGAAATATAAATTTACTGAATTACAATGAAAATAGATCAAAATATTTTTAAATTAAATTTTTTTCCTGGAAAATATCAGAGCAAATAGATAGTTGCTCTATCTGAAAATTTAAATAGAACACCTCACAAGAATCGAAAGATAAATATAAAATACCCTTACAGTAGAAACAAAATTTTGCATAGATTAATTCATAAGAGCCAAGCTTTCGATGCAAGACACTCCAAAGAGAAATCCCTAGAGGAAACGGTCGTTTGTTCAGAGGAATCCCGTCGAACATTCCATGTTCAATCTGATACTACTCAGTCTCAAGTTCAATAAGAAGATAGGTGATAATTTTAAATAACATTCTTCACGCTTAGAGGAAATTAGTTTTCTGGTAAAAATCAGAGTTTTACCTGAAAGAGACAAATGTACTAACTAAAGTTGTAGATTCAACTGCCACTATGCTAACATGTTGATATTGCAATAGTCTTGTGGCAGGATGCAATTTTAATATGTCAAAAAGTAATATGACACTTGAGAGATCAAAGCTGCTATGGATAACCAAGGTTTCACAAATATATATGTAACAATTCAAGCTAAATTGGATAGACGTGTAAGAAATACCTGCAATGACCCGTCCAAACAGTTTTCCTTTTGTTAGATCACGTAGTAACTGGTCAAGTTTGATTTTGAATGCTCGTGCAACAATGTCAGGACGGTCTTCAGCTTTCTCCCCAGGGATAAAAGAAACAAAACTTTCAATCTCCTTCCACTTTGGGTTGCAAGTAAAGGTAAGGAATAAGTCGGGATATCCAGCCCATCTACAAATGGCCATGGCATCCTGATGATTTTGCACCATGTATCTAGGACTTCCGGTGAATGTTGCTGGTAGATAAATTCTTTTTCCGGCAGAACCTGGTTCTGTATCACCCCTATAAACAGCATCTTTTAGCCCTTGGTACAAATCAGCTCTTAACTTTTTCTGGTTATTCTTCACCCACATCAACCGTGCCTCCTCGATGCATGTATATGCATCCACCACGTACTGTTGAAATAACCGCCTCCCACGAAGCAATGTGTCACCTTCAGCTAGGCGCTGTTGAAGCCTATAAGCATAGTATTCTCTAAGTGAAACAAAACTTTCTTTCTTACGTACCTTCCCATCCACTGTGTTGTGCTTTATCCCTAACCTAAATCCATCTTCTCCATATGGGAATAAGAGAGGATATTGCATGGCCATAAATGAAGGATGTGTCGAGCTAATCCGTTTTAAACCCATGCTACTTTCTTCAACAATGATATCACGGTGGCTATTTTCCACATTAAAGTCTCCAACAATAAGTGCTGCTACTTCGGACGATGTAGGCAAATTATATTGCCTACCATCTGTACAACGATTAGCAATTAGGCGCAACCGCAAAGGTCGAGTGGCTGAGTCTCTAAACCGGTCCCTTGCCATCCGAAATGATCTTACTAACACGTTATGCTCATCTAGCATCTTGACAAGTAAATCCACAATCTTAGAATTCTGCTCCATGGAAGAATCATCACAATTAAGAGCACACATCCTGTTAGTGACTTCATTTTCTGTGTCATGGATGTACAATTGTGCAAAGCGAGCACTTTGCCCTTCTGGTGGAAGCAAAGAGCCGATACGATGGTAGTTGTGGCCATTTAGTCTAAAATTATATGGGCCACGTCCGTTCGCGATGGAATAATCAATGTTTCCACCCATCGATGTGAAGGAGAACATAGCATTCAGAGTTCTCATATTATTTTGATAGTACGTAGCAAGAGTTCCTCCATCATACCGTAGCAGATCCTTAAGAGTGGGTGGTGGCTTTTTCAATAAAGGAAGCTTGACTTTTCCTTCGGAGCAACAAATAGAGAAAGTAGGTTGCTTTGTATTCCATGACTTCTTACATCTCTCCTCATACCACATGATAGCACCACAGAACTTGCACGAAAAAGAAGGTGGCCCAAAGTCCCATGGTTGAGTAACTCGCTCTGTTATACGTAAGAGAATATAAATAATATAATAAGATGATGGAATATGAATGGTAACCGCTACTTTACATTTTAAATAAAACCAACTTGCAGCTTAAGACTTACTTGCTAAAGTAGAAGATGATGGTGAGGGTTCAGCCTGAATGCATTTATTACGTTTTTTGGAATGGCCTAAAAAAAATAATAAGAAAAGTAAGCAATAAAACTGTTTTGAAATTTCGGACATCGATGATAACAAATGGAATACTCTTAAATTTACCTTCTCCATTTTGGACTCTTGAATAAACAGGAAGGCCGTTACGTTTCCGCTTTTGAGAAAGTAGCGTACGCCTATTCGATCTGGCTTGCTTCGAACATGAAATTTCTCCAGGTATTAAAGGTAGTCCTGGTGAAGTTTCATTAAAGCGTAGTATAGGCAAACTTGTAGAGGCCCGACCCTTAAAACGCTCGTCATGCTGGTGTTTTTGAGGCATTTTGGACCGCCTCTGACCTATAGATTCAGTAGAATGTTTGTCTTCATAATGTTAGTATCTTTACTAATGTAACTTATTAACACCTTCACATAAAACATACTATGAATGCCAAGCTTTCTATTTATAATTGTGTTTACCTCTCTTTGTAAAACATTATTAACATTATACTGCAATTATAACTAAGGCATGCGGATGAGCAATATAGGGGAGTGGGGAAGATTGGGGCTTACAAATATATAGTAATTCCCTTTGCGCAATCAACAATCGTTTGATCTTGTATCCTCGTACTATGCAATGTCAGTAGTATTTTCATCCAACAGCCACGCAACCTTGAGAAAAAGAAGCCCCTGCTAGGTGTAGCTGTTCACTCAGCAAATCAAGAACACACAAAGAAAGTATTTAGTTTGTGTAATGTCTCTCCTGGAAACAGCTTCATCCAACAATTTATGTGCATCACGCATAATTTACCTGGAAGTAAGGAAGATAAAATACAGAAGTAGAGACACTGTCTCGAAGGCTTACAATAATAATCAGCGAACTCAGAAGGGATGATGGGCGGTGACCTCTCTGCGGCACTCTGTAATGTGGAGTTTTCAAATCCTGTTAACTCAAAGAAACAACAAATCCCTCAAAAAATAGCTGCAACAAACTTCAATAATCCTCAAAATTAAATTACTTCGTATTATAAACAAAGGCCTTTGCAATCTTTCAAATGTTCTCGTCCATGATTAAACTGATCAAGTCTATTTTCACATATATCCATGCGGCTTTTGCAATGTATCACATGTATCACATGAAAAGCCAATTTCCAAACCAACATGTAAGCAAATCAACTTGGACTTTCAATATGTTACATAAGCCACAGGGGTGGCAAACAGTGCAATAGGCCAACTTCAGAGGCCCAAAATTTCAATCGAATCTTGTAAATTAAGATTAGTGGTACATGGCTTATACTCCGAGTGCCTCAGATGTGTCCAAGAAATTTCTAAAAAAATCAGAAAGGGCTAATTAACAGTAAGTTTTCGAGAAGCATCTTTAACTTCCAACTCTTATTCCAAGAAGATCATGAGTTGTCCAATACGATGAAAAATCAAAATTCGTGATAAACATATAAGGTCAACTATAAAACTGGTTTATCGGGATTTTTCATTTACTTTAACATAATTTAAAAATTTGTTTCTTTTTAAATTACAACCACTCTTTTCGACTGCTAATTTGGACATCTAAGCCGTGGAATCAGAAAAGACGGAAAAATAATAGATGTTGCAGTGAAGATGTCTCTTTGATTAGACAAAATATTGTTATGATGAGCTTCACCTAAACAGATGAATGGTGGGCTTTAAAAATATTGTGAGCTATTTAAAAAAAAAATCTTCCAAAATCAAATTCTGAAATTACGACAATCTGAATCTTCAAATGACAATGGATAAGGGCTCTATAATCTAACATAAACATTTAAAGCAATAAAGGTAAAAAAAATACATACTCTACCATAAGCATAAATGAAGTTCGAAGGCACAAAACAAACACGGACATGGGAGAATAGTTGAGGAATCGAGCAGCCTACTTGGTTGTCAATACACAGTGGAGCGAAATTGAATCAAGAAATCACAAAATCAAGTACTCTAACCTACACAGACATGAAGTTCCCAGCCACGAAATAAACATGGTATGGGAGAATAGGTGAGGAATCAAATGAAATAATTGGTTACCTCTACACACTGGGGGCGGAATTGAAGAGTGGACAGAATCTTGGGTGGTACTCGCTACGTCGAATCGGCAACAGAGGAGGGCTTTGATCGTTTGGAAGGCAACAGAGGGGACCTTTATCGAATTCCAGGCTATTGGCAAAACAGAATTTAATCCCGAATTGAATACGCGCGTTGGAAGCGCCGCTTGAGCTTCAGCCGTTTCTCCCATCGGCGCGAGGAGGAAGTGAGATCTAACGGGAGGAAGAAGGGAAAGATGAACTGCCTGGAAGAAGAGAGAGGGCCGCTTAAGTCTGAGTACATAATTAATTGCACATTAGGCCCCCAATTTTGTAACGGATGCAATTAAGACTTAGCAATTTACACATGGCATTTACATGGCTGTTTAAAATGACGTGTGAAGCTTGTATTGGTCCAACTGTAAATACACATGGCATATGGAGAGTGAGTTTAAGCTCACCTCCTAGCTTTTATTAATAATATAGATTGCAAATTGGAGATGGGCAATTGATAGTGCAGAAAATATTCGTGATAGATTTGTAGTTTATTACTCATTTTGTGGAATACATGTAACGTAAATGGAGACTATTTCTTTATAGGCCCGAACTCTCTCTCTATCTTATCTCTCGTATTGCAACTTGAGTTTGCAAAAGTATCAATTTACGCGTTACATTGAAATTTTTAGGTGGGTTTTTTTTATTGTATCTCAAGCTACTTACTTGAGATTCTTTTAATATCTACGTAATAAGCTATTATAGAGAATAAGCTATCCCCAAAATATGACATGTGAAATAGCTTGTCCCCGTCTATATGATAAGCTGTTATGGGAATAAGTCATCCCCAAACTGTGACATGGAAAATAGTTTATCACCATCTATATAATAAGTTGTTATGAGGAATAAGTCATCCACAAAATATGACATGGAATAGCTTATCTTACTATATCCTAATAACAAAAATACTCATAATAGACAATTTCAGCCATTGAAATTTAGGAAATTATCATGCTTTTATTATGGCCGTGCCGTCGGGCGAGGGATATTCACTAGCTGACAATGATACTGGTGGAATCCAGAGTATTTGTAAACTTTACCAATTTTTCAGCCAAAATAATGAACTCTTTTGCTTGTAAAAAAAAATGCCATTATTCACATGCAAAAAAACAGAGCCAGAGATTCCAACAGCATCTGAAAGATGGTGCATCAGGTACAATGTGATAGATCAATGTCGATGATGTTGCCATGTTGAAACACTATTGGAACATTTAACTTGGTACATATAGAATTTTTGAAGAGCAGGTGAAAAGAGATAAAGAATGAAGGAGAATTACCTGTGATAAGGAATTGTAGTAACAATAGTGTAAAAATGCTTGTTGAATGTGTTGGGATTTGATTCTTTTGGAATATTGGGTGATAGAGAAACATTGTGGCTCTCACAGCTAAAGCATCATCTCAATCGCGCACTTCGTTTAAATGACCTTGGGTTCCTTATGAACAAAGGAGAGTGTTGAGTTGGTTGGGAAGTTAGACTCGTAAACAGTTAGACGGAAATTTGAGCGATTAGCAGCTAAGAATTTGTGGTGAACAAAGAGCAGAAAACAATTGTTTGAACTAGGAGTTGGAAATTTTCTATATTTTGAAGCCTGTGAGAAGACAAATCCAATGTTTTAGCTCAATACAAGTACGTGCATTCTTCAATTGATCCATTTCTATGAAGATCAAACTCCATATGCCCATCAACAAATAATTAGTGAGGACTGCAATTTCATTTGAGAAGCCTTCTACTATGACAATTCACATAGTGAGAAGACAAGTTCAGTTCCAATCTGGAAACCAATGTGCAGGGTCATTCATTCATTCAGTTCTGAAAAGAACATAACAATACCTAATTGCCTGTAATCAAACCCTATATTCATTCAGTGAGGACTGCAATTTCATTTTTGTCGACGTGGTTTGTTTAAGAGACATAAGGGTAAGTGAACAGATGAATTCAGATGTTTTCTTGTAATTCTGTTCTCCTGGAACTAGTAAATATACTAGTAAGGACTGGTCACGAGCTTGATATCGCTACTACTACTTAGGATCCTCTCTATTCAGAGAATAGAATAGTCTCAAAAAAAAGAGCAAAGAGACCAGAATAGGAAAAACTTTGGTCAAACCAATTTGCAAGAATTGAAATAGTCTTCTTGCTGCTAGTCCTTTGTAAGAGATATTAACTAGTCACAATCACGATTCAGTCCCTTGGTTATGATAAGTACCGGCCAATACTTAAAACAGGAGGCACGCTCTTATTGAGTGCCAAGGCTAAAACCTACTGCTACTCAGATTAGATGGAGACACTGACATAATTTAGACTTCTGAATCTTCTGCTGGAAAAATTCAGATCATCGGTTTCAAATCAGATTCTTCAGTTGCATGCCCTTGAACAGTATAGATTATAAATTGGTTGGGATGTTTATTACGCTATTAGACGGCAACTCGGAACATGTGTGATGGCAAGCTGAATAATAGTGACTGACCAAATACTAGTACTAAGCTGTTTTAACCAGGATAGGAAGGACATATTTGCTAGCAGTAACTTTATTATTACAGCACAATGTAATTTTTGTAACTACCTATTTTTTCTGAACTCTTCAAAATGACTTTGCTCCAAGTAACGAGGGTGTTTGGATATGAGGGTTTTGGGGTCTGTGTTTAGAACACGCTGGGGTGTTTGTATAAAGGGATTATTTATTTTTTACCGACAGGTTACGTTTTAGCCGATGTTTATGTGCATAAAAATGTATAGCTAGGCACCAGAGAAGTGGCATTGGACCTTAATAGCAGGACATCGTATAAGGAAAAAGTTGCTTATGTTTAGGTTTGGTTTTCATACTAGGCTACCCAAACGCAGCCAATGTATGTGTTCAGCGTAAGCCCATTCTTACAACTACTAAGTGCTAACATTTGCTGAACTGTGCACTTAAGTTGCAAATTATGTCAAATGCAATTGGGTGGTATTTGCTTACTGGCTTCCCTAAATCTCATCCTAATTACTTGATAGCATGTTCATGGCGGTTGACAATTCTTCAGGTTATGTGAAGAGGAGTTGGAGAATGGAACTAGAACCAGGAAAAATCAGCTTTGTGTAACTTCTCTCAGAAAACTATAGCAATTGATACATGGTGTTGTTCAAAGAATACGTTGTCGTCTTGCCTTCAAGAAAACTGGTTGCTTCCCCTGTCTAATGTAGAGAAATTGGCTGGAAACAGAAAGGGTAAGCCTGGAAACTTGAAGGCAAGATGTTTAAGAAATTGACGATGATTGTTTATTTTCTGATGATGAAAAAAAAGCCACAAATATTCAACAAGCCATAATGTGCTAGAATTCAACAGAGATTTATGAACAAGTGAATCAAACACGATTGAAATGGAAACCCAACATTTTCAGCTAACAGATGTTTCATATTCAAATTAACCACACTGATTACAACCCCAAAGCAAAAGTACCCACAATTAATCACAAAACAGAACCCAAATAACCCCTAATTATTTAGCTAATGAAAACCCTAGACCATAAAGGCAAAACCAGATTTAAATCCTCTCGCCACGGATTCTGCGAGCAAGCTGGATATCCTTGGGCATGATGGTAACGCGCTTGGCGTGAATGGCACAGAGATTAGTGTCTTCAAACACTCCGACGAGGTAAGCCTCGGCAGCTTCCTGGAGTGCGGCGACGGCGGAGCTCTGGAAGCGGAGATCTGTCTTGAAGTCCTGGGCAATTTCTCTGACGAGCCTCTGGAAGGGAAGCTTGCGGATCAGCAGCTCCGTGCTCTTCTGGTACTTCCTTATCTCCCTCAGCGCCACCGTTCCTGGCCTAAATCTGTGCGGCTTCTTCACTCCTCCGGTCGCCGGAGCAGACTTCCTTGCGGCTTTTGTGGCGAGCTGCTTACGAGGAGCCTTTCCTCCGGTGGACTTCCTAGCGGTTTGCTTGGTTCTGGCCATCTCTCTTGATTCAGCAGTAAAAGTTCAGAAATCGATTTAGAGAGATGAAAGAGAGAAACTGTTTGAGCGCTTTGCTGAGTGGTTTTGGAACGATTTTATAGCAGGGTGTACTTGGAGGGAAGTTTTTCTTTTTTTTGGGAAATAGAGGGAAGTTTTTCGATTTTGAAGATTTTCAGAAGAAAAATGTATCGAAAACCGTTCGATTTCGAGTTACGAAACCCATTGTAGCTTCAACGGTGAGGATTTGAGTATGAGTTGGCGATCCGCGTCCTTGATAATTGACCAATAGGAGGTCGTTTTGGAGATGGACTAGTGGGCTTGTGTTTTCTTAAATCTGAAAGGGGTCCATAATTCTATCCCCGAGCCCAATGTCTAAGGCCTAGTTTTCACTCCATCATGAGCTGGGCTATACTACAATTTTATTATTCCGACTAAAATACTTTTTTAGAGAAATACCACATTACTACCTCCGTTTCTTCTTTATGGCACCGGTTTAGCTTTTATCACTATTCACTATATCACTTTGACTCGGTAATTTTGGCAGCACAACGATGTAATTTTTTATAATTTTTTCATGGTGTCATAGAGGAAGAGTTTCATATAACACAGTGAAAAGTTATCAAAAAACTGCATCGTTCTGCTATTTAAATCACCCGGTCAAACCGGCTCAAATACGAGTCAAAAAGTCAAACTATCATAGAGAAGAAACTAAGATAGTACTTCTTTTGGAACAAAACACTATTCTTTTAAAGTACTGTAGAACATTTTCATCCAAAACTAATGGCAAACAATTTTGGAAGTTTCTTTCTCCTTTACAAAAAACTAGTTGCACGGTACTGTGACCGAACCAACATCTATTAGCATGGTTACATATGATTTAAAGTTGTGATTTCTGTTTTGCCGCAATTCCTTTCATGTATCAAAACATTAGCAAACTAGCATCAATGGAAGAGGGATTGAAGTTTGTGAAGGAGCTTAACCTCAGGTCGCTTGAGCTTCAATCATATAGTTCAGTAGCGGTAAAGCTGGATAAGGAAGTAGTAGCCGGGAAGATCAAAGCGCATGATTCCCTTGTTGATTTGAAGCATTTAGTGGAGGAATGTCAGAGTCTTGCATGTGCTTTCGATGTTGTTTCCTTTTCCACAGTGAGTGGGGATGCGTTTGCTCACTTTTTTTTTGTCAAAGTAGGCTTGGTCGAAGATGATATGTCAAATTACTCTCAAGTCTCAAGTCCCCACGTAGGTGGATGATGTATTTAGTTCGGATCTTTTGAGGTTGATTATCCAAGTTTAATAAAAAAAATAATCCTAAAAAACCAAGTGTACATACATAGTTATTATTGTTTACTTGTTTTAGTTTGATTTTATTTGTTAAGTTGGTCGCGGAGTTCTAGATTTCCGTTGTAGAGTTCTAAATGATTGACTGGGATTGAATTTTGGAAAAATATAGTGCTTGGCGCCCTTGAATTAAAAATGCTTAAATAACTATGACGTGTGACAAACACATTTTTCCTAGCAACATCATGTGCATTGTCTTATTTTTAGAGAATTACATCATGTAATTGGGTTCGAATTCGGGACCTCATGCAGTGCTTCAAACACTCTACTACTAAGCTAGCACTCATTTAGTTGGATTGTCTTTGTTCTTATGGTTGACACATATATCACCGTAAGAAAGGTGAGCATTTAATTATCAGGTATATGGTTATACGGCGTGCTCCATTTGTGACACTAGAATGTCAGATAAAAATCATGATCTATTAATCTGAATCGTGGCTTTAAATTTGATTATTATTACTCTATATCAAACTCATGGGTTTAAGTTCAGAGTATTATAATTTTGAAAAATGAATTAGTGGATTGTAACATCCCCATACATGACCAAAGAATCAAGCTAAAAAAATATGCACGAATTATGTCTGTTTGATGAATTCTTTCTTTTGATTATATACATTATTTAATTGTTTACGCAAAAATATAATAAATACTGAAACGTGAATATTTGTTGGTTTCCTCTGTCGTATCGGTAAAGCTTCTTGGCACTTCATATGTTTTTTATTATCTCTATGACAATGTATTATGAATCAAATTATTCAATGATTAGTTTGGCACTACTTTCGTTTAGACAGTGGACCTATAATTATTCATTACATGAACTAAAGATCTATTTTAATTTTTTCCGTAGGACACTCTACACAAAATATCTTCTACTACATAGAATACATAGAAACATTGCCCATACATATTTTCATAAATATTAAAATTAATAAAATAATTACAATAAAACTTTTAGTATTTAATCAAACAATTGAAATGTTCTAGACCTCTTACTAATGATGATGAATTGTATCTATTTTGAATGGAAGTTGGTGATATAAATACCGAAAGTTCATTTGGAGCAACCTAACTTTCAAGCATTGTGATACTCTCTCAATACTATAAGGGTTTTCGTTCCATACACCAGTCACCTACATGTGTCTAAAATGTGTTTAAAATAAATGATGGCATCACATTAAATTTCAGAGAAAAGTATTATAAAGGTTTCACCAAAACAACCCCAAGCAAGTTGAAACAACTATCAAAAGCTAACACTAGAAGTCTGGAGATCAAACACCCCAAATCAAAACATGAAAACGTCTGCAGACCATTTAAATTATAAGACGGATGAAGACATCAAATCCTTTGCATTATCTGGAATAGTCCATGATCCTTCTTCTCCAAGCCACTGTTAATGTCTTGCTGCTTACTGCCGCTTCTTCTTCAGCTGAATCAGAAGATGAACAATTGACTTATTAGTAATATGAAGGCGAAAATGAGTAAATCATCTATCAACCAAATTTTGGATAGCACAAAAGATCATATCCAGTATTGACTTGCATAAAACAACGATAATTGAAATGTATCGGTCAATAAATGAAAAAAATATATGTTATCTTAGCTCAAATGTATATTTGGATCCCACCATATAACGATACCAAGTAAATACAAGTTGTTAGTTGAGAATTTACATTTAAGGTCTAACTTTCGCGTCAGTTCATTTTTTTGCTCCGCAAATCTGCATCAGTCGGATTTAAATCAACTTCGAATAGTGCGTTCTTGAGTAGGCAGTTTTGAAGTTCTGCAATAACAAATCATTTTAACACAATAGCATTTCTAAAATCGTATGGTGAACTATGACAACAAAATATAAATATTGATTCAAAATTTTTAGTTATTGTCTTTTCCAGAGTACACCAATCTACTAAAAATTAACCGTATTTGTCAGCTAAGATATTAAAAGGAAATGCTTTGATGACCAACGTATTGCCGCTAGGGTTCTCCGAAACCCCAGCAGGCATAAGTCTTCCCAAATTGTGGCGCTGTTTGAAACCAAAGTTGATATGGCTAGTATGGGGTACTTCGTTGAGAATTTGAATCTGCTTGGTTATGATGTGGTTGTTGAAGGGAGGCGAATCCCTGGACCAGTTCGATTGCATGTCTGCTATACCGATTAAAATTTTGTTCGTTTATCAACAAGAACGCCATAATCCTACTAGGCGGAATTAGGGTACATACCTGCTTCCTAGCTAGTTGATGTAGGTCTGAATCACTCCGGATCTTCTCCCGTATTCCTGAAATTCTTCCTGGATGCAAGTGTGGGCTTGCTGATTCCAGAATCCTTCTTGGCCTCCAAACGAATTTCTCTCACTCTCGAAACCCTAGATTTCGGTGTGTATCTGAATCATACGAATTCTGAAGCATACAAAATCATAGAAACAATCTAACATATAAACTAAATCTAAAGACGAAGAATACTTCCAGTCGAGAAATGAGAATATGAAGCCACATAGATCAACCACTCATCTTTTTTTCACACCTTTTATTTGCTACCCATGTATGGATATAGTATCTTATGATTCGTGATGAATGAAGTAACTGGTGGATGTGATAATTTAAACGACGATTTATTGTCTTCTCTGCAGGGACATTTAATAGCAGACTCGAAGTGGGACAACATTAAGACTTGTTTGAAGTTGCACGTTAAAGAGAAAATTGGTATGAAGTTGGAATCCAAGCCGGGATATGTGCCTTCTTGAAACAAACTCTTGATCTCTCCTGGAAATTTGAGCACACTGAACCTGTATGAAACATGTATCAGTTCCGGCAAGGCGCTTGATAGAAGTTTGGAATGTGAGTGAAGAGTGAAGACACTACATTGACGATAGGGAATACAAAGCTTACTACTGGTATGTAGAGGTGCATGTTCGGTTTAACGAACCGGAATCGAACCAAAGTACATCGGTTCCACCGGTTCCGGTTCGGTTAAACCGAACCGAAGGCGTTACCGGTTCGGTTAAACCAAAACCGGAGAAGTTGCATTACCTATAACCGGACCGGGACCGATTAATCAGAACCGCCGGTTCAGTTGACCGGTTTCGTTCCTATACCAATTTTTTTGTTTGTTTGTTTGTTTGTTTGTTTTTGTAAAAATAAAGTAAAAAAAATAACGACATATTCATAAAAAAGATAAACAAACTTGTATTATTAATTAAATTATAAAATGTTAGGAAAAATTGCATCACTATAGTTTAAGTACATCCCAACTCGGTTGACACCCACTCAACTATCTATCTTTTGCATTTTCCTAACTTACATTTAATACTAACTTATTGAAAACGAACAACAACAATGCTAATTTTTGGAATAATTCGGCGTCTAGGCTCTATCATCTTGCGGGTCGTCCTCGCCTAATGTTAATTGTTCGAATAGTTCTTCCACTGCGATGTCCTTAGGGCGCACATCTTGTATGTTCTTTCGACATCGCTCAAATCCTTTACGGTTATGAGAACCTCCAACATCTCCGAAGTGAGACGCGTCCTTTTCTCTGTCAACCCTCGTTTACCTGCACTAAAAGTAGTTTCGGAAGGCGTTGTTGAAACAGGCGGGGTTAGTACATCACGTGCCATAATCGAAACAACAGGATATGTTGATTCTTGTTGCTTCCACCACGCGAGTACGTCTAGGTTATCTAGTTGTTCCTCGGATAGTTGTCTTGTAAAATTAGTGTTAAGGTACAAAATAAAATTTCAAAACGCCGGATCCGGTGGTTTCGGATTGTCTTCTCTTATATAGGGAACCAAGTTTTGACTTACCCTTACCCCTTGGATCACGTGAAGAACTTGAACTAGAGACTTCGTTACCCTTACCATACTTTGCGACATATTTTTCAAACATAAAATTAAGACTTGTTACAACACTCTCAATAGATTGTTTAATATCAACACCCTTACCTTTTATGTTGTTCCTAATTTTACTTAGCATAAAGCCCAATGTCTCAATCTTACACCTTGGGTCAAAAATACTACCAAAACAAAATTCTATAGGTATCTCTTGAAAATATTTGAGAAATTTTGCTTCCATTCCCTATAAGTGTTAAAAGCCTCGGTAATAAATTAAAGTTGAGGAAGAACATGGTTAGTAGTAGGATAATAAACATCCAATGCAAATATTGTAGCAACATAAAATGGTTCAAGAAAATTTCTCATGGCCTCACCAACCTTCCAATCAAAAGTACTTACGGAAATGTTAGGCAAATTATAGTCACTCACAAAACGTGAAATAAGTTGCTCATACCCAAAAACACTATGTAACATCAAGTAAGTGGAATTGTATCTAGTTTTGCAGTCACTTCCAAACTTCCTTCTCCTCATATTGTTTCCGGCACACATATCCAAAAATAGCTTTGTTCGTTGGGTTGAAGACGAAATGAAATGAATAGCCTCGCGAATAGGGTGAATGTTTTCATTAAGTGCCTTTAAGCCTTCTTGTACAATCAAATTAAGAATATGACATACACATCGGATGTGTCCCAGAGTCTCGCCAAAGGGTGTAGAAATCAATGATTGAAGATGATAAATCATGCTATCATTCGCCGTTGCATTCTCTAAAGTCATTGCAGTAATTCGGTATCCAATACCCAACTCGTTTAAAACGTCCAAAATTGTGTCTCCCATGTTTAAGCCATTGTGAGGATATGAAACTTGTCGAAAACCAATTACACGGTTCTGTAAAATTCAATCTTGTTCAATGCAGTGTGCGGTGACACAAATATATTATTTACCTTCTCTACCGGTCCACATATCGGATGTGCAACCAATTGTAAAATTAGAATTTAAAAAAGTCTGTATAATCTCCGCTTTCCTCTCATTGTATAAAGCAATTATATCATTCCTACTAGTATTTCTACGAATTCGCTTATGAGCGGGACAAAACGCGGTATTAATCATTTTGACAAAATCGGGGTCGTCGGCCATATTAATAGGTTTCTCCGTATCGATAACGTAAGTGGCTATTGATCTTTGTGCTATTGCCGTATCATAAATAAAAGGTTGTAAATGACCTTGGGCGTTATATTCTAGGTGGGTTTGGACACCCTCGGTACCAACGTTTTAGTTATCTTTCAAAAGAATGTGTTGGTTTTGTAAATGTTTCTTAATTAATCAGAATCCCATGATTTTGTGAAGTGCAAAAGATTTTTTACAAAGACGACAAACGGCTTTAGATTTGGATTTACCCTCATTGTCTACGCCATCTTCTATTTTATCCATGTAATCCAAACTTCACTTTTTTGTTTCCCTTTACGAGTTCTTTTATTTGTTTGAGTCGGGTCGTGTTCAAATCCCTCTAAATCTACATCGGCGCATACACCCATTACATCTTCGGCATTTCTACTATCAATTTCTATATTGTGAGAAGAAGAAGCCTTTTTCGTAAAAATTATAATAAAGTGTAGGAAAAAAACTAACAAATAAGAACAATCAAACAATTAAAATGATGAACAAAAATTAAAACTTACAAACTCCAAGAAAAATTCTTGAAGGAGGAACGAGTAGGATGAGGAATTGAGGAGGAATGCTTCACAAATGAGGAGGAATGTGAGAAATTCGCTGTCGAGAACCGAGGAAGTAGGAGGAATTGAGGAAATTTGAGAGTGTGTGATGATTTTTAGTGAGGAAAGATGAAGAAGTTGGAGAGTGTTTGATGAAATTGAGTGAAGATGTTTGAGGATAATGGAGAGTGTTTGATGAGGAAGTGTGAGGAAAATGTTGGAAGTGGGTTGGGTATTTATAGAAGTTGAATGGGAGAGTAGGGAGGGTGGGTGATTGTAATAAATGAAAGTAAAAAAATCTGAAAAAACTCACCACTGCTGCGCCCAAACGGTCATTGACCGTTGATGGTGACCACTCACGAACGGTTGTTTTTTTAAACTAGCCGTTGAACTGATCGGTTCCGGGTCAGTTCCGGTTCGGTTACGTACCAGTCCCGGTTCCGGTTAATTTTTGTGTCCAACCGAACCGTACCTGATATATATCGAGTCCGTGTACGGTTCGGTTATTCATGCTGCGGTTCGGTCCTCTGTTCACCCACGTTCGTTAAACCGGTTCGGTTCTAACCGGAACCGCCGGTTTAACCGAACCGAAATGCATCTCTACTGGTATGTTATTTTACCGATGATTGTTTTTTTTTTCAACCTTTTTCTGAAGATTGTTAAGTCATTGATTTGGGCACCACCCATGTAATTGAGCAACTGGTTAGAGTAATTGCCCGGAACAGCAGTATTGTTTTGTTAAAATCCAAAAAAAGATCTAAAGATCTTGATACAAGTTCTAAGAGGAAAACAGAATGAAATTGCAATCCGTAAAATTTTCAGAAAACGAGTTTTTGATATAGAAATTATCCACTTGGATTACAACCCTCAAAGGCACTACATGCATTTTAATCACAACCAGAACCCTAAACTGAACAGAAGGGAAAACATCAGATCTAAGCCCTCTCGCCACGGATTCTGCGAACAAGCTGGATATCCATAGACATGATGGTAACGCGCTTGGCATGAATGGCAGTGTCTTCAAAGAGTCCGACGAGGTAAGCCTCTGATGTGACTCCGGCGAGTAACCTGAGACCTCTGGACGGAGAAGGCTCGGAACTAGGGTTCCGAGCAGATCTGAGAGAAGAGAAGAAGAGAGGGAAGAACCAGAGAAATGAAATTGGGAGAAAATGTAATATTTCATAATGAATAATACTTCTGTTACAACCCTTTTATATGGTAGGGGGAGGTAGGTGTAGTTTACGCTAATTACCAACGGCTCGAGACAGCTCAGCCACATGTGACACGCCCGGACCAATCACAGGCCAGGAGAGGATGAGCTGTCATCTACGTGGCTGTCCCTTACCCCCCTACGACGTCGTCCTACTTATCAATATTCAAATACAACGTTTAAAAGAAATCTACGGTCCAGATCCTTGCTAGCCAAGATCGGACGGCTACTGCTACTCCTGAATTACACGACCACAGTTTGGCGTGTAATTCAGTTTGGTCCTAATTACACGACCACAAAGATGACCACTTTGCACTTTGGTCCTTGCCTGAGATTCATGACAAGTCCCCTCCTCTTCAAAAACAGCTTGACCTCAAGCTTTGAAATCTGGAAATTGCTCCTTCAGCTTGTAATAGTCCTCCCAAGTTGCTTCTTCAGGTGACAAATTAAACCACTGAACCAGTACTTGCACAGTAGATGAGTTACCTTTCTTAGCTAGTCTTCTGGCCAATATTGCAACAGGCTCCACCAGAAATTGACCATCAGGACCAACAGAAGGTAATTCAGCAGCTGCATTGTAGTTCCCCACAGCCAACTTCAACTGGGACACATGGAACACTGGATGGATCTGAGAATGATCAGGCAACTTGAGCTTATAAGCTACTTTTCCAACTTTCAAAATCACCTGAAAAGGACCATAAAATCTTGCATACAACTTGTAGTTGCTTCTCAGCTGAACTGAACTCTGCCTATAAGGCTGCAGCTTCAGAAATACCCAATCCCCCACTTTGAATTCCCTTTCTGTCCTGTGCTTGTTAGCATAAGTCACCATTCTATTTTGAGCCTTTGCCAAATTGTCTTTGAGCAATTGCAAAGCTTGACTCTATCTTGTACAAAAGCATCCACCTCTGGAAGTCCTGTCTTGTTCAATTGATGAAAACTGTAGTGTCTAGGTGGATAGCCATACAAGGCCTCAAAGGGTGTAAGCTGCAATGCAGTGTGATAGTTGGTGTTGTACCACCACTCAGCCAAACTTAGCCACTTAGCCCACTTCTTAGTTCTATCACCAGTCAAGCATCTCAAATAAACTTCCAAACACTGATTGAGCCTTTCACTCTGGCCATCAGTTTGGGGATGATAAGCAGTAGTGTACTTGAGTTGAGTCCCCATCAACTTAAACAAGGTGTTCCAAAACTGACTTAAGAAGATTGCATCTCTGTCACTAACTATAGAAGAAGGCAAACCATGCAACTTACAGATGTTTTGGAAGAATGCATCAGCAATTGTCTCAGCAGAATAGGGGTGTGTAAGTGAAATAAAGTGCCCATATTTTGACATTCTATCAATCACAACCAAAATGGTAGTTTTACCTTGTGAGTTAGGCAGTCCCTCTATGAAGTCCATGGCAATGTGTTCCCATGGCTTATCTGGGATAGGAAGGGGCTACAACAACCCTGGATATGGTAAATGCTCACATTTCATTCTTTGGCAAATGTCACATTGAGCCACCCAACTTTTAACTTGCTTCTTGAGGCCAGGCCAATAAAATAACAGTTTAACCCTTTTGTAAGTGCCCAAAATACCAGAGTGTCCTCCTACCCCTGTATTATGTAGCTCTTTGATGATGTTTGCTCTCAGTTCAGTCCCTGACCCCACAAACAACAGTTTGTCATATTTGAGTACCCCATCTTGTAACTGCCACCTTGGAAATGAAGTAGGATCCACAGCAAGAGCAGCCAACTTCTCTCTAGCTTCATCATCAGACTCATAGCTCTTCTTCAGTTCCTGCAACCACTTAGGAGTAATGGTAGATATAGCAGCACATTGGACTTCTGAATTCTCTTCTAAGACTGCTCTTCTAGACAAAGCATCAGCAGCTCCATTTTCTTGTCCCTTCTTGTATTGTATCTCATAATGCAACCCTAGCAATTTAGAGATCCATTTCTGCTGTAGTACTGTTGTCAATTTCTGTTCTAACAAATATTTGAGACTGTGGTGATCAGTCTTAATGACAAATTTGGCCCCTTCTAAGTATGGTCTCCATTTAGCAACTGCAAGCACTAATGCTAATAGCTCTTTTTCATAAGTGGACATTCCCAAATGTTTAGGGGAAAGAGCCTTGCTAAAATAAGCCAGAGGCTTATTATTTTGCATTAATACAGCTCCCACTCCATCATGACAAGCATCTGTTTCAATGACAAATTCCTCTTCAAAATTAGGAAGAGTTAAAACTGGAGATGTACTCATAGCTTCTTTGAGCTTCTCAAAAGCAATGCTGGCATCACAAGACCAATGAAATCCTCCTTTCTTCAATAGTTGTGTTAGGGGTCTTGCAACAGAACCATAATTCCTGATAAACCTTCTATAATACCCTGTGAGACCCAGAAATCCTCTAAGTTCTTTAATGTTCTTTGGAAGTGGCCACTCTCTCATGGCTTGAAGCTTCTTAGGATCAGTCTGTACCCCTTCTCTACTTATGATATGTCCTAGATACTCCACTGCTTCAATCCCAAAAGAACATTTACTCATCTTGGCATATAACTGGTTAGCTCTCATAACTTCAAATACTGTTTTCAAATGCTGATAATGCTCCTCCAATGACTTACTGTACACCAATATATCATCAAAGAAGACTAAAACCATTTTTCTCAGAAACTCCTTGAATACTTGATTCATCAAACATTGAAATGTGGCAGGTGCATTAGTTAATCCAAAAGGCATCACTTTGAATTCATATAATCCCTCATGAGTTCTGAATGCTGTTTTATAGATGTCCTGTTCTGCCATTCTCACTTGATGGTATCCAGCTCTGAGATCTAACTTAGAAAACACCACTGCAGATTTCAATTCATCCATAAGCTCATCAATTACTGGTATAGGAAACTTGTTTTTGACAGTGATGGCATTCAACCCTCTATAGTCAACACAGAATCTCCATGTGCCATCTTTCTTCTTGACTAAGAGTACAGGAGCTGCAAAAGGACTAGTGCTGGGCTGGATTGTCCCATTCTTGAGCATTTCCTTCACCATTTTTTCCATTTCATTCTTCTGCACATAGGGGTATCTATAAGGTCTTAAACATACTGGTTGAGATCCTTCTTGTAAAGGTATGTGGTGATCATGCACTCTTTTTGGAGGTAGCTGTGTAGGCTCTTCAAATATATCAGCAAACTGCTGCAAGAGTGGTTGCAGAAGGGATGGAATAGCTGAATTTGTTTCTACAGCTGTTATGGAGTACAATTGAGCTGTCACTCCTTGTAGTGGTTGTCTGCAGCACTTCTGTAAGGTTGCAAACTTCAATTCTGCAACCTGTTCTTGTTGGGAACTGGCTTCTAGAGTGATCAATCTTCCCTGGTGCTGAAAACCAAAAGCTCTCTTGTTAAAATCCAAATAAATGGGGCTCACCTCCTTCAACCATTGAGCTCCTAGAACCAGATCACACCCTCCCAGTGGTAGCACCCTCAAATCAGTTTGAATCACACATTTCTGTAGCTGAATTTTGACATTTTGGCATACACCACTGCTCAAAATTACACTACCATCAGCCACTCTGACTTGCATTTCTTTGATGATGGTGGGGAAGAGTTTCACCTTCTTGGCTGTGTTTTGGTCAATAAAATTGTGTGTGCTGCCTGTGTCAATCAATATATGCACTAATTTCCCATTTATTTGTCCTGAGATTCTGATGGTTTCCATGTTGGAATGGCCTACCATTGCATGAACTGAGATTCCCAGTGCTGTATCATTATCTTCTTCTGGTTCACTCTTCACTTCTTGAACAACCAGCTGTCCTTCCTCTTGATCTGCACTATCTTCTACATCTTCCTCCTCATTACCAATTATAAGAAAGAGTGTCTTCTTTGAGCATTTGTGTCCTGGGGAGTATGCTTCATCACAGTAGAAGCACAGCTTTTTGTCCCTTTTTTCCTTCATTTCTGCAGCTGTTAGTCTCTTGAAATTCCTGGAAATTGTATGATCTTCTTTGACTGTGGTAGAAGGTCCAATTCTGTTCTTCTCCCCAAATGTGGAAGCCTGTTTGTTGTAATGCTTCTTGTGGATATGTTTCTCTAGTGACTCCACATGGCTCTCTTGTAATCTAGCTATAGCTTTAGCTTGAGATAGTGTTTTTGGAAACTGCAATTGAACTGCCTTTTGCAAATCTTCTCTCAATCCACTAATAAAACTCTTGACAAAGTACATTTCAGTGGCCCAGGGATGCATTGCCTTGATTCTAGGCCTCAGAGCTTCAAACCTAGTTTGATATTCCACCACAGTAGTGTGCTGCATTAGTTTATTGAACACTCCTAAGAGGTTTTCATGTCCAGGCTCAGCAAACTCCACACACACTTGTTCACAAAATTGTGTCCAAGTGATGGTGTCCAACTGCTCAAATTCAGCTCTAAACCAGCTATCAGCTTCTCCTTCTAAGTGCAGTGACACCATTACTAGTTTTTGGCAGTCATTCATGACATAAATGGTGAAATACCTTTCCACTCTCACTAACCACCCCAGGGGATCAGTCCCATTGAACTTTGGAAACTCAATTTTTGGGAGAGGAATAGTACTGTTAGTGTAATTTTTCACACAAGTGTTGATTTCTGCTTCATTTGGCTCTTTCTCAGATATGTGGCTAGTGCTGTGATTTCTGAGGGCAGATACAGGTGTTCTACTAGGTTCATTACAAACTTCTGAATATGAGGCCATTTTCTCCTTATCTCTTTGATTTGCTAGCAAATTATAGCAGTTCATCATCCTCTTAAACTGTTCATTGAAGTTTTTCTCCATTCTCCCCAAATTTTGACCTAACTCATTTGACAAATTAGTCTTCAGATCATGAATTTGAGTGTTTATACCTTCATCTACCTTGATGAATTGTACTCGGGGTCCATCAATGGTGCTGTCCAAGTCGTTGATGCGCTCTTCTAGCACCGCAACTCTTCCATCTACCTCCATGGCAGTCACTGCTTGGTTGCGAGTATTTGGCATTCTGTTCCTTCTCTGAGCCAAACCTGGCTCTGATACCAACTTGATGTGACTCCGGCGAGTAACCTGAGACCTCTGGACGGAGAAGGCTCGGAACTAGGGTTCCGAGCAGATCTGAGAGAAGAGAAGAAGAGAGGGAAGAACCAGAGAAATGAAATTGGGAGAAAATGTAATATTTCATAATGAATAATACTTCTGTTACAACCCTTTTATATGGTAGGGGGAGGTAGGTGTAGTTTACGCTAATTACCAACGGCTCGAGACAGCTCAGCCACATGTGACACGCCCGGACCAATCACAGGCCAGGAGAGGATGAGTTGTCATCTACGTGGCTGTCCCTTACCCCCCTACGACGTCGTCCTACTTATCAATATTCAAATACAACGTTTAAAAGAAATCTACGGTCCAGATCCTTGCTAGCCAAGATCGGACGGCTACTGCTACTCCTGAATTACACGACCACAGTTTGGCGTGTTATTCAGTTTGGTCCTAATTACACGACCACAAAGATGACCACTTTGCACTTTGGTCCTTGCCTGAGATTCATGACAGCCTCGGCGGAGCTCTGGAAGCGGAGATCGGTCTTGAAGTCCTGAGCGATTTCCCTGACCAGCCTCTGGAAAGGAAGCTTGCGGATCAGGAGCTCGGTGCTCTTCTGGTACTTCCGGATCTCTCTCAGCGCCACCGTTCCTGGCCTGAATCTGTGTGGCTTCTTCACGCCGCCGGTCGCCGGCGCCGACTTCCTCGCCGCCTTAGTCGCCAATTGCTTACGTGGAGCCTTTCCCCCGGTGGTTTTCCAGAGAAAGATTGAGAGAGAGATTAATGAATGAGTGATTTTGCGAGATGTATCATTAACGATTTTACTTGGTCTGTTTCTTATCTTTCTTCCAGTTTTGATTTTTTCATCCGTATCTATGTCACTTTGACCCGGTAACTTAAATTGCAAAACGATGCAAAAACTTTATTTTTCATGGTCTTGTAGAGTACAGTTTACTCTACAACACCATAAAAAATTTACTAAAAATTTGGATCGTATTGCTAATCGAATAATCGGGTCAAAGCAACCCAATGAATAGCAGTAAAAGTCAAAGTTGGAAGCAGAGTGAATTTAGAGGAAAGCAGCGGGAAGTTTTCGAAAAGTTTGGTGAGATTTCAGAAGAAACACACAGATGGTAGTTCGATTTTGAGTTACACAGTATAGCTTCAACGGTGAGGATTTGTGTAAGAGGTCCTGATCAAGAAAGAAAGTTCTTCTTGCACAGGTACTATGATTTCTCACTGCCATGTTGTTAGTCCTTAAATGTTTTGTGTATAGTAGTACAAAGTTCTTATTGCAGCTTAAGATGCTGAGCAGTGATCAGTATCTGTATTTGTTTGATCAATGAAAATCGCGATTTGGTCGGTTTAGGATGGCTTTTATGGGAAAGATATTTCCCTATGATCCTGGGAAACTCTTCAGGACACATGCTGTTTGAGTAGAAACAATATTGTTATATTTGTGTATGAGCATCTGATGCAATGGTTGTGTATATCTGACCAGTGTTACCACAATTCACTTGTACCCCCGCGAATTGCGGATTCCGAAACGTGGAACACCAGCGATCCAGATCGCTTAATTTGTAGATATTGAGCAGTTTTATACTTCAAAGACGAGTTTTCTCAAAAATGCTATATCAATTTTGAGGAACATTCGTCAAACTTGTAAGGCTAGACAACATGAAATCGAAGCAACACAACTTATCAGCTTTTTTCTTGATTGATTATATCATCAATCCTTCTAGCAAAAAAAGTTTACTCATGCTTCGGGTATATATTCTTACAGCTATCCGAATACCTATCAATGAACCGAATCACATATTTACTAAATTGGATAGTAATTGGTCACTTGTTATTTTGACATTCTTGTTTGATAAGGTTGTAAGGTGTGGTGTAGCACTAACAGTGTACTGGTAAGGGGTGATCACTTGTGTGAGGTACAGAGTTAAGTACCGAAAAAGTACGAATTCTACCACACTGCCAAGCAAAAAATGAAATCGCTGGGTATTGATAAATCTCTTCTTTAATACTCAATCGAAAAGACCAGTGGACTCCTCATAAATCAACAATTTTATCACCTTTTCTTTTAGCTAATTTGGAGACCAGACTTGTACATGGAAAAGAAACAATTGGATTTCTAAGGTTTTGAGCAAGGGGAATGGTGATATTCAAATCACTAACTTGGTTTCAGGAATCAAATATCTATGTATCTGTACAACTCATAAGAGATAGTGGTATTCGTATGAGACATGAGTGTTTTTATTTTTTTTTTTTTTTTTTTGAGTAAGCTAACTGGTGGTTGGGTGGCATAACCCCGTATTTTATTAATGGATGAAAATTGGGCTCTGGCTTGGGCTTGGGCTTTCAACCCGTAAAGAGGAAGAGAGACCTCAAGGAGGTCGATGATACATAAGATCTAATGTATTTTGCCTACACAAACAACGACTGTCCGATGGAAGCTCTTTGTGGTAGTAAAAGATCTGAAAAAATGGACGAGCATGACCATGAGCTGTTACAGCATCAGCAACCCTATTACCATACTGATCAGTGTGATGGACGGAAGCCCCAAACAATAGAGCACGTCAAGCTGTGATGGTGGGGAAGATACGCCAAGGAATCATCACTGTTCCTAAAACCGCCTGAATCACAACCATAGAATCCCCAATTTCTTTATAGACACAAGCCAAAATTTAGATGACTATGTATATATATATATGTATGTAGATATTTGTGCATTTCTCTATGTACGATATTACAACTTGAGTGAGCGGACAAGACGTAGTTGATGGAGAACAAGAGGTGGACTTTCACCCTATTAAGTTATCGACATGAGATTTTCTAGCTAAAGACATTATTTTGATCTCCGCAAGATGTTTCTTGACCTGTTTTTTACCCGAAGAAATGGTCCTAGCAAAAGCCTGACCCTGACATGGTCACTCAAAAACATGAATTGCTATGAAAAGTCACGGTCACTTTCTAGCTTGGCATAAAGCAATTGCCTGTTCAAAGACGAGTTTCTCAAAAATGCTTGAACTGTAAATTATTTGTCAAACTAGTAAGCCTAGACAACAAAAAATTGAAACAACACAACTTTCAGTTGTTTCTTATCGATAATATTATTCATTCTTTTTAGCAGAAAAATGTATCCATACACCGGGTTATCAGTTCATTATCATCTGAATTCCTGTAATGCCACTATACATATTGATAAGGGTATAAGGTCGGGTGTAGAACTAATAGTGTACTAGTAAGAGTTGATTACTTCTGTCAGGTACAGCGGGGTTTTTTTTTTTTTTTTTTTTTTTTTTTTTTGAGAGAAAAAGTACAGAGTTAGTATAAGGGAAAAGGTACTAATTGTACCCCTTCCTGAGCAAAAATGATTACAGTAAGGTATTCAAAACACTCGCCTTGAAATTCAATCGAAGAGACCAAGGTACTCCTCATCATTAATCAAATTGTTTATTTTTCTTTGCCAATTTGGTGACAAAACTTGCACATGGAAAAGACATGGTTCAGTTTTCTATGGTTTGGAGGAAGGAGAATGGTGATATTCAAATCATTAACCTGGTTTCAAGACTTGAAATAACTTATGTATTTGAATAACTTATTATAGATAAATCTTCCTAAGATGACAAGGTTAGTTTTTGTTGGTTTTATACAGAACACAAAAACTGTTATCTTTTTTTGTAGTGGTCTGACTTGTATGTTATCTGATATAAAACTGTAATTTCTTGTTTTTTTGAAGGATCATTAACTTCCATAGGAATGTGGGTTTTCAGTCTCTCATTAGTTGAAAGGGAGTGGTAAAGGGATTGCAAACACTTGGGAAGCAATGTGATTATATATGCCTTTCGTTTAGTACGTGGTGGTTTTTTATAAATAAAAGCACTGAAGCTTGGTGAAAATCATGCTATTCTGGTTATCATGGTAAATGAACTCACAGATTTAATTACCCGCCGATGGCCTGAAGTTTTCTGTTCACCTGAAGGTCTAGTTTATTGGGTATTTAGCTTCCAGTGAACTCGGGAATTACACAACCGAACCCATATTGCATTGCATCATAAGAAATATAGAGACTGAAACAAGTTATCACAAAAAGGACAACAAATAGAGAAGTGACTTTTTATTCTTAGCACATCAACTTGTACATAGAATGTCAAAAGGGAAAATATCAAATTCAGAAACAAACTGTGTAGTGTAGGGAGCTGCTTCGACCAATCATTTTCTCTGCCAGTTTTATTTCTGTTGTTTGAGCTAGAAAAATCATAGTGACCTCGTCCAAGGCTCCAAGCAGTGATCATTATTTTATGTGTATCCGTGATCGGCTGCAATATGAAGTGGGCACTTCAAAAAGATCATTCTAGTAGACAGTAGGAGGAGGAGGTGATTTGTAGTAATATGGGGGAGGTGGTGATGGAGATGGGGGAGGTGGGGACTTGTAATAGTATGGTGGAGGAGGTGACGGAGATGGTGGAGGTGGAGACTTGTAGTAATATGGTGGTGGAGGTGATGGGGAGGGTGGAGGTGGGGACTTGTAATAGTACGGGGGTGGAGGTGAGGGTGAAGGTGGTGGTGAATACTTGTACACATATGGCGGAGGGGGTGATGGAGATGGTGGGGGTGGAGATTTGTACACATATGGCGGAGGGGGTGATGGAGATGGTGGTGGTGGAGACTTGTACACATATGGAGGTGGTGGTGAGGGAGACGGTGGTGGTGGAGACTTGTACACATATGGAGGAGGTGGTGACGGAGATGGTGGTGGTGGGAACTTGTACACATATGGAGGTGGGGGTGATGGAGATGGCGGTGGTGGAGATTTGTAAACATATGGAGGTGGAGGTGAGGGTGAGGGTGGTGGTGGTGATATATAAACATAAGGAGGAGGTGGCGAGGGAGATGGTGGTGGAGGGGACTTGTACACATAAGGAGGAGGTGGTGATGGAGATGGTGGTGGAGGGGACTTGTACACATATGGTGGCGGAGGCGATGGAGATGGCGGTGGTGGTGAGTTATACACATAAGGAGGTGGTGGTGAAGGTGATAATGGAGGTGGAGATTTGTAAACATAAGGTGGTGGGGGTGAGGGAGATGGTGGAGGTGGAGACTTGTAGTAATATGGAGGTGGAGGTGATGGAGAAGGCGGTGGCGGTGAGCTATAGTAGTAAGGTGGTGGAGGAGAGTTGTAAACGTAAGGCGGAGGAGGTGATGGAGATGGAGGTGGTGGTGATTTGTAATAGTATGTTGCTGGTGGTGGTGGCGGAGATGTGTAATAGTAAGGCTTGTCATATGCAGCTACGTGAGTAGCAGCTAACAAGCATATTGCCAAGGCACATAGTGCCATTGGCAAGGAATTTGCCATTTTCAACTACCTGACTATGCTACCAGCAGAGACAGAACTCACAATGTATGAACACTTGAAGAAGTTTCGGATGACTTTGTTGATGATTTTACAAAGAGGAAAGCACACCCTTATATAGTGATGTCTTGTAACAGTGCAGCAATTGTAAATACATTTTAATACTTTTTTTTATTGCTGTTTTAATACAACAGGTGATCACTTGAAGCCCAGAGAATCTGTCAATAAGCTGGAAGCTTCTTACAATGGATGATGTATTGCAAAGAAAAGTAGTACTCTCTTGTTGTTTCATGCAGTAAAAAGGTCAGCAAAGAGTCATTCAACTCCATAATTTCCAGCTAGCTAAAGAAATTACATACATGTTTTCTTTTCTATTCTTCTAGCTGTAATGAACTCGATGTATCAGAATTATTTTTTAAACTGGTATTTTGTAAGATAATAGCTGAAGACTTTTCTTGTATTGCATTCGAAAAATTCAACTCTTCAACAAGTTTGTGTATAATTTTGAGAATCTATACCTCACCGACAGTTCTTTCATTATTTCTTTTCTTTTTAATACTTCAATACATGAATATTTATCTTGCATTTCAGTATCATAACTCAAACTGAAGATAAGAGTCGTCGAATGTGGCCATAGCTAAAAATACGAAGCCCCAGCAGTTAGCTATTCATAATCCCCCCTTGGAACTCTATACAGAAGACCAAAACACTCTTAATAAAATCAAAGAATGATGCGATAGAGGTACCTACTTTTCTTTTTTGTTTACAAATGAGAGCCTTCCGTTAGCCTCCAATACTTTGATGGATGGAAAAATACTTCAGTTGGTGTTTTTTAGTCATTTCGGTAATGTGCAGAATTTAAGACATGGTTATCTCGATTATTACAGCATTCAAAAAATAATAGGTAGCTCCATTGCTATGTTCAAAAAACTGGGCCCCAAATTGTAACAAAGGTCAATACATAGGCACAACAAGTGTGTTTTTTGCTAAAAATATTCACTATCTCTACCTGATTTGGTAACAATATTTGCACGTGGTTTAGACACGATTGCCAAATATTAACCCGGTTCAAGAACATGAGATATCAGGGTATTTGGGACAATGCATATGTAGATTATGGTCTTCCTACAAGACCGTGGCTTATTTTTTGTTAATACTACAAATCACATAGAATTCAAGGTGTCGACAGCGCGGTCCGGGCTGGGTTGGAGGGGGGCCTGTGAGAGAGGAGGGCGGGTTGAGGGGAAGAGGGGGGCTGGCCGGGTTGAGGGGTTGGAAAACTTGAATCCCACCGGTCCTGGGCCCTAAACCTGTGTGGGGTTGAGGGGGCCGGAGGAGCTGGCCAATATAGATTATTAACATATTAAATAATATATTTTTAAAATTCATATATGTATATGTATATATATATTAATAACATATTAAACGGTACCGTTTTGGTGGGGTGAACCGGGCCAGTGGGACAGGACAGGCTGGGTCAGTGTGTGTACAAGTCGAACCGCTCTGGGCTGGGGGCCAGGCTGGGGGTTTGGTGCGTCCGGAAGTAACCGGCTCAGCCGGTACTTCCCGGTTATTACGAAAATACCCGCTAGCGGACAAAAAATGTGGTCCCTGGAGGGAATCTTTTTTGACCTAGATAACATTTATAAGGCATCCGAAAACAAAATTTCCAGAAAGATAACAATTAGACAATATTAATACAAGAGCAGAAAACAAATGACAAAAACCAGATAACCAGTAGACAAAAGAAGATAACAATCATTGATAAAAGATCAGTGAAACCAAAAAATCTAAGTTAAACGATCAACGATCAGCAAAAGTTAGCTTAATTTGAAAGTAATACGATACAAATGACTAAATGGCCTAAATAGAATAATTTCACATAGGTATAGTTAAGTTTTCGAAACCTTCTCGGCTTTCTCGAGTCTCTTACGGATTGTAGTTACTATCTCCTGCCGTTTTGGGAGTTCTTGAGCAAAACACGTGTTGATAAACTCGTCTTCCCAGCAGATATACTTGCATTGACGACCTATACCTTTGGTTCAAGTTGCGTCCATCGTTTTTTGGCGTATGTGCGGTTTGAATAAGCGGGTTACGGCTACAATAACAAAGCTCAAGCCTACACCATAACTTGCGTGTTATGGTGTAGGCTTGAGCTTTAGTGGGAGTGTTGTGTTGTGTGGTTGTAGAGTTGAAACTATGTTGAGACATTGTTGAGGGAAGGAAGAATAGAAGAGGTAAGGGTGAGAGAAGAAAATAATCTCTGAATGGGAGTGAATGGGTAGGTGTATGTATTTGAAGTGGTTGGTGAGCTAGAAATAAAAGAAGAAACTTGGTGGTTGGGAGTTAGTTGGCAATAAATGCCCAGATAACATTATTAACGGCAGAGGATAACAATTATATAAGTAAGGAAAACATTTGTAAGGTACACAATGTGCATTTATGAATTTAATGTGGGTAGATGGGTTCCTTGGTCTTTCACTAAATGAGAACTGGTAGTTGAGAGTTAGTAGGCTATAAATGCCCAGATAAAACTTGTTACATAACCAGAAGTTCTACAAGATAAAAATCTCTGATAAAAAGATCAACAAAACACAATCCAAATGACATTCAAACCAAACACAACAACCAAAAGGATCATAACCTCCCCAACAAACCACAATACTACAAATGTTCAAACAAACAACACAAATTAAACATTGTTTCAGACATGACAACAAATAATTAGATTCATACTTTTGCCGTTTTCTTCTTCGCCTTGGCCGCCTTCCTCTTCAGGGCATTGGGTGATGACCAGGTCACTGAAGGAATTTTCCTATACAAGAATGCCCATTCCCGGAGGTGTTCCTCCTTCTTCTTCAACTCCTTCACCCCGTCAAGGACCTCTTCATTAAGGTAGTTGTATATTGAATCCGCCATCTCATTTGCAATCCAGATTCTCACATAGTCTATGTTGACTCTGAGATCTTTTCGAGGATTCGGAACCAACTCCTTGAGGTGCGTCATGAAGAAGCACATGAAGGGACCACAATCACACCTGTGAAGTTATGTCTGGAAAACATTAGTAAACAGAGAAATAGAAACGTCAATATATGAGAAAACACTTGTAAGGCCTGAGAAACTTTACCCATTTGGCTGTTGATGCACATCATCATTCATATACCAAATTAACCATTTGGTAATGTCTTCTGTGTACTCAGGGTGACGAGAGAGGACAGTGTGCATGCTTCTGACCTTGGCCTTAATGTGTTCCTCTCTGTAGCCATGCCCGGACAGAGAGTCTAGAATGTAAATCTCCGAATCCACAAAACTGATGACCATCATCAGCCAGTGGGAGTTCTTTACATTCAAAGGCACAGCAATCTAATTTTATGATAAAACAAATTAGAGTGAAAAAAATCAGTGACCTCCTAGATAACAAAGTTATATTTCTGGAAAGAAATTGTAAAGACAGAGAACACCACTGTAATGAAATCACTTACATAGCCCATTTCCCTCCAGTCGCCACAAAATGCATCGTGCAACTTCAGCCCAGGTCTTTCTGTACCCATCAACTGAAAGAGAATAACAACTCATTATACCATATGGAAAAAAAAGTTTAAATATAACGAAATTATCAAAATGAAGAGGGGGGAAACTTACGGAATACTCGCAGCTCAGGTACCAGATCCTCTTTTTATCTTCGTATGGCCGGTTCTTCTCTTTTTCATGAAGATACATGAGGTATCCATCAATGACCTGAGTGATCAAAAAGCCAATTTTATGACTTCACAGTCACAAGAAAACTTTTTCATGGGTTTGATAACATTCTTCAATACCGAGAGCAAAATACTTACGTCGTTGTCGAACCATTCACCTTGGCGGAGTCGCCACGAGCTTCCCCTTGACAGAGTAGTCATCTTCCCTATTCTCAACACCTCCTCACTGCATGAAATGTAAATAAGTATCACTAATGTTTTAAAACATTTAAGTTTTACTTGAACGCTAATGTGTCTTAAATAAAACTTACGTATATAGTTCGCTAGGAATTTCAGCGTCCTGCAAGCTGTATTCTTTCTCGTACTTGTACGTGAGGTAGTAGTGAAGAAAACACTCGTCACCGGTGGGCATTTGGGGAAGGTAGGTAAATCCAGCCGACGGCCTCTTCTTCAAGGCCCCACCATGACCCCGAGGAGACCGTCTGATTATGTGAAGAGCCTTTCCCCATTCATTTCCCACTAGATTCCCTCGTAGCTTCGGAGAACCAGACACAAGAAAGGGCTTTGGTGGTGAATTTGAAGCCACCTAAAATGATAACAGCAGAGACAACATTTGTAAGTGTTTACAGAACACCTTTAATGAAATAGTAAACAAATGTTTGTTTGCGTACCTGTGTGTCTTGGTTTGTTCTCCCACTGGGACTGTTGACCTCCTCTTCCTCCAGTTTTCTCCTCTTTTGAATGGGAGTTTTAAACTTTTCTTCTTTCTCTTCCTCCTCGCTCTCTCCCTCCTCATCCTTGCCCATCTCCTTCTCCTTCTCCTTCTCCTTCCCCTTCTCCTTCTCCTTCTCAACATTTCTTTTTTCCTCACCTTCCTTTTCTCCTTCAGACTTGATCAACCTGTGCAATTCCGCCGCCAGCTGCTTCATGGAAATTTTCTCGAAAAGTTTCTCAAAGATTTTTTCAACATCTTTGGTTTGAAGTTCTGGGTTTTGTTGCACAAACTTCTCGTAGATTTTTTCCTCCTTGACAGGCTCCTCGAGTCTCCTCAGCTTCAACTATATAACCAACAAAAGCAGAAACATTCAATTACTTCAAAGTTAACTATTTCAACATATTGATAACAATTGTAAATTTTCAGTAGATATCTACTTACATCTTGGTTTTGTTGCACAAACTTCCATCTCTCTGCAACAAGTTCAGTGGTCCAAAACTGAAGCCTCGGAATAGCATCCTGGTTTTCACACCCATCAAGATTTTTCAGCAGCTTCGGGCAGAATTTCTCTAAATACAGAAGCTACATAAACATTGAAAACAATTGTAAGGTGAAGGAAGGAAACAGTAAGCTTGTAACCAACATTAATAAGTATCTGAAAACAGTTTTAGTAATCTTTACCATTGGGATCAAAATACATCCCCCGCCGCGGATGCTTTTCCCTTTCTGCACCTTGATTTGCTGTTCTTGGAAGTGATGGAGCCATGTTGCAGCCCAGTTCACCTTTTTGAGGTGCTCAAGATCCACCACATAGCGAGCTAGTGTGGACCTAACACCTTGCCGAGTTTGCGGCATTCCAAAACATCCAAGAACAAATGCAACCGCCCGGCGCTTCCACTCATCCGTCAGAATCTCCCTATTCTCATCAGCAGCAAACCACCTCATGTACGATTCAACCGACGTAACTGGTTGCACAAGTCCGATACTTTGGCCGATTAGCTGAGCCTCTTTGTCAGTTGGCTCAGGTTTGAAAATCTCACCTTCCCAACTTATACCTAGCAGCCAACCGACAATCTCATCGGTGATCTTGAGCGACCGGCCATGCGCCGTCAAGTATCCATCTACTTCAAAAGCATTGTAGATGAATTTTTTGAATTCCTCGGGGGTCCCTGTGATTTGCAGATGCTCCAAACCACCAAGACCCACCTCATACATCCAGGCTCGCTGCTCTTTGGTCATTTTTTGATAAAAATCCTTGATTTTCTGAAGTGATAGGTAGCTCTGACACCGGCGGGGGTTTTTTAGTTTTTTCCTCTCATTCACCTTCTTTTTATCCTTAACTTGTTTCCTCTTCCTCTTCTTGTCCTTGACTTCCTCCATTTTTTCCATCATTTCCTTCTTCTTCTTTTCTACAGCAGCACCACGAAGAAAAGGCTGCTGTTGATCCAAGGTCATAGACTTCCACTCTCTCAAGATATCATCTTTGAAGTCCCTCGTCATCTTCAAATTAGGGTTCTGCTTCTTCAAACTATACATCCTCACATTTCTACAAAAACAAAAAGAAAACAGAGAAATAAATTTTATCCTTTTAGTACAAAATAATAGAGACCTTGAAAACATTGTCAAACAAAATTCAAACTAAAAAAAAATCATTGAAACAAAAAAAAAAAACTTACTGAAATCTGATAAAGGCACTTGTAGCATTTCCATGATGTGAAAGCTCATCATCTTCATCCTCTTCTTCCACCTCTTCATCCTCTTCCACCTTATCTTCATCCTCTTCCACCTCATCTTCATCTTTTTCTTCAACTTTGTTTTTTGATCTCGGTTCACAAACAAACTGCTGAACATCCACATCTTCTCCATCTGAATCTTCATCACTTGCCACCATTGCTCTGTTTTCATACCACTCTCTTGCTTGTCCGGTTAAGTTGACAAAGTTTCCATACAACAGCCTCTCTATTTTGTGTGGTACCTTCTCATTTTTCTTAATGTTGAAAAGGCTTTTGTTCTCTTTCCTGAAACAATTAATTAACATATATGAGGTCATTAACACGTGGTTTGGAAACCAATTTCAATATTCAAACCCAGGGGAAGAAAACAATCACAGCCTTGCAGTGAATTATTTTAATATTTGGATAACAATTTCAATATTCAAACTCAGGAGAAGAAAACAATAACAAACTTGCAGTTAATTGTTTAAATATTCGGATAACAATTTCAATATTCAAGCTCAGGGGAAGAAAACAATCACAACCTTGCAGTGCAATAATTTAAACATTTGGATAACAATTTCAATATTCAAACAGAGGGATAGACAACAATCACAACATTAAAGTAAATTTTTGTAAACTAAGTAAGCATTTGTTAACTTACTTGTACAGCGCAAATCCATCTGAATATACTATCTCTTTCTCAACATCCTTTGATGACTTCGCTTTAGAAGTATTCTTTTTCTTTCCCTTCTTGAGTGGTCTTGGTGGTGCTGGTTTGGTTCTTGGTGGTGCTGGTTTGGTTCTTGGTGAACGCCGTGTTTCTGACTCAGAAATCTTTTCCTTTGGAGAGAAAGAAAGCTTTTTCTTTGGTTTGGTCTTTTTGGCATCCTTCACCTATTCGTGTTCAAAATAAATCTAAGCAGTTGTCTTTCAAAAATAAATCCATAAAGGTAAAATTGTTTTCGAAGATACTGACCTTGTTTTCAACTTCGTGAGGATGTTCTACCTGTAAGGGAACCATGGATTGAACGACTTCTTGGATTTTGACAAGAGGAAGAATTTCTTCACGAATTTCTTCAGGAATTTCAGGAATTTCAGGAATTTCTTCGTGAGGATGTTCATCAATGTCTGCATGTTGGAAATCCAGAACTACCTCTAGGGTATTTTCCATCAGATTTGGAAAACCCTCTTCTTGGGTCTCTTCTACTGGGAAACCCTCTTCAAAAACAACTTCTTGTTCCTCTTGTTGGATTTCCTTTCCCCTTTCTTCTTTCTCTTCAGTCTCTTCTACTGCAATTTCGTCTCCCCTTTCTTCTTTCTCTTCAGTCTCTTCTACTGTAATTTCAGCCCCAATTTCTTCTTTCTCTTCAGAAATTTGTTCATCGGTGTCTGCATGTTCTTTCTCTTCCATCTCTTCTTGATTTTCTTGGGTAGAATTGAGATCTAATTCAGTATGGTTGAGAATAGAATCTAAGGACTTACGAATTTCTTCCGTGTCCTTACTGTTGCTTTCTCCTGCAGATTCGTGTTCTCCGGTCGGATTGGCTCCAATCAATGGCGGAAGAACACTCTGTGACTCAACCGTGGACTCCTCTGTAAGATCTGGAAGGCTATTTAAATCGGCGACCACTTGTTGGGTCATCTTTGTGGGTGAAATTGCTTCCGGATCCATGGAGAGAACAGAGAGAAAGGAGAAAACAGAGAGAGAAAGAACAAAACAGAGAGAAAACAGAGAGAAGGGGAGAAGACGGTAATGGCGAGAGAGAGAGAGAAGGGGAAGAGACGGGTGTATTGGAGAGAGAGAGAGAGTGAATGGAAGAGAGTTTGAAATTATTAAACTACCGTCGGTTTCTATCTTGGAAACCGTGGCAGTTATTTTTTTTTGAAAACTTTGTCACGTGATTTGATGGTACAAAGAGGAACATTTTGAATTTCAAAATTTTTCAACCATAACCTACCCAAACTTTATAATTTTTATCAGTTATAAGGTACATTTATTTTTAAACCCTACAACAAATATTGTCTAGCATGTTTACAAAGTTATCTGTTTCATGTTTTTATAATTTTTCTTCATTTCAATCATCGTGTGGGTCAAGAAGGGGACATTTTATTTTCATTCCCGCCTCGTGTGGGTTAATCCTGATTGACTTGAGTTTGGTCAACTCCCTCTTACTGACCCCGAAAACTCTGAAAATCGATTCTCCCCCACTAATTGCTCGAGATGTTTTGGTAAATGTGGCTCGTGCATGTTGAGTGACTTTATTTGTGATTACATTAAGCTCCCGAGTCACACACTTGAAGGATACACGAACAATGGCGCTGTCCCCATCACACACTGTTCCATGGCGGAAGGCCTTGTGTTGTAGCACATCACGGTGTGCCTTGAGCTTTTTGGTGGTTGTGTTGAGGAGTCATATTGTGTAATTTTGCAATGAAGCGTAATGACGCGAGGGTTCTCCTTCCGTCCCGCCACGAGTGTTCAACAACACGATGGTATCGTGCCACGGGTGCGTTCATCATTTCATGTAACTGGGTTCTTCTTTACCCAAAAGATTATTGTGCCGTGAAGAAACATCATAACATCCTAACTCTACATTGTGTGAGTCAAATTACACCGAGTAAGGCAACATTCGTTGTGAACTTGCTCAATTCAAATGATAATATCTGTGAACGTGATATTGCTCTCTATATGTCTGAAAATGTTTTCTGTCACTCTGATACTGTTTACGCTCTCTGAGATTCAATATAGGGCACCTTTCATATTACTTGGCTGGAATTTCTTCTTCAGTGTTGAACATAAATCAACAAAGAACATATGGGGCTCGAATTAATCCATAAAAACTAAATTTTTGTAACGTGAATGTCTACGTGCTTTTAATTTTTACTCAACCTATTTGAGTCTTAATAATCAAGTCATATATTTGGTTTTCCAAGTCCATTATAGTTTCATATTACGGCACTGTGATGTTTTCATTCTACAAAACAGGCTCTCTCCCATGCAAAATGCATGTGATCCAACGTTTCTTTGACATTGTTTTCTGCCTTCTTGAAGTTGTTTTCCAATTTTCTAAAGCCTAGAACCATTGTTATCTTCCTAGCTTAGAAATGTTGTCTGTGTTTGAGCCATGTTTTTATAATTATTCTTCATTTCAATCATCGTGTGGGTCAAGGAGGGGACATTTTATTTTCATTCCCGCCTCGTGTGGGTTAATCCTGATTGACTTGAGTTTGGTCAACTCCCTCTTACTGACCCCGAAAACTCTGAAAATCGATTCTCCCCCACTAATTGCTCGAGATGTTTTGGTAAATGTGGCTCGTGCATGTTGAGTGACTTTATTTGTGATTAAATTAAGCTCCCGAGTCACACACTTGAAGGATACACGAACAATGGCGCTGTCCCCATCACACACTGTTCCATGGCGGAAGGCCTTGTGTTGTAGCACATCACGGTGTGCCTTGAGCTTTTTGGTGGTTGTGTTGAGGAGTCAGAATTTCATCAGGCCCTCTTGGACAACTACCACCTAACTCCAATAAAGTTTCGTATAATCTGAGGCTTTGAAGTTGTTATCTGCATGTCTACAATTGCAATCTGCCCCTCAGACATTTCTCTCTAGTATAACTAATGGATTGGTAGTTGAAATATTTATTATTTTAGGTACAGTAAATGTAAAGGAAGTTGCCTTTACAGATGTTTAGTACTATGTTTAGTAACTTCTTATTTTATTCACATTGTCCATTTGTTGCAAAGAGTAATAACAAATCTTTGGGAAGCTAGGAGAGTTAATAAAACTTTCATTATTAGGGAAAGATAAATTAATGATGGTTGGGGTAGTTCAATTAATGTGTTCAGAATTTCATCAGGCCCTCTTGGACAACTACCACCTAACTCCATTAAAGTTTCGTATAATCTGAGGATTTGAAATTGTTATCTGCATGTCTACAATTGTAATCTGACCCTCAGACATTTCTCTCTTGTATAACTAATGGATTGGTAGTTGAAATATTTATTATTTTAGGTACAATAAATGTAAAGGAAGTTGCCTTTACAGATGTTTAGTACTATGTTTAGTAACTTCTTATTTTATTCACATTGTCCATTTGTTGCAAAGAGTAATAACAAATCTTTGGGAAGCTAGGAGAGTTAATAAAACTTTCATTATTAGGGAAAGATAAATTAATGATATGGTTGGGGTAGTTCAATTAATGTGTTCAGAATTTCATCAGGCCCTCTTGGACAACTACCACCTAACTCCATTAAAGTTTCGTATAATCTGAGGATTTGAAATTGTTATCTGCATGTCTACAATTGTAATCTGACCCTCAGACATTTCTCTCTTGTATAACTAATGGATTGGTAGTTGAAATATTTATTATTTTAGGTACAATAAATGTAAAGGAAGTTGCCTTTACAGATGTTTAGTACTATGTTTAGTAACTTCTTATTTTATTCACATTGTCCATTTGTTGCAAAGAGTAATAACAAATCTTTGGGAAGCTAGGAGAGTTAATAAAACTTTCATTATTAGGGAAAGATAAATTAATGATATGGTTGGGGTAGTTCAATTAATGTGTTCAGAATTTCATCAGGCCCTCTTGGACAACTACCACCTAACTCCATTAAAGTTTCGTATAATCTGAGTCTTTGAAATTGTTATCTGCATGTCTAAAATTGTAATCTGACCCTCAGACATTTCTCTCTTGTATAACTAATGGATTGGTTGTTGAAATATTTATTATTTTAGGTACAATAAATGTAAAGGAAGTTGCCTTTACAGATGTTTAGTACTATGTTTAGTAACTTCTTATTTTATTCACATTGCCATCATTAAAAATATGTTCCAAATGAGGCAATTCTATTTTTTTGTTTGTTGAAGTCTTCTTATTTGAATTGTAATGGTGAGCAGGGAAGGATAGAAACAAACTTCCAGATGAATTCGAGAGAAGTTAGAGAAAGTGGGTATTATGGCAAAGGTAAAGCTTTGTGTTCTTTGCCTCATGATTATGAAGAAGACGAATACGATTTCGAAGCCATGGATGACGATGAAGGATACGATTTCTCTCTTACAGAGCCATATGAGGATGATGACGATGAAACAAGAGCCTCCTTTGTCATTGCTCCAAATGGTGATCTGAAACCCGGTACGTAATAGTAAGCTTGTTGTTAATCTTTTTAACTTCTTGGATAAAAATAACAACTTCCCTGCCTACAGGAGTAATATACACCAAGGAACAGGTGGAGGCAATGACTTTTGCCAGTGAGATTGAGGCTTTTGACTGGTACAACCTTTATGCCTTGATGCTTGGTTTCGGGATAAGAAGGTGTAATAGAAGGTATTTTGATCCGGAAACGAAGGAGCTCACAAAGTCTAGGATCTTTGTATGTGCGCGACAAGGTGTCCGATCTGATAAGTGGAAATACAAAGAAAATCGGAAGAGGGAGCATACTAGAAACACTCGGTGCCTCTGCAAAGCTCGAATAAGAATTAAAAGAACTTCACCTACGGAGCCGTTTACAGTGGATTATTTTCAACCAGAACATTCTCACACACTTTCTGATCCACAGTGCAGGAGCATGCACCGGTCTCACAGAAAGGTGACCGAGTCAGATATCGAACACATCAGATCATTGAAGGAGGTGGGCATAAAGTACTGTCAAGGCTTCCTTTTGATGGTAAAACAAGCCGGAGGCTATGCCAACGTCCCTTACACACAGAAGGATATGTATAACAAAATGGCTTCTCTGGACAAATTATATTCCAATGAAGGAGATGGCCAACAGACTCTGAAGTTCATTGATAGTCTGGAAAAAAGGCATCATGGTGTTTTCAAAAGGTAAGAGTATTATCTATTACTTTAAAAATGTTTTCTACACTGTTGATATTATGTTCACACATTAGAATTGCTATCTTTTGCTTACAATTGTTATCTTTTGTAAGAATGTTTTCTTACATGCTATCAGATTGTTCTGTTCCTTTATAACAATTTTCTAAATCTTTAATAATGCATTCTGTATATTATTTTTGTTTTTTAGGTTCATATTGGGGAGCAACCAAGAACTTCAAAGTTTATTTTGGTGTGACAGGAGATCACAGGAAGATTACAAAAGGTTTGGGGATGTACTTATTTTCGATGCAACATACAAAGCAAACATGTATCGAAAACCCTTAGTAATTTTATCTGGGGTGAACAATCACTTTCAAAATACAGTTTTTGCCTTTGCGGTTGTTCATGACGAGAAAAAAGAAACATATGAGTGGGTCTTGAGTTGTTTGATGGAGGCAATGGAGAATAAGATGCCCGTGTCGGTTATTACGGATGGTGATTTAGCCATGAAAAGTGCCATTCAAAAAATTTTCCCACATGCAAAACATCGTTTGTGTTCTTGGCATCTTTGTCGGAATGCTGAAGGAAAGCTGAAGAAGGGTGCCGCATTCATTTCTGATTTTAAGAAATGTATGCATAGTAGGAAACCCGAGAATTTTTGGTTTGAAGATTGGCAGGCCATGGTAGAAAGATGGGACCTCTCTCATAACCATTGGATCCAAGTAACCTACTTGGCTAGGCACATGTGGGCAGAGACATACCTGAAATTCTTCTTCTTTGCCGGACAAACAACAACCTCGAGGTGCGAGAGCGTAAACAGTTTTTTCAAGGATTTTGTGTCCTATATGGATAAGTTGGTCGACCTTTGCAGGGGTTTAATGACTGGGTTAGGAAAGCTACGAAAAAATGAGAGGGAGGAACACTTTAAATCTGACCAATCGGACCCGATATGTACAACGAGGTTCAGGAAGCTAGAGAAGCATGCAGCTGAGGTATTCACAAATAATATCTTCCTCAAGTTCAAGCATCAAGCTGAGATGGCAGAGGATTACAGAGTAACGAAGGTTATTCCCATTGAAGAATCAAAGGTTGATCAATTCTACGTGATGAGAGGTGAAATAAAGCACAGTGTGGTACGCATATTTCTCCCTTCATGTACTAATTGATATTAGTTTGTAGTGTAGTGTACACACGTAGTACTTTTGATGCCTAAATATCAAATAAATATCTGCGTGTTTACAAGGGTTTTCTAATCCTTTGAAACTGTTGTCTATTCGTTTATGGTAATTCTCTGTAGTTTCCTACATAAATTTTGAAATGAATGTTATCTTTCATGTGATTATTGTTCTCCCTCTTTTTAACATTATCTTCTCTTCTGCTGCAGCAAATTGTTCAGTGTACACGATCTAATCGCGGTCTTTGCTGCACTTGCTTTAAGTTTGAGACATCGAAGATGATCTGCAAACATATGATTCTTGTTCTGAAAGAGAAGGGTGTTAATAGGATCCCTACAAATTTAATTGCTGATAGGTGGGTAAAAACGGATAAGAAATTCTACGCAACCGAGCCTTCGATGAAGGAGCCTATTCAGAAGTCGTGTGACGACCCAGCCGTCCAAGCTTCTCGTCGGGGTGCCATGAAGAGCCAGGTGACATTGTACACCTCTTTGGGTTGTAGATCTTTTGCAAATTATAAGTATTGGAAGGATCACATGGCCGATGGAATCAGAACTATGACGAGAATGTGTACTCAATCTGAAGAGGGTACGCACGGAGGTGTGAAGAAAGAAGATAATCCCTACAGCCACGTGAAGAATCCGAACCCACCGGACACGAAACACCCAAAAGGACCCAAGCAGGACAAGCGCAGACGGTGCGGTAATTGCAAGGAGCTTGGACACAACAGGACTACATGTCCCAATCCTCCCGTGGACTCCTACGAAGAAGAAATCGATGCGGAAGATGATTAACGAGAGATACCAGTTGAATTTGATGACAAAGGGGACTTCTATTGGTCTCAATCAACGAATATGTCATGGAAAGGCAATTAGGACTTATGTTTGCTGGTTTTAGGATGGAATTACTCGTGAAGATCCATCACTTAGAACGGATGTTATCTACTTTGTAGGCTTTTGTTATCTAGTTTATGCTTCTAGTTATCTTTAGATCTTGTGCTGTTATCTTTCTGGGCAGTTTCTGCAGCAGAAAGATTACAATTGTTTTCTAGTACTATCTACTAATCTAACAATGTTATCTACAAACCCTAGTGACCTGCTATACCGGGTAAACTTTTTGTCTCGTAGTGACGGGGCCCGCGCTAGCGGACAAATTAGCTGACGTCCGCCCTATTGGCGGACGCACTGTAGACCAACCCAAAAGCCTGACCCTGACATGGTCACTCAAAAACATGAATTGCTATGAAAAGTCACGGTCACTTTCTAGCTTGGCATAAAGCAATTGCCTGTTCAAAGACGAGTTTCTCAAAAATGCTTGAACTGTAAATTATTTGTCAAACTAGTAAGCCTAGACAACAAAAAATTGAAACAACACAACTTTCAGTTGTTTCTTATCGATAATATTATTCATTCTTTTTAGCAGAAAAATGTATCCATACACCGGGTTATCAGTTCATTATCATCTGAATTCCTGTAATGCCACTATACATATTGATAAGGGTATAAGGTCGGGTGTAGAACTAATAGTGTACTAGTAAGAGTTGATTACTTCTGTCAGGTACAGCGGGGTTTTTTTTTTTTTTTTTTTTTTTTTTTTTTGAGAGAAAAAGTACAGAGTTAGTATAAGGGAAAAGGTACTAATTGTACCCCTTCCTGAGCAAAAATGATTACAGTAAGGTATTCAAAACACTCGCCTTGAAATTCAATCGAAGAGACCAAGGTACTCCTCATCATTAATCAAATTGTTTATTTTTCTTTGCCAATTTGGTGACAAAACTTGCACATGGAAAAGACATGGTTCAGTTTTCTATGGTTTGGAGGAAGGAGAATGGTGATATTCAAATCATTAACCTGGTTTCAAGACTTGAAATAACTTATGTATTTGAATAACTTATTATAGATAAATCTTCCTAAGATGACAAGGTTAGTTTTTGTTGGTTTTATACAGAACACAAAAACTGTTATCTTTTTTTGTAGTGGTCTGACTTGTATGTTATCTGATATAAAACTGTAATTTCTTGTTTTTTTGAAGGATCATTAACTTCCATAGGAATGTGGGTTTTCAGTCTCTCATTAGTTGAAAGGGAGTGGTAAAGGGATTGCAAACACTTGGGAAGCAATGTGATTATATATGCCTTTCGTTTAGTACGTGGTGGTTTTTTATAAATAAAAGCACTGAAGCTTGGTGAAAATCATGCTATTCTGGTTATCATGGTAAATGAACTCACAGATTTAATTACCCGCCGATGGCCTGAAGTTTTCTGTTCACCTGAAGGTCTAGTTTATTGGGTATTTAGCTTCCAGTGAACTCGGGAATTACACAACCGAACCCATATTGCATTGCATCATAAGAAATATAGAGACTGAAACAAGTTATCACAAAAAGGACAACAAATAGAGAAGTGACTTTTTATTCTTAGCACATCAACTTGTACATAGAATGTCAAAAGGGAAAATATCAAATTCAGAAACAAACTGTGTAGTGTAGGGAGCTGCTTCGACCAATCATTTTCTCTGCCAGTTTTATTTCTGTTGTTTGAGCTAGAAAAATCATAGTGACCTCGTCCAAGGCTCCAAGCAGTGATCATTATTTTATGTGTATCCGTGATCGGCTGCAATATGAAGTGGGCACTTCAAAAAGATCATTCTAGTAGACAGTAGGAGGAGGAGGTGATTTGTAGTAATATGGGGGAGGTGGTGATGGAGATGGGGGAGGTGGGGACTTGTAATAGTATGGTGGAGGAGGTGACGGAGATGGTGGAGGTGGAGACTTGTAGTAATATGGTGGTGGAGGTGATGGGGAGGGTGGAGGTGGGGACTTGTAATAGTACGGGGGTGGAGGTGAGGGTGAAGGTGGTGGTGAATACTTGTACACATATGGCGGAGGGGGTGATGGAGATGGTGGGGGTGGAGATTTGTACACATATGGCGGAGGGGGTGATGGAGATGGTGGTGGTGGAGACTTGTACACATATGGAGGTGGTGGTGAGGGAGACGGTGGTGGTGGAGACTTGTACACATATGGAGGAGGTGGTGACGGAGATGGTGGTGGTGGGAACTTGTACACATATGGAGGTGGGGGTGATGGAGATGGCGGTGGTGGAGATTTGTAAACATATGGAGGTGGAGGTGAGGGTGAGGGTGGTGGTGGTGATATATAAACATAAGGAGGAGGTGGCGAGGGAGATGGTGGTGGAGGGGACTTGTACACATAAGGAGGAGGTGGTGATGGAGATGGTGGTGGAGGGGACTTGTACACATATGGTGGCGGAGGCGATGGAGATGGCGGTGGTGGTGAGTTATACACATAAGGAGGTGGTGGTGAAGGTGATAATGGAGGTGGAGATTTGTAAACATAAGGTGGTGGGGGTGAGGGAGATGGTGGAGGTGGAGACTTGTAGTAATATGGAGGTGGAGGTGATGGAGAAGGCGGTGGCGGTGAGCTATAGTAGTAAGGTGGTGGAGGAGAGTTGTAAACGTAAGGCGGAGGAGGTGATGGAGATGGAGGTGGTGGTGATTTGTAATAGTATGTTGCTGGTGGTGGTGGCGGAGATGTGTAATAGTAAGGCTTGTCATATGCAGCTACGTGAGTAGCAGCTAACAAGCATATTGCCAAGGCACATAGTGCCATTGGCAAGGAATTTGCCATTTTCAACTACCTGACTATGCTACCAGCAGAGACAGAACTCACAATGTATGAACACTTGAAGAAGTTTCGGATGACTTTGTTGATGATTTTACAAAGAGGAAAGCACACCCTTATATAGTGATGTCTTGTAACAGTGCAGCAATTGTAAATACATTTTAATACTTTTTTTTATTGCTGTTTTAATACAACAGGTGATCACTTGAAGCCCAGAGAATCTGTCAATAAGCTGGAAGCTTCTTACAATGGATGATGTATTGCAAAGAAAAGTAGTACTCTCTTGTTGTTTCATGCAGTAAAAAGGTCAGCAAAGAGTCATTCAACTCCATAATTTCCAGCTAGCTAAAGAAATTACATACATGTTTTCTTTTCTATTCTTCTAGCTGTAATGAACTCGATGTATCAGAATTATTTTTTAAACTGGTATTTTGTAAGATAATAGCTGAAGACTTTTCTTGTATTGCATTCGAAAAATTCAACTCTTCAACAAGTTTGTGTATAATTTTGAGAATCTATACCTCACCGACAGTTCTTTCATTATTTCTTTTCTTTTTAATACTTCAATACATGAATATTTATCTTGCATTTCAGTATCATAACTCAAACTGAAGATAAGAGTCGTCGAATGTGGCCATAGCTAAAAATACGAAGCCCCAGCAGTTAGCTATTCATAATCCCCCCTTGGAACTCTATACAGAAGACCAAAACACTCTTAATAAAATCAAAGAATGATGCGATAGAGGTACCTACTTTTCTTTTTTGTTTACAAATGAGAGCCTTCCGTTAGCCTCCAATACTTTGATGGATGGAAAAATACTTCAGTTGGTGTTTTTTAGTCATTTCGGTAATGTGCAGAATTTAAGACATGGTTATCTCGATTATTACAGCATTCAAAAAATAATAGGTAGCTCCATTGCTATGTTCAAAAAACTGGGCCCCAAATTGTAACAAAGGTCAATACATAGGCACAACAAGTGTGTTTTTTGCTAAAAATATTCACTATCTCTACCTGATTTGGTAACAATATTTGCACGTGGTTTAGACACGATTGCCAAATATTAACCCGGTTCAAGAACATGAGATATCAGGGTATTTGGGACAATGCATATGTAGATTATGGTCTTCCTACAAGACCGTGGCTTATTTTTTGTTAATACTACAAATCACATAGAATTCAAGGTGTCGACAGCGCGGTCCGGGCTGGGTTGGAGGGGGGCCTGTGAGAGAGGAGGGCGGGTTGAGGGGAAGAGGGGGGCTGGCCGGGTTGAGGGGTTGGAAAACTTGAATCCCACCGGTCCTGGGCCCTAAACCTGTGTGGGGTTGAGGGGGCCGGAGGAGCTGGCCAATATAGATTATTAACATATTAAATAATATATTTTTAAAATTCATATATGTATATGTATATATATATTAATAACATATTAAACGGTACCGTTTTGGTGGGGTGAACCGGGCCAGTGGGACAGGACAGGCTGGGTCAGTGTGTGTACAAGTCGAACCGCTCTGGGCTGGGGGCCAGGCTGGGGGTTAGGGGCTGAGCCGGTTCGGATGTTGGAGGGGCTGGGCCGGGTTCAAGCCTGGGCCGGGCCGCTTGACAACTTGACATAGAATGCCCTTTACAATTTGTACTGCTCTAACGTGCACATGATCTGATCTAAAGCTGTTTTTTCTGAAGGATGCATATTTGTGTGAAGTTACATACTCAAAGAATCACATTAGGATGTCTTCATCCGTCAGAAAAAAACAGTTGGAACATGGAGTAAATCTATCGCATTGGAACATGTTAAAATCATGGTTATATGCAATTCTATTAGTCCAGTCCAGTTACTCCCAAGGCATGATTATCATCTCAATGAGACATTGGAGTGTGTTATAATTATGCTACTTCTTAACTGATGAACACGACACGCCTTCTGCGTTTTATTCTTTATTGTTGACTTGACATTCTTAATGGACTAAGGTTGTTAGCAACAGTCCGAGATAGCTAGCTGTTCACTGGATTTGGTAGGTATGACGCGTATTTGCTGTGACATTACGCACTGACTTGTAGTTGTAGTTCACCTGGTGTTCATTTTTACGTCAAAGTCATAGAATTCAGTAAATAAGGAAAACGTTGTCAAGATGTTTAGGTTTTTAGCTTCTTGCGCACCTGGGAATTGAACAACCCAAACCCGTATCATATCATAAGAAAAATAGAGACTAGAACAAATAATAACAAAAAGGAAAAACAAACTGAGAAAATGGCTTTTTATTAAGAAAAAAATTGACTTTTACAGAGATGCTGAAAGTACATAAACATCAGAGTATAAAATGTATAAGTATCTGCTTCAACCCGTCTATCATCCAAGCCAGTCTTCTTTTCTTTTGTTTGAGTTAGAATCACTATAATGATCACGTCCAAGCGTTGATTATTATTTTACGTGAATCCGTGAGCAGCAGCAATACAAAGTGAAAAATATGGAAAGATCTTTCAAGTAAGCAGTGGAAAGAGTATGTGACTTGTAGCCGTAATGCGGTGGGGGTAGGGATGGGCTGGTGGTGGCTTCTAGTAATATGGGGGAGGTGGGGTCTTGTAATAGTATGGGGAAGGTGGTGATGGTGACGGTGGAGGTGGAGACTTGTAGTAATACGGTGGGGGTGGTGATGGCGAGGGTGGAGGTGGGGACTTGTAATAGTACGGCGGTGGAGGTGAAGGAGATGGTGGTGGTGGAGACTTGTAGACATATGGAGGTGGCGGTGATGGGGATGGTGGTGGAGGGGACTTGTACACATATGGAGGTGGGGGCGATGGAGATGGTGGTGGTGGAGACTTGTAAACATATGGAGGAGGCGGTGAAGGAGATGGAGGTGGAGGGGACTTGTACACATATGGAGGTGGGGGCGATGGAGATGGTGGTGGTGGAGACTTGTAAACATATGGAGGAGGCGGTGAAGGAGATGGAGGTGGAGGGGACTTGTACACATATGGAGGTGGGGGCGATGGAGATGGTGGTGGTGGAGACTTGTAAACATAAGGAGGAGGTGGTGAGGGAGATGGTGGTGGAGGAGACTTGTAGACATAAGGAGGAGGTGGTGAGGGAGATGGTGGTGGAGGGGACTTGTAGACATATGGAGGTGGGGGTGATGGAGATGGTGGTGGTGGAGACTTGTAAACATAAGGAGGAGGTGGTGAGGGAGATGGTGGTGGAGGTGATTTATAAATGTAAGGAGGAGGAGGTGATGGAGATGGTGGTGGTGGAGACTTGTAAACATAAGGAGGTGGTGGTGAGGGAGATGGTGGTGGTGGGGACTTGTACACATAAGGAGGTGGTGGTGAGGGAGATGGTGGTGGTGGGGACTTGTATACATAAGGAGGAGGTGGTGAGGGAGATGGTGGTGGAGGTGACTTGTACACATATGGAGGCGGGGGTGATGGAGATGGTGGTGGTGGAGATTTGTAAACATAAGGAGGTGGTGGTGAGGGAGATGGTGGTGGTGGTGATTTATAAACATAAGGAGGAGGTGGTGAGGGAGATGGTGGTGGAGGGGACTTGTAAACATAAGGAGGAGGTGGTGACGGAGATGGTGGTGGAGGGGACTTGTACACGTATGGAGGTGGAGGTGGCGGAGATGGTGGTGGTGGTGATTGATACACATAAGGAGGTGGTGGTGAGGATGAAGGTGGAGGTGGAGATTTGTAAACATAAGGAGGTGGTGGTGAGGGCGATGGCGGCGGTGGTGATTTATACACATATGGAGGTGGAGGTGATGGAGAAGGTGGTGGTGGTGAGTTGTAGTAGTAAGGAGGTGGAGGAGATGGCGGAGGTGGAGGCGACGGAGACGGTGGTGGTGGTGATTTGTAATAGTAAGCTGCCGGTGGTGGCGGCGGAGATGCGTAATAGTAAGGCTTGTCATATGCAGCAGCTACATGAGTAGCAGCTAACAAGCATATTGCCAAGGCACACAGTGCCATTGGCAATGAATTTGCCATTTTCAACTACCAGATGATAGAAAACAGTACTCGAGTGTATGAATGTTTCAGAAGTCCCAAAAGACTTTGTTGATGGTTTACAAAGAGGAAAGCACACCCTTATATAGTGATCCCTTGCAACATTAAAGCATTTTCTAATTATATATTTTTTGTATGTTAATGGTTTTCATACAGAAAAAATACTTGTTAGAAACTTGAAGCCCAAAGAAGCTGTCAATATGCTGAAAGTTCCTTGTTATGGGATGATGTATTGCAAAGAAAACATTATTTGTTCCATGAAGCCTAAAAGGTCAGCAAAGAGCAATCCAACTCCATTGTTTCCAGTTAGCTCATATAATGTATTCTATGCTTATTTTTTGTTTTTCTTTTTGCAGCTGTTGTCAATCTTGAATGGGCGATGTATCAGAGAATTATATGTGAAATTGTCTTTCTTTAAGATAATAGATGAAGACTTTTTCTTGTATTGCATTCGAAAAGTTCAACTCTTCATTCTTGTATATATGATTGATAATTTTTCTCACCGACAGATCTATCATTACTATAACCAAATTGCAAATTGGAGATAGGCGATTGAGATTGCAGAAACTTATATGATAGATATGTAGTTTCTCTCATTTTGTGTAATTTTTTTGTACATGTAAATGGAGACTATTTGTTTATAGGCCTGCACTGTCCCACTTTTTCTTGTATTGCAATTTGAGTCCGTGAATTAGTATTGGCTTACGCGTTATATTGGGATTCTGAGGTGGGTTTTTTACTGTCTCAAGCTATCTACGTGAGATTTTTATATAATTATTTGCAAACTTCACCAAACTCTACCAAATTTCAAAATAAATGGTGAAAATTGTTAATTTTTTTTTTATTTTTTTTATAAGAGTTGAAAATTGTTACTTGTAAAAGCAAAGAGCCATTGTACACATGCCAACATGGAAGTTCCAATTGCATTCCTATATTAGTACACGACATAAAATGTGATAGATCAATGTAGATGACGTTGCTATGTTGGGACATCACTGAAATATTTAAGTCGGTGCATTTTTATTTTTATTTTGAATAACGGGTGCAAAGAGATAATGAAAGAGCATTACGATGTGATAGAAATTGTAGTACAATAGTAAGAATGCTGGTTGAATTTGTTGTGATTGATTCTTTTAGAACTATTGGGTGATAGGAAAACATCATGCCATCATATTAAAGGCCTCATCGATCCGCACTTCGTATAAATGACCTTTGGTTTGGTATGGACTTCTTCTTAACCCTTCTTCTTCCATGTCCGGCTAAGCATGAATCTGTCATGTTTCCTATAGAATTCTTCACTTGCCAAAAAGGAGAGTAATGAGTTTGTTGGGAAGTTCGATTAGACTAAATAAACAGTAACACGATAATTTGAGCAAGAAGCAACTAAGTATTTGTGATGAACAAAGAGCAGATAACAATTGTTTGAACTAGGGAGTTCGAAATTTGAGCCTGTGAGAAAACAAGTGCAAGGTTTTAGCTCAATGTACTGCAGAAGCCCATCCTTTCTTCAATTGATCCATTTCTATGAAGTTGGAACTCCCATCTGTGAGGAATGAGGACTGCAATTTCATTTGAGAAACCTTCTACTATGAAAATTCATACAGTGAGAAGACCAGTTGTTCAGTTCTAATCTGGAAATCAATGTGCAGGGTCATTCATTCATTCAATTCTGAAAACAACATAACAATGCCTAATTGCCTGTAATCAAACCCTAAGTTGAATCATCATCAAGTGGTTTACCAACACAAATAAATGGAAACCCATGATATCAGCAAAACCAATCTTTTGATATTCAATTAACTTCTCCACTTTGATTACAACCCCAAAAGCTAATAAGCACTCAAGTTTTTACTCACATTACAAAACCTTAACTAATAACATAACCACCTACTGAAACCCTAGACTGAGCAGATTCAAACATAAGGCTAAACATCTGAGATCTAAGCCCTCTCGCCACGGATTCTGCGAGCAAGTTGGATATCCTTGGGCATAATCGTAACGCGCTTGGCGTGAATGGCGCAGAGGTTGGTGTCTTCAAAGAGTCCGACGAGATATGCCTCGGCGGCCTCCTGGAGGGCGGCGACGGCGGAGCTCTGGAAGCGGAGATCTGTCTTGAAGTCCTGTGCGATTTCTCTGACGAGCCTCTGGAAGGGAAGCTTGCGGATCAGCAGCTCCGTGCTCTTCTGATACTTCCTGATCTCCCTCAGCGCCACCGTTCCTGGCCTGAATCTGTGCGGCTTCTTCACTCCTCCGGTCGCCGGAGCCGACTTCCTCGCCGCCTTTGTGGCGAGCTGCTTACGTGGAGCCTTTCCTCCGGTGGATTTCCTGGCGGTTTGCTTTGTTCTGGCCATCTCTCTTGGATTCAACAGGGAAAGTTCAGAGTAGAAAGGTTTGAGAATGAGAAAGTGATTGATTGAAATTGAATGATTTGGGGAGAGGATTGGAGTATTCTTATAGCAGTGTAATGGGAGGGAAATGTTAGCGGATTTTCAATATTTTCAGAAGAAATGTATAGGGACCGTTGGATTTTGAGTTACGAAACACACATTGTGTTAGATTCAACGGTGAGGATTTGGGTATGAGAAGGTGATCCGCGTGTGTTGCGAATGGACCAATAAGAGTGAAGCGATCCGGGTGCGTTGCTAATCAACCAATAGGAGATTGACGAAGAAATGGACTAGGGTACACTCTGCAACTGAGCCAAAGGAGATCGATGTAAGGCCGAATTGCTTTTTTTTGGGTGAACATTGGACTAGTTGGGAGAGCTAAATTAAAAGACAGTTAGATTAATTTTTGAATATTAAGAACGATCTCCGCTCATCTATATAGCGGTTATCTTTAAATCTATTCTATAAAACAATATAGTTTAACTAACTTATCCATTTTCAACTGTTAGATTGATTAAATCATTCCCACCCATTAGATCTCACCACTTTAGGAAAAAAAAATACCAGTAAGTTACAGTTCCAAAAAAAAGTTGTTTCTCACGCACGACCTGGAAACAGTCCACGAACCCTCCCACCTTCTCACTTCGTCTCCCATCACGTCGGCATCTCCGATTTCAGTTCTCCCTCAAATCTCCAGGTACGACATCGCCATCGCCGTCGCTTGCGTCGTCGAGCACCAGGTACGAATTTCGCAAATTGGGGGTTAATTGTATACCCATTGACGGTTGATTTCGTAAATTGGGGGTTTCAATTTTTAGTGTTTTGTTGGACAGATAAACCAGTGAGTTTGCTACCCTACCATCTCAACAATCCGTTCACTTCGCTGCCCTACCATCTCAACAATCCGTTCACGGAGGCAGCAATTTTCGGCTTCAAACTTCGATGATGTAAGTTCGGTTATCTCTTTCGTATATGGTGAAGAGCGTCAAAGCTTTGAAGAGCTTCAGCATCTTCTCTGCGGGTCTGATTGTTCAAATTGTTGTTATACGAGGTTCTCTCCAAACCGTTGCTCTTTTTTGTGATTAAACATGGCTCATATACCTTACCCAAATGAGGCTTAATTCATTCATCTTCCCGAGATTTGTCACTCAAATCAGTGTGTGATTTTCTGGTATTAGAGTTTTAACGATTTCGTCAGATTCTTTGCAGTCTATGAATGCCTGCGGGTACTTTTAGCTCTATTATTGTTCTAATAATCTTTGGCTGGTTTATATGAAACCAGTTAGTTATTGGGGGCACAAGCTCTCATTTGGGTATTTTTTTCGCTTAATTTTCTCTCTTTAGTTGGTTTGAATGATGCAGATATTGTTGTAGTTTCATGTTTTCAGGGTGCTTGAGGTTTGGCTTTACTTGGTTTATTATTTTGAGCTTAACTTTTGATACATTTTTATTTGTGTGATACATTAATTCATGGGACTGACTACTTTTAGTTTCTTTATTCAGATGCATGATCTATACGAGTCATGAATTATTGGAATCAATATGTTGATATTAAATTCATGAGACTGGCTCTTCTTAGTTGTTTCAATCAGATGGAGAATGATATCGTTTCATCCATTGTATCGGGTTGGTGTGGCATCCATCATTCTCTCTCTTTCTCCTTCATGATTTGTGCGTCCTAGAACCGATATGTGCTATGAAGCACTCGATTTAGGGATTTGCTTTGAAAAATTGATTACGGGCTTAAGTTCCATCTGGGTGTTTCAGTTCAACGTAGAGCACTCTTCTTGGATACAACTCCTCAAGCTGGTAATAATCTATCTTCATAGTTCTACTGTCAATGTTAACCTCTGGGTTCACAAGCAGTCTGAAAGTCACTCCTATTTAACATGTATGTGTTATCTATTTGGTTTTATATGTTTGCTCATGGTTATATATGGTTCTCAATCTCAAATTAGTTCACATATGATAGTAGTCTTCTCAAACTCAAGCACTCTGAGTTCGGGTTAAGTTCTAAAATGCGTGACATTTTTTGAGTGAACCTAAATATAAGTTATGTCTCTAGGGGTCTGAAATCATCAACTTCAAAAATAAAGGGATAAGTAGTACATATTGCCTTCAGGGGTGAATAAGTGTGGTTTATATGATTGCTATCTAATGCATCTTGATCTGTTTGGAACTTATATCCATTGGTATCTTCATTTGGTGGAGGTTTTTGCAGCTATTAATTTTTAGTTTCATGCCTTTCAGGACAGACTATCTCACTCTCACCTCTTTGTTCCACCCTCCTTCCACTTCTCGAAACCGCAACCATATCGAGCCCATTCATATCGAGAGAGAAAAGACAACGGTGTTAGAGGCAATAGGAAGGCGGCGTTTATTGTGCTCAATCTCTTGAGGTTTGTATTTCATTCTTATTCTCCATCTTTGTTCTGAATTAGGGCTGTGTATGAATTTGGGTTTTTCTTGGGCAGTAGGACTTGCTTCTTTTTCTTTAACCAAACATTGAAGGTCATTATTCGTGGTATGGGATGAAAAATGTCATAATTGAAGGTGCGGGTGGTGGTAGAGCGGAGAAAGGGCGACAGTGTATCTTTAGTTAATGCCTATGCTTGAAAACTGGAAAAAAATAACTATAATTATGAGCATCAAGTATCTTTAGCTCTGTCGGATGGTTTAAAGCGGTTGTGGCTTTCTCCTCACTTTCATATTGAAATGATTAGTGATTCTTATATTTTTAAGAAACATAACAAGTTGGTACATGGTATGATCTCGCAAGCAATCGGTATTATATATGTTTCAACCGCAGTCGTGGTCATTCTTGCCTCCACTGTCATCCTCATGTTCCTTGCAACTTTATTCTTCTTCCTTGATTCTCATATCTTCGTCAAACACAAACTGACCATCAGCTTCTTTGCGAGTTTCCTCAAGTGGTTATAGTTTCTTTCAAGAAGAATACTGCACTCTTAACACCCTCAGGGCCTCAAGCAAACTCAAGTACATGTAGTGCTGATTGTGCATTATAAAGTTTTTCCCAAATATTGAAGGGAATATTACAATTGATAACTTTACTATTTTAAAAATACATTGTGCATCTCTCTCACACAAATTACTCAATTCTCTCACATCTCCTCAACAGATGGGTTGAGTGACTCATAAATCTCTCACTAGTTCATGGGAGAGTGACTCAAGAATATTATTACAAAAGACATGTGAAGTGATGCCACCAAGTGAGAAACCACTTCTAACATAGTCTTCCCATGGCGCTAAGCTTTGGTTTCAGTTTTGATGAACTCTGCTGCGATTTGAATCTATGTTATGGTCTCTTAATCTATGTTTAGATGGTCTCTTCATCTATATTTCCAGGATTTGGCGAAAGCCTTCTAAGTTTTTAATAGGAATTTTGGTTGAAACTATTTTAGTTATTTTTTTTTCTTAAAAAGTTTTACTGTGTGTGATGTTTAGTATTATTATTCACCGGCATCACAACTGGTGAATCGTTCTTACTATTGTTTACGGTAGTGCCCTCAGGCACGGGCAATCCCCTAGTATGAATAAGATGAGAAAAATGTTATCTCCAATAGGATCTCTAATCCGCTCTTTATTTTAGCGGATAGTTATCTCGCTCACTATATTTGAAGAGCCGGATCAATAACTTCATACTTTCATTAACCATGTTCTTCGCGGTTATGTTCTAAATTCCTTAAAACTCTCTAACAAGAAATATTGAGAATGTGCCACGTGTTATTTAGCTAAGCATATAACTAACACTATTGGAGCATTTACTAGAATTTTACAATATCTAAAATAAAAATGTTTGATTTTCATCAAAATATAATAACTTTTAGCTACTACTGGAGATGCTCTAATTCGGGTCGTTTGGATAAGCTAGATTTTTTATGGATTTTTTGGGTCAACCGGATCTGGGTATGGGTTTGAGGAGGACCTGAGTAATTTTAAAATACAATTCTCTTATGTTTGTTTAAAAGAAATGCCTAAACGTGATTATCCTGATCCGGCTCACCAAGAATCGGTCCCGACTCAAAAGTCTAACCACCATTCCCACAATGCCATGTGTCATTCGGCTATTAAAAATATGTATTTTTCCCTCACCTGGATCTTTTTCCCCCTCACCCGGAACTCATCTCCCTCGCCCGAATCCAAGTCATCTTTACCCGCATCATGATCTCTTTCCTGCAAAATCTACATTTCAAACACAGACTTTTGATAATCTATCTATCCTAAAATTTAGCTTTTCCAAACGAAACCATTAAATGATACCACTACTATCTTACCCTAAAAAATTTGAACTAACATGAGATTGGTTTGGTATGACTTTTTGAACTTTTAAGTCGTCTTTTTAGTTGTTTTAAGAAAAAGTTCGTGACAGAGAAATTCATGAAAAAATATGTATGTGTTTGGTGAAAAAAAATATGTTATTAAAAAGTTAGTGATGCAATACTTTTGTTTGTTAGTGAAAATTACCACTTTAATTTTTTATATTTATTAATAAAATCATATGATCTAATTAGATGTCGTACTATGTTAAAACAAACACTTAACAAAAGCAATAAAGTCATCTCAGAAAGAAGATGCAGCATCTCCAGTATTACTAGTTAAAAATTATAAAAAATGATTTTTTTAGTTTATTTTAGTTATTGTAAAATTTTAGTTAGTGCTCCGATAGTATTATTTAAATGGTTAGCTAAATAACACGTGGCACATTCTCAATATTTCTTGTAAGCAAATTTTAAAGAATTAAAGACATAACCGCTAAGAACATGGTTAAAGAAAATGTAATGTTATTGATCTGGCTCGTTAAATGTAGAGAGCGGGACAACTATCCTCTAAAATAGTGAGCAGGGTGGGAGCTTATTGGAGACAATATTTTTCTCATCTTCTTTATATTTTAAAAATAACCACTATATAAATAACAAATTGGAGATGCTCAATTCATCATGCAATAACAATCATTATCTTTAAAAACCAAAGCACATTATTTTTTTTTAGAAAATCAAAGTATGTGCGAACATAGAGTTGAATTCTAAAAGTCTGATATTCCAATTACAAATAACATGTCGAGTCTGGTTTAATTAAAAAAAAGTCAAACGTGAACTGTTAGATACCACTGGCCTCGTTTGGATTTGCAGGTTCGGTTCAACCGAACCCAAACCCAACCATAGTCTCTTCCGGTGCCCGGGTTGCAAGTGGTCGGTGACCGGCTTGGAGGAAGACCAGTGGCCTGGTATTAACACCGGTGGTCGGCTTTGTAATTTCTATTTCCCAGCCGGTGACCGGGTATTTCTCAGCCGGTGACAGGCTTTGTAATTTTTTTTCTTCTTGTTGTGGTCTGATGACACTCACGGGAGTGTATGGGGAGAAGTAAAATGGGTTCACATGGGGAGGTTTTATTTTCTTGTTCAGTGTGTTTGTAAAAAGTTTGTATTTTTTTTGTTTGATTGTGTTTGGTTCTTTTGTACCACTCCGTCCCACCTCTAATGCACCATTTGGAATTTTTCACCCGTAATTGGATCACTTTGACCTGGTGATTTAAATTTCAAAACGATATAACTTTTTGATAATTTTTTATGGTCTTGTAGAATAAGAGTTACTCTACAACACTACGAAAAAATTATCTAAAAATTGCAAAGTTTTGCTATCCAAATCACCGGGTCAAAGTGACCCAGTGAGTAGTGGTAAAAGTCCAAATGGTGCAAAAGAGGTGGGACGGAGTGGTATATTCATTTGTTTGTCTGTGTTGATGAAACCAATTCAAAGTTGAATTATTTGGATGGTTTACGTGAGTTGAAGCTTTTTTTGTGTGTGTGAATGTTGTTGTTCATGACCGAACCCCATTCAAAGATTCTTCATCATCTCATTTCACTATAAAAACATTAGCTAGCAGTTCATTCTTTCACTGTCTTTCACCATTTCATTTGTATCACCAACTGTCCCCCCTATTACACCCTTCACATATTTTCTTACAATAAAGATGGTCAGTAATCTCCGTTCATACGTCGACTGCGATCCTGATGACCCCCAGCGCCCGCATCTCTGGTTGCCGCCTCACATTACCGGTGGGAGCTATCCATTTTTTAACATTGAGCATTGTCTTCGGTTCGACGAGTTGGACCGCCGAACAGTTGCCACTGGTAAGTCGCTAGCGTTAGGCGATGAATTTCATGAGTACCTACAACTTCATTTAATATTACTCGAATGTCAGTCGCTATTTCAACTACCGGACAAGGTTTACCCTATATTAGTAAAGATATTTTATACCACGCTTGACTGGACTGAAATCGGCGGCGAACAGCATTTAGCAGGTTATGTGGTAGGTAAGACAGTTGCAGCAAGCGCAGTATACATCATGCGGGCACTTATCTTTCGACACGTGGAGAGTACATCTTCTTCAAGAGTTATCAAGGTATTCTAGATAATATTGGCGAGGTTGATATCAAAGATTACTACGGCACGTTCTGCACAATGAGGGACCCTGGTGGGGAATCACAACTCGTATGATTAAGCCGGAATATCGACTTCTGTTGCACTATTTGAAGGTGAACATCCTGCCTCGCAAGGGGCACAGTGACGAGGTAGGACATTTCTTGGGCTTCATGATATATTGTTGCGCCATTGGCCGTCAGTTAAACATTCCAGATATTATGATGCATGTCATGAATGGTGCTCGGGAAAGCAATAATGTGGTGAAATGTTTACCGTATGGGGCGATACTGACCCGAATGTTCTGGTGTTTCGGGGTCCGTCCAAATGACCAGGAAGAAGTTGTGCTGCCGACATCGGTTCCCATAAACCGGGTTCACGTATTAAAAATAAGTGGGTTTCCCCCGGAGAACCCGACAAACGACAACAAAGAGGCGGAATCCTCAATGGGGCGACGTGCTAGCGTATCTGAAGCACCTCTCCGAGCACGATCTCGGCGAGAAAGAGGGCATGTTCGAAAAATGTCTGTCGATGGTGGATACGAAGAGAGATATCGTGCCGTTCAAAATGCTGAACGCGGTCGCCTGGAGGGAATAGAGTCTAGGATGGCAGGGCTAGAAATCAGTCAAACTCATTCCTTTTTCTTTCGGCGAGAAAGGAATGAAAAGTGAAGGAATATATACGTTCACTGTTCATTCCTTTTTCTTTTACAGAGAATCCTACTATTTATAAGCCACGCCTAATAATGCTACCCGTTGTTTCTTTTACAGAGAAGAAGACATGAATTGTAACTCATACTCAGTTTCTTTTGGAAGAGAATATATTCTCTTGCTCTGTGATTATTCAGACCACGCACATTACACTGCCTTTTCTTTTTGAAGAGGATAGATTCTCTAGCAATGTAATTATTCATACCACGCCTATATTATTTTCTACACCCTTTCTGAAAATGTAGGGAACCAGTGACATTTTGTAGTGTGATTTTGTTTGGTCTTATTTTGTCTAAGTTACAGTATCAGCGTTTTTGTTGAGCTCCGGATGTAATTTTGTCACAATTTTGGTATAGTTTTTGCTATGTCATTAAATATCAAATTTTGGAATGTTATTAATCGTAGATGAGAAGCACGCCAAATTTTATTGCACAGAAAGACAACGAAATACATAGAAGAATAAGTCAACAACATAACATTTGAGACATTCGAGTTCTACTCGTCCGAGTTGTCATTCGGGTTGGCAAATTCATCAGAAGCTGGCGGGTCATGTTGAACACCGTCACAGTAGGGAAGATCGAAGAGGTCACACAAGATGTCTTCATTTCCCTCGATCATCAAGTGACGCCTCTCCAACACATCTGGTTGCGTTAGCTCTTCGACATTCTCTTCGGGGGCTCCTACGGAACGCACCCAAGAATTGAATTCACGTCTTAGTATCTCCCAATGGTTAAGCAGCACCGTGTTAGTGACATAGCTTCCGGTGCGTTCGAACCAATATTCACCAATACGATGGTACGCCGTAGTCGAGAAAACCTCACCACGTAACTGACCGTACTCTTTCTCCATACTCAGTGTCTCGATAAATAGTCGCCATTCCTCTCGACCCCAACGGGCTCGAACTGCATGAACTCTCATTCGTGCGTTGCGAGAGCGTCTTGCTGGCTCACCGCTGTTCTCCATCACTACTGCCTGAAAATGCAAAAAAAAAAAAAAAAAAAAAAAAACAATTGTGAGTACAACATACGTTGAACGGAAAAGAATTGAAAGAAATAACACAAGTGCTAATATTTCCTCACTGTCATCTCTTTGAATTTCTTACCCAACGAAAAAATTGATGAGAGAAAAATATGTGAGAGGGGTGGCTTTATATAGGATGGATATAGGTATATGTTATTAAAAAAAATGAAAAACAAAAATAACAAACGAAAAGCTTGAAAAAAAAAACACAACACCAGAAGAAGAAAGAAAAAAAAAAACAAATAGGCAGGTCACGGTCACCGGCCAAAAGACCAGGCCACTGGCCAATGAACCAGGCCACCGGCCGAAGAGGACCCGGCTACCGGCCAAAACAAACAAGTGCAATTTTTTTTAATTCCAACCGGTGACCGGCTAAATGTTAACCGGTCACCCGAAAAAAATATACTTCCACCTATTAATCACTAAACCCAACCATTAAATCCAAACGACAGCGGGTTACGGTTCAACCAAACCCCAAAACTGTAAAATCCAAACATGCCCACTATGTTCTCTTACTTTCTCCTATATAGAGAAAGCTCAAGGATTAAGGAAGTCCATCAATTCAGGTGTAAACACATGATCTACCCCTCGGTGGGGGTGATGTAAGCACAACAAAGCTAACATCAGCCATGTGTGTGTGTGTGGGGGGGGGGGGGGGGTTTAGGGCATTTTTTGAGTTTTTCGCAACCTAAATTTGTCAACTACGAAAAGGAGAGAAAGAAAGAGAACATACAAAAATAGAAAGGGGAGAAAGAAAGGGAACGGAGTGGTAAGTTCTATAAATTGCACATTTAAGTTGCATGATGAAGTGGTTTGTGTACCTTGTACGGTGGAGGACGACGCAACAAAATTATGTTTAGTTGTATCAACTCAACTATCATGCATGTCATTCCGAACCTGTAAATATGTAAAATGTACACGTATTAATTCAATAAAGAAAAATAACTTGCAGAAAATATATGTAGATCACACTTAGTTCACGTTCTACAGTGACAATTTCTTTTGAATATACAATGTTTGTTGTTGAGCAATTAGATAATTTGTTGAAAGAAGGAAATTTATACGACCTCATGAAGTACAATGAGATAACGCCACATACAATTGCCCATGACTGGATACAAGATCTTGAAGCCCGACTCTCACATACTTTACAGCCTGGCTTTGCGATTGTTTATTGCCATAGAGTATGATAGCCTAACAGGAAACTGTCTTCTTTTCATATGAAAAGGCAAATCACTAGAAGAATGAGTCAATGAAATCTGTGGAACGACATTCCTGGAATGAACACCAAGTTTTTCAATTTATCTCATGTTAGTATCTTTGTTTGAAGGGTAAAAGACAAAAACCACTCCTCGAGTATGAGTTATATACAAAAACAACTCTCGTGTTTGGGGATATACAAAAACCACCCTGTCGAGACGGAAACCACCCCTGTCAGTGTATGGACGTTAGACGAAAAACACCCTTCTGTTACAATCAATTAATGTGGGGTGCAATATGTCTTTTTATGACCATTTTGTCCCTATTTGTATTTTTTGTTTAAGGTTTTCATATTCTTGGCGTTCTTCATGTTCTTAGCCACCACCAAAATCCCACCACCACCAACACAAAAACAAACAAACAACAAAAACAAAAACAAAGAACAGCAGGCTCAGATCTATACTTGAAAACAGTCAAAGAAAATTGCACCCACTATGGATGCAAAATTAATTACCCCGCCAAGAAAGTAACAATTTTTCGACAACTGAGTTCAGTTTATTGATTTAATAATCGCCTAGTGGAGGGGGCAAATCAAGATCATAACAAATCAAAGCCATGATTCACTCTTAGAGCGACAAACAGCAAATGCAAACCAATAGAGGAAGATGAGCAATTGCACAGAGTGGTACTAAAGAGACTGTTTGGTATCAGCTGAAAGAAACAGAGGCTAACAAAATTCTCACAAAGTCAACCGACGGTAGATTGCAAAGACCAATTCGCCAGTCGGTTCAAGACCCAATTTTCTCACTTGCAGAATCTCAGCAGATACAGAACATAAAAAGTTAAGAGCAAATCAATCAACAATTGAAGCCGAAAATCAACAATTGAAGCCGGAGATAGATTCATCAAGCACAGGCTATCAATTTCACAGGGAGGTTCGCAAATGGTGAATTTTCAATTTCACAGCGGCGGCGCTGGTTCAGGCGAGGGGAGAAGGAGATACCTGAACCAGCGTCCGCTGGATCTGATTAATCTCCGATTTAGAGGCGAAACCGGTGACCTCGAGGGTTTTCGATCCAGAGGCGATTTTTCACTTTAAGATGCAGATATGGGTTTCATCGGGAGAGAAAGAGAGGTGAGGGAGATGAATCACACCTCCTCTAGCATAGATTGGGACCTGGGTTGAGGCCTCTGGTTTGCCGTCGTTCGATTCCAGTGAGGACGACGCCAATTACAGTGATTCCAGTGAGGTAGAGTCTGTAGCTGGGTTGGGTATCGCTTGAGAGGTAGGAAGAGGAGAAGGTAAGGATGAGGAAGAGTGAATGGCCCTGTTGATTGAGGATAAGAATTTGGAGACGATGGAGGATATGGATCAGAGGGGAGGAGATGTCAGTGGTTGTTGTGGAGATGGCAGTGGTGGTTGTGTGTGGGTAAAAGAGAGGAAGACTGAATGTGAGGGGGAAGAGAGAGAGATCCGGGGTTAGAAATGAGAGGAGAAGGAGATAATTGGTATTTATGTTGTGTAATTTACTTTGATTTGAAGGGTATTTTTGTCCTTTTACATAGGGATGGCAACGGGTCGGATCTGGATCGAATCAGGCTAGATCCGGTCCAGATCCGGCTAGGAGAAATGGGATCCAGATCCGTTCGGATCAGATCGGATCGGGTTTCATCCAGCTGATCCAAATCCGATCCGTAGATCCATATAATACGTGGTAGAATCGGATTCGGATCGGATCCGACTTGGGTTTGCAATAAAATACAAAAAATAACATAAAAAATAAACAGTATTTCATACGCTAAGGCATGTTCGCAAGTTATGAAGCCTAAAACACAACAATAATAGCTTTGTAGGTCGGAATTACTAATGTATTCTTCTTGGAAGTGAAAGTGGGGAAGTAATATGAATATATTTGTAAAGCACACATATACGTCGGATCGGATCGGGTCGGAACCCGGTGGATCTGCCCTTAGATCCAAATCCAGATCCAAATCCGATCGGATCTGGAATTCCATATCCAAATCCGATCCATTTTTAATTGGATCGGATTCGGATCCGATCTATTTGGCTCGGATCGCTCGGATCACAAATCGGATCGGACCATATTGCCATCCCTACTTTTACATCTCCGTTAGTGTGCCGTTATATGCTAACTCTGACAGGAGTGGTTTTGTATATCCTCAAACACGAGGGTTGTTTTTGTATATAACCCATACTCGAGTGGTGGTTTTTTTTCTTTTACCCTTTTTTCAATTATCCATGGAGAACACCTCAAACCCATCATGTTGCTCAAGGTATAAAATCCATATTTTGATGCAATGTTTCTTGATAACATTAATGGACAACCCACTTTAATATCAAGTCTGAAAGGAGGAAAGCACAACTATTGTCGCCATCAAGCGAAATAAGTCATTGAACCATGAAGTTGGAGGTCGAAACGGATCTACAACGCATCGTCAAGGATATCGTTAAAGTATATATATCTTTTGCATATGTACAAGGGGAGCCTTTATATAGGCAAACCCAACCTAAGAAAACAAATCAGATAAACTAAACAAGGCAATATAATTATCCTAATTGCACAATTACTATATAACTAGGAAACTAAATAATATGAGGATAATGACAAATATCACGATATCTCTAACATCCCCCCTCAAACTCAATGTGCCAATACTGAGTTTGCAAGATAGAATCATAGCAGCAGCGGAGAAGCCCACAGTGATTGCGAAGGGCGGGTTGTAGCAGCGGAGAAGACCAATAGTGATTGCAAATTCCAGGTTGTAGGCTCGACTAGGCAAAACAATGAGCGACAATAGTAGGCTCAGGTACGAGCAATGAGGTAAGATAGTTTAACGACGTATCAGGTCGTAATAGGACAGTTTAGCGACATATCGTGTCGTAGTAGGACAATTTAGCGACGTATCGGGTCGTAATAGGATAGTTTAGCAACGTATCGGGTCGTAGTAGGACAATTTTATGACATATCTGGTCGAAATATGATAGATTTACGACATATCGGGTCGAAATAGGATAGTTTACGACATAGCGGGTCAAAAAGTAGGAAATTTATGGAGAAGATTTGATGCTATAGTGGCGGAAATCGACACCGGGAACACATCGGAGAGGGTTAAAATTGGGTACGTGGTTATGGTATTTTTATGTGGCAAAGACAGGGACTAAAGAGTCCGAAACAAAGCATGAACACATGCTAGTGTTCCGGCGGACGGCTAATGGCGGCGCCGCCCGCCAGAAAAGAGGAAGCTACTAACTAGGTCATGAGGTGCTCGATTGCTCTGATACCATGTTAAAGTTAAAGGAAGAAGAAAATATTATATTGAAGTATATCTTTTGCATATGTACAATGGGAGCCTTTATATTGACAAAACCAACATAAGGAAACAAATCAGATAATCTAAACAAGGCAATGTAATTATCCTAATTGCATAATTAGTCAGTTACTACATAACTAGGAAACTAAATAAGACGAGGATAATGACAAATATCACGATATCTCTAACATATATCAACTCGGGCTGTCACACACGCTCAACTTTCGGTTTGGTGATTGAGGATTAAATGAGGCTCTTCCAAGACTTCGACCATGCCTCGGTTAGTTGGTGTCCGGGAAGTGCTAACCAACAGGCGCATCTAGCGGCTACTGGTTTTGGTTTAGAGAATGTCAGATGTTGGTTTAGGATGTGTTCCTTCATGGGCTTACCAATCTGCTGTAAATGGTTCATTGATTTCGCCCTCTGATTAATAGAAGCTCTTCTTCTCTTAAAAAATAAATAAATAAAATAAAATAAAATGAACACCAACTTTCCTCAAAAAAAACAAAAAAAAAAAGAATTCCTAAAAAAAATCCATGAACACAGCGATGCAATTTTGCCATCATGAACTTCAGTCAGAATGCTCGTTTTTTTTTTTATTTTTTTGTTTTTTTTTTTGGAATTTTAAGTAGTCGGGTTTGGATCTAAAACCTCATATAGGAGATTCAACCACTCTAGAGTTATCAACCATTTGCCTTATTTTTTTTCCTTTTTTTTTGGAGAAAAACAATTCCAAAAAGGAACTCAAGAGAAGCCACTAGTACATCTAAATATTATGTAATTGCTCAATACTCTCAATATTCCATGAAATATCCTTTCAGTGGCCATCTTCCAAATTAGATAAAAGTGCACCAAAAGAACCTAACAACAGATAATGATATTGACCATGTGGACAGGTCACCTAATGAGCATCTAATCAAAAACTTAGGATTGGTAATTGTGTTCATCAATACAATCGTAAGTGATGTTACTAAAATCATATTATGTGGGACCATATTGCTAGTGGAGCATTATTTTGCATGCTTATTCTAGGAAATCATGGGCCTTTTGGTAAATTTACTAATATGTCCATGCCCACACACTGCAAAAGAGTAACAGACACTACACCCCCACTATTCTCTTAACTTCCATTGAGACCCATCCACTTGGAATAACAACCAAACTCTCTCTCTTTCTCTCTCTCAATCCTTGTTTGGATATGTTATCATCATCATCTTCACCTTCTTCTTCTCTGCAAACCAAATCCAACCATTAGATAGCCATTTCATTTTCATCATACCTATAATATCCTTTCTTGTTTTCTCTCTAGTAGTTGAACATTGGTGTTATATTCTTTCTTGTTCTCATTCTCTAATTCTGGGTTTTTTTTTTAATGTTTATGTTCTTTCATTATCTATCTACCACCTGTTTCTTCCTCTGTCAATGGCTCATTCAAGAACTGAAATTCATCAAAATGATGTGTACAAACATGAAAGCACCACCAATTTTGAGATCAACAAGGAAGAGATTCAAGTGGCCATTGGAAAGGCAGTGAAGCTCAGAGCTCTTCATGCTGCTCTACTGCAAGGAAATAGCCCTGCTAATTTCACCAGATACCCCTCTGCTTCTCCTGCTCCCCAATCCTCTGCTCAAGATTACCCAATTTTTGCACCTGTGAGCTCTCTCTCTCTCTCTCTCTCTGAATTCATCTGGTTTTGTCTAAAATTGCAATCTTAATTTCTTGCTCATTATGAATTCTTTTGGTAAATTATTGGTTTTTCAATTGAATTTTGTTTGTCCAAAGGTTTCAATTGAATTGAAATCATAGATTTCACTTGGGCATTAAGTTGAATGAGTACATAGACTACATATCAAAATCATGGCAAATAATTCTGCCTAATCCTTTTTCAGTCTTTGGAAGGTAAAGGGAATCAGAATATTGCAAAAGAGAGTGAAAAGGAAAGTGCATGTGAAAACTTTTTGTGCTTGTTTGCAAACCTGTTTTCAGCTGTTTTCATGTTTTGGGGAAGGACATTTTCACCCCTTAGTGTGCCAAATTTCAAGATACATGCACTCTAGAATTGGAGAAATTTTTGTTTGCTCTAAGAGCAAATGATGTGGATTTGCTCTAACCATACAACACATGACACGTCAAAAGGAAAAAGAATGAGTGGCAGACAAAAGAAAGTTGATTCTTACATGTTCCTGACGTGTCCTGTGATGTATTGCTTAGAGCACGATGTCATATTTGCTCTTAGAGCAAGCAATAATTACTCCTAGAATTGTGACTACGTTAGTCTGGGGTGGGAATACATCACTAATAGGAGTTTCTGACACAAATTTACCCTCTTAGAATATGGGCGACACAATCAGGCGGTGCAAGTAGTTTTAAGTTTGGCACACTGAATTGGTGAAAGTGTGTGTTCTCAAACTGGAAGGGGTGAAAGTATCCTTGCATCAAACCTGTGGGGGTGAATGTGTCTTTTACCCTTCTTTGTTTCATGTTCTACAGTTTTCATTTCATCCTGAAATCTCTTGAAGAGATTTGGTTTAGATTACTGTGCTTCATTAAAAGTAACATTTTATTTAAAAAGTCTCCACGCTCACTTTACTCAAGCTACTTTCTTGTCAGAATATTGCTTGCATGCTAAGCTTCACAGCTCAGAAGTCATTGATGTAATCAAACCCATCTTCAGTTTTCATCAAATTCAATGAATTCCCTATGCTTCATTATTGTCACCCACTTGTATTCTTCATTTCTTTGCAGAGTTATGAAAATGAACCATTACCAGGATATCAAAAATTGCAATTAGACCCCCAAACCATATCAGAATGTTGGGAAGAGTACGGTTTAGGAGACACCAATGTGGATGAAACAATTTTATCGGTTTATCATAAGGCGAATAGATCTTTAAGAAAAGGGTTCCCCCTTGAATATGCCAATTCAGAAGCCGATAAATCGCCATCGCCATCACCATCACAGGATCAGAGATCAGTCACCGGTTCGTGTTCCAACAACAACTTAACATTTCCTAGACCATCAAGAACTTTTTCTTCATCCTCCAACATGTACAATCCAGCATTCCCACCTAGCAATGAGAGTGCCCATAAGAAGAGCAACCATCACTCCCCTATACAACCCCCGCAGAAGAATTGGGGGTTGAACTTGAACCTATCGCGATTGTTTCCAAAGTTGAAGGGGAAAAGACACAAGTACGAGAATTCGCCAACAAGAACTGATCGATTCGAGGAAGCTTCCCAAGTTTCCAAAGACTATGGAATAATGACTTCAATTGAGAGGCTCAAGAGGGAGCTCATGGAAGCAAATGAGAGAAGAGATTCAGCTTTGTTGGAGGCTTCTGAGATGAAGTCTTCATTGGGAGAGTTGAGGCAGAAGCTTGAGTACTTGGAGACTTATTGTGAAGAATTGAAGAATGCATTGCGACAAGCAATGATCCAAACAAAAGACACCCAAATACCAGAAAAACTTGGGAATTTGAAGTCCATAGAAGGGGAGAATATGATGCCGGTGAGTGAAGAAGTCATGGAAGAAGGCTTCTTGCAGGTAGTAGCCGAGGCGAGGCTGTCAGTGAAACAATTCTGCAAAATTCTCATGTCTTTAGTTGGTGAAAATGACACACATTTGAACACCCTCCTCCAACCTTACAAACTTTCCTTAAATTCAAAGCACACAAAGGTAGTTCTATACCATTTGGAAGCTATTATCAACCAATACTTGTACCAAGATTTCGAAAACTGTGTGTTCCAAAAGAACGGATCGCCAAAGCATTTAGACCCTCACCAAGAACGCCAATCGCAGTTTTCATCATTCGTGGCGCTGAGGAATTTGAGCTGGAATGAAGTGCTACAAAAAGGGACCAAATTTTACTGTGAAGAGTTCAGCAAGTTTTGTGATCAAAAGATGAGTTCTGTGGTTGGGACTCTGAATTGGACTAGGCCTTGGCCTGAGCAGATGTTGCAGGCATTTTTTGTGGCTGCAAAGTGCATTTGGTTGCTTCATTTGCTTGCATTCTCGTTCAATCCTCCATTGGGTATATTGAGAGTTGAAGAAAACAGAAGCTTTGATTCGCATTTCATGGAGGATATGTTAGCCGATAAGCAGAGCATGCATGGTTCTGGCCGCGTTAAGGTTATGGTAATGCCGGGGTTTTATGTGCAGGATAGGGTTCTTAGATGTAAGGTAATTTGCAGGTATAAATCTTTAAACTGAATCATACAAAACATATTAAGATGTTTAACTTTTTTTATTCGGTCTTTTATTATGTGTTGAGACTTCTAGAGGTTAATTTGAAGGCCTATAAAGAGAATATATTCATTATAACGGGTACTGTAATGTGGTACAACGAAACACTTGCCTAGAGGTCTTGAGTTCGAATCTTGGGGTAATCAAACGTCTGCCTATCAGCCTTCTCAACTGCAAGCATGTCATTTCGGATTTTTTCAGGTTGGTTTGCCTCTGTGGTATGATTTGCATGCTATTGCACTAGAGTGGTGGTTTACCCAGTACGCTTCCGAAAAATAGTGAATGCGGATTCCCACGTCATAAAAAAATAAGGTGGTGACCACTGTTCGCGAACGTGTCGCTGTTGTTAGTGTGCTACGGTTAGGTGTTCTCGGGTTTGGGCCTTCTTCTGACCTTTTGTGTTTGTGGTTGTTTTGGGCTATGTGTTGCTGGTATTCATCGGGCTTATTGATGGCTTCGGGCGTTTTTCATTTTGTTGTCTTGACTTTGTTAGGTTGCTACGGTTGCAGGGAGTTTTGCATTTTGTTTTATTGGTCTTTCTAGCATACTTATATGTGCTACTACTATGCTCATATTTTCTTTGTATGTTTTTCATGGTCAGTCATTCTTTCGTTTAAAAAAATGTTTGACATGAGAGATCAGATCATCTGTATCCTTTGTATGTATCATTCTCTATATTCTTACTTTGAATGGTTAATATCATATTAAGAAAACATAGAAGGATACATACAAATGTTGTCTTATTACTTCACCACATGTATTTTCTTCTTGCCATATACTTCCTCCGTCCCACCAGATAAGTTAATCTTTTCATTGTTTTAGACGTCCCATCAGATATGTTAACTTTCTTAAAATATCAACTTTTTATTTGGAAAATATCATCTTGTCTTATAAAAAAAATTGACGAGTCACGTTCCACTAACCTCTTTACCACACTAAGTGCAGGGTATTGGGACTTTCCGTAATTTTTTAATAAAAACTCTCTCTTTCTTTCACTTATCTGGTGGGACGGAGGGGGACGGAGGGAGTAAATTAGTTTGGCGACATGCTTTCCTAACAAATGAACGGAAAAAAAATAGAACTTCTACTAAGACTGACTACCAGCAACAATTTACAGCTTCTTTACGACCAATTATGTCATGCTTCTACTAAGTTAGTTTGGAGATCGAGCTATTGCTCCAAATATGTCAATGTTTCTACCCACACATGACGAAACAACTCCCACCCACTTCTACTAAGACTGACTACCAGCAACAATTTACAACAAAATTTGTATTAAAATCTTCTCTCAAATGCTTCTTTGTTTTATAACCTCGCCCCAATTCAAAATTAGACATCTACCCTCCATTTGTGAGAGAGAAAGTTGTTTGTATTTTTCTTCGGAGGTTAGATTTCTAAATTGGACTTGGGGTGAGGTTAAATGACCTATTGTCCCACAATTTACAGCTTCCCTACGACCAAATATGTCATGCTGTACTTGTACAGTCCATTCTCCCCCGTACTATCATGTTTCTATTATTTGGTTTTCCGCAAGTATTAAAGTAGAAAAAAACTGTTAAAAGATTGTGCACTATCAGAATGCCTGCACATATTAACGATTGTGTTACGTACGTGTTCCTGTAGACAAAATCAAATAGTTTAATGAAAGTTTTTTTAAACGCTTTACCACTTGAACTAAGTATATTTTTACAAAATCAAGTAGTTAAGAATAAAAATAACAAAAGATGTTATATTTTTATGAAGAACTTTTGACAGAAAATCCATTCGCAGTTTCGTCTCATTGAGACGTTGACGTTTAGCTACATGCAGTATTGTTTTTGTCACTTGTCGTCTCTGAAGTTTGTAAAATTGCGACACTTGAGTCAAATGGACTAATATCGTGAACTTCGGTTAAATAAGTGAGTGATATTTTAGTATTTTAATACTAAAGGAGCAATGTGGCATTTCCCCTTTTGTTTTTTATTTTTTTGTTTTTCTCTATTTCAATTTTATTTATATTTTTCCTTTTTCTTCTTCTATTTATGTAACGGAAGTTAACGGTGTTAGCTAATTTGACTTAAGTGTCGCAATTTTACTAACTGCAAAGATGATAAGTGATAAAATCAATACCGCACGTGGTAAAGTGTCAACGAGGCGGAATTGCGAAAAGATTTTCTGTCAAAAAATCTTTTATGAAGACACAATTTGAGAAAGGTCAAAAAGAAAAACAAAACAAACAAAAAAGTGGCCCAGGAGTATAACATATTTGATTTAACTTCCATCTACCATTTCGTCACATCTCTTCCTTTTGAAGTTGACTTTTAACCCTTATCTTGTTTATTTTATCTCTTCAAAAATATCTTGGTTCTTTTTAAAAGTTATCTTGTTTATTTGGATTGGGTGATTTGGATAGTAGAACGAAGTGATTTTTTTGATCATTTTTTCATCACGACGTAGAATAACTTTTTGATAGTTTTTTTACAACAATATAAAAACTTAACATAAAATTGTATCAGCTTAGTAGATTCCAGGGAAACGGAGGTAGTCCTCTATCCTCAATTTTCAATCATTTACCCTAAAAAAGAAATTCAATCAGTGTATCAAACAAACGTCATAACGTGTTATCGTGAGTAGTCCAAAGAGCTAACACGTACTGCCTCCGTTTCTTCTCTATTACATCGGTTTGATTTTTTGACTCGTATTTGGCTCACTTTGACCAGGTTAATTGGATAGCAAAACGATGCGATTTTTCGATAATTTTTTCACCGTGTTATAGAGCAATTTTTACTCTACAACGTCATGAAAAAATTATTGAAAAACTTCATCGTTTTGCTACTCAAATTACTGAGTCAAAGTAACACAGTGAATAGTGACAAAAGTCAAACCGGTGTGATAGAGAAGAAACAAAGTTAGTATTATTTCATTCTCAACCGCTCTCTCTATAAGAAGGAGAAAAACAAAGACAAAGCTCCTTCCACAACTCACAGAAACAGAGAAAAATGGGAAATGAGAGAAGAGAAACGATTGTGATGTTCCCATTCATGGCTCAAGGCCACATCATCCCCTTCCTAGCCTTAGCCAAACAACTAGAACAACGTCGCCACTACGACGTCGTTTTCGTCAGCACCCCACTCAACGTCAAAAAACTCCGGCAATCCCTCCCGCCGGAATCAACCATCCAACTCCGGCAACTCCCCTTCGACAGCTCCGACCACGGCTTCTCTCCCGGCGTCGAGAACACCGACGTCCTCCCTCCTTCCCTCGTCGTCCCCTTCGTACAGGCGTCCGCCTCTCTCAAGCCCGCCTTCCGAGAACTCGTCGCCGACCTCGTACGCTCCGGCGGACCGCCGTTGTGCGTCGTCGCCGATATCTTCTTCGGGTGGTCGGCGGAGGTTGCTCGTGAATTTGGAGTTTTTCATGTCGTATTTAGCGGCGCGGGGGCGTTTGGATTGGCGTGTTACTATTCCCTTTGGATGAACTTGCCTCATCTTGACAGGTGAGATCACGAACTAATCTCTTTACTTCTACTATCTCCGTTCTCTCTGAATTTTTACTTTTTGATTTTTTCTCCCTTAATTGAGATACTAAAGTGATCCGGTGATTTGGATAGTGAAACTATACAATTTTTTAACAATTTTTTGATGGTATGTAGAGGGAAGTTTTACTCTACAACATTGTGCAAAAATCATCAAATTCTTGCATCGTTTTACTAATCAAATCACCGAATTAAAGTGATTATGTAAAAAGTGGTAAAATAAAAATGTGATTGTTCAGAAAGAACAGCTCCAGATTCTTCACGGTTGACTGTTTTGTAGCATTTTGAACGGTTGATTTGGTTAGCAATACAATTCAAGAATTTGGTAATTTTCACGGTGTTGTAGAGTAGATCTACAACACCGTGAAAAATATCAAATCTTGTATTATTTTACTAACCAAATCAACCAGTCAAAATATTCAAAAACAATAACTGTGAAGAATTTGGAGGAATGGAAATAATATAGTTTTATGTAAGCTCTCAAGTGAGTTTTCTCAAACCAGGGTTTGAAGTCGAGTCAAAAATCATATTTTCCAACAATCTTAACAGGGGAAAAACCTCCGGCGAGTTCACTCTACCGGATTTTCAAGAAGCAGGGGTTTTCGACGAGACCTACTTAACACCGAAGTTACTGTCCGCCGACGCCAACGACCCGGACACCATTTACAACCGGAGAAACATGTCGGCATGGTCCAACTCCGACGGGTTTCTCTTCAATACAATTGAAGAGCTCGATCATCTCGGATTAGACTACTTTCGACGTAAATTGAACAAACCAATTTGGGCAATAGGACCCTTAGTTCTCAACGACGATCGCCGATCACACACCGGAATAAATCCCGATGAATGCCTCAATTGGCTCAATTCAAAGCCACAAAACTCTGTTCTCTACGTCTCTTTCGGCTCCATGAACACCATCTCTGCTCCACAAATGATGGTATTAGCGACTGCATTGGAATCTTCACAGGTAAATTTCGTATGGGTGGTGAGGCCACCGGCGGGAAACGACATTTCCGGCGAGTTCAAAACAGAGGAATGGTTGCCGGAGGGGTTTCTCCGGCGAGTTTCCGGCAGGGGGCTAGTGATAGAGCAATGGGCCCCACAGGTGGAGATATTGTCACACGGGGCGGTGAAGGTGTTTTTGAGCCACTGCGGTTGGAACTCGGTGCTGGAGGCGCTCAGCGGCGGCGTGGCGGTGTTGGGGTGGCCGTTGGCGGCGGAGCAGTTTTATAATTCAAAGCTGTTGGAGGAGAAGATTGGGGTGGCTGTGGAGGTGGCAAGAGGGTGTAATATGGAGGTGAGGAGTGAGGGTTTGGTGGAGAAGATTGAATTGGTGATGGGTGAGAGTGAGGAAGGGAAGAAGATTAGGGAGAGAGCATTTGAAGTGAAGAAGATCATTGGAGATGCTGTTGTTGATGATGAAGGAGGTTTTAAGGGTTCTTCTGTGAAAGCTATGGAGGAGTTTCTTGATTCTGCATTGTTGATGAAGATGAAACAAAACGGTTGTTAAATGTATTTTGGGGGTTAGTATTAATGTTTATTAGTATTAGTACTTTAGTAGTACTATAGTTGCAAAAGTTTACAACAATGCTAGTAAGAGGCTGTTGCAGACGTTTTAAAAAGTTTCTGTGTAATGAGAAAGTCGATGTGGAAAACTACACTAAAGGTGTTTCGTAAACTCCGTACATAACATGATGTGAAATAACATTTTTGACATTTTGTGTTTGGTTATTAGTGCATTAGATTTGTTAGTATCAAAACAACAATATCATACAAGATATAATAAATATTGCTATTACAATAAAAAATACTGATTTTTATAAATAGATAACAATGTCAAACAATAAATTTATCAGAAAACATATCATGGAAAGCAACATTTCCCTGCTTGCCAGAAGCTGCGGTGGGCAGTCAACAACTTTTCAAAAAATAAAAAAATAAAACTTTACCACCAATTACATGAATACAACTTTTAGACTCGAATAATAGCGTTTATTAAAAAAAAAAAAATCATTACCAAAAGGACTCTAAGAGTCTAACAACTGCATCTAGTTTTGAAATAAAATAACTATGTTTTATGTTAAAGAGAAAATAAGTTGTGTCCTTTTTTATAACGATATGGAGTTAAGATTACTTTACCATAATATGAAAAATATTAACGTATTTAACGTTATGGAGTTAAGGTTACGCTACCATAATAAGAAAAATATTATACCACCAGCCAAGGGTGGCTGGTATTAACATTACCTCGAACAAAAAAAAAGTGTGAAAAATATTACCGAAATTTTCTAAAAAAAAGAAAATGAGCCGTGCTAGGGGGGACAAAAAATCAAACATAATTTTGAACAGAAAGTGATGTGGCATATGCCACATCACTTGATGTCCAAAAATCACCCTGATTTATTGTTTCCAAGTTCTTCATAATCATCACACTCGGATTTTATTTATGTCATGTTTCCATCTACATCATTTTATGTTCAACTTTTTGTACAATTTTTTGTTCACTTAGACTTTCCAAAGAAAATATTAACGGTTCTTCTAATCAAATCATCTCTTTAAAATGTTTCCAAAAAATTAACACTGCTCATTTTGAGACAAAAAGAATACATAGAAGGACATTCATAATTGCTCGTGCAAACATTTGAAATGAGGCTGAAGTTATGAACCATGAACCACTTTTCACGCTGATTGCATCACCAAAATAAAAATGATGTTTGCTCAAAAAAAATAATAATAAAAATGATGTAGCTGTCATTATTTTCGTATTTTCCCAATTGATGCGTTCAATCGAGGAATGCATCTCTGGTTTGGTCCCCTTTGTTCTCCTTCTCGAACAACATAATTGGTGGTACTGTGAAATCAGGAAAACCACATAAGGTAGGTATCGTGGTCCCATTTCTTCACCGACATAAACTCTTAGTATGCCTCCTACAAAAAGTCCAGTTTAGTACAGAATCATTTACTACACCACTTAAATGTGACAACGCCCTTTCGTGGGTGCATGTCTTCCAATGATTCATCTCTGGGTCCGAATGAATATATGGGTATAAGGAAAATCTCGTACTACATTAATGATTAAACAGAGCCTTTTTTTTTTTATTTTAATATATATATATATATATATATTTTTAGACATTTATCCCTATGATATGCAATTGAAACAAGTTCTCGCTAAGTAAAAAAAAGGTGGACTTTCAAAGTAGGTGTTGTACTTATTTTACTGTAAGACTCTCAAACAGTGGGAGTAGTGTTAGCTTCAACCGCGTGCCTCTCCAAGAATGAACCAGACTTTAGGGGTATTTTAGTCCGTTCAATAAAAAAGAAATGATCTTATTTGGTCAAATAGCTAGCGGCACAACACTTGAATCAACTACTCCCTTGGTGGATTCATTGATCATTACATTAGTGAATTACTCTTATAAGTTATGAGGGTAATACATCAAAAACTAATACATTATCTTTCATGCTAAGTACATTAGTAACAGAACTGATTCGAATTAATTAAGCATCTTTATGATATCGTAACTCAGAAACATTAAAACTGAACTAAAAACTGAAAACTAGTTACAAAATATAATGAAATTCTTCCCTTTCCTTTGAGTGAATTTTTTGATTCCCAGCAGAGGCCCAAGAGTTTGCCTTTCTTTCCCGATACAATGGGGGAGAGAAAGGAAACCATAGTGATGCTTCCACTCATGGCACAAGGCCATCTAATCCCCTTCATGGCCTTGGCCCTCCACCTAGAACGACGCGGCTACGACGTCGTTCTCGTCAACACTCCGCTCAACATAAAAAAACTCAGGCTATCTTTACCGGCGAATTCCACCGTCCAACTCCGGGATATTCCCCTGAACATCTCCACCGTCCAAGGCCTGCCCCCGGGGGCCGAAAACACAGATGTCCTCCCGAAATCCCTAATTTTCCCCTTTGTACAAGCGGCTTCCGCCTCTCTCAAGCCGGCCTTCCGACAACTCCTCGTGGATCTCAACAGCTCCGGCGATCCACCGTTATGCGTGATCGGCGACCTTTTCTTCGGGTGGTCGGTGGAGGTCGCTCGTGAGTTGGGGATTTTCAACGTCATTTTCAGCACTGCGGGCTGCTTCGGGTTGGCGTGCTATTACTCGGTGTGGGTGAACTTGCCGCACCGTCGCCGGAGCGACAACTCCAGCGAATTTACTCTGCCGGATTTTCCCGAAGCGGGGAGTTTCGACGATAGCTACCTGACGCCGGCGCTATTGGCATCCGACATCAACAATCCGTGTACAGATTCCCACTGGGAAAACCTATTAGCAATGTCAGAATGTGATGGAGTTTTGTTTAATACAACTAAGGAGCTTGACCATGTCGGATTAGGTTATTTTAAGCGTAAACTGAATAAGCCGATTTGGCTGGTTGGGCCTCTAATTCTCCAGAACCAGAGGTCACGAGCCGGTAAAGAAGAAGGAATCAGTTCTGAGCAGTGCCTCAATTGGCTCGACTCAAAACCACGGGGTTCTGTTCTATACATCTCTTTCGGTTCCATGAACACAATCTCTGCTCCACAAATGATGCAATTAGCGAAAGCGTTACTAAAAGCCAAAGAAATAAACTTCATATGGGTTGTCAGGCCACCAATGGGCTTCGACATTGTTGGCGAGTTCAAAGCAGAGGAGTGGTTGCCCAAAGGGTTTATAAGGGAAGTGTCAGGGAGGGGGCTAATCGTAGAGCAATGGGCCCCACAGGTGGAGATTTTGTCTCACAGGTCCGTGGGCGTGTTCTTAAGCCACTGCGGATGGAACTCTGTGCTGGAGGCGCTCAGCCTAGGTGTGCCGATGCTGGCATGGCCAGTGGCGGCAGAGCAGTTTTACAATTCCAAGTTACTCGAAGAAATGGTTGGGGTATGCGTGGTGGCGGCAAGAGGGTGCCACTCCGTGGTGAGAAGCGATGATTTGGCGGAGAAGATAGAGTTGGTTATGGGCGACACAGAAAAGGCAAAGGAGATGAGAAGGCGAGCGGTTGAAATGAAGAAGATGAGTGAAGATGCCATTAGAGATGGAGGAGGCTTAAAGGGTTCTTCTGTAAAAGCCATGGACATGTTTCTTGATTCTGCATTATTGGCTAAGAAGAGAAACGATTGAAAGGAACAGTGAATCTTAACATTTGATCGCCAAGAAACGCAATAGTGAATTTCCTTCTTCTAAGTGTCAAATTTAACCTAGAGGATGATGATCAGTGATCGTCACGACTCCATCACCTCCTACAGACTTCGTTAACACTAAAGGTGGATTTATCGGTAATAAAAATAAGAACTCTTGATATATAACCACCCATTCAATCTGTTGACAAACACTATGAGAGTTGACGTATAACCTCCACATAATATTTGATTTTACTGACTTTGCGCCCATAAAGTATACATCCGTTATCATATTATTTGTGTGTGATGTCTGTAAAATCAATACATGGGGTTGGGGTTATCAGTCAAATCTCAGAGTGTAGGTATTGCACTATCGACATAAATATACTGCATACAGTTATATGTCAGAAGTTCTAAAAATAAATGTAAAACAGAAAATGAAAATCATATAGTGAATACTTCAAATCTTCATAACTAAATTATGCCAAGAGTTCTTTCTCATTGAAAATTCCAATACGCTAAAAATACCAGCATGGCCGCAAACATCAAGAGTCATAGATAAACGGTAAGCTAGGAAAGCACACGGTCTAGTTTCTGGCTAATAATATTTGGCCGAAATAGCTTAAGCACATTGCCGGGCATGGAAGAGGAGAAGAGAACCAAATGACAGACAGCAAACGAAATGATCAGCAGTACTCTGGCGAACCTCCTCCGTTGTCGCTCCACCAAAAACTAACAGAGAAACTTACAGTAAGGGACCGCACATAATGCCACCATTTCGGAGGGATGTAAAGCATTTCACCTTCGTCTAAAATGCAATCCATGAATTCCAGCTCTTGTAGTTTTGGAAACTTGACGGTGTCGATGTTGTCAAGATCAACCTTCAATAAAAACAAGCATTTTACCAGTTAGCACTAAAGTAAAGTAGATGGTTTAAGGCGCTCTGTGGTATCAGCTGAAAATCTGTAAAATCGACTTAAAAAATTCTGGGTGAAAAAATGGCTTAAAAATTCTGAGTGAAAATCAAGCTTAACTAAAAAGTATAATCCGTTTGGTATGAGTTGAAATTGTAGATCTGTAATTGATCAATTTGACAAAGATTAAAATGATATATAGTCAATTACTTGAATCCACACAACTACAAATGAGCTGCAATCATGCTAATGTCAAAACACGTTTTTATTAAGATTTTCAGTTGTATAATCCCCATTTTTGTAGATTCTACAATTGCACGGAGATTAGTTAAAATTGTGTGCTGTAACAAACAGAATTGTGTGAAGTTACAGAATTGGATCAAAATCTACAGCACCAAACATGCATGCATTAAGACTTAAATAATTAGTAGAAACAGGACTGTTGTATTTTGAGAAAAACAAATTGAAACCAAGAGTAGTGAAGTTCAAACTCAAATTTAGAAATAGTACTACATGTTAGAGCCAGCAAACCCAAACACACTGGAAAAAAGTTCTCTTTAGTATTGAATTGTTGACATCTCGTTTTGATGAATCGTGTTGATATTTCCCTTTCTCTAATTGCTCGTCAAAAGAAATAAACGGATCTAAAGATTGAGAATAATATGTCTGGATTCCTAATACGAGAACCATTCTGGGGAAAACCTTTCAGCCAAGACATCTAGGAAAAGCCCATGAGAACCATAACATTGATGAAGGTCCAGTCCCCATTATAATCACCAGACATTGGCTAGTAATTTTTGGCTTACTGGTCCTGTCACTGGTCACTTTTATATCTTTTTTAGGGTCCTGTCCCTCTTAGTTCATTCTCGCTCTACAGATGGCCAATTCAAGAACAGCACATCCATTATAATCTTCCTGTCTGGACTGATATTGAATGTTGTTTCAGGAGGTTGAAATAGTGTCCAGGAGCTATGTAATTATTGTGAGTGATTTCTGGATTATTCTTTTCCACATACTATGTCACTACTAGAGACAGCTCCGGCTGGCCCAGCTGAAGGAGGACCTCTGGGACTGTCATGGACTAAAGCTGGCCGGTCCCGTTCCGGGCCTAGAGGCATAACCCTATGACCAGCCTAGCCCAGCCTGCTATACTCTTTATTTTTCTAATATATATATATATATATATATATATATATATATATATATATATATATATATATATATATATATATATATATATATATATATATACACACACACACACACACACAGTATACACACACACACACAAGTAAATATAGCAGGCTGGCGGTCCAGTCCTGGTGGGCCGAACCCGGGCTTGGGTGGCCCAGTTGGGGCCGGTCATGCGGTTTCCACTAGGAGTGAGCACGAACCGGTTTGGACCAGCTTTACCTAAAAAAATTACCCAACCCAATAGGTTTGGGTTGGAGAATTTTCAACCCAAACCTACCCACTTATTCGTGATACCCAAACCAATCATAACTCGTTGAATCGGGCCGCTTCGGACCAGTTAAACAGGTTGGAAAATCTTGAAATTTTATTTAGAAAACTGTATTAATTTGGTTAACTTTTTTGTAATATGTGTATTAATTTTGGAGGCGGAAATATAATTTCTAAACGATGAATAACTTGAGAAAATTCAATTTTGATGACCGTGTTGCAAAATTTAATCTCTAAACCATATGCCTAAATAAAATGGGTAATTTTTACATTACCGGATTTTAGTCGGACTGGTCTGTTTTAATCGATTTTGCCAAACTTCAAAATTATAAGAAGAATATGTCTAGATTCCTAAAACGAGAACCATTCTGTGGAAACCTTTCAGCCGAAGACATCTAGGAAAATCCCTTGAGAGGAGAAAAGCTAGGTCACAGAACAAGTACCACATCAACACAAAGCTGCAGGCCCAAAAGTTGTCTGCAGTAGTGGAGCATCCGCAAAAGCACCATTTCTTTTTTTTTTTTCTTTTTTTTTTTGAGGAATACAAAATCACCATTTCACTTTGGTCCATGAGGACGGAAAAACCTCAGATTGGAATTGCACTGGTCAACGACCATTGGTCAGAGCCAGAACCTAGAGATTGACTCTCAGATGACCGCGACAATTCAGTTTCTCAAGTAAATGACTGACTCCGGGGGAGACAATATATGATGACTGATTCAAGGCGATGAGGGACAGGAAGAACCCGGGTTTACCCAACTTCGTCAAAAACTATGTGCCAGACGCTTAATCTACTCCTTCACTTAACATTTCCGTTCCACAGGTTATCTTTTTCTCATTTCACCCCACAACATCCGTTTTATGCTCATTATGTCCTTTTCTTCGATTATAATCCTTAATTGGGCTTGGACACCTTTTTGAAGAAAAAAATAGACAATGGGAACTTCGGGCCACTATCATTCGGTTGCGAATCGAGTAAAACCCCGCTCAAGTGCAATAGCTTGAAAATCACACTACGGAGGTATATCAACCTGAGCAAGCCCAATATGATAGGCTTGCAACTATGAAAGGCCAATAGGCAGCTCCTTGGACTCCCCCAAGTTTTGAGCTCATACCTGTCTTGACAAGAGCCCAAAGACTTAGGCTTGTATGCCCAACCAATTCAATTTCACCCAGAAAGATCTTATTTGGACACATGCCAAGACTGGATTCAAGTATCTATATATACTACTATAGAAGGAGGGACCTTTACTATTCAAAGTGTGGTGTTCACTTTTAAATCATTGGATTGTTTCAATCTCATCCAATAAATATCATTCTCTACCATCATTTTGTATGCCCAGCCAACTCAACTGCACCCAGAAGGATCTTAGTTGGATACATGCCAAGACTGGATTAAAGTAATAAATAAATAAAACAACCTATATGATTATATCACTTCTCATTCAATTTGTCTCTTAGTACAATTTAGAAAAGAAGGGGCAGTTTTATCCCAGTTTAATGATGTCAAAGTTGCCTGGGATTTTATTGCTTCTATTCCCCCTACTACCAAAAAAAAAAAAAAAAAAGAGATAATGTCCTGGGAGCTGAGGCATAAAGAAAATAAAAGCCAATAGAAAAACTTTGACAAGATAATGAAAAAGATGCATTAAGTAATTTAACGCAACATACATGTAAAGAATGTCCATGAAAATACCTGGCTAGAATTACTAAGCATGGTTTCGGTATGAGGGTAGAGTTCCTCTTGCAATGAGGCAGGGTAAAGCCTTACATACTTTTTGCCAACAACCTGGAAACATCGGATCATCATATACAACGTCAAAAGTTTAAAAAAAAAAAAAGACTGTTATTAATAGTCGCCATAACAACAAACCAGATGCTAGAGGAAAACACCAGAGAGCTACAGCCTACTCATTTAAAGAAGCTTCTTCCCAATATTCTCTCTTCCATAATTCTTATTTTTGTCATATACTTAGTCAACACACTTAAAACTTAATTTAAATTAGATTTGGACTGGTTGCGTAATCTCTTTAAACACCCTAAATGACTCACGGACCATGTCCAAAATGCAATAGCTCTACTATTTTTGTCGAAGGTCATATCAAAATATATATTTTTTTTGAGAAATATCATATCAAAATTTCAAATTAAATAAACCGAAAACTTAGTATTCGGTGATTAAAACTAATCTAGAGTACCTGAGCAAGTATATTGTGGTGAGGATCATTGTGCAACGGTGTTACTGTTCCAGCAGGACCAAACCAAGCATTAAGCGGTCTGAGCTCCCCCCCACCAGCATAACAGTAATCAGGTACAAGAATATCCTTCCTTAATTCTTCTATCTGTCATACACAAATACTTTTATAAGAACTACACTACGTAAAACATTATTTTAAACAGATAAGTTACAGTACCACCCTACCTTACAAGGTATACCCATACCTGATCAAACAACGGATGCTGTGCTAAATAAGTTGGACCAGCTGATCCACAGTCCGTGGACTGAATCTTCTCGAGAAACTGGGAAAATGTGACGAGTTCTTGTTTCCACTCTGAGCATAAATAGTGTTTTCCCACCTGTAAGACATTTTCAGCTTTACCAGCTTTAAGATCATGAGGCCAATTAAAATTATCAATACCTTTGTGGCTCTGCATAAAGAGATTCAGTACAAGGTTGCTGTTGTGCAGAGCACCGTGGAAGACAAAGGATGTGGCTGTTGCAGCTTTGAGTGTTTCTTACTGAGTGACTGTTGAGAGTAAAGAACAAACAGATCATTCAAGAACATGAGATCGTGTGGGGGCCCTTTCCATACTATAGAGCAGCCTAGAATTTTCGCTACTTTTTGGTTCCACCTTATGTTTCTAAACTTACCAAAGAAATCGGTTCACCTTTCATATCATATGTTAACTTGTGATGTCATCAAATCAATAAGTAAGCACTGTGCAGTGATCCACTTACTATAAGTACAATCCAACACAGCAGGCACATCGGAAACGTACTCAAATATATGTGCTAAAGTTTGACCTTAGTTAACGACTTCAGTGATTTCTGTATCATAGTTATAAATTCCATCCCATGCGTCATTTCATTTCCCTACTTGGGACATGATGTTTCATCAGGGATGATTTTGTTTCTGTTTAGCGTTTATAAAAAAAATGCATACACTAAAATTATGATACATACTCTAAAACATAGTTGTCAGCATCTTACGATTCACGATTCATATCCTACAATTTGATTCGATCCACCCATGAAAAGATGTGTATCCCTCAGTGAATCTTATATGGACAAAATATATCTGGCTCCTGATTCAAGAGACCGGATGCTACGATTTGGTAGTGATTCATAAAGAGTCTGAATCCTAAGGTTAGGTTGTGATTCGTAAGATTTGTAGGATTCACAGTCGATTCAGCTAGAGGTCTAATAGAATTAGAGTCGGTCCAAGTATTCCTCACTTCTGTCTGTTTTTTATAGCATTAAAATGACTAGAACATTCTTCTCAAGTTTAAGGCTAAAAGTTGCCTATTATTACCCATTCTCTTGCTATCGTACAATAGTTCCTTGCTCTGCATACCTTTAATCGTAAGTTTCAGACATGTGCACCTCTTAATAAATGGTTAAATATACAAGTTTCTAACAACTTGAGTTTGATTATTGCTAAATTACAACGCTAAATTGCACCGGAGGTACCCATATTTTGCAAAAACAGGCAAGTGTACCCAAATTTCAAAATCGACAGGTCCCAAATTTTAGACTTTCGAGCAAGTAGGTACCCTTCCGTTAATATTGGACGGAAAAATATAAAAAGACTATTGCACCCCTTATTTTCACCTCCAAGAATTTTTTTTTGAAGTACAAGTTTTACTAAAATAATAATAATAATAATAATTTAATAATTTGATATATGTAAGATAATGCAATATATTTCATCAAAATAACATATTTTTACATCATTTCAATATATGAAATATATTTTTATTAACATATATCCGTCAAACTTAATGTCTTCAACTTTTTTTTAACATTGTTTAAAAAAATCTCAAATTTCATAATTTCACATGTATTTTTTTAAGAAAAAAATAAGTGTGCATTTTATGCAATGGTCTTTTTTACACTTGCATGAAAAATACAAATCATTACAATAAAAAACCACTCAAGAATGTCAGGTGTCAACTCTTGTGTCAGTTGTTAAAATTCACAAAAATACTTGTATGTTATTGTTTTATTAAAAGTACATGTGAAATTACGAAATTTTGAGATTTTTTTTAAAAAAATGTTAAAAAAGTTAAAGACTTTAAGATTGACGGATATATTTTAATAAAAACATAATTCATATCTTGAAATGATGTAAAAATATATATTTTTGATGGAATATATTGCATTATCTTACATATATCAAATTATAAAATTAAAATTTTGTTATTATTAATTTTTTTTTTTAGATTTTTAGTAAAAAATTGGAATTTAAAAAAAAAGTTAGAGATGAAAATAAGGGGTACAATAGTCTTTTTATATTTTTCCATCAAATATTAACGGAAAGTTAACGGAAGGGTACCCACTTGCTCGAAAATCCAAAATCCGGGACCCGTGGGGCTCGATTTTGAAATTTGGGTATCCACTTGCTTGTTTTTGCAAAATATGAGTACCTCCGGTGCAATTTAGCCAAATTACAATTTGTTGTTCACGTGTGTTATAAAATATTGAAAGCGAATCTTATGATTCACAATTCTGTGAAAGTGAAAATAGAGTCGCTCTATCTCAATCTCGATTTGACAACTACTGTACACTTTATTTGGAAAACTCTATTAAACCTAAAAATACTCACTTTACAGGGTTATGAGTAGTATAGTAAGAGTTAGTGCCTAGCTTTGTAGTAGATAAGTGCATAATTAGATGCCATAGGATTTGAAAAATCGCATCCTCAATTTTCTGAAAATCTATCTTACATTGGTGGTATAAAGACGTGCACTTTATTTGGAAAACTTTATTAAACCTAAAAATACTTAATTTATCGGGTTATGAGTAAGTATAGTAAGAGTTAGTGCATAGTTTTGTTGATAAGTGCATAATTAGATACCATAGGATTTGAAAAATCTCATCCACAGTTTTCTGTAAATCTATCTTACATTGGTAGTATAGAACTCACCTGACTTGCCCTAATTGCTTGAAAATATGCACCAACCTATTTGCATGATTCATGTGGATAGGTAACAGCTAATAGCAGCTGTGGGTCTCACACATTGTAATTATTTAATTTACTTGTTTCAACCATATGCTAGATTTAGCCAAGATTGGCCCAGAATTGGGTAATATGTCCAGAAATGCCAGATAAGCCCAAAAGTGACAAGGTTAACTTTATTTTTCCTCGAACTTGGAACGACCTGGACCGTTCCACCTGGAATCGGACGGATTTGGAAGCTATGCTCGGTATTAAAGTGCTCAAAAACATCTAAAAGGGACTAATACTATGTTCCAAGGGTCGTCAAAAAAGATTACGAAGTCTGCAAGTTGATACCTCTCTAATATTAACATGGTTAGCCCAAACAGTTCAAAAATAATTACCTCAACTGGAACTGTGCGATCACCGGCAACTCTCTTCAGGTATTCCATGTCATTCCACTTTGTCCTAGCAGGCCAGTGTGCCATACAATCACTGATGACAACTGGAGTGCCAGACAAGAAATAATCCCGCAGGAATCCTTCCAGAGATAGAGCAGACTGTTTCCCCACAGTTTTAGAAGACAAGGATCGAATGGGTAAATTCTGAAGTACCTACATTTTCAATTAAAATATAAGACAAAACATGTCATTGCGTATAGTTACATGTTATCATATCATCTGGAATCAGAAAAAGATTCTATAATCTCAAGTAACTGTATCTCGTAACCGAGAGGATATCATCATATGCAACTACAATAGCTTCTCCACTTGTAAGGAAAAGAATGCCAAGAGAGAGCAGTTTCACATAAGCACACATTTTATTTATGGGAAATGAAGTTGTAATATATATGATGACACCCAAAAGAGTGATAAACCTATCATGTACTTTAACTAACAGAGATTCATAAAGTAAAGTTTGTGATCGTGAAAACAACCCCATGCCTATGTATTAGAAGTACGAGGTATAACATCCAAGAGAATGAATGAACCAAATATTACGGACGGCAGGATAGACAACATATTTTAAAGAAGAAAGTAGTAAGTACCAGTTATGTTAAAAGAAAGAGGACAATTTTGTAAATCGATGGGCTATGTAGCACCGAAACGGGGACAGTAACTGGGACGAGACGAAACGGGGACATTGGAACAGCAACTTTAAAAATTGGTGAGATGAAACGCCCGGGGAACGGCAGTTATATATATTCATACACACGAATTCATCTAAGGTAAATGATACCTAAAGACATGCTTATAAATTATAATAGACGAAACTGAATGACAATAATTAAGATCGATACAAAATCAAGATGAATACAAGAAGAGAGAACAGTAAGAAGAAGATATCATAAGATTCATAACATAGGCAATAAGAAAACGTATCTCTACTACTACTATAAAAGAGTGAAGGAGCATTTAGTGTTTAACACCTCGAACTCGAAGTATTTAACGCATCTATATGTTTAACACTTCTATGTGTTTTCTCCCTTTTTTGTTGCCTATACTTTTCAGTATGCCATAATACCCCTGACTAGAACCAATATTTACTACTCTTCACGTTTTAAAGACTGGGTTTCGTATGATGTTCAGTTTCTATGCTGGTGTTTATGGTTTTTATCTGTCATATGTTTCTTCTGGTTTTCCCGTGATCTGTACTGCATTACGCTCATTCCACAGGCAATTGTCGAACACTCGTGAGCAGTGGCGGAGTCAGGAATTCACTTAGGGGGGGGGGGGGGGGGGGGGGGGGCACCAATTCTATTAGTAAAGTAGGTAACAAAAGAGTTTAGTTACGACCCACGGTCGCATTCTCCGGACATCAGAATATCTCATACATGTACTATATCTTGTACCAATTTTACCATCAGAGGATGTGACTCTTTGTGTTTATGCTCGCCTATTCTATGGCCTCGCGTTCTACAAACAGACGCGAGAAGAATGATAATCTGATAGTGCTTTTTATCTTATACAATTAGGGTTTTTCGTATAATTCTTAAATGTTATGGGGGTACAAGTAAATATATTACAGAGGCCATTTAGAATAAGTTGTATTCACCGGGGCCACTACTGAACTTATCTTCAAAAATTGGGGGCACTACTGAATTTATCTTGAAATTGTAGGGGTATAATTGTAGCTCTGTAAAATTGGGGGCACTACTGAATTTAGCTACCCCGCGTGCCCCTACTTACCTCTGCTCCTGCTCGTGAGGTGCCTAACAGTTGCGCCATGTTTTTCTTTCTCTCTTCTTTTGTGGCATCTCCAGACAAGAAGAAATTATGTTTCCCTTCCTCCTATGCACTTTCTACATCCATACTACTAACCGGCTTTTGAAAATGATGGCTTCTACTATGTCAATATTATGTTCAAACTGCAGTATGTCACTGCATCGCGATCTTCTATCTATATAAACACTGTAACAGCCACTTAGTGTTAATTCAATCTTCTTCCATCCAGTTTCCTTTTTTAACTGTCTAACACTCCAATTACAAGACACAAGCAGTTTCCAAGCTAAGATGTCCGATAATGTCCTAACCAACTGAACTTCTACATAGAGTTGTGTACCATAGAAAATTTAACCTACCACGTTGTCGTCTTAGATTTGAATGTCAGAACTATGAAGTTCCACAGTGATGAATAAGACCTGTCAGCTTAAGTGAGATACTTGTCATAGTTCTTTGTTAATAGAATTGAATATGATAGTTTGTTTCTCCACGTGTGCTCGGTGGTGCTTAGTAAAGTTAATGAAGCTACCTACAAATAAGATAACAAAGCAATCTCACGTCATAACTGTTTCGCTCTTTCTTCAGAAAACGACGGTCTAAAATTGTTGCTTTAGGGAACTTGCTAAGGCCTAAAGTTTGCTACTCGAACCGTTTTGCTGACTTTATGTCCCAGCGTCGAGTGATTTAAATGCCATCCATAAAAATTGGAATATATGATAAATATGGTATTCCTACGCGCAGCGCACATGTTTCGGACTGGTACTTAATAAATATGTTTAGAGGCTTGAGAGTAGCAGGTGTCTAAGTCGTTGAGGTCGCCTCGAAGTCTTGGAAGTTATTAAGCCATTTTTTTCTCCATCAATGTATGGGCGGCTAGGGTTTAGATTGGGGTCAGGGATCTCATAGGATTAGCAATACACACTAAGTTACCAAAATTGCGGGTCGTCGGGGTACGTGGAAGAGTACTCGGGGGAAGAGTTACGAGAAATCGCTCAACAGGGTGCGATCTGCCATCCAGATCGTGCAATCAAATTCAGGGGTCGTTCGCGATCCAGATCGCTGATCTTGGTGATCCCTTATGTTCTAAACATAGAGCTAAATATTTTAACATTATTACTCTCTTATCCCATGAATTTATCAAATAACTCGCGTCTTTCCCTCAACTTTTTCTTTTTTTACGATGGAAGTCCCTACAAAATTTTACCTGATAACATATCAATACTACTAGGAAATGCTAAAATCAGTATATTTTAGACGACATTCCTAAAAAGCATTCTTCAAACCACAACAAGCGAATCTCGATCCAACTAATCGACCCGAAGAAACCCAACCCCCGGCAAATCACATTCCTACCAGACCGGGTACTGCGTTCCCAATCTCATTCCACGACCAACAGTGTTCCGTGATCCTGTAACCTTGCGCTGGGGTAGGCTTCTTCCGAATGATCTCTGGAATGAGGGAACATTTTACCTATTATACCTTCGCATAACTACACACATAGTTTGCTTCAATGACAAATGCACAAAATTAAGTATTATCACATTTGTTAAAAATACTCAAACAAATGTCTGATGTAGTGCAATTGTGATTGATTAACAAAAATTATAGTCGCCTGGAGGAAGAAACCCTCGACAAAAATTCATGAAATTGGCAGGTAAACCATCAAATAGTCTGGCAATCATCAGGAAGGTAAACTATATTCTTCTCGATTAGGCTAAAATTGTGGGTCGCCCTATTTGTGTTCCAGATCGCAGATGTACCATTTTAGGGCCCTGGAACAGGAAATGCGGCCAATTCAGTGTTTCCGGTAACACAGAATACACAACAAATTATATTTACAAACAACACCCCTTATCTTTTCTGATTTATAGAAAGACCCTGGAGTTTTGTGTTTTTTTACAGGGACGTTCCCCAAACATTTCAAAAGGGGGAACGTGTCCCCGCGAATTTCCTCATGAGTTCCAGACTCAATATTTTTATGGGAATGGCATTTGGTAGAGTTCCAGAGTTTGAGACGTCCAGGAAGGGGGATGGCACCGAACACGGAGTTCCCGTACATCACAATCGTCAGGCCTTGTTTGGATAAAGGTATAAGAAAGAGGAAGATATGACATATATTTGAACACGAGATAGAGTATGTAGTGGGATCAGGTATGATATAGTTTTTTTCCAATGTTTGTTTAGGGCAGGAAGTGATGAATATATCCCCACTTCTCTTATTATCTAACTTATTGGTATAAGATTATAGGAAATATTTGAAAATAGGTATATCATAGTATACGGAAGGACAAGTTATACATGTCTTCGTATAGCATAGTGGGATCTCAAAGCACATGTATAGTAGCATACCCTTATCCCCCTCTTCTTATACCTTACCCGAACGAAACGGTGGCAAAAAAGGTGGAGCATCTTTCTTAACATTCGAAAAACAGAATTTACTCGTAAATGAATGAACTAGGCACAGCATTTCAACAATCAGCATATATAAACCATTGTAACCCAAGTTCCAAATCTAGAAGTCAGTATTTCAATTATGAAAAGTTGCTTCAATCATCCAAACAACAGGTTGCAGTCATAAGCCAAACAGCTGAAAACTCAATTTCATATGCTAATTTCATGAAAGAATTCAGCTGGCAATCACTGGACAAACAGCAAAAACCTCAATTTGTTCTTCAATTATGCTCTCTCTTTATGGCACGTTTGGTTTTCCGGACTATCCTGGACTGGACTGGATTAAATTTTCCGGATAGGATTGGATTGGATTAGCTGAACTACAATTAATAATGTGTCTGGTTTCGTGCAATATTAATTCAATATTAAGATACAAATAGTCATATCCAGTTAATACGAGAGGGTACTAATTTGCGGTATTAAACATCATATTTTCACTATTTAGTACCGGTATTAAAATTAGTCCAGAACAACCAAACACAGTATTAACAATATTTAGTCTAGTCCCAGCTAATACCGCTGATCATCGATAAAAAATCAAACGTTTAATGACATAAAAAATAGGAGGAAGAAACAAACCTCACCTCCGCAAGGTCAAAACCCCGAGAAACAACACAACATCGACCTCTAACATTCCCATTACTTCCCTCTCCAGAAACCCTAACACCGCTCGCCTTCTTCACCGCCGACTCCAGATCTCCCCTCAGAGCCATCCCTCCCATAATCAGCCCCATATCAAGAACCTTCATCGTCTCCCCCAATTCACCATTCGAAAAGTGAATTTTCGCCACATTGAGACACGCCATGGAGTAGGCGTCTCTCCAAACGGGAAGCACCGAGTGCCAGGGACCGGAGTGGAGTTGCTCCCACGCCATCTCCCTCGCCGCCTCCGCCGCACGGAAGTCGCCGGCGGCGGCGAGGGAGGACATCGCGGTGTAGGCGTAGCCGCCTTCTTGGGATATGGCGTGGAGGATGGTGGGGCCTTCGGCGTCGAGGAGTGGAGTTTCGAGGATGTTTCCGGTGGAGTTGGTGGTTGACATTGGGCGGAGGAGGAGGCGGTCCGGTGAGGGGGGGGGGGAGGGGGATATGAGTGGGGTGAGAGAGATATTTTGGTGGTGGGAATAGGAAAAGGGAGGAATATCTGGAGGGGGAGGAGATATTAAAGAGATATTTTGGTGATGGTGAAGTGGAAGCAAAAGTGCGGTGACGTGGATCATGGATATACCAAGGTTAGAAAATATCAGCGGATCTTTTCTTTTTTATGATAAGAAAATATCATCAGATGGAGTGGACTATTGTGTGTAAAAATTTGGTAGATGAGGACTTTGCTGGTATGGATTGTGTTAGATATATATACTTGGTCCGTGCTCTCTCTATCTTCCGAGTTTGACTTTTTCTTTCGTAATTGGTCACTTTGACCAAGTTATTTAAATACCAAGACGATGTAATTTTTTGATAATTTTTTCATGATATTTCTACATGTTTACTCAACAACACCGTGCAAATTTTATCAAATTCTTGCATCGGTTTACTAATCAAATCACCGAACTAAAGTGACCCTGTGAATAGTGACAAAATGCAAACATGAAAGATAGAAGGAGAACAGAGGAAGTACGATACTATATTGATCTTTGCCAAGGAAATCGCAATCTATTTTACCCTAAAACAAAACACTTTCTTTAATTTTGAATTCCAGATTGAAGGAATATTGCAAGTCAGTGTTATCTCACTAGTAGAAAATTGATTATTTATAATTTCTTGTAATCTATTACTATGTTCTTGTTTATTACAATTTTCGATGTATCATTCAAAAACTAGTTTTCACGATGTACTAAAATCTTTGATTGGCATCAAGATACCATAATTAACTCTATCTTATTATTCCAAACATCACTTAGTTTTAACTTTGTTGCTTGACATGATCCTTCCCAAGTCCTGCTACTTATCTCAAAAGTATACATGGGAGAAGACTACTAACTCCTTGATTAACTCATACCCCTTCCCATACACCCTTCATTGTTCCGAGACCCGATTATTCACGTCCCATAATCCCGATAGATTCTACTCCTATACTCAATCGTCATAATTACAATTCATTTCTCTTACTAGCAGAATTCACAAGTGTTGACAGAATTCTTAGTTGCTCCGATCCTGCGATCATAATATGAGTTTCTGTTTTGGCACTACTAGGAACTCGAAGGGATGATGTTTGTATGTATGTGTCTTATGTTCTAGTTTACTGGTTTCGTAAAATTTGGTATATTTATGTCTTGTGATACATGTTGATATTATGCCGAGGCGATTTAAGACCTAACTATATATATTTTTTTATCAATGAAGTTCTTACATTTGATCAAAAGAAAAAAAAAATCATAAATTCCCTTAAAATTTTGTTACATTTGTTTCTGTTATAACTATAATTCATAAAATTTCTTTGATTCCCAACATGAGAAAGACTTGTGCGTTGAAGGCTTGTTGTTAGAATTACTTCTCGCTTATAAATATATGTACAAAGAGACAAAATGTAGACATCCGCCCGTCTAGTTCAGTTGGTAGAGCGCAAGGCTCTTAACCTTGTGGTCGAGGGTTCGAGCCCCTCGGTGGGCGTATATTTTTTTCCGATTCGAGCCCCCTCACTAAGCGTTAGTTCGAGTTGGAGTCCCTCCAGGTTCGAGCCCCTCGATGGGCGCAATTTTTTTTCGGATTCAACACTAATCGTATTTTCGGGTTCGAGTCCCTCACTATGCGATACGTTTTCTCCTCTTCATGTTCAAGGTAAACGAAGTTTAAACACATGCGAGATCACATTTTGCCACTCTCTTAAAGGGTTTGTTTAGGAAGGACGGTTTTGTGTGAAGTTGAAGATTCGGGAACTGCATTTCTTTTTCTTTTTTCTTTTTTCTTTTACCTTTCTTTTGTGTTCTTTTGAAGAGGAGAAAGCCGGGGGAAAAAACAAAAAAATGTGGCCAATAGAGCACCAAGTGGTGCTCTACAACCAATTAATGTGCAATACTTAAATACACTGTGAGTGAGTGGCAGACACTCATTGACTGTAGAGGTCCAATTGCCTTGATGAGACCAAGCAGAAATTGGGAGTGTGAGACACTCCTAATTTTTTTCTTCTCTCTTTTACTAGGAAAAAAAACTTGGCTTCCCATAATGCGTGGGACCAGCTATTCATTGCCAATCAGATGCCAATGTCGTGCACTTGTGCCCCTTTATCATTGGCAATAATGGTTGTTGCTGTCTTATCTCTTTTCTTTTAAACAAACTATTATTATCAACATTTTTGTCAGTGCCCGTTTGGCACCCTGTTTTTAAACAGAATTGTTTAGATGGCAAAATATTATTCATATATGCTATAACAGAGGTATCAAGAACGAACGATGACGAAAAGAAATTAAGAACGATGACAAAAAGAAATTAAAAACGAGAGACATATTTAACGTGGTTTAGCAATGTTGATACTAGCTACCTCTACGAACCCGATTATTTATAGAAATAATCTGATTACAACGCACACAAGACCGCACAAACTAATAGCCACGACTTACACTCATATAAAGACCTAGACTACTTGTGTCTAAAACAATGTCTAAACATTACCAAAATCGAATAAGAAATAAATTAGCCGCGCAAAACCTAGAGCCCTTCGTACGAACGGCTCTAGGTTTGTTCCGTTTAAGCCATTCACTCGAATGGGCAGAAACCTCAAGCTTCACTCGAATGGGCAGAAACCTCAAGCTTCGTTTTGCTTCCTGACTTGTTGCTTTGCCAATTGCCAAGCTTGCTAGACCCAACAATATTTGTTCCGTTTAAAACATAATCTGGTAGATAACTCTTGTTCAAAAAATACTAAGTTTGGTGTTTTCTTTAACGCTGATATTTAGCACATACGGATACTGTACCGAGTTTGGTGTTTTCTTTTGAACACTGATTTTTAACACATACACAAACAATGTCTAAACATTACCAAAATCGAATAAGAAATAAATTAGCCGCGCAAAACCTAGAGCCCTTCGTACGAATGGCACTAGGTTTGTTCCGTTTAAGCCATTCACTCGAATTAGCAGAAACCTCAAGCTTCACTCGAATGGGCAGAAACCTCAAGCTTCGTTTTGCTTCCTGACTTGTTGCTTTGCCATTTGCCAAGCTTGCTAGACCCAACAATAGTTGTTACGTTTAAAACATAATCTGGTAGATAACTCTTGTTCAAAAAATACTAAGTTTGGTGTTTTCTTTAACGCTGATATTTAGCACATTCGGATACTGTACCGAGTTTGGTGTTTTTCTTTTGAACACTAATTTGAAACCGATACCAAACAAGGTCTAAATTAGATTTTATCCTTAATTTGTGATAGTTAGAGCATCTCCAACCATATCGCATTTTCCCCTCCCCCCACCTCCCCCTCCCCCTCCCCCCCCCCCCCACGGGCCCACCAATCTCCCCCTCCCCCTCCCCCAAACTATTACTCATCTTCAACCATTCCCCTCCCCCACCTAATTAGCTTTATTTTTAAAATATATTTAATGATTTAAAATAAATTATTTGATAAAAATAAATATGAAATAATATTAATATAAATATATACTCACAAAAATTATAAAATAATAATAATATCAATAATAAAAATAATAATAACAATAATAAATTTGGCATATTTTTAACCATGTTTCAAAAAATAATAAATATAATTGCTAATTATAAAAAAATAATAAGATATATCAAATTGACAACAAAATAAAATGATGATAATTTTTTTTAAATATTTGTTCAATTATCGAAAAAATACATATATATTTTTACAATAAAAATAATAATTTAAATATATTAATCATAATTAAAAATGTATATTATAATAATAAAATAGTATTAAGTGTAATTAACATATCCTTAAATTGGATTAATTAGCTATAATAGTGGGAGGAGGAGGAGGAGGAGGGGGAGGGGGAGGGGGATGTTAGGGGGGAAATGCACCATAACCATCCCCCACCCAAGTCTAAATTCTCCCCCCACCTTCCCACTACCCCTCCCCCTCCCCCTCCCCCCTCATGGTTGGACATGGTCCCTATTTTTATACAGTTTTCCCCCTCCCCTCCCCCCTCATGGTTGGAGATTATTGCTCCACAACATCATAGGATGATAAGACCCTCCTTGTACAAAGACAAGTTTGATGCAAATATCTGACAGAAAGTCATGAAACAAAGGTAAACATGTGTAGTGGGCAACGAATGCATTTCTGATTTTAGTACTTCATCTATTTCTTCATAATTAGCATACTTTTTTTTTATTTGGCCGTTACATATTTTTTAGTCTACTTTTCACTGCTTTCCTTTTTGACGAGTCCAGAGTTTTTTATGTTCACACTTTTTTTAAGGAAGGAGTTGTAAATATCACATGCTACTTAAAGCCTACGTCATTTTTTTAAGCTAATTCAGAAAAAACAGAAGTTGTATCTGATTAACTAGGCATGTGGGTTTGGTAATTTGATTAACTCAGGGTGCAGTTGGATTCAAAACACACGTATCTTTAATCCTCAGACGAGACTCACTCAGCTTGCACCTAAGGAATGGAAGCAGAAGCCACCAGAATGGACTCCCCAGAGAGAGAGAGAGAGAGAGGAACGATGAAAATGAATGAAATAGACTGGAATAAACGAAGAGCATATGATACTCTGGGAACGGGAAGAAGGCCACTGGGTTTTTATGAATGCAAAAAGCCAGAACACCCAAAGAGAGAACACAATGGAGATAGAAACCTCAATGCATTGACCAGTACAAAACTATATAGCTATCAGAGGACACAAACACCCCAAGGGATAAAAAGCAACTTTATTCATATCATCAATTCCCTCACCGCACCCACCACAGCAGCCAACAGTCAGATATATGCTCACCAACTCTATACGAGACGCATAAGCCATCAAAAGTTGGAGATCAAGATATGTATATCAAACTTAAGTATATTCCAATGATTATTCGTGATAATGATACAATAGTACAGTAATGGACGGCATTTCACAGAACCAGGATGAGGAAAATGGACATAGTGCCAACATATATTAGGATGTTCCTGGTTCTCTTCTCCGACCAGGAAAACTCTCCTAAATGTAGAGCATAACAACTGTGTTTATAGGCATGCTTTATAAAGGATATACAACTTGCTATAGAAACTACAGATAAAACTTAAAAGTATTCAACAGTTGACACCAACAACTGCATCATCATCACATGCCCTGCCCGTGTAGCACCAGGTCCATGGTGTAACAAGTTAAATGAAGTTACAACTAGCAATCTAACCATTCTTTTCCAATTTTTTTTTTTTTTTAAAAAACTAGTTACTCGAAGTGGATAACATCACAACAAATAATATTCTTCATCACCATGAACATGAAGTCATGAACCCCAACCTTAAGCATTTTGCATTCTTCCCTAAATCACTCTATTCATATCATACACCCCACACGGGCAGCCAACAGACAGATATGTGCTCACAAACTCTACACGAGATGCATAAGTTATCGAAAGTTTACATAACTTTATTTTTTAAAAAAAAAAAAAAAAAAAAAATGATGGCAGTCAATGAATGAGCCTTCACAGCTCCACCAAACAACGTACCATTTGCATGCATCTACAAGACAAATAAATTCTGGACAAAGCAAATTGGACTCAGCCAGGGATTTGAAGGCAAACTAGAGCCTGTACCAACCCTCTCCCAAAGTTCAACAACTCAATCACATATTCTCCCTTCTGGGGAACCAGAAAAAAAAAGGGTACTCCTGTGTATTCTTCCCTATACCATGTATTCATCCAGGAGTCAATGATATTTAAATTATACTAATATGAAACCTTCGAGAAACTAAATTGGTTTAAAGCACGATAGCTACCAACTTCACACCCCCAGCTAATCTGTGAAAATATGAATCGCACTGACAAAAATCAACGAGAAACCCATCTGCAGTCTGGACTACAAACTTTTGGGTAGAATAAGTAAATAAATGTATTCCACCGAGATTATTCGTGATAATGATACAATAGTACAGTAATACTTAAAAAGAAAAAAAAAATGGAATTTGGCAGAACCAGGAGGAAAATGGACGTTGTGCCAACAATACAACATATTAAGATGCTTGTGGTTCTCTTCTCCCACCACCAGAAACAATCTCCTCCTAAATGTTGGGTATAATGACTGCGTTTACAGCCATGCTTTAAAATTTGTAATTATAAAGACTATACTTTCTATAGAAACTACATATAAAAGTATCATTTCAACAGCTGGCATAATTAGGAATATATTATCCTCACTAGATTTATGTTGGAACTATTTATTTTGTTGAGGAACTGAGAAGGAGATTCAGGATAATCAACAGCTTAAGACTGTAGTAGCAGTTCATACTTCATACCCAGATCAGTACGTGTAAGGATACACAAGCTTTCAAGAGTGTTGATGTATGAGGTAGCGACCGTTTACCTTCTTAGATTTGGGAAAACTTGCTCTTAGACCCAATAGGAAAATAAAAATAAAAATCAGAAGTGCCTTGGAATGAGATGATGTACATGATGGGATGTTCAAAGTAAAAACAATTTGACAAGAAATTAAACATGCTTTACATTACATGAAACTGGTCTTTAAAAATGCTAAGGACCCTTCACCTATTAGATTGAGGAACAGACTTGCCGGATCTTGGCTAATTTGTTAGTTGATCTTACGCGTCATTCTTAATAACATATAAATATAAAATACCTTTGGAGTTGGGAGTTTGATTTAGATGCAGTACTACTTGCTAACTATAAAGTTGGTTCGGCTAATAAGTAATATGGTAACCTGGACATCAAGCAGGCTAATAGCCAGAATATCCAAATTGCTGGCTGTTTGTTCAAGGTAGACTACTAAAATTTTGACAGTTCAATTGAATTTTTACTATAACAGCCATAACTTCCAATGATAAGTGAAAAGCTTGCCAATGGAATATAGACGCTTCCTATGATGGCTCGCGGAATATACCACAAACTCGCAATTATGTTTTTACTTTTTAGGCCCTTTGCAATCAACATTGTTGAATCTTGAATGTGATTTCATCTCATCATATATTGAAATTTAGTGCATCCACAGTAGACTAGTTAATTGGTGGTTCAGAGTCAAATTTGAAAAAGTGTCTTTGCAGTAGGCTAGACAGTTAACTCTCGACTACCATTTCCTAAATTGTAGCTACTCTACTTAAAAGAAAAGGATTAGAAGGGAATGGAGGGTGGATTTTGAAGGATCATATATGGCACAAAGTTGAAGGTGCTCACTGCTCAGTATAAATTTCAAGGAACCTCTCCTAGTCAGCTTGAAGCACTAATGCTGAGATGAGCACTATGCACTTATGCAGATCAAGAATGCAATGTAGAAAGTGACTGTAATGCTTTGATAGAAGACCTTGCAATTCACAGAAACGGTGGTTGGGAATCCAGAAGAATTCTATCGGGACATTAAGGCCTAAAACACTGTAATGAGACCTCAATGAAGCGGATTAGAAAGAGCACTAAATAAGGTTGCAGATGGAGATGCTATTAGAAACGCAGAGCTTAATCAATATACAAGAACCCAGGGGAATTGGCTAGTGACTGGTTCCTGGTTTCAAGATTTAGTCCGAGTTAAGTTCTTCAGAGTCGGTAGTTGGCACTCTCATGGTAGGATTTGACTATGTTCCCATTTGATGAAATTTCAGCTTTCTAAATTGGTGACAATCGTGAGTTGGTGAACCAAACTGCACCGCCCACCATGCTTCATAGGTTTCAGGTGATAGACCTTTGGCGTTTGATGTTCTAATGAACAAAGAAATATGCTTTGGGGCGTATTTTGGGATGGCTGGTTTGGGGCGGTGGTATTCTAGCTCAGTCCCGTATATGACACTCTTGGATTCATACGTTATTTGAGAATGGATTTGGATTTGAAACGATCCACATTTCAATACAAAAACAGGCTCAAGATTTTGATTCGAGTGGAACCTTGTATTTTAGGCCTAACAAATCCTTCACAGCCTAAGAGATTTCCAATGACTACTTAAACACATGTCATTTCAAATCTTACCTATGGGAGCTATTGGGACTCTCATTTATCCATCTTACTGATCTTTCACTATCATCAATTATGTATATATAACATTTACTTTGAAGCGAAAGGCAGATTGAAATCCTCAATACAAACGCAACCTTAGTGGTTTTTTACCACATCCCATCCCATGCCAGCCCATCAATCCCATACCCTCTTTATATTGGGTAAAGTTATTAAAAAAAAATCGTACAAGCTCTGTAATGTATATTTACAACCAAGATTGCAATGGACAGCAATATTATCAAGTATCAACTAAGTAGTACACTAACAGGAAACAAGAAAAATCCAAATACCACATCAAATTGACGATAGTAGCACTATCCCAAATCTTGGCAATTCAAAGTAACACATTTAGAGCAACAATCTGCCATCCGCTCAGAAAGCAATCTAACCATGAAAACAAACATTAAGAACAACATTTAATCTTTTTAACACCCCCAATTAAAATATTAGGAGATGGAGTGCACAAAAGCACAACACTGCTGTATTGTTAGCCGCAAAAGTGAAACATTAGTGTTTTACTGTTTTATATGTAGAGATTTCGACGTCAATATTTGGGGTAGATATGTAATTAACAATACGAAGAGTTGTTTTGATTTACTTATCATGTGTAGACTAGATAAGTAGATATTGCCCCTGCCTAGAGGCAATATCCAAAAAAAAAATGTGGATCCTTACAAAAATTGTACTAAGTTCATGGGCCCGTATCTTTATGAAGTTCATGAGATAGTCCATAATTGGATAATTTTTTGTGAAGCTTCTGACTTTCTGGGTCATAACATTAGTTCTTTGAAGTTCATGGGTCATAGCGTACTTCCATAAAATAGTTGTATATTTCATTAATTATATATTTAATATCAGGGTTTAAAACACCCCGTTACCGTACGTTACGGCCTATATGTAGCTGAATCGGCAGTGACCGAGTCTGATTCACCCGATACGTTGTATGTGAATGAGAATCACGGTCATAACGGCCTATACGCACCGTTATCGGTAAAAATCGGGCGATACGCTCCATCAACGTACAGGTACAGACGGGATTTTCGGAGAAGGCCCTAATTCGCCCTAGAACCAAGTCTCATAATCGAACTCCATAGCATTTGATTGAGAGAGCATAAAATTGAGAGAGAGAGTAACCCCATCTCTCCAATTTCTTCCCTCAGATTTGCAAATTTCAGAATTTTGATTTCACTCTGTTCTATTCTTCACCTGACCGATGAGTACCGAGCAGCTCTATCCCTCCTCCTCCTCCTCCTACTCCTATGTTTATTTGATCTTCTTGTAAAGAGTAAAGCTATACATATCTATATGTATTGTAAATTATTAGTAACAACAAATTAGGAGTTATGACATGCTTGGGTCACTAAAATTATCAAGGATATATCTTGTTTGACTATGAACTATCAAGTGTTGGATAATAAAATTTGAAGTAAATTACGGTTAAGTGACCTGTGGTTTGGGCTCGGTTCTCTTAACTGACCTGTGGTTTCAAAAGTTTCACTTAAGTGACCTGTGGTTTGTTAAGAGTTTCACCTAACAATTCCGTCCATGTTTCCGTTAAATTTCACTTTCAAATGAAATTTAACCTAAGAACCCTCTAAGAACCAATATATTACCAAAAAGCCTATTCAAATGAAAATAACAAGATAATTAAAAAGAAAAAGAAAAACTATGAAATGTTCCAGGAAGAACAAAGGACGGGGTTGAAGAAGAAGATGAGGGGAAGGAGCATTGAGGAACGAGGAAGGCGACAGAATAGCAAGCTTCAAAAAGAAATCTCTCTTTCCCCCCTCTTTCTCTCTCGTGTTCTTCAGACCAGAGTCGACGAACACAACCACCAAAGTTCCAAACCAAATGGAGTGGCGGCTAGGGTATGGGCTAGTAGCGGTGTGCTACAGAGACGACGAGCAAAATTGTGAAGACACAGACCATCTTGTTTCAGTGATTGATTTGATCCCAATCAATTGGGTGTTCAAGTCTATTTGCTCGTGGACGAGAAGGCAAGCAGCGGTGGTGGTTGAAATGGGATTCTCGGTCCAGGTCAGAGTTTTGAGGTACTATGGTGGTAAGTACGAGATTGAGGTTTTCCGAATTCAGTTCTTTGGTTATGGCGCCTTGATTCGGTGGATAAAGGAATCAGTTGCGTATGGTAGATTTGTAGGACAAGGGAGAGGCGGTGGTTGGTCGAGATGAGAGGAGAAGAGAGAATGATAAATTGAAGAATGAATAAGCTTCACTCACCTTCTACAGCAGCGTATTCATCCTTAGTTGTTGCTAATGCTCAAATTATGCGAAAAGTAATTTGAAGAAAAACAAAGGAAGAAGAAGATTAGGTGAAGCCTTTAGAATGCTAGATTGAGTGAATTTCTTATTTCTTCTCCTGTTCTTATCTTAATCAATGTGTAGATTTCCTGGCTTGGGTTTTTGTTTTGTAATTTTCTTCATTTTTTTATGTATCTCTTCCTTTTGGGTTATGTTGAGCATTGAATTGAAGTGAAGGGGTGAAAATTCAATTAACGAAAGTATTTGTTAACGGAAATATGGACGGAAAACCTGCGTGACACACGGAGCAAACCATAGGTCACTTAAGTGAAACTTTTCAAACCACATGTCACCTCACAGAAACGAGCCTATAGCACAGGTCACCTATCCGTAATTTACCCATAAAGTTTACATGGTCTAAATATTACTTCCTCCGTATTTACGCTTTGACCTTTTTGACTCGTAATTGGGTCACTTTGACCCGGTGATTTGGATAGCAAAACGATGTAATTTTTTGATAATTCTTTCGTGGTGTTGTAGAGTAACTGTTATTCTACAACAGTACGAAAATATTATCAAAAAAATTGGATAGTTTTACTATCCAAATCACCGGGGCAAAGTGACCCAGTGAATAGTGGTAAAAGTCAAAACGTAGAGAAAGAGGGGTTACGGAGGAAGTACGTAATATGGTCTAACCAAGGAGTAAAAATACTATAAAATATGCTTGATATACAAAAATAAGGTTTTGAAAGCATTTTGTACATCTATTAATGAATTTTAAAGATTCACAGATTCGTTGCTTAACTCCCGTTACAACCTCCCCAATACAGGCCGGTTCCTTTACACGCATCCGCGACCGATAAGTCGACCGAAACCATTTTTTAGAACCATGATATCTATATGTCGTGTTTTTATAAAGTTTGTGCCACTTCTATAAAGTTTATGGGTAGTAACAAGTCGTATCATAACAAAATATTAAATATGGATATAAAATGTAATGTGTGTAACTCACACCACCCAATCTTATTACATGAATGTACATTTGTAATTTCACTAATACTATTAAATGGGACCGGTTCTGGCATATTTTACTAGGAATTCGACTAGGGATGGCAACGTATCGGGTTTGAATTGAAACAGCCTATACCCAAATCCGATCTACGAGGTTTGGATCGGATCAGATTCAGGTTTTGCCGGATTCGAATTGGATTATTCATCGGATCATAGCAAACAATATTTTTAGCTTATTTAGCCTAAGATAACCGTGAATTACATTGAAAATTGGACTAAATTACACTTCAAAAGTAAAAATATATATATATATATCAATTTTATCATAAAAGGCTTAGATATATGGGATTTATGATGTTTTTTAGAGGTAAATACAGTACATAACATATTCATAATTATATTAAGTATTAACACACTGATATTACTGAATTTAATAGGTATAATATCCTAGTTGGACTGGATCTGGTTTCGCGGATCGTGAAACCTGTGATCCATATCCGATCCATCTATAAATGTAGCAGACCTGATCTGTTCCATTTGGGTAGGTTTGGGTAGGATCATGCCGGATATCCTGTCGGATCGGATCTAATTGCCATCCCTAAATTCAACAAATCCCTGTCCACATCGAGTACCCTACAGGGTTTTGAAAACAAAATCACATACTCGAACCTTCAGTTCATAGCGTCTGTCCCAGGTACTATGATAGGCTAAGACATTCTCAACCAGGAAATACAGTAAATGGTCAATGGTACAATTTTACATAATATATTTCTCAATCAGAACAGGGCTATCGTAAGTAACTAATGCATACGAGGAGGCTCAATTTCCATTTCACAGAGAATAATGAAAAAAAAAGAATCATGAATTGTAAACATTAGCTGATAGGGTAAAAGACAAAAACCACCCCTCGAGTATGGGGTATATACAAAAACACCCTTCGTGTTAGGGGATATACAAAAACCACCCTTATCAGAATTAGCATCTAACGGTGTACTGACGGAAATGTAAAAAGACATAATTACCCTCATATTTGAGAAAACTGCCACACTATAAATATTTTTTTTTTCTTCATCATCCCCACAATCTAACCCTAGCCTCCCACATATCTCTCTCTCTCCTTCCCCGTGGATGGAGCTTCTGCAACACCGAACCATCGTCGGAGCCATCCTCACGCACTTCTCACGCTTCACTTCCATCCATCGTCGGAGCCGTCTCCTCTACCAGCATCTCTCGCCCCCCAATTCTCTCTCCACACGAGTAGAGATGATATGGGTCACGAATACAGTTTGACAAGTCCAGGGCATTTCTTCTACACCGATCCAACAAATCCAATCTGAGCCTTGGCCGGCGCATCAAGCTTCAGCTCCTCCGCCGCCTTCCAAACCCTCGGATTCGTATCCCTCCACCCCTTAGCCCCTTACACACAACCGCCGCACACAGCAGCGAAGGCGACGGCAATCTACTCAGATCCCTGAACATCAACGTCGCGAGGCCATCACCGGTTCAAACTTAATTTCATCTTCATTCTCAGATCCCTGAACATCAACGTCTTTGTACGTGAGTGCTTGTCGGCGACTGGAATACGTTTTGCGGCGATTCGGTGGGGGCGGCTTGTAGAGGTTAGGTGTTTCGGGTACTGTTCTGGGTTCAAGATGTGACCTTGTTAATTTACAACAGGTTTTGGTTATGTTATTTTCTTGTTGATTTACAAGAGGTCCTCTGCGTCACTTGATTTGTCTTCTCCAGATTTTCAACGTAGAGGTGGGCTGTGGGCAGTTGAGTGGGTTTCAATTGAGTGATGGGTTTGATGTGTTATGGTTGTTTGATTTGTGGCTTGACTGAAGGCTTTGATTTGCCTTTGATTTGTTCAGTTCTTCACAAATCTGTTGGCTTAGATTTGTTTGTATGATCTTGATTTGCCCCTCCATTAGGCGATGATGAAATCAATAAACTGAACTTGGTTGTTGCAAAATTGTTACTTTCCTGGCAGGGTAATTAATTTTGCAGCCATGGTGGGTGCAATTTTCTTCGACTGTTTTCAAGTATAGATCTGAGCCTGTTGCTTTTTGTTTTTGTTTTGGTTTTTGTTTGTTTGTTGTTGTGTTGGTGGCGGGGATTCAGTGGTGGTGGTATTGCTGGTGGTGATGTTGTTGGTGGAGTTGCTGGTGATGATGTTGTTGGTGGTGGTGGTGGTGTTGCTAGCGGGGATTTGGTGGTGGCTAAGAACACCAAGAACATTTTAGAACATGAAAACAATAAAAAAAAATTCAAATAAGGGCAAAGTGGTCATTAAAAAGACAGATTGCACCCCCATACTACTTGATTGTAACAGGAGGGTGCTTTTCGTCTAACGTCCATCCACTAACAGGGGTGGTTTTTGTCTTGACAGGGGTGATTTTTGTATATCCCCGAACACTAGGGGTGTTTTTGTATATACCCCATACTCGAGGGGTGGTTTTTGTCTTTTACCCTAGCTGATATTACTTCAAAATGAAACAAATAGCATGCAGTTACTTTTAAAAATAAATCAACCCAAATCTACCAAGCCTATTACCACTATAGTGCCATTTTAATTCTCATCAGTAACCCCACAGAATTTTTATAACCAAATATGATAGCAAGATAAAGAAAACAAAGGAACTGCTCAAAATCAACAAGCCATAAGATCCAAGCGTCAATGAAATATATCCTAATATAAAAGGCATATAGTGTGTCACCACGAATCTTCTGACAACGTCTCATTACTTTCACCTTAAAGGTAGTGCAGGAGGGTAAAATCAAAACTAGCTCCGAAAACACATAACTTAAAGTCTAATGATGCTAAACCAGATCCCATAGGGTAACACTTTCAGTGTCCCCCTTCCATGAACAATCTTAGTTCAACGTACCGTTGGCTTCAAATAGTAACTGAATACTTTAAACTTCAAGAATAATTTTTATATTTTATTAATCCCAACCTTGTTATTAAGAAAATAAATTTTCCACAATAAAAGAAAATATTTACAAAAACTACTAATGGATATTCACTTCTACAACTGCCAGAGTCACCTTGACCCAAAAAATGAAACTATTTGTTACGTCTGCACTACATTGACGCAAAAGTATAAGGTCGTCACTTACAACCTTTTGAAGAAGATACCAGCAATGGTGCGTGACCCAATCCGAAGAGCAAGTTCTTCACCTCGCAAAACAGAAAATACTGCATTCCCTCAGTCCTATTGGTAAAAGCAGAAACTATAAACTAATGATGTACAAGAATGTTGCAACATGTGTGAAAAGAAGAAATAAAGGTGATGAAATAGAAATATCACTTACAAATTTAAATGTTTACGCTCCCAAGTATGGCATGATATCATCATCGACGAGGAAGTCCATATCGTTGCTACCCAATGAACCTGGAACATCAAACCCGAAATCAAATGGCATGTTGAAGCCGTCATATAGCGACAGGCTACTGATAGGAGATTCATAGTGATTGATGACAGGCCGGTCTTGATCATTCTGGAAACTGTCTCGCAAATAATGGTTCATATCTGGACCAGAAATATTGTTCACCACAGGTCTATTGACCTCATAATCATCTGGGCTAATCCATGGTTCATCAAGTGACATTTGGGTCTGGTGCACATGGCTACTAGACACGTAATCTCGCGAAGGATTATAGAAACCAAAAGTAGGGTCATGAATCAATTGGGAATTTGGTGGAGCCTGAACTTGTTGTGAACCCGAATTTTGAGAAACTGGATACGACAGGTGGCTGCTGTGAGGAAATATGCTCTGTATAGGCGCAACATTAGTAGAATTGAACATGGCGTTTTCACCAAAGTCTGATGCTAGTAACTGGTGGTGCTCCTCGTTGTTGTGGTCTTTCTCCACAGGTATCACGGCTCCACTTGTATCAGTTACATGTTGACCACCAAACACTTCAGAAGGTGCACCAGTTTGATTTATATCGAGTAATGCATTTACTTGATTATCATGTAGGCTTTCACTAGACGCTGGTACAGCAAGCTGATCAACAGGACTTGAATGAACACGTGGTCGCTTTCTCTTAGGTTGCCCCTTTCTTGAAGCCTTACTTGGTTTCTGAATCTCACTAAGAGGTTCCACTTCTGGTGGTTTCTCTCTCCCATCCCCTTTTGATGATACAGATACCGTACCATCTACATCGTAATCACTATCACTACTAACATCAGGCTTCTTCTTTTGGACACGTCCACCAGAAGATGATTCACTTATGCCAGATCTTCCATTGTCACTACTAGGCTGCTCAATGAAGGACTCCTCTCGACTTAAAACCCCCAACCAAATTGAACTCTCCTTAGCAGTCATTTTATCCTGTAAGCACTTCGATTGCCGTACTAGTCTTCTAATCTTTGCAATATCAGGTGACATGTGCTTAATTACACCCGTCAGAACTCCAACTTTCCACATCTTCTTCAGATCATGAGGCTTCTTGTATGGAGGGCTTTGGCCTTCGGGTAGCCCCAATTTGCCCCACCAATCTTCATTCCCTGTGGGCCACCAAGGAGGCGGAGTACCTTTCTCTAGTGGGTACTTCCTCTGAGGAGGATCGCAATGTTGCATCAAAGAAGATAAAAGAGACCCCAGAGTCGCATCTTGCAAGTCTTGAAGAGTGCTTTGGGAGTTACCCTTCTGAGAGCCATCCACCATCATCTTTGCAAGACACTCCATATCATATTTTGCAATTGCCGCAGGTCCATTCTTGTCAAACTTCACCTTCTCTTTCCACCAAGCTCTGATATTATCGGATGCGCCACTCACCGCTTTACCCTTCTCTGGAATGATCCCATACACAAAGCCGCGGACGTTGCACACCTCCATGAGTTTCAACATGTATTTCAGTATCCCGTCCTGAGCTCTCGACATTTTCTTCCGCCGAGCCTGGTCGGTGATCTGCTTAGTCTTTTGCTTTTCTGCTGCAAGTTGGGCTGCAATCTTTTGCCTCTCTTTGATCCTTTTAAGTTTAACGCGGTCCTTCCACATTCTCCTCTCCAGTTCGTCTGCCTCGATCTCCTCATCACTGACATCTTTTTCCGGTATGTTCTCGCACCTTATCTCATCGACTTCGATGTCCGAACTGTCATACATCACATTTTCATTCCTCATTAACTTATTCATACAAATCAAATTGTGATAGAAACAAAAACATAAAACGGCTAATACTAGAGCTCAACCATAGAATCTCCAAATCTAAAGTGTAATCATTGTCCAGAAAACCAACCTATTTCCCAGAATTCGAAAGGTGTTTTTACAATCAAATCAAATCAAATCAAATCAAAATCATCTTTTTACATAGAATCAGAAAATTATAATCTACCCACAAACCAGAATCTATTGTTTTTCCCCAGTTGGTCAATAACTTCGAATATGACAGTTCGACTTCGATGTCCGAACTGTCATACACCACATTGTCATTTCTCAATAACTTGTTCATACAAATCAAACTGCAACAAAAACAAAAACATGACACAACTAATACTAGAGTTCAACCATAGAATCCCCAAATCTAAACTGAAATCATTGTCCAGAAAACCAACCTATTCCCCATAATTCAAATGGTTTTGACAATCAAATCAAATCAAATCAAACTCATCTTTTTACATAGAATTAGAAAATTATGATCTCTACCCACGAACCGGAATCTATTATTTATCCCCAGTTGGTCAATAATTGCAGTAACGGAACAAAGAGAAAGAAGACTGTGAATCACGAATTCGCAGGGTCATATGATTTGATTGTACGGAAAATGGATCGACCCAGTGAAATTGAAGATTGTGGGTGAGCAGAGAAGGAAGAGGAATACCTGATATCAGCTCCAATCTCTTCGAATACGCCCATGGTTATCGATCGGGAAGCAGAAACCCTAGCTCGGCCCTTTTCTCTCTCTCTCTCTCCACCGAGTTAAAAAAACTGCATACGATGAATAGTAGATAGGAGTCAACATATTAATACTTCTTTTCTCATTCACAAAAGAGCCCTTACAAGTTCAATTATTCTCACTTTCATCCTTCAACTAGTGACATCAGTAGTGGAGGGGCTGTTTGGATGCGGTGGCGTACGTGTGCGGTTTAATTTAAAAGCTCGTTTAATCAGTAATGTTTGGATTAATTAAATTAAATTAGATTAATACTATTTTATTTTATTTTATTTTATTAATTTCGGAATCCTATATGATAAAAGTGATTCTGGATATTGTTTAATTATAAACGTACAAAGGAAAAATATCGAAATCCTGATAGAGAAAAATCGAATTCCGAAATAGATTCGGAATTCCAAAAATAAATTCGGACGTCCAGTTTGAAAAATATACGAAATCCACAATTCCCAAATAAAAATCAGACTTCTGGTTTTGTGAAAGAAAAAAAATGAAAATAATTCGGACTTTCGGATCTTTCGAAATTAAGAATTCCGAAATTTCGAAACCGATTTTTTTTCTATAAATACGGTATGTACTTTGTTAGTTTGCACATCAATATTTCATTTTAGTGCACTCCTCCTTCGTACTAGTAGAATGTGTAAGGACCGTGGTAAAGTGTTTGAAGTCATATTTCATTTTACAAAAACACTCCACACTAAGGTATCAATCCATCCCAGCTCTTTCTCTTCAAATTGACTTTTTGACTTGTATTTGGGTCAGTTTGACCGATAATTTGGATGGCAAAATAATGCAATTTTTTGATAATTCTATCGCCGTGTTATATAGCAACTTTGACTCTACAACACCATAAAAAGATTATCAAAAATTGTACCCTCAGCGGATGCTAAATTTAGTAATCGCCAACCCTTTCTCTTGTTCAAAGCTCAAAGCCAAACCCGGTCCCTAGATCACCTAAAACTTTTGTGAGGGGCTTCGCTACCGCTCCCAATTCTCGCTCCGGCACATTCAACTCGAATTCGCTTATAATCCCGACTCAAAGATTTTAGATTGCACTTTTACCAACACTGTGTACTTTTTTAGCACTTGACCTCAGGGCCGGCTCGGGTCCCATGCCGTGCTAAGGCCCCGTGTACTTATATTCATGTTGTAATTATATCTAGATAATTATTATTCAATCTTTTTTATAGTACTAACAAAGTTTTAATTTTAGTTAGGCTCAATTGCATACTGCATACCTCTACTATATCAAAACTAACTGATTGCAACCCCCATTTCTAAAATTATCTTATTGCATCCCCCGTTTGCAAAGTTTCAATCATGTTGAAACTGGGAAAAAATATCTGTTAACTAAGTTAGAGAATTCCGTTACTTAGACAATTATATCTCAAATTGTGAGGGCAGAATGGTCAACATCTTATATATAAGAACACCAGTCATATATTCACCATCTGCACCACAGCAACCACCATCACAACCACAACCAGCATCATCCATTTCCAGATTCCGGTAACCAAAAAATTGGCACCAATAGCAAATCGAACAGAGATTTCAGAGACATAAAAGTTACAGTTTTTCTTTTAAATTCAAACAAAAAACCCCCAATTATTAAAGTCATATCCATACCATGCATAAATCAAGCCAACATTAAAATTCAGTCTAAGTGATGGTTGGGATTGGACAACCAATTTATTTCTGGGACAATCAACCATTTTCACATTCATCAAGATCCAAGATATTCAAATGGAATCACTAAAATCCCCAAACAAACACCAAAATTCCCAAAACAAACCCACAACGTTGAACTCTGTCAAATCTGAATGCAGGGACAGTGAAATTTTGATAGAAGATGATATCGAGAGAGGGGCAGAGGTAGAAGACCCAGAAAGAGAGGTAGAGGAAGAGGGATAGGAGAAAACCGAGAGATAGAGAGGCAGGGGGGAGGGTAGGGGGAGCGACAGATGCAGTGGACCAAGAACTAGCTCCAACCTCCGAAACCTAGTGCCATGGAGATTTCTCCGATTGTCCTTAGACCCTGTTCATTTGATTTATCCGGCCATTCAAAGCGCTGCAATTGAAACCCATAGAACCCAGAAAACCCTGCAAATCTAGCAGTGAATGTCTCTAAAATTAGTTAGGGTTTCGATTGAAAAACAGAGAAGAGTGAGAAGATTGAGGGTGAGAAATTAGGTGAGGGAGAGGTGAAAGTGATAAGAATGAAGGAGAGAAATGGAGTAAAGTCTGAAACCGATGGGGTAGCTTGCTTCCTCATATCTCTTTCATTTTTTTTTCTCATTATCTTTATTGGTTTCTTTCTTTCTAATTACCTTATTTTTATTTGGCTAAATTGCACCGCAGGTACCCAAAGTTTGCCAAAACGAGCAAGTAGGTACCCAAATTTCAAAATAGAGCACCACAGGTCCCAAATTTTGAATTTTCGAGCAAGTAGGTACCATTCCGTTAACTTTCCGTTAACATTGGACGGAAAATTATAAAAAGACTTTTGTACCCCTTATTTTCACCTCCTACTAATTTAAAATACAAGTTTTACTAAAAAAAACTAAAAAAACGTTAAAAAAAATTAATAATTTGATATATGTAAGATAATGCAATATATTTCATCAAAATTACATATTTTTACATCATTTCAAGATATGAAAAAATGTTTTTATTAACATATATCCGTCAATCTTAAAGTCTTTAAATTTTTTAACAGTTTAAGAAAAAATACAAAAACTTCATAATTTCACATGTATTTTTTTTTTTAATAAAACAATAGTATACAAGTATCTTTGTGCATTTTAACAACTTACACAATAGTTGAAACCACACATTCCTGGGTAGTTTTTTATTGTAATGATTTGTATTTTTCATGCAAATGTAAAAGAGACTATTATATAAAATGTACAAAGCTACTTGTATTTTATTGTTTTTAAAAATACATGTAAAATTATGAAATTGGAGGTTCTTTTTAAACGTGTTAAAAAAAGTTTAAGACTTTAAGATTGACGGATTTGTGTTAATAAAAACATGTTTCATATCTTGAAATGATGTAAAAATATGTAATTTTGATAAAAATATATTGTATTATCATAAAAATATCAAATTATTAAATAAAAACTTTTTTTTTTAACTTTTTTAGATTTTTAGTGAAACTTTTATTTAAAAAAGAAGTTGGAGGTGATCATAAGGGGTACAAAAGTCTTTTTATAATTTTCCGTCCAATGTTAACGGAAAGTTAACGAAAGGGTACCTACTTGCTCGAAAATCCAAAATTTGAGACCTGTGGTGCTCGATTTTGAAATTTGGGTACCTACTTGCTCATTTTGGCGAACTTTGGGTACCTCCGGTGCAATTTAGCCTTTTTATTTTAAACCGACCACTTTACTCCTAAATGTTGACTCTGTTAGGATGGAAACTTTTACCAATTTTAACATGATTGAAACTTTACAAATGGGGGATGCAAATTGGTAGTTTTAGAAGGGGGGTTGCAATTAGGTAGTTTTGATATAGTGGAGGTATGTAGTATGCAATTGAGCCTTTTAGTTATTGACATCTTTTTGGTGAAGTCAATATAATATAACTCATCTTGCCAAACAAACGAGTTACTATTTTACGTTGATAAGTATAAATCATAATAATTTAGTAATTTAGTTACATGATTCTTTTTAAAACGTATTTTCGGTTACTAGTAGAGGGTCCCCGGTTATACTTTCGCCATAGTGCCCCAAAAACCCTAGGGCCGGCCCTGCTTGACCTCAATGCTTGGTTACAAAGGCTAGTTCAAATTTTTCCTAAAAAAGACTACTTCAAACTAATTCAGACAAAAAATTCAACTAAAATAACCTAACAAACGCCTTATTTAGGTACCCCGCTGCGTCCCTGCATATTAAGTTCTCATTGCAAGCGCCCAGTCAAGTTGGACTTCATTTACATTCTTCAATAAAAGATGTTATAGTCTCATAAACAGATATTATAATTATTGTGACCGAATATAGGTTTTGTTTATATCTAAAATTATATTAAAAATAACTTATATATGTGCTTTCATGACGTTCTAAACTATATATTTAAAAAAAAAAAAAAAACTATATTTTTTTTAAAATTTATTGTTGTTTTGTAAATGAATGCTAGTTCAAATGTACAAGTGGAACGTTTGAAACACTTGCATGCGCAAGTCCGAGTTTATGATGTAGTAGTAGTAAATTATAGTATTAAAGAAAAAGAAAAGAATTTGTTGTTTTGGCGCTACGGTCCGGTTCCCGTTCCATCACTTCCACCCCCCACCTTCTTTCTTTCTTCTGGACCCAACAGAGCGACGTGAACCTCCACCACTACACTCCGGCTCCGGCGTCTCTGTACCACTCACAATATCACTACCTCCCCAACCTATTTGATTCTCTCTCGTCAACACCTAACTAGAAAAAACTAAATCCATCTTTTACACCCAAATTAGGACCCTAATCACACCCAATTCAACCCCAAAATCAGAACCCCACCATATCCATCACCAACAATGTCCCATCCGAATCACCGCCCCATTCCGAACAAAAAATCTAGTTCAGAGGTCGGGAATGTGATCGACTGTGGAGCGACAAACAAAGGCGGAACTCTTGGTAGAGCTAGATCTCCGTGGTGGTGTTCGCTACTGTGCTAGCGGCGTCACCGTTTGCTCATTCACTCCGTCCAATTCGTCACTCAACTACGCCGCCGAAGCTTCAAAAATTCCAGGTATTTGTCGCTTCAATTCATTGGAGTTTGAAATCTCCAGATCGGTGCATTATACTACCACCTACGTTTCTTCTCTTTCAATGGTGGTTGGCTTTTTTTTTTACCGGTAAGTGGGTCATTTTGACTCGGTGATTTGGATAGCAAAACGATATAATTTTTTGGCAATTCTTTCATAGTATCGTAGATTTACTCTACAAGATCATGCAAAGATTACCGAATTCGTGTATCGTTTTGCTAACCAAATCACAGGGTCAAAGTAATGCAGTGAATTGTGTGAAAAAGTAATGTGAGATGAAAGAGAAGAAACAGAATCTCCACCCTTTTCATTTTACCACTATTCATTGAATCACTTGAATTTGGTGATTTTATTAGTAAAACGATGCAATAATTTGATAATCTTTGCACGATATTGTAGAGTAAACTTCACTTTACAACACCATCAAAAAACTATCCAAAAATTGCATCGTTTGGCTATCCAAATCACCGGGTTAAAATGAGCCAATTACGGAAGAAAAAGTCAAAAGGTGAAGATTAAGAGAGAACGGAGGTAGTATTATCTAAACAAGTTTTGACAGAAAACCCCCTCGTAGTTTCGCCTCGTTGACACTTAGCTACACGCAATATTACTTTTACCACTTATCGTCTATGTAGTTTGTAAAATTGCGACACCTAGGTCAAAATTGATTTACACTGTTAACTTCCGTTAAATAAATACGAAAAAGAAAAAAAAAAGGAAAAAAAGAAAAGAAGAAGGTAAATAAATTTGGAAGAGAGAAAAGACCACGTTGTCCATTTCAAAATACTAAAATGCTACTCACTCATCTAACGGAAGTTAACGGTGTTAGTCCATTTTGACCTAAGTGTCACAATTTTTCAAACTACAGAGACGATAAGGTAAAACCAATACTGCACGTAGCTAAGTGTCAGCGAAGCGACTGCGAGGTGGTTTTCTGTCAAAAGTTCTTATCTGAACAATCTGAGTTCCTCTATGATTTGGATTTGGGTCTAGGTTTGCCGGAGTTAGTATAAAATGTTGGTATTTTTTTAAGAGAAAGATCATATCTTGCCTGGTTAATCAATTTCTTTTGCACACAGACCTTATATTATGTTAAATTTAGTAAACTTGTTGCTGTATAAGTATAACCATTTGAATAAAGAAACAATTAGTTCATAGCACTTGACTGACTTCGATTTAATTTGGTGCAACTATTGAACTGTTTGTTCCACAAACTTCGGGTTTTTGGATTCATTACTTTACTCCTATTAAAAAAACTATTTGCTGTTAAACTTGAGGATTTGAGTTTTGATGATCTCAAATCAATCATCCAATTATCAGAAAGTAATAAGAAACTCAAGAGCGGACGTGATACAAGTACGTATCAATGATTAACTAATTCGACTTGCCATTGTTTGTACGAGTGTTCAGGGGTCAATATCAGTATTCCACTTAAAACTTTATCAGCATTTAAATTCATATGACCCGGTTCTTAATGATGATTAATCAGTAACCTGACTGAGGCTTACCATAGGAGAAATTTGTTCACATGGTTCATCAGCTTAATTTATATTTACAATGCAAAAATTAATTCTTTATGAGTGATTGGACAGAAAGAATGAATAAACAACCTATACAAATTTACTCGATCGGCGAATTGTTTTAAACTTATTGGACAACTTAGTTAACCTTCCTAACAATAGTAAACTTCTATATCGAAAAAAGGTTCTTTACACACACACACATCATCAACCTGACTAGGGCTTACGATAAGAGACATTCGTTCACAAGGTTTATCAGCTTAATTAATATTTATCATGCAAAATTTAATTATTTATGATTGACTTGACAGGAAGAACGAATAACTAACCTATACAAAAAGACTTGATCAACGACTTGTTTTAAACATATTGACCAACTTAGCTAACCTACCTAACAAAAGTAAAGCACTATGTCGATTAAAACGGTTTTTTATTCGCCTTTTGTACATATTGCTTGCTGGAAGCTACCTTGCTGCTCGCAGGACCACAAGTAGAAATTAGGCGTGTTTGATTACTGGCATCGGATTACGCGGACTGATAATGTGAAACCAATCATATATAAATCACAAAAGTTAACAACTGAGGTTGAATATACATTTTTCAGATTTCTGGCCTTGGATTACGCTGACTGAATTGAAAATAAATAAAAAACTGTGGGATTTGAAAGGATTTGTTGTGACCAGTTGGTTACCCCTCTTATAAATATCAGTAGTTAGTATGTGCACGAGTCTTCTATGTTTCCAAATTCTCATATACTCTCCTGTAATTTGATCTACTCGGAAATCCGTCACTGAGTACTTCAATTCCCTTGTGAAGTAAGGTCGGTGGAATGGGAATGAGAAATGTGTCCACGAAAATCCGTCTATTAGTATTAGACTGGAAAAGCTATTACATATGCCTTTGTCGCGGTGCTGCTTTTACTACAGGTTCTGCATATAATTTGTCTTCGAGCTCCTCTAATATGAAAGCAGTATATATTATTTTTGTCCCACTATTTTTGTTTCATGAGAAATAGTTTGATCTTTCAATGTTTCTTCTTTTTCCTTTCAAGAAATGGGTTGACTTTAGCTCTGAACCTCTTGTTTGTTTTGGAATCCAGGTTTGTTAGGCAGCCACTATTTTGCTAGAAATGCAGTAGTGTCTGTTCTGATTACATACTTCACTACCACATTCCATGGAAATCTGAGTGTTGCTGTGTCACTTACAATCGCCTTGGATGTACTGTCGGCTATTTCTGGCTTTGTCATGACATATGTGTCTGAGGAACGTGTCAGTCCGCTCAAAGTCGTCAGAATCGCCAGCTTGAGCTATATGATGGTTTGTTTCTTTTTCCATGTTATTCAATTATATTTGGGGAATATTAAAATATGCATATCTCATGGCGCATTTTTTGCGGTGCAGGGACTAATAATGCTGTGCTTCTCTGCCTATGGAGTAACCTATGCTGGTAGTGTAGGTTACTTTGTAGTCGTGGTGTACCTTCTGGCTGTGGGACAAGGTGGAGGGGAGAGTATCTTGAAAACAATTTTAATGAATCAATTAAGTGCACATGAACCACTGACAGACCCACCTGATGAAGAAAGGAAAGAGGCAAGAGGCAGAGTATGGTGGACTCCTGCCTCAATCCTGTGCTCTGTGCTAGCTGCCGCCATGCTCAACTCAGTCAAGTGGAAACCGACATTCATTTCTTCAACTTCCGTCATGGGTGTGGGTATATTGATCTTCAGCTGCGCTATTCCTCTCTTCCACAGGTTTCTCTCCCTATTATTACTATTACTATTACTATTTTTTAAAAGAATTTCTGAATTTGTGCTGCTATTGTTCGGCATCTTTTAAGAAAATTAAGAGTGAATCTACTCCATTCACCCTATGATACGAGTATCTTTTGTTTACCACTTACCCACCTTTGTTAATTTCGGTCGCAATGCTTGTGACATTTGAAGGTTGAAGCTAAGTAGTAGCTGTTGAGTCTCAGTTATGAGCTGGAGCTATAGGATCACTATTCTTACTATGGTCAGTCCAGGGCCGGGCTGACCAGGCCAGTCTTTTGAAAGGTTGTACCCAGGCCAAACCCATCGATTGGGCTAGAGTCGCTGTGCCAAGCCCATGAAATCCTTTACATTTGTAACCCTAGCCCAGCCCGTGGGCCGACAATGTGTTCAAAAGTCGTTGAATTTTGAGAAAAAATCAAAAGAAACTGAAGTTATAAGTAAAAAGCTGCTTCCTACATCTAAACTGATTTTGATAGTCCACCACACTAGATGATTTACTCCAATTTATAAGCCTGGAGTGCAGGACAGAAGTAGTACTATCTATATGCTAAGCAACAATGGTGTTTTACTATTCCTATATATATATTGTTGTCCAACTTCATAGCCACTTAGGGATGGCAACGGGTCGGATCCGAATCGGATCAGGCCCTTCCCAATCCAGATCCAACAAGGAGAAATGAGATCCAGATCCGATCATCACTGGATTCGGATCAGATCGGATCGGGTTTCATTTAGCTGATCCAAATCCGATCCGTAGATCCATATAGCACGTGGTTGGATCGGATCCGGCTCGAGTTTGCAATAAAGTAGAAATAATAACATAAAAAATAAACACTATTTCATACGCTAAGACATGTTCGTAAATTATAAAGCCTAAAAAATAAAAGAAATAGCTTTGTAGGTTGGAGTTACTATAATATTCTTCTTCTAGGTGTAAGTGGGGAGGTAATAAGGGGTATATTTGTAAAGCACACATATACGTCTGATCGGATCGGGTCGGAACCCGGTGGACCTACCATAAGATCCAAACAGATCCAAATCCGTTCGGGTCTAGCTTTACGGATCCAAATCCGATCCATTTTCAATTAGATCGGATTCGGATCCTATCCATTCGGCTCGGATCGCTCGGATCTCAGGTCGGATCTGACCATATTGCCATCCCTAATAGCCACTGGATCATATTGAAATGGATGGCCATGATTGAAACCCCACATAGACTTCCCATGTGGCTCTTGCTCTCTCTCCCCTACCAACCCTGAGTCTCCTACCAACATTTCATAGGCAGGCCCATGACCCTACCGTGTAAGATTTCTAAAAATTTCGCTATGGCCCTGAATGTTCTTAAAATTATTAAAAGGTTTTTGAATAATGATATAGCTACTACTACATCCCTACTGTATACACATAATTCTATAACTACAAATATGATCCTGTGTTCTTTTCTTTGCTTTTTTTGGGTAGTGCCCTCGGGCACGGGCAATAAGCTAGTTCTTTCTAAGCTTGATTTTCTATAGCTAGCTTTGCTGGACATTTGTTATTGGATTTGGACAGTGGGCAGTGAATAGTTTTGAAGCAAACTTTTTCTTTCTTTTTTTTGGTATTTTTTTATTTTCTTTTTGATTTTTATGTCAACCCAATATGTTAATGGTAATTACTGAATAGTATTACATTTTTTGTAAATGAAAACAAGTTTATGTATTCACATACGACGAGCATATCTACACATATGTTTATGTATATAATTACTTGTAAATAAGTTATGTCATCGGACCAGGCTGGGTTGTGTCAAAATCATAGAACCTGAAGTCCATCGGGCTGGGATATCATAAACCCAAATCCTATTAATACTGGGTTGGGTTGGGTATCTCGGGCCACCGGGTCGGTGGCCACTGGAAAATACATCGAGAGAAGAGTATCCGTGTTATTACAACAGTTTTTCTGTATATAAAGTTTGGAAAAAGTTACACAATGAGATATGTAGTTTGCAATTTTATGTTAGGACGAGACTGACCGAGTTTTCCTGAATTTGCAGATCATCTACTGTTCACCCTCTTGATAAGCCTTCCCACATAAATCAGTGGAAGGAAATTTGGAAGATGATTCCCATGTGCATTCCCTTTGTCTTCTTTGGCCTGGTGCTGTCAGCAGGAAACACCTACTATCTCGAGCAAGCGAGTACTACTGGGGTGTCTATTTATGTCCTTATCATGCTGCAGAAGGTTTGCAAGCATGGAAGTTCCTACCTGTTTGACATTCTGATGAAAAAGATTACTTTACTGCAGCCGAAACGGTTTATAATAGTGAGAATTGGGTTTGGGCTGTTGGTGTGCTTAATCTGCTGTGTTGTCGCATTTCACTTTGTGGTAAAAACGGACCTGCATATTGAAGATGTGGAAAATTGCGGCCCGAATGATTACAACATTTCAGTGAGTAACAATTGGCTAATTCCACAGTTCTGCCTGTTAGGGCTGATGGAAGGGATCGGTCAAGGTGGGCTTGAAGAATTCTTTAAATTCCAAGTTAGAACATCAATGGAGGTCTATGGATCGGCAACAAGTGAATGCGTCACCGTGATTGGAAGTGTTCTTAATGGGGTTTTAGTTCATACAACAGGATGGTTTGGTGGCACCCTAAGCTGCAGCCTCCTGGACCATTACTACTTTCTCTTGATACAGTTGAGTACTTCAAACATAGTTATGTACGCATTCTTTTCAGTGTTCTACTGGAAGAACAGGAAGGAATCCGGTGATAACGATCCGGCCACACAAGGGGACGGGGAAGGGGACGCCTCTGTTTGAGATCGACTTGCATGTGTTCTGTCCATCTGTCCCTCTTGAGTATGAGTAAATATTCGGTAATACTTTTATTTCTCTTAATAGCATCAAGCCCACTTGCTGTGTGTGTGTGTTTCAATTATGTATTCGGACATAGTATCATATTTCACTCTATGTCACCTGACTTGTTATCATATGCAGCCAATGCGTGGCTTGTTATTTTTGGCATTGGCAACTCATTTTTCCCCGTCTTTGTATTAACCAAATTGCATGTGCAACTCCTTCTGACATTTCTGCAATACATACGAATGAACAATAAGATAGTTTGCAATAGCATAAGTCGACCAACATTTGAAGGCCCCTGCATAAAGCAATATTGCCAGTACTGCCATATTTATGTTCTATAAAAAAGAGACATAGAAAGCTGGGATGACATCTATTCCGAAAAGCCTACGCCCAACTCGTCAGCACTACCTTTTACTCCACACCACCTTTTACTCGTAACCATAATAAAAAAGAGATACATGTGTTCAACAAAGGATTAGCATTCTTTACGAATTCTTTGTTGTTGCTATGCATATAGGAGGTTGAAAGAAGTGCAAGCACATTGTCAACTTTCAGTAAGTTCTTCTACCAGGAGGTTCTTATACTACTCTGTTCCTTACCTAATCAACCCAAGAGAGTAACTGAACTGAGGATTGTTTCACTCTGTTAATTGGTATGGTAACTTCCCAAATACAGTTTTTCGGACAAATTTACCCTTATGAGGCTCCAAAGGGGTACAAGTGAAGATCATCATAGACTGAAGGAGTGTTAAGTGAATTTTACCCAACCAAACATGTTCAGAGAGTAATCGGTTGGAGTTTACAACCAAAATACTGCAATAGGAAGTAGACAAGGATGGTACCATATTAAACAACTAATTGCATTGGTTAAACGACAATAGAGATCACCAGTAACTTTTTTGTTCTTTTTTAATGAAGTTAGTTATTCATCATTTATTGCTTGGTTAATATATTACTTGTGCACACAGACCTTACATTATGTTGAATTAGTAAGCTTGTTGCTACATAATCACTTGAATAAATAAGCTTGTTGCTACATAATCACTTGAATAAATAAACTATTGATTCATCGTACTTGACTAACTTAGATTTAATTTAATGCAACTACTGAACAGTTGTTCCGCAAACTTAGGGTGTTTGGGATTTCTATATAGGACCAATGGTTACTCCCATCAAAAAGAAACATTCGTCGTTGACCTTGGGGATATGAGTTCTGATGATCTCAAATCAATCATCCATCTATCAGAAAGTAGTAAGAAGCTCAAGAGCGGACGATAGGTCACCGCCAAGAAGACCATTGGTCCTATAAAGGAATCCCAAAAACCCTAAGTTTGCGGGAAAAAACCGTTTAGTAGTTGAATTAAATTAAATCCAAGCCAGTCAAGTACGATGAATCAATTGTTTATTTATTCAAGTGATTATGTAGCAACAAGCTTACGAATTCAACATTATGTAAGGTCTGTGTGCAAAAGTAATTAATTAACGCGGACTAAATTGAAAATAAACCAAATTGAGAGGTTTGAAAGGAAATGTTGAGATGGTTACCCCTCGTATAGATATTAGTGTAGCAGTTAGTATGTGCATGACTCTTCCATGTTTTCTCCAAATTCTCGTATACTCTCCTGTATTAGGATCTACTGGAAATCCGAAATTGAGTACTGCAATTTTCTGATTAGTAAGGTTGGTGGAATGGGAATATGATATGTGTCGATGACAATCCGTCGATTAGTAAGAGACTGGGGAAGCTATTACATCTGCCTTTGTCGCGGTGTTGCTTTGGCTACAAGTTCCACAAATAGTCTATCTTGCTTCAAGTTCCTCTAATATGAAAGCATGCAGTATATATTATTTTTTGTCTCACTCGTTATGTTTCATGAGAAATAGTTTAAGCTTTCATTGTGTGTACTTTTTTCCTTTCAAGGAATGGGTTTAATTTTTTTACCAAAAAAAAAAAAAAAGAATGGGTTTAATTTAGCTCTGAATCTTTTGTTTTTTTCAGGAATCCAGGTTTGTTAAGCAGCCACTTTTTTGCCAGATATTGCAGTAGTGTCTGTTCTAATTACATGCTTCCCTGATACATTGGATGGAAATCTGACTGTTGCTGCGTCACTTACATTCGCCTTGGATGTTCTGTCGGCTATTTTTGGCTTTGTCATGACATAGGTGTCCGAGGAACATGTCAGTCCGCTCAAAGTCGTCAGAACCGCCAGCTTGAGCTATATGATGGTTTGTTTCTTTTTCCATGTTATTCAATTATATTTAGGGAAGCATTGTAATATACATATCTCATGGCGCATTTTTTGCGGTCATATGAAGGGACTAATAATGCTGTGCGTCTCTGCCTATGAAGGAACCTATACTGGTAGTGTAGGTTAATTTTGTAATCGCGGTGTTCTTCGTGGCTGCGGGACGAGGTGGAGGGGAGAGTATCTTGAAAACAATTTTAATGAATCAATTAAGTGCACACGAATCACTGACAGGCCCACCTGATGAAGAAAGGAAAGAGGCAAGAAGCAGAATATGGTGGACTCCTGCCTCAATCCTGTGCTCAGTGCTCGTTGCCACCGTGCTCAACCCAGTCAAGTGGGAACCAACACTCATTTCTTCAACTTCCGTCATCGGCGTGGGTTTATTGATTTTCATCTGCGCCATTCATCTCTCCCACAGGTTTCACTCCCCTTTATTACTATAATTTATTTTTTTTAAAGAAATTCTTATTGTTATTGTTCGGCATCTTTTAAGAAAATGAATAGTCGATTAATTCTTCTCCATTTCACCCTATGCCATAAGAATTTTTTGGTTTACCACTTTACCCACCTTTGTTAATTTCGGTCGCTATGTTTGAGAAACTTGAAGGTTGAAGCTAAGTAGTAGCAGTTGACTTATATTCTTTGTAGAGTTCAAAAAGATATGTAACATCTTAAAACCTTTCATAGGCATTTCGACGAACACCTTCAGTGGAATGACAAACTCAGGCTTCAGACAGCTGACGCGTCAACTAATAAATAAAGATGAATTTAAACAAAGCCTCAATCTGCAAACTGAGGGGTTCCAATGGAAATCTACCGTACCAAATTCGGGGCTTTTAAGATTGTTATTGAGTAGAAAAGAGCTTACCTCTCGCAGTTATGAGTTGGAGCTACAAGAAATAGAACAAATTAGAGCGGGTGCCAGCCAAACATATAGGATCGATGTTCTTCCTGTGGTCACTGGATAAAAATACATCAGAGAGAAGAGTGTCCGTGTCACTTAATACAACAAACTACTTTTATGTTATATATAGAGTTTGGAAAAGAGTTACTACATAAATATATATATATATATATATATATATATATATAAATATATATATATATATATATATATATATATATATTAGTTTTGCAATTTTAATGTTAGGACCAGAGTGATCAAGTTTTCCTGAACTGGCAGATCATCTATTGTTCGACCTCTTGATGAGCCTTCCAACATAAATCAGTGGATGGACATTCGGAAGATGATCCCATGTTCATTCTCATGTGTGTCTTATTTGGCCTGGTGCTGTCCGCATGGAATACCTACTATGTCGAGCAAACGAACCAGGACATGCCTACGGGGGTGTCTGTTTAAGTACTTATCTGGCTGCAGATCAGGTTTGCTGCGTTTGCAAATATGGAAGTTCCTACCTGTTTGACACTCTGGTTAACCTTCAGTTAGCTCCAACTGTAGATTTTCAGACTTCTTCCTTTGCTTCACCATTCTATTGGAATTGCCTACCAAAAGGGTTTGTTCTCTGCCCTCGAATAGCACTTCATGAAAGCTACACTTAGCTCTCAATTGCATATAGGGGTCAGTCACTCACTCACTCACTCAATTGGTAACTACTCTTACTTGGGTTTTAGATCTTGAAGTTGGTAGAAGTAAAAATAGGGCATTCCAAGTTGTTCTGGAGAAAATTTTCTTGCCAAGTGCTCTGGATGGAAGGTTAAGTACTACTTTTAAGCAAAGCAGGAGGATAAATGATGCTATCACCCCCTCAGATTTGACACAACGACACTTCCACCCACTTTCACCCCTTGTGCGCGCCAAACTTCAGGACACTTGCACCTCTGACTGTGTCATTTCATACTCTACGCGGGAAAGTTTGCCCCCACAACTATTGTTAGTGACAGCGGCAATTAGGGAGTGCATGTGTCATGAAATTTGGCACACTGAAGAGGTGAAAGTGTCCTTTCCCAAACTGGAAAAGGTGATAATATATTTGCATCAGACTTGAGGAGGTGAAATTGTCTTTTGCCCCAAAGTAGGGAGGCTCACTCTCACTAAATCAACTCTGAATTAGCTATTTAGTTTGATCCATTTTTAGTGCATGCCTTCGAAGAAAATGGTGTTGAAGTTTCTGCTGCCGTATCCAAATAATCAGTGAACTGGCTTTCTTGGCAGCAAATGTCTCTCACTAATGCCCCTTCTTAGTCCAACATATCTTGAAGGTGCCTCTCTGAAGACCAAATCAACCAGACGAGCTTTCTTTATTGGTTGTCTGCAGCGATGGAGGATTCTGAGTCAAGTCTCTGTTCTAATCAATTCTTGAAACTTTATTTTAACAAGGCCTTGGATAAGGGTGGTTTTCAGTCTGAGTAAACAAGATTGTCATGTTCCCATGGGAAGACTTTTGGAAACTTAAGCTCCCTAACATTTTAAGGGTTTAGGGCAATGATTTCTTTTCAGGAGTATAATTCTTCTCCTTAAAAATTCTTTGTCATCAATTGATCTTCGTCCTCCTTGTAATCAAGTAGGTGAACATGTCTCTCATTTGTTTCAATTACGAAAAATCTCTGGTCTTATTTACCCTCTATATCAAAATCTTATTGATTATTCCCTTTCGTAAGAAGGACAGGAAGAAAAGGTGGCATTCGCTGGGATATTTACTAACTATTTTTTCTTTAAGATTTAGAATGGGCTACAGCACTCATTGTCAAACAAGCATTTTATCATTCAAACACCTAATAGATCAATTTTTCACTGTCTGCAGAACAAATCGCCATGGTCAAACACAGATGGAGATGCTGAGAAATGACCCGTACCAGTTTAAGGACCGGGTTTGCTGCTTTGAAGTCAAAAGTTTGTGCCTTATCATAGCGGATCGCACGCATCTGTAGCCTATCAAGATGGAGCTTGGATGTAAGCATTCATCCAAAAATGCTCAAACTCAGAGTGAGCAATAACTTGCAAGTTATAAACAGTCTTGTAGACTAAACAAAACAATATGATATGAACAATGCATTTTTTGCAATTTACTGCTACAGAAGCAACTTCCACTTGGTGCAGTAGTTCTTACAGAATGGAATCAGTTCTTGCAGGTAACCTCCTGAAGAAGTTCTGAGGCACAGAAGGGATCTTATCCCGGAGCTTCGGATGTCTCAGCGCGTAAAACCCATACACAAGCACCACCACTTGGAACGGCGTCACATACAGAACAACAGCAATCACCAAACAGAACGTCACAAACAGAGCGGACACCCTCGGGTCCCGCCAGCTCAGCAGCGCCTCGAACCTCTCCACTTGTGTCGCCAAGTCCCCAAGCACCGTCTGAATCCTCCCTCCTATGCTCCTCAACCTGTCATACCTGCAAATGGGTGCTACCTCAGTGGTAGAGCATTCTGCTGCATTATATGATGAAATTCTCAACCAAAAAAAAACCTGTTATACCTCATCTTCACTATGTCGCTTCCTTTACCCGTCGGAAAAGTATCGAATTCCTCGTCCAATTCGTCCGCTGTCACAGCGTCGGCGTGGGAAAGCCGGATATCCATGTGCGGCGGATGCCTCGGCTTCCACCTATACCGCCAAATCCCGATGAAAAACAGATAGAGAAAGATCGTCGGGAGAATCAGTTCTGGGAAAAGGACTAAAATTACAAACAGGATGTGAATTAGAATCGTCGTGATCGGATTCTTCCACTTGCAGATATGATCGAACCATTTCACCGCCGCGACGAACCCGCCCAACACGTTCATCACCCTGAAGAAATTCGCTTTGCTCTTCCTCACGCTCCAAATATGCGAACTCACATCAAGCATAAATTCCACGACCTCTTTAGTCAACGCCGGCTCGGCCCGTCCGAGCCGCGCCGAGACGGTCTGAATCGTGTGGTGCCTAAGCCTATCTTGCTGAGTTATGGATAATGGATGACCGTAATGCATTTTCGGCAGCAACGGTAAAGTGTACTTATGCAACATGTTGGCGAACGAAGTACATGAAAATCTCACCGCTAATTGAATCTCACCCATTATCTTCACTCCTGAAGTCCGCAACACAATCAGCGGATAAAAATGTGTGTAGACACGCTCTGTTTCAAGCGTCGAGAGCCTAATCCTCACCTTCCCGATAGGGGTATCTTTCCCTCCTCCGTGAACATGACCATTATCGAACACCGCGACGGTTATCACCGTGCACGGGTCGAAAACCTCCCAAATGTATTGTTCGTTCCATGACGGCGAGAAGTTGCCGAGAATCGTCCTTGTCCTGATCCATTTCGGCCCATATTTAGCGACACAAAACGCGTCTGTCGCTCCTAGACCATCCCTGGTCTTTATTGGCGACAAACCTTTCGCGCTGATGATTCCGAGCTCCAGAATCCCGATACTCGACTTCCAGAGAAGCTTGGAAGCCGGGCGGAAGTCGCTACAGAAGTGAGTCGTCTCATCAAACACGTGGTACCCCCCTTCGAGGCAGATCCGGAGGTGGATCTTGCTCGCGAACTTGGTTTCCTTCTTCTCGCCTTCGATAACCGTGTGCTTTTCTAGGTTATGCCACTTGGCGGACACCGGCTTGTTGTCCAGCCTGCGAGGGATTGTCTGCATTTGGAGCACGCACTTCCCCAAGGGGTCGAACTTGTTCGACCCCACGCAGTCTTCTGCGAATATAACCAAAGGGTCCTCGAACGGTTCGGCCGTCACGAACACCAAGTCCTCGTTCCACTTCGGGTGGACCCCTTTCGCGAATATCTTCGTCCTATGATATTGGTTTCCCAGCATTACCCTGACGCAAGCGTCAGGAATCCTTCCCTTATCGCTCGTTACCAAATCCTGGCATTCGATTACATTTACTCTCACATACCATAGCTTTGGGGCTAAATAAACTTTCCCTCGTATATTCGTCACTCCTTCGATACCAACCATCGCCGCATCCGAATGCCAGGCGTCTGTAAACGCTTCATCAGCTTGCGTGCCTCTCCAGACAGCGAGCATGATCTCTCCATTTCTGATCTTCTCCCCTTTCCTGTCCTCCAACCGGTACCACTGTGGGGCCAGCGGGCTATCCGGTGGGAGTCGCGTGGGGATGTCGCTGAGTTCGAACTGTAGCCTTCCGATGAAATCATCTTTCACCATATCTTTGTCTTTCACCGTGACTTCGATGAAAGAAGCTTGGAGCCTGTCTTGGGAGAACGCAAACACGTTTTGCCATACCGGATTTGTTTTCTTCTCGAAGTGTCGAGTGACTCCCTTGTAGTTTCCGAGTTTGATTTCGACGTAGGGGTCGCAGCCGCCGGTGAGGTCTTTGTTGGGAAGATCTTTTGCTTTGACGACGCGGACGTAGAGGTATTGCATCTGCTCGACGAGGTCATACGTGGTGGTGAGCTTGTCGCCGGGGGTGTAACCTGCGCCGGCTATTTTTGGGGTGGTCTCTTTTAGGAGGAAATCTTCAGGTTTTGGAGGCATTTTGTTTTTCTTGTTTTTTCGCTAAGCAGATTGAATCAAATCAGACCTGCAAAGGCTAATTAGAAATCTGAATTAAGGAGGTGAAAATATTGAGTGATATGCCGAACAAGAACCTGTGTGTCATCATAGGGGAAACATGGGAAAAATCAAAAAAACAGGAGACAATGAAACAGAAACAGAAGCATCAAGCTTCTTTAGACAGGTTTGGTTGATGGGAAAAATATGAGAAGAAGCAATTGAAGTAGTCAAGGTTAGGTTCACTGTCATCTAAACTTCTAGGAAGTAGTCATGTTATCTTCTACTACTAATATAACAATGGGCAATGAGATTAAGTCATCCTTAAAATATGACATATCTTACCAAACACAAAACAACTCTTCCAAACAGCTAATACCACCTAGTATTAGAGAAAACGGTGGCTCTAGCACATGAATAGGTTATCCACACTATGGTATTTCCTAAAAAAATAAAAAAATATCCACACAATTGGAAAGACTATGGACCATTGATGAAACTGGAGGTATTCAATCTGAACCATTAAAATGAACTTTCTTTTATAAGTGCATTCTTAAGTGTGCTCATTTCTTTAACAGAAGTACTGGCACAATCCTAACTGCAGAATCTTATTAAAATCTCTTCATTTTCTGGATGGAACAAAAACTACAAAATCAAGAAAACCCACGGAAAGTAGCATTCTTCTTCTTCTTCTTCTTCTTATATCCTCATTTTTACTACTAGTAGATCAGACCTGATGTCCTCTGGCTTTGTCTTTTTACAGGTTTGAAGTCTGACTATTTCAGTTCATAACATGCGGGGTCAATACTGCTTTTCTACCATGGTAGGTTCTCCAAAAGGAAAAAAATGAAGCTTATGATTCGAAGTTTCTGCTGCTTGACCAATAATTTTCATATTTGAGGTAGTTACTTGCAAGAAAAAGCAAAGGGAAGCTTTCACCATATGTAATTAGAGACTAGTTAACTAAGCTCAAATCTTGATCATAACTTATAGTAATCACAAGTTGATGGTAGATTTTCAAGGTATGAACTATGAAGTACCCATGAAAGGACCATGTCAACAACTATGAATAAACCTTGTGACCAAACATCTTTATTTAGTTTTTTTTTGTTGTTAATCTGTTATGATTACTATGTAAACATTTGAAATCTATAAACAATTAACGGTGATCGAGGACGGTAGGAAAATGCAAAACAAAGAGTGCCAACTAACTCTATTTTGGTAAGAGAAACGAAGGAAATAGTGAGGGATGATAGCAAAAGCTGCGAGGAAAAAAAGTGGCAAAGAAAAATGGTTATACTATAGTTTAATTTGATTTCAAGTCCCCATTGCTACTGAAGCCTGGGCCTTGCTGGCTGAATGTTTACTTGGATCAGTTTTCTCTAGCTGAATTGTGTATGCATTAGCTCAGACTGCATTGAGATAGTTAACCTGTTTTGTAATCCTTCTCGTAACCACAGTGAGATCATTACTGATACTTGCAGGCAGTTGTGCAGTCGCTAGAACTTTCAGCAGATCGAGGAGCACAAGAACTCTAACCAGGTTGCTGATTCTCTGACTAAGCATGCTGTGAAGGAGAGTACTACTAGTTGCTAATCCTGTGTTTCACGATTAATGTTGAATTTTGGAGCCTCCCCAGTTTATAGGAGCTCTATTGTCGGAGGGTGTTAGCGGTGGTTCCTCCCCCAGACTTTGATCCCCTTAATTCCACTGTTTAACGAATCCAGTTAATATTGACTTCAAGTTAATGTTCAGTGTGAAGTAAAATTGAATGTGGAGTTGGTCTAGTAGTAAGGACACTTTAAACTGGTTTCATGAAGTCAGGAGTTTGATTCTCCCACATAGTAATCTACTTTGTCCCTTGGGAGTTGGCAAGAATTGGTCATTCACAACTAATAAATCACAACATGGTTTCTTCTCTCTTGGGTTGAATACTAACAACTCTTGGACTCAACCAATAATCTCTCTCTCAATTTTATTTGGAAGCAAAATTTTGAAAAATCTTCCATAATTTGTTAATTCCACCAAGCAAGAAATGATAAAAATAATTGGGAGAGAATGATGTTAGGTTTTGTTGGTTGTGCAATTGAATAAATCATGTGTCAATTTAACCATGTTGTCTTCTAGCTAAATAGCATACAAGCTTACAATAAACATCTAAAATTAGCCTGTCAAGACTTAAAATTCAAGTTTGTGATTGTTGGGCTGAAATAATCTAACTTTGAATGAGTTTTGTGGCTGTTACTTTACATGTTTGGTGTGACTTGGTGTTTTTGTTTATTTTACCAACGAACTTGTTTTGTTTATTTTACAAAAAACTTGCTAACATGACAACTGCTTCGTACAACATTATTTTTTGTTGCACTTCTAGAAAAAACATTATTTTTTGTTGCTTCTTTTATTACTTGAAATAAGAATTTTCATTCATCAAGCAATATTTCAATACCATTTTCACCATACACCATAAATAACGGCTATTAAAAATATGATGTTGACACATTAAGATTTTGATATGGTAACTGCAATTGAAGTCCGTCCGGTCAAGGATGCAAAAGAAAATTGGCCCATGCAGGTCTCGAACCTGCGACCTTCGCGTTATTAGCACGACGCTCTAACCAGCTGAGCTAATAGGCCATATGTCAAACAGTTTCAATACAATTTTCTAACCATGTTGACATATCTATGGTAAACTTTGTTACTTTGTTAGATAAGAATAAAATTGAGCTCAATGTCAAATGGAACTCAATATTTAGTTGAGGTTTGTTGTTTACGTACGTATTGAGTTACAAAGTACAAACTATTTCTTTTCCCGAACAAAAAATCCTAATTGTGACTATTCAACTTAGAAATGTTATTTAAAATTTAGTTTTAACTAAGTTTAAACATTCATTTCAAAAAAAAAAAAAAAAAAATTAAACAGCAACAGTTGCGACTATTCAATTCGTGCAGTTTTGACGTCTATCTTCATCATATCCGAGCAGTTGTGACTATTCAGTTTGTGCCTCATTGAATTGGTACATTCACCATTATAAAGGGAAGTGTTAAATACCAAATTTTCACCATATCTTTCAATATTTGTTGTCTTCTTTCAGTCAATCATATTTGAGACTGTAGCGTACATTGGAGGCTTAGCAAAGCCTAAGTGGACCCCACTATATGATTTAAGTGGACAATGAAGCAAGTGTCATCGAAGACGCTATTCCAAACCCATTTGCATCGTTGAGGGCATATAGGTCTTAACAATATTTTTAGTATGTCATATTGTTTTACACACATTCATTTCTCACTTATTTTGCTGAATTTAGTATGTTACTCATCGACTTTAAAATATTACGGTGGTTCTTGTCTTAATTTTTTCTTCAGTTTGATTATGTATTCTCATTTGTTGGAGTTCGTTTATAAGTAACACCACTTAAATATAATCAACGTATCAAATAAAATTTCACGCGCAACGAACGTGCTCATAACTAATAAGTAACATATGGAGCTCAACATTTGGGTGAAGTCCGTGGGATAATTATCTTTGCTTATCAATTTTTTAATAAATATAATTGTTAATTATTACTACAAGAATAAGATATTTCAAATTTACAACAAAATAAAATAACAATAACTTTTTTGCAAATATCTTTTCCAGTTATTGACAAAATATTGTTTATTTTATAGATAATAAAAATATTAATCATAATTAAAAATACCAATTATAGCCTTAAATATTATAAAATGTCATTAATATGCTCAAAATGGGATCAAGTAGGCACCCCAGTGTTCATTCCCCGTCGTTCGCCCAAAATAGAACATTTAAAATGGAGTTTGGGCTCTAGAGGGATTGAAGTGAACCTTTTGTAGTAGCAGGGTCCGGGGATGGGATTCATTCACTTGCATTCCTGAGGATTCTCCAAATATCTAAAATAAAGATGATCATAGACCCGGTTCACGGGCTGACTCACGCGGTATTTTCCCATCGGTTGACTACTGGGGAGCTAGACATTTCTTCTATTGGGTCATCCAAGTGGGAAACTTAACCTTCAAACGACCTCTAGTGCCCGTCAATCAAAAAATTGATTTACCTAGAAAGTCTAGAAAAATAAGGGTCTTTGAAACAGTCCGGATCATTTTGATAAGTGTGGTTTCTGTGTTAATGGCCGTGCCAACTTCTATGAAATGAAAGAGTTTCACGGGAATTAGCTTCTTGATGACGCTAAATCCTGTGTGGTCAGGTCGGGGTGAAAAAACATATTCCTTGTGACGACACCTACGCATTAGAGGGGGAGGGGATGTCCATGAAGAAGTCCTCCAGGATGCAGTCTCCTAAAGTTTCATTAATAAAAAATTGGTTAATGACACTACATTTATATGCAATTTGACACTAAACGAAATTTACTGTAATAGTATCAGGAGATGAGTATTACAGTCATGACGTGGCCTCATTTGAAATGGTTATCACCTTTTGAAATGCTTCAAAGATATCACTAGTCCACTAGTCCACTAGCACTTTATTTCTTCTCTTTTATTTCATTTGACTTTTTTGACTCGTATTTGAGTCAATTTGACCGGATGATTTGGATCGTAAAACGATGCGATGTTTTGATAATTTCTCGCCGTGTTCTAGAGCAACTTTTACTTTACAACACCATGAAAAAATTATCAAAAAATTGAATCATTTTGTTATCCAATTCACGAAACAGAAGAAACGAATTGGTACTACTTTGTTTCACCTCTTCCAACTCCCCATTTGACTATGATGTTCACTTTCACAGACTAATTTAACTGTCGATATAATACAAAAATTACTATTTTTTTGTAATATGACAGTATTAAGAAAGATGTGAAATATTATGAAAGAATTAACATACGTTCGTATTATACGATTACATAAATTTGTAGGTCAAAGTTTTTTTTTTTTTTTTCTTTTCCAAAGTCAAATTGGGATAAAGGAGCCGTGACAAAGGTAGAATGGGCTAATCGTCCAGAACTCATAGAATTGGGTCAATACCTGTCCTGGTCCTGGTCCTGGGACTGGTTTTCGATCGGAACCATACAGGTGTACACGACCTGTTGGCGGGAAATAATCACCAATACAAGCCGTCAGATGAAAAGTAACCCGCTTTACAGTTAGCGGGTGAGTATCTGTGAGCCGTTGGATCCAAATAATCCAGACTCCACGATCCTGAAGCATCCTGCAACGGAACCACCGTATAACACCTCCAGTACAAAGCCCTAGCTCAACTCTGAGAGAGAGAGGGGTTTCTTCTTCAATTTGTTCAGGTGCAGACATCAGAGACTCGCCGAAACCCTAGCTCCTGCAATCGTCTCCGGCGATGGAGTCTCTGGAGAGCGAAAGTCCGACGGAGACGAAGAAGGGAAAGTCGAAGAAGACCCCTCGGAAACCTAAAGACAGCGTTCTCAAGCAGAGTTTGTTCCTCTCTCTCTCGCTACCTCATTTCCTCTCTCTAATTTGCTCGTAATCGCGTTTAAATGCACATGTTTGAGCTCAAATCGTCGTTGTTTGAACTCCGAGTGGTGAGGTTGAAGCTGATTTTGTTGTTGTTGTTGTTGTTGTTTGTAGAATCCCCAGCTGAATTCTTCGCAGAGAACAAGAACATTGCTGGCTTCGACAATGTAAGTGCCCTAACTCTGATTTGGGCTTTGAATCTCGCAATTTAGACCAGTTGATTTACTACTACCTGAAGCATTTCTTTGCTTTCTGTGTTTGTAGAATTCAGTTTTAATTTGCAATTCCATGTCCTCTCAGGAAAAAAATGCTTATATTCTGTGCAATTTTGATTTCCATATGAAAAAACTAGGAAGAGTGAATGATTTCAGAAAATGTAAAATGATCGCTATTGTTTGACCTATAGGAAAGATTGACTAGATTCGTTAAATTGACATAGTCTGTGCGTTTGAAAGCTGGATCTATGTAACCAGAAACGTAAAAGTAGCCGCGTTTCTCGTCCCGAGTCGTACGTACCGAAACACTGTACATTTTTGCCCGAAACACAGAAAGCATCTACCCGAACATTTCATAGAGTGAGTACATAATTGACGTGTTTGTATTACTAGTTTTCAGTGGCTTTCATTTGCACAAAGTTATGTTATCATAATGACTGGATTTGAGAATGTAAGTAGAAACTACTTAAATTGATATTGTTGGACTTTTTCGGTTACTGTGGGGAAAATTGTTCATACATAGTGTTCCTCGTTCCTAGTAATTGTATTTCGTCCTGGACATAGAAGCCTACCCCTAGCATACCCCGTACCGGCACCTAGCGCGTTTCCCGTTCCCGTCCCACATACCGCAGCGTACCACGTTTCTGGTAACATAGAGCTGGATAAAAAAAAATTGCCTATTCCTAGACAATCTACAAGCCAAGCGTGTGTTGAAGTGATTTTGATATTAGATTGTTTAATGGATCTTATCGCTCAAATGGTTCTCTCTTTTCATGTCAGCCAGGGAAGTCTCTTTACACCACTGTGAGAGAATTTGTTGAAAATGCTCTGGATGCTGCAGAGGCCATAGCTGAGCTTCCGGTTATAGAAGTAACAATGTTGGTACTTGTCTTGGTTTGAGCTCATAGTATGACTATTTATCCTAATCAGCTTCTCTCTGTGGACTGATTAACTTTCTATACAATAAAATAATGTTACTGCAGAGAAGAGATTTGCCGAAGCAAGTTCAACACCATGATTGGTCTTATTGACCGAGAGCGTGTTGATGAGGCATTATATGATGATTTTGAGACGGCAAAGGCCCGTGAGGTGTGTGCGTGTTTCCTTCTGATGCAAATTTATGATGTTTGTTCAATGTTGGTTAATTTTCAGTCCATGAAATGCAACCAAGTCCAATGTTGATTGAATTCTTAGAAGAAAAACAATTAATTTGGGCATTGAGATATCATGATAAGATACCCTTATGATTTAACAAAGGGTGCATGCAAAACCTGGACCCTGGACTCCCTGAACAGTTGTCTGATTACAAGAAGAGTTCAACCAGATGCACAATTGGTCATTGAAAGAGTTGGAAGTATTCAGGCTCTTGAATGATATGATCTGGGTCTTCTTAGCAATGGGAACCATAGAATTTTATGAAGTCCTACTAAACAGTTGGATCTTCATGTGAAATGTGTGATCTTTATTGGTTCTCTAGCTCCAGAAATATCTCTTAGTTCTCCAAAAGAGCACCACATGGTGCAAGTTATCAGAGGAGCCTACCACTATTTGAGTGATTGGCATGCACTTAATGGTAGCAGAGCACTAGGTGGTGCTCTTTTGGAGCACTGAAACTTCTCGTGGAGCACTTAGTCATCAGGTCAATGACTAATTTATCATGTAATTCAGTTTTCGTATTATGGATTAGGTTGGTAGATAGCTTATGAAACCTGGTCTGTGCAAAATTTCATTCATTTTGTTTGTCTGTCACTCTGCGTGTACTTTAGAGACGACTTGCAAAGGAAGCAAAGAGCCAAGAATTACAAGCAAAGAATGCTGCTCTTGGGAAGAAAGTGAAAGAGGCAGCTCCAAAGGCCAGCAAGGGTCGCGGTGAAGCATCGTTTTACCGAGTGACCTGTAAGGTGTGATTTATCTCCAATTAAAGTTCAATATTTCATTTAGTACTCTGTCTCTCTCTTTCTTTGGAAAGAGTATTTTACTGTTGTCATAATGAGTCCACATGGTTGCAATTTTTTTTTCATTCTTCCCGATAGTTAGACTTTTTTTTAATCAATGTAGGACAATGGAAGAGGAATGTCTCATGATGATATCCCTAATATGTTTGGACGAGGTCTGACACTAATTTCAAGATTCTTTTCTTAATTTTCTTTGATTTCAGCACATCTTTCCGCTGATCTCATCTGACGATGATAAATCTTTTGCAGTTTTGTCCGGCACGAAGTACGGCTTGAAGCAGACACGGGGAAAGTTTGGACTTGGTGCTAAGATGGTAATGAGCTAAAAATAGTTTTCCAATGTATGCAACTTCCAGTGTTTAGTATGTGCATGTCATGGAAATGGTTGGAGAAGCTCTCTATATGCTGAGTTCCATCAATCAGGCTTTATTTTGTTAAGTAGTTGCTACATTCTTTGCAGTTATAATGATACTGGAATATGGACACTGATATGGTCTGCTGTAATTTTGAAGTGGTATGTGCGACTTGACCAATTTATTTTTCCATGCACTTATGTAGGCACTAATTTGGTCGAAGATGAGCACGGGGCTTCCTATCGAGATATCATCATCAGTAAAAGGCCAATCTTATACTTCATTCTGCAAGCTGGATATAGATATTCATCGGTATGCCTTGCACACTGTCCACAAAGGCAACCACGTATTCTATGGTTTTCATGGCATTTGATTTAAATTTGTCCTACCTTTCCTTTCTTTGTGGTTTAAAACCGATTTTAATTCATTAGGAACATTCCTCATATTCACTTGCATGAAAAACGGGACAACAAAGAAAGGTGGCATGGAGCTGAGATCCAAGTGGTTATTGAAGGGAACTGGACTACATATCGTGTATGCACTTCTTAATTTGGCTTTTGTCTTTGGGTTATATCTGCAGTATGAAAGTACATTAAAGCAGAACATGTGATGTGTCCTGAAATGACGTTTTAATGTGTCCGGAGAGGTGTTTGATACTGAACTCGCATCTCCTGAGTACTAACTAACCCCCTTTTCTCATTTGCAGTCCAAGATATTGCATTACATGCGTCAAATGGCTGTAATTACACCCTATGCTCAGTTCCTCTTTAAATTTGTTTCCGAAGCTTCAGAGTATAATCTCTCTCTCTCTCTCTCTCCCTGTCTGATACACATAGGTCGATAGATGTTATAATTTTCTTGTGTATAAACTGATGACAACTTCTTTTCTTATTGTTATCTTTTCTGGGTGAAGTAAGAACGTCACCATAAGGTTTGCAAGACGAACAGATGTAATGCCACCAGCCCCTCCTGAGACGAATTATCATCCATCAGCTGTCGATTTACTCCTCATTAAACGCCTTACTGAAGAAACTTCAAAGCAGAACCTTTTGCAGTTCCTTCAGCATGAGTTCGTAAACATTGGGAAATCTTATGCTGAACGTTTAATCGGTAAGAGTTATAACTGATTGCTATTGTAAGAGATGGCTTGATGCTGGTGGAAGGGAAACCAAGTAATAATTTATTATGCTCAGTGTGTCAATGCTGGATGTGGGCTTATTGTGGAGAAAGTATTCATTGGGTCTAGTAGCCTCACCATGTGCTATGCCTGCGTGATGTTCTACACTAATCAAAATTTGACAATTGTGTGAAACTAGGTGGCTTCCATCTCATATTTTCAGATTCTGATTGGTGTAGACCACCACGCAGGCATACCACATGGAATGGCTACCCAATGAATCATTTCTCTTTATTGCGGGTCAATATTTGTGGTTTTATTTGTAAGAACCTTTCAATTATAAGTCAAATCAGTGTTACGGAGGTATGCAATGGTTTTAACCAATGTCAGCCGATCTGTACTGTCGGAACTCCTATAATGGCCCCACTTTATAATTGTTGGTTCAGAAGCTTCTACTTCCATTCCCCCTCCTTTTTGTGCAAGCTCAATACTGCATGTTATTCCCTTGTCAATATAGTAATCATGTTCTGCTTCCTGCAAATAATAAAACAAGATAATCAGTTTTCTGAAGTGTTGGCAATTTTTTTCCACCTATTGTGTTGAGTCTGTTGAATTACATATTTTTATAGTTGCAAGATTCATCCTTTAACTGTTTATTTTTCAGGAGAAATGGGTTCGGACTTCAGCCCGAAAATGCCTGTTAAATCATTAACCCCTCAGCAACACGTACGCATCCATCAGTTGTTTCGTCAAGCCAAGTTTGATGATCCTAGTGGGGATGTAAGCTGCTGTACTGCTAATTCATTTTTCCTATCATACTTTTTCTGAACAGCATGTCATTTGGTCTTTCATTGCTAATTTACATTCAGTCCCTAAGTCTACTACAAAAGTTCCTTCACGCTTAGCTAGAATCCAGATTGCTATAAGAAATGGTAAGGTGGTTTGTTTTGACAATTCGTAATAGATTTTAGTATAGATATGTGGTCTACAAATTCATAATTTTCCTCATTGAATATTTCATCTACACAATTTTGATTTTGTTGTTTTCCTTTCACCATTTCCATAAAAAACGTTCGTTCCGATTCTAAGCACAAGCAAAGCCATACTTAACCATTTATTCTTCGACCTTTATGTTGTAAATGTGAGACATATTACTCTTTGCAGTGCCTAAGTCCTGCGGGGGAATACAATCTGCGTCTTGGAATTATAAAGGAGCTGCACCCAGATATGGTTGCTACTTATTCAGGAAGGTAGTGTGCAATTCTATAATTGGCTGGAATGGTTATTTTTCATTTCTAAGTTCTGTAAAAGCAAGTAGTTATGTTGTAGAGTTTGGGTGACAAAGTGACATTTTTTTTAATGTAAGTTGCTCAAATTTTATTGTGAAGTGCTCAAGTGTTTGAAGGCCACCCATTCATAGTGGAAGCGGGTGTTAGTATTGGTGGAAAGGATGTTAAACAAGTAAGTAGTTTTTGATTTCTTTTAACCACGAGCCAACAGTATAGTCACACTTGCAAGATTTAGTTATTGCATGATTAACAGTTCTCTTCCTGGCTGCGATTCTCCAATTTCTTGAGTTCTCTTTGATTGATGAATGATGTTGTGCCTGTTAAAATACAGGGCTTGAATATATTTCGATTTGCAAATCGCATTCCTCTTCTATTTGAGCAAGGTGCTGATGTTGTCACCAGAACTGCCATGAAGAGGATCAAGTAAGATATACTTTGCTTTAAGGGGGTAGCCGTAGGAACTTTCCAATCCAATGGTTCATAAATAGAAATGGGAAGTAGGTTGAAGCAACTATTTTCGTCTGTAAAATCTGATTAAATAGTCTTCTTTCAGCTGGAGCAGTTACAAAATAAACCAGACACAGGATAAAATTGGGGTCTTTGTTAGCATTGTAAGCACAAAAATTCCCTTCAAAGGAACCGGAAAGGAATACATTGGAGATGATATAAAAGAGATTGCAGTTGCTGTTAAGGTCAGTGATTATCAATTGGGGTTGTAGTCTCTATCATGGAAATTAGCTTGTCACTTACTATGGTACTCTTTCACAGACTTCCATTCAGCAATGCTGCATTCAGCTGAAATCCAAAATAGTTAGGAGAAATCAAGCTCGTGAGCAGCAGGAGAGAAAACGGAACTTAAGCAAGTAAATTTACTATCTCTGGGGTCTTTTATCAATGATCTTGAAAATGTTTTCCTCTGTGTTATTGTCACTTTTGTTATCTAACCAAAACATGTACTGGCAGGTACATTCCAAATGCCACAGGTGCTATATATGATGTTTTGAAAGAAATGGCATCCTTTCAAGCTTCAAAGAAAAGACGCTATGGGGACGATGATGCAGACTTGCTTAAGAAAGTGTCAGCTGGTGTGGTGACTCAGCAAATACTAAATGAAAAGCTTGCTCAACATGTTGAACAGGTACGCTCTTTGAGTGAAGATTTTTCTTTCACGTCTGCTGGTTATGACCTTTTCTACATTATCCCTGCTCCTGTCATAAAATACTAGTCGGAACCTCTTACTAGAAGTCGAATGAACAAGTGGGTTTTCATAATTTGCTACTTGAACTAAATCATCATATCAAATGATCTGAACAAGCGATGTAGAACACACATATTCTGTTTCAATATACCGCAAGAGGGGTTATAAGGTTATCTTGTTGAGGGAACTGGGTCCGCTGGTGGCCCTCTGCAAACTAATTAATGAAATGTCATACCTCGGATTTACTTTTATGTATTACTACCTCCGTTTCTTCTCTATCACACCGGTTTGACTTTTGTCACTATTCACTTGGTCACTTTGATCCGGTGATTTGGATAGCAAAACGATCTAATTTTTGATATTTTTTTCATGGTGTTGTAGAGTAAAAGTTGCTTTATAACACGGTGAAAAAATTATCAAAAAATTGCATCGTTTTGGTATCCAAATCACCCGGTCAAAGTGACCCAGATACGAGTCAAAAAGTCAAACTGGTGTGATAGAGAAGAAACGGAGGGAGTACTAATTTACTATGTTACTATTGCCCCACTTAAACGTAATGAGCTGAGCTCCTCTCTCCGCTCTCGCAGAAATTTTTCAGTAAACCACAACAAGGGTAAAATAGATTTTTAGTTGGTGTATTATGTACATTGCTCACTTTGCCAAAAGTATTTAGTGTAAACAGTACACCTTGTGTAATGTCAGTGGCTAAAAGCATAATCTAAAAAAATTATGAGCTATATTATAATTTTTATAATTTTTTTTATAAATATATAAATTCTTTAAAGTTATGGGTCATACTTTATTTCGCTAAAGTTTGTAGGATATTTCATAAATTCTGTAACAAAATATAAATATAAAGTTTCTCATTCAAAAACTCGGTTGATAAATTGAAGCTTAAATTTCTCTCAAACAAATGGTTTGATACCTTGTAAACATGTTCATTCTTGATGGTTATGCCAAAATTTGTCAAGATGTAAACATGTTTCATTATTGAAGGTTGTTGGGCACAAATTTGATTCTAGCTTGGATTGAATTTTGCAGGTGGACTATGAAATGGCTTTAGAGTATGCAACACAAAGCGGAGTAAAGGAGGAACGTAGAGAACCTATTTATATACAGCCACTGGAAGGTGATAAACAATTTGTTGATTTGCATAGCCCCGTATTTGTATTCCGGCTATTCCAGTGAGATTCTCACTTTTCAGGATACGACTCTCTATATTGAAAAAGAAAAGAATTGTTCTTTCATAGAGAGACAATTATGAGTTACTGTATGATTTGTATCGTGTATCTTTCCTTCGATTAATAAGAATGTTGATTTCAAAACTAGTCACTTATGCCAATCCCTTGCGTTTTAAGATCGAATGTGCAGTTTTTCATCTGGTCAAAATCTTCCAGAAAATGGAGCATTTTGCCGATAATAGTTGTTCTTGGCTGTAAAACCTTTAGCTTTCTGGGCAGCAACATTAAAGATAATCACTGAAGAGCTGGTAAGAGACACTTTCACCCCTTCAACGAGACGAAATTCAAATAACTTGTACCACCACCGATTGTGACGCTGTTAGTTTGGACCGGAGTACATTGAAAATAGTTTTGGAAACAAGTTTGCCCCCTTATCGTGCATATAGCCTACTATACCCTTGGATAACCCTCGTATTTTGCCTAGTATGGGAGCAAATTGCCCAAAACTATTCTTAGCTACATAGGTTTGCTGAAGTTCAGTACAATGAAGGGGTGAAAGTGTCCTTCAATCAAACTAGAGGGGGTGTAAGTGTCTTTTACCCCTGAAGAGCTGCTCTAGCAAGTTAGAAGATATCAACGTAGGTAAGGAAACTAAGACGAGTTATCAAATTTAATGGAGATATCGGATCATAATAACCAGTATGTCATTTCTGGGCTTCCAACTAATCAAGGAATTCATCAAAAGGAATTACCAAAGAACAAAACAAAGGAGAAGAGACAACTAAACCGAATAACAAAATTTGAAACTAAATAGATGACCAAGCCTTGATTCCTCATTCCGCCATATGCCAATTAGGCTAGTACTCATAATTCTGGGGTCGCAGCTGAAATAATCACTGACATGCAACACCTGCTTCAGCAGCTCGGCGAGGCTTGCTTTTCCTCCTGCTTCCGTTATGGCGAAAACCATTGGATTTGGTCGAATCATCAGTGCTTGTTGATCTGCTTCCAACACCATTCTCCATTTTCACTGTATCAAGACTTTCTTTTGCCTGCAAATTCCTCTTCCTCCTCTTCCCATTCTCTGTGGTTATTGAACTTTTCGCCTCTTTGCTCGGAGATACACCATTTTTGGTGTCTTCCTCTTCTACTTTGTCGGATTCTTCTTCTTCTTCATCAATGTCATCCTTCAGCGGTTTCTGTGGCCTTCCTCTTCTCTTCTGGACTGGAATTTTTTCCTCTTCGCCACTTCCATTATCGTCATGGTTGGCAGCTGAAAACTTCTTTCCCTTTCCCCTACCTCTACCCATTATCTTGTAGCCTCAACAAAGAAAAAGCTCATGCAGTTAAAGATTCCTGGAGCACAAGAGCGAAGACAGAACACCCCAAAAAATTAGTTCCCCTCCCCGGAGAAATAAATGCTTCATTGCTCAACAGAGACATTTCAGCATTTTACTGATGAAAAGTTCAAAGTTTCAGGTGTAAATGAGCCAACAACATTAACATGTGTCTATCATTCAAGAAATCAAAAAATGTTCCTAAATCATGAAAGTGAGTGTCGGTTTTCATACAAAACAGCATCTTAGAAAAGTTCTGCCTTAATTAGAAGGAAGGGTCCTATGTGGTTAGGTACATCAACTTCAGTGGTTAACTAATTCATGTACCTTAACTTCAACATAAAGAAATGTAGTTGAGGGTGGGCAGTTAAGAAACTTAATGTTTCTTGGGCAAAATTCAGGAAGTAAATGAAATCTAGTTTCTTGCTTGCTAGTTGGAGTAAAAACAGCTTAGCTGTAACCAACTTACTTGAGAGCTAGCTACTAGCAACTCTTCATAATTATCATATCCAAATCCCAAATTTGATGTCTATCTTCCAAGAACGATGCATATTCATGTTCTCTTATCACTACCCAGTACCCACAACAAAACAGGGATGGATTGCTTTTTTTTTCCAAGCAAAACTCAAGAGCAAAGATTGTCCAATTCAAGAAAGCTTGTTTAGGTGCCGTAAACCACCAATCCAACTTCTAGAGATGGTTTCCACACACGGTGTAGTTGGAGCTTGGATTCGAGGAGAAAAGGAATGAACTTAAGAAAACCATGAAGTACCACAAAGTGTATGCATATAGATAGAATGAGAAAGAAGTGTCAGCTCTCGGCTACAAAGATCAGTTCACAGTTATAGGATCTTCGTATTTCTACTCAGCACGAAAGATGCAAAGAGAGAAAACCTCTCTTGTTTTTCATCATATTTTCGTTATGAAAACTTGGAAAACGAAAACTGATCATTGATGATACGAAAATCAGTGAAGGCCTTCAAATGGGGAGGCAATCTTTTTCAAAAACCCATCAAAGAAAAACCCTTCATGTGGACTAATTTTTTTTTTTGTTCAGCACTTTTGTGGCAGAACAATCCAATTTATCAAGCTTTTGAAAACATTCATCTTAAAATCCCCTTGAGAATCAGCTCATGCATCAATGGATTTGCTTTATCCAAAACCCACATATCCGTTCACCAATCACATGATTCAAACCCTTAAACATCTCGAACAAAACCACTTGAGAAATCAAAATCAAACACTTAACAGAAACGATTTCGAAGTTGCAGTAACAATCCAAGAAAATAAAAAAAACCCAATAAACAGAGACAGAGTCAAAACAGACCATCAGATCTGACACATACCCAGAAATGAATCCATTGAAAACCCATTAAATCCCAATCATGAAGTCCAATAACAACCATACTAAATCGGAATAGCCTCACATATGAAGAACCCATAACCAGAAAAGCTCACACAATCACATACATGTTTGTCAAATATTGAGAGAAGGAACTGGGAATTTTACCAGGTTCATCATCAGAAGTGGATTTGAGGCTCAGAAATCAATCAGCTAAACCCTGATGAAGAAGACCCAGATGGGTTCTGCAGAAGGGTGTTGAACAGTGATTAAACCCAGTTGAATATGCTATATATGTGTGTGATTTGGGGAAGAACCCAGATCGAGAGTGAGAGCAGAAGAGTGATTGATGAGGAGAGAAAATTAGAAAGCTCAAACTAGTACTGTTTCAATGAAATGGGGTTGTTGTTCTTCTTCTCTCTCTCTGGTCTCTTCCAAAAATGAGAAGAAGAGCGCAGAGAGACAAGGAAGGAGAAAGAGAGAGAGAGGGAAGGGTAAGACGCGTGAAGGAGATATGGTGTTGATTGGCTCACTAGTCTGAGTAAATCTCTAATTGTGATGCTGTGTGTGTATTGTACTACACACCTATACATACAATCTATACATATACTCCTCTTATAGGAAAAAGACTGCCTTGTTTGGATGATGATATTTCTTTTGGATTAAATTGTGAGTAGCATTTAAACTAAAGTGTTTGAATGTGCATGGATTTCTCTTGTTTCTTAACTTTCTTTAGGGTTTATCGAGTACCCGTTACAGACGGGAGATGCAGGTACATAGGCAGCTAATTCACAACACTGTCAATCGTGAAAACTCGAGAACCTTCCATGTCGTGTATACAGTTCTACTATGTCCATACGCTATGGCGACAACCAGACATATCATGTACCTGATTCATACTGTTCCGTATAACAGTGTGGTGATATATCATGTACCTGATTCCTATGATTCCGTACAACTACGTGGTGATATTGTGTCACCTGAGGTTTTGATTCGGGATCCAACTTCTATAGCAGATACCTGATTGGGCAGAACTTCTAACCCTAGAAACCAAATTTTACTTTAAAATTTAAGCAACAAATCTGGCTCATCCAAACGGGGCTACAATAATGTGTTACTCCCTTAATCGTGTATAGGGGTGCAACTTGGACGGGCTGAACCCGACCAACCCGAACCCAGCCCGGACTAAAGTCGGGCTTGGGCACATGTTTTGAGTAATTTGGACGGGCTCGGGTTGAAATTATCAACCCGAATTGCAATTAGGGTCGGGCTTGGGTATGAATATTATACGACGGGCTAGCCCGAATTGTCCGAGTTGTATACTCATCACCTATAAATGTTATATTTGAAGAGTATTATTCTGCATATTTATCAAGTACTACCTATTACTTTTATGTTAATTATTAGTGATATTTTTATTTATGTTTATGTTTATAACTAATATATTTTTTTCTATCTAGTATTCTCTTGTATAAATAAATAATTTTTTAGTTCACTGTAGCAATATATAGTCATTATTTTTAGCCTTAAATAACAAAAAAATTGAAGTGTCTACCTTCATTATTTATTTTTATATGTAAGTTATTAACTTAAGTTTGAGGGGTCAGTTTTAATCGGGTTACATGTTATAATTATGTTAACTTATTTAGTTTAATGGGCTAGCCCGAAATCAACCCGAACCCGAATTGGTTTGCTCGAATTTGGGCTTGGACGGGTTGACGATGCTCCTAACCCGGGTTGGGCTGGGCTTGGGCAACCACGACAGAACTCGGGCTTGGGCTTGGGCAAGGGCATCAACCCGCCCAGCCCGCCCGAGTTGCAGTCCTAATCGTGTAAGATTAAGTCAAACTTAAGTTGTTGACAAGTACCAACTTTTTGGAGAAAGGCCCTCCTTATCCATAGGAACTAGGAAATACTCCTCTATATCTGTCTCCGCCCAATTTTGTCTATGGGTTTATAGACCCATATGGGTTTGGCCCAACTCAAATGAAACTTATGGGTCCGGCCCAACCCACTACACCTTTATGAAGCCATCATGGATCAGAGAGGGTCACCCAATTTTGTCTATGGGTTATGATAATAACCCATGTTGTTCTTAATCGTTTTCTATGTAAATTTTTTGAACAATGATTTTGGTAGCTAATTGTTTGGGGACGTGACAGGATTATTGGAGTACATATTCTCCGATGCAACGTTGATAATGTGGTTCGATACAGGAACACTCATCAACAGTGTCATAGTATTGTAACGAGTTATTGAAGAATTGAGTGTTCTAAGATCCGGTGTGATCAAGGACGGATTCAGAAATTCCTTGCAGTGAAGATAAAATTTGAAAAACCTAAGAGAGTAGTGAACAAACAAAGAGAGTAATGAACTAATGGTAAAATTAAATTTCAAGAAGTTGAGTACGGGTTATAGTAAATTTTTTGTGGGGGTTAAACTGAAAAATCAAAACAAAACAAAGGTAAAATTACAATTTTAAGAAGTTGAGTGGCCTGTCTCTATGCGAGTCCGGCCATGAATAATAGACATCGTTTCTATCAAGTTGAATACAATTTTAAGAAGCTGGAATCAACCAATTCGAGCAAAAACGGAATAAAACCAAGCCAAATATAATCAAAACCTGGAAAAACCAAATAAACTCAGGCTATAAATAATCAAAACCTCGAAAAAATGTTATTAGCTGCCAAAGAAGTAGAAACGATGTTTCATTTTCTAGAAATGCATTAGTATCTATTCCTATAACATTCTAACACATGCCTAGACACATTTCTCCTACCTCTTCATCCTCCTAAAGCTATCAAGAATCTAACATTAGAACTAGCTTCAGGAAAAACCACAAAATTGAACAAAACACAATTGACAAGCAAAAGCTGTATATATAGATCATCAAAGAACTAATGTATGCAGGGGCTACTTGTTATGCTTGGGACTCGGTTGAGTCCGTGGCGCTTTTCTCAGGCTAGTCCCCACAGATTTCTCAGGCTCAGAACTCCTAATTGCTCCTCTCAACTTGTCTAGATCTGCAGAGACTGAATCAGACACAGAACTTAGCAATCTCCTAGGCTGGAAACTCCTTCTTGAACCATTCTTGTTTCTTTGTTGATGAAAAGACACTAACCCAATGATGAAAACCAAAGAGAACAAAACAAGTAGCATGGTCTTGCTGGTGTTCTTCATGGTGTTAACTTTTTTTGTTGCAGAGAAAATGAAGGCAAGGGTGTTTTCTTCTGAGTTCTTAACTAAGATCAATAGTTGTAGTGGTGGTGGTAATATAGGGGGAGATATTTTAATTAATTAATTTAATTTCTCATGATCATCATGTGAAATCCTCTGTAAGCTCAAGAACATGTCTCATGTGACTTCATCACATGACATCAAATAATTCACCACTAATATTCTCTGTCCTTTCTTGTCTTCTTTTCACTAACCTTTAATTAAGGTGGTTCTTATCTTCAACAAAGCTTGCAAAAAACAGCTCTAATAGGCTGTGTTAGTCAGCTTTTGGAAATTAATCATCTTCCTTGAAATCATGTTTATGTAGAGTAACATTGACCTGTTAAGTTTGTGTAAATTTTATTTCACCCACTTGTACGGCGGAGGCACAGGAAGTGGAAACTACCAGGGCACTAAGGCATGATTTTAAAGGTTACGTGGGGGCACTTATGTCATTGATGAAATAGCACTACGTACTAAGTTCTTCTGTAACATATAAGGGTCGTATTGTAGTTCTCAAAAATTTAGACGGATACGTGCTTACCCTTGCCAAGGGTTGGCTCTGCCCCTTGCTTCTTGTAAACCCGACATTAGGTGAGAAAAAAATTAATCAAATGAAGTGAGTATTGAGCGATTGATTCAGTGTCCACATAGGCAGAATAATATTAGCGAGATCAAATCAAATTCCTTTATGAAAATGCAAATTTATGTCTTTGAATTTGAATTTTGTTTTCTCGATTGCATGTATTAAATGTAATTTAGGGACTCGGGATACAGTTGACACACAAAGGGCCGGAGACAGGCCAGGGCGGCCGGTTTAGGCCTCGGGGCCAGCAGGGCCATGTAATTTATACTAACAACTAAGGTTAACTGTGTCATATTTTTTATATTTTATACTCAAATCCAAAATATAATTTTTTCTCAAAATCTCGATATTTTTACTTGCTTTAGGCCATAAAGTCATGGGGCTAGCACTGGTGACACATAAACTTTTTAAGATCCATTATAATTAAATGGCTAGATCTGCATAAATTTGTACAAAGTCAAAATGATTGGTTGAAGAAGAGGCATGGTTTTCAACCACTTCTAGCCATTTTAATAGAAGGCCATCTTCCCTAAAGAAAGAAAAAAGTTGAAGGCCATCTTTGAAGGATGGAAAATAAAGGAAGGTACTTGTCATTTTCTTCCCCTTTTGTACTTTAAGAATGCAAATTGGATCACTGATGAGATCACATCTTACTAGTTTATCAAAGCATTGGATCTTCATCTTTGTATAGTTTGTGTAAGATTCCATCTGAGAAGGAAGAAAAATAGCATCTATGGAGTGACTAAACAAAAGACAACAGCACTAGGGCACATGGGCATGAGAAGATGATCACACTCTCAATTCAGTAGTACTACTATCAGAGATTTGGAGGTGTTTTGGGGCATGTGAGTACGTAGAAAGAGCACAATGTGGTGTGGCTAGTGGGTACTTCGAAGTCTTTGAGTGATGAATGTGAGTTTTCAACCCCATATGTTTTTATAACTTTCAAGATCCAAATTTTAATTTAATTGCACATGCCAGGGAGAAAGTAATGTTGCTTTTGCAATATCACCCTCCAACATCCGACCTACATAGATGATGTAGGCACAAATGGCAGGAGTTTGATGATTGGCATCCCTTATTATTTCTCCTCAAATAGATACATTTTTTAGGGGTAGTCTACTCAGAGGTGGGGCGTATAATCTCACACATTTTTTTAGAAAGAATTCGGACTCTGAACCTGTAAAATTGCTATCCGGGGCATAAATTCGACCCACTACAAAGAAACATGAACTCGAACTTGAAAAAGGTTAAGGGGAACAAAAATACCTATCGTCCCTACTGTCTCCCAATACAAGTTGAGTTATGTCCAGTGGAAAATCTGAAGAAGATCGACATGATGCCCATAAGTAGCTACGGCATCGGCAACCAAGTTACCACGCCAATGAGACGTGACGTATGTCTGCCTAAAAAATAAGGCCTCTACAAATCCCAACGACAAGATCAATGCGCCAGAGTGACATGCTTAGTTCTGAACAGCATAAACAACTACCGTAGAGTCTAAAATAAGACAAGTGAAGTCAAGTTTAATCAAGGCGTGATCAAGCAGCAAAGCAACGATAGAAAGGCAAAAACACTATGGAATAAATCCTTTATAGGGTTTGATAATGATCAATAATTCAAAACTGCTGGAATCTGTCCGCAAGCCAGACAATTATAGTAGCTGAAAATCTAATTTTGCCAAATTATGCTAAAATTACAGAATTGACCCAAAACATCAGTATTATTGAAAGAAACTTTCTCGGTAAAGTTTGACCAAAAACATATTAAAAATGAAGTCTAATCAACAATTGAAATACTACCCGATATAGTAAGTAATAACTAAAAACTCTTTTCACTGGTCAAATAACAAATTTAAGAGTCGAAGACGGACCCATGGGTGTCTGTCTAATGGGAGAAACTTTTAATTGGACAATTATGTCATACTATGAGTCATGAAAGGTCAAATTAATTCCCAAAACTAAGTGTAAATGGTGACTTAGGCCTGACAAATTCTAGTCAATTTCGGATTGCAAAATATTACACTGTGACCAAAAAGTACATTCTTGAGGGCATACTATATTGCACCAGACCCCCTCCAGTGAAGCCAAATTGCAGAAATAGCCTTAGAAGTGAAGCAGGTTTCTGGACAACTTCTGAAAATGGGGTAACTGGGCAGTGGGCAGGGTGTTCCAAATGCATAAACACTGATCATCATAAGTGACAACACCAAGTCTTGCAACATAAATATTTCAAATGAAATGAGAAAGAATATGGTAAGAAGCATTACAATCTGAACAGGCATAGCGGTATAGAAAAACATGAATCCAAATTTCGTAACATTACATTCCTAAAATGAATCTTTTAGCTCCTTTGTGATGATAAAAAAAAGAAATAAAAAAATGTATCAACAAATCGATATGCAAAACAAGAAAATGATATAAATTCAATTGTATATTTGCTTAAAAGAACCTAAAACCACGGCTTCATAGCTTCAGAAGATCTCGAATTTTGTTATGCTTCGGATTTGGTCTGGTTTTGTTATGCTTCGGATTTGATCTGGTTGCAGGCCTCTTCCTTAAGCTCGAAGTCTGTTCTCGAGCCACCTTCCTTTCTGCTCTGAGCTTCGTCAGATCTGGAGAAGATAAAGAAGAATGATGCAGCATTCTCCTTGGTTGACTTCTGTTTATGGTAACGATCCCTCTTCCATGAGGAATACATAGCGAACAACACATAATAAGAGCAAAGATCAAAAGAATTGCGAAGAAAATAATTGACTCTCTGATCTTTGTATTCTTCTTCATGGTGGTGTTTTGTTTGGGAAGAAAATGAAGCACAGATAGGAAATTTCCCAACTTCTGCATATATGCAACTATCAATCAACCAAACTTCTCCCTCAAGAAAGGTGCAGCGAACGCTACTTCCGCGGCATGTGCTTATAACTTATTAAATCACTCGCAGCATTTATCTAATATAAATTTTCCTTAAAATATGTATAATTTGAATCTCAATGGTAATTGTTTATGGAGATATATGTATAATATGAACGACATTCAACTGACCTTTTTCCCATAGCGATCTCATGATTTGCTCGTTAATTGATTAATAGATGCTAATCATATGCTTTTCGGACTTTGACTGTTGTACTATTCCAACTTCTGTGCAATCCTGTAACGTGTCAACTTGCTAGTTGTTGTTGTTGTTGTTGTTGTTCAATGGGTCACTTCGGTGATTTGATTAGTAAAACGATGTAATAATTTGGTAAACTTTGTTAGGTGTTGTTGAATAAATTTTACTTTACGACACCATGAAAAAATTATCAAAAGATTACATCGTCTTGTTATCCAAATAACCGGGTCAAAGTGACCCGATTACGGAAGAAAAAGTCAAATGTAGAAGATAGAGAGAGAACGGACTAAGTAATTAACAACAGAGTTTAGTAGAAATAGAGATCAAAAGCAACAAAAATCAAATCTAACAGTTTCAGAGCAAAAAAATCGAGAGAGAATCGACCTACAGGAGTAGCAGAACAAGAATAAGAGGAAAGAAGAAGAGCAGGACGAGTAGGCCGCCGTGGAAGAACGCCGCCGCCGTCGTCGAACCCGCCGCTGCCGACAGCCTTTCTTGACGCAGATATGCTCTCTCTGGCTTTTCTCTATTTCTCTGCCTCTTCATCTCTTTTATCTCTGGGTGATTTTGAGATTAGAGTAGTTTGGATATTGTTTTGGGTTGGGTTGGGTTTGGTAGAAACTGAGGTTAGAAAAAAATAGATTTGGTTAGTTGTAGTTGGGCTTAAGTAATTTTTTTTAAAGAATTGGGCTTAAGTAATTAGATTATTGAGTTAATTCTAATTACATAGGCCCAATTGATATTTGATGATTTTTTTTTTCAATTAAGGGTGACAAAGTATTTTCACTATGAAAAATTGACAAATAAAGAAAATGTGAAGAATCTGGAAGAACGTCAAAATAAGAAAAGTGTGAAGAATCTGGATGAACTGAAGGAGTATTATCTATACTAACCCGAAATGCTAAAACTTTCACCGAGGGCAAAAGAAAATTAAGTTGGGAAAATTTGGATAAATTTTTTGGTTACCTAATAGATAGTTCGGAAACATAACAAATCCCGGCCTCACTCTCTCTTCCATTTCAGGAAAAAAACATCTCAATCAAACAAACATGCCATATGTTACCGATTGGGAACAAGAGTAGCAGAGGTTGCTACCCGAAAGGGAAAGAGAGAGAAGGAGAGACAGTTTAGGGTTAACTTTTTTTTATTGATGTGTTTCAGAAAATTTACCAGACCCCCTCCAGTGAAGCCAAATTGCAGAAAATAGCCTTAGAAGTAAAGCTGGTTTCTGGACAACTTCTGAAAGTGGGGGTAACTGGGCAGTGGGCAGGGTGTTCTGAAATACCGTGATATCCTGTAAGGGGTAATTTTGTAATCTTGAAGCTATTCCTGGGCTAACTAGTACTCCCTCCGTTTCTCCAGGTTCTTCAAAATTTCCATTTTTGGACATTTCTTCTGATTCTTCAAAATTTCCTCAAAAGGAAACTTTGTATATGAAAAATACCATATTACCCTTAATGAAAAACACCCACCCATTTTTAATTGTTTCTAATAATCATAATTAGTTCATAACTTAATTAATTAAACCCACCTAACCTAACCCAAATTCACCAGTCAAACCTAAACACTACAAACTCCAAAGTCCCAACCCTTATCTCATCTCTTCTCTTGTTCTTCAACAGCCGATAGAGAGAGACTCACACGATGTCCCATCCCCTCCTCTCGATCTCCGCCTCCGCCTCCTAGATGTCCATCTCCACACCTCCATGGCTCCATCCCATTTCCTCCATCTCTGTCTCCACCCATCTGTCTAGAAAAGAGAGGAAGAGGAAGATAGAGAAAGAGGGAGGGAGAGGGAGAGACAGATCGTCCGGTGCCGCCACCAACGAACAGATCGGAGAACAGGCCATCGACGCCACCAACGAAACAGATCGGCCGCCGACGCCAACAGGTAAGGCTCTCGAAGGCTTCCATCTCTCTCTTTCCAAGGCCGACGCCGCCAGAAGACCTTGGTGGAGATCTACAGATAGAGAGAGCAGATCGGCGGCTACGATGGTTGTGAGGCTGTTTCGATGGTGGTGAGGAAGAACAGGAAAAATTAGAGCTTCCAGTCTCTTCCCCTCTCTCGTCTCTTCCCCCTACCTTAGATTTCCCTTATTCTTCTTCTTCTCCAAATCCTGAAAATTGTTGTTATTGTTATTGTTGTTCTTGATTAATTTGTGAATCTGTAGGAAAGCTGTATAATCAGGTTGAAATTGTTGTAGTTCTTGCTAATGTTGTTCTTGATTAATCTGTGAAATCAAGAGAGTTGAATCTGGTGGTGTTATTGTTCTTGTTGCTGTGTTATTGAGCCACAGATTAAACGGGTGAGCCACAGATTAAACGGGTGAGTCACAGGGGCCTTTTGGGGTTTTTCCACTGTTTCTTAATCCGTGTGCCACAATTTTTTTTGAAGAAACGGTAGAAACAGAGGGAGTAAATTTTTAAGGATCTTGGGTAGTATTAGTATTTTCTAGACATTGGGGATTACTGCTTGATCTTCGGAAGTTTTGCTATTTATGTCAGTTTCCTAACTAAATTTGTCCATCAATTTATTTCTTTTGTCCTTTTTTTCTCCTTCATTTATTTAACAAACTTTTATGAGAATTTTTTTCTAAAATTCATTGCTATTTTCCAAACAAATTTATTTTAATCTAATTTACACCTACTCAACTCTCCCCATAAATTACCTCTCAAAACCCTCATCCTCATAATACGTAACGAACCTCCAATTCTCTCACGAAATCCCCCAATACTCTCATGTCTCTCTCTATATTTTTGGGTAAACTCTCTCTCTCTCTCTCTCTCTCTTCACTTGACAAAACAAAACCCCACTACTGCCTAACCCTAGCCCCTCACAAACCCCATTGTTCTCCCTCTCTGTTACTCACGTTCAGCAGCCACCACCACGACTACCGTCTTGGTCATCTCCACCTCCGGCAATTACCCAGCCACTGCCTCCACCAAACTCCCTCATTTTAACAGCCCCGTTCACCTCAATCAGTCCCTCGTCCCCTCTATGTTTGGCGGACAAAAGCAGCAACAACAACAGCTGCAGTGCGGCGCCATTTAGCCGTATTCGAGACCCCGATCGCTGATTGGCACTCCATCGTCCGACTTTAGTTTCCCCCTCTCCCGTGAGCTCTCCGTTCAGTTCAATCAAAACAAATGGGAATCACAACAACCGATATGGCGGCGTTTCGTCACCATTATCCGTCGCCATCTCCGCCGCGTGAAAACTTAGTTTGCAATTCGACCCGGTCCCCTCTCCTTGTTCCGGTAAGTTTGGCGTCCGCAATGATTTTCAGAATTTCATCCTTCGTTTTGTCAATCCATAGCTCGTCTAGCGGTTTTGTCCCGTTGTGAGTCTGATCATGTCTGTGCGTGTGTGAGATACGCAGGTTAGTAGTAATAAAATTAGCAATCTAATAGTTGTAATACTAGTAGTAAACTTTTTTTTTTTTTTTTTTTTTTTTTTTTTTTTTTTTTTTTTTTTGAGAAATTTAAGACTTCAATAAATTGTAAAACGTTAATTACAATCTATTAATATGCCCATAGAACAGCTAAAAGCCACTGTGGCGGTTTTGTTTCCCATATCTCGGGTTTATCCGAATTCAACGCACGCTTTGAAAGCACATCTGCCGTTCGGTTGGCTTTCCTCGGGACTGAGCTCCACTTTAGGTTCTTGAAGGTTCCAGCTAGTTCATTCACCGTTTGCATCATCTCTCTCAAGATAGTTCTCCCATTTCCTTCTTCCTCTCTCTCTAAGATCATGTTGAACAGCTCTCTAGCATCTCCTTCGATGATGAGGTTCTCGATTTGGAGCTCCTTTGCAGCTTACATCCCTCTGATGAGTGCTTGAGCTTCAATCTCCATGGCGTTTGAACCCCATGCAATCGGCTCTGCCCCAGCAACCATCAGGTCTCGGTGATGATTCCTAATAACAAAGCCCGATCCGGCTCTCCTCTTTTGTACGACCATGCTCCGTCGCTGTTTAGTTTGTACCAGTTCGGAGGAGGGGGACACCAGATCTCTGAATCTGAGGGGTCTTGATGGGATATGCTGGGGTGGCTGTATTGGGATTTGAGGCTGTGAAATTGATCCACCAGCAGATCTGGAAAGAGAGGGCCATCTTCAAATCGGACTTTGTTCCGGTGATTCCACAAGACCCACAAACCTGTGCAAACATCGATTTGGTCTTCCTTGGAGCCGTCCCGAAAGGTATGGTGAATTAACCATTTGATTCCTCTGTTCTGTGAAGTTAAGAAATCCTCCCCTTTAGTACTGTTCCAAAAATCCCTTGCTTGTTGGCACTGCAAAAAGATGTGGTCTATGGATTCTGTATGAAATTGACACAGTTTGCTGTCCAGAACTGCATCTTTGACCCCTCTTTTTATCAAATTATCTGTGGTAGCAACCGAATTATTGTATATTCTCCAAACTAGAAAAATGAGTTTCTTTGGCACCTGGGTTTTCCAGAGCTTTTTGAGCCAAGCATGTTGAATTGATGATTTTGAAGTACCAGTGCTGGAATTGTGTTGCTCCGCTTCTTGTCTGGCCGTACTATACCCAGATCTAACGGTGTAATGCCTTTCTCTTCTCTCTGCCACAACCAAGTATCTTCAGAGGGGGCCGATGGGATTGCAATGCGCAAGATGTCTTGCACATCTACCTCCCAAAGGTCCTCCCTGAGTTTAGTAACATTCCAGGTCCTACTGTCTTGGTTGATATAGTCACTGACTTTCACTGTACTGCCATCAACAGTTGGAGTCATGACTTTGTGGAGGTTGTCCCTTGGGATCCAAGGATCCAAGAACACATTAATAGTCCTGCCATCACCTACTTTCTTTATCATCCCCTTCTCTAGAAGTTCCCTTCCAAATTGCAGGCTTCTCCAGGCAAAGGAAGGTTGGTTACCAGTTTTAGCCTGGAGGAAGTCCCTGTCGTGGAAGTATTTTTCTTTGTAAATCCTTGCTGTAAGACTGTGGGGGTTTTGTAATAACCTCCAGCACTGCTTTGCCAGGAGGGCTTTGTTGAAGTCTTTAATGTCCTTGAAGCCAATTCCCCCTGCTCCTTGGTAAGTTTCATTCTTTCCCATGCCACCCATGTTATGCCTCTGTTAGTGTTGTTGCTCCAGAAAAACTCTCTCATTATTTGCTCAATCCTTTGACAGGTATGTATGGGTAATTGGAAGCAGCCCATTGCAAAGGTTGGGATGGCTTGAACAATTGCTTTCAGGAGGACCTCCTTACCGGCCGAGTTTAAGTACTTCTCTTTCCAGCCCTTGACTTTATTGAGAATTCTTTCTAAGATGTAGTTGAAAGTTAATTTCTTGCTTCTCCCAACTGTAGCAGGTAGCCCCAAATACCGTTCATGTTCATTCAATTCTGGAACTCCACACAACATACTGATGGTTTGCTTTTCAACTGCTTGCATATTAGAGGAAAACAAAGCTGCAGATTTATCGAAATTTATTTTCTGTCCCGATGCCCTTTCATACCTGGAAATAACTTGTAAAAGATTTGTAACATCAGTAGTTGTAGCTTTTGTAAAAAATATGCTATCATCTGCGAAGAATAAGTGGGATACGATCGGTCCGCTCCTTGAAGCTCTGATACCCCTGATGGACCGGTTAGAGACGGCTGAATCGATTGATCGCGACAGTCCCTCGTTGCAGAGAAAGAATAGATATGGGGATAAGGGACACCCTTGGCGAAGTCCCCTCTCAGGTACAATTTCTCCCAACACTTCACCATTAAGTACAAAGGAATATCGGACAGATGTCAAACATTTAAATATCAAGCCAACAAATCTGGTGCTAAAACCCAACTTGAGCATAATTCTGCGTAGGTAAACCCATTCAACGCGATCATACGCTTTAGACATATCAACTTTCAGGGCTATTTGACCACTTTTCCCCTTAACCCTTGTTCTCATGGAATGTATTACTTCAAACGCAGCAAGAATGTTGTCTGTTATTTGCCACTTTGGAACAAAGGCACTTTGAGATTCACCAATGACATCGTTTAGACCAAGCTTAATACAATTAGCAATCATCTTAGCAATGATTTTGTAAATGACTGTACATAGGCTAATTGGTCTGAATTCACTCGCAACCTGTGGCTGTTTGACCTTAGGGATGAGAGTTATAAGAGTTTTATTGAGATCTCCTAGATCACCATCGCCATTTAGGACATTTAAGCACATCTCTGTAACTTCGGGCCCAATAACAGACCAGAACTTCTGATAAAATAAAGGGGGAAACCCGTCAATACCTGGAGACTTTAGTGGGTGCATCGAGTGAAGGGCAGCTTCAACTTCTTTAGCTGTAAAGGTTCTGTCCAACTCTTCGGCAAAGCTGTCTTTCACCAACATAGGAACATTACTCAGCACTTCCTCTATGTCTGTCTCTGACGGCTTACTAGAGGTAAATATCTCAGAGAAGTGGGTCGTTAAAGTACTGACTATGTCCTCCTTATCTGTTACCCATTCACCCGTCTGATTTCTAAGACCAGTGATGGAATTTCTAGCCTTCCTATTAGAGGCTTTCCGGTGAAAATAGGCTGTGTTACGGTCTCCTTCACGCAACCATAGCATCCTACTCCGCTGTCTCCACAATTCTTCTTCTAACTCCAGGGCCTGGTTAAGTTGTTCTTGAACATATTTGAACTCCAATCTGGAGTTCGGGGTGGTCTTACGCCTCCATAAAACTTGAAGTTTGTCTTTGAGTGACCGGATGCGCTTTGTTAAGTTCCCAAACTCGTTCCGATCCCATCTTCTAAGTTTCTGTGCGAGATTGGCTAGTTTCTCTGGTAGGTTCTGTCCTTCTGCACTCCACCCATCGGCAATCTGTTCTTTGCATCTTGGGTGTCGAGTCCAAATTGACTCAAACATAAAACGTCTCCCTGTTCTAACCCACTGCTGCTTCTCCAAACTGATTACTAGGGCAAGATGGTCCGAGTTAGCTATAAACTGGTGCTTTACTGAGGTACGTGGGAAAAAATCCCGCCATTCATTAGAGACTAGAACTCGGTCTAGTCTTTCTTTAATGTGACCTTCTTCACTCTGATTGTTAGACCACGTGTAGGGGCAGCCCGAGAAACCGATGTCTCGCAAATCACATCTATTGATTGCTTGAATAAACGGTTCAATCTGGCTAAACCTTACTGCTCGTCCACCTTCTTTCTCAGAGCTAGACGAGATCGCATTGAAATCCCCAAAGACGCACCACGGCGTTCCGGGTGTTGGTTTGATTCTTTCTAGCAGTTCCCATGAATTTCCTCTTTGGCTCGCATTTGGGTCCCCATAGAACCCTATTAAGAGCCAATCTTTGGTACCGTCATCTTTGCATACCCAAGCTTTTATGAAAAACCGGTTATAACGAACTAACTCAATCCGGATAGCGTTTGTCCACATTAAGGAGATGCCTCCACTGCGGTCGATACTACCGTAATGTATTCCGTTCTGAAAACCGAGTTTATGCTGAATTTTCTCCATCTTCCTGACTTCTAGTCTTGTCTCCATGAGAAATACTACTTCGGGAACAATTCTCCTCACTTCATCGCGAAGAGATAGGAACGTGGCGGTGTTCCCGAGCCCGCGCACGTTCCTACTGAGGCAAATCATTGTGACTGGCGGTGCTGTGTAGCAGCCACCGCCAATGGATCTGTTGAGGAGTTTGAGGTCTCCTCCACCTGTTCGGGCATGTCCTGGTCACTTGCGGGTAGATCTGGAGTTTGGTTCATGTCCAGTTGTCTGCCTTTCTTACCACTAGACACCACTTTTGGCCTATCTGCTATAGGACTAAAGACGGTATCTGAATTCTTCCTTTTCCCATTCAAGCCATCATCACTCTGCGCAGCCTTTGTCTTGTTTCGAGCTTTCTCTTTCAGGTTCCCACTTCTAGGTCGTGGGTGTCCCTGATTAAGTGCTCGAATCCTGTCTTGAACTGAATTGCCATCACTTGTGTTCCATCTTTGATCCTCTTTTCCTTGACTGCTTTCTGTTGGGCCTGGCACTATCCTCCCTCCACCTTTACTGATGGTTTTCTCCAAGCCAAAGACGTTGTCCCTTACTGCCGCATCCAGTTCTGTCTCCATCTCTTCTGTATTCCCCCTGTCTCTATGGCTTCTGCTAGAGATTTTGTCCGTGTGGGGGATCCTGGTGGGTCATCAAATACTGCATTGTTGAATACCGTGGTCGTCGGATGTTCCGTCGTGCCGGTATCCACTGAAATAGTATCATTCTCCTCTTATGCTTTTCCTCTAGTAGCCTCATTGTCTTGGAACTTCACCTTCTTCTGTGGATGGCTTAGCAGCCATACCCCATATCCCGACTCGGTACTGTCTTGAATGTCACGAGGCACGGCTTCGCAATCTCTTCCAACGTGATCAATACAGCCACACCAGATGCAGATAGAGGGTAGTCTTTCATACTTGAAATCCAACCAAATCACCTCGTCCTTCCCTTGTATGTGTACACCCATTGGGAGGGGTTCACTCACAGGAAATCTTCCCCGTACCCTTATGTAGTTTGAACCTTCTTCACTCTCGATCTGTGTTGCGGCGGTAAGGGCTTCTCGGACCACGTTAATAACCTTCATCCCGGTTTCTGCTTTCAGGATCTGAATCGGGATGTTACTGATTTGCACCCACAAATCTACAGTGTTGAAACACACACCGTAGAGTGGGTCTGAAAGATGCCAGGGTTTCAGTAGGAGGATTTTTCGATTGAAAGGCCATGGCCGTCCCGATGCTACGCGGTCTAAACTTGCCTGATCCGGGAAAGCAAAAAGATACGTGTTAAAATCAAGGTCAATGATATTAACCTCATTACCTCTATTCCAAATCCGCCGCAGCATATTCCTCATACTACGCCCATTGATCGGATCGTCCGATAAGAAAGACCCAATCAAGCAAAACTGGAAGTCCTTCTCCCCTTCTGCCCAGTAGTCTTCGTCTAGCACTAGTACTTGCTTTTCCTTTGCTGTGTATTCCGATTGAGTCTTCGCCGGTGCCGCCGTCTCCATCGTTCTGTGTCGCTAGGGTTTCCTCGAGCAGATCGCCTCTCCTAAAACTTCGGAGCTATTTTTTTTTTCTGTAATCTCCGTAGGATTTCTGATATACTAGTAGTAAACTAATGGTAGTATTAATAGTAGTAATAGTGGTAGTTATATGTAGCTACTCTAGTTTATGTAAAGATGGTCACATATTATGTCTTAGCAGTATGTTAAATTTGGGTAGTGAGGGTATTGTCTATGTTTCACTTGATTGGGGTTGTGGCAAGTTCTGGGTTGTGGGATTTTTTTTCAATACGTTTTCTTTCGAAAAAGAAAATTCTCATGAAGGTTGGGCAAAACCGGCTTTTCTAAAAATATCAAGAACAACATTTCTTTTGTTGGAATGATTAACATATAAAATAGTCTTAACAGATTTCTTTTATAAAATAAAATTTGAAACAAGTTCATTTCTTAGAATATAGGAGACTTAATTAACTAGATTCATATTAAAACAAAGCAGTCATGTTACTTGTGATTTATTGACTCGTGTCAGTTTTATAAAATTTCGTAAAGCAAACTTTTAGTCTCGGCTTCAGCTCTAAGTGCAGTATTATAAGTTTAACAATTTTTACTAATATAGTGAAATGCATCTAGTTATATTTATATGTATAATAAACATTGTTGTCAGCATGTTAAATGGATTTCGGAACGCCGACTACATCTTTGCGTAGCGCGGGATGATAGGAATTACTTGGACGTCTACCCTCACATCGTACCACAAGACTTAGAACATATATATCTTGCATATCATACAAGGCTAGCACTTCTACGTGTACTAAAAGAAATATGTTTTTTTCTAGGAATTTGTAACTTGTAGGAGGTAAATTCGTGGGCGAGGGCTACATCTACACGTAAGAGCTATTTCTCGCTGTTTGCGGTTTCGGTTCAAGGTCAGTAAATATGCCAGGCTTAGTGTGCCTACCGCCTTTCTTGCCAAATGATTTCCTTCTCTTGTTGTCTCAAAATGAATTTGTGTGGTATGTGAAATATGTGCTCCTTGAACACCTGTTCCAACTTGTGAAACGTTTCTCTGAAAACATCACCATAATCTAATAATTGATGATAACTGTGCACAAGAGAATCCGGCAGGGAGAACTCTGTGTACACCAAAGGCAGAGGATTGGAAATGGCACAGGAAGTGTTGGGTTGTGTGTAGGGAGAGAGTAAGGCAGTAGTAATGTCTGAGAGAGAGATAGAGGTTTGGCAGAGCTTCCGTGTATGTCTGGTGTGTTCTCCTTTGTATGGAAAGGTTAACGTCCTATATATAACGGAGAATGTGACCGTTGTAGTCTGGTTAATGCGCCCATCAATGGCGGCTTAATTATCTTAACCACAACGGCACGTTCGTCCGCGTATATAGGGACCGTTACAGCACGTTATGCGCGAATACCGGAACCGTTATGGGGTTGACCGGGTTTGACTGGATTGATCGGGTTTATGGAACTCGTGCCATAAATCTCTCAAAAGCAGTTACTAAAGGTCGCGCGCGGGCTTGGCTCGCACGCAACATGACTTACTCTAGCCTCCAAACCACTAAGTCCCTACAAGTCCCGTGTAGTGGTATGCGAGGGCCCTGTCTCGCAGCCCCCACGTGGATCAGCGCGGCTGGTGATCCAGTGTGTGTGGAGCACAATATGGTGTGCTAGATGATCGCCACGTGGCCAAGATCTGTCTGCTCAGAAAGCACTATCTACATTAGCCCCCTTTCTGCGCGTGAAGACTCATAGCCGAATAGGCTTCCATGCGCAGGAACCAACGTACGCGTCGCCGCCACGCACCAATTCAAATATGTGCAGGTTCAGCCCCCGTGCGTTCCATTATGACCTAAACCCCTAGGGTCGTGCCGTCTGGCCTTTTAGGGTTTTAGGCGTGACGTCAGCTTGTCCTGTGATTGCGCGATTCGACGGTGACGGTTGCGATTCGACTACTGAAAGGGCGCAACCCTTCATTGTTTTTTGATAAATACTCTGTACTCTCCATTGTTGCAAAGCATCACTTCTTTCTCTTTTAAGTGAATGATACCCGTAAGCCTTCAAGAGCAGATTCAGATAATCAATCACCAGTTCTCTCTTGTCAATCGTCTTCTTCAATTGTGCGCATCCAAGCAAGCTTTACCAAAACAAGGTTGGCCTTGTTCAATTGTGTTTAATATACTGATATATGCTTTGAACTGCGTTGGATCTGCAAACCCATAACATATTATCCACTGAAAACTATGAAGGAGCTCTCGATCTTTGAATCCAATTTTAATTTAATCCCCAGATGATAAGGATCTTGAATGTAGGGTTTCTGAAATCCCTGATAATGCAAACGATTCCCATCTCTAATTTTGAAGATTGCCACTGGACTGTTCATCTTTCTTCCAATAGATCCTCGTATGCTTTGAACCGAATCTTGAAATTCAAACTAAAGTGTGCATATTTCTCCCCCCTTTTTTCTTGTTTTTCCGCAGGAATGGCAAAGACAAAAGGAACCAAACCCATTAAGGAGGTCGAAGAAATACCTGATCTTCCTCGGGCTTTATGGCGAAAAGCCCCCTATCTGGGTGGCTAAGACTTCTACCATGCTAGGGTTAAGGCGAAGAAACTGCCAATCCCTGTCCCTGGTGAAGGATTGCAAACGTTAACCCCTCCAGTTAACTCGGCCCTGCTCGAATTGATCGATTCCGAAGATGTGGTTCGATTGGGAGTCGAAAATGGGTATTTCCCGTATACTGCGATTTCCACTCAAGCGTTTGTTCAGAAATTGGACTTCATGGATGAGTGGATTGACCATGTACTGACTCATCACGCCATGAATTTAAACGATGCTGGCGTATACTTCGCAGTTCGTGCTATGAAGGGTGCTGCCGTGAAGCTGGACCAGTCCATGCTTCTAAACCTTCTTTCTCGTTATTCGCCTGCGACTCACACATTTCATTTTGCTGAGTTTGAGGCTGCTCCCGCGCTCGAAGATGTGCACATGCTGTAGGATCTGTCACCCGTGGGCGAAGTGGATCCTTTGAGTCCCTTGAGAACGGATGCGGAGATCGCTTTGTACAAGCAGATGGAGGAATGCTTGTCAGAAGTGAAGAAAATTTCCACCCGGTGGACTACTACAGAAGTCCTTCCTGACTGGCAGTTGGTTGACACATCTGCGAAGAACACTTGGAACAAGTGGGTGCAATACTTTTTCCGTGATTATGCGAACATCAATATCACCAAGAAGCTTCTGAGCCAAAACCCGAAGGCTAAAAACTATGTGAATGGCAAGGGCTATCACTTGACCCTATGCACTTTCCTCTGTGCCTGGTTGTCGAGGTATCTTATCGATGGTCACCCGCATGATGGGGTCTTCTATCATGTTCTGCCTCTTTCTGTGAAATTGGCCCTTGGTCAGAAAGTCGCACTTGGACCCTTAGTCTTGGGCACGCTGTACCACATGTTGGATCAGCTGGTCGTGGCAATGAAGGAATCACGTGATCGCCTCGACGTACTGACTTATATTAACATTGCTTTCTGGACAATGTGGGTCTTCGAGCGATGGCCCTCTTATTCCCCAGTCGCTTCTAAGCCCAGCAAATGGTGTCCCCCAGGTGCGGAGGAGGAGCGTAATAGCGGCAGGGCTGCGAGGTGGTTCAGAACTAACTTTCCCAAGTGCGTTTGGAGCTTGATATGCGAAAATCGGCAAGATTTTATAGCTAGGCCTTATGCCATGCGCGTTGAGAATGTGCGATGGTTCCCAAAACTGTATCCCTCTAAGGCCGTTGCCTTCTCAGAAGAGCTCCTTTTTGAGGACGGGAAGCATTTCCACGAGCGCTATCGCGAGTTCTTTTGCTGGTGTCTGAGAGGTTCCCTTCCTGCTCTTGCAGAGCATGTTCGTGAGCTCGCACCTAGGTACGAGAGGATTACCGTGGATGTCGATCCCACTCGCGTTTCTCCCCAGTTCGGCTTCGATGCAGTGGCACCATCAATCTGGCCGCAGTCTATCATCAGAGGCTGCTACAAGCGGTTATTGTCTAGGGAGTGTAAAACAACCTTGATGAGCAATCTTCCATTCGAGCAACCTCCATGTAACCGCGAAGGTGGCTATTCCAGAAACTAGATCGCTTACTGGAACGCCCAGCAGACAAGGTTTGAGACGCAGTCGGCCCCTCAGCCAAGCAGAGCTCCTGTGATCAAAAGGAATTCTTTCCCTTTTCGTCCTAATTGTAGCCTGGACGAGTCTGAATATGGTTGCTATTCGTTGCTGGATCGCGAGAATCACCTGTGTCCCTCCATCATTCTTGATGAAAAGATCGCCGCAGTTAGGAGAGATGATTCGCATGTCATCAGATACAGCGAAACTTTCGCTAAGGTAAGAAATTTTTCTTGCATGTGCGAAGTTCCCCTTCATTCCAATATGTCAAAAGCTTCATGCTTCCCTTTCTGTTACAGTGCCATGTGAGGAGGTTTGCTTCTGGTGAGCGTTCCAAATCGCTGGTCACCACTATTGTTACTGCGAGAAGGCAAGGACAACCAGTTCGGCTGGCATCGAAGATGGATCCCGCGGTTGAGACCAAAATTCGCGAGATCATGAATGCGTTTGCTGATTCGCTAATAGAAAATACTCCTGCCTTGTCTCCCCCCAGGAAAGATCCATCTCCTCCAGCGACTGCTGCTCCGAGAGCGAAAAAGGCCCAGACAAAGAGGAATCACGATCTCTTCCCCTAGGAGCGCTCCAACTTCCCCTCCTGCGAGATCCCTTACTGCCAGGGATAAAGGTAAAGGTCGAATGACTAGTAAAGCGCGGAAGGAGCTTGCTGTGGAGACCTTTGTTCCGTTTTGGCCAGGAGGAAGAAGAGGAGAGAAGAGAGACAAGAGAAGGAGATGAAGAAGAGGAAAGAATTGAAGATGTCAGAGACAGAGAGAGAGATGAGATACAAAAGGAAGAGTCAGGAGGTATCTCAATCGTACTTCTCTTCTCATTACCATAACTCTTTTTCAATCTTATCTGAACAAATTGTTTCTTAGCAGATGATGACGATGAGACCATCAGTGGCCTTTTGGCCAAGAAGCAGAAGAGGGGTTCTCATTCTGGTGTTTCCGACGAAACCATAAGCGAGGACATTCTTGCCGAGTCCAGGAGAACAACTGCGGAGGCTGCTGAAAGAAGAAGAAAGCGAGAAGAAGAGGAGCTCGAACGCGTGAAGCAAAGGAGCCTAGAAGAACAACACGTTGAAGACCTAGTGCGTCCAACTGATGAGGAAGATGTGCTTCCAGAGGAGGTGGCTCCTCAAGTTGACGGGGAGGATGCGGCTCCAGAAGAAGATGCGGCAGCTCTAGAGCAAGCCCAAGCAGATTTTGAAGAAATCGCAGGCGGTAATGAAGGTGAGATCTTTAATCTCGCAGTAACTTACCGAGATGTTATTGTCGGTGCGCTAAAGCACGGTGTGTCAAAAGCTGACATTCGCCGCTGGCTAGTAGGCAAGTGCGGCGAACCTTCAGGTAATCATTTTAGCAACATGTGTGAACTAGGCTTAGCAACCCAAAACATAATCATGACTGGTTTCTTCGCACCCCAGGTCACGCTCACCTTAAAGACATGCTTAATGAAGATACATTAATAGGGCAAGGTTCCACGTCCTTAGCATATGACGAGGATGCTGCGATCCCACCTTCGCGTGGAGGTGCTCGCTCTTAGATTACCAAAGATAATAAAATACTATGCAATAAAAATTACCTCACATCATTGTATTTTGTATCGCAGGCAGCGCTGAGGAAGCCGTGTTGGAACAAAGGAGTCAGCCTTCTGCATCCTATGTCCTGGTGCCGAGTTCTCATACTGAGAAGCCCGTCGCAGCTGCTGAATATGCAGGAGAGCCCTTCGAGGACATCATTGAACTTTATGATGATGCCGAAGCTGACATCGTGTTGATGGAGGAAGATGCCCATGCTGGTGCTGAGGAAACAGGAACGAACGCTGCTGACGCTATCGCACCTGAAGGCATCCCTAATCAAGCTGCGACTTCTGCTGCTGCCATGCCTCCGACCATGACTGAGCCTGTGACACCTCTTCCTGCGTGGAACTTTTGGAGTTCGAAGGTCGGGGCTACAATCGCACCTGGTGTGGCTTATACTCTTCCCACCAACTATGAGGAGTTAGAGCTCGCAGCTGATAGAAGGGCAATGGAGCGAGGACAGCCTTCAGCTACCCCCGTAATAAACATTCCTTCTCTGCGCGAGATCCTTGAAGGAACTGGTATGTCGTAATTTGCTGTTCGCATCTTGCATTCTTCACTTGCAAGTTCGATAGTCTAACTTGGTTTACATTACTTTAGGGTTGAAGCAAGCTGACGTGGACTGGCTAGTTCGGATGCGCCTCTCCTACCCCCAATCATTTGCGAGGTCTCTGGAGATAGAGCCCTTCGACAGGAGGCTGTTTCTGACTGAAGCCATCTGGATTTTGGAGCAGCTATCCGCTGCCACACCTGCGACCATTTCTCCTCAGAGCGCGGAATTGCTTTTTGGCATGTGCCAAAACCTTCTTGCCAAATTCAAGGCAAGCTGGGCTTTGGGTTTCTTGTCAAAAGAGTCACCCTGATTCGCGCGGCCGTGAATTTGAAACGCGGCTACCATAACCTCGCAGCTGAAGAGCAGAAGGTGGAGCAGCAAAGACAAAAGGTTGAAGAGGCTGTGAAGCTCTTTCATGAGATGAATGCCAAATGCGAGCAATTGAAACAAGAAGTGGAGCAAGTGGAAAATCTGTCGCGTCAGTTTACTCCTAATGACTCCTTGATCAAGGGCTTGTTTTGAAAAGTAGAAAATAAGTAGCTAAAACATTACTGTAATGTTGCTAGGGTTTCTCCCCCCTTTTTTTCTTCAAAAAGAATTGAAATGTCTGTTTTGCCCTTCCCGGGATTTGCTCAGATATCTCTGTGCATATCAATTTATGACGTCAGCAATTGATATTCTGCCTTGATTTTCGCGCTAATTGCTCATTAGATAAGCACGCTTTCCTTGGGAAGTCCATCCGTATCATGACCGTCCGTCATTAATTAGGATACGCAACCGAATAGTCGTAGCCTTTAGTAGGGTAATTGATTGTTACCTCTTTTCAAGGCGTAAGTGATTGATCCTTATCGTCTTTTCAAGTTTTGCTGACTCATCTCGGCAACTGAAGAGTCTCCACAAGGTCTATATAAACCCTGCCTTTTGCTATTTGGGTTCTTCATCCCACAATGTGGCTTGCCGTGAGTCCTTACGACTGCTGGCTTCAACGCTTGTTTTTCGTTGATTCATGGCAGCTTCAAGTTGTGAAACCTGAGTTTGTGCTTTGTGCCATAGAAATAGTTTCCAAGATCTGCTTCACAAAGCGTATTGATCTTTATAATTATCATAAAGAAGATGCAGAGAATACCTCATGTTTGCTCGAAGAATTTTCTTCGTCTATTATGTTTGCAAGTCATGTTTCCGGCCGCCTCCCGGCGAGGTGCAGCGCCGTACTGACCCTGCTACCGACTCGTAATGAACAGCGGATTTCTCCTCCAGCATGCCCGGAGGTTGATCATTCGCCACCACGTTCATGAGCTCAGGGTGGCGAGCCATTGTGCTCGTCTCTGTGGACAAGGAGCCTCTTGCCTGAGGAATGACTGCTTCCCTGTCTTGCACAGCCGCATACGCCAGAACAGGTGGTTCCTCAGGCACGTCTCTTGGGCGTAAGACCAAAGAATGACCTTGTCTGATCCTGGGATCTTGAACATAGCGTCGCATAGGTCTTGTAGACATGGCTGGCTGCGGGCTGTTCTTCTCGCAAGAACACCCTACTTGCTACAGATCTTTGGTCGCATATCTTTGTATCGCATAGCTTCTGCTAGGACCGTTAGGTCGATCCTTTTCCAGTTAGGATTCCCCCGATGTGTAACTTCCGCTTGTAAGTTACTATTTAGATGCATTGTAAGCCATGTTGGCTATATAACTAGCTCTGTTTTGAGCTTTTCGCTTGTAAGCTGTTATCTAGACAGATAAATTGTAAATCGTTTTGACTCATAATGATAAATCGCCTTGTATGATTTGCTGTTTTCATTACAACAAATTACAATCTCGCATGCGTGTTGGCAAGTTTCGCCTTCTGTAGTGCTGTATTCACACTTTGCATTGTTGCTATGATTGGCTATCTGCCGGATAGATTCGCAGATATGGTTTTAGATCGTTTGAGATCGTATTTGTGTAGCTTTTGCTATCTTGGCGGATAGGCTTGAGATTTACTTAAAGTTAGACCCAAGTACGAGCGCTATCTCATCAGATAGGCTACTTAAGATCATTTTGCATAATGATGCTATCATGGCAGATAGACTTAAGAGATCATTTTGGGATCGCATTTGTGTAGTGCTGCTATCGTGGCAGATAGGCTTTGAAAGATCATATAAGATCATACTCGCATAGGCTCCTATCATGGCAGATAGGCTTAAAAGATCACTTAAGATCATGTTCGCATAGGCTGCTATCGTGGCAGATAGGCTTTTAAAAGATCACTTAAGATCATATTCGCATAGGCTGCTATCATGGCAGATAGGCTTTAGGGGATCACTTAAGATCATATTCGCATGAGCTGCTATCGTGGCAGATAGGCTTTAGAAGATCACTTAAGATCGCATTCGCATAGGCTGCTATCACAGCGTATAGGCTTTAGAAGATCACTTAAGATCGTATTTTCATAGGCTGCTATCACAGCAGATAGGCTTTAGAAGGTCACTTAAGATCGTATTTGCATAGGCTGCTATCGCGGCGGATAGACTTTCGCTAACAAAATAATGAAATAAACACAACAATAAAGACAGCTGAAAGCATAAAGTTCTTCTCATTTGGGAGAAGTCTTTTCATTATAAAACTCTCATATGGGAGAGATGAGATTACAATTCTCTCATATGGGAGAGAAAATGTGCGAGTCATAGCAATACAGAGCATAAAGCAGACGTCGTAATCTAACGCATATAATGAGAGAAGTTAAGGGTAATACTTCTTAATCCAGCGCATGTTGACTGAGCTTGGGGTTGAGGTCGTTCCATGTAACCTCCGTATGTTGCAATAGCCACTATCAAAGACTTCTGTAACCTCAAAGGGTCCTTCCCAATTGGCTGCGAATTTTGGGTGAGCTGCCTCTCGCATGCAATGGTCAGACGCGCGCAAGACCAAATCTCCAACTGCGAAGTCTCGACGTCGGACTGTCTTGTTGTACGCACGAGCAATCCTTTCTTGGTATCGTTTGTTAGTCCTTTTAGCTTGTTCCCGCTTCTCTTCTAGCAGGACTAAGCCATGATCGCGTTGGTTGTCATATAATGCGTGAAAAGCCAACCTTGCAGAGTTAATCTTTACTTCCGCAGGTACCACAGCTTCAGCTCCATAACATAAAAGGAATGGCGAGACCCCTGTGGGCGTCCTTGGAGAAGTCCGATAGGCCCACAAGGCTATGTTCAAAGAATCAGCCCACTTCTTGTCGTCATTTGCGACCATCTTGCTCAAAATTCTCAATAACGTCTTGTTGGTTGCTTCTGCTTGCCCATTCCCCTTCGGGTAGTATGGAGTGGAGCATATCTGCCTGATGTTGTACTCTGCTAGCTTTGCAGCCACCTGGCGATTGACAAAATGAGTGCCATTATCCGAAAGGATGGTGTTTGGTATTCCGAACCTGCATATGATGTTTTCTTGGATGAAATGGACCACGGCTAGCGCATTTGCTGTCTTCAGTGGTATCGCCTCTACCCACTTAGTGAACAACTCGGTCGCGGTGAGAATGAAGTGATTCCCGTGCGAGGTCGTTCTAATGGGACCGATGAAATCCAGATCCCATGTGTGAAACGGCCATGGTGTTCCCAACGCGTGTAGATATACAGCAGGAGCGTGCACTAGATTACCCTTGAATTCACACCATGGCAGCGTCTTACTTTGGTGCGGCAATCAACTTCCATGGTGGGCCAGAAATATCCAATTGAGAGGAGCTGTCTGCATAATTTCGCACCTCCCTGATGTTCCACCTGATGAGAAAGGTCCATTACTTCTTGTGCTTCCTTGCTGTCTAGACATCGTAGCAAGTTACCTTCATGGCCCCTACGCCAAAGCAGATTTTCTTGGACCACATATCGGACTGCTTTTCTCTTTAGTCTCTCGGCTTCTTTTCTCGACTCGGGTACAACACCCTGGGTGAGAAAATCAAAGAGTGGTTTTCTCCAATCCGCATCATCGTCGGTCAGAGCAATGAGTAAAGAGTCCTTGATCAGTGCGCAACTCTCGCACTTTCCTTGAATCAATGCTGCGGCCGTTGACATGTCCGGCCAATGAATGCCATACCTCTGGGCTTTCCGATAGATCGACACCTCACTTTCCCCGCAAGCATGTTGGTGAATCTTTTCTAAAAGCAGTTGTCCCTCTTGCTCGGAGACGCATCGCATGAGTATTCCGCCAGGACCCTTGTAATAAAGAGTGTTGTCATGTATGCAATACCCCTTTGTGAATGCCCAGTTCTCGCTGCTCGTGCCTTCTGCGATGGCCCGTAAGATTGACTTTCTCCAGTCCGTATCGTCCATGCATTCATCGTCGCACGCGTCTTCTGTCAACGCCGAGGATGTTCGCACTTCAATCGAGATTTTCGCGGGAAATTTGTCTGCACTAACCTTGGATCCCAAGGTAGCTAAGGCGTCAGCATGCCTATTGTCCGCTCGAGGTTTGTGCTCGTATCTAACGTCGCAGAACTGTTGCACCAATTTCTGTGCTAAGGTCCGGTAGGGCAATAAGTTTATCTCCTTCAAACCATACTCACCCGAGGCTTGCTTGACGATTAGCTTGGAGTCCCCCATAACCGTAAGATTGCTTACTTCCAAGGCCTTTGCCGCGCGGAGTCCTGCGTTGAGAGATTCATACTCTGCTTCGTTGTTGGTGACTGCGAAGTCAAGCTTTGCGGACATCTGTATGACTTCTCCATTTGGTTTAGTCAAGACTATCCCGATGCCTCCACCTTTTCTTGTTGACGAGCCATCGAAATGAAGCGTCCAATAGGGCAGCCCAACTGCGTAGATTTTAGGTCCCTCCAATTCTTCTTCAATTACAGGCTCATGACTGTTATCGGGGAACTGCGCTAGCAAATCCGCCACCGCCTGCGATTTGATCGCCCGCGGCCGAACGCATGTGATGTCATATTGGGAAATGGTCATGTACCACTTTGCCAATATTCCTCCAGGAGTGGTATGAGTCAGGAGATACCGTATAGGATCGCTCTTTGTGACCACCTCTACTTTGTGCGAAACAAAATAGTGTCTCAACTTCTCTATCACAAAGAATAAAGCGAGGCAATGACGTTCGATGTCCGTCTACCTTGATTCTGCGGGCTGCACGATGCGAGAGATGTAGTAGATGGGTCTTTCTTGACCCTCATACTCCTGAGCTAGGAGTGGTCCTATAGACCTCCTTGTTGACGTCAGATACAACAAGAGTGGTGACTCGAGCTGAGGTGCGATCATTACTTTTGAAGATGTCAGCAGCTCCTTTAGTTTCCCGAACGCAGCTTCGTGCTCCGCAGTCCAGTTATATACAGCATCCTTCTTGAGAAGATCGCTGAAACAGAAGGTGATTTCGGCGATTGCTGGGATGAACCTTCGCAGATAGGACAGCTTCCCCAAGAAGGTTTTCAAGGCACTCTGATTATGCGGCGGAGTCATGCCAGTGATGGCTGATACTTTCGCAGGATCAGGTTCGATTCCTTGACGATGTACCACACATCCCAAGAACTTCCCTGATGTTACTCCGAATGCGCACTTCATGGGGTTCGTCTTCAATTGAAAGCGTCTGCATCTGTTGAACACTTTTCGCAAATCCGCCAGATGGTCTGCCTCTTCCTTGGATTTGACAACTAAGTCATCCACATAGGATTCCACTTCTTTGTGCATCATGTCATGAAACAGGGCCATCATAGCCCGCTGGTAAGTCGCACCTGCGTTTTTGAGACCAAAAGGCATCACCGTATAGTTGAATACTCCCACTGGGGGTGATGAATGCGGTTTTCCGTGCGTCTTCGGGGTTCATCTTGATCTGATTGTACCCGCTGAAGTCGTCCATGAAGCTGAACATGCGATGACCCGCGGTCGAATCGATAAGTAAGTCGATGTAAGGGAGTGGAAAATCGTCCTTAGGGCAGAAACGATTGAGATCCCGGAAATCCACGCAAATGCGAAGCTGCCCATTCTTCTTTACCACGGGCACAATGTTAGCCAACCATGTGGGATGGTGATTTGGCTCTATGAATTTGGCATTCATAAGTTTGATAACTTCTTACTTGATCTTAATGTTGAGCTCCGGTCTAAAGCTTCTCGTGCTCTGCTTCACCGGTTTGGATCCTGGGATTACATCCAACCGATGCATGGTGATGCTCGTGTCCAAGCCAGGCATCTCATCGTATTCCCACGCGAATACGTCTCTGTACTCAGTCAAGAGTTGTAGCAATCTTTCCTCCTCTTCGCCTGTGAGGTCCGCACTTAGAAAGACTGGCCTCTTCTTTTCTTCGCTCGGGCTTAGGAATACCTCCTTCAGCTCCTGCTTTTGTGGTCTGGGTTTTTCTTCCATGCATTCGGGTGCTTCCTTGAGTTTCTCTTCTAGAGTGCTTGGCATTGGTTTGTCTGTCTCTGAAACCTGCTCAATTTGGTTGATTTGCTCAGGGATATCCCCATGCCCGCGTGAGGACACCCCCGCGCACCTTTATATGCAATAGTATTTCTTCCCGTTGGCGTAGAAACTTTCTATCTCCTTGCCTTCAGGATCATTTTTTGCTATCCTTTTCAGAGTGTATACGTTCTTTCGCTGATAGGCAATCCGCGGCGCCTCTTCTCGCGTAGGCGGCTTTTCCTTGGCATCCTCTCTTGTCACCATCACTCCCGCAGGTGACTGATCTTTGATATCCTCCCATCGGGGCAAAGGAGTGGGGTTGAATGGTCCCGGCGTTTGCTCATCTGCCATCTCAGTGAACCACACCGCCTCACTGAGATGCGCTTCATCCATGTTGAATGGATTTGTCGAAGCTGGTATCTCGACTATTCTGTTATTCCAAATGGCCTTCATCACTTGGTGGGCTGTTGAAGGGACAGTATCAAAGCGAGAATCCAGGCTCGGCCTATGATCATGTGATACGTAGTGTTCGCATATATGACATAGAATTTTGCTGAACACTTGATTTTGCCGATCTGGACACCCAGGCGGATCCATCCTATCGTCATTCTGGAGTCGCTTCCGAATCCCATCAGCGGGGATGGACGCTTGACGATCTTGTGCTCCGGAATTCCTGCTAGCTTCAGAGTGTGGAGCGAAACAACGTTAACTGCTGCTCCTCTGTCAACGAATGCTCTTTTGAACTCCACGCCATTGATGATGGCTGTCACATACAGAGGCTTCTATTGGCTCGCATCTGTCTTTTTGTCATTTGCGGAGAAGGTTATGACCTTTTCTGTAGAGTGAGATGCCCTGACAACCCTTCCATTGGAGACTACGAGATCCTCCTCGTAATCTTCTGCTATCCTCAGGATCGCCTTTGTCATCTCCGTCCGGCATTTTTCTAAGAAATTCATCTCGTCGAAGAACCTGCTGAACCCGTGCGACCCCTTCATCCGGTCGGCACGTTCGTCCTCCGTGTCTATGCTGTAGTCCTCATCATCATGGATCTCGGCAATGATGGGTAGACCATCCTCTGCGACCTCTTCAAGATCCACAATCGAGATCATAGCGACCTCTTTGCCTTTCGATTCTTGCTCCGCATGGGCAGGGAGTGGATTGTTGCGCACATCCTGCCTTTGATCACTGACGATCAGTTCGCCATTCTTCATCTTTTGACTAAACACGATTCTGAGCTTCTTGCAGTCCGCCGTGGGATGCATAACCTTTCCGTGATATTCGCACCACTTCGGGTCCCTCACCATCTCCCTGGAGGGTGCCTTTTCGAGCGGCGGTAGGACACCGTACTTGCGCCATTGTCTGCAAAGGTCGCTTGCTTCTTCCACCGAACATGGAAGAGGTGGTGCATCAAAGTTTACTATCTTCGGCTTCTTTTGGGGTGAGACCGTATTCACTTCAGCCTCGCGTCCCCTCTTGTAGCTGAATCTCCCAATTTTTAAAGTAGTACCGCCCGAGGATCGCTCAGGGGCGTTCCTCTTTTTCTGCCTCTCTACTATAGGCTCAATGTTTTTCGTGCATTCGATTAGCTTCGAAAACGTAGGTGTCTACAGGTTGATAAGCATACCTTTGTACTCGTCTTGCATGCATTGTAGGCATATTTCCACGAGTCTGCTTTCGAGTATCACATCTTTGCACTCCAAAGACTTGGCCCTGAACTTCTTGATGAATGTTATTCCGTCATCCTCGCGCTTCTGATACATCCGCGAGAGGTGAATCATTGTCACCTTTTCCTCCATCTGGAAGAACTTGGTGTAAAACTTCTGGACCATGTCGTCCCAAGTCTTCACGGATCTGGCTTCCAGCGTCCGGTACCACTTGTAAGCCACGTTCCCCAAGGATTTCGGGAATTCGCGCATCAGCAGCTTAGGATCAGCCCCATACGGCCCCATCACATCAATGAAACGCATGACATGCTCATGGGCGTTCCCATTGACATTTTCGAACTTGTTCCATTTAGGAGCCTTGTACCCAGCAGGGTTAGGCATGAGATAGATCTCTCGTGGAATAGGCGGATCGTTTTCAAGCTTCGGGATGATGGTATCCGCGAACGATTGGTGAGCCAGAATAGTGTCTATGCGCCGTTGCAGCGACGTCATACACTCCGGAGTGCTTCCCTCGGCATCAGGAGGAGGGGTTGCCGCAGGCGGAGGCGACACATATGTTGCAGGAGGACTAGGGACATATTGCGAATTCACGTTACCACAGATTGCCGTTGGAGGAGGCAAGGGATACTGTGAGGCCGGATTAGGTACCAAAGCCGGAGGCTGAGGAGTATGAGCAGTGAGAGGCAACATCTGAGCTGTTGGCCCCTGGATTGAGGGTAGCTGTGTAGCCGCCGGTGGAGTTTGCAGGTTAGGGTTGGGTGGTGTGGTTGACACTCCCAATCCTTAAGTGGTGGAGGCTCCTCCTCCCTGAGAGACGGCGGTGGCTGGTGCGGGGTTCGGAGCGAGGGTCCCCAGGACAGCCATGATCCGTTCTAGCTACGCAGATTGAGCTTTGAGAGCCTTTGCCTGACTCTGGATGGTGGCGTCCAAGGCTTCCAGCGTCGGAGCTTCACCGGTAGCTGTAGGAGTACGACGAATCTCCTCTCCTGAGGCGGCCTCCGTAGAAGGCGATCTGTTACTGACATCATCCTCCTGAGACATGGTTGCTTGCAATGGTAAGTTCACGTCGGGTTCACCAAAATGTGCACAAGAGAATCCGGTAGGGAGAACTCTGTGTACACCAAAGGCAGAGGATTGGAAATGGCACAGGAAGTGTTGGGTTGTGTGTAGGGAGAGAGTAAGGAAGTAGTAATGTCTGAGAGAGAGACAGAGGTTTGGCAGAGCTTCCGCGTATGTCTGGTGTGTTCTCCTTTGTATGGAAAGGTTAACGTCCTATATATAACAGAGAATGTGACCGTTGTAGTCTGGTTAATGCGCCCATCAATGGCAGCTTAATTAGCTTAACCACAACGGCACGTTCGTCCGCGTATATAGGGACCGTTACAGCACGTTATGCGCGAATACCGGAACCGTTATGGGGTTGACCGGGTTTGACCAGATTGACCGGGTTTATGGAGCTCGTGCCATAAATCTCTCAAAAGCAGTTACTAAAGGTCGCGCACGGGCTTGGCTTGCACGCGACAGGACTTACTCTAGCCTCCAAACCACTAAGTCCCGACAAGTCCTGTGCAGTGGTATGCGAGGGCCCTGTCTCGCAGCCCCCACGTGGATCAGCGCGGCTGGTGATCCAGTGTGTCTGGAGCACAATATGGTGTGCTAGTTGATCGCCACGTGGCCAAGATCTGTCTGCTCAGAAAGCACTATCTACAATAACGTAAAGTGGAAGAGTTGTGCGGGGTGGTTACATGGTTACTTTTGGCTTGGACGTGTTGACTACGGTCACTCGTCCAACTTATTTTATTTAATCCCGTTGCAATGCCCCGGATAACTCCTTGTAGTCACTCTTCTGGCCGCAAGATTCTTAAAGGGGTGTCGACATTTAAGGTCATGGATGCTTGCGAGATCGTTGGTTCTTTCCCCCCGTATCAACAAATTAATAATGTGGTTTTTGACTTGGTATTTGTTAAGGGAAATGGACGAATATGTGAATTTTGGAATTCCCTAATCTAAACCATGATTATGAGTTTTGGAAATACAAGGAAATTAAAATCTCTCTTTATTTCTTATATGTGTCAAATCTTATTTCCGCTGTGTTTAAATTAAAATACTACAAGTTGCTTTCTGTCTTGCAAATTACCTCACAATCATTTTACATGCTTGGGTGTTTATTTGCTCAGTATTTATTTATGATTTTCAAACTATGGTGTTCCCTTTCTGTTTTCTGCACCACATGTTTAGATGAGAGTTTGGTATAGCGGGGAACGCGAATCATCACCATCTTGACTGCTAGAGCTTTCGTTAATAATTTGAATTTTCTTAATTTTCATTTTGTTTCATTAGAATGGTTAATGCCCGTTTTGAGGCGCAATAATTTGGATTGAATAAGGTATTGTTTTAAGCCTTTTGACTGAGTTTGATTGGTATTCACTTTTAAACGTCCTTATATCCGGGTTTCATCTCGGGTACGAAGTGACACCCCCGGGCTTCCGACTTGGTCACTTTGGGGGTGTTACATGTTCAATAGAATCATTTTATTGGAAGTTACACTTTGACGGATCATCGACAAGAACCAGAGGTGGCACAGGGATTGATTTAACCAAGCCTAATAGAGAAGTAATTCAGATGTCTCGCAAATTAGACTTTGCAGTCACTAATAATGAAGCAGAATATGAAGCATTGATTGCAGGATTACTCGCGGCCAAGGCATTGGAAGTTCATAATTTGATTGTGATGGGAGATTCCAAGTTAATTGTAAAGCAAGATTCAGGGGAGTATGTTTTAAAAGAGATAAATCTTTTATGCTACAGATCAATTGTGCAGGAATTGGTTCAGAAGTTTCATTCAGTCAAATATGAACATACTCCAAGATCTGATAATCGACATACAAATGCTTTGGCTACTCTTGGTTCAAAGATTAGTAAAGACAAATGCACAGTTTGATTGAAGTCCAGACCACTCCTTCTTTAGTAAATAAAATGTGCGGAGATGTTTTTATTGAGCATGAAGACTGGACAAAACCCATTATACGTGCGATGAGTGAGGGAACAAGCAAAGAAACTTGGATTTCCACAAAGGGATTCTGCATTCATGACAACCTTCTATATTTCAAAGGATCTGGAGGAATCTTGATGTGATGTGTTTCGTAAGAAGAAGACAAGAGTATTTTGGATAAAATCCACGAAAGTTCATGCGGTGAGAATGAAGTCTCCATTTATAGAAAGGCACAACGATATGGAATCCACGGGCCTCAAATGTCTTGCTATGCTGCAATGGTTCAAGGAAGCTTTGATAAATGTTTATTGATTAAAGACTCTCTTCAGATTGCCGCTATCCATGGAGATGTAGACTGGCGAAAACCATTGGTTGATTTTCTTAAGGATGATATATTGCCAACCGATAAATAGGAACGTGAAAAGCTCAAAAGAAAAGCTGCACGATACTTGATTAAATGAGGCCCGTTATGGAGGAAAGGACATGAAGGAAATTTGCATAGATGTTTAAATGGACAGGAAATACAAGAAGTTGTGGAATTATGCCATCAAGTCGAACATCAAGGAGGTGCAAAGCTTTGCAGACAACTTTTAACGTTGGGTTATTTTTGGCAAACTATGGACAAAGACTGTCGCATGAAAGTTAAAAGATGTCAACAATGTCAATCTAATGGTAACCTTGTGCATGCTCCCACTATTTATTTACATGCATTAGGAACTCCTTGGCCATTTCATGCAGGGCTCTCGATTTCATTGGTACTATTCTTCCTGCCTCGCATGGAAATCAATTTATTTTAACTGGGACAGAGAAATTTAACAAATGGGTCGAAGCGATTTCTCTCAAAATTGGCTAATGTGTTATCTGTTTTGAAATTCATTCAAGAGATTATCATTTATCGCTTTGGAATCCCAAACACCAATTTATCCGATAATGGCACACCATTTGTGAATCGTCAAGGTGCAACCAAGTTAATGGAATATGACATCTGGCAAGTGTGCTCGACACGTTATTATCCAAAAGGAAATGGTCAAGCAGAAGCCACAAATTAAACACTCCTCAGAATTCTCAGCAAAATGGTTGCAGATGATCATAAGAAATTGGCAGTTTCCATCAATCTTGCACTATCGACATATCGCATATCACCTAGAACTCCTATGGAAACATCTCCGTTCCTGCTTTGTTACGGAGCTGAAGCAGTAGTTCCAGCCGAAATCAAGATTAACTCAGCAAGACTTGCTTTAGTGCTCTATATGAGAATCAATGTGATCATGATCTAATTTTACTAGAGGAAAAATGTGAAATGGCCAAGAAATCAAATGTGAAGTACAAAGAAAGAATTGCAAGAGCCTGCAATAAGACAGTCCAATCTCGAGACTTTGCTATTGGAGATTCGGTTCTGAGAGCATCTGATCATTGTATGCGCAAATCTGCCGATCCTTAATTTGCTGCTAATTGGGAAGGTCCTTTTGAAGTCAAAGAAGTTTTTGACAGTGTCTATTGCACAATTTTAAGACGTGGTGGAAATGTTAATTCTCCTAATCCAATCAACATGCGCTGGCTCAAGAAGTATTATATTTGTTATTCTTATTTTAAATCTGCCCAGATAGTAGCAATGAAAAGCCTATCTGTCTAGATAGCCACATATGCGATTGAAGCCAATCTGCATAGATAGCAGCGATGAAAAGTCTATTTGTTTAGATAGCAACATATGCGATTGAAGCCTATTTGTCTAGATAGCAGCAATGAAAAGCCTGTCTGTTTAGATAGCAACATATGCGATTAAAGCCTATCTGTCGAGATAGCAACAATGAAAAGTTTATCTGTCAAGATAGCAACATATGCAATTAAAAGCTATCTGATTAGATAGAAGTACACTTAATGAAGTCTACCGGCTTAAATGCGAATCAATCCTATCTGACTAGATATCAACACATTCGAGAAGCATGCATGCTTAAATGGGAATAAAGCCTATATGTCTAGATAGCAACAAATGCGATTATCACATGATAAAAAATGTATGTCTAGACAGCACAAAAACAAATGTCTTCATAAAAAAAAGAGATCATTCATGTTCAAACTTATACAAGTTCATTACAAGATTAAAAGCAGATTGCAACACTTGCTGTTTCTACTACTAATCCTGATCAAACAAATCCTTCATAAGTGAATCTCTAGGCTCTAACGTCAAACAGTCTTGCTTCCATGCAGCCATGATCTTTTTCATGTGGTCGCGCTTTTGCTTCGCTTCATTAAATGCTTGCACAGCTCTTTCAATTGCTTCTTTTTGCTGACGAAGCTTGACATTCTGAATAGTGAGATCTTGATAGCCAAACTTGAGCATAACAGAATTATTGATCTTTGTCAATCTTTGAATGAGAAAGTCAAAATCGAGTTTTCCTTTCGAAGTAAATTGAACATGCTGTGCAGTCTCCAGGAAATATTTCGAACTTTTCATAGAAATGCTCATTGGAGTTGTGTTATTTACCTCCTCCATAATACATGTTATTATAGTAAGAAGATTTCTCCGTTCTTTGGGCAGCAGCTCCATGGCCCTTACAAAAGTCTTGGGGTATGAAATTCGCATTTTCATAAGCCAATGCAGAGAAGATTGCTTTATGCCTGCATTGAAACAAACAAAATATTAAATAATAAGATTCAATTTTATCACTAAGTAATAAGAAAATATTATTATTACCTGTTCCGTCGATGATCTCTCGAAGAGATGGAATTTGTTGCACTACTACTTGACCACCTTTAGAAGCTTCTTGTTCAGCATATCTCTTGTCTGCAAGAATTTCTTGAGCAAAATATTCTTCCGGAATAATGCAGCTTTCTTCATTAGCAATACTTTCAGCGGCTTGTGAACCCCATAACCTCCATGGATTTTGAGCAAGAAGTGCATCCAGACTCAGATCAGAAGAGCGATATTCTTCATGTGAATCCTCACTGATTAATCCAGAAAGAGACAAATTTTCACTCTGAGATCTTGTGCTGATTCCTTTAGAAGATGCGACATTCCTTAATAAAAATGTATTACTTGGATTTGTCACAGATGCATTAATTGTTTTCTGAATCTCAGTTGAAACCACAGGGGTACGAACACTCGATGAAGCATTCTGTGGTTGAGTAGAAATGTTCGCATTTGCTTGATTCGCATTGACTGCTTCTGTTGGCAATTGATCATCTTCATTGATTTCTCTTTCTTGTTCGGTTATATGCGAATCAGGTTGAGTAGAAATGTTCGCATTTACTTGATCCACATTGATCGACTCTGTTGGCAATTGATCACTTTCATTAATTGCTCTGTCGGCAATTGTTTGCTCTTCTATGTGTTCATATGCGATAAACTCAACTTGTTGTGCATTTCCTGGTGCATCTGTAATATTTGATGTTGGCCTGACATTCTTTCCTTCTTCAGAACCATCTACAATTTTCTCGTGCACAGGACGAAGCTCCCTTTCTTGATCTGGAGCATGATCCTTTGTTTGATCTTCGTTTGCAACTTGCTCTTGCTGTACTAAAATATCATCTGTCCGAACTGGTGGTTCAAACATCACTATATCTTCAGTAGAAGACTCTCTAATGATTTCAGAAGTATTTCCAGCAGCATTTGGATCTTGGTTTGTTCTTGGATCAGGACGTTCTATGCAAAGACAAAACCAGCCAAATACGTCGGACATTAATTAATGTGTCATAAAATAAAATATGATTGTTTTTCTTGTCTTTATCGCACCCGAATTAGTGGGATTAAAAGCTTCAACGGTTCTCGAGTCACCTTCTAAGTTCCTCTGAGCATGAGCTTGTATGTCGCTTCGATTTGGTCGAATTTGATTGCCTGTCGAACACAATATTATGAAACATAATAATAATATTCCGCGTGTTACTATAGCATAAAGATAGTTAATGCACCTCCACGTTTGCATGGGGCGAAATCCTCGATTGATTTTGAAGTAATATGCGCGAGGTGTCGGAGATTATCATCAATTCCTTTATAAAATGCATGACCTGATTGCATACGATACACATGTTGTTATATGATCATTGATTATAGTTTGTACTCCAATATAAGGAATCGACTGTGTTACCTGATGTTTCTCCGCATTGGTTCACCAACCATTGACGAATTCCATATTTGGAGATTCCATGAGATAAAGCTTGAAGAATAATATCTTGATATGTTAATGCAAATTTGAATATTGTACCATCTTCATTTGCATCACCAACAATATCCATGAAATCTGTTTGAGCATTTTGCATTTCTTTGACAATTGAAGGCGAACTTTGTTCTTCCAAACTCTTCTGTAAAGCAACTTGGACTTGTTCTTCTTCTTTCTTCCTTCGACGTTCCTCATCCTGTTCTGCCATTGTTCTGGATTCTTCAATTACTCTTTCTATGTCTTTTTCTTGATCAATCTCAGTTTGAATTGGAGCAACATCCTCTATCCTCTCTCTTAGTGATACATCGCTCCTTGTTTCTTCACTATCTGAAATAAACATGTGTTACACTAAATCCATAGTTGAAATATAAAAATGATTTATTGAAACAATTACCACTTTCAACTGAAATTGTCACATCTGGATTGTATTCGACAAAATCAGTAATAGTCGATTGTTTAGATTGATGAGCAGCCACTACAACTTTCTTTATTGTACCTTGAACTCTCGTTCTAATCCTTGTTCTTGGTATAACCATTTGCAAAGCTGATTTATCAAGGACCGGATTGCTCTTCGCGCGCTTCACTTCCTTTATGACTCTTACACCAGTTTCATCTACAGGAGGATCATCAGAGGCTTTTGTTTTCTTCGAGTTGTCATCAACATTAACAATTGAAAGAATAAACTTTGAAAGTTCAAAATGGATTCGCTTTTCCGTCGTATCATCCATTTTCATCTCAGGACCTATGATGATTTTGTTGCTATACTTCAAGCGAAGGCCATTGATACTCGTTTTACTTCGATCACCGGAGCCATATCTTCTGAAGTAACACTGTAAAATAAAATATTAAAAAAAGAAAGAAAGAAAGAAAAAAAGAGAAATTTGGAAATACCTTGTTGAAATTATCAGCATATGCTTTCCTCTCCTTAAAGGAATCCTTCCTGACTGCAGCGATTTTCTCATTCAGAACCATTTCGGCGCAAAGATGCTTTTCCTTTTCCAAGAGAGAATAGTAACCATATCCCTGCGAATCTTTGGAGCAAAAGGACTTGAAAGGATAGTCGCCTATGCGAATGGCAGGGGCTTTGTTTGGTCGAATTTGAAAATACCTTCCCAGTTTGCAGATTTGTGCATTCCAAAAACCACACCAATTTGGAGTAGTCTCTCCTTGCCTCGATCCGGATGGTTGTGTGAAAGGAAGCATTGCAATTAATGAAGTATTACATCTCCCATAAAGTAATCGCTTATAACAGTCATGTGTTATAAGATCTGACCAAAAAGGAGGAGCTACATCATCAAATCCAAATTGAGGACTTACCCGAATTGGATCATAATGAACTGTTATGATTTCATAATTTTGGCATTCATGGGCATATTCTGAAAGGGCAGGCAGAAATCCTCTTGCACACCAGTTCATGAACCTAAAAAAGGAGCGAGGTTCTTTAGTGATATGTTCTTCTTTGATCACTTTGTCAGCAGCAGGGTACATGTCCGAATGAGATACGATGTCCTCAATGACTCTAACATAAGGTCGAGGTTCAAAATAACTCTTGTCATCGCAGATTAGAGACCATTTTCGTTGAACCCCTTTTGTTTTATACCAGCGCCATGCTCGAGGACAAAGCAATTCTTTTGAAGCCTTGGGTACATTACATAACTTGACTACTGTTGGAATTGGTGCATACAGAGGCCATCTTTCAAAGACCCACATTGTAAGAAAAGCAACATTGACATATGTCAACACATCAACTCTGCCTTGCGATTGCTCAACATGATCCATTGCCAAATCTAAGCGATGATACAAAGAACCTAAGACCAAAGGCCCTAAAATTATATTTTTTCCCAGAGACAGACGAACTGCAAGGGCGAGCACATGACAAAAAACACCATCATGGGGATGACCATCAATCAAATACCTTGACAACCACACACACAGAAAGCCACACAAAGTCCAAGGATAGCCTCGACCCTCTTTTGAAACTTCCCCTTTTGGATCTTCTTTTAATATTTCTGCAGCAATTTTTCCTTTTGCAAAATCACGGTAGAAATAAGTGATCCATCTTGACCAAACATTCTTCGCACCTGATTTCAGAAAGCAATGTGTTTCTGCTGGAGTGGTCGAAGTCCATCTTGATCCTGTTTTCTTAACTTCAGCGATACATTCTGTCATCTGAATATAAAGAGCAATTTCTTCAGAAGTTTTTAAAGGAGCTAAAGGATCATGAAGTTGTTGGAATTGTGCCCTAGAGGCAATCAATTAATTGTGACATTTATGGATTTACGATTCATTATGTTATCGATATGTAGATATGTTAACATGAATGAAGTCCTTAGAATATAAGTGTTATATTCTTAAATATCCCTAGTCAATTATAATGATTAATAGGACAATCATCTATAGACTAGTATGGGGTTGGATTGATATGGAGATATCATGATCCAACACATGGGTATGCATTAGGAGTAATGGCATACTGGATTGACCCATCTCCGAGAAGGCTACATACATGTTATGTTAAGTCACAAGCGCTTCTCGCGGTGCAATGGTATTGTCATCCTTAGACTTGAAGTCACTAGATTATCTAGTTGTGGATTATTGTGATCTTGGTAGCGTTAAACGCTACACCGTAACTGGGTAGTTATAAAGGCGTGTACTGGATACAATAAGAAGCAATCTTAGATATCGTAGTGGACGTAGATAGAATTTGTCCCTCCCACATAACGGGAGTAAATATCCTAGGCCACTCGAGGGATAGTGCTTATAAAATGTCTGGCCAGACTCAAATAAATCAATATGGGATATTGATGTTATTTGCACGAATAAGGCTATTCCCAGGATCGAGAAACTATGGATTGGATATACGAGTGTGACTTGTATGTCTCGTGTCCAATCCGGATATTGGGACAAAGGGATGAGACAATTACTTGCACAAGGTTTGTCATGATGACTATTCTATTTGTTGGCTAGAATGGATGTCTTGCTAGAGGCCGCTCCATATTAGTAAATTGTTACTACCAACTAAATAGAACCTATGGGGTCACACGCCATATAGGGGTGAACTAGACATGGGAAATAATTAATTAATATGATTAATTAATTAGAAGGATCAAATCGCAACAACTTGCTAACTTAGTAGGACTAATATGCAAGTTGGACTAATCCATGTATAGACATGATTAGGATTTGCCAAGGTGGCCTAATTCATGTAGAGACATGATTAGGATTAATTTGCAAATAGAACTAATCCATGTATTGACATGATAAGGACTATTTTGCAAAAGGGACTAATCCGAACTTGAGTAGGATTATGAGGGGTTCTTTATGTAGTAGGACAAGGAGTTGTTGGACTATATAAAGAACACTCCTAGCTTATTTTTCTCTCTACACACACCACACATCTATATGATAGAGGAAAGGAGAGAACAAAGCAAGGAGAGAGCAAGTCCCATAGAGGGCCGAACCCCCTAGGGATTGCCGCCCCCTACCCGTCGGCCTAAAAGGTGCCGCCCCACCTTTGGCACTCCATTGTTGGCGATTTCTTCTTCCTCCTCCATTCTTCCTAGCTAGCACATGGATTTGGAGGGTCTAGATCTCACCTCTAGGCGTGGATCAACCGTAGAGACGTGACACTATTCGCGTTTGAAGTCATCAAGGAGAACCCAAAGGTGTGTTTATGATTTCTAACCCTTACCATCGTTATGTCTCTTGACTTGTGATCCTTGGAGGGTTTTGCATGGTTTTATGTTTGATTATGCTTCCGTTGTGCGATCCATGTATCAAAACCCAACAGTGGTATCAGAGCCACAGGTCGTAGAGCATAAACGTGGTTTATGTGTTACGTTTTAATTGTTTTACCCCTTAAATTGATTGTTTATCGCGTAAAACAAGACAAATCAAGCATGGGATGCAATTTGTCAATAATTAATCATAACAAGATCCAGTTTTTGCATTGGATGCATGAATTGGTGAGTTTGAGAAATTTTAGGATCTTAGATCTAGGGTTTGGGCATCCTTGGGGAAGAAGGAGTTCTTTCCATACAAGGAAACAACCAAACTTGGGCACCAAGCAAGGGAGTTGTTTTGGAAACAACTCCCAAAGGAGGTTCGGCCCCCCTAGGGGACCGCCCCTCCTTGCTTGCCGCCCAAGCAAGGCCGCCCTAGGGCCCGGGGCAGCCCTAGCCCGCGGCCTAGCTGCGTGGGCTAGGGGCCGGCCGGCCCTAGGGCCTTGCGGTTCACCTTTTTGGGCCCGGACAATTGGATTGTTGGGCCCATGGACCGTTTTAACCCTAGAATATCCTAAAATCAATTAAAATTGACCAAGCGCGTTAAAATTGGATTTTAACTGTTTATGTGCAATTCGTATGGTGATTGGATATGGCCTTAGGATGTGGTTTGATGTGGATGTTTAATTTTTGTGGTTTGGTTTACGGCCTGCGAGCTGATCAATTAATTGTAATAATTAATTAGGGTTTTATGGCCTGCGTGCCATTTTTTTTCTCAACTTGTGAGATTTATTTTATTTAGTATAGAAGTTAGCTAGTGCTAGATAAAGTAGATTGTTAGCCAAGATTGGAGAAAAGAAGCCCAAAGCCAAAGAAGCCACAAAAGATGGAGCATGGAGCATGGAGCATTCCACAAGACTATGAAGGATGGACCAAAAGAAGAGAAACATGGAGATGTGTTTGTTTTAGGGTTCATAGATAATTCCATTGGCTTGGAATTATCTTAGTCTAGAAAAGGCCATATCCACATCACGTTTAATTTCTGTTTTGTGGTTGTTTATTTTATTGTCTTATTATTGTGTGGTTGGTGTATGGATGATGCATGCAATTAGGATAATAAGATAATTAGACAACCCGGATCTATTATTTGGAGTTGTGCCCAAACTCAAATAGATAGATTAGTTGATGTTGATCAACAAAACAATTAAAATTGAATTCAAAATCCCTCAAAATTCAAATATTGTGTTCTTGCCTTCTCGTTATTTAAACACTCATGATCATCATTATTTATCAAGTTCGTGCGTGCCAAAGCATGGCGACTTGGTTCATAATGATGGAATGCGATGGCACGTAACAATGTGCAATTGTTTAGATAAGAGGTTGAACACAACTAGGCTATTAATTTGATTAAGAAACCTAGAGGCAACCAATTGGGATTATCCATGCGGATGGATAAATAAGGAGTTATTTGCCCAATTGAACCAAGAGTTGCATATGGGATGCAATTGGAATTGTTCCTACCTAAAGTAGTCAAATTATGGGTGACTTGCCAAAGCAAGCTCATAAGGAGATGAAACATGGATCTTGGCCCACTAGAAAATATAAGGATATTTTCCGCATTAATATCTTGAGGGTTATTAATCCGTAGTAAAATAGTGGGAGCTATATTTGACAATTTAAATCCTTGTTGAATATAGTTATACGTCACAAACTTTGCATAATCCTATTATGTTGAATACCCATGGCATTAAACAAACAAAAACACGACTTTATCTTTTTCTAAACTGGTATAAAATTGAGAATTGTTCTCAAATAAAAGAGAAATTGTTGTACTTCGTAGAACATAAGTTCTCTTCCACCGACTACCAAAAACACACTAAAACCTATGAAAGGAACACCAAAGAATGGTTCTTTGGTTATGACTTGCCTCATGCTAGCTGCCATGAACTCTGAGCTTTGGAAGCAAGAAGAGAAACATGGAGAAGTATGATATGATCATACATTGAAAGAAGCTCTTTCAAAAGAGCGAGCTAAACATGAAAGGTTTGAAGTGTTGCTCCACTTTGCATTATGCAAATAAGCTAATTCAATATGATTGAAACATTAGTGAATGGGCATTATCTATGAGATAGATAAAGAATAAACGGTTATTCACCCAAGTGGACCAAGAATTGCATTGGATGCAATTATAGTTTTGTTTTAAAATTGATTTACTCAATATGATTGAAAAAATCACTAAAACAAAACACCAATGGGCATGGGCAAAGTTGTTATTGGATAACAACATGGGTAAGGGAAAATAGTTTGCGCCGACCCCATGGGTATAAAGCAAGCCTGTTGCTAAAACCAAGTTGCCTTGGAGTCCCATATGTAGTGTAGAGGAAGAGAGGCTACCCAAAGTACCTGGAAGTAAGTAATAAAGGAATTATGAATTCCAATATGGGTATTTTGTTATAGAAATCAATGTGTCTATCTTATCATCATAAGTATATGATACTAGATGAGGATCTCACATTTATAGAAATGAGGTGGATCTCAAGAGATGAAGACAATTGGATAAGGAAGAAATAATCCTACACGTGGGGCTATGAAGCAAAGGGTTGCTGAATAAGCCGTGGGGAATTATTTCTACCTTTAAGAAATTGTTCATGAATTAGACAAAAACCGATCATGTCCTAGCCATGAGTAGGAACATTATCAAAGTTTCTTGTTTGGACAAGAAAGCTCCTTATCATAGTAAAGGACAAATGTTGTTCCATTTATTATGATATGCATTATTGTAATGCAATTTTGTCTAAGTGGATCTATATCCATGATCATGATAATTTCATATATAACATTAATACCTAGAGGTTTGCATATAATGATATAAACTTCACTTATCTTTAGCATTATCGTTTAGGCCTCGTAAATAAGAGATACATGTCTAGAACTCCATGAGGATGGATTCCTGGAACTCATTTGATTATTGAATCATATAAGACATGTAAAACTTATTAGGCAAAGATATGATCTTTTGGGAATCATACATATTGATGTATGAAGGCCGCTAAGCATAGATGCTAAAGGTGGGTTTTCAATACTTCATCATATTTACTGATAGGATTAGGTAAATATGGATTTGTGTATCTTATGAAGAAACAAGTCAGAATCCTTTGAATTGTTCAAAGAATTCAGGAATGAAGTAGAGAACCAGCTTGGCAAAAGTATTAGGGCTCTACGATTGGATCATAGAAGAAAAGTACTTGAGCCAAGAGTTTGACAAGAATCTATGGGAGTATTGGATATGATCCAAAACTCGCTCCACCTAGCACGCCACATGGGTTTGGCGTGTCTAAGAGGAGATTTCGAACCTTGTAGGACACGGTTCGGTCCATGATGAGTCAAACAGAACTTCCAGTTTACTTTAAGGGGCTATGTTCTAATTACAGCAAAATTCGCCCTTAACCTTGTTCCATCAAAAACACAATATGAATAACGCCATATGAGATATGGACTAGGAAGTGTCCTAGCATGTCATTCATAAAGATTTGGGGTTATGACGTTTATGTAAAATAGTTTACAAAATAAACTTGGACCCAAGTCGGATAAATGTTTTGTGGGATATCCTGAAAAGAATATTATTTCTACAACCCTATCGAGAACAAACTGTTTGTTGCTCGAACTACAGTGTTTCTAGGTAGAGATTGTCTCTAAGAGAAACAGTAGGAGGACAGTAGAACTTGAAAAGTTCAAGAACCACAATAGAACATTGATCCGTTTGATGGAACATGAGCAGGATCACAAGGTGTTGTGGAGGAACCTACTCAGATAACACAAGAACCTCGTAGGTCAGGTAGGTTATGTCAAGGGACTAGAGAAATAAGGATTTCTCATAACCCCTGATATATTGCTCATCGAAATGAGCCTACAACCTATGAGATGGTCACGTGTGGCCATACTCTCAGAAATGGCATGGAGCCATGAGATACGATATGGAATCCATGTATACCAACAAAGTATAGACTTTGGTGGAACCACCTGAAGGGTAGGACCCATAGGGTGCAAGTGGGTTATGAGGAAACCAACATGGATGGTAATATGATTACCTTTAAGGGAAAATTGGTAGGAAAGGGATTTCATGTGAGCTCATAGTATAGACTATGACAAAATCTTTCCCCAATTGTGATGCTTAAATCCATTCGCATCTTGCTTGTAGCAATCTATATATAGATTGGATCAAGCTTCTAGGAGTTAGACTCTTCAAATGGATGATGTAATCAAAGGAGTTTGGTTCCATCAAAATTGAAGATGAGACTTGTGTCTACAAGAAGGTTAGTGGGAGCACATTTATGTTTCTGGTCGTGTATGTGGAGACATACTTAATCATTGGGAATGTTGCCCCTACTTGGCAGTCTTACGTAGATTGACTAGGGAGTTGACCTTCTAATGGTAGACTTAAGCGAAGCAACTTGTGAAGATCTATTGAGGTAGATCAAGATGGTTGTGTAGCTTAGGTCATAGTACATAAATTGACAAAGGTGTTGAAATGGTTCAACGTGAAAAGAATATTGATTCTTACCCATGTCACATGGAATTAGTCTTTGGAAGGCTAATTGTCTTACCAATTAGATTGGGAAGGGACCGTATGAATTAGATTCACGAGATACGCCATGGAATGTACTAGACCAGATGTGTCATAAAGCATGACACAAAGATACCAGTCAAATCCGGGTGAGAGTCACGGGATTAATTATCAAGATTATCCTTTAGTACTTGAGAAGCACTAAGGATGAATTTTCGATAAATAGAGGATACGAAGAGTTTGCTGTAAGGGGTTACAGTGATGCGAACTTCAAATCTGACAAAGAAGATTTCAGATTATAAGTCGAGTTTTATGTTCTGCCCTAGTGGGAGCGACTGTGAGCTGGAAAGGTTCCAGGCAAGATTCAGTCACTGATTCTAACATAGAGGACTGAGTAAATTACTGCATGAGATGCACTTACTCAAAATATTCAATCTCAATCAAATTGTTGATAGAGGAGATGTGAATATTTGCAAAGTGCCAGCGGATGTCTCGCCTCTACGCAGCGGAAGCGTGGAAGGCCGTGCTAGATCAATAGGCATATGATGCAGGAGATTGACTCTAGTGCAAGTGGGAGACTGTTGGAATTGTGCCCTAGAGGCAATCAATTAATTGTGACATTTATGGATTTACGATTCATTATGTTATCGATATGTAGATATGTTAACATGAATGAAGTCCTTAGAATATAAGTGTTATATTCTTAAATATCCCTAGTCAATTATAATGATTAATAGGACAATCATCTATAGACTAGTATGGGGTTGGATTGATATGGAGATATCATGATCCAACACATGGGTATGCATTAGGAGTAATGGCATACTGGATTGACCCATCTCCGAGAAGGCTACATACATGTTATGTTAAGTCACAAGCGCTTCTCGCGGTGCAATGGTATTGTCATCCTTAGACTTGAAGTCACTAGATTATCTAGTTGTGGATTATTGTGATCTTGGTAGCGTTAAACGCTACACCGTAACTGGGTAGTTATAAAGGCGTGTACTGGATACAATAAGAAGCAAGCTTAGAGATCGTAGTGGACGTAGATAGAATTTGTCCCTCCCACATAACGGGAGTAAATATCCTAGGCCACTCGAGGGATAGTGCTTATAAAATGTCTGGCCAGACTCAAATAAATCAATATGGGATATTGATGTTATTTGCACGAATAAGGCTATTCCCAGGATCGAGAAACTATGGATTGGATATACGAGTGTGACTTGTATGTCTCGTGTCCAATCCGGATATTGGGACAAAGGGATGAGACAATTACTTGCACAAGGTTTGTCATGATGACTATTCTATTTGTTGGCTAGAATGGATGTCTTGCTAGAGGCCGCTCCATATTAGTAAATTGTTACTACCAACTAAATAGAACCTATGGGGTCACACGCCATATAGGGGTGAACTAGACATGGGAAATAATTAATTAATATGATTAATTAATTAGAAGGATCAAATCGCAACAACTTGCTAACTTAGTAGGACTAATATGCAAGTTGGACTAATCCATGTATAGACATGATTAGGATTTGCCAAGGTGGCCTAATTCATGTAGAGACATGATTAGGATTAATTTGCAAATAGAACTAATCCATGTATTGACATGATAAGGACTATTTTGCAAAAGGGACTAATCCGAACTTGAGTAGGATTATGAGGGGTTCTTTATGTAGTAGGACAAGGAGTTGTTGGACTATATAAAGAACACTCCTAGCTTATTTTTCTCTCTACACACACCACACATCTATATGATAGAGGAAAGGAGAGAACAAAGCAAGGAGAGAGCAAGTCCCATAGAGGGCCGAACCCCCTAGGGATTGCCGCCCCCTACCCGTCGGCCTAAAAGGTGCCGCCCCACCTTTGGCACTCCATTGTTGGCGATTTCTTCTTCCTCCTCCATTCTTCCTAGCTAGCACATGGATTTGGAGGGTCTAGATCTCACCTCTAGGCGTGGATCAACCGTAGAGACGTGACACTATTCGCGTTTGAAGTCATCAAGGAGAACCCAAAGGTGTGTTTATGATTTCTAACCCTTACCATCGTTATGTCTCTTGACTTGTGATCCTTGGAGGGTTTTGCATGGTTTTATGTTTGATTATGCTTCCGTTGTGCGATCCATGAATCAAAACCCAACAGAAGTCCCATTGAAGGAAGTTCAAAGAGCATCTCCACATCTTCGAGGGTAGGTGCAGCTTCGAATGTTGCAAAATGAAACGTGTGAGTCTTCTTCGAATACCTCGAGAACAGGTTCATTAACATGTCATTATCGATTTTAAGGTTTAATCCTTTAGTCGCGCGCACAGCGTCATATATACCTGCTTGGGTGAGTAGAGTCTCATGTTTCATCAAAATGTGCTCAGTCCATTCTTCCATCCAATCTAACTTTTCCATGAAGGTCTGATGACTAATTTCAGTATAAGGGTAAATACCCGCCTCTAGACCAAGTCTATGAACTTCATTGATACTAACTAAATCCCAGTCATCTCTTACAGGTTGATTAGTCAATAACAAAGTTTTCTTTTCTGGAGATTTTGGGATAGTTGTACCTCTTATAGTAGCAAGATAATAATCTTCCCCATTCAGATAAGGGGCTTTACGCCATAATTCTTTAGAGATCTCTGGTAAATCTTCTGGTTCTTTTGATTTCTTTGTAGGAGCCATGCTTGCTACATTCATAATTCACGAAAATTCAGATGTTTATATGATATTCAAGCAAACCCAGATATATTCTTGAAGAATATTCAAGTAAATCCAGTTTGAAGAAAAGAAAACTGTCTTATGAAATTTACGGTATTATGAACTTCATGCTATTGATTACTGAAATCTACTAACCTTGATTTTCTCTGTGAATTCCAACCGCTTGATTGAGGATGTTGAAGAAATGATTGAATTCCGAGATTTGTAGTTGGAGGTCTTTTTCTCTCTTCATAAAACTTCAACAGCTACAATGGTGTATGATGAAAAGACAACTTGATATTTATGAAGAGACCTTTGAGGTCACGACCCCTCAACTAGCTTGAACCTCGGTAACCGGCAAAAAACGTTTGGTTATGGGCTTTACCCACATCGAGCAATGGATTCCATTAAGACCTACTACACAACTCTACATAAACCTAAGTGATGATGGCGTTCGTTTTGGCGGCTAGGGTTTTTAAAATGAATTTGAATCGTTCACATGCGCGCGTGCGAGACACGCATGGTCAGTTTTGCGCGTAAATGCCACAACACGCGTGGCATATGCGCAAAAGGGGGCTAATGTAGATAGTGCATTCTGTGTTCATCGATCATCGTCCACGTGTCAGCCAATGATGAAACTTTATGGTACTCCACTATCACTCTATACTTACCCACATGGAGGCTGTGAGACAGGGTCACCCTCGAATATAATCTAGACGGGAGTCAAGGAGTCTAAGTGGCTTCGAGGCTAGAGTAAGGTCCTTCACACGTGAGTTGCGGTTACACTCACGTGCGATTCTTATCAGTTGTCTGAGAGACTTACTAATCACACGCCTATATATGCGGTCGACCGTACACGTGCGAGACAGTTTTATAACCGTCACATGCGATACCTATACGGTGAAAATTATTTGAAAAATGAGTACCACTGTAGCACGAATCCGAGTTACTAATAGTATTACTTTGGGGAGAGACATTTGAGTTCTTTAGATATAGATAAGACAATCATATTAATCTTATATAGTATGATTTAAATCTTATTAATTTAATTGTCTTTTTAGGAAGAGGGCAGCTAATTTTCACAAGTCCTTGTTATGTTCCGATGTACCAAAAAAAAAAGTCATGAGAAACAATGGATGTGGTCACTGTGGATGTTTCTCATTAACATTTTCCACAATAAATAAGATTTTAACATAAATGATTTTCTATTAAATGCCTTTTTATGACTAAAATTTTGAACCGATTAAGGTAGATATTAATGAATAAATTTAACCGTAAGTTAATGAAAATGCTTCAAAATTTATTATGGGTGGAGTCAATGCATACTTGTTTTGTTTTAATAGTGTCATTGTTTTGGGAAGATTTTAATTTATTATTTAATTATCATACATTAATTGTCCTTTGATGGAAAAGGGTATTGAATTAATTTGAAGCCTTGACAGCCAATTGTTGTTATCAATGTGGATGTTTTTAATTAATAATTTTAAGAATAGTGTTAATACGGAGTGAGTAATTTTCTAAAATTCATATTATATGTGTTATTAGTAATAAAAAAGCATTTAATAGAAATGACTTATATTAAAATCTCATTTATTATGGAAAATATTAATGAGAAACATCCACAATGACCACAACCATTAGTTCTCGGGACTTTTTTTTGGGTACATCGGAACATAAGTTCTCAGGACTTATGATAATTAGCTGCCGTCTTCCTTAAAAGACAATTAAATTATAAGATTTAAATCATACTGTATAAGATCAAAATGATTGTGTTTGTCTATCTAAAGAACTCAGATTTTGCAGCTAGGGTGGTAGCTCAAGTGGTAGAGCGTTGGAAGTCACTGCATGAGGTCCTAGGTTCAAACACGGTTGACGATAAAATATTTTCTCTGACAAAAAGAAATCAGACACTACAACAAATACTGCCTCCGTTGACAGCAAAAGTTGTCGCTAGAAAGGCCAAATCTGCGGTAGAAATTCTATCGACATATTTTTTTGTAGCTCCCTTGTCACTACATCTCGGTCGTTATAATTAAAGCCGACAAGCGCTATGTATGTTGGCAAAAATAGAAGGCGCGACATCAATGTTTGTCAACAGTAAACATTGCATGTCGCATTCAAAACTACCAACAAGCAAATTTACCTGTTTATGTAGACAAGTGACAACTAAAATTGTCACTATAAGATAGTTTTCTCATTATTACTTTTTCATGCGGCATACATGCTTGTCGCCTATATCACGACAAAATACATGCACCAAAAATCCAAACACTACTCATAAACAAGCACACCTGTGCTCAAAGTCAAAATCAACTCTCCATAACTTGGATTTTTACATCAAAAACAAAATTATGTATACAGCACAATAAGTGTTTCGCATCCACAACCGAGTGCTTGACCATCCTACTCCACCATATATTGTGCCTAGATTCACATTAAAGAATATAGTTAATAAAACAGTGTTATCACGTGCCAAAACTCATAGTCCTACCAAGTTCACTCTATAGAGTCATAACAAAACATTGTTATCAAGTGCAGTCATGCCCCAAAAAGGAAATAGACGTCATGCTATCACTCCCACTACTGTGGTTACTTCAATGCCGTGAACCATACCACGAACAAGCCCAAGAATCTACCTGCAAAAAATGATAAACGGAATCAGAAGATAGTGGTGTGTGGTTTAACAAGAGTGAAAACTAAACTTTTCAATTTTAAGCTCTCAAACAGACGAGAAGATCAGTTCAATTAAACAGGATACCAATAGTTCAATATTATATGCAATATTCATCAATAGCCTAGCTAACTCTTCATTTACTTTATTTTTTTAGACATGGGAGTAGGGCTGTAAACGAACCGGGCCGAACCGAATATCGGTTGTTTGGGTTTGGCTTGTTTATAATTAGAACGAACACGAACTCGAGCCGAACAATTTTTAGGGTGTTTGAGTTTGTTTGATTAAATTTTATTCGAACATAATTCGAACATGAGCCTGCAATCGAGCCCACAATTAAGGAAATATTAATGTAATTATGTGTCAATATTTCACATATTTTAATCTTTATGTTTTACAATATTATTTTCTTAATGATCTATTTCGAATATACCCTAAAACTATCATAAAACACATCAAAACAAAAAAGTTTTAATGTAAATTTACATACGAATTTTGAAGAATCGTCTTGTACTTGTAAAAATACATATAATATGTGCAAATAACAATTGTTCACGAACAAAGCGAACAAACGAGCCAAAGCTTATGTTTGTTTGTTTATTAATCGAACAAAATCTTATGTTTGGGTTTGTTTGTTTATTTTTCCGAACCGAATACGAACGAGTTTTTAGCGAGTCGAACACGAGTTGTTCGCAAATGACTTGGTTCATTTACAGCCCTACATGGGAGTTACAATTTTATGGGAACCCATCTCGAAACTAAGCACAACCCACACCTTAATATTCTCAATACTCAGAGTCAATTAATACTTACAAGAAGTGCATGAAATATATGCGTCCTTCCTATCTAAACATTTTAGTCAGTCTATTAATTGTAAGCACTGTTCTTAGATTTTTGTACTACCTAGTGTACTGCTACCACTAAAATAACCTATCCTTTCTTAGTAGGACACATCCTGATGGAAACCCTTGGAATATCTGTCATTAGGGTCAAGTAAGACTAAATATAAATTTACAACCGAACTATACAATGAAAAGGATAAACCATCCATCCCTCAGAGAAATATGGAATAACAAATAGAGATATGACTAAGATGATTATGCAAGGAATCCTTCCTGCCACAATTACAATGACCATTTTCTCCATGTCAACTACATAGAGAGGGAATAAAAGTAGAAAATATATCAGATCAAAGTTCCCTGCACATGGATATCCAATAAGGAGGATACAAAAAAGTATGCAAATGACACGAGACAACCACAAAGTGCAGTAGAAGTATACTATCAGTCTATCACATAGCAAACTAAACTATGCTACTACATTTAGTTGAATGAAATTTTAGAGAAAATTAATTACTGTGTCAAAAATACAACACAAAAACAAAATTGAGGTGGGAAGGTGTTGGACACAGACACATGTCAATCACTACAAATGAGAACCCAATTGATTCAAGCTCTAAATAGCCAACTGTTTGTAACATTACACACTAAAGATTAGTTATGGTACTTTCAATGGGATGGAGCTTCATACTTTTGAAATTGGATGCAATTTGTTAATTTGTTTTATTCTTCACAATAAATTTAATTCACAACCAAGTGCTTATACATTTCATAAAACACATAAATTTCGCTCGACTACAGACTATGCCAAGCATAAAGCACATAAAAATGAACTAATTACCAAATTCTTCATCTGAATTGTACGGCTCAGATTCCGGCTTTGATTCCAGCTCAAAATCTATTTTATACCAGGAAAATAAATATATCGCGATCCTGGGAAATATATCAAAGTTACCCACATGGCCTCACATCTACAAAGAAGTGTCAACATTACAATAAATCACACTGCATAATGTAAATTGTCAAATTACGTACAAGGAACAAGAAAGAATCTGATTAAGATTCTCGAATCGCGAAATTTGAGTTAAGTATGAAGAATTCATGTTTCCAGCAAGCAAAAGAAAACTTGGAGAACATATGAATTCTGATACACGCTCAAAGAGATAATCTACCTCCGTGTCTTTCAGTTGATGCCTCATTGTGTGGATAGATATCTAAAGAGTCACCAGTAGACAGCTTCCCAGCCTGATCTACTCGAGTATTAACGAAGTATCAGAATTAATGAAGAAGCAAATCAAGTTTATTAAGTTTTTCTTAGAACACACATGTCTGAAGAATACTCCTACAGATCTTGCAAAGGTCCAGATGGATGGTTAAGTCTTTAGACATGTATGACAATCATCAAACCCAATTCATACGAAGCTCTGTGATATAAAACTACCAAGTAAAGCATGACTAAGAGGATGCCAATTCTAGTGCCCTGCAGTGAAAACTATCTGATTGAAAGCAACTCTAATTCGTACGAAGCTCTAATTTAGAACACACAAAAGAAGAATAAGAATCGAATACATATATCAAGAAGAGATGGACCACAACTCAACAAATAGCACCTTCAAATTGCCCGTTTCAATGTCGATCTGAAGGGCTCGATTTGGTTGCGGTTCCGAACCGCAACAGAAAACCTAATCTGAGATCAAGAGGATTTTGAGATCCCAATCTCCAATACAAATCGAATCCCTCCACCAGACTTTGAGATCCGTTAAATCGTGACATATTTTGTTATAACAAAACTCCTATTTCAGAGCTCCGTTACCAATTTGTTGTAACGTGTGGGTATTCGAGCAAGAACAACGAAAGCAAAACAAGAACGAGACAGATATTTAACGTGGTTCACTAACGAATTCGTAACGAACCCGCTAGCTAATCCACCGCCAGAACTAGATATTTTATTGAGAAGAGAACCCGATTACAATACACGCCGTGGCCAAAACGGCGGCGACCCGAAACACACACCCAAACACAAACTCACAAAAGGCTCTCAAAATCTCAACTCTCAAACGTTCCTGTTTGTGTTGTGCATAAAACAAGAGTACAGTTCCTATATATACTACTTGATGAGGCGGTGGAATTGCCACAAAACCACACCGCCTCACATGTTTCCTAAACCAAATACTTCGACTTTGCACAGAAAGTACTACCAATTTGATTCAAGTCAAACCCCCAACAAATCTCCACCTTGACTTGGATCATCTCAGCAACCCGAAAACGGAATCTGAATCTGATGTTCTCTCTTCAAACCTGAACCGAATGCATCTCCCAGAACAAGAAACGAGCACGCCTCCCCAAACAGATGTTCCACAGCTGTATGTGAAACCCGAATCGCCAAATCGTTGCTCCAACTACCATGCGTTCCTGCAACGAATGCGCCCGATGTGGTTGCACTTCCGGAAACAGAACAAGTGCTCCACCCAGAACCAGACTCGAATACATTCACCGAGAAAGCAGGACCGAATGTATTCCAGATGCGCCCAATTGCGCCAGACAGATGCACCATGACAGAATGCCCAGATGTCATCCAGACCAGATGCACCGATGACGAGTGCCCAAATTGTCATGCCCGATGCGCCCCGTATGCCTCAGATGCGCCACATGCTCGCCAGAAACAGATCGCGCCAGGTGCGAGCTCATTGCGTGTCATGGTACACGCTGCAAAACCAGATGCAAGCAAGAACAAACTCGTGCATAATGCGCGCCAGAACCAGAATCAGATGCGCGTGCCAGAAATCTCACGCACTTGATGCTCCATGCCGTTGCTCCAACTACAATGAGTTCCTGCAACGCATGAGCCAGAACCAGATTCAATTCACACGCCAGATGCTCCACGTCGGGAGCCGGAATGCGCCTGAACGTCAATCGCCATAACGCCAGATGCACGTGAATCGCCAGATTCACGCCAGTACTGAATGCGTGTTGGATTTGCCAGATCCCTTGCACGCCTAATCAGATGCGCGCCAGATTGCTCCGGTAGGAGCCCAGATAGCCCCCTCCACGGGGCTTCTGATGGTGGGTGTACCTGCTTCTCTCTCTCTCGAACAGATCGATCTTGATCGCCAAACCACACATCGTTCTTGGCAAAATCTCGAAACCCAACATCTCGATAGCCTGCTCAACCTGAATCGTGAAACCCTAGCTTTGAGTTCCACCAAAACGTGAAATCCTAGCTCTTGGCTCCACCCCGATCTTGGAACCCCGGCTCTGATACCAGTTTGTTAAATTTGGTATTCCTCTTGACCTGACTCTGATACCAGTTTTTTATAACAGAACTCCTGTTTCAGAGCTCCGTTACCAGTTTGTTGTAACGTGTGGGTATTCGAGCAAGAACAACGAAAGCAAAACAAGAACGAGACAAATATTTAACGTAGTTCAATAACGAATTCGTAACGAACCCGCTAGCTAATCCACCGTCAGAACCAGATATTTTATTGAGAAGAGAACCCGATTACAATACACGCCGTGGCCAAAACGGCGGCGACCCGAAACACACACCCGGACACACACTCACAAAAGGCTCTCAAAATCTCAAATCTCAAACGTTCCTGTGTGTGTTGTGCATAAAACAAGAGTACAGTCCCTATACATACTACTTGATGAGGCGGTGGAATTGCCACAAAACCACACCGCCTCACATGTTTCCTAAACCAAATACTTTGACTTTGCACAGAAAGTACAACCAAATTGATTCAAGTCAAACCCCCCAACATATTTGTTTCTAGGTGCAGCTGTCTCCTTTCTACTTACCCTCGGTCTCGTTCGATCCATGATTTTTGTTTCGGTGTTTGGATGTGAGCAAGAAGAGAGACAGAAACATGTTTTGACGATTTAGATTTTACTTGCTCCACCCTCCACTTATCAACATGTTGAATCTAACGGCCGATATACATCCAAAGATGCTAAGGGTAACTATAAAACACGGTGGTTTGTTATATTGAAAGAGAGGTTCCTGGAGATAGGAGTCTAATGATTGGTTTGATAAAAAAAATTGTTTTTCTTAATTTTGTATTTTCCCTCCTACACAAATTTGTTGGGCGGGAATATTTGAAGTTTACTCTTCAAAAATTATGTACTTTTACCCATTGACAATTTTGTGAGTCACTAAAATATAAGGTATGTCACCTTATTTAATTGCCAGAGATGGAAAAACAAACGCATAACACACCTGACTAATTTTTATTTGAAATATCATAATGTTGAAGCAATAGCACATATATCGACAAACACAAATATTGTCGATATTTCATGTAACTAGCTACACATAATTGCTTGTCGCAAAAAAACTGTCAATGAAGGTCATATTTGTTGGAGTGAGATTTTCTCTCTAAAAAATTGTAATTCAGATTTGTGCTACAGTAGGAATAAGGGGGTGATCACTTTTTTAAATAATTTTCACCGTTGGGATTTATACTTCATTTATGTGTTATACTATACAATTAATTTACATAGTTTATAAAGGGAATGTATGGTATTTAAACTATACTAGAATTGGAGAAGAGACGGGTATAGAATATAGATATCCAACGAGTAACTATTTTGGTTGTTCAATATTCTATTTGCGTGAGAAATTTAAGAGCTCGTGTTTATCAAATTATAGGTAATTGTTGGTGAAATTCATTTTTACTTAAGTCTATCAATTATGTTCCTCAAAAAAAAAAAAAAAAAAAGACTATCAATTATTATAAATCATAAAAACAGTTATCAATTTGTATTTTCTAAAACATACAAAAAGATGCAGCTAGGGTGGTTGGTAGCTCAAATGGTGGAGCAATGGAAGCCCTTACATGAGGTCTCGAGTTCAAACACTGTTGACGATAAAAACAATTAATTTCTAAAAAAACATACAAAAAGTTTTGTTTATTTATTTTATTTTATTTTATTGTTTTTTTTAAGGTAGACACTTGGCGTTATTTTTTTTTTTTGAGAAATTGAAATGTATTCATTAAATTGTAGAAACTAGCAATTACAATTTAATGACTCTGTTCTAAGAACAACTGTAAGCCACTCGGGCCGTTCCTCTTCCCAACATGTATCATGTTCCACATTCAAAGCTGCACGGGCCAGCTGGTCAGCTGCCCGGTTCAAGTTTCTAGAGACAAAAACCCATTGAATCTCTCTAAAGCTTTTACTTCGCCGGTTGATTTCTTCCAAAGCTTTGGCGACTGTTGTTCTCTCTCTCTGTCCCAGATCTCCTTGTTGCGCTTGGTTGATGAGCCCTTGAGCATCGCCTTGAACAATCAATCTCTCAATCTTCTTCTCCGACGCTAGCTTTAGTCCTCTGCTCATAGCTTGGGCTTCGATCTCCTTTGCTCCTGTTCCCCATCTGATTGGAATCGCACATGCAGCCATCATTTCCCCGTGATGTCCACGAAGAATCACTCCGGCGCCGGCTTTTCTCTCTCGGTAAGACCAGGCACCGTCAAAATTGAGTGTAACCCATCCCGGAGGAGGGGGTTTCCAGGCTGGGGCGACTGAGGGATCTTCGATTGGCAAGGCAGTGCTTTCCAATTCTGAGATGAGGCTGTGGGCTTAATCAGCTAGAAGTTCGGGTGGAGATGAGATGCCTTCAAATCTGACCTTGTTTCGGTGGATCCAAAGGCTCCAGATGCCATAGCAAAACTCGATCTGGTCTCTTACGCTACCCGATTGGAACAGGTTTTCGATTTCGATCTCTAGACTCTTGTTTCCCAGTTTCCTTTTTGCGAAAAGTTAGCCGTTTGACATTTAACGAAAATATGTTCTGCACTTTCACTATGATGATTGCAAATCTTGCAACTTGGGTCCAGATCTTTGATTCCTCTAGTCCGAAGATTTGTGGCTGTTGGGAGTATTCTGTTGTGTGTTCTCCAAACTAAAAAGATTAGCTTTTTTGGAATTTTTAATTTCCACAACTTTTTCAGCCAAACCCGTGACGGTGTTACTGAGTTGTGGATTGGGTTGTCAATTGACTGGGAGATATTTCTGGCTAGTACATAGCCTGATTTTACAGAATACTGACCTGATTCTTCCATTTGCCACATCCATGAATCTGTAGTTGCTTGATTTGGGATAGCTATCCGCTGAATATCATTGATGTCCACATCCCAAAGAATCGATCTGAGTTTATTTTGATCCCAAGTCTTACTGTCTTTATCTATCAAGGAGCTGACCTTGTAAGAATTGTCATCAGGTTTTGGTGTGATTGTTGTGAAGTGGTTTTCTCTTGGAATCCACGGATCGCTAAAAATGTTGATTGTCTCCCCATCTCCCAACTTTCTGATTAGTCCCTGCTTAAGCAATTTCCTTCCAAATAATAAACTGCGCCAAGCAAAAGAAGGTTGATTACCTAGTTTTGCTTGAAAGAAAGACTCTGTGTGGAAATATTTTGCTTTGATAATCTTGGAGGTCAGACTGTCTGGATTTTGTAACAATCTCCAGCACTGCTTTGCTAGTAACGCTTGATTGAAATCTTGAATATCTCTGAAGCCAATACCTCCTTGCTCTTTTGTAAGTTTCATCTTCTCCCAAGCTAGCCAACTTATTCCACGATTTTCTTTGTGTCCCCAGAAAAATTGTCTCATAATTTGTTCTATCCTTTGGCAGGTGTGAACTGGGAGCTGGAAGCATCCCATTGCAAAGCACGGTACAGCTTGGACTATGGCTTTGAGGAGAATCTCCTTCCCTGCTGGAGTTAAGTGTTTCCCGATCCATCCCTTCACTTTACTTGAAATTCTGTCCGTCAAATAATTGAAAGTAATCTTCTTATCTCTCCCAATAGTTGCAGGTAAGCCCAAGTATCTTTCATGCTCGTTAACCTCCGGGACTCCACAGAGTGCACTGATTTCTTGCTTCACTTCCACTGGAATATTAGCTGAAAAAGTTGCTGCAGATTTATCGAAATTTATTTTTTGGCCTGAGGCCGATTCATAATATGTAATAAGTTGTAATAAATTCTTTACATCAGTAGTAGTAGCACGAGTAAAGAAGATACTATCATCGGCAAAGAAAAGGTGAGAGACTACCGGGCCACTTCGCGAAGCTTTGACTCCTCGGATTTCTTTGTTGTTCACTGCTGCGGTAATAGCTCTTGAGAGGCTTTCACTGCATAAAAGGAACAAGTATGGCGAGAGGGGGCATCCCTGCCGAAGTCCCCGTTGAGGTATGATATCGCCCACTATTGCTCCATTGAGTACAAATGAATACCGTACCGACTTGATGCATCTCATTATTCTACTCACAAATCTGCTGCCAAAACCCATCTTTTGCATAGTTGCTTGTAGAAAACACCACTCTACTCGATCATAAGCTTTTGACATGTCGACTTTAAGTGCAACGTGACCACTTTTACCTTTAAAACGGGTTTTCATCGAATGAATAACTTCAAAAGCCGCTAAAATATTGTCTGTAATCTGACGATTTGGAACAAAAGCACTCTGCGCCTCGCCGATGATATCATCAAGACCAATTTTTAACCGATTGGCAATAGTCTTTGCTATGATTTTGTACATCACAGTACATAGGCTTATTGGGCGAAACTCCCCAGCTGTTTGCGGCTGCTTGACCTTCGGAATAAGAGCTATCAAAGTTCTGTTGAGATCTCCAATCTCGGCTTCGTTGTTTAAGACATTGAGGCAAAGTTTCGTAATATCCTCGCCAACCACATTCCAAAATTTTTGGTAAAAAAGTGGTGGAAAGCCATCAATACCTGGCGATTTTATAGGATGCATGGCTTTCAAAGCTTCCTCAACTTCTTTAGCTGTAAAATCCTCCTCCAAAAACTGACAGAAATCTTGATTGACAAGTGTCGGCATGTTACTCAAAGCTACATCCATCTCTACCTCTGTTGGGTTACTAGAGGTAAATATGGATGAAAAATGATTTGTTAAAACTTGCGTTATACCTTCGGGATCATCCACCCGTTGGCCGTTAGGGTCAGTCAAACCTGAAATTGTATTCCGAGCTTTTCTGTTTGAGGCTTTACGATGGAAATAGGAGGTATTCCTATCTCCTTCGCGAAGCCATAGGGCTCTACTGCGTTGTCTCCAGAGCTCTTCCTCAAGGCTAAGGGTTTGGTTCAGCTCCTCTTGGAGTTGACGGAATTCAGCCCTCTGTCGTTGTGTTGGGTGTTGCTTCCAAAGAGATGCAAGTTTATCTTTTAACTTCCGGAGTTTGTACTTCACATTGCCGAACTCCTGTTTATCCCAAGTTTTCAAGTCTTGGGACACCTGTTCCAACTTGTTCTGGATTGCTTCTGTCGATTTATTCCATGCCTCCTCCACCTTGAGGCGACAATTTGGATGCTTGATCCAAACTGACTCGAACATAAATCTTTTCCCGGTTCGAATATTATTTCGAGCCGAGAAGTTTACCATCAAAGCTAGATGGTCTGAATTCGCAATGAATTGATGTCTCACTGTTGCATCAGGATAGCGATCTCGCCACTCGTTGGTTACTAGCATACGGTCAAGCCTTTCTTTAATGTGTCCTTCATCACTCTGATTATTCGACCATGTGAACGGGTAGCCAATGTAACCGATGTCACGCAAATCACAAGAATTGATTGCTTGAATAAAAGGTTCAATTTGGCTATATCTTACCACACGACCGCCTTCTTTCTCCGAGCTAGAAGCAATAGCATTAAAGTCCCCAATAACACACCAAGGTGTGTTTGGAGAGGGTTTTATACGCTGTAGTAAATCCCAAGAGTTATGTCTTTGGCTAGCGTCGGGGTCTCCGTAAAACCCCGTGAATAGCCAAATTCTTTCCCCATCTTCTTTGCATACCCACCCTTTGATGAAAAATCTATTATATCTCACAAGCTCAAAGTTAACATTCTTGGACCATAAAAGGGAAATTCCGCCACTGCGTCCAATACTCCCGTAGTGCAGTCCACTTTGAAACCCTAGCTTGTATTGTATTTTCTCCATTTGTTTTACATCTAATCTAGTCTCCATCAGGAAAACTAGATCGGGAACACTTCTCTTCACTTCATCGTAAAGAGATAGGAACGTGCTGGTGTTCCCCAAACCACGCACGTTCCAACTGAGGAGAATCATTGGTCTAGGCGGTGCTGCATCACAGCCACCGCCTTTTCAACATTTGGAGAGTTTTGGCCATCCCCAGCCACTGTGATCATCTCGTGGTCTTCGGAATGAGTTAGGGGTATCCGATTCATGTCGAGTTGCCTCCCCTTTTTGCTACCCGACACCTCTTGTGTTTTTGTCGCTACTGGGCTGAAGACCATGTCCGAAGTTTTCCTCTTCCCTGCCCCTGTTTCATCTGTCACCGCTTCCTTTTTCTTGTTTCTGGCTTGGTCTTTTAGGTTGCCGGATTTTGGTCTAGCCGCCCCTTTGTTAAGTGCCTTAATCTTGTCCATTACCGAACTGCCACCCTTATTGGTTCTGTCTTCCGTGTCACCCCTTAAGGTTCGGTCGAGACCAAACAAATCGTCTCTAACTGCTTCTTCCAGGACCCGGTTCTCTACTGTACTGGGGGGCTGGTCTTGTAAGACGCCTTCAACACTAGTTGTTACCACCTCTGGCTGTTTTTCTGGGGGAAGATGTTCGAAGGCTGCATTATTAATTACCGTTATTGCTTGATCATTGTGTGCAGTGTTGCTGTGATCCATAGCTTCAGCTTCTTCCGTCTCCACACCATCACCCTTCTTACTATCTGAGCCCTCCTGGTTCATCTCCTGTTTCTGATTTCTCCCTTTCTTCTTTGGATGATACAAAATCCAGGAACCATAACCAGGATCCGAGCAATCTTGAATATCTTTCGGTACAGCTTCACAGTCCGCAGCTTCATGGTCAATGCACCCACACCAATCACAAATAGAGGGCAATCTTTCATACTTGAAATCAAGCCATAACGGTCCCTCTTTACTCTGAATATGGACCCCTCGTGGTAACGGATCCTTTATTGGGAATCTACCTCTGACTCGGATATAGTTTATCCCATCTTCACTCTCAATCTGTTTTGATGCGTTGATGGCTTCTCCAACTAGGTTTATGATTTTCATGCCTGTCTCCGCCTTCATAACCTGTATTGGGATGTTGCTAATCTGAACCCAAATATCCACAGACTCAAAAGTCACCCCATATAAAGGATCGTTAAGATTCCAGTTCTTGAGGAGAAGGATCCTGCCATTATAGGCCCATGGTCCCCCTGAGGCAACCCTATCAAGGCTTGCTTGATTTGGAAACGCAAAAAGATAGGTATTGAAATCAAGTTCAATTATGTTTACTTCGTTACCTCTATTCCAAATCCGGCGCAGCATGTTGCGCATACTCGTACTGTTGATTGGTTCTTCCGACATGAAAGATCCGATCAAGCAGTGTTGAAAATCCTTCTCTCCTTCCGTCCAATACTCCTCTTCAAGCACAAGGACCTGCTTCTCCTTTTCCGTGAACTCTGAACCCATCTTTCCGGACTCTGGGACCGCCATTGATGCGGCGCTAGGGTTTGCTTCGATGTCGCCTCTTTCCTCAAAACTCGGAGCTAAAAACTGGAGTAGTTGATTATAATGTTACCGATTTCAATCGACACTTGGCGTTATTAAAGAAAGTGAATGAACGTTTTTTACTCTTCTCTTTCTTTCTCCATTGATCTAAGAAGACACTTGGTAGTACACCTATTTGGAAATTTACCAGATTCATTTGTTCGCTTGAATTGAGAGAACAATTTCGGTACAGCCCTTTTCATTCTTTTGTGGTTTTCCCTTTCTTAACTGCATTTCCCTTTTAAAATGGAATGATTTATGACCCTTAATGCAATTCATAAATGAGATCGTAATTTAAACGAACAACTATTGAAACTTACGTTGTTGTTCATTATTACTAGCAATCACGAAAACAGTGGTAATTTAGATATAACAAGACACAAATCGTGACTTCCTATTCAATCCAATAATATCTGCAGGTATTCACTATCACTAGCAATAACCAAAATAGTGGCAGCGCGCGAATAAGAGCACGTGAATGACAGTAAACATTGAATAACAGTAACGAACACAACGGTAATTTGAAGTCGCTGCAAAAAATTTACGCGGCAAACTGGACTCCGTGAAAATTAGTAAACTGATCACATAATCACAGTTTTACTACCATGTCATTCACTGTAAGCTAAAATATTGTAAACTGTAAAAACATTGTAAATTGTAAAGTAGGGGACAATTCAAAACAAATAAGTCTATAAATAATAAACAAGTAAATTAACCGGTTGTTGTTGGTAGAAAAAATTATAACAAGTGTGTTTAACTCAAAAACCCAACTATATAAATAGCCACCAACGTAAACCCAAGAGAAGACAACCAACCAACCAATCATAAACCTTCTTCTTCCATGGCGATTAGAGAAAACGAGACATGGGGAACGCTGGAGGATTTTCTCCTAGTCTGTGCCGTGAACCGGTACCCTGCAGACAGTAGTTGGGACTTCATCGCCGGAGAGCTCCGGCGAAAAACCTCCAAAGATCTCTACAGTTCCGAGAGCTGTAAATCAAAGTTTCACGAGCTGAAGAAACAATTTGCTACCGGCGACGGTGACGGAGAAGTGGCGCTCCGGACATTGGAAGAGAGGTTGAGGAAGCGGCGAATCAGTGCGTTGAAGGAAGAGTTAAAGGAGAGAGATGTATCAATCGAGTAAGATTGGAATTTGTGTTTGAAAACTTATACTGATGATCGATTGATATCTGTTTTGAAATAATAGTTGTTGTTTCTCTGTTTTTGATGATCCAGAATGTTGGTGATTTTAGTGTCATCGGCCATTTGTGTAATCGGATTTACTTACGACTAAGTAGACATTGGCATTACGTTGTACACGTTAGGAGGTGTGGAGTACACGCGTGCACACAACTATGTTAATGACTTGGACAAGGAACTCGCGGACGACTGCGGGGGTTCGGGGGCGCAGCCCCCGACGGGGGTCCGGGGGCAGCGCCCCCGGTGGGGTCCAAGGGGCAACGCCCCTGGCGGCGGTCATATTGATAAACTGCCTCCGTCATGGAAGGATTTTTGACGTTTCAGTGCTTCACAAAAAACGTCTCCGATTTAATTTTCTGTTAAAAAACGGACTGAAATCTGGCGGTTGTAACCGCCAGATTAACCGCCTTCTCCCTCCCTATTTGTCAGTTTGGTCGAATTCAGAAACACAGAGGAACTCATATTCGTTCTTGAATTCTCTGTTTTATCCGATTGGAGATTTCGTGCACAACGCCGAAATACTTTAATCTGAAAGTGATATCACGACTCAGAGATCATCCAAGTTCAATCGTTCCCGTTCTAAACACCACCCAATTTTCCTACAAAGATTAAAGTATCTGCATCATGACGAACGGCAACAATGCTCAGGACATGACGAGCAAGTTCATGAAATTGGAGAAGTTCGAGGGCCAGGATTTCCGAAGGTGGCAGAAGAAGATGCACTTCCTGTTGACGACGCTGAAGGTTGTGTATGTTCTTACCACCCCGATGCCTGAAGCTGTGGAGAACGAAACCCTGGAACAGACAAGGAGGAGATCAAAGTGGGAGAATGATGACTACATCTGCCGCGGACACATTCTTAACGGTATGTCTGATTCCTTGTTTGATGTTTATCAGAATGTTGAGAGTTCAAAAGAACTGTGGGATTCTCTTGAATCAAAATACATGGCTGAAGATGCTTCAAGCAGAAAATTTCTGGTCAGTAATTGGAACAATTACAGAATGGTTGATTCAAGGCCTGTGATGGAGCAATACCATGAATTGCTTTGTATCCTAGGGCGGTTTAATCAACACAACATGAAAATGGATGAATCAATTTCCGTTTCTAGTGTGATTGATAAACTGCCTCCGTCATGGAAGGATGTTAGGCATAAGTTGAAGTTTAAAAAGGAAGAACTTTCCTTGGTGCAATTGGGCAGTCACTTTCAGATTGAACAGTCCTTGAGGGATCAAGAAAGTGACAAACCCAAGGACAAACTTACTGCTGATCCAGGTTCTGTGAATATGATGGAGGAAGGGGATTCTTCGAAGGGAAAGAACAAATCTGGAAAAAGGAAAATTAAACAGCAAGACAACAATCCTAACAAGAAGCCAAAGTTTGCATGTTGGAAGTGTGGGAAACCAGGGCACTTCAAGAAGGATTGTCGTGTGGGCAAAAGTAAGAAAGGTGAAGACACAAGTGGCAAGGGAAAGGGGCCGAAAGGCCAAGATCAGCAACAAGGTATGTTCATTGAACAACCTGGAAATTCAATTCAGAATTATGTATCCCTAAATTCTGATGCATTTTATGTGCAGGATGATTACATATCATGGTGGGTTGATTCGGGTGCTACAAGACATGTATGCAAGGATCAAAGATGGTTTACAACCATGCAAACCATTGAAGATGGATCCACAATAAGAATGAGGAATGTTGCAACCGAGCCAATCCATGGAGTTGGAAGTGTTAACCTAGTATTTACTTCTGGAAAATGTTTAAGTTTGTATGATGTATTGTTTGTACCCGGGATTCGAAAGAATCTCTTGTCTGGAATTGTATTAAATAAGCTTGGATACAAGCAGGTTATTGAGTCGGATAAGTTTGTATTGTCAAAACATGGTTCTTTTGTTGGCTTTGGTTATTTATGTAATGATATGCTTCGTTTAAATATCGTTGCTCCTTTTGGTAACAATTCAATTTGCGTTGCTAGTACTAGTATTGATAAATCAACACTTTGGCATGCACGTTTAGGACATGTACACTTTAAAAGGTTACAAGATATGTCCAAAATGAGTCTAATTCCTTCATTTGATATTAATACCGAAAGGTGTAAAACTTGTATGCTGACCAAGATAACTAGACAACCTTTTAAGGATGTTAAAAGGGACTCTAAGGTGCTTGAACTAATTCATAGTGATCTATGTGACTTTCATGCAACACCGTCTATAGGAAACAAAAAGTATGTTATTACTTTTATAGACGATGCTACTCGGTTTTGCTATGTGTACTTGTCACACTCTAAAGATGAAGCTTTAGATAAATTCAAGACATACAAAACTGAAGTTGAGTTGCAAAAGAATGGTTTAATAAAGATTTTACGCACGGATAGAGGAGGCGAATATTATGATCCTAAGTATTTCCAAGAGGTTGGTATTATTCACCAAACCACTGCTCCTTATACACCTCAACAAAATGGTGTATCTGAGAGGAAGAATCGAACTCTAAAGGAGATGGTTAATTCCATGCTTTCCTACTCGGGTTTGAGTGATGGATTTTGGGGAGAAGCTATGTTAACAGCTTGCTATTTGCTTAATAGGGTTCCTAACAAAAGGAACAAAATTACCCCATATGAACTTTGGTATGGTAAACCTCCAAACTTGCATTATTTGAGAGTTTGGGGTTGTAGAGCCATTGTTAGGCTCAATGATCCCAAGAGAAAGAATCTTGGTGAAAGAGGTATAGATTGCATCTTCATTGGATATGCCATGCATTCCAAGGCTTATAGGTTCTATGTGATTGAACCTAGTGACTCAGTATCCATTAATACTGTAATAGAGTCAAGAGATGCTATCTTTGATGAAGAAAGGTTTTCTTCCATACCTAGACCAAAGGACTTGGTTCCGAATTTGAGCAATGCTCAAAATGAAGGAACAAGTGACGCCATCACTTTACCTGAAATAAGAAAGAGTAAAAGAGGTAGAGTAGCCAAGGACTATGGTTCTGATTTTCAACTATATTTAGTTGAGGGATCTAGGGATGAGATTCATACTCAGTATGCTTATTGTTTTAGCATAGAGGAGGATCCTAGAACCTATAGTGAGGCTATGGCATCTCGTGATGTTGCATTCTGGAAAGAAGCAATAGATGATGAGATGGATTCGATCATGCAAAATGGGACTTGGGAATTATCTGATTTGCCTCCTGGGTTGAAACCACTTGATGCCAAGTGGATCTTCAAAAAGAAGATGAAAGTAGATGGTACCGTAGAAAAGTTTAAGGCCCGACTGGTTGTACGTGGTTTTAAACAAAAAGAAGGTATCGACTACTTTGATACATATGCTCCTGTTGCTAGGATATCCACGATTAGATTATTAATAGCTCTTGCAGCTATACATAATCTTGTTATTCACCAAATGGATGTGAAAACCGCATTCTTGAATGGTGATTTGGATGAGGAGATATATATGAAACAACCCGAGGGATTTGTTATGCCAGGAAATGAGCATAAGGTGTGTAAGCTTGTTAAATCACTTTACGGTTTAAAGCAAGCTCCTAAACAATGGCATCAAAAATTTGATGATATTGTGTTGTCTAGTGGTTATCATTTGAACCAAGCAGACAAGTGTGTATATAGCAAATTTGATGATTCTGGTAAAGGAGTCATAATTTGCTTATATGTAGATGACATGTTGATCTTTGGTACCAGCCAAGATCAAGTGGATCAAGCGAAGGAATTCTTGTCATCTAAATTTTCAATGAAGGATTTGGGGGAGGCTGAAGTAATCCTAGGTATTAGGATTAAACGTGAGAACAAGGCCATTTCTATTTCTCAATCTCATTACATTGAGAAGGTGTTAAAGAAATTTAACTGTGAAAATTGTTCTCCGGTTAGTACTCTGATGGAACCAAATGTGAAATTGTTGCCTAACCAAGGCAAGGCTGTATCTCAACTGGAATACTCTAGGGCTATTGGTTGTCTAATGTATGCCATGATTAGTACACGACCAGATATAGCGTTTGCTGTTGGAAAGCTAAGTAGGTATACTAGCAATCCAAGCACACATCATTGGCAAGCAATGAGGAGAGTATTCAAGTATTTAAGGAAAACCATGAATTATGGTTTGACATACAGTGGAAGTCCTTCGGTTCTAGAAGGATATTCTGATGCAAGTTGGATAAACAATATGGAAGATCATTCCTCAACTAGTGGATGGGTTTTTCTACTTGGAGGAGGGGCAATCTCATGGGCTTCAAAGAAGCAAACTTGCATTACTAAATCGACAATGGAATCTGAATTTGTGGCATTAGCTGCAGCCGGTAATGAGGCTGAATGGCTAAGGAATTTAGTGTATGAGATTCCATTGTGGGCCAAACCGATTTCACCAATATCTATCAGGTGTGATAGTGCTGCTACTCTGGCTAAGGCATATAGTCAGGTGTATAATGGCAAGTCTAGACACTTGGGTGTCAGACATAGCATCATTCGGGACTTAATCATGAATGGTGTGATATCGGTTGAGTTTGTTCGTACACAACAAAATCTTGCGGATCATCTAACCAAAGGGTTAGCAAGGGACTTAGTGCACAAGTCGGCCGTGGGGATGGGATTAAAGTCCATCTAAAAGATCTCTTATGATAAGATACCCAATTCCCTTCTAATACAACGTTAGAAGCTGAATTCAATGTGGAACTCTTACATGAAGAAATTGGAACACAAAGATCATCCCAAGGTATGTGTTCAGACCTGCAAGTTAAGGAGGTTGAAGTTTACACTTCTTAATGGTTCTTTTGAAAAATTGTATGGCAGGTACAAGAAGAAAAGAACCACCTATATGAGTATGGAGTTTAGCCGCTTCAAGAAGTTTGGACTTGGCTTCTATATGCTCATTGAAGGATAGTGACACTAGGCTAGTAAAAAATAAGTGTCAAGTTAGAACATGGAATATGTTGAACTTATGTGTATTTTACTTTCATGTATTCATCATGAGTAGAAAGGGTTCAATCCGTAGGACACCCCTATACTCGAATATTTGAAGATGTAATTTACTAAGATGAAAATTCAATCTTCGAGACATTTTCATTTATGCATAAGTTTGCCTCGTTTTTGAAAGGATAAGTGAATCAAGGATTACACTAAAATGGGGGAGGATTGTTGGTGATTTTAGTGTCATCGGCCATTTGTGTAATCGGATTTACTTACGACTAAGTATACATTGGCATTACGTTGTACACGTTAGGAGGTGTGGAGTACACGCGTGCACACAACTATGTTAATGACTTGGACAAGGAACTCGCGGACGACTGCGGGGGTTCGGGGGCGCAGCCCCCGACGGGGGTCCGGGGGCAGCGCCCCCGGTGGGGTCCAAGGGGCAACGCCCCTGGCGGCGGTCATATTGATAAACTGCCTCCGTCATGGAAGGATTTTTGACGTTTCAGTGCTTCACAAAAAACGTCTCCGATTTAATTTTCTGTTAAAAAACGGACTGAAATCTGGCGGTTGTAACCGCCAGATTAACCGCCTTCTCCCTCCCTATTTGTCAGTTTGGTCGAATTCAGAAACACAGAGGAACTCATATTCGTTCTTGAATTCTCTGTTTTATCCGATTGGAGATTTCGTGCACAACGCCGAAATACTTTAATCTGAAAGTGATATCACGACTCAGAGATCATCCAAGTTCAATCGTTCCCGTTCTAAACACCACCCAGTTTTCCTACACAGAATGCGTGAAGCCAGCCTGAAGAAAATGATTGAGGAGGCAAAAGAGGAAGAGGCGGCGGAGGATGAGTTGCAGGACTCGGTGGGGGTCGTGGTGGAACCAAAACCCAATGCACAGAACGGTGAAATGCTGAGTGAGTCGGCTCTCCAATGGTCACCACAGATGAGGATTCTGGTCCTGATCCGGTCGCAGAAAAATAGTTCGTTCTTCGAAAACCCGCTTCGGACCCAGGTAATCTTACCCTTGATGTAATATACGTCTACAAAGCCGTTACCTAAAGGCTACAACTTTCCTGATCAATCACATAATACACAAATGTCTACGAATGTTTAACCCTTCCTACATGCCCCTTGGTTAAGGGTGCGTTTGGCTGGATGGTTTATTATGGTTTATGGTTTAAAAATTAAATTGATTATTTAAAGTGTTTGTTTGCAGTGGTTTAAAAATCAGTTTTAATCCAGTTTATTTTGTCATTTTGTCTTAGTGAAAAGAACCAATTTTTGATGATTTTTCTTTCGTTTATTTCTATGACACACAAAGACAATATTATCCTCACACCGCATACGTATTAAATTAGAAATTGCCTCTAAATTTGGTAGTTCTCTGACTTTTTAGTCATCGGGGAAATTTAAAAGTTCTCATGTATTTTCTTATAAACTTTCGTCATAATTTTTTCCACAAAACTTAATTCATGCATTTTTCGCACTATACATTTATGTGCAATGTTCTTATTATTTAAGGTCAACCATTTTTTGCAGTGTTCTTTTCTTAGTTGGTTATATTTCTGATGTCCGTTATTCAACATTTAATTGAAAGAGCTATACTTGAATTATTGTTGATTGTTTGTGAATTTTTTAATTTTACAAATAACATATCTTATGTGCACAAGGAAATATGTCATTTCGCAAATAACACCTAGTTAAAGAAACTCCAAGCAAACATATTTCAGCATGTTTTAATCTAGATTAAAAATCATCACCAAATACATTAGTTTAAAAAGAATCTTTAGAAAAAATAAAAAAATATATCCACCACAATCTATAAATTTTCCAACAAAAACCATTATACCAAACTCACATCAAATTAACTTCTCATTCCCAACGGTTTAATGGATTAAATTTGTGAGAGTTGATAAAATGTTATACCATCATATTAAGACTGTATTAAAGAGGGGTAGTAGGTTAGAGATTCTTTATAATTTGTTGAAGAATATTTATCTTTTGAGGAAACCACAACTTTTATTATTACTATACATGCGCTATTGTTACTTATTTTTCTGGGGTAATGACTATTGTTACTTATTACTTAACATCATAACACTGATAATTACTCTTCATGACAGGAAACAAAACAACAAAAGATGGCAATAAAGCAATACATGGATCTGCAAACAGTGGAGTCCAACTTGAAGGAAGGCATTTACATGACTTCACAAGCAAGGTTCTTTAGAGACCTCTTGCTAATCTTTAAAAATGCCATCGTCTTCTTTCCCAAGGATTCGGCCCAGTACATGGCTGCTCGCGATATTCAAAGGCTCGTCATCAGAGAAGCAAACCATGCTCCTCCTGGTTCTTCAGAAGACAACCCTATCAAAATATGCAGCTCATCTGAGGATAGCAAAGTGGAGATTGAAGTGGCTACTAACAAGGAGACAGAAAAGAAGGGAAGTTGGTCGCTTAGACGAAGAGATTCTGGAGCGAGCAGCAGAGCCAACAAGAAAGGGGCCAAATCAGATGATGATGATTTGGAGGAGGAGGATATAACCTATATGGCAACAAGGTATATGCTCCGGCAGAGAAACAAGGAAGAAAGCTCTGAGGACGATGACGACAATGATGAAGACTTCAAGGTATGTGTCAGAAGGGCTAAGGAATATAGGAGGCCATCAAAGGCTGAGAACAAAGTCCAAGACAAAGGTGAAGCAAGTGGTGTTCGAAGAAGGAGGGGAAGACCGCGTAAGAGTTTGCTGCCGCCACCTATTGACAGAGACTCTCTGAGGGTTTTCACACGAATAAAGAGGGAGCCGGAGGAGGACGAGGAGTATTTGCCTCCGTCATGGAGGTGGAGGCGGACTCTACGGTGAGGGAGTATTTGCCTCCCACAATGATGCAGGAGAAATCGGAGAATTAGTTCGTCAAATTTTGAAAAACTGTTTCGGTCAAAACGCATAATCAGGGGCATGATTGAAGGTTTTCAGTAGATCTTTTTGGGGAGTATTTATAAGGTTAAAATTATAATTTAGCATTAATTTTAGGTTTTTTACCATATTCCAAATAATTAGACTTTTCAGCTATTAAAGTCTTGCTTGTGGACTGATTTCAACAGTTTATTGAATAGTCTTTTTTTTTCTGAAAATATAGAGTATTCTATGAAACCTATTGAGGTTCTTTCATGATTTTTCTTCTGTATTCGTTGCTTCTTGCTTCTCTCAAAAACGTCTGGTTTTGTCCAGCGTCAGTTGGTATCAGAGCTCAGAGCTCCGTGGGAAGAAGATCGTCATAACCATGATGTATGGATAACCTGGCGGCTGCAGATATGTTCCGGCTGAGGAAGCCCCCCAACGGGAGTGTAACGTCCAAGACGTTATGATGATAAAAAGATCTGCAGAGGCAACGATGGGATCTGCAGAGGCAGATTGTGGTGTTAACCCAGCGCCTAGCGGTGTTGCATCTGCAGAAACAAATTGCGAAGCTAACTCAATGCTTGGCGGCGCGGGATTTCAAGGTTCGCAGGACTTTTGATCATGACTCGAAGCCCGCATTTGAGCTCCTAAAGAACTGCGACCCTCGCGGTAAAACCGAGCGTTATGGAGGACCAGGTTGCACGGTTGATTTGCCTCACTATTCGGGTAAAGTAGAAACCAAAGACTTTTTGGATTCGCTTAACGAAGATAAAGAAATAATTGTTGAGGAAGTCGAAAACAGTACTTCCTATGATGAAATCTTCTATGAGGGAAATTCATCTTCATCCGATTGTGTGGTGGATTGGACAAAGCCTCCCGTTTATGATGACTACGGCGAAGAAGACGGAGAATTAATTGCGGAGGATGACAATCACACTTTAGAGGTTTCAATTTCCTATGAGGTAATTTCAGATTCCACTACTTTATTTTGTTCATCAAATAATGTTATTGAGGATGAAGTGTTCTTATGAAGACGAGGATATGACATTTGAATAGAGAAGTCTTTGGTTTTTTCCAATCAAGTTGTCGTCTCTTTATTGTGATCCGTTTTTGGTGCATCGAATCTTTCATCACCCTATATTAAACTCGATGACAAGTTCATTTGAAGAGGGGGTGACTGATGCAGGAGAAAATTAGAGAATTAGTTCGTCAGATTCAATATAGTTTTTTTTTTTTTTTTTTTTTTTTTTTTTTTTTTTTTCCGGTTAAAACACATAATTAAGGGCATGATTGAAGGATTTCGGATTCGGGCAAAGTCATACATTATTTTGAGTCAAAACAACGTTCGACAAAGAAACCGCCCTGATTCGGTCAAAATCGACCATTTAAGGTTGAAATCGTCAGTTTTCTATTTTGAAAATATTTCTTTCGTTAATTAGTATGTTAATTTAAACCCAATTTGAGTATATATTTTTTGTGAGTATTTTATTAGGGTAGGTTTATTATTTAGAATTAACTTTAGGAGTTTTACCATATTCAAAATAATTAAACTTTTCAGCTATTAAAGTATGGCTTGTGGACTGATTTCAACAGTTTATTGAATATTGGGTTTTTTTCATAAAACATAGAGTCTTCTATGAACCCTATTGAGGTTTTACATGATTTACCTTCCGTGTTTGTTGCTTCTTGCTGCTCCCAAAAATGCCTGATTCGAGCCCGCGTCACTCAAGAACCAGACACAACTTGGACCACCATGTAGAAGCCTTGTTATTAGCAACACTTCTGAACGGGATTCATAATTAGCCTCTGGCTTTTGTACTTGGTTATCATCTACATTGCAGTTTACTTTCAGAAAACTTAATATATCATTTGATTATGTAAAGTTCTCTAGCGGTGATATAAACCACAACCAACTCAATCCTCTAGCCACATTTCCCCCATATTGGCTAGTGTTTAAAAGACTATGGCATTGTTTGTTTGATTGAGATGCTTTTTCCTTAAATGAGAGAGGGAGAAGACTGGATCTGTTTCCAAACACTCTATCAGGTAACCAGGAAATTTAAACAGATTTCTCCCTATTTAATTTTCTAATGCTTCCTGGTAGAGGTTTTAGCAGTTTGGGTTAGTATTAATAATATGATGCAAGAGAATATGATGCCCACCCTCAACCGTTATCTTTCGGGTGCGCATTTGGTAAATCACAACTCTGGTGCAATGGGAAAAGTTCGAAAGATATGTTAAGAAATAAAACCAGACCAACTCAACTTCAATCCAAAAGAACAAAAATTAATATTAGCTTCCACCGAGAGGCTTGCGCTCTACCAACAGAGCTAGACTAGCTTGGTGTTAACATGTTGACATATATAGCTGGTGATGACTTTATCTCTGGGCAACAACATTGAGCTCCGTGAAGGTATGTTAAATTCACATGAACCCTAAGAGATTTTCCTTAGTACAAGGTGTTATAACGGAGGGATCAAGCAAGAACGATTAAGCAAATAGTAAATAAAGAACGAGAACACAAAGAATTAACGCGGTTCACTTGTTTGAATACTAGCTATCTGACGTCGGACGGAATCAGGCGTTTCAGGGAGCAGAAAGAAGCAACGAAAACGGAAGACATAAATCGGGAGAAAATGTTTCTAAGTTTTAAAAATAATTCAATACTCCTAAAATAATTCAAAATCAGTTCACAAGCCGGTCTTAAATAGCTGAAAAGTCCAATTTTTTAAAGTATGATAAAAATCCTAAAATTAATGCTAAATAATAATTCTAACCTTATAAAACGCTTTACCTACAGTACACATATAAAATGCGCAAGCTTTACTGTGTCATGAATGGGTCGCAGAAAAAACGCTTTACCTGCGACGAGACCTTATTCCACCTTCCAAACCACGTAGACCCTTCACTTCCCGTGCGAGCATATGCATTGATGATATGCTGATGGGTCGTGTCTCATGACCCAAACGTTGGTTTGTATACTTGCGGAGAACACTCTCTATTACGTGTATCAATGGGATAGATGCACATGACAATATTTAGAAGTTAGAATTATAACTATTTACAAGTGGCTACACTGGCGATGACAAATAACCGGCAACATGAAATAAAATAACTAAGCAAGACTGGTTATCCCAGACAAATGTGGTGTCTTCATTATCGGAACCAAACTTTCTAAATCGAAATCAGGGACCAATTGGGTTCGTGATACCTTGCATTTGGATTTTATAGACCTCAAAGCCCACTAATATAAAGCCTCTGTCTCGCTAAAAAAATCTATCGCAATGGTTCAACAACGTGACAAAAATTTATCACTAAAATAAAAAATTCGTTAAAGCAACGGTCGTTAGAAACCTACAGTTAAGCGCTGTAGACAGTGCATTACAGGCAGGCCAATAACCATCCACGTGGCAGCCATCCAGGAGGGTCGACAGTACTCCGGTATCACTCAATCACTGTCCTTATATTCACACTTAGCCATATGGGGGCTGCGAGACAGGGTCGCCCGCGATACTAACCGCATGGGAGCTGTAGGGGGTTAGTGGCTTGGAGGTTAGAGTAAGGTACGTAGCGCGTGAACAACAACCACGCCCCGCGCGCGACCCTTGGTAACTGTTTGAGAGATTTAATGACCACGTATCCCATAAAAATGGTAAATCGTGTAACGTGCCCTATCTATGCGGTCGAACGTGCCGTTACGAGACGGATATTGTAAAACCCCCAAAACGACCAAGCAGGAAGCCCGGGGATGTCACTCCGTACCCGAGATTAAACCTGGATACAAGGAGGTTTAAAAAAGAGAATCCAAACATAACTTTATTAAAACTCCAATCTTTGCCTGATACAAAGGCGTACAATTCAACTAGAATCTAATGATACCAACTTAAGTTCTAAGAAATTAAGTGTGATATTACTAAATGACTAAGTGATGATTCGCGTCCCCGCAAAGCTATGCTCCCATCATATATACCTGTGGTGCAGAAAACAAAAGAGAACACCACAGTTTCCAAAGTCAGCGGAAATACTGAGTAAGTAACACCCAAGCATGTAAACAGATTATGAAGTAATTTGAAAACCAGTTTGTAGTAGTTTCGCAAAATCAAAGTGAAAGTAAAAGCTTTGACCCTTTTATAAAAGAAATAACACGAGAGATTCCAAATTCGTTTATAAATTCCAAATCACATCCATTATCCAAATAACGGGATTCTGAAACTCATGACATTCCATTTTCCATAAACAACATTCAATCCAAAACCAATTTGTTAATTTGTTGATACGGGGAAAACCAACCATCTCGCAAGCATCCAAGACCTTAAGTGTCGACACCCCCCAAAGACTCTTGCGGCCAGAGGAGTGAGTACAGGGAGCTATCCGGGGACTTGAAACCGGATTAAAATAAAATAAATTGAACGGAAGACCGATGTCAACACGCCAATGCCAATAGTAACCAGTAATAAAGGCCCCGCACAACTCTTCCACTTTACTTTATCATCGATTATTAGATTACATTGATATTTTTAGAGAAACATTTCCACAATTTGAAACAAGTATTCATGTAGCACATATTGCACGTAAAATCATTTTGAGACAAATAAGAATGAAATCGTTTGACACGAAAAGAGGAAAGGGCGCTAGGCCTGACATGTTTACTTACCTTTAATCTCAAGCAAAGCAAATCACTTCATAGTAATACTTGACGTATCCTTTGTTAACGAAATTTGTCGCCTACAAATTAATAATATCCTAGTCAACATATTGCACACGAAGTCCTTTGAATAAATCCCTTACTAACTCTCCTCAACCTTTACTAATGCGAATAACCTCTTTTATAGAAAAATACACTTTATAGAGTTAAAGTTTATTATTTGTAAAAACATATCAAACTATAATTATATAAATATAACTTATAAGATTAGATAAACTATTATTTTTATTATTTAGGGTAGAGAAGCATATTATTTTACCCTAAAAACACTTTTGATTCAAATAGTAGTTTCTCCCAACCAAACAAGCCTTAGTAGCGAATATAAATTATAAACTAGCTAACTTTATTTAAAAGAAATAACAAATTTATTTGAGGAAATAACTTATTCTAACTTGTTAAAAACTTATAAAAATAAATAAAAAAAGTATACTTTTATCATCCTTATTCCACACATTTATATTGGAGGAAAGATGAGTACTCTTTCAAAAAAAAAAGATGAGTACAAAAATATTACTTTAAACTTGTATAAAAAGAATTGTCTTTTGTGAGATTCGAACCTCGAACCTAGCTTTATCTTCTTCATACCCACTAAGCCTTAAGTGTTAGCATTTAACCACTGGGCCAACATCCCCTTTATACTCTCTTCCTTCCCAACTTGTAATATTAACTAACAGTAAAGAGGAAACAAAATAAAAATAAATAAAAGGGAAGGAAACCCAATCGGGTTGTTACCCGAGAGAGAGAGAGAGAACGGGACAAAGATGAAGGGACGGTGGCGAGGAAGACGCCGGAGACGCGGGCGGTGGCCGACGACGAGGACGGTGGCGGCAGCCGGGCAGCGGCGGACGGGAGAGAGAGAGAGAGAGAAATTGAGAGGGCGAGTTTGAGAGAGCTTTGGGGATTAATTTGGGTGTGAATTTTTCTGAGTTTGAAGGGGTTTATATAGCTCTCAAGTGAAGAATCCGGCGAGGATTAGGAAACCCACCGGCGACAATTTCGATATTGAATTGGGTCTTGATTTTGGGCGAAATTGGTTTCTTGGTGAGATATTATTGGTCTTTGTGGAGTTGGGAGTAGATTGGGATTGTATTTGGGTGAAAAAGGATCAAACGTGAAGAGTTGGAGTTGGAGATTGAGTGGTGGTTGATGGTGGAGGAAGAAATCCACGGTGGTTCATCTTCGGGGAAGAAGATGATGAAACATAAGAGGTCATGACACTTTTCCCCCACTAGTTTAGGTAAAAAGACAACTACCACCCCCCAAGTTTAGTTAAACGACACTTTATAAAGTAGAGAAAATACATAATGACCCCCAAGTAGTTACTAGTAATAAAAATTAACTTCCTACCACTAAAATTAACTCCCAACACTTATACTAATGTCATATTGACACCAAATAATATCATAAAATATAATAGTAGCATATTAACACCCAATACTTGTAGTAAAATTCTAAATACCCATATTCACAGAACGGGGTATTTCATCCTCCCCCCCCCCCTTAAAGAGATTTTCGTCCTCGAAGCTTAAACCAACCTCTCAACAACCACTAAGGTATGGGTCTCCACTTTAGGGTATAATAACTAAGTGCAAACCTAAGGTTATGCACGATGAGCAAAATTCTATAAGGATGTACTAGGATGATGTGCTTCAAAACCAATGCTTCAAAATCGAATGATTACATTCTTCCCCCCTTGGAGGAGTGACGTCCTCGGAACTCAAAATATCTCGTAAAAAGGTGATGACACTTTTTCATCAGATCACATGCTGCTTCACGCTCTTGTCACACGTACCCCTTGTCATGGTATCTATAATCTTAACATGGTTCAGTCTTCTGGTTCGGGATCCAATACATGAAATGGTATAGAACACACTTCCTAAGTTGCTATACATGGGACAAGGTATTCCGCGAAATTTTCACCTTTCTCTTCAAGACATAGTCGTATGTGATCATCTGATTAGGTGGTAAGGCTATGGGTTAGGGATCACAACTATCGCCTATTGATAATTTTCTATCTTATCATGCAGCACTACGGAGATGAAATAATATCACATATATCACACCATTTAAATTAGCAACTTGGATCGTCATTGATCATTCCCAACCAGGTTTCAAAGAATAACTTTGCTTGGAGGCATTTATTCCCGTAGTAGGTATCACATAAAGTATTAGTGTTCTCCACATAGGAGTAAAATCTTAGTCCAAAATAGTAACCACAATAATCTGAGTCAGAGTCAAGATTATAACACAAATTTATTCGTTCAAGCATTCCAAGTATAAGACAACAACATCAAGAATAAAAAGAAGTGCATATGCCGATTTGTCTCATAGTTGTTGGGGCTAGCCATCGATTCACGATCTTGGACGACATATAGAAAGCCTTCATTATAATCCACTACTAGAAAAATAGTCTATCACGGCGGTTTACATACGGCGGTTCACAAAAACCGTCGTGATAAGGATGGCTTCACGGCGGTTTTTCTAAAACCGACGTACATTTCACGGCGGAATACAAAACCGTCGCTTATAAAACGGCGGTTCCTAAAAACCGCCCTAAGATGGACGACTACACGGCGGTTTCCTGAAAACCAACCTATACTTAGATCAACATTACAGCGGTTTTTGTAAATTCGCCGTTTAATAAATAAAATATTTAAATATATGTATTTAATGTAATTATAAAATTCAAAAATTAACAATAAAATTTCACAATTCGTCTGTTTATGTGAAGCGCCTTAAGTCAAAATTATTATTTGTTTGCAAAAAAGAAAAAAAATGTATATGCTAGATCTAATCCTAGCCGTCGGTTACAAACCCTATCCTTATAAACTTGAAGTCTCCCTCATATCATCTCATTATTCGGCTGTAGTTCTTGAAGCCTCCATGGGAGCTCCCTCCCCTTTGTTTCTTCCGTCCTATCTACTTCTTCCTGCTGTGTGGCGATTTCAATCGAAGGTAGGCAGATCCGTGATCTCCATCTCAATCACTCCATCTCCTCCTCTCCCTCGACTTTCTGCCTCTCTCCTTCTCTCTCGTTCTCTCTCTATCTGTTCGGTGTTCTTCTTCTTCATCCTGGTTTTGGGTCGACTTACCCTCTCTCTCATTCTCTCTCTCCGTCCGATTTTGTTTTCTTCTTGATCTGTAGCATTCCCCCTCTCGACTTTCTCTTCTCCTCAGTCTCTTTCGACTTTTTCTTCTTCCTCCTTATTTGCAGATCCAGAAACTCGATTCTTTTGATTTTGAGTTTCATGTTGAATTGACTTTGTGAAACTGGAGTTCGATTTTAAATTATGGGTTATGATTGCAGAACCACCCATTACAGAGGTGGATTAGATCTTGTATACGAGAACAAAGATCTCATATTCAATGTAAATTTCTCACCTTTAGAACTTAGGAACACAAATTGAGAATAGAAGTTACTGGATCGCATAAATTAAACAAATAAATCTACAATCTTTTTTTATATTTATATTGTTGTACACGGCGTTTTGATGAAGCACCGTAACAGTAAATTATTACCTTAAATGAAACGGCGGTTTTTGTTTTGGGACGTAAATTTAATACACGGCGCAATAAACTGTCGATTTTTAAATAACGACGGCTCTGTGGGCGGCGCAATACAAACCGCCGTGCAAACCGCCATAAAAGTGATTAAGGGCGGTTTTTACTCATTTAAGGGCGGTTTTGGAACCGCCGTATCAGTCTATATTTCTAGTAGTGATCCCTCTTCCTAACGAGTACAAGCACACTCTTACAAATGGATTTCGGGTGGACCAATCATTCACTCTAGTGTAAGATCCTCTACTCAACAAGAGGTACAACCTCTAGCAGATCAATAAATTCATATAACTCATAACCATCCCGTGACTAAAAAAACGATGTTGGTGACATGACTCTAATCATACACATCCAGCGATAAAGTGTCCCAATCGCATCAAGATTTAGATTATAACGTGGCTAGTGAGATCACGCCCACAACTCAATCAGTGCCAAAGAAAATCATCAACCCAAATAACTATTGCTATTGTCTCATAAGTTGCTATTTACAGAGAGTAGTTCATAAAATATCCCAAGTTTGAAACTAAGTACTCTTAGTGAACCTAAGCATAAACCAAATCAAAGATTCTAGATTATGATTCCCTCAAAAATGAAAACGCATCAAAATGAATCATATAACTCTAAAGACGAATCATAAATAAGCAAAAATCTCGTTCCCCTAACGATAGATGAAACTCCAAACCTCCAAAAATAACTTCCCAAGGTCAGGACTGTCATTCGAGTGGTACAAAACGTCCCATCTAATTAAGACGGAAAATCGAAGAAATAGTGTACAGGACTCTAAAGCGGCATGGTTCCATTTTTCCTTTGCTTTTCTATGACATCAGTGATAAAACTTTGCCTCGAAATTAAGGAAATAAAATAATTAAACCATGTGTAACCAAAAGGATACGATACCGAGGCACATGCTCCAAGCAACTTATTCATATTCAAATAATTTCAACAATAACGAGACTCGCAAGCTAGTATCCGAAGTCACCTTTGGTGATAAATCCTTAAAAACATATTTCTCTTAACAAAGCTCCAAGTACATCGTCCGAGAAGATTACAACAACTGAGCGGACTCATTGATCCGGGTACACCAACGATTTATGTAACTTCAAGGAATTCGATATAAGCATAAAATTCGACAAATCTTTTAGAGATTAATAACCATTCCATTATCCCAAATAGTAGTTTAGTGACAATGCTCTAATCATATACGCCAAACAACGTTATAAGCCAACTACTCCAACGTGAGACCATACTAAAATAAGTTAGACTACACTAAAAATTTATCTCATTGCTAGCACCAAGGTAGTAGAAAGCTTCCAAAATTTAAATCAATAATTCCAATGATAACCGTTACAACATCATAAACTGTTTATCACAAGAAACAAGGTCCGCAAATCGGCTAAGGTTGAATATCGGAACTCTCAGTCAGATTGAAAATAAACAAATGAATGAACTATATTACGCTTGTACAAGAATGATGACACCCAAGGGCACTTCATGAACAAAGAATCGTCTCTTTTCTCGGAATAATAGCTAATTAACAAGGCTCCAACATAAATACCCAATGTAAACGATAACATTCTATTGACCCAGAGTACTGCACTCGGTAACTCCAATGGTCTAAAAGATAACAATCAAATCTTAGCCTTTCACTCTCAACTTCAATTTACATGAGTGATTCCCCATTTTTTTTCCTTACTCTATTTGGTCATCTAATGAAGTGCAAGGGGAGAAACAAGATAAATACAACATTTACAAGATAAGAAGAGACACAAGCACTATTGGAGCAATGTGATCCATCAAGACTAGGTAAAAATACTCCAACCAAAAGAGAAACTACAATATTCCTTGATAGAATATTCCACCTAGAATCCCAATATTACATTTCCCTAACCACTTTAAAGTTGTCTCTAAAATAAATTTGAATGTTTGGAGAATTCCAAAGACATGGTTCTCAAAACGCTTTCTAGGCGAGGGTGGGTGGTGAACCTCTATAGTCCACGCTAACTCTTTAGTCTATTATTTCTCATGGGTCCTCCATAGGTTCCTCCCAAGTCTTGTGAGCTAACAACAATACACACTTTATGAAGTGCGAATTTATCATCCATTGGCCTTGATGTGAATATTTTTACTTGGGAATGGACCAGCATCCCTCATCAGCTAAATTATTATACTATCTCTTAATTGGAAATCCAAGAATTCTCATCAAGTAACGACTCCACAATGCAATAACTCTGAACCAGGACGTTGTTGTATACCCATCTTCCAACAAAAGTGAAAACCCGATGCTCACACCTATCCAAGACTTCTCCGATAAATTACCAATTTGACATACTCTCCAAGAAAGGTGTTCTTATCGGGTGGCTTACCTGAAAATTCTCCGCTGTTGGATTCACTAGGTTGACGGCCATATCGACCAGAGTTAAAGGATACTCTTATTAGACATCAAACATAAATATTAATCTACCATAAGGGTATTCTAAGGCTTACTCCCAAACAATTACACACTTAGCAACTTACATCTAACATTTTACCCAAGAATTCCCAAAACTCAGCGACATTTATAAGAGATAGCACAATGCTGGAGATCAGACTCTCAAGTAATGTATTAAGATCCCAAAACTTTTCAACAATGAAACTCTGAAGCCCAAATCTGAGTTAATCATAAATGGTAAAATGCTCAAAATTATACCCCGAAAAACAAGACTCTAATGAGATGTTGTGGCAAACTGTCATCAATGAAAGAAAATTATACTCCTCATGTATTTTAGCGATCAATAGAGCTCCAAGTATGATGCCAATATTTTAGTATTTTCCAACACATTAAAACTCTCAAACTATCTCCATAACGAATTACTATAACGTAATCTCCAAAGTAGCTAACTCAACCGCAATATGGTTCCGTAAAACATTCAAAAGCCTAAACTTCGACAAACTAGCTAAGGGGTATCTAAAACCACCAAATTGAAATCAAGTCGCCAAACATCTCTCAAACACTTTCGTCTTGAATATAAATACATCTTGTTCCTCCTACATTATTTTAAAACTCGTAACCAACCGAATGCGTAGGTACTTCACAATTCCTCGATACGAGCTCATCTATCCTCTTTTCCCGCTCATACAAACTTTGCTTGAATGGTATTTGCTTAACTACCAAAATTATTTTGAATCCTCATTCGTCTGGTTCGAATAGGTAAGAAATTTTAACCCTCTTTGTAATAACTATTTCTAGTGTTGTATGTGTGGTCTAATGTTCTACACTATAGCCTATTGTATCATTCATAAAGTATCATGGAGTTCAAGTAAACATAAGTACATGGCATCTAATATCAATTATGCATGAAATATAACACATTGATCATACCATCGACTACACATGCAATTTTCTCATAGACTGTACACATCTTATTTCTCATGCTTTTGTGAAAATTAGAAAAGTGATCAGTCAAGCTAAAATTATGAATTTTGGAGTGAAACCTCTCTGAATCTTCCTTCATAATCAAGAAGAATCAAGTTAAAATAAATCATAGAACTCAAGCATGGCCGTTATAACAGACAACCAGAATGGAAACTCCAACTTTACCAAATCTGACTTTAACTTTTCTCAAAATGGACTAGGATTTCATCTAGATATAGCCATATGTGTCTAATCACCACCATAAAATTTGAGCTTTAATCAAGATCTGGAAGATAGGAAAAATCCAAAATACTAAAGATGGTCAGCATGCAACTCTGCTATTGAACAACAAACCTTGGAAATTCATATCTAAGTCTCGCGAACTTATTTGTGATGCAATTTTTATGTCAGATGCCTGAACATGTATACTACCAAAAAAAAATTCTGGGAAAAATAATTCAACATTTAAACATGTCTTCTACACCAAATACCATCTGCTGCACAGATTCAAACACTACCAACATCAAGTTTCCCGCGTTCTAACTTATGAATGCTTCCGAAACGCAATACAACATCAAATTCAAACCATATTCCGATCCAATAAAATAAAGACTTATTATATTCCAAAATGGATCCTCAAAACTTAAGTATTATCCTTCACCAAGAAGCAAAATTAACCTACGCAAATTACCAATAAATCATCTCTAGCCCGAAATTGGTTATGCTAAACCACACTAAGAAAAACCCTAAAACATTGTTTGGACTCATGGCCTTATCCCAAACTAAAACTTCAAAATGCACTAAAAGTCTAAGAAATCAAGGAAGCCTAATATGTCCACTTCTCGTAGTAACTCACACTTGCCTCCGACTCCATGTCTTCACTAGGTTCATCCTCGAACTCCTCATCTTCACTAGAATCTATATTGATCACCGTGCGGCTTTGCCATTTCCCATGAGCCTCCTCAACAATTTACACAATAAGTCGGCATTTACCATCCATTCATTTTAATGGAAGTAGTCTTCATAGTTCAACTCCATAAGTACTCTCTTACTCCACAAAGTATATCGTAAACCAAAATGATTGCTTTTATAAGTACATACTCCAAAACTTCGATCGATACTTTCGAAAACAATTTCCAACCTTTGATTACCCAACCAATAGACACCTAACCCAAATCTCTACTATATAAAAGGTTGAAGAGGTTCCTAGCCAAAAAGTGTTCCTAACCTTTTTAAACTTACAAAAATACCCTTTTACAAGGAGATGTAATTACCAAAATATCCTTATCAATTGAACAATGTAGACTGAACAGACTTTATGGGAGACTGAACAGATACGTCTTTTGAAGTTATGCCTATTCATTCATTGACATAATGTTCGGGAAGGTCCCCTGACGCGTTGCAAACGTCATCTTCTCGGCCTGTCCTGCGCATTCGCACCTGCTCCTCAATGAACTTGACGAGTTCACTTCGATCGTTGTTGTGTGCTTCAACCATAACTACGGTTTCATTGCTGTATTCTAATGGGTTTCTATGATTTTAGACTGCTTCCGGCGGCAATAATTCTGCGAAAGATTTGTTTGCTCTCAATCGGCTAGGCTTGTGGTTGTGCCTGTGGTCGTCTCCATGCTTTTGTTTATTGTAGGTATGTATTCTTGTGATTTGTACAGTTGGTTGATTTCACAGTTCTTCTGCATCCATCTACAGCCAGTTATTTTTTATTTAACTCATAGTTCGGATATAACAAACATCAAAACGAAATAATATTCCTTAGGGCAAAACAGCGAAATTCCACTATTTTGGTTTGGTATCTTGTAAATCCTGCCTGCAAGATTTTACAGTCCCTATCAAAATGACATATCTTTCGGCGACAATCAAATTGTACCTCTGCACAGAGAAATTACTAGGCTAACTCTAACTGGGTATTGATTTTGTATTGTTGATTGATTTAGTTTCATATATCCAACGACAGTACGCATGCTGATCAAGTTCCGCTATTCCAAATTGAAATGTATCAGTAACTATGGACCCATTGTTCTAAAGTTGGAAAAATTAGATTCCCCCAATTGAAGTCAACTTTTACAAGATCTTTTAACAATAGAATTTGATATGTTTTAGTTTCGACATCACCATGATAAATACATGTAATCTATGTTGACGTAGTACAGGGGAAACTACTTCATTTGATGATGCTAAATTGTTAATGGCATTTGTTGTATTGTTAACATAGATTGAAGCTGATTATATATGAGAAGCTTATGCTACTCCGCCGCGGCAGCCTCTCAAATTACTGTCACTTTGAAGTTTTGCTGGACCGCCAGTTCAGAGATGCTAACAGATCGAATTCATATGGTATGTCTGCTATGTTTTAAAGTTCAGGTCAAAATCAGGTTGGGGTTTTCGACACTCAAGTCTCTACTAATTAGAGACGCTAATTTTCTTGTAAGACTCGAATGTTCGCGAGCAAGTAGAAGGCATCTGATTCGCTTCAGGAACCTAAATATCTTTACTGTCAATTCATTCCTTGATTTTCACTTCTCCGCTTACGTTTTTGTTTTCTTTGGCAGCGAATCCGGTCATTGATGTTTCTGTAAGTCTGATTTTCACCCATATATACGGAATGTTTGTTCTAAATTGAGTTTTTACTTGTTAGATAGAAAGAGTATGAGGTGGGACAATAGCCCACACTCACAATTCCCGAGTTCTAACTTTATTGTTATGTTTTCAAATTCGCCCAATATGCATTGAACGAAATATTCGCATGGAATAAATATTTAACATTTTACTTGTTTGATTTCTCATTAGTTGTAATCTCTCTATATTGGAACGATAATGAGTTGCAACCTGATGTGTCAATTGAATTTTTGATCACTTGTTCAATACTGGTGTTTAAGAAGTATTTTTCTCCTTTATAGTCAATACATTGTTATTGTAAACAATATGCGTAGATAGTTTTCTGAACGATCATAAAGCACCCATGAGTAATTATCTAACTTATGCCATGCATCATGCTAAGGATACATAAGCGTGTACCAAATGATTTTTTCGTAAGAGCATAGTTATTGATGTCATGCATTCAAGCCACAGATTTGTCGTTAACATCCAAACATAAATTAGGCACATTCCCTTGTCAATTCGGGTAATGACAAACAGACAATACCCACCAAAATATTTCAGGCTTTAGACATCAGATAAGCATATTTTATGCATAATTATTTCGTATTAGAAGCCGCATGGCATATGTATAACAAAATAACATTCAAGAAATATCAAACAGAACTGGTTAGAAAATCTATCATCTGAGTTACATAAACTGTACCGTCATTTCAAGTGCTTGAAAACCTGAATAGCATGAATCTGAAATAAGAAACCACAACGACGTTTGAAGTAAACCTAGCCCTCTTAACAAGAAAATTATGGATACGAAAGTCTGTGTGGCCTGTAAGCGAAGCACATGAGGGAATTAGTTTCAGATATATATACATAATTCGGTCTTAGTAATTTTTATTAATTGCAAATTTCACTTGTAAAATATGTCTAAAATTGTGCCAATGTAGTATGCATCAGGTTGTTGAAACATGTTCAATATGCTTACTAAGTTCTATATTTCTACTGGAAGCAATGATGAATTAGGATTCAATCACTAAATACAAGTTGTGGTGCTTTAGTACTCACTGCCGGCAGAAAATAAATGTTGATATTCTTTAGCTACTGTCGACATACTTTATAATGACGATACGTCATACATGTTATGATAAATGTTTGTGGATTTCAAATTGGCTATAGAATTAAGTTCATGATAATAGGAACTAAAGTTTCTATTAACAAATGATGCATTGAGACCAGACTTTTGCAGACTTGTAACAAGTAGGTGCATAAATTAATTTAGACTTTTGCAGACCAGACTCCTCATTGGGTGCTAAATATTGTCAGATGTCGCACTAATATTTAGGACCATTTACTTTATAACCTTATGAAAAATAGAATGCAAACCTTGGAGATTATAGAAACCCTTGTAATTTTCTGGTGAATCTCACAACAAGATAAGTGACTTGTGGTGTTAAAAAAAAAGCGAGAGCGAAAGTGATTGTTACTATGATTGGAAGAGGATATTAAGGCGACAACTTAAGTCCTTTGAAGGTGATCAAATAGTTATTGTAAAGGGAATAGAGAGGAGTTGGTGGAAATGATAATCCTCCTATAACCATGTTTTGTTTGAGCGAATAGAGGTCGATTCTTCAAGACACACATTGAATATAGCAGCTTCTCATGGGACTTGATCTTGACCAATCACAATGTACACTTCAGCCTCACTGAATTCATCAGAGGATTTGGAAAGAAGACAAGGTTTCTCTTTGGGCTGATCTATGTATTTTTGTCTGTGCAGCGAACACTGGTTACTTAAAGTCACCCAAACAAGCCCTTTTTTCTAAGACAATGGCATTCCGAATTTTCCCACAGCTTGTTTATTACCATGGCATTATCTACTTAAGGAAAACACAAACAGTCATAGGAGGTAGATAGAGATTTGACGGTGCTCAAATGTATGAAATATCAGATTCTTTTTTAGACTTCTTCAACTATATATTATTTTTTCGTACGTCTTTCTCTTCACCAACTTTGTATACACTGTTGATTACTTCTCTATTGAACCGGTCATGTCACTCTCTGCTTATTTATTTGAACTGAGTTATTTTCCGTCTTTGCCTTACAATTCTTATTCAGGTACAATGACATTGCTTTATCTTGGTATCTTAACGAGAAAAGCTGCATATCCTCTTTCCAAGAAAGCACTTGTGCGGTAGCAGCGAGCTCCCTCTTTTGATATTCTTACTGTGTTTCCCTTTGTTGCATACAATTAATCTTTTATATGGATGGTGTCTCCTCCAATGTTTGTTTAAGACATAGTTGTAGATGATTGTGTGGGACTTTCTACTCTTAAATTGACAGTGCGGCCTTACTTAATTTTAACACATCCCTTTGATAAAAAAACTGGTCAGCAAAAGGTAAAACATTGGTAGATTTTTAAGGCAAGAGTGATAATGTAGCAGTCTGCATGAAAGTAAAATGCTATGGACTACTAAGATATTTTACCTTGTGGAAGCAAGCTTTAGTTGGCATATCCCTGGCATGTGTAATTTTTCTCCGGTAGCTATCTCATGTGTAACTTGATGAAGAAACTACTTCATGCTCTGCCTTAATTTTTTTTAATAGTTGAGAACTTCAATTAATAAGAAGTGACAAATACAACTGACGAAGCAAAACACACCGAGCACATACATACCGTGCTCCCATCCACTAACCAAATTTGCACAACCAACAGAACAAAGTCAAGAAAATTACAGTAGATTCTTCAAGAGAGTAGCAAACTAATAGCAGAAAAACAAAGTTAATGACCTGGACTTAGGATTTAGGATTTTAAACTGATTCTCCTTTCCTTGAACCTGACTTCTCCTTGAGAAAGTTGAGCATAGCTTCCTCACTTGGATCCCCCATCTTACCATCCACCAAAATGAAGCCTTTTGATTTTGCCTTGTACATTGCTGCCAACTCTTCCATCCTCTTCTTCTCCTCTTCCACTTTTATTTTCATATTTTCCTCATTTTTAATCTTGTCTACCCAGAAATGATCCAGAGCAGCTGCAAAACTCTTCTTCTTCTTTTCTCCTCCACCCTCTTCCAGCATGGTTCTTTTCCTTTGTCCACACTTGAAGCTCGAGGCTTTCTCTACTTTGAATATCCAAAACCAGATGACTTGGGTTTCTTCTTCTTATCCAATAGTGTGCCTATTGTTGTATTTGGTTAGGCATAAAAGCATTAAGAATTTGAGCAGTTAGATTCACAACCTTAAAATAGCAATTTTCCACCACAAGGGTGATGTTCTTATCTCATAACTATGCAAAGGATTTTTTCTCACGTGCAACGCACGTGCACCCTACTAGTTCCAATGAAAAGCCTCAAACTCAAATACATAGCTAATCTGGTAGGCCAAAATTCTTAGCTAGGAGAGGGTGGGTGGGGATACTCGCTTACTAAGTCTATTTTCTAAAGCTTAAGCACATAATAGACCTATTCAAAACTAACCGAATTCCCAACGGCTTGTCAAATTTTTACTTCTTTCCCTATGTCGATTTTAAGTTTCCCTACAGGTTTTAAATTTCCCTTTTGGATAACCAGGCTCTGATACCAACTGTAACACCCCCAAAACGACCAAGCCGGAAGCCCGGGGATGTCACTCCGTACCCGAGATGAAACCCGGATACAAGGAGGTTTAAAAGAGAGAATCCAAACATAACTTTATTAAAACTACAATCTTTGCCTGATACAAAGGCGTACAATTCAACTAGAATCTAATGATACCAACAGAAGTTTTAAGAAATTAAGTGTGATATTACTAAATGACTAAGTGATGATTCGCGTCCCCGCAAAGCTATGCTCCCATCATATATACCTATGGTGCAGAAAACAAAAGAGAACACCACAGTTTCCAAAGTCAGCGGAAATACTGAGTAAGTAACACCCAAGCATGTAAACAGATTATGAAGTCATTTGAAAACCAGTTTGTAGTAGTTTCGCTAAATCAAAGTGAAAGTAAAAGCTTAGACCCTTTTATAAAAGAAATAAGATGAGAGATTTCAAGTTCATTTATATTTTTCAAATCACATCCATTATCCAAATAATGGGATTCCAAAACTCATGATATTCCATTTTCCATAAACAACATCCAATCCAAAACCAATTTGTTAATTTGTTGATACGGGGAAAACTAACCATCTCGCAAGCATCCAAGACCTTCAGTGTCGACACCCTCCCCCCCCCCCCAAAGACTCTTGCGGCCAGAGGAGTGAGTATAGGGAGCTATCTGGGGACTTGCAACCGGATTAAAATAAAATAAATTGAACGGAAGACCGAAGTCAACACGCCCAATGCCAATAGTAACCAATAATAAAGGCCCCCGCACAGCTCTTCCACTTTACGTTGTCATCGATTATTAGATTACTGTGATATTTTCAGAGAAACATTTCCACAATTTGAAACAAGTATTCATGTAGCACATATTTCACGTAAAATCATTTTGAGACAAATAAGAAGGAAATCGTTTGGCAAGAAAAGAGGAAATGGCGCTAGGCCTGGCCTGTTTACTTACCTTTAATCTCAAGCACAGCAAATCACTTCCTAGTAATACTCGACGTATCCTTTGTCAACAAAATTTGTCGCCTACAAATTTAATAATATCCTAATCAATATATTCCACACGAAGTCCTATGAAATAAATCCCTTACTAACTCTCTCCAACCTTTACTAAGGCGAACAACCTCTTTTATAGAAAAATACACTTTATATAGTTAAAGTTTATTATTTGTAAAAACATATCAAACTATAATTATATAAATATAACTTATAAGATTAGATAAACTATCATTTTTATTATTTAGGGTAGAGAAGCATATTATTTTACCCCAAAAATACTTTTGATTCAAATAGTAGTTTCTCCCAACCAAACAAGCCTTAGTAGCGAATATAAATTATAAACTAGCTAACTTTATTTAAAAGAAATAACAAATTTATATGAGGAAATAACTTGGTCTAACTTGTTACAAACTTATAAAAATAAATAAGAAAAATAGACTTTTATCATCCTTATTCTACACATTTATATTGGAGTAAAGATGAGTACAAAAGTATTACTTTAAACTTGTATAAAAGAATTGTCTCTTGTGAGATTCGAACCTAGAACCTATCTTCTTCATAGCTTCTTCATACCCACCAAGCCTTAAGTGTTAGCATTTAACCACTGGGCCAACAGCCCCTTTATACTCTCTTTCTACCAAACTAGTAATATTAACTAACAGTAAAGAGGAAACAAAACAAAAATAAATAAAAGGGAAGGAAACCCAATCGGATTGTTACCTGAGAGAGAGAGAGAGAGAGAGAGAGAACGGGACATAGATGGAGGGACGGTGGCGAGGACGACGTCGGAGACGCGGGCGGTGGCCGACGACGAGGACGGCGACGGAGACGGCGGTGGCGGCGGCAGCCGGGCAGCGGCGGACGGGAGAGCGAGAGGGAGAAATTGAGAGGGGGAGTTTGAGAGAGCTTTGGGGATTGATTTGGGTGTGAACTTTTCTGAGTTTGAAGGGGTTTATATAGCTCTCAAGTGAAGAATCCGGCGAGGATTAGGAAACCCACTGGCGACAATTTCAATTCCGAATTGGGTCTTGATTTTGGACGAAATTGGTTTCTTGGTGAGAAATTATTGGTCTTTGTGGAGTTGGGAGTAGATTGGGATTGTATTTGGGTGAAAAAGGATCAAACTTGAAGAGTTGGAGTTGGAGATGGAGTGGTGGTTGATGGTGGAGGAAGAAATCCACGGTGGTTCATATTTGGGGAAGAAGATGATGAAACATAAGAGGTCATGACACTTTTCCCCCACTAGTTTAGGTAAAAAGACAACTACCACCCCCCAAGTTTAGTTAAACGACACTTTATAAAGTAGAGAAAATACATAATGACCCCCAAGTAGTTACTAGTAATAAAAATTAACTTCCTACCACTAAAATTAACTCCCAACACTTAGACTAATGTCATATTGACACCAAATAATATCATAAAATATAATAGTAGCATATTAACACCCAATACTTATAGTAATATCCTAAATACCCATATTCACAAAACGGGGTATTTCAGATATCTATCCGCCATTCATGGGCGCATTAAGCCCTCGTAACGGTCACTTCCCTACTATGTGTAGGAATGTTAGCCTTCTACGACAACTCTCGGATCTTTGGCTAGTCGTTATACTGTTTCTATCTCAAGAAAAGTTAACAAGTGCTTACTCTTACCCTACCCTCACCTACAATCTCTCTGTGCTTTCTATTCTTGTTCTTGTTCTCTGTTACATGTGTACACTTGGATCCTCCCCTGGGATTTCGTTTTACACATTTGGTGAACCCGACGTGAACCCACCTTCAAAACTTCCAAAAGCTCTGCAATCATGTCTCATGAAGCTAACCCCCATGAAGACACTTAGTCTCCTTTAAGGGAAGAAGTCTCCAGAGAGGAGAACCCACTCAATGTCATCACCAACACCAATTTGCAGAACCAGACAACTTCTGCGAATAATCCTTCCTTGGAAATACTGAACGCTACAATCCAGAGCCAAGATAGGGCTTTGCAAGCCCAATATGCCCAGATAGCCCTGATCATGGCGATCATGGGAGGACTTGCGCAAAACGCCATCGCAGGGGCTTCAGTCCTTCCAGCCACTACGACACCTACGCCGCACAATCCTACCCAATTGAACCCTTCATCTTCAATCCAGCCGCCTCTTCCTCAGGGGCATATGCCTCAACAACTGAGTTTGCCTTCAAAACCTCCTCTCCCGTCTGGTTATCAGCCATAACGTGCTTCTGCAGGGAATCCAACATCATACCCAGTGGCACCCTCGCATGTGACTGGAGTTCAAGCCAGCTACACACCTCCGCCTCCCTATGATCCCCGCATGCCCTACATACCTGGGCTCGCAGCAACCCCATCATCTACCCCAGGTGGAAGCGTGCCTTCCAACGTGATACTGATAACTCCATAATTGGAGTTATATTCTATTGTGATTACTTGTCGTTTTGCGTACTTTCGATACATTTATGTGTGTTTTAGGCCGAGTTTTGATAGTTTTGAGCATACTTGAGTATTTGGACTTCATGGTGTAATCCGGGCGTTTTATGCATGTTTTATGCTTTATTTGTCGCATTTGATCTTCCGGTATTTGTTCGTGTTGTGGATTTCAGGAACCGGAAGCGTGGAGTGCGGATTTTGGAGCGGAAGCGAACTTCGGAAAGAAAGAAACTCAAGGAATGCATGAGAGAATAGAAGAAGAGGAGAAGCTAAGAGGAGATAAAGACTTGGCCAAATTTTGAAGAGGTGGAAAGAAGCAACACACATGGAAGATCAAGGTGATCCTACAAGACAAAAGGTGATCCTATGATCACAAGATCAAGTACAAGACCACCAACGTGATCCTACAATCAAGTAAGGTGATCCTAGGATCACAAATTGTGATCCCAAGATCACATTAGTAGATATGACGTGATTAGAAAAGGGGTAAAAAGTGTAATTTTTAAAAACTTGAAAGAAGTGACGTGATTTAACAAGGAGAACGACCTAGGGCTTGGATTATTCATCTTTTCTACGCCATTGGAGAGCAAGGAGCATTCTTGGAGCTTGGAGACCATCGTTTGATTCTCTATTTTCTTCCCCTCTCTAGTTTTTGTTTATGATCATTGAAACTTTGTACTTTGATCATGTGTTTTAGTAGCTAAACCCTCTATTCGGGATATCTCATAGGGAACTAGGGTTTTGAACACCATATTTTGGTGATTTATGGATTATGCTTCATGTTTATTGACTTAATTGGATGTTTATGCTTAGTTATGCTTGATTCATACGCGTAATTCTATCTTTCATATTGTTTGATGTCACAATAAGATTGATCTAGGTGATAATTATTAGAGGAATCAATAGTTATTGCTTGAACTTGAATCTTGCACTAGTCGAATCTAGGGTTGAGGAATCTTGCTAGTTAACTAGAACTAAGAGTTGACATCAAGATCATAATGCGTATTTAAACTTGAGTAGGCTAGAGGAATCAGGTACAAGAGTTTGAATATAGGCTTTGGTTGAGGAATCTTCAAAGTGAAATTACTCGTTTGGCTAAGTAGAAAATATCCGTGTTGCATGAACATAAATCCTAAGTGGTGTGAAATCCCTAGTGAACCCGTAGAGATATCCTGACTTGTCCACTTATTAAGTAACTTTCGTAATCATTCTTTGTTAATCGTGAGATTATTCAACCGATTAATTGAGACAGTTGTCTTTTATTTTAAGTAGAATTAGAAAACCAAAACATTGCGCCTTGCCCACACAAGGTTAAGAACTAATAGCTAATTTACAAAGAAGTCTCTTGGGATTCGACAATCCGGACTTTTCCGATTATTACTGCACCGACAGCCATACACTTGTGGTTTGGACGTGTCAAGTTTTTGGCGCCGTTGCCGGGGACTTCGGCTAAATTAGTTATAATTCCTAGCCTCAGGGATTTATTTTATCGTTTATATCTATTACTCACCTACTTTCTGTGTGTAATCTGTGTTTTCAGGTTGAACTTCACGGTGCATGTCCCGTTCTCGAGACGAGCCTTTGCACCCAACACTTGAGGACCCGGAAACTTTGTTACGCGCACAACGTAGAGACAAGAGGAAGACAAGCTCAGTTGCTATGGATGACGAAACTAGAGCTGAGTTTGAGAGGATCCGCAAAGGTATGCAGGATGCGGAGGCAGATAGAGCAGCAGCTGTAGAGGATGCAGCCAATAGAGCACGAGAAACTGAGCAGCTGAAGGCTCAAATGGCTGAGATGCAGGCAATGATGGATCGCTTGGCTCCCCCAAATCCACAACCACGTCCTGGTGTGGGGGCACAAGTGGCGAACATCGGTGGGAACAATAATGGGAATAATGGGGGAAACAACAGGCAGAACGCCGAGGCACCGGTTAACAATGCCGATATTGAAGAACGTGTATGGTGGATTATTTCAGGACTACTCCAGCGTGTTATCAGCCTACCATTGTCAGGCCGCAGATCAATGCCCAACACTTCGAGTTGCGCCAACATATGATCAATATGGTTCGTGATGAGTGTGCATTCAACGGAGCTCCAGGAGATGATCCCAATCACCATCTGCTGGTATTTGAGCAAATCACATCAACCCTGCACGACCAACGAGTTCCAGACGAAACAGTTAAGCTATTACTGTTTCCCTTCTCCTTATCTGGAAAAGCCAAGAAGTGGCTTATGGAGCTGCCAGCTGGGAGCATCGTGACATGGGCGGATTGTTGTCATGAGTTTCTGAGGAAGTATCTGCCACCATCCCGAGTCGCTCAGCAGATGGCTGAGATTGCAAATTTCACTCAGGAAGAAGACAGCTCATTGGGAGATGCTTGGAGGAAGTTTAGCCAAATTCTCCGTAGATGTCCGAATCATGGGGAGCCATGGCACAAGCTTCTCCATTATTTCTACACTGCATTAGACAAGGAGACAGCTGAACAGTTAGATATGCTAGCTGGAGGTAATTTTATGGGGCTTGGGGCACAACGAGCTCAAGATCTGCTGAATAACGTGTCGAAGAGGGAGACTACACGAGCTGAAACTCGTAGGTACTCCAAACCGGGGGATGCAGCCTTAGTCAACAAGATTGAGTCTATGGAGCAAAAGCTGGAATCCATGACCTCAGCATTTCACAGCATGCAACCTCCATCACAAGTGAAGCCCATGGGTGAGTTACTCGCGGATGAGAATCAGGGATATGGCTCCATTGAAGATGTGAATTACATGGGTCCACCACGACAGCAGCAGTGGACTAACACTTATCATCCCAACAACCGCAATCACCCCAACTTTAGCTATACCAACCCTAACAATGGGTTATATGCGCCCGGACAGCAGCCAAATTCTCAGTATCAAGCTCAAGGGAATTTCAACAGCAACAGGCTCAGCAACCAGAAGAGCAAGAGACAAATGCTTTATTGAGAAAGTTACTAGCTAATCAAGACAGGATGGAGAGCACGATTGTCTCACTACAAGCAACAATAAAGAGCCACGAGACTCAGATTGGGCAGATTGCCAATCAGAATGCTAAATTTCTGCCAGGTGTGCTTCCCTCCAATACCATTCTTCCTACTGAGCAGCTCAAAGCTATTACTACTCGCAGTGGTGTGACTACTCAGGATCCTCCATATCCTAGCCATGCGAGAGCCGAAGCTACAAAAGCTACAGAGAAGGAATTGGGTGAAGAGTTGCCCAAGGCCGTGAGTCCCCAATCAAAGGACACGGTTGAGAAGAAAGAAGAGTCCAAGAGCACTCCAGATCCATCTACTTATGAGCCACGGATTCCATATCCGGCGGCAATAAAGAGGAATGATGAGGAACACTTTGGGAGATTTATGGATATATTCAAACAATTGCATATCAACATTCCTCTTGTAGAAGCACTTGCTCAGATTCCCAGGTATAAGAAGTTCTTGAAGGAAATCCTATGGGGGAAGAAGAGCATAGAACCCTATGCCACGATAAAGCTAACAGAGACGTGTAGCACTGTCATACAAAGAGACATTCCCAAGATGAGAGATCCAGGCAGTGTCATCTTAGGCTGCACTCTTGGGGGCGGATATCATACACATGGTCTCTGTGATTTGGGCGCAAGTATTAATCTAATGCCATTGTCTCTATTTGAGAGATTAGGCATTGGTGCGCCAACCCCTGTGAAGATGGGTCTGCAATTGGCAGACAATTCTATAGTTACGGCAAATGGGGTGATTGAGAACTTGCTCGTCAAAGTGGGTGCATTTGTATTTCTAGCTGACTTTGTGATAGTGGATATCAAGGAGGATCGCGATGTTCCACTAATATTTGGAAGACCGTTGTTGAAGACAATGCGCGCAAATGTGAATCTAGAGACTGAGGAGTTGACTATCAAGGCTCTGGACTCATCACTCGTGTTCAAGGCATTTGTTCCGAGCAAGGGGAAGAATAAATTGGCCATGATCAAGTTTAGAGAAGATCGTGTGGATCCTTCTCTTGGGTTGCCTACAGTTTTGCATCCCGATCCACCCGAATCAGAGAAGAAGCAAAATGTGGTGAGTGCACATGATGTGGTGCAGAAAATCAAGAGCAAGAAATTGAAGGAGGAGGCACGTCGTGCTAGACCTCCTTAACATCTTTTGAGGTAACTGGGTCGGGCCGTCGACCTTAAATTACAAGCGCTTGTTGGGAGGCAACCCAACGTATTACTATGCTTTAGTGTAGAGTGTGTTTTTAATACTGTCGTGTGTGTTTTTCTTATTGTTTTTTATCTGAGGGGTGAGAGAGTGAGAATATGACGTTTGAGTTGAGTCGTTTCAGGCATACAGGTTGGAGACGCGGTCCGGACTCCCCTTCTTGATGCATGTGGAAGAAACGCACAAAAATCGAGAAAGCAACGTAATAGTCACGGAATTTGAGGTTATAAATTCTGAAGTTTACCCCGGTAATTTTGGAGTAACACAAGCAAAAAGAGAAAGAGCGCGAAACGAGCTTTCCGACGGTATATTATATGCGTGCATCAGAGTCCGGAGGTGTAAAATAGAAGAGAGAGAACAAGAAAAAAAAAAGAGGCGCTGATACTTAGAAAAAATGGAGGAGGCTTTTTTTTGGGCAACTCACTGCTTGTGCACGATCAAAAGGGATGATCGTGTGATCAAATATTTGATCACAATATCACATTTTTTCTTAAGGCTGCCTTCATTAAGATGGGGCAATTTGGTCTTTTTGGGAATTAAGTGAAAGCAAAAAAAAAAAAAAAAAAAAAAAGAGAAAAGAGGAAGAAACACGCACGGATCAAGCAGCGTGCGTGAGCTTCTGTTCGGCAAACCCACGCGAAGAACTGGAAGAACACAGAGGACGACTCCCTACAGAGCAACGATCGGAGAATCGCCGGAAATCAACGGCGTTTGGTGGGTTCTGGTCAGCTAATCATCGCCGACGAAACAGAGGTTGTTTTTCCTTTGAACAGACCCGCATCAGGCGGCAACTCAGACGAGCGACGCAGGCCTTCAAGAACTTCTACAGCTCGGAAATTCGCCGGAGATTGACGGGACGCGGCGGGTTTTGCTCGAATGATAGCGCCGGCGACATAGGGCGGTTCTTGTTCAGACCCCCACGGCCAATCTCTCGACGAACAGAGCATCACTTCTCACAACCGCTGCCGACCAAAAATCGCCGGATTTTGACGGCAGTTGGTGGATTCTACTCGGCTCAGCAGCGCCGGCGACATTCTGGTTCCGTTGGTGGGTTCGATTTTGAAAATTTAGTGCAGCTAGGCGTGGGGAAAGCAAGGTAAAAGCTAGGGTTTTGCTCACGCAAATCTGTCAATTCGTTCTCAACCGGTTGGAATTAGAGCAAACCGTTTGCGGGGTTGTGACGGGGACAGCGAGGAGAAGATATTGAGCTAAAAATCTCAAATCGCGAAAAGTATCGAAAAATCAGTCGACCGTACGGTCATTCTTGACTGATTTTGTCGATTCAGCCCCGTTGAACGGAACTCCAGGGCTTCAGGTATCGCTAATCTCTCTCTTTCGCAAGTAATTTTATCGAGTCTAGGCACATTGAGTAAAAGCCCAAATTTGTTAATGTTGTCGCTTAGTTGCGACGTTTGGGGGCGATTGACTAGTGTCCTAGGATATATCTGCTAAGCGTTCTTGCTGCTTTTCAGTACACACATCCTTGTCGTTTTGCATACTTTCGATGCATTTATGTGTGTTTTAGGCCGAGTTTTGATAGTTTTGAGCATACTTGAGTATTTGGACTTCATGGTGTAATCCGGGCGTTTTATGCATGTTTTATGCTTTATTTGTCGCATTTGATCTTCCGGTATTTGTTCGTGTTGTGGATTTCAGGAACCGGAAGCGTGGAGTGCAGATTTTGGAGCGGAAGCGAACTTCGGAAAGAAAGAAACTCAAGGAATGCATGAGAGAATAGAAGAAGAGGAGAAGCTAAGAGGAGAAAAAGACTTGGCCAAATTTTCAAGACGTGGAAAGAAGCAACACACATGGAAGATCAAGGTGATCCTACAAGACAAAAGGTGATCCTATGATCACAAGATCAAGTACAAGACCACCAACGTGATCCTACAATCAAGTAAGGTGATCCTAGGATCACAAATTGTGATCCCAAGATCACATTAGTAGATATGACGTGATTAGAAAAGGGGTAAAAAGTGTATTTTTTAAAAACTTGAAAGAAGTGACGTGATTTAACAAGGAGAACGACCTAGGGCTTGGATTATTCATCTTTTCTACGCCATTGGAGAGCAAGGAGCATTCTTGGAGCTTGGAGACCATCGTTTGATTCTCTATTTTCTTCCCCTCTCTAGTTTTTGTTTATGATCATTGAAACTTTGTACTTTGATCATGTGTTTTAGTAGCTAAACCCTCTATTCGGGATATCTCATAGGGAACTAGGGTTTTGAACACCATATTTTGGTGATTTATGGATTATGCTTCATGTTTATTGACTTAATTGGATGTTTATGCTTAGTTATGCTTGATTCATACGCGTAATTCTATCTTTCATATTGTTTGACGTCACAATAAGATTGATCTAGGTGATAATTATTAGAGGAATCAATAGTTATTGCTTGAACTTGAATCTTGCACTAGTCGAATCTAGGGTTGAGGAATCTTGCTAGTTAACTAGAACTAAGAGTTGACATCAAGATCATAATGCGTATTTAAACTTGAGTAGGCTAGAGGAATCAGGTACAAGAGTTTGAATATAGGCTTTGGTTGAGGAATCTTCAAAGTGAAATTGCTCGTTTGGCTAAGTAGAAAATATCCGTGTTGCATGAACATAAATCCTAAGTGGTGTGAAATCCCTAGTGAACCCGTAGAGATATCCTGACTTGTCCACTTATTAAGTAACTTTCGTAATCATTCTTTGTTAATCGTGAGATTATTCAACCGATTAATTGAGACAGTTGTCTTTTATTTTAAGTAGAATTAGAAAACCAAAACATTGCGCCTTGCCCACACAAGGTTAAGAACTAATAGCTAATTTACAAAGAAGTCTCTTGCGATTCGACAATCCGGACTTTTCCGATTATTACTGCACCGACAGCCATACACTTGTGGTTTGGACGTGTCAGATAGCCTTGGAGCAACGTCTAGACATTCTCATCGTGAACCAGTGCTTCGCAGACACTGTCATCCCGAAGGTTGACAGCGCGCCACCAATCCCGCGCGACATATACTTAATGCCTAACCCTGCTTGGTACAAGGCACCCAAAGGGGAGAAGTTCGACGAAATCAGCGGGAACGCGCACGAGCATGTGATGCGGTTCGTTGATCTAATGGGTCTGCATGCGATCAACACAAGGTTGGTAATGCGCGAATTCTCAAAGTCTTTGGGAACGGTCGCGTAAAAATGGTACATGACTCTGGAAGCTGGCTCAATCAAGACGTGGGAGGATATGGTTAAAAAGTTCTACACCAAATTCTTTCAAGTGGAAGAGAAGGTCACGACGATCGATTTGTCGCGCATGTACCAGAATCATGACGAGTAAGGCGTCGCATTTATCAAGAAGTTCATGACGAGTAAGGCGTTGCATTTATCAAGAAGTTCATGACTAAGTCGCTGGAATGCATGGATGAAGTGCTTGAGAGTTGCCTCGTTGAAATTTGTCTCCAGGGCATGCGAGACGAGTACAAAAGTATGCTCATTAACTTGGAGATGCCTACTTTCTCCAAGTTAATTGATTTTACCAGGAACATTGAGCCCATATGGGGGAAGCAGAAGAAGAGGTACTCACACGACCGGGTACCACCAAGCTCTGGTTTCAAAGTTGGGAGACTCAGCTACAAGCGAGGGTGCAAGGTTGATGTTAACGCAGTCTCAACTCCAAAGCAACCGCGAGGTCCACCAAAGGAGCCGCCCCCTCTACCGTGCTCGATTGGGGAAATCACATGCCTATGTAAGCAGTGGAGGAAAGATGGGGTCTTACTTACATTGGAGCATAAACCGACAGGGGAGCAGCTGCGAGATCCCAGATGGTGTGAGTGCCATGGTCAGGTTATGCACCCAACCAAGGAGTGCAAAAAATTGAGTGGATGGTGGACATGAAGATCAAGGAAGGACAACTGGTCATTCATGAGCCAACAAAAGATGTACCCAACAATTCGCTGCCCTCTCACTCTCAACAGGAGCCTAAGGGAAAGGAGATAGCAATGATATCCATCTGCGATTATGAGGAAGTTGCGTAAGAGGGCACTCCTGTCGTAGCCGATATTTGCGAAGATGAAGAATACGCCTTAGATACAGAGGACTCACGAGTTGAAAAAATGAAGGGCTCGTACAAATTTGAGAAGTTCTTCGATGACATGAACTCCTCACGCACGTGCTGCCAAGAAATGACGAAGGCAATCTTGAGGGTGGCCGAAGACTTCGGAGAAGAACTGCTAGTCTCAAATGGAGAAGTTATCAGGGCCGCGCGGTCAACTTGCTTGGAAACGACCTTCGCGCAAGCAGATAAGAAGACAGACGCAAAGCACCAAAGACCACTGTATGTGACATTACTAGTCAACGGGTTCGAATTCAAGAGGGCTTTCATCGATGGAGGAGCAGCAGTGAATGTGGTACCACTCAGCACTCTCAAGTTGGCTTGTATCTCAGAATGGAAGATTGTCAAGCGCCCGTCACCTTTGATGGGTTTCAGAAGCGATTCACGGATGCCCGTGGGATGGATTCGACTAGGAATCCAGATTGGCCAAATCAAATGCTCTGCTAAGTTCCATGTCATCAATGCCAACACCACCTACCATATGATCATTGGTTGCGCATGGATTCTCCGTTTCGATGATGTGCCATCCTCAGCTCACCAGATGATGAAGGCAATTTGGAAAGACAGGGTGGTGGATATACCAGCTTCGATATATCCATTAAATCTTAATGAATCATACCTAACCGAGGCAGTTTGGTTCACAGAGATGGAAGACGAGGAGATGCCAGCACCATTCAAGCCAAATCCTCTGCCCACGTGGGAAGACATCAAAGATCAATCACCAGCGGGAGTAATGGTGATGAGAGAAGCTTAGAAGGAGAAGCCTTCACAGGAAGTGGTGTCGAAGGTAGCACACCAGAAGAAGAACGTTTACACCCCTCAAAAGGGTTGTCAAACACAACGATGAGGGTAAAGAGATAGACAACTTTTATGCAAATGGGAAGAAGTGCTAGCGCATCTGAAGGTGCGCGGGGTCATCTTCGACCCCATCTATCGAAGATGTCCCTGAGCAAATCAATAAGATAGGAGAGGAAGTCCCAGATGGAGTCTCGAGCGAAATCCCGATAGAAAAGTTGAAGGAGGCGCCTGAATGCATGGAGGACAAGCCAAAACCTCTGAAACAGGAGCTAAACGAGGTGTTCTTGAGCTCGAAAGACGAAAAGAAAAGGCCGATATTCTTAAGCGCATATCTTGAGCATGAAGAAGAACAAGGCATGCTGAGGCTGTTTACAGAGTACAAAGACGTGTTCGTGGGAATATGATGAAATGCCCAGGATGGACACGGAATTCACCATGCACAGGTTAGATGTCATCCCAGGAACCAAACCAGTGAAGCAAAGCACAAGGAGTTTTCATCTAGAGGTGAATGTAAAGATAAATGAGGAGATTGTGAAGCTGTTAAACGCAAAATTCATCAAGCCTGAACACCATCCCACTTGGCTCGCCAATATTGTGCCAGTTTTGAAGAAAAATGGACAACTTCGAGTTTGTTTTGACTTCAGAGACATGAATCGATACTTTCTCAAGGATGACTTCCCGTTTCCAAACGTAGACTTGCTGATCGTTTCTACTGCAGACCATCAAATGTTTAGCTTCATGGATGGATTTAGTGGCTACAATAAAATCAAGATGGATCCTGAAGATGCGAGGAAGAAAACATTCATCACACATGTGGGAGTCTTCCATTACACAGTCATGCCTTTTGGCCTGAAGAAAGCTGGTGCAATTTATCAGCGCCGATGATGGCGCTTTTTCATGACATGATGCATAAGGAGGTGGATTTTTATGTGGATGATTTGGTCATCAAGTCAAGACAGAAAGAGGACCATATGAGGGACTTGAAAAAGGTTTTTGAAAGGTGCGGGAGATTTTAGTTAAAGATGAATACAATGAAGTGTGCATTTAGTGTAACCTCAGGGAAGTTTCTGGGATGCGTGATTCATCGGCATGGAATCGAGTCGAGCCTGACCCTGCGAAGGTCTCAGCTGTCACCAGCTTGCCCGTAACACAGACTCAAAGTGCATTAAAAATATTCTTGGGAAAACTCTCATACTTGAGGAGGTTCATACCGACGATTGCAAAACTGACCTCATGTTTAAGTAATTTGCTCAAGAAGAATGCAATGTATACTTGGACAGAGGAGCATCAAGCAATGTTTGAGAAGCTGAAGCAAATGCTGATATCCCCGCGAGTTATGATCGCACCTCAACTAGGATACCCTTTTCTCCCTATATCTCACATCAACCAAGAAATCTATTGGGGCATTGTTGGCTCAAGAGTTCGAGGGACAGGAGCAACCCATTTACTACATCTCGCGTATAGTCCAGTCTGCGGAATCCAGGTACACGGATATTGGACGTCATTGCCTTGCTCTATTTTTCGTTATTGAAAAATTGAAGCATTATTTCGCTTCCCACAAAGTTGTCATAGTAACCACAAGCGACCCTATACGTTACTTGTTGGGACATTCTGTTTCCTGTGGGAGATTGGCAAAATGGTACATGACCATATCACAGTACGATATCACATGTGTGCGCCCAAAAGCCATTAAGTCTCAAGCACTGGCAGATTTTTTAGCTCAATTCTTGGATGAGAACTTCAAACATGTAATAGAGGGGGAGCCCGAAGGACCTGAGGTATACGCGATAGAATCGTTCTACTGGAGGCTTCACTTTGATGGGTCATGAACAAGAGCTGGAGGAGGAACTGGGATTGTCCTCACTAAACCCGATAGGGAGGTCATTCAAATGTAAAGCAAGCTAAAATTCACGGTAACCAATAATGAAGCTGAATATGAGGCTTTGATCACAAGCCTCCTCGCGGCCAAAGCTCTAGAGGTTCAGAATTTAATTTTCATGGGGGATTCAAAGTTGGTTGTGAAGCAGGCTTCAGACGAGTATGGCCTAAAGGAGGTCAATTTGTTAAAGTGTAGGTCTATTGTGCAGAAGCTGGTCCAGAATTTCAACTCGATCAAGTATGAGCATACTCCTAGATCCGACAATCGACATGCTGATGCCCTGGCTATGTTGGGGTTGAAGATTAGTTTAGATAAATGTCCAGCAAATATCTCAATCGAGGTCAAAACAACTCCTTCCTTGATAAAGAATTTGTGTGGAGACAAGTTTCTCGAAGCTGAGGACTGGAGAAAGCCCATCATGCATGCAATGGCCGAAGGAACAAGCAAGGAAGGTTGAGTTTCCACAAAGGGATTCTGCATACATGACAACTTGCTCTATTACAAGGGGTCTGGAGGAATCTTGATGCGATGGTCATGGAAAAGTAAGGACAAGCCTTACTAGAGAAAATTCACCATAATTCTTGCGGAGAAAATGAAGTTTCTATCTACAGAAAGGCGCAGAGATTTGGAATATATTGGACATAGATGTCGTTGTATGCTGCGATCTTGCAAGGGTATTGTGAGAAGTGTGCATTGGTGAAAGATTCTCTGGAAATTGTTGCGATCGACGATGATGAAATCGATTGGAGAAAGCCCCTGATCGACTATCTGCAAAATGAAATACTACCAAGCGACAAGAAGGAGGCTGAGAAACTCAAGAGGAAATCAACTCGGTACTTGCTAGAAGAGAATCTGCTATGGCTAAAAGGACATGAGTGACATTTTCTTAGATGCTTGAAAGGTCAGGAAACGCAAGAAGTCATGGAAATGTCGCACCAGGTGGAGCATCAAGGAGGCGCGAAGCTTTGCAGACAACTTTTAACTGTTGGCTACTTCTGGCCAACCATGGAAGCTGCTTGTCGCACGAAGGTCAAGAGGTGTCAGTAGTGTCAATTCAATGGCAACCTGGTACATGCTCATGCAGTTGATTTACACGCGCTGGGAACCCCTTCGCCTTTCCATACTTGGTCTCTGGACTTCATTGGTCCCATCCGTCCAGCATCGCATGAGAACCAGTTCATCCTAACTGGAACTGATCAGTTCACAAAATGGGTGGAAGCTGTTCCTCTCAAGACAACAAATGCATTGGCGGTTGTCAAGTTCATCCACGAGAACATTATTTATCGTTTCAGGGTTCCCAATACAATCCTGTATGACAATGGGACTCCTTTTGTCAACCGCCAAGTCGCTTCGAAGTTGATGGAATACAGCATCAGGCAGGTGTGCTCGACGCCTTATTATCCAAAAGGGAATAGGCAAGCAGAGGCTATAAACAAGACACTCATCAGAATCCTAAGTAATATGGTTGCATATGATCACAAGAAGTGGGTAGACTCTCTGAGCGTGGCATTATGGGCGTAACGCACATCACCAAGAACTCCTACAGGAATTTCGCCATTTTTTCTTTGCTATGGAGCTGAGGCAGTTTTTCCTGCTGGGGTCAAATTCAAATCTGCAAGGTTGGCATTCAGCGCTCTATACGAGAATCAATGAGACCATGATCTTATTTTACTTGAGGAGAAGCGCGAGCAAGCCAAGAGAACGAATGTACAGTACAAAAAAAAGAATCTCTCGAGCCTACAACAAAACTGTCCAGCACCGAGACTTTGTTGTTGGAGATCTGGTCCGACAAGCTTCCGATCACTGCATGCGCGAAGCAGCTCATCCCAAGTTCGCTGCCAACTGGGAAGGACCATTCGAAGTTAAAGAAGTCTATGAAAACAGCTATTGTACTATCTTACATTGCCATGGGACTGCCACGACTCCCGGTCCAGCAAATATGCGATGGCTTAAGAAGTACTATCCTTAACTTTGTCTCTTTCTTCTTTCCTTGCCCTGTACTTTGCTCACGTCCTCCCATATGAGGATTCGATTAGTGATAATGACTCTCCCATATGAGAGATCTTTTGTCAACTGTTGGTCTCACTTTATTATTGCATTATTTGTTAAGACTGATAGTCAATTACTTCACGAATTTAAGCCTATCTGTCTAGATAGCACTAATGCACATTTCTCAAGCCTATCTGTCTAGATAGCAGCCTTTCCTACTAAAGCCTATCTGTTTAGATAGCAGCATAACTAAAGCCTATCTGTTTAGATAGCAGCCATACGCCTACTAAAGCCTATTTGTTTAGATAGCAGCAAAACTAAAGCCTATATGTTTAGATAGCAACCATACGCGAACTTAAGCCTATCTGTCTAGATAACAACAAAACTAAAGCCTATATGTCTAGATAGATGCAATACGCGAGCTCAAACCTTTTTCTCTAGATAGCGGAAAAACTCAGCTTGTCTCTTTAAGCCTATCTGTATGGATAGCAGCTTTCTTGACTAAGCCCATCTGTTTATAATGACAATACTTATAAAGCTTATCAACCCATGTAGCGCCGATGCGCGATCACTGAACCTATCTGTTTGATAGAAATCATTCTGATCGAGCCTATCTCTCTAGATAGCAACAATACGTAGTCAAAATCCTATCTCAACGGTAGCAATATTTGAGAACATGAGTTTAGACATGCAAGCTTGTCTGATCTAAGAAAGCAGAAAACATGCTCGATATTTATAGAGCCAAAACAAATGTTTTTCACAAAGCAAGATCCAAGCACATATTTTTGCATTACAAAAGATGTTCGAATTGCAAAAGCCAGACACCAAAACAAAGCAATATGTTCAAAGTCTACAACTCAATAATACTACACAGTGCTACTGGTCTTCCCCAAACAGACCCTTGAAAAGTGAGTCTTGAGCTGCTAGCTGAATAGAGTGGCCAACCCACTAATAGAACTGCTTTCTATGCTCTTCATGTTTCATTTTTTCTTCCTCATAATGGGCTGTAGCTTTCTCAATCGCTTCTCGTTGGGTGCAAAGTTGGGCGCTTTCCAAGTGATAGTTTTCAAAACCAAATCGAAGCTTGATAGAGTTGCTGATTCTCTTCAACCTTTGGACGAGAAAATCAAAGTTGAGCCGGCTATGTGAAACATGTTGAACGCCTTGCACGCTTGTCAAAAATGCTACGCATTTGTAAGGTAAACAGTGGCTTGCGTGGTCTTGCTTATCTTTTCCATAAGATCTGATATCTCAGTGAGGAGATATTTTCTATCTTTATTCCATCGCTCTGGAAAAAGTATCGGGACATGAGACGCGCATTTTCATGAGCCACTTCAGAGACCACTGCTTAATGCCTTCATTTTTCAAAAGATGCATGTGAATTTTCAAAATAAACGATGGTACATGCCTTGTTCTAATTGCATACTTATTAAACATAAGTGAAAAGCATTACTAGTGCCCCCAACTATTTCGCGTAAGGAAGGGATGGGGATCGCTGCTTGAGCACCGTTGGAAGCTTCAGCCTCAGCTAATCGCAGATCATCGAGGGCTTCTTGCGCAAAGTATCCCTCAGGGATAACACATTGTTCTTCAGCCTCAATATCCTCAAGAGCCGAAGTAGACCAGTCTCTCCAAGGATTCTGAGCAAGGAGTGCTTCCAGATCAGAACCAGATGATCCATCCCCTTCATGAGATTCTCCTGAAACCATACCAGAAAGCGACAAATTATCACTAAGGCCCTCTGAGGTTGCAACATTCCTCAGTTTTTTGGATTTGTCACGGTTGGAGTAATTCTTGCTGGAATCTCAGTCGCGACCACTGGAGTGTTTGTCTTCGAGGTTGCATCATGAGAAGACTCATCCATGATTGCGTCTCCACTCCTTTCATTTCCTGCCTCGGAAAAATTCGGCGCGGACTTTGGAACTCCTGGCACATTATCAGGTGCGACATTAGGTTGTGTTCCAGGAGCCACAACAGTATGAGTTTCTGAAGCTGGAATCTGAGCATCTTCCATGTCTTGATCCTGCGCGCCACTGCTTGCATTCGACTCATGCCCGATTCTTCTTTCACTGGACGGCGCACCAGGCTCAGGTGCGACGTTGAGCTGAGTAGGAGCCTCAGTTCGCTCAGCTTCTCCAAGAGGAGCCCCTGCGGGCAAGACATCCGGGAGCAACACTTGAAGGAACCTCAGGAATAACACTTACTTAAGGTTGAGCCCCAGCTTACTTATAATTTTCAATGAGGGCATCGACTCTTTGCGAAGGCTCGCGAGCAACACATGAGTCCTCCTCTGGGGAAGAAATGACTGCTCCTTGACGAGACGTGCCCTGATTAGCATTTACAGCACTTTGTTCTTGCCTCTGTAGAAGGTTTTCTTCTTCTTCTTGCTCTTGCTCGACGATGAACTCGAGCTGTTCCTCCTCGACGCTAGCTCCACCCTTGACCATTCGAGCCTCCCCAGATGATTGCCTAGTTGGCTCTTCCATTATGGCATCATTAGAAGTTCCATCAGCATTCTCAGAGACGCGAACCACAGCGCTGCGAAGTATGCGACATCTTCTTATTAGTGGCTCTGTTTCTATCAAAAGTAAAAAATTCATAATCAATCTAAGTTGAAGGACGCATGCTAGCAAAACTTACAAAGCTGCGATGAAATGACCTCAACTTTCATACAGGATATTTGCACAAAGGTTATCATCAATCCCTTTTAATGTTGCATGACCTGATTGTGTGTGGAATATCGTTACTATGTGTGAAACACTATCATCATTATTTGAAGATGGTAAAGTGGAGCATGGCAGTGCTAAGGAAGTAGATTTACCTGAGGCTTCTCCACATTGATCTACTAACCATTTGCGAATATCACTCTTAGACACCCCATGGTTTAATGTGCGCAAGATAAGTTCTTGGTGTGATAAAGCAAATTTGAAAATAGTACCTTCTTCATCCTTGTCACCAACGATATCCTGGAAGTTATTTTGTGCTCGCTGAATTTGACCAATAGTCGAGCGCGAGCGTTGCCTTTGATCTTCAAGACTCTTCTGCAGAGCTGCCTGAATTTGGCGATCTTCTTCCACCTTTTCGTTTCTGGCTCTTTTTTTCAGCCATGGCCTTCGACTATGCAATTGCCTCTTCTTTAGTAAGGCCTTCGAATTCCTCCACGGAATCCTCGCTATCTGTGGTAAATACATAAGCACTTTAGGAAAATGACCTGCACTACTGGAAGACTGATGAAAACACGATATTACTACCTTCTCTCATGGAAAAAGATGTATCAGGGTTGAACTCCACAAAGTTCATTGTGTCGCACTTAACAGCTTTGCCTCTTCCTCTGACCATTATCTCCTTGGGGGGATGGGTTACTTGAAGGAGGATTGGTCCTTGGGCGCTTCACCGGCTTCAAAATGACACCATCTGTCGCACAGCATAAGCTTTCTTCTTCTTCGGATTTTTGTCAGCATCCCTGATCGATACGATGAAGTTTGAAAGAGCGTTCCGGATATGATCCTGGACTTCTTGAGACATCGGCAGTTCGGGTTCAATAGCGATGTTGGCTCCATCCTTCGAACGGAAGATATCAGCAAATCCGACACTTCTATCTCCAGACGCGTATCTCTGGAAGCATCACTGTAACATAGAAATAAGTTAGCATCACATATACTTATCGCGCATTCAAAGAAGGAACCCAGATCGCGCGTTCAAAGGAGTTCAAAATTACCTTGTTAAACTTGGTGGCGTAAGTCTTCCTCGCGTTGTAGGAATCATTCTTCACGATCTCCGCCTTCTCTCCCAAGATCAGCTATGGGAACAGGTGATGATCTCTGCCAAGATTTAATAAAGACGTATCGAGTCGCGTCCCTAGAACATGACGATTTGAACAGATAATATCCAATCCTGAGAGCAGGATCCTTAAGTGGTTGGAACTGAAACCGAGATCTCGAGTGAAGTCGAGATTGTGTTTTCCAAAAGACGACCTAATTGGGCGTCAATTCCCCCTGTATTTCTTGAGAATGTTGGGTTAGAGGAAGCAAACTGATCAATAAGTCGGTACCCTTACCGAATAGAAGTCTCCTATAGAAATCGCGAACAATTCAATCAGACAACAAGAAAGGTGCCACTGTGTCAAAACCCAGCTGAGGACTCACTCGAACCGGATCATATGGGACTATTATGAGTGTGTAACACAACGTCTGCGGAACGACTTCATACTCAGGTAGAGTAGGCAAATATCCTCTTCTACACCAGTTGACAAACCTGGAGTAGCATCGCAAGCCTTTGGTGATGTGCGAAGAGGAAAAGGGGGTATCCTTCTCGGTGTACATACCTTCTTGATGCACGATATTTTCTAAGGCTTGAATGTAGGGTCTGGCCACAAAATATCTGGCGCCATCGCACATCAAGGCGAATGAGCGCTGAACACCCTTGGTTTTGTACCAACGCCATGCGCGGGGACAGAGGAAATCCTTATTGGCATTAGGCGCGTTCCATATTTCAACATGCGAGGGAATAGTTGCATAAAGAGGCCATCTCTCAAACACCCACATTGACATAAATGCAACGTTGACGTAAGATACGACGTCCACTCTACCTTGAGACTGTTCGACATGCGTCATGGCTAAGTCCATAAGATAGTATAGTGACCCCCGAACCAAAGGCCCTAACGCCACTTTTGACCAAGTGAAAGCCAAACAGCAAGAGCGAGGACGTGAATGAACACACCGTCGTGAGGGTGTCCATCTATGAGATACGTGGAGATCCAGACGCAAAGAAAGCTGCACACTAAATAGGCAGAGCCCCTTCCCTTCAACGAGGTTAGCGCATCCTTATTCTTCTTCAGAATGGCTAGGACAATCTATGGCTTCGCAAAGTCACGGTAGAAGTAGGTGATCCACTTCGAACAGAGTTTTTTCGCGCCCGTCTTAACAAGAAGGTGCTTCTCTGAGGGAGTCGTCGCAGTCCACCTCGTGGTTGTTTTTTTCAGCTCCCCAATACACTCCTTCATTTGCTCGAAGAGAGAGAGAGGAGAGATCTCATCATCTGAGTCTAAGCGCGCCAAAGGGTCCACATTCCCCATGCAAGGAAGCTCTAGCAACATCTCCACATCCTCCAAAGTAGGACTGGCTTCGAAGGTGGAGAAGTGGAAGGTGTGGGTATTCTTCGAGTACCTCGAGAGCAAGGTCACCAGCATATCGTTGTCGAGCCTCATGCTCGATCCTTTAGTTGCGCGCACAGCATGGTATACCCCGGCGCGAGTGAGTTGGGCCTCGTAGTGCTTAAGGATGTACTCTATCCAGTATTCCATCCAATCCAGCTACGCAGTGAAAGTATGGTGGCGAATGTCAGTAAAGGGGTACAACCCAGCTTCAAGGCCGAATCAGTTTACATCATCGATATTTGCAAGATCCTAGTCGTCCCTTTCTGGTTCATGCACCAATTGCAAAGAATCCTCCGTCAAAGAGCTTTTAGGTTTCTTCTCGCGGACGGTGGCCAAATAGAAGTCCTCCCCCCCAAGTAGGGGGCTATACACCAGAGATCCTTTGGGACTGTGGTCAAGTCGACTGGTTCCTTCAAAGATTTCTTGGGATCCATTTCTGTGACACGAATAAGCACGTGCAAAACAAGATGTTCCAGATCAATGTTCTGTTCATGTACGAAGAACAGTATGAAGAACACTCAACCTAGATCTACATGCATACTTGGTCTAAATTTTCAAAATATGAAGAATTGCGCTACTAAACAAGGAAGATTCACTAACCTTGTTGTTGAGGGAGTACTTGAAACACTTGATTAGCAGAATCGAATAGCTGATTGAAGGCTTGAATCTGCTGGCGAAGAGTTTCTCTCTTGCTCATAAACCTTGGCAGCGGCACTGGTGTGATGAAGATGTGAAAAGTTCTAATTGATGAGGTAAAAGGGTTTATATAGAGCCCTCTGAAGAGTCACGACCGTTCGAAAATCTTTTCGGATTAATCTTCGCCTCGGTGATCGGAAAAACATATGTGGATATCGTCACAATCCACGCAATCCACATCACACCCACGCCACATTAAAGGCTATACGACGTTACAGAGACCTAGGTAATCATGGATACTTTTGGGGGCTAGAGATTTTGAATATTATTCGAATTCATATGAGAATCTGCGTGGGGCCACGCACGGCTAGTTTTGCGCGTTTACACAACGACGCGCATCGTATACGTGCAAAAGGGGGCTAATGTAGATAGTGCATTATAGGCAGGCCAATCACCATCCACGTGGCAGCCACCCAGGAGGGTCGACAGTACTCTAGTATCACTCAATCACTATCCTTATATTCACACTTAGCCATATGGGGGTTGCGAGACAGGGTCGCCCGCGATACTAACCGCGCGGGAGCTGTAGGGACTTAGTGGCTTAGAGGTTAGAGTAAGGTACGTCGCGCGTGAGAAACAACCACACCCGCACGCGACCCGTGGTAACTGTCTGAGAGATTTAATGACAACGTACCCCATAAATACGGTCAATCGTGTAACGTGCCCTATATATGCGGTCGAATGTGCCCTTACGAGGCGGATATCTAGCCGCCATTCATGGGCGCATTAACCCCTCGTAACGGTCACTTCCCTACGATATATAGGAACGTTAGCCTTCTATGGCATATGCGGTCGAATGTGCCCTTACGAGGCGGATATCTAGCCGCCATTCATGGGCGCATTAACCCCCTCGTAACGGTCACTTCCCTACTATATATAGGAACGTTAGCCTTCTATGGCAACTCTCAAATCTTTGGCTAGTCGTTATACTGTCTCTCTCTCAAGAAAAGTTAACAAGTGCTTACTCTTCCCATACCCTCATCTACAATCTCTCGGTGCTTTCTATTCCTGTTCTTGTTCTCTGTTACAGGTGTACACTTAGATATTCCCCTGGAATTTCCTTATACACAAGCGCGTAATCAATAGAAGCCACGTTGTCGACATTCTTCTCATTCCGATGTCCCACGGGCGAAGGAAGCTACCAGTATCTCTTTCTTCTCATCCTAACAACCCACTTCAAGTCTTTGCTGGGTGATCAGAGTCTATCCCGAATAATAAATCATTGACAGAATTGGTAACACAATCTATAAACCTGTAAAATAATGGCAGCTCCATTGTAATCCGTGCAGGTGTAGCACAATTTTACATTCACTTCTTTTTCGGTCATCAGCGAAATTTTAAATAAAATGAACGTATACAGGTGGTTGTAGAACTTGGTGTACAACTATTAGATGAATCCCTTGTGGATGTAGTTGGTGAGTCCTTTGAAAAAAAGTACATGAACTTGGTAGAACTCAAGATCTCTAAAAGCTTTCTCAGTTGCCAACTCGCCAATGCGGTCCACTACAAATTTTCCACGTCATTAAAGATAAAATTAAATGAAAAGGATAGTAATAAATAATTTAACCCATGACTGGAAGTGTGGTGCCAAGACCACAGTATAAATACCCCCGAAGTCACCACTACAATCCCCAGAGAAGAGAAGACAATCAACGTCTGTCTGTTTTTTTTAAACCCTAACACAATCTCACAATCAAAACCAAACGGTGTGTGAATGGTGGTGACCTTCATCTCCATTCCTTTAACTTAATTTCCAGAGAAAAACAGAACAAAAAAAGAACCTCCCATGGCGATTTCAGAGATAAGCACTGGAAAAGACAAAGAGGACGACGATGGAGGAGCCACAGAGAATGAGGAGGCTTGGGGGACATGGGAGGAGCTTATCCTAGTCGCCGCCGTGAATCGGTACGGAGCTAATTGCTGGGAATCCATCGCCAGAGAGCTCCAGAGACAAACCTCCACCAACAATCTCTACAATTCACAGGCTTGCGAGTTGAAGTTCGGCGAAATCAGGCGCCGATTCGACGCCGGTGAAGACGCCGACGAAGAGGCGGTGCTCCGGACGATGGAAGAACAGCTGAGGAGGCGCCGAATCGAGGAGTTGAAGCTCGAGATGAAGAGGCGAGACTCGAAGATCGAGTAAGTTTTCTTCAATTCGATGATCTCTGGTGAAAAATGAGGATCAATTTGATGTTTGGAGATCTGAATTGTTGTTTGTTTTGTTTATCTATCCAGGTTGTTAGAATCAAACCTGCAGAAATTGAAGGAGGAGGAGGAGGCAGAGACGAAGCCAGAGGAGGAGGTAGATCTGGTCGGCGATTCCGATAACAGAGAGACGGTGAGCAATTCGGCGGCGGCGGAGGAAGGGAACGTCGCCGCCGTATCGGCCACCGGCGATGGCGGTGACGATCGCGCGAATTCGACTTCGAGAAACCAACCGGAATCGGAGAACGAAACATGCGAACTGGAAAACAGAGGAATTACTGGACCGGAGTTGCTCCAATCCGAACCGGAGTTGGGTGAAGTCCCACCGGTTCAGGCCGCAGCACCCGAACCGGCTTCGCCATTGGCATTGGAGTTGACGGACTCTATGGCCGAGTCGAATTTAACTGAACCAGACCAACCCAAAGAACAGAGGAGCTGCGAAATGCAGAGCCAGGAGATTGTAAAACGACGTGGTATCAATGGTGAGGACGACGGAGCACAACCTATCGCCGCCGCAACAAGCGAGGCTCTCCTCCAACCACCGACGTTGATCAGAGTTCTGGAGTTGATCCGGTCCAAGAAAAATAGCTCGTTCTTTGAAAGCCGGCTTCCCAGCCAGGTACTAATCGAGCCTTTCTCAATTTACTCATGTGTAGTCCTTTGAGCCTTCTACATTTTTTTTTTGAGATGAACCTTCTACAAATTACTACTACTACTCATTTTACTCATGTAAATAAATATATTAGTATTTTACAAATTAGAAAGTCTTTCTTGATTTCTAAATATGGTATCCTGACTATAATATGTTGAAACTGAGATGTAGAATGCTTTGTTCTCTAGACCAATTTATTCTATTTCTTAGATACCATTTTTAGAGGAGCAATTGTTAGAGGCATGTAACACCACGTCGAGTCTAACAGTGGAAAACATTACGAACATGGTTGGATTCAGTGGCCTTGTTAAATTGGGAGTTAAATTAGAATAATGAAACAAAATAAAAGTAAAATTTAGATTTTATCTTCTGAAAAAAGAATTTTATAAAGTTGAGTGAGGATATGATGCAGTTATTGCGGGGATAAATAGAAAAATACAAAATAAGAGTCAAAATGCAATTTTCAAAAGTTGAGGTCCTCACATAAATTCACCCTTGACCACGAGTATTGTGCTACTGCTACCGAACAACTAAATATCACTCTCCGTTTGTTTTGAAGTAAATCCTTTGGATTAAGAGGAAATGGCCCTTAAGGCCCGTTACATTGTGTTTTCTATCTATTGACATCAACTTTCCTCAAAAAAAAGAAAAAACAAAAGAAAAAGAAAAACGTCTTGACATAAACCAAAGAATTTTTTTGAGGCAAAAAAATGTTCATTCTCTTGGCACTCCACAACACATTAGTCATAAATCATACTTCGTAGATCTCAAAATCATAATTCAATCATGGAAGTTGAATATTGATCTTAAACCAACTGTTACGTTCCATGCATGTATCTCTTCTTGATAGTTTTACTTTAGTTTGACATAAAATTGCATTGTTGCAAATGAGTGATAACTCAGTCGCGGATCGTTTGAAGTCTTTGCATGAGGTGTCGGGTTCGAATTTGGCTACATGATGTAATTCTAGAAAAAAATTGCGTTGTCACTTTCATCAAAGAATAAAAAAGATATATTTCTAAAAAAATAAGAATAAAAAAGGAGCTATTTAGGCAAGTCCATTTCTTTTAAGAAACAAAATAAAAATATATATAAACGAATAAAAGGAAGGCTTGTTAGAAAACGAGACATTCACCCCTCAGGTTTGAGACAGACAATTTCATTCTTCTAGCTTTGGAAGTGACACTTTCACCCTTTCAATATGGCAAAACTTTAGGACATATAGTGTCATTTCGTATTATAAGAGGAAAATTTTACCCGAGAACTACTATCAGTAACAGATACCCAACCCAGACTAACGGCATCACAAAGAGGAATTTTAGGTGTTCGGAAATTTGGGGCTCGAACGGGTGACCTTTCTCAAATTGGAAGGGGTGTAAGTGTCTTTGCATCAACTTGAAGGGGGTGAAGGTGTCTTTTACCTTATTAAGTTTACAACCTAGTGGAATGTTAGATATTATATGTTATTCAATGCGTAGCTTTCCATTCATAGTTGTTATTGACGTAACTTGAGTTGAAAAGCCATAGCAGAACTACCACCTTTATGATATTTTTATCACACTTTTCATTGCAGGAAACGAAAGAGTACAGAGAGGTGATCAAGCAGCATATGGATCTGAAGACAGTAGAGTCCAACATGAACGAAGGCCTTTACGCGAATTCAGAATCCAGATTCTTCAGAGACCTACTGCTCATCTTCAGCAACTTCACAGTCTTCTATCCTAAGGATTCGCCTGAATACGTCGCCGCTCAGGAGATTCGGAAGATCATTATAAAGGAGGCAAATCCTGCGAAACCCAAATCGAAAAGAATCCAACCTGCTCCTAATTCTGCGGTGGACAACAAGGAGGCAAATCCTCTGATCATATGCCGGAGACGGAGCTCAGCCTACCCAACAGAATCTTTGGAGGCAATGTCAAAGCAAAAGGAGTCGCATCAAAGACATCATCATCAGGATAGCAAGGCGGCGGTGACCATCAAGAAGGATACAGAGAAGAGAGGAAGACCGCCGTTAACCCGGAAAGAATCAAGGCCGACAAGCATCAAAACCAGCAAAAAAAGGGACTTGAATGAGGATGATGATGAGGAGGAGAAGCTTGAGGGTAAAGTGAAAAATGAGGGCAGGTCGAAGACAAGCCAGAGGACAACAAGGAAAATGGTCCGTGGGAGAAAGAGAGAAGACAGCGATGAAGACGACAAAGGCGAAGACTTTGAAACCAGAGTCAAAAGGAAGAGGGCAGACAATAGAGTACAGGAAAGAAAGAGTAGCGTCTCCAAGAATAAGGAACAACCTCAAATCAAAGTGACAAAGGAACAATCTCAAATCAAAGTGACAATGGAAGATACGAGGTTGTCAAGGACGGACAATAAAGTCCGGAACAGCGAAGAGAGGAAGTCCGTGGAAAGAAAGAACGTCTCTCGCGACAAGAAAGGCGGTGAATTCCAGCGGAGAGCCAAGGTTGAAGATAAGAAAGCTTCTAAAGGAGACAACAATGTCCGCGAAAGAAAGGACGCTGAAAGTAGGGTGAAAACAGCAGAGAGGACTTCCAAAACAGACGACACCAAGTTCAAGGAGAGGAAGAAGGCTGCTAAAGAAGAAGCTGGTGGTGATGGACACAAGATCAGTGACAGAAACTCCAAGAATGTCTCTGAAACTGATGATGCTGATGATGAAGAAGAGTTGGTAAAGAAAGTGAAGAGGACGGGGAGGCCGCGGCTTAAGAGCAATTACTTCAGGCGGATGAAGGTGGTCATGGAGAGCAGCAGCGAGGAGGAGGAGGAGGATGTGCCGGAGGTGAAGAAAAGAGATACAAGAAGGAGAGAAGAACCAAAAAGAGACACCAGAAACCACAATGAAGCTGGTAAAGTAAAAACAGCTCAGAGAGAGCAAAAGGAAGAGAAATCGATTGAGAGGAGGAGGGAAAAGGAGAAGGAATCTGCTACAAGAAAAGGAGATTCAAGTGGTGGTGGTAGCAGAAGAAGGGGAAGACCGAGGAAGAGTTCGCTTCCTCCGCCAATTGTAAGAGATTCCCATAGGGTTGTCGCCGGAGTAAAGAGGGAACCGGAGGAGGAGGAAGATTTGCCTCCACCAAGGAAGCGTGGGCGGTGAAGAACTTGAATGTGAACCTGGCAATGCAAAAGAAGGGAGGGGATGCTTGTGTGTGCAATTTCTGTAGAATAGTGCGTTGCCCAGTTCTCTTGTCTTATGTTTTGCTAGAAGAGAGCAAATGTTTAGTTATCTCTATGTTTCATGTGAGTTGTATGGGAGAAGTTATATCAAAATACACCAACTATTATGAAGTTTCAATATATTTATGAACTTTCGACATAAAACCCCATTGCAATATATTTTCAACGGCACTGCACTATTAAAAGTATGTGAACTTGACACATTGCAGTATGCGTTTCGCAGACACAGTGCATCAATAAGAGGGCACCCGTAAGGATTTCGTGGCGTGCCAAGATGTGAGGGTATAAACGTCTTTTTATACCCCACTGCAGTATGAAAATGGATACATAATCCCACTACAGTATGGATTTCACTGACATACGCGCAGTAACAACTAAACATCAGTTACAAATAATATTGAAAATGGTCGTTAGGAATTTAAACAATGGGAGAAACTCTTTATATACTCGTGAATACTAATTAATGAAGGATGAAAAGGTCATTTTAACACTCAAATGAAAAAGTTGACATGTAACTAATAATAGAGCTACGATCTCTCCACTAATGTAAACAACAGAACAATTAGACACGTAATTAACAGATATATTGTGCTTCAAATTGTGCATTATTTTGTATTCTTTTGTTTGGGTAAAAAGATTATGTAATGTTTTACTCAAGATATACAATATCTATGTTCTTTAAAATGTGGATGAAAATAAAAGACTATGTTTTACTCAGTCAGTGTTATTTTCTAATTCCATTTGTTGAGGAGACCTTTTTCTTTCATGTAAAAAATAAAAATAATAAGTGCTACTAATAGATTCAAAACTAAAAATATCTTTTCTTAGTTAAGAATACAAATGATTCATAATGGGCTAAATTGTATCAGAAATACCTATAGTTTGTAAAATCCGTTGATTAGGTACCCATAGTTTCAATTTCAGCGCTCACGGTCCCGAACTTTAAAAAATCCTGCAATTAGGTAACCTTGGGTTACAGACGACTTGATTCTTAGATGGAATATTTTTTGGGGGGAGGTAAATACAGTTTATCAAAGTTGGGTAGCTTTAAAATGATGATTTTTAAAGTTTTCCAAGCAAAAACGGAACCCTGCCAACCAACAAACCATTTCTTCCCTTCGTATGCTAATCTCAAATTCGTCTCTCCAACAAACCCTGAAAGTTGTGTAATGCAGGTAAATACAGGATCTAAATACTGTAGAAGGAGGGGGTGAATAGAGTATGTAAACTTTTGCCAACAATTACTTTTTGAAACTTATAAGCAAGGTTTAGAAGGAATCTCAAAACTTTGAAAAGGTTTGAAGAAGTTTAGAACACAATGAAACTGTATGGAGCTTCAAAGCTTTGAGACAGGAAATTCTCCAAAGGTTTGGACCTTCCTGTTTTGTGTAGAATTGTATGCAAACTGGAAAACTGTAAAGTAAAGCAATGAACACAAGGATTTTTACAAATTTCAGTCACAATTGGACATACTCTCTGCCTGAGGGACTTGATCCCTCAAGGATTTCAAACCACTTATTATTAATTACAGACTTAGCCCTAGATCTCAAACCTAAGTGAACAGCTTGTGGTTCCCAACCTATCTAGTTCCAGCTACAATCTGAGAAACGATAAGAAACTCTTGTTGTTCACTTGAACAACTAACTTCTAGCAGTTGATGAGGTTAAGAAATATAACTGAATAATACAATGAAAGCACAATGAAGAACACAGAAACAAATAAGCAGTGAATGCTCAGAAGGGTTCTTCAGAATCTGGATGATGATATTCTTGAGCAGTGTTGAATTCTTGATTGAGTGAAAAGTGTTTGAATTTAAGTCTCCCACGATGAACATCTATTATTTTAAACTTGATAAGCTCTGTCGTTACTCTTTGAAATTCAAATCTCTTCTATAGAAACTGCAGTAACCACCTGAGAAATTTCAGGAACAAACTCCCTGAAAATCCTCTTCCTTCAACAACTTCTTTCAACAGTTATGTTTGAATAGCTGATTTGATTTGTTAGGAGGGTTTGAACTACGAACAACCCTGCAATAACTTAATCACAAGACAAACACAATCCAGAAAATATAGCAAGAATATAATGACTGTTTGGCAAATCAGTTTAATAAATAAACTGGACTATATTTCTAACTATCAGAATAATTCGAGATAAGTAATCTGTAAATGCACTAATGACATGATTATGACAAACAACAAGTCAATAATCAATCATATAAACAACTAAAACATCTTTAAATAAGAATCAATTAGTCACAAGAACAATTGTCAGTGGCTCAAGGCTTTCTCCAAAGCTTTGGATACCATTCAAAGTTTCAGCCTCATTGACTCTAATTCTTGATTCAATCAATCTGAGAGGTCAGTTAACATTATAAACACAATAAAACAGTTAAGAATATTTGAAAGAGACACTATAAGGCTTATAAGCAAAAGTCCACTTCATTCCCAAACCTGCAACACAAAAACTGTCAGCATAGTAATGCTACTTCAAAGCTTTGGAGCTTTGACAAAGTCTCTTAGTATTTCTGTCTTTCATCATCTTTAAAATACAAACTCCCCCTGAGTTCATGTTTCCATTCATTCAAAGGAATTGAATTATCAAAACCAAAGACGTTATCAACCAAAACAATCCCACTAACGCTCAATTCGATTATTGGAAATTTCCGACCAAACTCCAAGGAGGAAACCAATACGCAGGCGCTAATCTGGCTGAATTGGAACTGGGTTGTTCTCCATTAGAGGACCTGTCGTGGTACCTTACCTCTTCCGCTGTGAAAACGTTTCACAATCAGTGTCCCGATTTTGTAGTTGTCCCATGAGGTTCCTGTGCCCAAATCGAACACCAAACCTCTCGAAAGCGACGGATTTGGAGAAGAAATGAACATAGTCGAAATGGGGTTTGTGGATTTTTCTAAGGGATTGGAAATTGAAGTGTGTTGTCTATTGCGCTATTGTCAGTGTCTATTTTTAGTTTGGTAGAGCAGTGAGTGAGATGGAGTCGCATGGTTCTCAGATTTGAAGTCGACGGATCAGGATGAGGTGGTGCTGGTGGTGATTGGTCGGAGATGGACGTGGAGGTGGAGGGGGTCACGAAGGAGGATGGGAGAGGGAGAGAGAGAGAGAGAGGGAGAGTTTTAATAATAATAATAATTAGGGTCTTGAGACAGTCCATTCATGTCTCGAGTTCAAGTCTACCTCCTCTTATCACTAAGTTAGAATATGAATTATATGATCTTCTATGTACCTGAAAAAAAATTACTATGGGTATAGGGGACATTGAAATTTATCGTTATTGTGCATGGTAGTAATACCTTCACCCATGCAACAATAACATGCTAAGAAAGATCGAAGGGAACTCATCAGCGTCTGAAAAGACCTGAAACATTCATCTAACCATAAACTGAAATTCCTCTATTCATCAGAATCCTAAAACATAGGCTACTTCCCACAAAGCATCATAACTCCTAGTAAAAAAAGGCATAAATTAGTGTAAAAAAACAAAAATGGACAACATAGGAAGTTAGATAGCTTGAGCAGATTGCCTATGCTGAGCTATGAGAAATGGTAGGTCGGAGGGAGGTGAGCAGCCATTGGGTTGCCCTAATGTTAGAACGCCCATAAATTCACTGTGATGTGAGTGAAAAGTGAATTTCACTGTAATGTTTTAAAATTTAGCCATCCTGAGTCCGTCCCCGATATTATGAATGTTAAAAAATGCTAAAACTTTTACTGGGAGGCATTAGAAAATTAAATGGGGAGAAATCTGGTTAAATTTTCTGGTTACATGTATAATAGAGGCATGTTTGGATTAAAATGTTGTATGGTTTAGAAAACCTAACTGTTGTTGTGTTTGGGATATGAGGTTTTGAATTTGGAGGTTTTGACTTTTATGTGAGTACAAAAATGAGTGGAATCGGGGGCCCCAAATTTTGGTTTAAGGTTTTGGTTAACTTTTGGTTGAGGTTAACCAAACTTCCATATCCAAACCAGACTAGAGTGTTCGAAAACAGAACAAGACATATCATTTCAGGAAAAAAGCATCTCAATCAAGAAAACAAGCCATAGTCCTTTGAACACTAGCCAAGATGGAGGAAATGTGGCTAGTGGATTGAGTTGGTTGTGGTTTATATCACCGGTAGAGAAATTTACATAATGAATAATGATATATTAAGTTTTCTGAAAGTGAACCGCAAAATAGAAGATAACCAAGTACACATGCCAAAGGAAAATTATGAATTCGTTAAAAATGTGCTAATAACAAAGCTTCTACATGGTGGTCCAAGTTGTGTCTGGTTCTTGAGCTAGACAAATACTCCCTTTCGCTCGTGTGACATGCTCTATGCTAGTACTGGAAATGCAACATATCTTACACGTCTCAATCAAAATGCAGCTTCAAACAAATCTAATTAAAATCCAATCAATCAATGTCTTGTATGCACATCAATCATATTGCTAGTTATCAACTACCGAGTCCCAATTCTCTAAAGCAATCCACAAAGACGATTCTTAAGTGGTTTAGGAATGGGATGAGCCAACACTTTGGCCCGTAGTTGATCCGCTATGAGATTACTCTTCAGGTAGCCATTTTCACTTTTTGTGAAACGGTACCCTTTTCTATGTGTTTGACTTTACCGTAGTGCTATAGTCGTATGCTAGCACAACTCATGGTAACTGGTTTGTCGACAGCTCATATGCTTACCAGAAACCTTTTTAGATAAACACATTTCTACCCGGTGGCAGAACAACCAATCGTGCTTTGCTTCTATGTTCGATGGAGCGGTCGAATACAATCGTGCAACACGTATATTGTTGTTCCAGGCGAGTCTATCATCGAGCATGTACGACAACCTGAGGTGGATTCTCGTGATTACAGGTCCCCACCCTAGTTAGCACGCATAGCTAACTAGTCAAAGCATCTATCTCCAATAGTCATAGCACGTGATCCATTGCATAGAGTTATGAGTATTCTGCAATCTAATGTCCGAAATGGATTTCCTTAAATCCACTCCTCCGATTCCATAGCGTCTATTGGGTCTAAGTACACATCGTAGCGTATAGAAGACTGGCACTGCATATGCATCAGGCACTCTGGTCATCTGGTCAATCTTGTACGACGCCTTTTAGGGCACATAAAGTCATGCGTTGAGCTACATGAGTACATCATGGCTTTGGATAAAAAAAGGAATAATTTAATGTATCTTCTTGATGTGCGCCTTTTGTGACAATGTAAGAAGTCATTTTGAACGAACGAGAAGCCTTCTCGCCCTACCAATATCGTTCGTCACAAATCGAGAGGATAGCTACTCCTTATAGACATGAATAGTCCTTAAGCTCCATTTTCCAATAGTGTGTCATCGATGTTAAGTGACGTGATCATCAACTCTCTACTAATGAGAGTGATATACAACGTTTTTCATTTGTTATCGTAAAAATATAGTAAACGATCCCTGATGAAATACTATTGTCCCGAGGACTAGCTAAGACCACACATGGACTTAATTCGCTTGCACCCGTTTGTGCATTTGACCTTACGTCTCGAAATCATGTGGTCGAGTCATACTGGTCACCTCCGTGATTTCTCCATTGAGAAATTCAGTCGTCTCGTTTATCGAGAATGGAGCTCTAAGTCCATCATCACAACTATTGATGCTACCAAGCGAATCAATGTAAACCTCACCACTCAATCCATTGGGGAGGATACCTTGTTGAACCAACGTAATTCTCGCCACCCTATTGGGGGAATAACTCGTCAGATCAACGCAAAATCTCACTGTCGGTCTCGTGAGAATCTCTTGTCGATGTCTACACTTGGAATGTGTGTAGGCTTTTTCTCTTCTAAGCAAGTTATATGCATTCCCACGCTTCCGTCTGGGTCTGTGATTGACCTTGGAAATCTATTGATCTCCAATTTTCTTTCATCCAGTCAGAAAGCCAACCTAGTCTCAAACTTGGTTGGCCCCTTAAAGATTTTAACTCTTCCTATAAAGCTTACTAATCATTCTTCATAATTAGGAAACGATAAGGCCTTATTCTATCCCATCGTTTATGCAAGGTGACCTTAAAGGTCATTCCTTCAATCTCAAGCTGTGGATGGGGTATGCTCATATGAGCAATTATTTTGCATAGGAGGATCATCATTTGCTCTCATCCCTATGGATGGGCACCTCACTTGGAAAGTCACTCCCACTATCCAAAGGATTCCTGAGGAACTATTTCCTCATAATCGACTAAGGAACAAGTTTCTTTAAGCCGTTCCTCCATGCTCGCGGAGATCGTCATCCCTACGGATCTTTCCCTTAATTATGGATGTCTCCTATGAGAAATCATATATCTCGTGAATTCATTTACGTTACACTAATAATCGGTTGTTGCGTTACGAATACGCAACACCTAGAGTACTCTGAGTAGCATATGAAGATGCGTTTCTCCATAAATACACGCTTATTCCATCTAGGGTCCAACTTCAAATTTCTTCTTGTCAGGTGATGAAAGATCCTGGGACAATATCCTAGATTCATCATCGTCTTGCGTGGTGATCATCATGTCTCCCCTTCGATGTCAAATCATCGACGGGAGCGCTCCTACGCAAAGATAGTTCCTCCGCATAGTCATAATCTATGATGGGCTTTTCACTAGGCGAGTCACTCCCATTGTCCTGAAGATCTATTTGAACTATTTCCTGTTGATCATTCAGGGATGGGGCGTCATCCAGTGATACCTCTGTTTCGTGGAGACTTATTTCTCTGCGAACCGCTTCCTGACTTGAAATTTTAGTTAGCTTATAAGCTGCCGATCCCCATGACCTAAGGTGGCCTAATTTAGGTTTCCTTTTGGTCCATCTCGTAGGGCGTAGTGGCTAAAAACTTGGTGGGCTTTTGGTTGAGTATATCGACAGCGTTTTGCACGCGCTACCATACATCACAAACATCTCTTGCAGTATCATATTCCTCCTATCCGCTACAGCACATTGCTGCGGAGTATGGGGAATTGCCATCTGCCTTATTATTTCTTTCCATCACATAGCTCTAGCTCAAGTAGATACTCGCAGTCTCTTTCTGTTCAAAAAATATATTCTTTTGGCCATATGGTTCTCTACCTACCGTAGATACCTGTCTGAAGTACCCTGGTGCCTCAGACTTATGTGGCCTCTAGTACACATAGTTGAGAAGCGGACAATCATATACGAATGTGATGGAACAGTAAGCACCATGTCTTAGCTTTAACGTTAATAAGATGTACATACTTTATATTCCTTAATGCTCTACTAGACGGTTTGCGTTTTGTCTTTCATTTAAGGTAAGAATCACACACAGGTAAGGGTATCTTGGGCATATTTCAAGCAGGCCTGCCTTAGCTAGCCTCAACATCCTTTCCTGACATTTTGTGTCTCAATCTAGCGCGCCTTGTATCAGAATCTTAATTTGCTACTCTAGAGGTGACATCCAAAGATTCTGAGGCGTCACTTATACCAGAATTTAGCAACAAAAAAATATAACATGACTAGTTCCAAAGTAAAAATTATGACCAAATACGAATTTGGTGGCTACTCCCCCTATGGACCCTTAAACGAGAAGTTTAGTGCAAGGTCTGGCCTTTTCTCTAGTCTTAGGAAAAAATCCTCTGTCCCTTTGCGTTTTCCAGTCTTGGGCTATTGGTCCCCTATCCTTGCCCCACATCACGGTCCTAATACCGGGCTTGGGACTATATCTGCTTATCATACTTCACTAACAACCTTTAGCAATCATAAATTGCTTAGGCTTCATAAGTATGCAGGACTAGTATTCTTTGCAGACTCTTTCTTAGATCTTAGAACATATTTGGTCTCATCCAAACATCTTGACATTCATATACGTCTTTATGGCACTCCATGAACTTGGCAGAGATAGCAACAAGTTGCTAATCGGATAGCTTGTAAATGGAAGCCTTTTACTCTTATATCATAATGGCATGAATCTCAGACGCTATAGTCGAGTGCTCAAAATTATGACATGAGTCACTACTCATAGTTAAAGCGGGATTTTATGAGTCACTACTCATAATCGGTACATGCAAATGGCTTAGGTGGATCCAAGATTTTTCTTTGGCCAATTCCTACAAACCTTAACTATTAAGGTGGTCTAGAACTTGCTGATGAGGTCATTTCCACCTTTGGTATAGCACGCTATGTGACATTATCTTGACTACTCGTACGACTATGGGTGAGTTGTAATAAAATGTCCATGCCGCTGTGACAACTAATCATCACATGTTCGACCATATTTAAGAACATTAATATATTATGTGTTTAAATTTAGCCCTTGCGGGGGAAAAATCCTGAATATGCCCCCTGATATTATTTATACTAACCCAAAATGCTAAAAAAATTACCTGGAGGCATTAGAAAATTAGATGGGAAGAAATTTGGTTAAATTTTCTGGTTACCTGATAGAGTGTTTGGAAACAGAACCAGTCCACCTCCTCTCCCTCTCTCATCTCACGAAAAAGCATCTCAATCAAACAAACACGAAGGGCATTGAGTTGGTTGTGGTTTATATCACCGCTATAGAACTTTACATAATGAAATGATATATTACGTTTTTGGGTAAAAGACATTTTCCACCCTCCGACTATAGAGAAAATACGTTTACCCCCCGATTTATGGAAAAAATACATTTTGCACCGTTATTAACGGATGGAGGGTGGACAGATACCACCCTTCTGTTAAAATCAGTTAGTGGAGGGGTGCCAACTGAATTTTTGTGACCATTTTACCCTTATTGATTGTGGACAAATGCCACCCTTTCTTTGTTTAATAATGTTCATCATGCTTTTGATGTACTTGGTGTTCTTGAGCACCACCTCACTACCACCAAATCCCCACCACCACCAAATCCCAACCAACACCACCAACACCACCTATGTTTGAGGGTGTTTATTTACCCAAATTTCGTAAGATTGATTGAAAAAAAAACACATACATGAAACAACAGATTCAATCCAACAAACTCAATTCATCATTGTGTCTAAACTTACCAGCCATGTTTGCGGTGCGTGAAGCTTCACTATGTGTTGGTTTACTTTCCGCAGCGAAATGATTATGGAATTGCTCGTTGTGGACAAGAGATTCCGGCAGGGAGACCTCCGTGTACACCGTACGTAGTGGATCAGGGATCGCACAGGAAGAATAGGGGTGTGTGTAGGGAGAGAGTAAGTCAGTAGCAATGTCTGAGAGAGAGACAGAGGTTTGGCAGAGCTTCCGCGTATGGCAGTGTTGTTCTCTTTGTATGGAAAGAGTAACGATATATATACTGGAGAACGTGGCCGTTGTAGTGTAGTTAATGCGCCCATTAATGGCGGCTTAATTAGCTTAACCGTAACGGCACGTTCGTCCGAGTATATAGGAACCGTTAGAGCACGTGGTGCGCGAGTACCGGAACCGTTACGAGGTTGACCGGGTTTGACCGGATTGACCGGGTCTAGGGAGCTCGTGCCATAGATCTCTCAAAACAGTTACTAAAGGTCGCGCGCGGGCTTGGCTCGCACGCGACAGGGCTTACCCTAGCCTCCAAACCACAAATCCCTACAAGTCCCGTGCAGTGGTATGCGAGGGCTCTGTCTCGCAGCCCCCACATGGATCAGCTCGGCTGGTGATCCTGTGTGTGTGGAGCACAATATGGTGTGCTGGATGATCGCCACGTGGCTAAGATTAGCCATGTCAGAAAGCAGTATCTACATTAGCCCCCTTTCTGCGCGTGAAGGCTTGCAGCTGTATAGGCTTCCATGCGCGGAAACCAACATGCGCGTCGTCGTCACGCACCAATTCAAATACGGGTAAACTCAGCCCCCGTGCGTGTCATTATGACCTAAAACCCCTAGAGTCGTGCCATCTGACCTTTAGGGTTTTAGGCGTGACGTCAGCCCGTCCTGTGATTGCGCGACACGACGGTGACGGTTGCGATTCGACTACTGAAGGGACGCAACCCCTCACTCTTTTGGATAAATACCTTGTATCCCATTATTGCAGAGCATCACTTCTTTCTCTTAAAGTGAATGGTACCCGGAGATCTTCGAGAGCAGATCCAGATAATCAATCATCAGTTCAAGACTGCAAATCGTATTCTTCAATTGTGCATCTCCAAGCAGGCTTCAAGGAAACAAGGTTGGCCTCGTTTACTCCTGATTTAAACTACCAGTGTTCGCCTTGAATCGCATTGAATCTGTAAACCCATGAAGTGTGAAGAGGCTTTGATCTCTAAACCTGCTTCGTTCTTAATCTTTCAACGATATTGGATCTTGCAACTCCCCAATTTCTGAAATCGGCACTGGAACTGTTTGCTTCCTGTTACATAGATCTCGAATTCCAAAATTCAAACTGACTGGTGTGGTATTTCTCCCCCCCTTTTTTGCCCTTTCGCAGGAATGGCCAAAACAAGAGTAACCAGACCTGTCAAGGAAGATGAAGAGATGCCGGAGCTTCCGCGGTCTCTGTGGCGAAAAGCCCCCTTTCTGGGTGGGAAAGATTTTTACCACGCGAGGGTGAAGGCCAAGAGGATGCCTGATCCTGTTCCTGTTGAGCAGTTGTTAACACTGACTCGCCCAGTTAACTCAGCCTTGCTCGAGTTAGTTGGCTCCGAGGATGTGCTTCGATTGGGAATCGAGAACGGTCACTTCCCATACACTGCGATTTCTACTCAGGCGTTTGTCCAGAAGTTGGACTATATGGATGAGTGGACTGACCACGTGTTGGGTAATTACGCCGAAACTCTTGATGAAGCCGGCATTTTCTTCGCTGTTCGTGCTATGAAGGGTGCTGCCGTGAAGTTGGATTAGTCCATGCTTCTAGACCTTCTGTCCCGCTATTCGCCTGCGACTCACACGTTTCACTTTGCTGAGTTCGAGGCTGCCCCCACGCTCGAGGACGTTCAAATGCTGTATGAGCTTTCCCCCATGGGTGAGGTGGACCCCTTGAGTCACTTAAGGACATCTGCGGAATTAACCTTGTACGCGCAGATGGAGGAGTGCTTAGCAGAGGTGAAGAAAATCTCCACTCGGTGGACCAGTACAAAACCTCTTCCGAACTGGCAGCTAGTTGATACGTCTGCGAAGAATACCTGGAACAAGTGGTTGCAGTACTTCTTCCGAGACTATGCGAGCAGCAGCATTACTAAGAAGCTTTTGAGCGCGAACCCGGAGGCCGAGAATCACATAGAGGGCAAGGGTTATCACCTGACCCTTTGTGCTTTTCTTTGTGCTTGGCTGTCGAGATTTCTGATTGATGGTCACCCCCATGACGGGGTCTTCTACCATGTGCTGCCACTTGCGGTGAGGCTCGCTCTCGGCCAGAGAGTCGCACTTGGACCCTTGGTCTTGGGCACGCTATATTACAGGCTGGATCAGCTGGTTCTGGCGATGAAGGAATCGCGCGGCCGTCTCGATGTTCTGACCTTTGTCAATATCAGCTTTTTGACAATGTGGGTTTTTGAGCGCTGGCCATCTTATGCTCCAACTCCCCTCTCACTTGAGAAGTGGTGTCCCCCAGGCGAGACGAAAGCGCTCAACAGCGGAAGGGCTGCGAGATGGTTTGGGGCAAGCAACACCAAGTGCACTTGGAGCTTGATATGCGACAAGCGAAGGGAGTTCACTGCCAGGCCTTACGCCACACGTGTTGAGAATGTGCGGTGGTTTCCGAAGCTATACCCCTCCGAAGGCATGGTCTTGTCAGAAGACCTTCTCTTTGAAAAGGGATCGCATTTCCACGAGCGCTATCGTGAGTTCTTTTGCTGGTGTCTGCGAGGTTCTCTTCCTGCACTTGCAGAGCATATTCGTGAGCTCGCGCCACGATATGAAAGGCTTACAGTGGATGTTGACCCCACTCGGGTCTCTCCTCAGTTTGGTTTCGATGCGGTGGCCCCATCAATCTGGCCCCAGTCTATCGTTAGAGGGTGCTACAAGCGCTTGCTGGCAAAGGAGTGCAAGACGGTCCTCATGAGCAATCTTCCCTTCGAGCAGCCTGCGGGAACTCGCAATGGTGGTTATTCCCAGAACTGGATCGCATACTGGCTTGCCCAGCAAACGAGGAGGGAGACCGAGGCGGCGGCACAGCCAGGAAGGGCCCCCTTGATCAAGAGAAACTCTTTTCCGTTTCGTCCCAATTGCAGTTTGAGCGAGTCTGAGTACGGTTGCTACTCGTTGTTGGACCGCGAGAACCATTTGTGCCCTGATTTCATTCTGAAGGAGCAAGTCGATGCCATCAGGAAAGGTGACACGCAGGTCGTCAAATATAGCAAGGCGTTTGCTGAGGTAAGCGATTTCCTCGCGTGCTTTAAGCTTTTTGATTTCCTTGTACTGATGCTTTCATTCTGTATTATTCAGTGCCATGTGCGGAGGTTCGCAGCTGGTGATCGCTCCAAAGCGCTGGTAGACACTATTGTTGCCACCAGAAGGAAGGGGGAGGCGTACCGGTTAGCATGGAGGATGGATGCCGAGGTCGAAACGAAGGTTCGCGCAGCCATGAATACTTTTGCTGACTCGCTGATAGACAACCCTCCGGCTCCGTCTCCTCCTAGAGATGACCCGTCCCCTCCAGCGACTGCGGCGCCGAGAGTGAAAAGACCTAGGCAAAAGGGAATTACGATTTCTTCCCCTAGGAGTGCTCCAGTCTCGCCCCCAGCGAGGTCCCATTCTGTCAAGGACAAGGGCAAGGGTCGTATGCCCAGCAAAGTGCGAAAAGATCTCGCAGTCGAGACCTTCGTTCCATTCAACCAAGAGGAAGAGGAAGAGAGGCAGGAGCCCCAGGCAAGTAATGGAGAAGAAGAAGGAACAGTTGTAATGCGCGAGGAAGAGTCAGGAGGTACCTCCGTCGCATCCCTTTGTCCTTTATCACAACTTCCATACAGTTCTTTTCTTTGAACCAAAAATGTATTCGCAGATGATGATGATGAAGCCGTTGGTGGCCTTGTGACCAAGAGGCAAAAGAGAGATGCCCAATCTGGCATTTCAGATGATCCTATAAGCGAGGATGTTCTTGCTGAGTCCCGGAGGACAGCCGCGGAGGCTGCTGAAAGAAGAAGGCAGCGAGAGGAAGAGGAACTCGAGCGTGTGAAGCAGCGGAGCCTCGAAGAGCAGCATGTCGACGACTTAGTGCGTCCAGTTGGCGAGGAAGACGAGCTTCCCGAAGAAGTGGCTCCTCATGTGGAGGAGGAAGATGAGGTTCCCGGAGGGGATGCAGCAGAGCTAGAGCAAGTCCAAGCGGACTTCGCAGAGATCGCGGGTGGCGACAAAGGTGAGATCTTCAATCTCGCAGTTACTTATAGAGATGTAATTGTGGGTGCATTAAAGCACGGTGTGTCAAAGCTTGACATTCGCCGTTGGTTGGTAAGCAAATGCGGAGAACCCTCAGGTAATCATTTTGAGTGACATGCACATGCTAGGCTGTAGCCACTTGAGGCAAGATCATGACTGGTTTATTCGCATCCCAGGTCACGCTTCTCTTAAAGATTTGCTTAGTGAAGATACACTGATAGGGCACGGTTCCACGTCCCTAGTGTACGATGAGGATACCTTAATCCCACCTTCGCGTGGAGGTGCTTATTCTTAGCTTTATCAAAGATAACGAAGTAACTTATAACACAAATTACCTCATATTATCGCATTTTGACATCGCAGGTCATGCTGAGGAACCTGAGCTGGAGCAGAGAAGCCAGACTTCTGCATCCCATGTTCCAATTTCGAGCTCCCATACCGAGAAGCCCGTCGCAGCTGCTGGACACGCAGGTGAGCATCTCGAGGATGTCATTGAACTCTCCGATGATGTCGAAGTTGATGCTGTGCCGAGGGACGAAGGTGTCCGTACCGGTGGTGGGGAAGAAAGGACAAGTGATGCCCATGTTTTCGCACCTGAGAATGTCTTTCGCCCAACGACTTCGGCTGTTCCTGTGCCTCCGGCAATGACTGAGCCAGAAGCACCTATTCCTGCGTGGAGCATTTGGGGCTCGCAGGTTGGGAACGTAGCCGCAGCTGGTGCGGCCTACACTCTTCCTCCTGACTATGAGAGGTTGGAGCTCGCAGCTGATAGGAGAGCCATGGAGCGAGGGCAGTCTTCGAACAACCCGGTGGCTCGCATTCCCTCTATTCACCAAATCCTGGAAGGCACTGGTAAGTAAAGATTTACCATTCGCACGTCGTATTATTTGCTTGCGAGTTTTGACATCATGACTTGTTTTTGACGTCTCAGGTTTGAAGCAAACCGATGTAGACTGGGTGGTTCGAATGCGCCTCAGATACCCCCGATCGTTTGTGAGGTGTCTGGAGATCGTTCCTTTTGACAGGAGGCTATTCCTTACTGAAGCCATTTGGATACTAGAGCAGCTGTGTGCGGCTACACCTGCGACCATTTCGGCCCAGAGTGCTGAATTGCTGTGTGGCATGTGCCAAAATCTCGTGCTCAAAGTCCAAGGCAGACTTGGCTTTAAATTCCTCAAGGACAGAGTTACACTGATTCGCGCAGCTGTAACTTTGAATCTCGGGCACCAGAATCTCGCAGCTGAGATGCAGAAGGTGGAGCAGCAAAAGCAAAAGGTTGATGAAGCTTTGAAGCTGTATGACGAAATGAATGCCAAGTGCGAGCAGCTAAAGCAAGAAGTGCAACAAGTGGAGAGGCTGATCGAGCAGTTCGAGCCCCAGGACTCCTTAGTCAAAAATTTGTTTTGACTTTTCGTGTAAAAGAAAGGAAAATGGCTGAGACATTAATGTAATGTTTTGAAACATTAATGTAATGTTGCTAGGGTTTCTCCCCCCTCTTTTTTTGACAACAAACAATGAGTTTGCCCGTTTTGCCCTTTTCGGGATTTGATTGGACATTTTCTGTGCATATCCAATTATGACATCAGCAATTGATTCTTTGCTTGATTTTCGCGCTAATTTCGCGGCAGATAAGCACGCTTCCGTTGGGAAGTCCATCCGAATCATGACTATCCGTCATTTATTAGGATACGCAACCGAATCGTCGTAGCCTTTAGTAGGGTAATTGATTGTTACCGCTTTTCAAGGCGTAAGTGATTGAACTTACCCTCTTTTTTTGAATTTGCTGACTCATCTTAAGCAACCGAAGAGTCTCCACAGGGCCTATATAAACCCCGTCTTTGCCATTTGGGTTCTTCATCCCAAACATGTGCTTTGCCATGAGTCCTTACGACTGCTGGCTTCAACGCTTGTTTTTCGTTGATTCATGGCAACTTCCAGTTTTGAATCCTGAGTTTGCGCTTTGTGCTATAGAAATAGTTTCCAAGATCCACTTTATGAGGCTTATTGCTGTTTATAACCATCATAGAGAGGATGCAGATAATACCTCATGTGTGTTCGAAGAATTTTCTTCGTGTATTATGTGTGCAGGTCATGTTTCCGGCCGCCTCGTGGCGAGGTGCAGCGCCGTAGTGACCGTACTACCGTCTCGTAATGAACGGCGGGATTCTTCTTCAGCATCTCCAGAGAAGAATCCCTCGCCCTCAAATTTGTGAGGTCGGGGTGCTCGTCAATGCCCTTGTCCAACATGACAAGGAGTCCATCACCAGAGGGATGACTGCTTCGCCTGTTTTGCGGAGTAGCATCTGTCGGAACAGGAAGCTCCTCCGGCGCCTACCTTGATCAGACAGAGGCTTTAGTCATTCTTTGGGGTCCTGGGCATATTGTATCCCTGACCTTGCTGCTAGGGATGTAGCGAATGGCGAGTTGATCTCTTCGCGGCAGCATCCCTTTTGCTATAGATCTTTAGCCGCAGATTCGCACGCTGTGCTGCCGGTATCAAGACCGGTGGATTCTCTCTTTTCCTAGTCGAGAGTTTCCTTGGTGCATCCATGGCTGACCAGCCATTTTTCGAATGTATTGTAAGCCATGTTGGCTGTGTAGTTAGATACGAGCTTTTTCGCTTGTAAGCTGCTATCTAGATAGATAAATTGTAAGTCATTTGACTCGTAATGATAAATAGCTCTTGTATTATCTGTTCTTTGCAACAAAATACAATTTCGCATGCGTTTCGGCTTGTTTTGCCTTGCATAATTCCATGTAATGATTTCTCATATGCGATGTCAGTTCGCAGACGTTTCGCTAGATCATTTGAGATCGTAATTTCGCAGCTGTGCCATCTTGACGGATGGGCTTGTAGTTGGTCGTTGTAAATCGTATGAGATCACGTTCACAACTTTCGCTATCATTTCAGATAATTTTCCACAGATCAATTAAGATCAATGAGCAGTGCGAATTGCTATCATAGAAGATAGGCTTTATCAGAAAACTGTTCGAGATCGTCTCGCGCATAAACTGTTATCACAGCAGATAGATCTTTGGAAGATCTAATAAAATGATTCTGCAGGTGCGTTGTCATCATAACAGACGGGCTTGGGTACTTAACCAAAATTACTTTGCGTAGAAATTGCTATCGTAATAGATAGGCTTAAGAAGACCATTATAAGATCGCATCTGTAGAACTTGCTATCTTCGATAGATAGGCTTCAGATGATCGATTGAGATCATTTTGTACTTCACTGCTTATCGCAAAAGATAGACTTTGGATGATCATGTAAGATCGTGTTTTCGCTTGGGTGCTATCGCAAGAGATAGGCTTTAATGATCACTTAAGATCGTATTTGTATTTGATTGCTATCGTGAGAGATAGGCTTCGGATGATCACTTAAGATCGCATTTGTGTTTGGGCTGCTATCGTAAGAGATAGGCTTTAATGATCGCTTAAGATCGCATTTGCATTTGGCTGCTATCACAAGAGATAGGCTTTAATGATCACTTAAGATCGCATTTGCATTTGATTGCTACCATGGGAGATAGGCTTTAGATGATCACTTAAGATCGCATTTGCATTTGATTGCTACCGTAAGAGATAGGCTTTAGTGATCACTTAAGATCATATTTGTAGTGGCTGCTATCGTAAGAGATAGGCTTTAAATGATCACTTAAGATCGCATTTGCGGGTAGCTGCTATCATAAGAGATAGGCTTTAATGATCGATTAAGATCACATTTGTAGTGGCTGCCATCGTAGGAGATGGGCTTTAGATGATCGATTGAGATCGCGTTTGCTATCATATGAGATAGACTTTGATGATCAATTAAGATCGCATTTGTAGTGGCTGCCATCGTAGGAGATGGGCTTTAGATGATCGATTGAGATCGCGTTTGCTATCATATGGGATAGGCTTTGATGATCAATTAAGATCGCATTTGTAGTGGCTGCCATCGTAGGAGATGGGCTTTAGATGATCGATTGAGATCGCGTTTGCTATCATATGAGATAGGCTTTGATGATCAATTTAAGATCGCTTTTGTAGTGGCTGCCATCGTAGGAGATGGGCTTTAGATGATCGATTGAGATCGCGTTTGCTATCATATGGGATAGGCTTTGATGATCAATTAAGATCGCATTTGTAGTGGCTGCCATCGTAGGAGATGGGCTTTAGATGATCGATTGAGATCGCGTTTGCTATCATATGAGATAGGCTTTGATGATCAATTTAAGATCGCTTTTGTACTTGGCTGCTATCGTAAGAGATAGGCTTCAATGATCAATTAAGATCGCATTTGTGTTTGCTGCTATCGTAGAGATAGGCTTTTGATGATCAGTTAAGATCGTGTTTGTTTTGCTGCTATCGTAGAGATAGGCTTTTGATGATCAATTAAGATCGTACTTGCGTTTGCTGCTATCGTAGAGATAGGCTTTGATGATCAATTAAGATCGTATTTGCGTTTGCTGCTATCGCGGGGATAGGCTTTGATGATCAATTAAGATCACATTTGCATGAATTGCTGTTTGCAGCGAATGAATCATTGTTAACGGAGATATTTAAATAAAATAGAGCAATATAAGCGGCTAGAAATATGAACTTCTCATTTGGGAGAATTCTTTTATTACATCGCTCTCATATGGGAGAGGTAGAATTACGATCCTCTCATATGGGAGGGGAGATTGCATTAATCGTAGCCACATGAGATATTAAGCAACGTTATCATAAAACGTATGAAATAAGAGGAGTCAAGGATAGTACTTCTTGATCCAGCGCATGTTGACTGAGCTCGGAGTTGAGGCTGTGCCGTGCAACCTTCGTATGCTGCAGTAGCCACTATCGAAGACTTCTGTGACTTCGAAGGGTCCTTCCCAATTGGCTGCGAACTTCGGATGAGTTGCTTCTCGCATGCAGTGGTCGGATGCGCGCAAGACCAGGTCGCCAACTGCGAAATCTCGCCGCTGAACTGTCTTGTTGTAGGCGCGAGCGATTCTTTCTTGGTATCGCTTGTTAGTCCTTTTGGCTTGTTCTCGCTTTTCTTCCAGCAAGACTAAATCGTGATCGCGTTGATTTTCATAGAGCGCATGGAAGGCCAGCCGTGCCGAATTGACTCTGACCTCCGCAGGTACTACAGCTTCGGCCCCATAACATAATAGAAATGGCGAAGCCCCTGTGGGTGTTCTTGGAGAGGTCCTGTAGGCCCACAGAGCTATGTTAAGAGAGTCGGCCCACTTCTTGTGGTCGTCTGCGACCATCTTGCTCAGAATTCTCAGCAGCGTTTTGTTAGTCGCCTCGGCTTGTCCGTTTCCCTTTGGATAATAGGGAGTAGAGCATATTTGCCTGATATTGTACTCCGCAAGTTTCGTGGCTACCTGCCGATTAACAAAAGGAGTACCGTTATCTGAAAGAATAGTATTCGGGATTCCGAACCTGCATACGATGTTTTCCTGGATGAAGTTGACCACAGCCAGCGCGTTTGCCGTCTTCAGTGGTATTGCTTCCACCCATTTAGTGAACAGCTCAGTTGCGGTGAGAATGAAATGGTTCCCATGTGACGTTGGTCGGATGGGGCCAATGAAGTCCAAGGCCCATGTGTGAAATGGCCATGGCGTTCCTAGTGCATGTAGGTCCACGGCGGGAGCGTGCACTAGGTTCCCTTTGAATTGACATTCTTGGCAGCGTCGCACTTTGGTGCGGCAATCGACCTCCATCGTGGGCCAGAAGTATCCGATTGAGAGGAGCTGTCTGCATAATTTCGCACCTCCCTGGTGTTCCACCTGATGAGAGAGGTCCATGACTTCTTGTGCTTCCCTATCGTCCAGGCATCGCAGCAAGTTGCCCTCGTGGCCTTTTCGCCAAAGCAGGTTTTCCTGAACCATGTATCGAGAAGCTTTCCTCTTTAATTTGTCTGCCTCTTTTCTCGATTCGGGCACGGTGCCCTTGGTGAGGAATTCGAACAATGGCTTCCTCCAGTCCGTGTCGTCGTCGGTTAGAGCGACAAGTAGAGAATCCTTGATCAGTGCGCAACTTTCGCACTTCCCTTGTATCAGGGCTGCGGCTGTAGACATGTCCGGCCAATGAATGCCATATCTCTGAGCTTTCCTGTAGATCGACACCTCGCTTTCTCCGCAAGCGTGTTGGTGAATCTTTTCTAACAGCTGTTGTCCCTCTTGCTCGGAGACACATCGCATGAGTATCCCTCCAGGACCCTTGTAGTAAAGGGTATTGTCGTGGATGCAGTATCCTTTCGTGAGTGCCCAGCTCTCGCTGCTGGTGCCTTTCGCGATAGCTTGCAGGATTGCTTTTCGCCAATCTGCGTCATCTATGTGTTCGTCGTCGCACGCATCTTCTGTTAATGCCGACGATGTTCGCACTTCGATGGAAATCCTCGCGGGGCATTTGTCTATGCTGACCTTAGATCCCAGAGTTGCTAAGGCGTCTGCATGCCTGTTGTCCGCTCGGGGTTTGTGCTCGTATTTCACGTCGCAGAATTGCTGCATCAGCTTTTGCACTAGAGTGCGGTATGATAGGAGGTTGATCTCCTTTAAACCATACTCGCCCGAGGCTTGCTTAACAATCGGCTTGGAGTCTCCCATGACTGTTAAGTTGCTCACTTCCAGAGCTTTCGTTGCACGAAGTCCCGCGATAAGAGCCTCGTATTCCGCCTCGTTGTTCGTGACGGCGAAGTTGAGTTTTGCGGACATCTGTATGACTTCCCCGTCGGGCTTTGTCAAGACTATCCCAATGCCTCCACCTTTTCTGGTTGACGAACCGTCGAAGTGGAGGGTCCAATAGGGCACGTCGATCGCGTAGATTTCAGGGCCTTCGAGCTCCTCTTCGATCACAGGTTCGTGGCTGTTGTCGGGAAACTGTGCCAGCAGATCTGCTACCGCCTGCGACTTGATCGCCCTTGGCTTCACGCATGTGATATCGTATTGAGAGATGGTCATGTACCATTTCGCCAATCTCCCGCCCGGAGTAGTGTGAGTTAGCAAGTATCTTATGGGGTCGCTTTTGGTGACCACCACTACTTTGTGCGATGCAAAATAGTGTCTCAACTTCTCTATCACAAAGAATAAGGCAAGGCAGTGACGCTCGATGTCTGTGTACCTTGACTCAGCAGGCTGTACGATGCGAGAGATGTAATAGATAGGCCTCTCTTGGCCCTCATACACCTGAGCCAAGAGTGCTCCTATAGATCTCCTTGTTGATGTAAGATATAGCAGCAGCGGTGATCCCAGTTGAGGCGCGATCATGATCTTTGGGGATGTAAGTATCTCCTTTAGCTTTTCGAATGCGGCTTCATGGTCAGGAGCCGAGTTGTACGCGGCGTCCTTCTTGAGAAGAGTGCTGAAACAGCATGTGATTTCGGCGATTGCTGGGATGAATCTCCGCAGATATGACAATTTTCCCAAGAATGTTTTCAAGGCGCTTTGGTTGTGAGGTGGCGTCATGCTGGTGATGGCTGACACTTTCGCAGGGTCAGGCTCGATCCCTTGGCGATGAACCACGCATCCCAAAAACTTTCCCGAAGTTACGCCGAATGCGCATTTCATGGGGTTCATTTTTAGTTGAAAGCTTCTGCATCTGTTGAACACCTTTCGCAGGTCTGCAAGGTGATCTGCTTCGTACTTGGATTTGACTACCAAGTCATCCACATAGAATTCCACCTCTTTGTGCATCATGTCGTGGAATAGGGCCATCATAGCCCGCTGATAGGTTGCACCTGCGTTCTTAAGACCGAACGGCATTACCGTATAGTTAAATACCCCGACGGGAGTGATGAATGCAGTCTTCCTCGCATCTTCGGGATCCATTTTGATCTGATTGTATCCGCTGAAACCGTCCATGAAACTGAACATGCGATGGCCTGCCGTCGAATCGATAAGTAAGTCGATATTAGGCAGTGGGAAATCGTCCTTAGGGCAGAAGCGATTGAGATCGCGGAAGTCCACGCAGATGCGGAGCTGTCCGTTCTTCTTCACTACCGGCACGATGTTGGCCAACCATGTGGGATGGTGATTTGGCTCTATGAACTTGGCGTTTAGGAGTTTAACGATCTCCTGCTTGATCTTGACGTTGAGCTCCGGCCTGAAACTTCTGGTGCTTTGCTTGACCGGTTTAGACCCTGGGATGATGTCTAAACGGTGCATGGTGATGCTCGTGTCCAGACCTGGCATTTCATCGTATTCCCATGCGAATACGTCCTTGTATTCAGTTAGGAGCTGTAGCAGCCCTTGTTCCTCTTCGCTTGTGAGGTCCGCACTCAGGAAGACTGGCCTCTTCTTTTCCTCGTTCGGGCTGAGGAACACCTCCTTTAGCTCTTGCTTTTGTGGTCGCGGCCTGTCTTCCATGCATTCGGGGGCTTCTTTGAGTTTCTCCTCTGGAGTGCCCCGTGTTGGCTCTTCTGTGAGCGCAACTTGCTCGATTTGATTGATTTGCCCAGGGACATCCCCATGCCCGTGTGAGGACGTCCCCGCGCACCTTCATATGCGATAGCATTTCTTCCCGTTGGCGTAGAAGCTCTCTATCTCCTTGCCCTCGGGGTCATGCTTTGCGATCCTCTTCAGAGTGTAGACACTCTTGCGATGATATGCGATGCGCGGCGCCTCTTCGTGGGTAGGCGGCTTTTCTTCGGTGTCTCCCCTTGTCACCATCACGCCTGCAGGTGACTGGTCCTTGATGTCCTCCCAGAGAGGTAAAGGAGTAGGGTTGAATGGTCCGGGTGTTTGCTCGTCCGCCATCTCGGTGAACCACACCGCCTCGCTGAGATGCGCTTCGTCCAAGTTGAACGGGTTAGTTGAGGCTGGTATCTCGACAATCCTGTCGTTCCAGATAGCTTTCATCACCTGGTGAGCCGTGGAAGGGATTGCGTCGAAGCGATGAATCCAGGCTCGACCGACGATCATGTGATATGTGGTGTTCGCGTCTATGACATAGAACTTCGCCGAACACTTGATCTTGCCAATCTGAACGCCTAGGCGGATCCATCCGATCGTCATTCTAGAGTCGCTTCCGAATCCCACCAGCGGGGATGGACGTTTGACCACTCTGTGCTCGGGGATCCCTGCTAGCTTCAGCGTGTGGAGTGGAACAACATTGACCGCTGCTCCTCCATCGACGAATGCTCGCTTGAATTCGACGCCGTTGATGATGGCGGTCACGTACAGGGGCCTCTGATGGCTCGCATCTGTCTTCTTGTCGCTGGCAGAAAAGGTCATAATCTTTTCTGTGGGACGGGACGCCCTGATGACCTTCCCGTTGGAGACCACAAGTTCCTCTTCGTAGTCCTCCGCTATCCTTAAGATTGCCTTCGTCATATCCGATCTGCATTTTTCGGAGAAGTTCATCTCGTCGAAGAATTTGTTGAAGCCATGCGACCCTTTCATGCGGTCGGCACGCTCATCCTCCGTGTCCATGCTATAGTCTTCCTCTTCATGGACTTCAGCAATGATGGGTAGACCATCCTCTGCGACTTCTTCCAAGTCCACTATTGAGATCATGGCGACCTCCTTGCCTTTTGAGCCCGAGTCTGTATGGGCAGGCAGTGGGTTGTTGCGCACATCCTTCCGGTGGTCGCTGACGATGAGTTCGCCGTTCTTCATCTTCTGGTCGAACGCGAATCTGAGCTTCTTGCACTCGGCTGTGGGGTGCATGACCTTGCCGTGGTATTCGCACCACTTGGGGTCCCTCGTCATCTCCTTGGAGGGTTTTTGCTCTAGCGGTGGCAGGACACCATCCTTACGCCACTGTCTGCAGAGGTCGCTTGCCTCCTCCACCGAGCAGGGCAGGGGCGGTGCGTCGAAGTTTGTAACTTTTGCTTGCTTCTGGGGCGAAACTGCATTGACCTCAGCTTCGCGTCCTCGCTTGTAGCCGAATCTGCCGATCTTGTAGGTGGTGCCGCTCGCAGGTCGTTCTGGAGCGCTCTTCTTTCTCTGTCTCTCGACGATGGGCTCGATGTTCATCGTGCACTCGATGAGCTTTGAAAATGTGGGTGTCTGCAAATTGATTAGCATGCTCTTGTACTCATCTCGCATGCACTGCAGGCATATCTCTACGAGTCGGTTTTCGAGCATGGGATCCTTGCACTCCAGAGATTTCGCTCTGAATTTCTTGATGAAAGTGATCCCATCCTCCTCGCGTTTCTGATACATCCGCGAGAGATGGATCATCGTCACCTTCTCCTCCATCTGGAAGAACTTAGTGTAGAACTTCTGGACCATGTCGTCCCAGGTCTTCACGGATCCGGCCTCCAGTGTTCGGTACCATTTGTATGCTACATTCCCAAGAGTCTTTGGGAATTCTCGCATCAGCAGTTTGGGGTCAGCTCCATACGGACCCATGACATCAATGAAACGCATGACGTGCTCATGGGCGTTTCCATTGACGTCCTCGAACTTATCCCATTTAGGAGCCTTGTACCCCACCGGGTTGGGCATGAGATAGATCTCCCGTGGAATGGGCGGATCGTTGTCTAGCTTCGGGATGATGGTATCCGCGAGCGACTGATGAGCCAAGATGGAGTCCACGCGCTTCTGCAAAGACGTCATGCATTCTGGAATGCTCCCCTCTGTAGCTGGCGAAGGGGTTGCCGTAGGCGGTGGCGACACATACGCCGCCGGAGGATTGGGAGTGTATTGACTGCCCGCGTTTCCCCAGATCGTTGCTGGTGGAGGCAGAGTGTATTGCGAAGTTGGATTGGACGCCAAAGCCGTGGGCTGAGAGGCGTGAGCAGCAGGGGGTAGCATCTGCGCCGTTGACCCTTGGACTGAAGGCAGCTGCGTGGCCGACGGTGGAGTCTGCAGATGAGGATTGGGGGGCGTGGCCGATACTCCCAATCCTGGAGCGGTAGGGGTACCTCCTCCCTGAGGGATAGCGGTAACCGGTGGAGGATTTGGTGCAAGGGTGTTCAGAACGGCCAAAATCCGTTCCAATTGCGCAGATTGAGACTTGAGAGCTTTTGCCTGACTTTGGACAGTGGCGTCCAAAGACTCTAAAGTCGGTGCCTCGCCGGGTGTCGTCGGAGTACGGCGGACTTCTTCTCCTGAGGGAGTTTCGGCGGAAGGCGATCGGTTGCTGACATCGTCCTCCTGAGACATGGTTGCTTTTGCTGGTAAGTTCACGTCGGGTTCACCAAAATGTGGACAAGAGATTCCGGCAGGGAGACCTCCGTGTACACCGTACGTAGTGGATCAGGGATCGCACAGGAAGAATAGGGGTGTGTGTAGGGAGAGAGTAAGTCAGTAGCAATGTCTGAGAGAGAGACAGAGGTTTGGCAGAGCTTCCGCGTATGGCAGTGTTGTTCTCTTTGTATGGAAAGAGTAACGATATATATACTGGAGAACGTGGCCGTTGTAGTGTAGTTAATGCGCCCATTAATGGCGGCTTAATTAGCTTAACCGTAACGGCACGTTCGTCCGAGTATATAGGAACCGTTAGAGCACGTGGTGCGCGAGTACCGGAACCGTTACGAGGTTGACCGGGTTTGACCGGATTGACCGGGTCTAGGGAGCTCGTGCCATAGATCTCTCAAAACAGTTACTAAAGGTCGCGCGCGGGCTTGGCTCGCACGCGACAGGGCTTACCCTAGCCTCCAAACCACAAATCCCTACAAGTCCCGTGCAGTGGTATGCGAGGGCTCTGTCTCGCAGCCCCCACATGGATCAGCTCGGCTGGTGATCCTGTGTGTGTGGAGCACAATATGGTGTGCTGGATGATCGCCACGTGGCTAAGATTAGCCATGTCAGAAAGCAGTATCTACACTCGTATTGCTCTTTTGTCAGGTTCATAATCAGGTCCGTTTCCGTTCCCGCGCAGGCCGCCTTTGGCTTCACCTTTTCTCGTTTATTCTTCACATTCCACCATTCCGGGTAGCCAATTAGCTTGAAACACCCATCTCGTGTATGTCCGTCTCTGTCACAGTGATCACAGTGACCTTTGTTTTCTTTCTGGCCGACCCGGTTTGGTGTCCCGCCGCGTTTTGCGAAGGCTTGTAAGGCCATTGTTTCACTCACGGGCTTCTTCCCGCCGGCTATGGATCTTTGTTGCTCATCCTCGGCAACGAGATGGTATGCATTTCCCAAAGATGGGATTGGCTTAGTGGCAAGTATCTGAGTTCTAATGATGGAGAACTCGCCATCTAGACCCATAAGAAACTCATAGAGATGCTCCTTTTCTTTGAGTTCCTAAGAGATTTTCCAATGCCACATGTACATCCATTACATTTGCAAACTGGGGCAGGCAAGAAGGACTGCATTTCGTCCCATAATCCACGCAATTTCGTGTAATAGGCTGAAACAGTCATCCCTTCTTGTCTCGTATTCGAGATAGCCTACTTCAATTCATACGCACGTGGTGCACTTTCTTTACCGAATCGTTCTTTAAGATCCTTCCACATTTCCGATGCCGAATTGGAGTATTTCACGCTTCCTCGAATTTCTTTCTCCATGGCTGTAGTAAGCCACCCTTTAATCATCGCATCGCATCGCATCCATGCCATATAACTAGCATCGTCCTCTTCTGGCCTTTTGATGGTTCCATCTATGAAGCCGATCTTGTTCTTGGCGAACAAGAAATTCTCCATCTCTTGGACCCAATCAAGGTAGTTGTTGTCGGTCAGGGCGTCGTTGACATGCATCTGCCTCGGATAATCGGAGGGGTGGAGATAGTATGGAGAGTTGTGGTCTGAGCTGTTAGCATCAGTCCTGGTACTTTCTGCCATATCGGTGAGATGGTGAGAAAGACTTTAGGATTCGAGTTTGGATCGAGCGTAACGATCACCGCTCTGATACCATGAAAATTATGGTGCAAAAGTTGTGCTTTATTCACTGTGTATATTTTTGATACAATGAACAAGAAGATATACAAGCTTAAATAGGCTGTACAAGAGATGCAAAAATGGAAACATAATGATTGGTGGTCAAAATGCATGGTTGTGAATGTGCATGAATATGAGACTAAAATTAGGGGGGAATATTTGATTGAGAGTAAAAAGGGTGAGAAATATGCAATCTCAATACTCCCCCTCAAGGTGGAGCGTGTAGATTCCGCATGCCCATCTTGACTAGAAAAAAACTCCAGTTGTTTAGCCCCCAAAGCCTTTGTGAGGATATCGGCTATCTGTGTCTTTGTGTCTACGTAAAGCGGCTTGATTTCTTGTGACTCGACTCGTTCCCTGACAAAGTAACAGTCCATTTCCACGTGCTTTGTTCGTTCGTGAAAGACCGGGTTATTAGCAATATGTCGTGCCGCATTGTTATCACAGAAGAGAGGTGTAGAGATATGTTGTCTTGTTTCTAGTCCTTCTAACAACCAACGCATCCACAATATTTGACTAGTGGCATTAGCCATGGCGCGATATTCCGCTTCAGCCGAGGAGCGCGAAACGACTGATTGGTTCTTTGATTTCCACGAAATAGGAGCTCCCCCCAAAATAAGAACATATCCTGTCCTAGACCTCCGAGTGAGTGAGCATCCCATCCAGTCCGCATCACAGTACGCTACCAAACCCATTCCTCCTTCTTTCGGAAAGAAAATACCTTGGCCCGGAGTTGCTTTGAGGTAGCGAAGAACTCTCATGGCTGCGTCCATGTGTTTCTGTCGAGGGTCTGAGACGAACTGGCTTAGGACGTTTACCGAGTAGGCAAGATCTGGTCTCGTGGCTTGGAGGTAGAGCAATCAGCCAACTAGTCTTCGATATTTGCCAGCGTCGACCCGAACGTCCTCTTCTCCTTTATCCAGCTTCACGTTCTGTTCCATGGGAAAGGTGCATGGTCTACATCCTAGCATTCCACTATCTTCAAGGATATCAAGGGTGTATTTTCGTTGACTTAGCACTATCCCGTCTTTGGTTCGAGCGGCTTCTATCCCGAGAAAATACTTTAGCGGCCCGAGATCTTTGATGCTAAACTTGTCATTCAGGAACCTCTTTGTTTCTTTGATTTTGTGTTCATCATTTCCCACCATAATGACGTCGTCTACGTGTATGATTGCGGTGACAAAGATACTTCCTTTCTTGTATATAAAAAGTGAGTGGTCCGCAGCGGATTGCTTGTAATTGAGTTCCAAAAGGGCCGATGTAAACTTTTGATACCAATTTCTCGAGGCTTGCTTCAACCCGTATAGTTATTTTCTCAGCCTACACACCTTTTTTCCTCCCCCTTTATCGTAACCTTGTGGTATTCTCATGTATACCTCTTCATGTAAGTCACCGTGCAAGAACGCATTGTTCACGTCAAGTTGATGAATGCTCCAATCCCTTTTGATGGCGACGGCAATGAGGCTTCTTACGGTCATCAACTTTGCTACGGGGCAAACGTGTCATGGTAAACGACACCTTCCATTTGTGTATAGCCTTTGGCGACGAGTCTTGCCTTGTATCTTTCGACTTCACCATTCGGTTTAAATTTTGTTTTGTACACCCACTTCGAGTCTATAACTCGTTTTCCTTCGGGCAAGTCTTCGATGGCATCCCTCCAATGTTGGTGCTGTACGGCTTGCCTAAAGCTTTTGGGCTCATCATTTTAGGTGATGGCCGCCAGAAAGGCTTTATGAGATTCGAAAAATTTTCATAAGAAACAAAGTTGGCAATGGGACATACCGTTGAGGGTTCTTGATCGGAGGCGGGGGGCGGATGGTCTATAGATTGAGGAAGCTTCACATCATAGTCTTTAAATCTTGCGGGTCTAGTTCGAGCTCGTCTATGCCTTCCTTGTGCAAGATTTTCACCATTTTTATTTTGGGTTTCACCAACAGAAGACTCATCTGTTGTTTCTGTTTGAGGAGTGGTATCACTCGGCCCATCAAGAATCGGCCCAATATCAGCATTACTTGAGCTGAATTGGTTTGACACTTCTAGTTCTTCCTCTTCACCATGTTGGTCTTCTGGATCGCCTAAACCCAAATTTTCGATGCTTACTTCGTTGGGCCTGCTGGGCCCTTCTTCTTCATCCATGAATGTGGTAAACACATCCTCCCCTTCATATTTAGTCTGCTCGATTCCTGTGGCAAATAGAAAAAGTCCTTTCAGCAAATCGAACATCTCTTGAAGTGACAATTTTCCCACTTTTTGGGTCAAAAATTTTGTATCCCTTTGTTCCATTAGGATACCCTATGAATACACCCGGTCTCCCTCTTATCTCAAATTTGTCTCCATTTGTTTCAATGCTTCGATAATACGCCAAACAACCTAGGACCCTCATGTGATCATAGTTCGGTTTCTCGCCGTGTAGCAACTCGTATGGAGTTTTGTCTTCAATGACTTTTGAGGGTAACCTATTTATGATGTATGTTGCGGTCAAGATACATTCACCCCAAAATCTTTTCGGGAGACTAGCTTCGAACATGAGGGCACGCGCCGTATCAAGCAAGTGCCTATGTTTTCTTTCCACGATTCCGTTTTGTTGCGGAGTATGTGGACACGTTGTTTCCAACATGATTCCTCGTTCTTCATAGAAATTCATCATTCGGTTGGAAATGAATTCCCCACCGTTGTCGCACCTTATCCTTTTTATTTTCTTCTCAAATTGTATTTTGACCATCTCGTAGAAATGCATTATGCACGTGCTCGCTTCATGTTTATGTCTCATAAGGTAGACCCATACGCTTCTGCTGTAGTCATAAACTATTGTTAGGAAATAGTTGGCCTTTGTAGATGAAGGCGTACGGTACTTACCCCATACATCACAATGAATGAGTTCGAAACAAGCATTTGTTTTGGTCATGCTAGTGGAAAAAGGTAATCTAGTAAATTTTGACTTCATGCAAGAATCACAAACATTTTTTTTGTTCTTAAAAGAAAAACTGCTAAGAAACTTTATTTGGGATAACTTCTCATCTCCCGCATGTCCGAGCCGTTTATGCCATAAATCACTAGTCACCATCATTGCTTTCCTCCTAGAACCAGGCATCCCCATTTGATATAGACCATCTTCGCACCTACCCGCTCCAATCAATTTCCTCGAATGTAGTCCCTTCATAACGAAGAAATTTGGAAAAAAGGTTATGGCACAACTTAGATCCTTTGTGAGTTTGCTTACTGACAAGAGATTAAAGGTAAATTGTGGAACATGCAACACATTTTGCACTTTTGTCCCATTTTGTAAAGTATGGTTGCCCCTTCCTTTGACTGGTATGCTTTCTCCATTCGGTATGATTATGGGTGGTTCGTCTCTTGATTCAATTCGATTTTCGAGAGCATCAGACCTGTGTGTTATATATTCCGTACATCCGGAATCGACTATCCATTTATCATTGTGTCTAAACTTACCAGCCATGTTTGTGGTGCGTGAAGATTCACTATGTGCTGGTTTACTTTCCGCAGCGAAATGCTTCTGGAATTGCTCGTATTGCTCTTTTGTCAGGTTCATAATCAGGTCCGTTTCCGTTCCCGCGCAGGCCGCCTTTGGCTTCACCTTTTCTCGTTTATTCTTCACATTCCACCATTCCGGGTAGCCAATTAGCTTGAAACACCCATCTCGTGTATGTCCGTCTCTGTCACAGTGATCACAGTGACCTTTGTTTTCTTTCTAGCCGACCCGGTTTGGTGTCCCGCCGCGTTTTGCGAAGGCTTGGAAGGCCATTGTTTCACTCACGGGTTTCTTCCCGCCGGCTATGGATCTTTGTTGCTCATCCTCGGCAACGAGATGGTATGCATTTCCCAAAGATGGGATTGGCTTAGTGGCAAGTATCTGAGTTCTAATGATGGAGAACTCGCCATCTAGACCCATAAGAAACTCATAGAGATGCTCCTTTTCTTTGAGTTCCCTAAGAGATTTTCCAATGCCACATGTACATCCATTACATTTGCAAACTGGGGCAGGCAAGAAGGACTGCATTTCGTCCCGTAATCCACGCAATTTCGTGTAATAGGCTGAAACAGTCATCCCTTCTTGTCTGGTATTCGAGATAGCCTGCTTCAATTCATACGCACGTGGTGCGCTTTCTTTACCGAATCGTTCTTTAAGATCCTTCCACATTTCCGATGCCGAATTGGCGTATTTCACGCTTCCTCGAATTTCTTTCTCCATGGCTGTAGTAAGCCACCCTTTAATCATCGCATCGCATCGCATCCATGCCATATAACTAGCATCGTCCGCTTATGGCCTTTTGATGGTTCCATCTATGAAGCCGATCTTGTTCTTGGTGAACAAGAAATTCTCCATCTCTTGGACCCAATCAAGGTAGTTGTTGTCGGTCAGGGCGTCGTTGACATGCATCTGCCTTGGATAATCGGAGGGGGTGGAGATAGTATGGAGAGTTGTGGTCTGAGCTGTTAGCATCAGTCCTGGTACTTTCTGCCATATCGGTGAGATGGTGAGAAAGACTTTAGGATTCGAGTTTGGATCAAGCGTAATGATCACCGCTCTGATACCATGAAAATTATGGTGCAAAAGTTGTGCTTTATTCACTGTGTATATTTTTGATACAATGAACAAGAAGATATACAAGCTTAAATAGGCTGTACAAGAGATTCAAAAATGGAAACATAATGAATGGTGGTCAAAATGCATGGGTGTGAATGTGCATGAATATGAGAGTAAAATTAGGGGGGAATATTTGATTGAGAGTAAAAAGGGTGAGAAATATGCAATCTCAATACTTATTTACCCCAACTTCAGCAACAACCCAACAATCGATCTCAGAGAATCGAATTACACAAAACCCAATGTATCAATTTCTTCAAATTATCATCAATTCACTAAAAAAGCAACAACCACCTCTGTGCTCGGGGTCAGTTGTTCAGATCTGCGAGTTTACCCCCTCTTTTCACAACCAAGAACCAGCGCCGCCGCTGCCCTGTTCACGCCTCCTTTTGCTGTGGGTAGAAGCTGAAGGTCGTGGTGGTTGTTTTCGGAGTCAGATGCGACAATGGCGATGGTTGATTCACGAATGAGGGAGAGAGAAACCACCTCGCCTAGCAAAACCCCACCTAAAGAAATCGAACTGTTCGGAGAAGTTGGTTTGAATTTTGAGGATCTCCGACCACGGATCAACACCGAGATAGGTTCCGAGTCATTTTTGGTCCTCTTTAAAACCCGGAAAGAACTCGTCTTGTATAGCGAGATTGAAGCTCAATCAATGCAGTTTTGGTAGCATAAGAAAGTGGAACAGAGAATACAATACTATCGTCAATTGAAAGGATACAAAAGCACGCAAAACAGGGAAGAATAGATGATTGGAAAAGTGGGTGAGTGTCTCTGTGGGAGAGATATGGAGAGAGAGAGAAAGAGAGTGTTTTTAGTTTTATAAATGGGAAGAGAATTAGAAGAATTGGTATTTATAGTGGTGGCGTTTTCTTAAATCTTGAGGGTAATTATATCTTTTTGCCCCTCTGTTAGTGTGGTGTTAGTTTTTAACTCTGGCAGGATGCAAAAAGTATTTATCCATAAATTAAGGATCAAAATGTATTTTTTCCATAGTCGGAGGATGTAAAATGTCTTTTACCCTAACTTTTTTTTTTTTAAAGTAAACCGCAAATAGAAGATACCAAGTACAAATGCAAAGGCAAATTATGAGTTGTGCTCAACTCAAAAATGTCGCTAATAACAAGGCTTCAGGCTTCTACATGGTGGTCCAAGTTGTGTCTGGTTCTTGAGGGAGGCAAATACTCCCTCACCGCAGAGTCCGCCTCCTTGACGGAGGCAAATACTCCTCGTCCTCCTCCGGCTCCCTCTTTACTCAGGTGGCAATAGGTGGCGGTATGATACGGGTCAAGTGTATCGTAGAAGTCAACATTATTATTATGATTATTAGTATTGTTTATTGAATTATTTATTTAGAGTTAATTAGTTATTTAAGTTAATTATTTAGTTAAATAATGATCGGGCCTTGTCAAGCCCGTAAAAGTCTAGGGTTAGGGTTTATTACTTCTATTTAAACACGTTGTAGTCCTCTATTATTTTTTATCAGATGAATTGAAAATATTATTTCTTCGTTTGATCAACTCTTAGATTGTCAGGGAAAGTGCCGTAGGCTCAGCTACGTGGTCAGTTTTTGACGATTTTCACAAAATCGTTACAACCCGTTACCTTTACGCGGTAACAAATTGGTGCTTTCATTGATTTCACCATTCAGCTGGTGATACGATGACGAACATCAAAGCAAGAATTTCTTCACCTCTTGGCGAACGATTGCTTGCTGCAATCGAATGCCTCGAGACCCAAATCGGCGCTCTTGAGCACAAATTCGACACCTTCGAAGCCCAGTTCGCCGCCCTTGAAGCACGACTGCCGCCACCATCTCCAACAGATCTGTCACAGCAAGTTCAGAAGTCAGAGCAAGCAGAACTACACCAACCTCAAAATACCCAACCTGTGACGAGGACGAAATCTGCGAAGAACATAGAGGAGGAAGAAGCTGTTTCAGAGGCTCATTCACAACCAACCATCCTCGATTCGTCCGTCGACGAGTTGAAACCATTGCAGCAGCTCACGAATCCGACGGACTTGCAGGCCCGAACTCCACTCTGGTCTTCTTCCCCAACGCCGACGAAGCAGCCGTACCCACCCAAACCACGGAACCCGGCAGAAAACCCACCGCCGCCCAATTCCCTGAAGCCACCCGACCGACCTCTCACCAATCGTGCCGGCCAGGAGCTGTGAGAACCTCCACCGCAGTTTCCGGCGACCAACCAGACCCAGCAACCAGATCCACCGCCAATTCAGCCGTCCAAACCGCCGGATCCTCCGTCTCTGTCACCGGCGACTGAGCAATCACCGTTCGACGACGCCATCACAGTCCCCGCCGACTATCAGAAGCTCCCACCCGTCACTCCGACGCCACCCGATCCTCCAGACCGCTCGGGCGATCTCTTTCCGGTCTTCCGGTTCCTCCTCCATCTCCGGCGCCACCACCTCCGGTTGATTTCGCCGGCTTTCGTGACCTCCAACTGTGTCCGCCGACACACACGAAGGCATCTCCATTGGTAGCTGCAGATAGGGTTTCTATCTTTGGGCCTGACTCTGATATTGAGCCTGACTTTGATATTGGGTCTGACTTTGACTCAACCCCAGCGAGGCGTGGCTATTCTGTTGAGCATGACTTTGGATCACATAATTCTTTTGGGCCCAAATCCAAGTTCAAACCCAATACAGCTCATAACACAAGTGGGTCTCATTATCATAATGGGCCTAGTTATTCATTTGGACTCACTAACTTCTCGACTAAGTTTAACAGGAGTTCAAATTTAATCTTGATCAGAAATTCCCAGCTGCATCAGCACCCCGAGCGGCAGTCAAACGGGGGCGTGAATGCGAGATCGAAGTGGGTAGCTCCAGTAGACCCATAGATCATGGAACAAATAGGGTGGGTAGGCCACTACACGTATAGACGCGAACCACCCTTGCTTACTTATTACAGTGCTTGAATGAGAACAACCGGTCTTAGCTTGCCTACTTCCTATTGATCAATTGAGCAGATTAGAGAAAAAAAGTCATACATCCCTCTAAGGGGTGGCTACCTCGTAGGACCTCGACCTGCTTACTCTGGTCTTGGGCGTGTCCACGCTTCCCCTTTCCGCGGCTAGAACGGGGTCTTTACCTGTAATGCCAAAGGATAGAGAAAAAGTAGGGATGAATAGAACGAAACCTAACCTGACTTTCATTTATTCTTAGCTGCCTGTTCCCATCCTATCAATGAAGGCATCGCCCGGACACGAGCTAACTACTGATTATATCTAGGGAATCCCTCTTCTTTCAGGGTAAAGCTTTTTCTCCAGAAAAAGATATCGAAAGTAGACCTCCGCTCTTCTTCCTTGATCATGAGATTAGTGCGATGGGGCTGGTACCGTACTAAACCGTAGCTTATGCATTCTTTCTTAACTTGAGCCCAATTGATCCTCTACATATGATCCAAATTATTATGGGCCACCAGTTCGCAAGACACGCTACAAAAGCTACTACGACGAAGACCAATTATAGTATGAAGAAGCTCGCTTTCAGTCTCCTGACCCGCCAATTTTCAGGACGCGCGACACTTATTGTCGTCGGTCACTCGCCGCGAACCGCCTTGGGGACAAGGCGATTTTCAACCGCGGGGGAGTTGATACGGGTCAAGCGTATCGTAGAAGTCAACATTATTATTATGATTATTAGTATTGTTTATTGAATTATTTATTTAGAGTTAATTAGTTATTTAAGTTAATTATTTAGTTAAATAATGATCGGTCCTTGTCAAGCCCGTAAAAGTCTAAGGTTAGGGTTTAGTATTTCTATTTAAACAAGTTGTAGTCCTCTATTATTTTTTATCAGATGAATTGAAAAGATTATTTCTTCGTTTGATCAACTTTTAGATTGTTAGGGAAAATGCCGTAGGCTCAGCTACGTGGTCAGTTTGACGATTTTCACAAAATCGTTACAACTCGTTACCTTTACGGTAACACGGTAGCGAACTCTTACGCGGTCTTCCCCTCATTCTTCGACCACCACTCCCTTCGCCTTTGTCTTGGACTTTGTTCTCACCCTTGGATGGTCTCTTATATTCCTTAGCCCTTCTGACCTTGAAGTCTTCATCATTGTCGTCATCATCCTCAGAGCTTTCTTCCTTGTTTCTTTTCCGGAGCATATATCTCGTTGCCATATGGGTTATATCCTCCTCCTCCTCATCATTATCTGATATGGCACCTTTCTTGCTGGCTCTGCTGCTCGCTCCAGATTCTCTTCGTCTAAGAGACCACCTTCCCTTCTTTTCTGTATCTTCGTTAGTAGCCACTTCAATCTCCACTTTGCTATCCTCAGATGAGCTGATTATTATGAGAGGATTGGCTTCTGAGGAACCTGCAGGAGGTCCAGGATTCGCTTCTTTGATGACGAGCGTTTGTATATCTCAAGCTGCCATGTTTTCGGGTGTATCCTTGGGAAAGAATGTGATGGCGTTAGTGAAGATTAGCAAGAGGTCTCTGAAGAACCTTGCTTGTGAAATCATGTAAATGCCTTCCTTCAAGTTGGACTCCACTGTATGCAGATCCATGTAACGCTTGATTGTCATCTTGTATTGTTTTGTTTCCTATCATGAAGAGTAATAGTGCATGTTGTAATAGTTGTCATGTTAAGTAATACTACTAAATAACAATAGTGCATAAAATTAGTGCATGCTGTAATAATTGTTATAACGAGGGCGCAAAAAAACAAGAACGAAAAGATAATAAGAGATCAAGACCGAGACATGAATTTACGTGGTTTAGTACGTAACGCAACCGTTAGCTATCTCCACGGAAAAATAATGTGTGGTTCACTTACGCAACTGTTAGCTAGCTCCACGGCGAACAAAATGCTCTTTATTTATGAGAGAAACACTCCAAAATACACCACACACTCTCACACCAAGTCTAGGCACAACCTACATCTCATATAGGCATAAGGAAGGTTTTTTGCAGCCTAAGCATGCTAAAAAACGCCCCAAACCAACTTGGAAACAAAATAGCCGCATCAGCCCTTACAGCAACTCAGTGCGAGCTGATCCCTGCTTGTGCAAGCAGCCTTCTGCTCATGCGAGTTGCTGTTGAGCTCGTGCGAGTTGCTGGTACCATCCACTTGCTGCCGCTTGTTCCTCCCTTGTCCTTGACGTGTTAGGGTCTTGGTAACTTGATTCAAGACACTCTAACAATAATAAGTGCTTTCCTCAGAAGATAAATTTACTTCAAACAAATTACATTAACCAAATTAGCCTATATTTGGGAAATAGACATATTCCTCAAAAAAAATAAAAAAAATAAAAATGAAAAAATAATAAATTTTTTTTCCATTTATGATAGGTAATATTTAATAGTTTTCAGATAACGTTGAAGAGAAGAGAAAATCTCATATTTCTTTGTCTCAATGCATATTAAAAACATTATGCCTTTAAGACGAAAAACATTTCGATTGATAACATGAATATTTGGATTGATTTACTTTAGACGGAAATATGATATTTGGATTTTTGGGTAACCTAAAACGGACATGGATTATGGATTTTGGAAATTTTCAAGTGGGAATGTCCTAATGCATTGGAATACTTTTACGTTGGAAATATTAGAAGTTAGAAAACTGGTTATTATTATCAAACTATTTTTAATTCCGCTCTGTACAAGCTTTTGCTACCTGAAACTGTTTCTTTAAACATATCTCTTTTAATCACATTTCACATAATTGAATGTTCTTACTCAGTCTTGTACCAACTTTGGTCACATGTCGTGTCTCTTGTGTTTAATTTCCCACAACATGTGTAGGTGTCACTACTAGAAAAGGGGTATTTGTTACTGATTTTTTTGTGGTGGCTACAAAAAGAGCCACAAAAAGATAGTATTTTTGGCTAATAAAGAGTACCGCCTCTTTAATATTTTTTAATAGACACAAAAAATAAAACAAAAAGGGAATTAAAATTAATAAGAGTAAAAAAGCCGCGTTAGCTCAAAGTTATGGAGATAAACAAGTAGTAAAAAAAAGGAGATAGACGCGATCTTTTCACGTTCTCAATCCCTTCTCTTCTCTGCCCTAGTCAATCGGGCGTCTCTGTTCCAATCCCTAAGCCTCAATCAACGTAATACGATCTCTACAGAAGTGAAGGAGATACGGATTCACCGGGGCAGCCCTTCTTGTCTTCCAGTTCATCTATCGATCGACTCTCCAGTTACTGATTGTCTCTGGAGCGGCGGAATAGAATAGGTGAGTTTGGTAGTTCCCTTTGTGTGTTTCGAAGTAGTCAATCGTCTGTTGCAGTGAAGAAGCTTCGAGATACCTCTAATTTCCCGTCAATCAAAACCTTGAGCCGTTTCTGATTCCTTTACTGGCTTTTCATGATTTGTAGTTTGTTCCTCTGTTATTCCCAGAAAGTATGTACTCTTTAAAAGAGTGAATATTCAAAAAAGTGTTCCTAAAATGTGTTTTTACAAACAAACCCATATGTTTTAAACAGAAACTTCTATTGCCACTTGCACTGCAATCTAACAAGATGCATTTTTTGACTATTGATTCACACGATGATGGTTTTGAAGTTTTCTTGGCCTAAACTGATTAACCAATTATTTCATGACCGCTTAGTTGGATTGCCAGTTCCACCAACCCCTGGTAACTCTGACCATTTTTAGTTTTTCATTGGTGAATGCATTCTTTTGAAAAGTCGTTCAAATGACACATGAAAGCAGATTGTTTGAAAACCAGTGGTTAATTTGGTGAAATATATGTGTCTCTGGTCTCAAATTGGTATCTGATATATATATATATATATATATATTTGTTTTATGAATTCAAACTGTGTGGTTAATTTAGTGAAAATTCCAATGCAGGCTAGCTTAGAATTCACTCCACCAGTAGTGTACCGCCGTGGTGCAGCGAACTGGATCATCTCTAGCGTGGCGGAAAATTGAAAAGGTGAATTTCTTAGTTCTGTTTGTGTGTTTTTCTTACTTCTTTAGTTGTCTTGGGATTTCCATATTCAATTTTATTTGTGCTGATTTATATATGTTTAATGTTCTGGATGGTCTCTTGAATTGATAATTTTTTGTTCTCTAAATAGAAACTTGTCTATGAAACATTGGAATGTCTATGAAAAACTTGTCATGAATTGATCAAGTTAAACCACAGAATACGTACAATGACACATGTTAAACCAAAACTGGAGTGAGAGATGGCAACCCACTTCTGGTCTGATTATGTAATTATATTTTTGTGGTTTTCTGGTCTGATTATCATGACTCTGGTTGACAGTAATGTTAGTGGTTACTACCTTTGATTAAGGGCACATTGAGGCTATTTTTTTAGTTATTTTACTAGAGAAATAACCACCAGTATTTGAGAAATGAAATAAAACTAATGTACTTATACTCTTACAAAGATAAAAAAAATAACTAGTACATTTATTTTGGGTTGGTATAATAAGTGCCGAGGGTTCAAGCTAGTAGTAAACTGGCAATAGTCCTATATGATTTTATTTATTTATTTATTTTGTTAGGGAAATTGTTTTGACCATGAGCTGTGTTGTTATGAGATCATCTTATGCAGTCTCTCAGGAAGCAAATGGAGCTTTTGTTGTTATGGTGGTGTTTATCTTCTTTGTAGATGGTCTTTATGGGATTTAGAACCCACCCTATTAATGAACTTTTTTTTGGTTCCATCGGAAAATAATGAACTGAAAGTATTCCAACTTATAGGAACTACAAGTAAATTATAGGAGTCATCCCACAAACAAGGATGATGTGAAAGAAAAGCTCTATTGTGCTACCCCTGACCCCTAGTATCAGTTAAATAAACTATCAGGCATTTCGGATCAGTTTTTGGCCGGTTGCTTCATCCATCTGTCTATTAGTCCACAGTAGTAGAATCATGCTAAAGAGCACGCAAGAATAGGTCTCTTGTTTTCTTCAATCTACTAGTACCACTGTGTGATTACTAAATCAAAGTCCCCGTGTCTACCTTGTACCAGTAGTAACTCTTTTTTACCTAGTTTGGAATTGGCACATCGTTAAGTGTAGCTTTTAACATTCTCTATTGAAGAGTGTGTTTAGTAGACACACGATGCTTTAAAAATAATTAGGCGAGACCCCGCACTACAGCGCGGGCGGAGTGGTGCCCTTATGCATAAAATGCTGTTAAGGATAATCTGTACTTTTTTTAGAATCACAATATGTACATTTTTACAAACACTGTGATCGTGTTTCAATTATATCATTTTTCGTAGCATGTCTATGAGAGAGCCTGTGTACAAATAGTTATGTATAATTTCATCTTACGTTTTCGTAATTTTTTTGCATAAATGGGGAGTTACGAAGATTATAATTTCCTCTTATTATGTCTGCATTGTTCCCATTGCCGGCTCAATCTACTTTCCTTAGCAGAAGGACTATTAAAGAAGATGTAGCTTGTTTAGATACACATGAGTTCTTGTTATCATTAATGTCAGAACTTTAGTTATTTTCCCTCATCACCAATGCTTTCTTTTCCCCCATTTTAACTACGGAAGTTTATAGCCTGGTCAAAGAACCTGTACTAATTCAAAACTTTAAAAGTACTGTTTCCAAAAATGAAACAGATTAGCGGTGATAAAAAATGGTAGACTGAAACCTTCATTGTCTAATTTCTTGAATGCTTTGCATACTGTAAGAAAATAAAAACCAACAGGATAGAGTGGTTCACTAACGTCCAATATGAGAGAAAATTACACAAACAACCATGTCAAAACAGAGAGCATAACCAATGAATACAAAAATTCATATATGAACAACTTTTCTCTACAGAAATGAACTGAAATGAACTAATGTTCTTCAGTAGATGAAAAGTTGTTATGATAATGGTTGATTGTTTACGCCTCAAATCATTGTTTTGAGATTGTATCCAGAATAAAAAATTGTTACTGCCTTGTTGTTTCCTCACATGTGGGAGGTCAAAATATGATCGAATCTCCACAGTTAAGTAGTTCTGATAATTGAAACCAGCTAGCTAGCTGCATATATTTGCAGAGACTCACAGAAGGGCTGTCGCATGGTCCCAGCAAGGTTTATCCATTGGGACCCTGAATTAAGAAAAAAATATGTTTGAAAATATTTCATTGATTAAATATATATGATTTTCAGGTGCATATTGATACTGGGGCAGAGGTGCAATTGCTTTCTGGAATATTGCCAAAAGAAGTTGTTGCGGATGCTATTTTCATCTCTAACGAGCCAAGAAAAAAGGTTTGTGGTGTGCTTCTAGGAGACGACTTATGTGAAGTACGTGTTCTGAGGGCTTACAAGCCCGAAACACTTCTAGTGATCCGTTTTGGGGGAAATAAAACTATTCAAGACGTCGTTGAAAGGAGCAACATAATTTAAAATTTATGTGACGTAAGAATTCTTGGTGTATGCTCATATGTTGGATATTATGTACTAGTACGCTTATGAAAATGCTGATTGTCATTTTTTTTAATACCATGCAGGTTGAGGTGATTGATGCGTAGAGGATCAGTGAAGTTACAGCATGGGTTTTGTGATGCGTAGAGGATCAGTGAAGTTACAACATGGTTTTTTTAAACTCATTTAGTTTTCTTTGAAACTTCCCAAAATAATTGAACTTTAGTTATTTTCAGTCGACAATCAGTTGCCTTTGGTTATGAACTTGTGATTTTAGTTTTTCCTTATCAATAAATATTATTGGACATGGTTTTATGTATTTATATGACGCCTCAATTTAGTGTTTTTGACATTTACAATCGGAAACTTCAAATAGTTCATAATTTAGAATTAGTTGTTGAGTGTGCGGAAACAAATTGGCAAACATGCTTGTTTTATCGCATGGAGGCACGAAAATTGTGCGGCAAAAAATGTCAAAAATGGTGCCAAAATAATAGCTCCTAGCAAAAATGGCGTCAATTTTTTTTGTGGCCGAAAAAGTACCTTTTGTGGCGATAAAAGTCGACACAACAGATATATATATTTTACCGCCGAAATCTTCTTTGGCGACTGATAAAAGTTTTAGTGGCGGTTTAATTTCGACGTAAAAAAGACCAGATTGCCGCCAAATGGTTCTTTTTATGGCGGCTATCATCCGCCGCTACAGCCGCCACAAATACCTTTTGTGGCGGGTCCTTACCGCTACAAAATTATTACGACCGAAGTTTATGAGGCGGGCCAAAACCACCACAAAATCTGCCACAAATAGTATTTGTGGCGGGTTTAGTGCTATTAGTGGCGGAAGTTACACGCCACAAAAACCCTCATTTCTAGTAGTGTGTTGAAGCTAAGTCTTGGGAGGGACGATATTGAATTCTACCATATTAGAACACTAGTAATGAACACCTAAGTTATTTCTTTTCATTAAGGTTTTTCTCATAATTGTCCGTGTTTGCGGCAAGTGAAGATGGCGATTTGAACTGTAAAGCTATTTAAACTTTTATGGTGTGAATGTGTGGTTTTAGTTTCGGCAGTTACTATCCTAATATTCGAGTTTCGACTCGAGTATGGAGTAACACCGTCCTGATTTTTTGGTGTGATTTTTTTTAGGTGTTACAATAACAAATATGGGCATAGATTAGAGCGGCAATAGAATCGTTTCCGAATATTAGGGGTGGGTGTACATCCATCTTAATTTTAAGAGTATAGCTATTTAAACTTTGTTTTTCTTTTTGTCTCAAACGCACACTGAAAAGTCTTGATTTTTTAAAATACATAAAAATAAATTTATGTACCTCTTGAAATTAAAATCAGAAAACCTAACATTAGATTTGTAATAAAATGTGAGGTTGTGCCGTCCTATCTGCTGGGGAAGTTCTACAAACTTTAATCAAGGCTCTACGTACATTTCGATTTTCCTCAAGTTTTATTTTATTTTATGTTCTATTAAGATACATCTCAATAATTCTCAATTGAATTTATTTTCCACCGTACGAAATTCAATATTTAAGAAAATCAAGATGTCTTCTAATTTGTAAGACATCTAATGTTAGAATTAACTATTTCTTTCAAACAATAATAATATTATTAGTAGTAATAATAATGATGATAACAATGATGATCATAATAATTTGTAGAAAATGGTGAGATTACCTGGGTCGGAAGCGGGTTTCAAAGAACGAACTATTTTTGTGCGACCGGATCAAGATTAGAATCCTCATCAGTGGTGACCGTTGGAGAGCCGACTCACTCTGTATTTTGCCGTTCGGTTGTTCATTGGGGTTTGATTCGGCCACAACCACCGCCAAGTCTCGCAACTCCTCCGCTGCCTCTTCATCATTACCTTCCTCTTCAAATCTATCCCTTATCATTTTCTTCACGTTGGCTTCACGCATTCTGGATCATCAAAAACAGAGAAAACGACTATTATTTCAAAACAGGTATCGATCAGGCTCCTTTTGGTTCGTAATAAAATGTTTTACAAGGGAAAACATTCTACAAGTATAATATTTTGTGTGAAAAAGTTCTCTCTCCACTTATTTTCTCGTGTTTGGTTGACACTTGCCAAAACAGTGGGCCGCGACGACAGTGGTAGTGATGGGTAGCGGTAAAGGTGGGTGGCGGTGATGGGTCGTGGTGGTAGGTGGTAGTGGTGGTATATTATAAGTTGTTGTTGTGCTACTTCACTCTCCGGAAAATGGCTTACGGATTTGAAATGTGTAAATCATTTTACATCATTTGAGGGAAAATATTTTTACAGAAAATTATTTTACCTCCAATCAAACAGGACGAAAACATCAAAACAAGGGAAAACATTTTACGGGAAAAAAATGATGATTTTACTGGAAAAAATTAGTGTTATTTTTTTGAAACAAATTGCAATCTTACTCGATGAATGCATCTCTCTCCTTTAACTCCTCCTTCAACGCATTGATTTGCCGCTTCCCCAACCTCTCTTTTAATGTCCGGAGCACCACTTCGCTGTCGCCGTCGCCGGCAGCACATTGTTTCTTCAGCTTGTGAAACTGTATAGATCTTTGGAGGTTGTTCGCCGGAGCTCTACAGTTCCACGAGCTGGAGAAACAATTTTCTGCCGCGACGGCGACAGCGAAGTGGTTCTCCGGACATTGGAAGAGAGGTTGCGGAAGCGGCGAATCAATGTGTTGAAGTAGGAGTTAAAGGAGAGAGATGCATTCCTCGAGTAAGATTGCAATTTGTGTTAAAAAATTAGCGATGATTTTTTCCAGTAAAATCATCATTATTTTCCCGTAAAATGTTTTCCCTTTTTTTTTATGTTTTGGTCCTGTTTGATTGGAGGTAAAATAATTTCCTGTAAAAATATTTTCCCTCAAATGATGTAAAATGATTTACACATTTCAAATCTGTGAAGTCATTTTCCATGAGCATAACAAACAACTCATAATATACCACCACTACCACCACGACCCATCACCGCCACCCACCTTTACCGCCACCCATCACTGTCACAGCCATCGCGGCCCACTGTTTTGGCAAGTGTCAACCAAACACGAGAAAGTAAGTGCAGAGAAAACTTTTTCACACAAAATATTATACTTGTAGAACATTTTCCCTTGTAAAACATTTTACTGCGAACCAAACGGAGCCTAGTTGATATCTGTTTTGAAATAATAGACGTTGTTTTCTATGTTTTTGATGATCCAGAATGTGTGAAGCCAACGTGAAGAAAATGATTAGTGATAGAAATGAGGAGGAAGGAAACAAGGAAGAGGGCGGAGGAGTTGCGAGACTTGGCGGTGGCTGGGACCGAATCAAAACCCAATGAACAACAGAACGGCGAAATGCAGAGTGAGTCGGTCTCCAACGGTCACCACTTATGAGGATTCTGGTCCTGATCCGGTCGCAGAAAAATAGTTCGTTCTTTGAAAACCCGCTTCTGACCCAGGTAATCTCACCCTTTTCTACAATTATTATGATCATCGTCGTCATCATTATTATTATTACTAATACTATTATTATTGTTTGAAAGAAATAGTTAATGCTTACATTAGATGTTTTACAAATTAGAAGATATTTCTTGATTTTCTTAGATATTGAATTTTGTATGTTGGAAAATAAATGTACATAGAGAATAATTGGGATGTAGCTTAAAAGAACACAAAATAAAAAAAAAAAAAAATGAGAAAGAAAAAACAGAAAAGAAAATCGAAATGTACTTAGAGCCTTGATTAAATTTTTATAGAACTTCCCCGGCAGAAAGGGGCACAACCTCGCATTTTATTACAAATCTAATGTTAGGTTTTCGGATTTTAATTTCAATAAGCACATAAATTTCTTGTTGTATTTTTAAAAATCAAGACTTTTCAATGTGCATTTGAGACCAAAAAAAGTCATGTTACATTGACAAAATTTAGATTGGCATAATTTTTAGATAATTTTAGATAGGCATAATTTCTAGGCTTAATTACTTGATGTATACCGTGTCGAAACTCTCAAATTGCAACCCCCACTTCTAGAACTCTCTGATTGCGTCCCCATTTTCTACATCGACGGTAGACTCAAAGACCCAACCCAACCTTAGCCACTTATCTCCACCGTCTGCCGCCAATCGCCATGGAAACCCAGTGAGTTTCACCATCGCCTCCTCCTTTCGCCAACCCAGCCTCCCTCTCACAAATTTACCCAACAAAACTGAATTGTTTACCCATCGAACCAAGCCACCATAACCAGATGAATTGAAATAATCAGACCAATTATCTCTCCTCGATTTACAGAGTCGTTTTAACTGATTGAGAATACAAGACAGGGAGCTAGAAACCCTAGCCCTCGTCCTCACCACCAAGAACCACAAATCGACATCTCTTTCTGCAACGAATTCAAATCCAAGGAACCCCAACTTCATAGTTATTATATCCCACCCTGTCATCAAACCAAACAGAATCCCCAGTTCAGCTACACTCTATTGATATTCACAAACCCAGAAATTATTACCCGAACCCTGCCGATTCAACTCACCAATTGAAATACAGACCCAAACCTACAACCCTGATCGATCGGCAACCACACTTGTTAGGAATTGATGGTGAGCTTCACCGTTTGTTGTGGTGGTGGGTATGATGCAGCGGGGTAATTTGGATCGGAGAAGGAGAGAGAAACATAGATGGTTAAGAGTGTTTTTTTAGAATTTATGGGTCAGGGTCGTGAGTTGAACATCTCTCGCTCATCTTCATTCATCATTTTTTCCTTTTTTTTTTCAGAAATATACTTCCATCTTTTTCTTTTTTTGAAATAAACTTCCATCTTTTTCTAAAACAAAAACAAAAAGATTCATCATTTATCTTTTTAATCACTTGATTTTTTTTCTAATTTTACTTTTACTTTTATTTATATGATATTTTTGGTATTGACGATGTTATCCTCTGTACATGGATGGAGTTATGGATGGAACTTTTTACCAATTTCTAATTGGCTTGTTTATTGCAAATAGGGGGTGCAATTAGGGAGTTCTAGAAGTGGGGGTTGCAATGTGATAGTTTCGACAAACTGGAAGCATGCATCAAATAATTAAGCCTGATTTCTATAGTAGTAAAACTGATACCTATACTCTTTTCGGGGGCAGGCAAGATAAGTTTACCAGAAGATGATCAAACAACACATAGAACTGAAGACAGTGGAGGCAAACATGAACCAAGGGCTTTATCTGAATTTCGAATCCAGATTCTTCATAGACCTTCCCTCATCTTCAACAACTACAATATCTTCTTTCCAAAGCATTCCCCAGAATACCTTGCTGCTCAAGAAATCCGGAAACTAGTAATCAGGGAAACAAATCATGCTCATGGTTCCTATGAAGCAAATCCTTCCGTAATATGCAGCTCATCAGAGGCAATTTCGGAGCTAGAGGGTTCGCATCAGAAACACTATGATAGCAAAGTGGAGATTGCGGTGGCCGTGAAAAAGGATACAGACAAGAGAGGAAGCTAGGTCGTCACTAAGACACAGAGAATCTGAACGCAGCAGCAGAGCCAACAAGATAGGGGCCATGTCAGATGATGGTGAGGAGGCTCGGAGGATATGATCCAGATGAGAAAGAGGTATATGCTCCGGAAAAGAAACTAGGAAGAAATCTCTGAGACGATGATAGCGATGTCAAAGACTTCAAGGTCAGCGTCAAAAGGGTTAAGCAGGAGGACATCAAAAGACATATAAAAGGGTTTATTACAAAGAGAATGATGAAGGTAAAGCGCTCCTGGTGAGGATGAGAGAATATCCCAAAAGAGAAGATATTGAGAAATTGTTTAGTTATCTTTATGATTCCTATGGGTTGTAACTGAGCAATTTCATCAAGCGTGTTGTTATAACCTGGGATATCGAGTAAGAGCGATGAGCTAATAATCTAGAACAAGACAAATTTAATGTGGTTCACTAACAGTTTACTAACGAATTCGCTAGCTACGTCTAGCGCCATAACCTGATGTGTTTTAGAGAGAATCCGATTACATCACACACACAAAGTTAGCCACGACCTAGACCTCTTATATAGACCTAGGATGCTAATTTGTGCCAAAAACCCTAAAACATAAAACGGTTGTAGAAGGAGGGTAAGACCGCAAAAGAGTTCATGTGTGTGTGTGGGGGGGGGGGAGGGGGGTTTCTAAAAGTTTATTGAATATAGTGTCTTGTCACGTCAAGTTGTTGTATGTTTATACGGCCCAAGCCACTTTGGGGCCTAAAACAAGGAATACGATTGAAGCCCGCCAAATAAAAAAAATACACAAAAAGTTTACTTAGAACAAAACATTTTTAAACTTGTGTGTAATATATAAGGTCGATTTTTAGAGAATATATTATTTTAGCTTTATTTAACCGTTAGGATTGAGAAGCAATCTGAACGGTTTTAAGACGCTTAATGCATCTTCTAGTTCTAGTAGTGATACTTTTTAGAAAATTATTCGGAAGCGTCAAATCCCATGGAAAATTAAAAAAACAACTTTGTTTGAAAATTTATCATGGTTGTTTAGCACAAAAACAAATCTCATTAAGAAGTGATTTTATTACCTAACCTGTGCAGTTTCTGCGATTCCATTCTTGATGCTGAAGAGCACATTTTTCCTGAATGTCCCTGCGAAAAACAAATCTTATATATATCTCCTAGTTGATATGCACTTCTCTTCTATGAATTTGTCCTTTCAAATACGCCTTCGCCATATTGTTTTGTCTTCCAAATGCTTAGATCTGCCACTCATGTTTCATATTTTTGAGAAATTTAGTTAGAATGGAATTCAAAGAGTTTTCAACTCCGAAAAAAGAAACTACACTGAGATTTTAACCAATTATCTAAATGTTTATAATGAATTTCTCGACAAAACTTATCTTGGTTTGAGGGTTGTGCATGCAGATCACATGAATGAGCCTCCATATTCGCCGGCGACTGTTTGTCCTCCTCTGTGGAAAGCGCCTCCACCAGGACTCATTAAATTAAGCATTGATGCATCTATCTAGATAGATCGGAGAAAATATGGGGACGAAGCCATTATCAGGAACTCTGAAGGTGCCTTCGTCCTTGCGATGGCGTTTTATACCCCTTTCAACAGAGATTCCATGGTGGCTGAGGCCTACACCCTTGGGTTTACGATTACGGAAGCGATGGAAAAAGGATATGTATCTCTGGTGGTGGAATCGTACAACAAGGGTTTGGTGGAGTGATCAGCTTTCGGCTCTGTCTAGGGTTTTATCCGAACAAGAGAGGATGATGTCTGAAGTGAAGAGTCGGCAGAACCGACTATATATACATAGGTTTTGCTGGTACACAAAACAAAAATAACCATGCACATGTCTTAGCTAAAATTGGGTTGAATTTCACTGTTTTTTCCTTTTGCGCTATAAAATGCCCCAACTGTTTGTATGACTCTTGGGCTGGGGATAAAGCCCACTATTAAATTGTTACCTGTCAAACATTAATAGGTTATTGTTTTTTTTTAAATGGGCTTGTACTTTATTTAATAGTGGGCTTTATCCCTACTTTATTAAAATACTCGATAACACGACGGATGATGATGATGGAATATTTTTTTTGAGAAGTGATGATCACATAATTTTAGTTGGAGTACAATTTCTTTTATTTTGCAATCTATATCTATATTATTATATATAAAAACAGAGAAGTCCCCAAATTGCATAACGAATTGCCATTTGTCATATTCAAAGCAATGACAACCTTACAATTGGCATGACATGGGACCAAGTGTTATATTCCACAAATCATAACATGACATGTGTCTTCCCACCTATGAAAAAGCTGACACAAATTCAAAACTGAAAATTCATTAATTGTAATTAAAACTTATTACTATCACGTAATAAAGCTATAGGAGTTACAAAAAATGGTCTTTAATGGCCTCAACAATCATTGGTCAGCAATGCAATAGGAAACAATCTGATGTGCATATTCTCTTACCATGACTAATATGAACTATGCACCATTCATATTTTTTAGGAGTGTAAACGGTTTGGTTTGGTGCGGTTTGTGCGAAAATCATAAACCAAACCGAATACATCGGTTTACTAATTTTGTAACCAAAACAAACCATTTGAAAGGATGAACTGTACCGAACCAAACCGAAAAAATGGGTTTTCGGTTCGGTTCGGTTCGGTCGGTTTGCATAAACATTATTGAGTGAATATTATAATACTCCGTTGTCAACGCTACGCTTTATGTATCGGTTCGGTCGGCTTGCATGTAGGCTTAAAGTTTAATTCTCAATGCTACGCTTTATGTAAAGGTTCTATTTACGGATACATCATTTTAGCATATAGACCCCCGCTTTAGCGCGGGGTATCGCCTAATTTGTATCAAAAGTAATTGTCTTTAAGTGGAGTTGCCGATTATGTTCTAAATATCTCTCTAATTCACTATCAGACATTGTCTCTCAAAATATTTTTATACGTGTCAAAGTGACAAAATCTTCACCTATAATAAACCATTTATTATTTGCAGATAATTGTATGATTTTTGGTTATGCTACTAGTGATAATCTATAGCTCTAAATTCTATTTTATTTCAGTATTGTTTAGCCTATAGTCCACTTATAAATAAAAGATCAACATGGGTTGACTTTTGGCCAAAATGTTGAGGGACAAGCCAAAACTGCTATTTCTCAGATTCTGCTGACAAAAAATTGCTCATGCTAATGAAAATTGAAAAATATATGAGTTTATGACTTTGTAGCATAAATAAATAAATAAATAAATAAATAAATAAATAAAGAACTTTCATTTCCTTAAAACATAAAACTTATGAAAAGACCTTCTCGGTTGAAAAGAAAAATTCCTCTCTTTAGTAAGAAAAGAAGTTTTGATAATTTGGCGTCAAGATCAAATTATCAAGATAATCTTACTCGACCAGGCTAATAATGGTGAGTACACCGTTCAAACATGCATGTTATTATGCTCAAACATGCATGTTATTATGCTCAAACATGTTATTATGTTGCTGCGACGTTTTTTTTTTTTTTTAGAAGAATGGGTTGTATACGTATGTATTAATAATTTGGGCAGGTAACGAATCCAGTCCCCAAATTCCCTTCTTATTTTCTTCAAGAGTTCACTACCAAGGAGTGATTTTCAGAATGCCTTCGCAAATTTACAACCCATAAAAGGGTAGATTCGCTCTTTTCCTCCTCCTCGCAAACTCTGCAAAAAGGTTAAATATTAACCTTTCTGGGTATGAGGTTTGTTGTTGTTGGCAGAGAATTGAGACTGGCTCTCCATGCCATATGAACCATCTTCTTGGGGACATTGGTACGCCATAACCATCCTAGCCAGTTTGAAGATCTACTTCTCTAGAAGGAATTACCATAGTTGAGGTGGCATTCATGGAGTCGGTGAGCTATTTGGTAGCCGGATTTTAACCAAATCTTTTACCCAAACAAAAGAATACAAAATAATGCACAATTTGAAGCTCAATATGTATTATATGTTTAGCTAATTGTTCTGTTGTTTACATTAGTGGAGTGATCGAGATAGCTCTATTATTCGTTACATGTCAATTTTTTTTTTTTCATTTGATTGTTAAGTGTCTTTTTTATCCTTCATTAATTATTCACGGGTTTATAAAGAGTGTCTCCCATTGTTTAAATGAGTCTAACGACCATTTTCAATGTTATTATAGTAATGAACATTTAGTTGTTGTAAAATCCATACTGTAACGGAGTTGTCTTTTCATTTTCATACCGTAGTGGTGTACAATGACCTTTATACACTCACACCGGGTGCCCACGCCACTTACGGAATTCTATATATACTAACGGATGTCTACTTATTGATGCGCGACGTCAGCGAAACACATATAGGAAAAAGATTATGTGTCAATTCTCATACTTTTGGTAGCGCAGTGCCATTACAAAAATACGGATACGCGGTTTTATGTTGAAAGTTCATTAATATATTGATTATTGAAACTTCATAATAGTTGGTGTATTTTGACATAATTTCTCCCATACAACCCACATGAAACATAGAGATAAGGAGTCATCTAGGGTTTCCTCTGGAGGTGAAGAACCTAGGTCTCAATAATCTTCGAATAGCTGCTACAATGGAAGAATCAATCATCGACAGATTTGCGCTGTCACTCACGCTCAAAGAAGAGACGAAAGCTGTTACTTTCGACTGCGAGTTCTGTGATTTGGCTGAGAAAGAATGCGAGGCATGTATGGTGGGAGGTTTTCTGAACGGCACTGTGAACAGCTTTGCGATGAGAGCCATCTTTCGTCGAATATGGACGCATGGGGACAAGATAGAGATACTGGAGATTAGACGGGGTTATTTTTGTTCAAGTTTCCAGATCAAAAAATCAAAGAGAGGGTTTCGAGCGGTGGACCCTGGGTCTTTGACGGTCTGATTCTGGTCTGTAAAGAATGGAGTGTCGGGGGTGATATTGACAGAATCAAGGTAGAAACAGTAGATGAATGGGTCCAGGTTTTTACCTATCCAAATGCTCAAGCCGGAAGCTGGGAAGATGGCGGCGAGTGTGCTTGGCAAGGTTCTCGACTCTGATCCACTCATATATTGTGACGATGAAACTAGTTACGTTCAGGCTAGGGTTTATCTCCCAGTGGATGAAACTATCAGAAGAGGAACCTTTGTGATCATGAAGAAAGCGAAAGTGTGGCTGGACTTCAAGTTCGAGAGGTTACCGGATGTATTTTTTGGTGTGGGCGATTTGATCATCACAGTAGTATGTGCGACGATCGCGAAGGAAAAATTAATCCAGGTGAACCTCCTGGATACGGAAAGTGGCTTCTTTTTCACCCCCTGAAGGTAGAAGAAACCCACTGTTCCCTCACCGGAAAAATCAACAATGGACACGGAGATTCAAAAGAAGGGTGTAGAGAAATAACCCGAGCCTAAAATCAGTACAAACCCCCTGGAGAACACAGCATGGAGATCGAGCCAAATAAAAACCAAGCTGTTAGTAGTATTCCAGAGGGGGAGAGCTCAGCACCGCCGGCTACACAGATGATACCACCGGTCACAATCTCAGCAGATTGTGAACTGGTACAGGGGTTCGCGAGGGGAAAACATAAACAGGGGGTAGAGGGTGATGAAGTGATGGAAGAGGTGGTGGGGAAGGAGAAGAGGAAGGTGCAAGAATTTCTTACCCACCAAAGGTTCACACCCACAAGAGCTCCAGTGGGAAGAAGTCGAAAGGGGGTGTTGCTGTAAAGAGCTTAGCTGCTATATTTGATGGAACTATCTCGGATCAGACTGCGGAGGGAAGTGCCCAAATAGCTTTAGATGCATTAACGGCAGTGGCTGCTAGTTAGCACTGCCGGGCACAATGAAAATCTTAAATTGGAACGTGCGGGGACTGGGGAAACCCGACACGGTTCGTACCCTCAATTACATGGTTAAATGTCATTCCCCCCAACTTGTCTTTCTCATGGAGACAAAGTTGGTATCTAGTAAAATGGATTACGTGAGGAAGAAGATCGGTTTTGGTAGTGGCTTTTATGTTGATGCAGTGGGGACAAAAGGAGGGTTAGCGATCATGTGGAAGGACATGGTGAAAGTAACTCTACGGTATTCCACTTCATCACATGGATGCTCCTATTGAGGAAACTTCTACACAGCAGTTTTGGCGGTTCACGGGTTTTTACGGAGATCCAGTTCGTGAGGAGAGGAGAAACTCTTGGGAGCTTCTTCGAAGGATTGCAGTGCCCCTTGACGTTCCTTGTCTAGTAGTGGGTGATTTCAATGCTATCCATTACTGAAAAGGAGGGTGGACAGGATTTTAGTTACAGTTAGGTAAAGGACTTCTCAGAGGTTCTTCATGAGCTAGAGTTGTTTGATCTGGGATTTTCAGGTAATCCATTCACTTGGTCAAATCCCAGGCAGCTGAGGATAACATCAGAGAAAGGCTTGCTCGTGCAGTGGGAAACCTCTGCAGGCTTGATCTTTTTCGCGGTGCCAACGTTACACATTTGGTGGGACCAAATTCGGATCATACGCCTTTGTTGAACGAATATGGTCAAGAACAAGGAAAAGTTGCGGGGAAACGGCGGTTTCAGTATGAAAATATGTGGCGAAGACACCAACAGTTCGATAGCTTGGTTAAGGACTGCTCGAGTGCTACTCAGGGGCTCGGTCTGGGGGACAAACTTTCGGGTCTGGCTAACACGATGCGTGGCTGGGCTAGAAAAGAGTTTGGTAGTGTCCGAAAAGAAAAAGTCGACCTAAAATCGAAGATTGAAGCTCTTGAAGCAGAGGAACAAACAGGTGAAAGACTTGATCTGATTCGTATCCTAACTAGGGAGTTTAATGAGATCCTAGCTTGGGAGGAGACGATGTGGCAACAGAGAGCACGAGCGGGCTGCCTCAAAAAGGGGGACAGGAACACTCGCTTTTTCCACCCAAAAGCAACAGTTTGCCGTGTTCGAAGTACCATCAGTGGTATAGAGAAGGAGAGGGGGGGTCACGGATGAGGAGATCATTGTCAGAAGCCTCGAGAGCTATTTTTCAGATCTGTTCACCTCTACTAGGCCGACTATGGAGGAAATTGCTCCTATGCTGCACCCCTCAGCCGAGATCATTTCAAATAGTGATAGACAGATGAGAGCATCTCCAACAGTGAGGAGAAAAAAAATGTCCTTAGACCAAATTTGGTCCTGGAGCAAAATTTGCTCCTCCAGTTTGTCGCTTGAGCTCCATCAGTGAGGAGCAAAATTGCTCAAATTTTGTTATTTTATTATTTTCTTGTTATTACTTATTACTATTAAATAATTTATTTTTCATATTAATTAATCTAAAGTAAACAAGTAAAACTATGTTTAGTGACCCAAAAAATACTTATTCTTCAACAAAATATTTTAACAAACATGTTAAATAATTTTTTAGCATAATTTTACATACTAAAAAACTCTAATTTCCTAAACAAGTAAAACTATGTTTAGTGACCCAATAATTTTTTAATCAATTAAAATATGTTTATAGTTTTGAAGAGTCAACTTTTCATTAAATTTGATTTTTATATTTTTGCTCCTCACCAAAATAGTCACAGAATTGCTCCTCTAAAACATTGTGTTTGCTTTTGCTCCAGTGAATGCTCCACCTGTTGGAGCCGTGTTTTTGTCAATTTCGACCAAAATTGCTCCAAATCAGATTTTGCTCCTCCTGTTGGAGATGCTCTGATAGAGAAAGACTATACGGCCGAGGAGATCAGAACTTCTCTATTTGAGATGGGTCCCGACAATGCTCCAGGGGTGGATGGTTTGAACGCGGGTTTTTTCCAGTCCCACTGGCACATTGTTGGAGAAGAGGTCAGAAAGGTATGATTGGCGAGTCTTAATAATGGTCAGAGTATTGAAAACTTTAATTCAACTTTGATTGCTCTCATACCTAAGTCAAAACAGCCCAGAAAGCCTAGTGATTTCAGACCGATAAGTCTCTGCACTTTTATATACAAAATTATATCCAAGTCCATGGCAAATAGACTCAAGAGAGTGCTGAACTTCCTGACTGCTGAAAATCTGAGTGCTTTTGTTCCCGGGCGTCTAATCTCAGATAGTATTATGACGGTCTTTGAAGTTATACATTCTCTAAAGACCAGGAAGAAAGGTAAGGAGGGTTGTCATGCCTTGAAGGTGGATATGAGTAAAGCCTACGAGAGAACGAGTGGAACTTCCTTAGAGAGACTCTGTTTCATATGGGCTTTGGTCCTCGTTTCATCGACTCAGTGATGAACTGTGTCACTACAGTTTCATACAGTTTTGTGAGGGTTGGAGCTGTAGTGGGTCATATCACTCCTGAGAGGGGTTTAAGATAGGGTTTTCCTCTTTCGCCCTATCTTTTTATTTTATGCAGTGAGTTATTGTCTAGAGCTGTTACTGCCGCGGTTGACGAAGGGGAGTTGGTGAGGGTAACAACCTCTACGGGAGGACCAAGTGGTCTCCCATCTCTTTTTTGTTGATGACAGTTTATTTTTCACACAGGAAAACAGTGAGGACATTGACAAACTCCTGGAGATTATTGACATGTACGGGTGTGCCTCAGGTCAGAGTTGAATTTGGCAAAATCAGCCTTGGTGTTCTCTTCAAACACCTCAGATGCCACAAAACAGGAGATTATGATTTCTTGTGGTGTCAAAGAGGTTGAACAATATGACAGTTATCTTCGCTTACCTACGACTATGGTTAAGAAGAAAGCTATCACTTTTTCATTTCAGACTGACAGGCTAATTTCGAAATTAAAGGGGTGGAAGGAGCACACTCTCTCCACGGGTGGGAAAGAAGTTCTTATCCGAGCAGTCGCACATGCTCTCCCCACTTATGCTATGTCCTGCTTCAAACTTCCCGATGGCACGTGTGATCATATGGAACAACTTATCAGACATTTTTGGTGGAGTAAAGCGAAAAAAGAGAGAGGTATTAGTTGGGTGAGGTGGAAACAGATTCAGCAACCAAGAGAAGCCGGAGGCCTAGCTTTTAAAGATTTGAAGTTGTTCAACAATGCCATGTTAGCTAAGCAGAGCTGGAGGATTCTCAGGTATCCAAATTCCCTTCTTAGTAGAGTTCTGAAAGTGAAATACTTCAGGTCTAAGGAGTTCATGCAGACAGATATTTGGCATAATCCGTCGCATGCTTGGAGGAGCATCTTGATTGGTAGGAAGTTGCTTATGTCAGGCTTAAGGTAGAGAGTGGGAGACGGTAAAACAATCCAGATTTGTGACAATTGGATCCCACGGGAATTCTCTTTCAATCCTTTGGTACAATCTTCTAACCCGAATATCAAAGTTTGCGGTTTTATTGAAGCGGACAGAACTTGGAATCGAGCTGCCCTTGAGGTTCACCTTGCTCCTGTTGATATCGAAGATGTGATGAAGATTCAGTTGCCAAGAAGATCAAGGGTCGAATCACTGCTTTGGAATTTTTCTGATTTTGGCCACTATACCGTCAAGTCCGGATATTCGCAAGCTTTATGGCTTGAGGAGGCTAGTTTAGGTGAGAGTGCATCCTCTTCTAGTCACTTGAAAACTATGGAGAAGCTATGGAAGATCAAAGTTCCAAAGACGATTTAAATTCACCTTTGGCGCTGTATTTTAAATGGAATCCCGACTGCCGACAATCTGAGGAAGGGAAAATAGAAGTCAATAATGTGTGCCAGGACTGTGGAGTGTATGGTGAGACTACAACACATGTGTTTGGTACTTGTCCACTGGCCATGCAGATTTGGAAGACTATTCTCCAAGGTCATCTGTTGTCGAAGAAAGTTAATGATTTTACTGAGTGGGCTTGCTACTGGTTAAACGTTTTGAGTCTCGCTGATGTGAGATGTTTCGCCATTTCTATATGGTGGATGTGGCGAGCTCGTAACTCGTCTCTTTTCTGGAATCACAATCTCTCCCCTCCACAGATTATCAAGGAAATTCGATGCTATTTAGACGAGTCATCTGATCTGCAAGAGAAAGTCTCCCACAGTGCTTCACAACCCTCTGGTACTGCTCAGAGGTGGTCTCGGCCAAGTCCTGGATGGGTGAAAGCGAACTTTGATGGCTCTTGGAACTCCGAGACACGGAAAGCTGGTATCGGTGTGATTGTTCGCAATGCTGATGGTCAGTTTATGGCCGGTTTATCACGATCTATTCCATTTGGTTTTCGGCAAAATATATGGAAGCAATGGCGGCCTTCTCAGCTTTAACGGTTGCAATAAATCTGGGATGCACTCGGGTAATCCTTGAAGGTAATGCGCAGGCTTTGATTTCTCAGCTTACTGAAGGTTCAAACAGTGACTTGACGGAGGTGGGAGTACTGATTTCGGATACATTGGATATGGGCAAATCACTGGAGGGGTTTGAAGTTGCTTATATAGGGAGAAAGAATAATGGCCCTGCTGATGCCTTGGCAAAACTTGCCTCTTCTGAAGATACTGATTTTCAATTTGAAGGACGTACAAGATCTATCACATACAGATCTACAACATGAATTATAGCGGAAGATTCATGTGTTTACCTTGTCTTCCTTAGCTCCTAAGCGCAACGGATGATCGTAGGGTGCTTGCTTTCACGTGCTCTTCTTGCTCCCACAATCTGGCTCGAATCTCTAGGACGAGAGCTCTGATCCACACCAAGTTCCACTCAATGGAGGCTAGTTGAAGAGAGAGTCTAGGGTTTACTGTATTATGATCAGCACATGATCTCTACAGTATTGTATATAAAAATAATAGGAGGCTGTCTCCTTATATAGACAGACTTATACCCAATTGCAACATAACCCCCTAGGGTTTGTCCTTGCTACTAACCCCATAAGGTTTGAGCTTGTCTCACCTAAACCCATAAGTTTAGGATAATTGCATTGTGCACCCCACATGGGCGCTCATAATGCTAACATCTCCCACTCGCACAGTGGGGTTGCACAAATAAAGTAGTTCTAGTCTCCCCCAATCTCCAACTATTATCATCTGCCAAAGTGTTATGTGGCCTTGGTGTGTGACTGTGAGAGAACCTGCATTTCGGGAGATCCATACTCTAAACTCATACGAGACGAGCTAGCAGCAGGCGCACTCAACCCTTTAAGAAATAATGCAATACATATATATATCTCTCGTATTCCCCAGATTCTGTCTATTGCCATCTCATAGACCATGAGCACCTACCTTGTCCCGAAGGTCGTGCGTCAATGAGTCTATATCTCCTTTATTATATTCATATCCTGCATGATCCCATAAGATCTTGTAGGTGGGCCCAATGAACATGATAAAGAGCGATGCAATTAGAATCTTCCTTTCTATCCATTGTCGCTTTGATTCGGAGTCAGCTGCTTTCCTAGCAATGTCCTGGTAGGCCGAATCATTCATAGCCGTGAGGTGTCACGCTAAAGTAGCACCACCGTGTAGGGTTTTGATTCATGGATCGCGCAAACGGAAGCATAATCAAACAAACAACCATGCAAAACCCTCCAAGGATCACAAGTCTAGATGCATAACGATAGTGAAAGTAAGAAATCATAAACACACCTTTGGGTTCTCCTTGATGACTTCAAACGCGAATAGTGTCACGTTCTCTATAGTTGATCCACGCCTAGAGTTGTTCCTAGATCTCCAATCTCCTTGGTGCTAGCCCGGATTGAAAGGAGGGTGAAGGAATCACGCAAAACGAGGCACCAAAAGGGGGTTTCGGCCCTTTGTGGCGTCGGGGACAAGGGGCGGCGGCAAAGGGGGCGGCGTCCCTCTTTGTGGCTTGCTCTCTCTCTCCTTTGTTCTCTCCTACTCTTGTTATGTTCTCTCTAGAGCATAATGTGTGTAGGGAAGGAAGGAGGAGGGTCCTTTTATATAGTCCAACAACTCCTTGTCAACTACCTAAAAGACTTATTCTAGTCCTACTAGAATTCAATTTAGTCCCTTCCTTGCAAATTAGTCCCTACTAAGTTTGCAAGGGTTTGCAAAGTGATCCTTCTAATTAATTAATCCAATTAATTAATTCCACAATCTAGTACAACTCTATATAGCGTGTGACCCCATAGGTTCTATCAAGTTGGTAGCAACTCTTTGCTAATATGGAGCGGTTTCTAGCAAAACATCCATTCTAGCCAACTAATAGAATAGTCATCTAGACAACCTTGTACAAGTAATTGTCTCATCCCTTTGCCTCCATATCCGGATTGGACACGAGACATACAAGTCACACTCGTATATCCAATCTCTAGTTTCTCGATCCATGGAATAGCCTTATTCGTGCAAATAACATCAATATCCCATATATTGATTTATTTGAGTCTGGCCAGACATTCTATAAGCACTATCCTCGAGTGGCCTTGGATATTTGCTCCCGTTATGTGGGAGGGGCAAATCCTCTCTACGTCCACTACGATCTCTAAGCTTGCTTCTCATTGTATCCAGTACACGCCTTTATAACTACCCAGTTACGGTGTAGCGTTTAACGCTACCAAGATCACAATGATCCACAACTAGAATATCTAGTGACTTCAAGTCTAAGGATGACAATACCATTGTACCCGAGAAGCACTTGTGACTCATCATAACGTATATGTAGCCTTCTCGGTAATGGGTCAATCCAGTGCAACATTCCGTAATGCACACCTATGTGTTGGATCGTGATATCTCCATACCAATCCAACCCCATACTAGTCTATAGATGATTGTCCCATTTAATCATTATACTTGACTAGGGATATTTAAGATAAACAACACAATTGTAAATCTAAGGACTTCATTATATTAAATATCCAATAAATAATAAATGAATTTCTAGCCAATTACAAATTCATACTAAACTAGATTGCCTCTAGGGCATCTATTCCAACAGTCTCCCACTTGCACTAGAGCCAATCTGGCGCATCTCATATGCCCATACTCCTAGTGTGCCCTTCATGCTTCCACTGCGTGAGAGGCTTTGTAAGCGGGTCTGACAGATTATCATCTGTAGGAATCTTGCATATCCGAACGTCTCCTCTATCGATAATATCTCGAATCAGATGAAACTTCCTGAGCACGTGCTTGGACTTCTGGTGCGATCTTGGTTCCTTTGATTGCGCGATCGCCCCAGTGTTGTCACAGAACAACTCCACTGGATCCGCAATGCTAGGGACCACACCAAGTTCAGAAACAAACTTTCTGATCCAAACAGCCTCCTTTGCTGCGCCATTTGCAGCAATGTACTCAGCCTCTGTTGTAGAATCAGCTACCGTCTCTTGCTTGGAACTCTTCCAGCTCACCGCTGCTCCATTCAGGCAAAACACATATCCCGACTGTGATCTAAAGTCATCTCTATCGGTTTGGAAGCTTGCATCAGTGTAACCCTTTACACGCAACTCTTCCTCACCGCCAAACATCAAGAAGGCATCCTTAGTTCTTCTCAAGTACTTTAGGATGTTCTTGACAGCAATCCAGTGACTCTCACCTGGATTGGATTGGTATCTGCTTGTCATACTCAAGGCATATGACACATCTGGTCTAGTACATAACATGGCGTACATGATGGACCCTATGGCTGAGACATAGGGAATCCTACTCATGCGTTCCTTCTCAATCTCATTGGAAGGACAACCACTCTTCGAAAGAGTGATTCCATGTGACATGGGCAAGAATCCCTTCTTGGAATCTTGCATGTTGAACCGTTTCAACACCTTGTCAATATATGTACTTTGACTTAGGCCTAGCAACCTCTTAGATCTATCTCTATAGATCTTTATACCGAGTATATAGGCTGCTTCCCCTAAGTCCTTCATTGAGAAACACTTTCCTAGCCAATCTTTCACAGATTGCAGCATGGGAATGTCGTTTCCAATGAGTAGTATGTCATCCACATACAAGACCAGAAAAGCTACAGAGCTCCCACTTACCTTCTTGTAGACACAAGACTCATCTTCGTTTCTGATGAAGCCAAACTCTTTGACCACTTCATCAAAACGTCGATTCCAACTCCTAGAAGCTTGCTTCAATCCATAAATGGATCGTTGCAGCTTACAGACTTTGTTGGCTTGCTTTGGATCCTCAAAACCCTCCGGCTGTATCATATACACGTCCTCGAGGAGATTCCCATAAAGGAATGCTGTTTTGACATCCATCTGCCAAATCTCATAGTCGTAGTATGCTGCAATCGCAAGTAGGATTCGGATGGATTTGGTCATAGCGACTGGTGAAAAGGTTTCATCATAGTCAATACCATGAATCTGTCTGAATCCTTTAGCCACCAATCGGCCCTTATAGGTAATCACATTACCATCCATGTCGATCTTCTTCTTGAAGACCCACTTGCACCCTATGGGCCGCGCCCCATCAGGTGGTTCCACCAAAGTCCATACTTTGTTGGTATACATGGATTCCATCTCGGATCTCATGGCTTCAAGCCACTTCTGCGAGTCTGGGCCATTCATGGCCTCCTCATAGGTAGTAGGCTCATCATCTATGAGCATCGTGTCACCGGAATCAGTTACGAGAAGTCCGTACCTCTCGGGTTCCTGGCGCACTCTACTAGATCTACGAAGCTCTTGTGTTACCTGAACAGGTGGCTCCACAACTGCTTGTGATTCCTGTTCATGTTCCATAATCGGTTCTGTGATTTGTGGTTCTTGAACTTCTTCAAGTTCTACATTCCTCCCACTTGCTTCTTTAGAGACAAACTCTCTTTCTAGAAACACGCCGGTCCGAGCAACAAACACTTTGTTTTCGGTTGGATTGTAGAAGTAGTATCCCTTAGTTTCCTTAGGGTACCCCACAAACTTACACTTATCCGATTTAGGCCCTAGCTTGTCTGATTGTAAACGTTTTACATAGACATCGCAGCCCCAAATCCTCATGAACGACAGTGTGGGACGCCTCCCACTCCACATCTCATATGGTGTCTTCATGACTGATTTAGATGGAACACGGTTAATGGTAAAAGCTGCACTTAATAGAGCGTAGCCCCAAAATGATAATGGGAGATCGGTTTGACACATCATAGACCGAACCATATCCAATAGGGTTCGATTCCTCCTCTCGGACACGCCATTCCATTGTGGCGTTCGGGTGGAGTGAGTTGGGACACGATCCCACACTCTCTAAGATAGTCGTCAAACTCTTGGCTCAAGTATTCTCCTCCACGATCCGATCGTAGAGCCTTGATACTTTTGCCAAGTTGCTTCTCTACTTCATTCTTGAATTCTTTGAACACTTCAAAGGATTCGGATTTTTCCCTCATAAGGTACACAAATCCATATCTACTGTAATCATCAGTAAACGTAATGAAGTAGATATAACCACCCCTGGCAGGCGTGGCAAATGGCCCACACACATCGGTATGTATTAGCGCCAATTGCTCACTAGTCCTCTCGCCTTTCTTATTGAAAGGGGACTTTGTCATTTTTCCCAATAAACAAGCCTCACATGTCTCATATGATTCAAAATCAAATGAGTCTAGTAATCCATCCTTATGGAGTCTAGATACACGTTTCTCATTTATGTGGCCTAAACGACAGTGCCATAAATAAGCAGGATTTAAATCATTTATTTTAATCCGCTTGGTATTAATGTTGTAGACAGGATTACTTAGATCAAGGACATAAAGTCCATTAAATAATTGCGCACTAAAATAGTGAATATTATTCAAATAAAAGGAACAACAATTGTTCTTTATTGAAATAATAAAACCTTCCTTGTCCAAACAAGAAATAGAAATAATGTTTCTGCTCATAGCAGGCACAAAATAGCAATTATTTAATTCTAAAACTAATCCTGAAGGCAGAGATAGCTCGCACACGCCTATGGCCAACGCAGCAACCTTTGCTCCATTCCCAACGCGCAGATCTACCTCCCCTTTAGCCAATCTTTTACTTCTCTTTAGATCCTGCATATTTCGACAAATATGAGATCCACATCCAGTATCTAATACCCATGATGTAGAGACAGTTAAATTGACATCTACAACAAAAATACCTGGTGGTGGTGGAATCACTATTCCAAGCCTCTTGTCCTCCAGATATTTTGGGCAGTTCCTCCTCCAGTGTCCAGGTTGACTACAGTAGTGACATTCACCCTTAGTCACGACCTTGGCAATGGCACCAACAGGCTTAAGGGCTTGTTCCTTGGACTTGGCAACTGACTTGCCTTTGCCCTTGGAGGAAGAGGCAAACTTTTTACCCTTTCCTTTATGCACCATCATAATGGCTTTGCCCTTACCCTTATTGATGCTCTGTTCAGCCGTCCTCAACATGTTGAGCAAATCTGGCAGTGGTTTAACGATCTCGTTCATGTTATAGTTCATAATGAACTGTCCATAACTCTCGGGCAACGATTGCAACACGAGATCGGTTGCCAACTCTTGGCCGACCGGGAACCCAAGCCGGGCGAGATTCTCCAAGTACCCGATCATTCGGAGTACATGGGGTCCCACCGGGTTCCCTTCTGCTAGATGACATTTGAACAGTGCCTTTGAGACCTCATACCTCTCTACCCTCGCCTGCTCTTGGAAGAGCTGCTTTAGATGTTCGATCATATCGACAGCATTCATGTTCTCATGTTGCTTCTGAAGCTCAGAGGTCATGGTTCAAAGCATTAGGCAGGCCGCATCATTAGCGTCATCAACACGCTTTTGATACGCCTTTAAGGCAGCAGGTGTCTGATTCTCTGGACCTTCTGGAACTTGCTCCTCTATTGCGTACAGCTTCTTTTCTTGCTTGAGAACAATTCTCAAGTTTCTGTACCAATCGAGAAAGTTGGTTCCTGAGAGCTTGTCCTTCTCAAGGACAGATCGTAGGGAATGTTGTGAACTCGATGAGTTGTTTGCCATTTGGAATTCTACAAAAAGGAAAATACGCAAGTTTTAGTATTTGTGAATTTTTGACTATATTTAATAATGGCTAGTTTATTAAATATAGCTCCCACTATTTTACTACGGATTAATAACCCTCAAGATATTAATGCGGAAAATATCCTTATATTTTCTAGTGGGCCAAGATCCATCTTTTTCATCTCCTTATGAGCTTGCTTTGGCAAGTCACCCATAATTTGATTACTTCTTAGGTAGGAACAATTCCAATTGCATCCCATATGCAACTCTTGGTTCAACCGGGCAAATAACTCCTTATTTATCCATCCATATGGATAATCCCAATTGATTGCCTCTAGGTTTCTTAATCAAATTAATAGCCCAGTTGTGTTCAACCTCTTATCTAAACAATTGCACATTGTTACGTGCCATCGCATTCCATCATTATGAACCAAGTCGCCATGCTTTGGCACGCACGAACTCGATAAATAATGATGATAATGAGTGTTTAAATAACGAGAAGGCAAGAACACAATATTTAAAATTTGAGGGATTTTCAATTCGATTTTAATTATTTTGTTGATCAATATCAACTAATCTATCTATTTGAGTTTGGGCACAACTCCAAATAATAGATCCGGGTTGTCTAATTATCTTATTATCCTAATTGCATGCATCATCCATACACCAACCACACAAATAATAAGACAATAAATAAACAACCACAAAACAAAAATTAAACGTGATGTGGATATGGCCTTTTCTAGACTAAGATAATTCCAAGCCAATGGAATTATCTATGAACCCTAAACAAACACATCTCCATGCGTCTTGATCTTTTGGTCCATCCTTCATAGTCATGTGGTGTGCTCCATGCTCCATGCTCCATCTTTTGTGGCTCCTTTTGGCTTTGGGCTTCTTTTCTCCAATCTTGGCTAACAATCTACTTTATCTAGCACTAGCTAATATCTATACTAAATAAAATAAATCTCACAAGTTGAGAAAAAAATGGCACGCAGGCCATAAAACCCTAATTAATTATTACAATTAATTGATCAGCTCGCAGGCCGTAAAACCAAACCACAAAATTAAACATCCACATCAAACCACATCCTAAGGCCATATCCAATCACCATGCGATTTGCACATAAACAGTTAAAATCCAATTTTAACGCGCTTGGTCAATTTTAATTGATTTTAGGATTTCTAGGGTTAAAACGGTCCATGGGCCCAACGATCCAATTGCCCGGGCCCGAATAAGTGAACCATAAAGCCCTAGGGCCGGCCCGGCCCAAAACCCGCAAGCTAGGCCCGCGGGTTAGGGCCGCCTGGCCCCTTAGGGCTCCAAGCTTGGGCGGCAAGCAAGGGGGCGGTCCCCTAGGGGGCCGAACCTCCTTGTGGAGGTTGTTTCCAAAACAACCTCCTTGCTTGGAGCCCAAGTTTGGTTGTTTCCTTGTTGTGGGAGAACTCCTTCTTCCCCAAGGATGCCCAAACCCTAGATCTAAGATCCTAAAATTTCTCAAACTCACCAATTCATGCATCCAATGCAATAATTGGGTCTTAATATGATTAATTCTTTGACAAATTGCATCCAATGCTTGATTTGTCTTGTTTTACGCGATAAACAACAAATTAAGGTGTAAAACAACAAGAATGTAACACATAAACTAAGTTTATGCTCTATGACCTGTGGCTCTGATACCACTGTAGGGTTTTGATTCATGGATCGCGCAAACGGAAGCATAATCAAACAAACAACCATGCAAAACCCTCCAAGGATCACAAGTCTAGATGCATAACGATAGTGAAAGTAAGAAATCATAAACACACCTTTGGGTTCTCCTTGATGACTTCAAACGCGAATAGTGTCACGTTCTCTATAGTTGATCCACGCCTAGAGTTGTTCCTAGATCTCCAATCTCCTTGGTGCTAGCCCGGATTGAAAGGAGGGTGAAGGAATCACGCAAAACGAGGCACCAAAAGGGGGTTTCGGCCCTTTGTGGCGTCGGGGACAAGGGGCGGCGGCAAAGGGGGCGGCGTCCCTCTTTGTGGCTTGCTCTCTCTCTCCTTTGTTCTCTCCTACTCTTGTTATGTTCTCTCTAGAGCATAATGTGTGTAGGGAAGGAAGGAGGAGGGTCCTTTTATATAGTCCAACAACTCCTTGTCAACTACCTAAAAGACTTATTCTAGTCCTACTAGAATTCAATTTAGTCCCTTCCTTGCAAATTAGTCCCTACTAAGTTTGCAAGGGTTTGCAAAGTGATCCTTCTAATTAATTAATCCAATTAATTAATTCCACAATCTAGTACAACTCTATATAGCGTGTGACCCCATAGGTTCTATCTAGTTGGTAGCAACTCTTTGCTAATATGGAGCGGTTTCTAGCAAAACATCCATTCTAGCCAACTAATAGAATAGTCATCTAGACAACCTTGTACAAGTAATTGTCTCATCCCTTTGCCTCCATATCCGGATTGGACACGAGACATACAAGTCACACTCGTATATCCAATCTCTAGTTTCTCGATCCATGGAATAGCCTTATTCGTGCAAATAACATCAATATCCCATATATTGATTTATTTGAGTCTGGCCAGACATTCTATAAGCACTATCCTCGAGTGGCCTTGGATATTTGCTCCCGTTATGTGGGAGGGGCAAATCCTCTCTACGTCCACTACGATCTCTAAGCTTGCTTCTCATTGTATCCAGTACATGCCTTTATAACTACCCAGTTACGGTGTAGCGTTTAACGCTACCAAGATCACAATGATCCACAACTAGAATATCTAGTGACTTCAAGTCTAAGGATGACAATACCATTGTACCCGAGAAGCACTTGTGACTCATCATAACGTATATGTAGCCTTCTCGGTAATGGGTCAATCCAGTGCAACATTCCGTAATGCACACCTATGTGTTGGATCGTGATATCTCCATACCAATCCAACCCCATACTAGTCTATAGATGATTGTCCCATTTAATCATTATACTTGACTAGGGATATTTAAGATAAACAACACAATTGTAAATCTAAGGACTTCATTATATTAAATATCCAATAAATAATAAATGAATTTCTAGCCAATTACAAATTCATACTAAACTAGATTGCCTCTAGGGCATCTATTCCAACACACCGAACCGTCTCTCCCCGACATGGATGAAAGTACTAAGGGTATACAGTGTCAATCATTTTTATATGATCGACGAGGCTCACACGGCGAGGAAACTCAGGGACTAGTTCTACTCGCCACCTCATGTCACTCATCAGCACGCGTTATCTCATAAGATGTGCGCCATAGTGTTTGGACTCTATCAGAGCACATGTCATATCCCATAGGGACCACTATACAGATGTAAGTCCAACAGCCCATATGACTATTAACCCGAGTACTGAGCGTTGCACATATGCAATCGAAATCAGTTCTCTCATCTGGCTTTCTCTACGCAGACTATACATGGTTCGGGGTAGTAACCATGCTCGAATGGCCATAATCCAATCTCACCTTGGAACTTATTCCAATGCGACAAATAAATCCGTCTGACAGGGTCTTGCACTATTGATTGATGTCCAGCTCTTGTCATAGGCCATGCGCCTCATATGACAGGAGTCATCATATCATAGGCTTCTAGCGCTTGTCGGGATTCTGTCTCATCTTCTACTCACCTAGGCAATCCAGGATATTGTAAAGGCGGTTGCTCGTGTGAGGGAGTCAACCTAGTGTCCGCGCGACATGTTCTATGCTAGTATAGGATATGTAAACGTATCATACACGTATCGAAACAACATGTAGCATAATTAAGCAAATCCAATTAAAATCCATCAATCAATGTCTAAACCATATTATCAGTCTGAAAACTCTAGTGATATCTCACCACCTACTTAAGCCCATATTCCTAACATGAACAGTAAATACATGCCTTAACAAAGGTTTGGTCATGGGATCAGCTAACATCTGATTTGTAGGAATGTGCTCTAAAGAAACATCTCCTTTAGCTACCACCTCCCTAATGAAGTGATACTTTATCTCTATGTGTTTGGCTTTACTGTGGTGCGTAGCCATATGCTGGGGCAACTCACAGGTTCATGGATAGCTCATAAGCTTACCGGAAACCTCCTTTTCCAAACACACTTCTGTCCGGTGACAGAACAGGCGGCTTTTCACGATTATGCAACACTTATGCTGCAGTTCCATGTGATTTCATCTAGCATGGACTATTGCCTGAGGTGGATTTACGTGCATCTAGGTCCCCTACCCTAGTCAGCACGCATAGCTGGCTAGTCGAAGCACTATCTTCGATAGACATAGCACGTAATCCTTTGAGGTATCGGAGTATTTCTTCATAGTCTCCCAATACCCAATACCTGGGTTGGAATGATATCTGCTAACTAAACCGACCGCATGACATATGTCAGGTCGTGTACACATCATGGCGTACATGAGGCTACCGACGGCACTTGCATAGGGTATTTTGGCCATTTGATCTTTCTCGTGTTGGTTCTTGGGACACATCTCTAGACTGAGTTTCTCGCCATGCGCAATGGGAGTGTCAAGTGGTTTGGCATCGTACATTCTAAACCGTTCCAGTATTTTCTGGATGTACGCCTCTTGCGACAATCCTAGAAGTCGTTGGGAACGATCTCTCAGGATCTTAATCCCAAGGATGTAGCTTGCCTCGCCTATATCCTTCATCGAAAAGCGAGAGGACAACCACCCTTTGGTGGTCTTGAGCATTCCTATATCATTGCTTGCCAATAGTATGTCATCCACATATAGAGACAAAATCATGAACTTATTTCCCGAGCTTTTGACATACACACAGTGGTCTTCATCTACCATTGCAAAGCCATATGCTACAATGTCCTGATGGAACTTCATATACCACTGTCTTGAGGACTGTTTAAGCCCATATATGGACTTAACCAGTTTGCACACTTTGTGCTCTTGACCTTTCTTCTCGAAGCCTAGCGGCTGAGCCATATAGATCTCCTCGTTTAATTCTCCATTGAGAAACGCAGTCTTAACATCCATCTGATGTAGCTCCAAGTCCATACTTGCTACTATTGCTAGTATAAGGCGAATAGAGGCTATCCTCACCACCGGCGAGAATGTCTCCTCATAATCTACACCCTACTGTTGGGTGTAGCCTTTTGCCACTAGTCGGGCCTTATGCCTTTCCACGCTTCCGTCTGCCTTCCTCTTGACCTTGGAAACCCATTTGTTTCCAATGGCCTTACGTCCAGGAGGCAAGTCAACTAGATCCCAAACATGATTGGTTTTCATTGACTCTAGTTCTTCTTGTAAAGCAATTTCCCATTCTTTCTTGTCAGGTGATGATAGAGCCTCGGACAATGTCCTAGGTTCATCATCTTCTTGCGTGGTGACCACCATGGCCTCCCCTTCGATGTCAAATCGTCGACGGGGTACGCTCCCACGAGCGCTCCTACGCAAAGAGGGTTCTTCTTATTCAGCATCATCACCATATGTGATGGGCTGCTCACTAGGTAAGACGCTCCCACTGTTCTCAAGATCCATAGGAACAAATTCCTCTTGAGTAGTGGTGAATTGAGTGTCATCTAGTGATTCCTCTTGCTCGTAGAGAATGCCATCTCCACGAGCTTCTCCCTGACTAGGAAAATCTCCCTCGAGAAATTCAACATCTCGTGACTCCATTTCTGTTAGACTGCCATCCGGCTGTTGCGCTATGAACACGTAACCCTTAGAGTGCTCAGAGTATCGTATGAAGATGCACTTCTTTCCTCTAGCACCCAATTTCCCATGGACATGGGAGACGTTACGTACATAGGCAGCCGACCCCCATGGCCTAAGGTGACCCAATTCGGGTTGCCTTTTGGTCCACATCTCGTAAGGGGTTGTGGCTACAGACTTGGTGGGCACACGGTTCAGTATGTATGTGGCAGTCATCAATGCATCTCCCCAAAAGGAGATTGGCAGATTCGCATTTGCCATCATACTACGAACCATCTCTAACAGTGTTCTATTCCTTCTTTCCGCTACACCATTTTGCTGCGGTGTGAAGGGAATAGTCAACTGCCTCACTATTCCTTTTTCCTCACAGAGCTCCTTAAATTGCTCGGATAGGTACTCACGTCCTCGGTCTGTCCTAAGAGCCTTAACTCTTTTGTCCAGTTGGTTCTCTACCTCTTGTAGGAACTTTCTGAAGCACCCTAGTGCCTCAGAATTATGTGTCATCAAGTACACATAACCGAAACGAGTGTGATCATCTATAAATGTGATGAAATAGCGAGCACCATGTTTAGCTCTAACATTTAATGGACCGCAAACATCAGAATGAATAAGTTGTAAAGGCTCAGTAGCCCTTACTGCTTTACCGAACCGTTTGCGTTTGGCTTTCCCTGCAAGGCAACACTCACATACAGGTAAAGATATCTTGGACATATTTCCAAGTAGGCCTGCCTTGGCCAGCCTGTTCATCCTGTCCTGTCCTATATGTCCCAATCTAGCATGCCATCTAGTGGAATCAACATCACTAGAAGACGTAATGAATGAACAAGAATCATAAACATCACCAAAGCTAGAACCAATAATGTCTAGATAAAATAAACCACGAGATATCAAAGCAGTGCCAAAAGATGAATTGCCACAAAACAGTTTGGCAACTCTACCCTCAAAAACAAGTCTGTAATCCATATCCATAAGTCTAGAAACTGAAACTAAATTCTTGCGTGCATCAAGAGCGTATAGAACATCATGAAGGACAAGCGTCTCTCCAGACCTCATCTTCAGCTGATATGTGCCAATGCCCACTACATCAACGAAGGAGTTGTTCCCCATGTACACTCTTCTACTGCCCACTGGTACTCGCCTATAATCCGTGCACGCGTCACGATCGCATGCTAGGTGGTCACTCGCACCTGAATCCAAAACCCACTCATTAGGGGAATCAGCAATATAAACTTGACTTATAACAAAACAGTCAGAGTTTGGATTATAGTGTACCTTTGGCTCGGTGCAATCACGAGCAAAGTGGCCATATGCCTGACAGTTGAAGCACTTAACTCGTTTCATGTTTCTGGACCTCCATCCCACTTGGCTTTTACTGATCTTTGGGCGTGGCCCCAATTGGCCTCTCGGGTCGTATCCCGCATCGCTCCCACTCGGCCCAGTGGCCAAGAATGAGCTCTCTACCTCCAGTGTTGAGCTGCTAGTTCTGGCAAACTCCAGTCTATGATCTTCGAACAATAGATATCGTTTGGCATCTCCAAACGTTCTAATATCCTCTGATTAGCCAACACCTGTCTCACGGGTTCCCATGACTTTGGTAGAGATGTCCTCACAGCTCTTAGTTGCCTTTCATCGGACAATTCATACCCAGAATTAATAAGCTCAGTAATATAAAAAGATAAGGCCCTTAGGTGCTTTTCCATAGAGTCACAATCTTTCTTCACCACAGTGGTAAGCATCCTCAATAGGTATTGCTCACGGAAACTATCGGTTATCCCATACTTTGCCAGAATGTCTTCCCAAAACTTACTCGCGTAGTCAATCTCAATTGACTCTAGGAGTTCAAATCTCACTAGATCCATCAATTCTAGGCATGCAATGTCGTCATCAACTTTCCATTTCTGGTAAGCCTCAACATCACGCCTATATGCCTCAGTTGGGCCTCCCTCGGGCTCCAAAGGCTCGATCTTTGACACATGCAAGTGCTCAGACAAATCCAGCTCTAGGAAGCGGACAATCACGCTTCTATACCATGTATGGAAATTATCCTCGTTCAGTATTACAGCAGTTTTAAGTAGTTGAGTCATCGTAACTGAAAAAATATGAGACAAAGCGGAAGTTAATTACTAGCATTTGTTTTAGCTCCTACAAACATTTAGATAAGATTAAAACTTCATAGTTCTTCATAAGGACTCCACCAAAACCTAGTGGCAATTCTAGGAATCAAATATCGTCACTTACGATTCCCCATTAATTTTAGTCCTCTCTTAATGTGAGCTCTTTCGTTTTAGTTCTTTAGCATGCGAGGTTATACAGTTATATCCAATCACACGCAGTTATAACATAAAACAAGCATAAGCATAAATAATTATGCAATGGATGTGGCCCCTAAGGTGCACTCCCACTATTGAGAGTACGTCTTGAGCAAGTCTTGAACTTCTCGCCTCATGGATCTCGCCTCATCTCGAGTGCTCCTTGAAGCTTCCCTGTTCGTCTCTTTGCTCCATGCACCTCGCGCCATAGCTTTTGGTTTGGCCACCTCTCTTGAAGCTTCTATTCTTCAATCTTCACTAAATATCTTATTTCTAAGAAGTAACCTCTAATAGGCGATTTAGATGAGAAGAGAAGACAATAGAGTATGTAGAGAGGCACGACACGCAGGCCGTATTTTAATTGATTACATATTCAAAACCAAAACCAAATATAAAACCATCTAAGCCACATCCATGCATCAAACACATCCATTCAACCCACAACAGCATGTATAATAATAATATAAACATACTGGAATTTTCTGGAAATTTCCAGAATTAAAGAATAATTACTGGAAATTAATAAGCAATAAATCAATCAACTAATAAGATCGAAAATCGCTCCCAACTACCTAGGATCTCATCTCCTATCTCATAAGGTAGGAAAAAATGTCCTAAGTCTCCAGATAAATTTTGGGCTCAAAACAGTGTGTTTAAGGACGTCTAATTCCCTCGGGAAGTGTGCTAAACACTAATTAATTAATCTGGAAAATAATAAAATTTTCTATTTTTCCAAAAACTATGAAAAAAAATCCCAGAAAATAGGAAATTTAATTCTGAGCATATAGAAAAAAATTTGGTGAAAAATAGTGGCCGGAGGAGGGCTCACGCGCCCACACGCGCCGCCGCGCGTGGGCGAGTCCGCCTCCGTCACGCGCCGACGCGGCCCGAGTGCCACGTCAGCATGCCACGTGGCATGCCACGTCAGCCATGAGCTGACGTCAGCTGCCACGTCACCCTCCACGTCATCGTGCCACGCCATCAGCCCGCGTGGCTGCCACGTCATCTGCCACGTCAGCCCTAGGGCCACGTCAGCAGCCGCCGCCAGCCCCTTGGCGCGTGCGGCGCGTGGCCGCGCGTGGAGGCGGCGTCGGTGGCGCGTGAGGCCCACGCGCCGCTTTCCCGGCCTCCGTTTCCGGCGATCTTTTCATCGTTGGAATCGTCGTTTCACGTAGATCAAGATTATGTATTCAAAACCCAATTTTAACATGTTTTGAAAAAATCTTTTTACTGCTCAGATCAATCAGTCCAGATTTATACTGTTTCGAATCTTAGAAAATTCATAACTAATTCTCTGTTCGTCCAAAAATTACAAAATTTATATTTCTGGAATCCTTGTGAAAAACCCTATCTAACCATATAGGTTTCACTAACAGATTATGAAATTTCAAAAACTCGAATTTTTTTATCTGGTTCGGGAACGCATAACTAGGCACGAAAAACAAGCCTAAGGCTCTGATACCAATGAAAGACGTACAAGATCTATCACATACAGATCTACAACATGAATTATAGCGGAAGATTCATGTGTTTACCTTGTCTTCCTTAGCTCCTAAGCGCAACGGATGATCGTAGGGTGCTTGCTTTCACGTGCTCTTCTTGCTCCCACAATCTGGCTCGAATCTCTAGGACGAGAGCTCTGATCCACACCAAGTTCCACTCAATGGAGGCTAGTTGAAGAGAGAGTCTAGGGTTTACTGTATTATGATCAGCACATGATCTCTACAGTATTGTATATAAAAATAATAGGAGGCTGTCTCCTTATATAGACAGACTTATACCCAATTGCAACATAACCCCCTAGGGTTTGTCCTTGCTACTAACCCCATAAGCTTTGAGCTTGTCTCACCTAAACCCATAAGTTTAGGATAATTGCATTGTGCACCCCACATGGGCGCTCATAATGCTAACACAATTGTCTGGCGTTCATGTACCTCAGTAGCTTAAATATTTGTTAGGTGCTGAATCATCTAATGGTTGGCTAGTTCGCTTTAATGCAATTGGTTTTCTCTCAAAAAAAAAAAAAAAAAACATAGAGATAACTAAACATTTGCTTTCTTCTAGCAAAACATAAGACAACGGAACTGGGCAACACTATTTCTACAAACTTGCACACACAAGCATCCCTTCTCTCGTCTTCCACAAAACTTTTTAGTTTTTCCAAGAACACCACGTCAGCAAGGCACGTGGTGTTCTAGACCATGCATTAACAGACACATATGCCTACTAGGATTCACCTCTACACATTTCACTGCACTGCCAGGTTCACATTCCAGTTCCATCACCGCCGACCAGGCTTTCTTGGTGGGGGCAAATCCTCCTCTTCCTCCTCCTGCGGCTCCCTCTTTACTGATTGGGCGACAACCCTCCGAGAATCTCTTACAATTGGCGGAGGCAGCGAACTCTTCCTCGGTCTTCCCCTCCTGCTATCACCACTACTAGTCTGCTGCTCCCTTGAATCTCCTCCTCCTCCTCTTCTAATAGATTCCTTCTCCTTTTCCCTCTTCCTCTCAATTGATTTCTCTTGTCTGTGCTCTCTCCGTGGAGCAACGATTTTACCAGCTTCATTATGGTTTTTGATGTCTCTTTTTGGTGCTACTTTACCAGCTTCATTATGGTTTCTCATGTCACCTTTTGGTTCTTCTCTCCTTCTGGTATCTCTCTTCTTCACCTCTGGCACCTCTGCCTCCTCCTCCTCCTCTTCATCCTCCTCCTCCTCCTCACTGCTGCTCTCCATGACCACCTTCATCCGCCTGAAGTAATCGCTCTTAAGCGGCCTCCTCCCCGTCCTCTTTACTTTCTTTACCAACTCTTCTTCACCATCAGCATCATCAGTTTCAGAGAGGTTCTTGGAGTTTCTGTCACTGATCTTGTGTTCATCAGCACCAGCTTCTTCTTTACCACCCTTCTTCCTCTCCTTGAATTTCGAGGTCCTCTCAGCTGTATTCACCCTGCTTTCACCAGCTTGTTTTTCAGTGTCTTTTCTTTCCTGGACATTGTTGTCTCCTTTGGGAGCTTTCTTTACCAGCTCTTCTTCATCATCAGCATCAGTTTCAGAGAGGTTTTTAAAGTTTTTGTCACTGGTGTTGAGTTCATCACCACTAGTTTCTTCTTTAGCAGTCTTCTTCTTCTCCTTGAACTTGGCGTCGGCTGCTTTGGAAGTCCTCTTTGCTGTTTTCACCCTACTTTTAACTTCTTTTTCAATGTCCTTTCTTTCGCGGACACTGTCATATCCTTTGGGAGCTTTCTTTTCTTCAACCTTGGCTCTCTGTTGGAATTCTTCGCCTCCTTTCTCGTCGTGGGAGATGTTCCTTCTGTCCACGGACTTCCTCTCGTCGCTGTTCCGGACTTTGTTATCGACTCTTGACAACCTCGTATCTTCCTTTATCACTTTGGTTTGAGGTTGTTTCTTTGTCACTTTGATTTGCGGTTGTTCCTTATTCTTCGAGACACTAATCTTTCTTTCCTGTACTCTATTGTCTGCCATCCTTCTCCTTTTGACTGTGGTTTCAAAGTCTTCGCCTTTGTCGTCTTCAGCGCTGTCTTCTCTCTTTCTCTCCCGGACCATTTTCCTTGTTGTCCTCTGGCTTGTCTTCGACCTGCCCTCATTTTTTCCTTTACCCTCAAGCTTCTCCTCCTCCTCATCATCATTCAAGTCCATTTTTTTGCTGGTTTTGATGCTCGTTGGCCTTGATTCTTTCCGGCTTAACGGCAGTCTTCCTCTCTTCTCTGTATCCTTCTTGATGGTCACCGCCGCCACTGCCACCGCGGCCTTGCTATCATGATGATGATGTCTTTGATGTGACTCCTTTTGCTTTGACTTGGCCTCCAAACTTTCTGTTGGGTAGGCTGAGCTCCGTCTCCGGCATATGATCAGTGGATTTGCCTCCTTGTTGTTGTGCTCAGAAATAGGAGCAGGTTTGATTCTTTCTGATTTGGGTTGTGCAGGATTTGCCTCCTTTATAACGATTTTCTGAATCTCCTGAGCGGCGATGTATTCAGGCGAAGCTTTCGGAAAAAAGACTGTGAAGTTGCTGAAGACGAGCAGGAGGTCTCTGAAGAATCTGGATTCTGAATTCACGTAAAGCCCTTCGTTGATGTTCGCCTCCACCGTCTTCAGATCCATATGTTGCTTGATCATTTCTCTGTACTCTTTTGTTTCCTGCAATGGAAAGCGTGATGAAAATATCATAAAGGTAGTATTCTGTTATGGCTTTTCAAGGCAAGTTACGTCAATAGTAACTATAAATGGAAAGGTAAGCATAGAATAGTAGTAGTAGTAATAATAATCTAACATCCCACTAGGTTGTAATCTAATAAGGTAAAAGACACCTCTACCCCCTTCAACTTGATGCAAAGGCACTTCCGCCCCTTCCAATTTGAGAAAGGACACTCGAAACATCGCCAAGTTTTCGAACACTCAAAACTCCGAATTGTGACGCCGTTAGTCTGGGTTCGGATCCGTTACCGATAGTAGTTCTCGGATAATATTAGTCCTCTTAAAATATTGAATGACACTATCAAGAGTGTAAGTATCCTAAAGTTTTGGCATATTGAGATGGTGAAAGTGTCATTTCCGAAGCTAAAAGAATGAAGTGTCATTATGTCAAACCTGAGGGGTGAATGTGTCGTTCTCTAACAAGTCTTCTTTTTATTTGTTTGTACGTATTTAGTTTTATTTCGTTACTCAAAAGAATGAGTTAATCACGTAATGTATCTCTTTTTTTAGGAAGAAATACATATATATTTTTTATTCTTTGGTGAAAGCGACAATGTAATTTTTTTTAAGAATCCCATCATATAGTCGAATTTGGACATGAGATGCATAAACTTCAAACGGTCTACGACCGAACTAGGACTCATTTGTGACGATGCAATTTTATGTCAAACTAAAATAAAACTATCCTTTCCAAAAAAAACTGTCAAGAAGAGAAACATGCATGGTACGTAATAGGTGGGTTAAGACCAATATTCAGCTTCGATATTCAGCTTCGATGATTGAATTATGATATTGAAATCTATGATTTCATGAGTACTGTGTTATGGAGTGCCAAGAGAATGAACAGTTTTTCCCTCAAAAAGTTTCTTTGGTTAATGTCAAAACAATTTTTTAGGAAAGTTAATCTCAATACGCGGAAAACATATTCATCGGATTAGGCCTGTTATATTTATCTGATGTAAGGATGGCAAAGCGGTTCAATCCGATCAAGTCTGAATCCGATCCATTTTTTAAATGGATCGGATATGGATATTAAATATCAAAATTCGATTCGTATCTGGATTCAATCCGAATATATTAGGATATCCGATTGATATCCGACCCGAAAGGATCCGAACACACATATTTTTACAAAAATATCCTGAGAGTAAAGAAAATTTATTTGTTTACCTACATATATACAAATACATTACACAGTTCACTTCACATTATGGTTTTTCCTAAAAAAAAATCACTACACATTGATTCAGTCAGATTCGGATCGAATATGGATCCATTTATTTTGATCGGATTCAGATATGAATATAAGTGGATCCAATCCGAATCCAATCCATTGTTATCCCTAATTTGATGATGTAATGGGCCTTAGTGCCATTTCTTCTTAATCCAAATGATTTACTTGTTCTAAAAAAACCAATTTTCTTCAAAAAAAAAAAAAAAAAAAAAAAAAAAAAAAGCGGAGTGATTTTTAGTTGTTCTGGTAGCACAATACTCGTGGTCTCAACTTTTAAAATTACATTTTGACTCTTATATTGTTCTTTTCCACTTTATCCCCGGAATAACTGCATTGTACCCCACTCAACTTTATAAAATCTAAATTTACTTTATTTCCGTATAAATATTCTAATTTAACTCCCATTTCCGGGCCTGCTCGTAATGTTTTCTACTATTACACTCGGCGCATATAAACACAAACATGACATCTAAAAAATTGAATAAATTTGTCTGTAGAACAAGGTCTTCTACATTTCAGTTACCGTATTTAGAAATCAAGATAGGTTTTCTAATTTGTAAAATACTAACATATGTACATGAATAAATGAGTAGTGATAGTAATTTGTAAAAGACTACTCATGAATAAAAATTGAGAAAGGCTCGATTAGTACCTGGCTCGGAAGCCGGTTTTCGAAGAACGAGCTATTTTTCTTGGACCGGATCAAGTCCAGAACTCTGATCAACGTCTTGCTTGTTGTTGCGGCGGCGATAGGTTTTGCTCCGTCGTCGTCCTCTCCATCGATACCACGTCGTTTTACAGTCTCCTGGCTCTGCATTTCGCAGCTCTCTTCTTCGGGTCGATCTGGTTCAGTTAGTTTCGAGTCGGCCACAGAGTCCGTCAACTCCAATGGAGATGCCGTTTTGGGCGCTCCGGTCTGAACCGCTTTGGGCCCTCCGGTCTGAACCGGTTCAACTACGACCAACTCCGGTCCAGTAATTCCACGTCGTTTTACAACCTCCTGGCTCTGCTTTTGGCAGCTCTGTTCTTTGGGTTGGTCTGGTTCAGTTAGTTTCGACTCGGCCACAACAGAGTCCGTCAACTCCAATGTTGCCAATGGCGAAGCCGGTTTGAGTGCTCCGGTCTGAACCGGGACCAATTCCGGTTCGACTTGGAGCAACTCCGGTCCAGTAATTCCTCTGTTTTCCAGTTCGCATGTTTCCTTCTCCGATTCCGGTTGGTTTCTCGCGCGATCGTCACCGCCATCGCCGGCGGCCGATACGGCGGCGACGTTCCCTTTCTCCTCCGCCGCCGCCGCCGCCACCGCCGAATTGCTCACCGTCTCTCTGTTGTCGGAATGGCCAACCAGATCTACCTCCTCCTCTGGTTCCTCCTCCAATTTCTTCAGGTTCGATTTTATCAACCTGGATAGATAATCAAAACAAACAATTCAGATCTCGAAACATCAAATTGATCCTCATTTCTCACCAGAAAAATTGAAGAAATCTTACTCGATCTTCGAGTCTCGCCTCTTCATCTCGAGCTTCAACGCCTCGATTCGTCGCCTCCTCAGCTGTTCTTCCATCGTCCGGAGCACCGCCTCTTCGTCGGCGTCTTCACCGGCGTCGAATCGGCGCCTGAGCTCGCCGAACTTCAATTCGCAAGCCTGTGAATTGTAGAGATTGTTGGTGGAGGTTTGTCTCTGGAGCTCTCTGGCGATGGATTCCCAGCAATTAGCTCCGTACCGATTCACGGCGGAGACTAGGATAAGCTCCTCCCATGTCCCCCAAGCCGCCTCATTCTCGGTGGCTCCTCCATCGTCGTCCTCTTTGACTTTTCCGGTGCCTATCTCTGAATTAGCCATGAGAGGTTATTTTTTTGTTCTGTTTTTCTCTGGAAATTAAGTTAAAGGAATGGAGATGATGTTCACCACCATTCACACCTCTGTTTGGTTTTGGTTGTGTTAGGGTTTAAAAAGCAGACAGACGTTGATTGTCTTCTCTTCTCTTCTGGGGATTGTAGTGGTGACTTCGGGGGTATATATAATGTGGTTTTGGCACCACTCTTCTACTAGTCATGGGTTAAAATATTTATTACTATCTTTTCATTTAATTTTATCTTTAATGACGTGGGAAATTTGTAGTGGACCGCATTGGCGAGTTCACAACTGAGAAAGCTTATAGAGATTTGGAGTTCTCTACCAAGTTCATGAACTTTTTTCACCAACTACACCCGGAAGAGATTCATCTAGCTGTACACCAATTTCTACAACCACCTGTATATCTTTATTTTATTTACATTTTCGCTCATTTTTTTTAAGAAATGAGGATTATATAGATTAGAAAAGAGCAGTTACACGACTTATATCTTTTCTAATACAATCTTTAAGCCAGCAAGGCACATTAGAAGCAGATAAACTAGTCCTGGCATTATCATCCTTCGCATGAGTCGCCAGAAAATGTGATGCACAGTTGGTCGCTCGAGGAGAGAAAGAGAACTGGATTTGATGATTATTTTTCGTCAGAGCTGCAATTGATTCCACCACCGCTCCAGTTTCCGTTAAATCTTCATCTGTTCTTCCATTCCTTGCCCTTGCAATCTGGTCAATAAGACATTGAGCATCCCCTTCAATCACCACCAAATTACAATTGAATTCTCAACTCAACCGACAAGCTTCAAGGGCAGCAAGAGCTTCCACATGCTTAGCTGAATAACCTGTTTGAATCGGCATAGAGTGGCCAGCAATAACAGTACCGTTGTGATTTCTGAGAATAACGCCAATCCCTGCTTCCTTTGAAGATGAACACCAAGCTCCATCAAAGTTGATTTTAGTCCACCATTCATTTTGGTTTTTGTTGTTGTTTGCCTTGAGGAACTGATCTGGGTTGGTCTGGGTTTCGACTATGCAGATTCGTCAATTTTGCCAAATGTTTATGAATAGCTTCACATATTTGTTTAGGGAAAAGAGTCTAATTTCTGAAAATCGCATTATTACGAGCACGCCAAAGCCACCACACTGTTAGCGCAAAAACAATGGCTTGTTCTGCCTTTGTTGCCTCTAACCAATCACTTGCCCAGACCATAAACTCTCTAGGCCGTTTTGAAAGAAATCTACCACCATTGATGCTTTCCCACACCCTTATTAGCAATCGGACAATGACAGAGAACATGAGAAACTGACTCACCCAGAGATCCACATCCAACACAAAAGTTTGAAACTTCTATCGTTCGTTTGCCTAGGTTTTCAACCGTTGGAATGCCATTGTTGATTGCTAGCCAAAAGTGATGTTGAATCTTTGTTGGTACTTGAATTCTCCAGACCTTACTCGCTGCCTTTGGGGAGGAATTCGATGGACCTTCTAGAATTTAAGTGATTGAATCCTTTGTGCTTGAATGTAACCTGTCTTCACCGTATAGTGGCCCGACTCCGAGTAGTGCCACAATAAAATTTCTTCGCTGGTTCTGACTGGAAGAGGAATCCTTCAGACTTCTTCAACGTCAATTGCAGCAAAGCGTGATTCCAGGAGCTGAATGGCATTGCTGAATAATTTCAGATCCCTGAAAGCAAGGACGCCTTGGTCGTTTTGATGCTGAATTGTTTCCCAATTAACCCAATGAATTCCCCTCTGCTTCTCCGCTTTGCTCCGCCAAAATTGCCTAATACACTGTTCCATTCTGTCGCATGTACCTTCAAGAAGCTTGAAACAGGACATAGCATATGTGGGAAGAGCTTGAGGAGTGGTTCTGATGAGAACAGCTTTGCCGCCTGCTGATAAAGTGCGTTCCTTCCAGCATTTGAGCTTTGAAATAAGTCTCTCATTCAAGTGAGCAAAGGTAATGGCTTTCTTCTTTTCCATTTTAGTGGGAAGACCCGGGTATTTTTCATATAGGGCCACCTCCTCGACTCCGCACTGCTCCATAATCTGCTTCTTAATAGCTTCCGGGGTGTTAGAAGAGAACACTAGGGAAGATTTACTTAAGTTCAGGCGTTGACATGAGGCACGCCCATAAGACTCAATAATTTCCATGAGCTTTGCTACATCTTCCGAGTTTTCCTGCGTAAAAGACAAACTATCGTCAGCAAAAAGTAAGTGGGAGACCACTGGTCCTCCCCTATAGGCCATAACGCCGCCAATTTCCCCTTCTTCGACGACTTCAGAAACTGGTTTAGAAAGCATTTCACTGCAAAGAAGGAGAGATAAGGTGATAGAGGGCACCCCTGTCTCAACCCTCTTTTAGGCTTTATTTGACCCCTGATTCGGCCACTTCTGACAAAATTGTGCGAAACTGTAGACACACAGTTCATAACTGTGTTGATAAATCTAGGGTCAAACCCCATATGGAACATCACTTCCCGAAGAAAATTCCACTATACTCTGTCATATGCTTTTCTCATGTCTACTTTGAGGGCTAGACTCCCCTTATTTCTGTTTTTTCTACGTCTTCAGCGAGTGAATAACTTCGAAGGCCGTAAGGATGTTATCCGAGATGAGCCTTCCCAGAACAAAGGCACTCTGATTCTCCCCGATCATCTTATGAAGCACAGCCTTAAGCCTATTAGAAATGGCTTAGAAACAATCTTATATACCACATTACAAAGACTGATTGGCCTGAAGTCACTAGCTTTACGAGGCTGTCTGCCTTCGGAATTAAGTCAATTAATGTAGAGTTAAAGGATTCAATACTCTGAACCTCATTAAGAACAGCAAGGCATACCTTGGTAACATCGTCGCGAACAATATCCCAGTGTTTCTGGTAGAAGCCTGCCGTGAAACCATCAATACCAGGTGCTTTGTCCGGACCCATCTGGAAGAGAGCCAAAACAATCTCATATGACATGTAATTTCTCTCCCAATCATGCTACAATCCAGGTGTGATATAATTTCCGCAGAGTAATGAAGCATGGGCCCAATATCATCCATAGTAGGGCCAGAAGATGTGAAGATATCGGAGAAACAGTCCTCCAAGCTGTGGGTGATCTCGTCGTCCTGCGTCACCCATTCCCCATTACTATTTTCAATGCCACTGATTTTGTTTATTGCTCTTCTAATTGTTGCTTTTAGATGAAAGATTCGCGTATTGCAATCCCCATGTTTAAGCCAATCGGCCCTTCATCTGTGCTTCCACATGACCTCTTCTGAAGCTAAAGTTTCGTTGAGCTCATTTGCCACTGCCCGACTTTGTTGGACGATTTCAGCCGACTGTCTCAAATTGCCGAGAGTCTCAAGCTGCTCCAGCAGCTTTTCTTTCTTCCTCGCCACGCTGCCATACTCCTTAAACGACCAACGCGAGATATGGGTTGATAATTTTTGGAGTTTCGGGTAAGAAAAAGTCCCTCACTATTGCGCCAGTGAGCTTCAACGGTTTGCTTGAAGCTTTCATGTCGCATCTACATGTTCTCATAGCTAAATCTCCTCTTACCTTTGTCCTTCTTCCGCTTTTGTGACCATTCCAGAAGTAACGGAGAGTGATCGGAATTAGGTCCGACCAAATGAGAGACTTTGGCTCCTCTGTATTGATCCACCCATTGAATATTTCCCACTGCAAGATCAATCCTTCCGCATCAACATAGAAACCGCCTGCATACCCGATCTTTTTTCTCGCGTACTCCATATCACTCGATTTAAAATTATTCTCCATGAGAAAGACTAGTTGAGGGGCATGACGTTTCAAAACATCATGTAAGGTTCGGACCGTGTCGGAGTTCCCCAGTCCCCGCACGTTCCAACTAAGAAGATTCATTGCTCCCGGCACTGCTGTGGAGCAGCCACTGCCGATACATTTCCAAAATCTTTAGAGTGATTACCTTCCTTATAAGCTGTTACACCCGAACCATCAAAAGCAGCCGCCAAACTTTTGACAGCTCCTCCCCCTCTGGATTTCTTCCCAGTCACTGAGTGTTGAACTGTAGTTTTAGGCGGGGTAAGAATGGCCGCCACTTTTCTCTTCTCCTTCGTTATTTGGGGAATATCATCTTCCTCCATAGTCACCGTAGTCCCAAGATTATTGGCCTTTTCTCTCACATCTGTACCAGAATTCGTGATCTCTTCTTCCATGTGCTCAGAGATAAAAGCGTTGTTGTTTCCAGTATGGTTGGAATTCTGTGTATCATCATCGGGGGGGTTTTCCTTGTTAACTCCATTATTATCATTAGAGTTGTCCGTCGGGCCATGTGGAGTAGGCGGTTTGGAGAATCTGGGACTTGTAGGTGGTCTAGCAGCTTGTTTTTTCTTCACAGGGGGTGGAACAGAAGCAACCTGCTATACCCTGGTTGCTCACCCATATTGATAAGATCTTCTATGTCACCACATTGCCGCAAAACGTCCACACCAACATCAAATATCCGGTAATCGTACGTACTTGAATTCGATCCAGACTTTTTCATTCTTCACCTTCGCGTATGCTCCCCTTCTCAAGGTTTCGTTAACTGGGATACGAGCCCTAGATCTAGCGTAGGCACCAAAATCTGTAAAGGAGATTTTCGGATCAGAAGCAAGTACTTCCCCCATCACCCTCGCAGCTTTCTCCCCTGCAGCCGGCTTAATCATGTGAATGGGAAGGTTAGCAACCTGGACCCATACGTCTATAGTATCCAGTTGAACTTTATCGATCGGGTCACCTAGCTTCCATTATTTCCATATCAGAACTAAGCCATCAAAACCCCAAGGGCCTCCACCAACGACCCTCTGTTTGGTTTTCTCATCGGGGAATTTGACGAGGAAAAAACCTGCACTGACCTCCATAATGTCGATCTTATTACCATTGTCCCATTTTCCTGAAGATCTGTTGTAACTATTCTTGTTGATCACTCAGGGATGGGGCGTCACCCAGTGATACCTCTGTTTTGTGGAGACTTATTTCTCTGCGAACCTATTCCTCACTTGAAAATTTAGTTAGCTCATAAGTTTCCGATCACCATGGCCTAAGGTGACCTCATTTAGGTTTCCTTTTGGTCCACATCTCGTAAGGCGTAGTGGCAACATACTTGGTGGGCTTTTGGTTGAGTATATCGACAGCCGTTTTGCAAAGTGTCTCCTCCAAATAGGGAATATGTATTTTCCACGCGCTATCATACATCAAACACATCTCCTGCAATATCATATTCCTCACATCCGCTACAGCACATTGCTGAGGAGTGTGGAGAATTTCCATCTGCCTTACTATTCCTTTCCATCATATAGCTCTATCTCAGGTAGATACTCGCAGTCTCTTTCTGTTCAAAAGATATGTTCTTTTGGCCACATGGTTCTCTACTTATCGTAGATACTTGTCTGAAGTATCATGGTTCCTCAGAATTATGTGGCCTCTAGTACAAATAGTTGAGACGCGAACAATCATCTATGAATGTGATGGAACAGTAAGCACCATGTCTTTGCTTTAACGTTTTAGTGGAATACAATAACATAATGAAAAAGATGTAAAGACTCAATAGTCCTTAATGCTCTACTGGACGATTTACGTTTTGTCTTTCATGTAAGGTAAGAATCACAGACAGGTAAGGGTACCTTGGGCACATTCCAAGCATGTCTGCCTTAGCTAGCCTGGACATCCTTTCCTGACATTGTGTAACACCCCTATTTCTCAAGCGAGCTCTAATTGCAATATCAGGACTTTGAAGGCATATGTGTAGATAAATTTTCACGGCTTTATAGTATGAGTTTTGGAGTGTTGGAAATATTTGGAAGTTGTTAGAGTGATTTTTAGCACTAGAGAAGTCCGGGGTGGTTGTGCAATTATTCGAAATTAAGTAGTAACCTCTATTTCTAAGTGTAACCTAAAGTTTAGAAAATTACACTTTCAACCACATGCATGCTTGCCACTTGTCTACTCCAATTTGACACCTCTCTAGGTGAGGTGGTAACTCCTTCTTCACCCCCCACCATCAGATTGTAGAGAGAGAGAGGGAGAGAGAGAGAGAGAGAGAGAGAGAGAGAGAGATTTCATCTTCCTCATCTTCTCCTCCACCACAACTCCACCAACATCACCACCTGAAACACCACTAACGCGCAACCTCCTTCAGAACTGCTGCAGCTCAAGAATCCCCTCGGTATAAGGATCAAAACGACTAAAGTAATTCGAAGTTTGGTGAAGGTACGAGGGAGATAATCGGGTATGTAGTTGAAGAACCCTAGAGCGTTTCGAAGCCGAATTCCCTCTCCTCGCTGTGAATTGGTGGAAACAAACAATGGATTCATGACCCTCACACTCAGGCGCACACGTGGGTATCAAATTTGGCCCCTAATTCGTCGTAATCAGCCAACACCGCCGGAAACTGGGCGAAGAGTTCGCCGGAAATTGAGCGAGCTCGTCGGAGGTAGATGGGTCTTCATTCGTCGTTCGTTTTCAATCCCGTTCGTTTCCCTGGAGTCCATAGATGTTAGAGAACCCATCACCGAGCTTATATCTTGAAGAATCGCTGAAGGGAATGGGCTGGAGGTCGCCGGAATAACCATGGACCGTCGGAAAACTCCATTGCCACCCAAACTTGGTATCTACTTCATTCTTTGCTTTTTTATGATTTTTCTTGCATATATGTGATCCTTGAAACATTTAGAGAACTCTTAGATACTGTAGTCATGCCCGGATTTACATTTGATTAGGTTTTGATCCGTTGTTGGTCGGAGTTCATAGTCTTTTCCGACGAGTTTTTTACACTCTGAAATTATGGGTATATCTCCTTCGTTAGTAATCCGTTTTGGATGATTCTTAACTTTTTGGAAAGCCTGGACATAGCTCTATAACTCTCATTCAGATTTCTTTGTTTGATTTCTCTATTGAAGTACCCATTTTGTGACATCTATAACTTTATCAAGTGTTAATGAAATATTGTTTTTCTTTCTCCCTTGTGAAGCTGGTGTATAATACTTCATTTCACCGTCTCTGGGTCATCTGCAAATTTATAACGGATTGCTCACAAATCGAGCCTAAACTTGCTACTTTGGACCTGTAAGAAACACTAGAAATTTTTCGTAGTGTTGAATCATTATTTGACCCAACTTTGAACATGCATAGCTTCTTGTGTATTTGGAATTTTTGGGAGTTCAAATATGTTCTGGAATCCTTGAATTACCATCTTCAAGTACCTGCTTTCGGATTTCCAAATTTCATTTGCAAATGATCATAAACTGGCCACAAAGTTGACTAGTTGAGTCGATTTCTCTCAATCTTGACTTTCAAATTCGATTTCTTAAACGACATCTTCAACCTTAGCATCTCATGGAAGTTGTTCGTAATTTTATTTTGACCCTAAATATCAACCCTAACCAATTTAGAGTTTCTGTAAACCCTAGTTTGACTGAGCTGTATAGGAGGGGCATAACAGTAATTTCACTTAAACTTTGAATTGAGATAAAGTTAGTAAATTGGAGTTTGACAGCATTTCTTGTATGCTTATTTAGAGTACTTGTATGTAATTCTGGGCTAGGGTTGACCAAGTCAAATGTTGGGGTCTTTTTGCAGTTTTACTAACTTCAGGGGCCTATGTGCATTTAATTAAAACTACACACTTGAACTACTTGAGACTAAGTTAATGTTTTGAGACCAAAAACATGACTTAGAAGGATATATGAAGTCTCAATAAGGAAGTATTTGACTCGGGAGTTATCAAATCAATGGTGGGGGTCTTTCTGTAATTTTAGAAAACTTCAGGGGCCTAAGTATAATTTATTTAAAGTTGTATATTTCGATGCTAAGTTCATATTGGAGAGTTCAGAGTCATTATTACATGTTTTTGGGCCAGTATGAGTATAGTTTGGGGTCCATGCACAATCATAGTCGGTACTGGACAATTTTGGAGTATCAGGGGCGTTTTGGTTAAGTTAGCCTGCATGACCCGCTTTCCATTACATTCTTGCATACAACCTCATATAGAGGGTATATGCTAATAGGTTATATACTTTACTTGTGTATCCAGCCGTTGTTAAGGATCGTTCCAAGTAGACGTATCTTTTCGTGCTGCTGCATTGACTGTGAGACCCGGACTCATATGAGAGGAGCGTTGTAGAAGTGCTAGCTTTGCTTTGCGCCTTTCATGGCCCAGAGGTAAGTACATATGTATGGCCTTTTCATATCAAAATGTGCGTTTGTGTTTGATGTTTCAAATGAATGATTGTTACATGAAATAGTATGAGAATGCATGTTTTCCACTCGAATGGTGTTAAACTATTTTATTCATCTCCTTTGAGAACTCTCGGAAATTACTTGCGAAATGTTGATATTTTGATTCTGGTTATGTGAAAGAGGAGAAATAAATACCTCTAATAGACTTAGGTAGATGTACAGAGTATTGTTATTAATGGGAGGCGTCAAGCGATCCTCCATTTTCTTATGGCTATGACCATTGAAGCAATGCTTATTATTATTGGATAGAACGTTAATGTTCACAAATCCGCCCCCGATGAGTCAAAATGTATCAAGATATTGAGGCCAAGGGGTTTAAAGAGCTATAGAGTGCTACTTATACTTTTAAGGGGTCACTACGGTATAGGGGTGTCGACACTTAAGGCCTTTTTGAGCGGGGTTGACGAATGGGCTCCCTTAACGCTCGGGCGAAATAGGGTTTGATAGACCCTAGAAGGAACCCTTTGTGATTACTTCGTGATCCCTCTGTCTACATCGATCCTGCTGGTGGCTCTAGACATGCCTCAGCTAAACTTAATGGTTAAATTGCAATTGAAAGAAAGTTTGATTACTCTATTGATGTTGTTTGTGGCTCTTGATTGCCTAATCTAATGAAATGAATTGAAACGCATATGCTACTCGTGAATTAATATCGTTATCAACTCAAATGGACTTGTTTACTCTGGAGATCTCACTGAATACTTATGGTTTCTTAAAGTTCTTAGACTGAGAGGTTTTGTTATTCGGTTACTTTCAGTTGTTCCAAAATCCCCAACATGTCACTATTATTGTTTTAAATCTTCTGTTTTGTTTCAACTCATGCTTTCATGCCACTCGTTGCTTTACATGTCGTAGTATGTATTTACTCAGTTTTTACTGATCATTTTCTTCAAAACTGCGTCGGCTGTTGCCATTTTAAAACCGCAGGTCATCAATCAAGGTGGGGGATGGGAACGTGAATCGAGACGAAGACGTTTAGCTTAAGCTAGATTACTTAGTAGTTCACATAGCTTATTTCAATCGCATTACATTTGTAAACTTATCTTCTCAAGTTTGTTGTATTTATTAAATAAAATGTAATATTCGTAACTATATTTCTACGCTTGGTTATCGATAGTCGCATTAACCCTGAACCGAGATCCCGGGTTGTTTCAGATGGTATCAGAGCATCGGTTCTCTGGTTAAAGTGACTTTTCGATTTCCATTATTAGAGAATAAGAAAGATAAAACGTTTTCGAAATTTTTAAATTGACTAGGATAACTCAATTTCAGAATAAATGAAGTAAACAAGCGGTCAGGGAGTCTGGGTACTTAAGTTTTGTGAAACTCGACTTGTACCGTATTTTTTATTAATGTTAGCGTCTCACATAGACGTGATTTGTAAAATTACTTGCCTATTTACATGTGTTTTTCTTGTGTGACATGCTTATCTATATCGAAATGCTGGCTTTTGTTGTGTAATGCATATCTATGACTATTTATGCTTCTAGGCTACTTTGTCGACGAGAGAGTAACGACGTTTTTGACTTAGAAGACCCTGAGACTATTCTTTTCTTACCTACGAGCGACGACTTTTAAGATAGTACTTTGTCTAGTTTCATTTCCACTTAATTTGACATGGTTCTTTCCAAAATTAGAATGCTTTGACAATAAAGTGTTAAAAAAAAATAGGAAAAAAATTGGTTTCTGAAAATTATTGACGTTTCGATCTACCAAATGCCAAGTGATATGGACCATTTTGTTTACCAGTCCGCTGGCGTGACTCTTAGTACGACGGTACTATGAGTTGTACCCGCTGTGTAGACTAAGTTGGAACATTTGAAACACATTTGAGTTGTGTTAGAAAGGCACGTTGTGTGACGACACATAGTGTTCTTTCTCCCTCGTATGCGTGGAACTGACACGATTTCTTACGTGTATACGCAAGTGCACGGTCAAGTAGTATATGGAGTATTTCACGACTCCGAGTATCGAACCCAAGGGAATTTACGATTATTAATTGACTAGAAAGTGGTTATAGGAGATCTAAGTGGCCGGTAAAAAGTTGTTTGAATTTGTAACGTTGTCGCCCACAAACAAGCGACGTAAATTAAATAACAAGTACTAATTATTTTTGTAGGGTTTTCAATTTTTAAACGAAAATAACTTGAGATTGACTACGATTAATGAGAAAGAACTAGGTAATTGATGTCCCTAGGGTTGTTAACGATTTCCGGAATTATGCATGAAACACTCTACTCACATTCTAGTTATATCGGGTAATGCTCATCACGATCTTCTCTCGAGCTCACGTGAATTTGTGTAAATAATAGATTTCGGGTCCTCTCGGTCCACCTCCGTATACTACTACAATCTAATTAATTTGTTAGGCTTCGTTCACCGGGTCCTATCGGTCCACCGAATTCACTAAGTTCTAACACAATCAATCGAAACTACCCTCACACGATTAATCACGTTTCTATCTCCTCTCGGTCTCAAGAAACTACAAGATTATCTACCTATTCTTTAACACGTCTCAAAGAATTCACTTTCGTGCAATTCTATCAACAAGTAGCATTCTACGGGTGATCAAGCCAAGAACACTAAGAATTGAGTACAAGAATAGATAAACTAACAAGAACGTTCATAGAATTAAGTGATAACGCCCAATTAGGGGTTATCTTTTAGCCTGATTTCACGAGTATTTGTGTCGGAATTAGCGGTTTTTGCCGGAAAATGCCTTAGAATGCCTCGGGAATCTAGAACGAGACGTTTATTTGTACTTGCTGGATTTCTGCTTATTTCTTGCTATATTTGGATATGATCGCGGGTTTTCGTTCGTGTTGCCTTTTCAGGAACAGGTTCAGGAGGTGCATCGGGAAGCGTGCCGGGACCAAGCCGGGACCGTCTCGGGAACCGTGCGCAAGATCGGGACACGACGGAAACACGGAAAAGCAGAAGTACACCGAAGAGGCAAACCGGGAGCGTCAGGCAGAAGAGTGGGACCCAGGGGACCAGACCTGGCCCACCAAAGGACCAAAGGACCAAGTGGACCCACCTAGCCCCCACGGCCTGCGTATATACGCAGGCCCTGCGTATATACGCAGCTTGTTGGTTGGGCCCTGGTTGCGTATATACGCAACCCTGCGTATATACGCAGCCAGTTTTGACTTTTAGTCAAAGACGGTGGACTGATGGCAGATTCCGTAATTTCGAGCACAAGCGTTTTCGGGAAACAGCACTATTTAAAGACTCGTCCAGACTCGTTTTGAAGACATCACGGAGACACAGCACAACTCTCAGCACAACCGAAGGACAAGTCAGAGCATTCACGGAGAGCACGAAAGCGCGATTCGAGATTCGAAGACTTAGTTTGATTTCGTTCTCTCTCTTTATATTCAGAAACTGCGTTTTGTATTATGTCTAGTCGTAGCTAAACTTCTTACCTAGGTTCTCGGTGAACCTAGGGTTTCGTACTCAGATTTTATGATTACTACGTTTATGGATTCATGATGATTGTCTTAATTCAGCAAGTTGTATCTGTTATTCTGGTTTGATTATTATCGTATATGCATGATAGGATTGATCACCCAGGATTGCTATAGACCCGAGCTTGTAGGTGAAAACGTCAAGTTAGGGTTAGGAAGAAAAACCAGGATTTAGTACCTTACCCTGATAGACCGACCAGAGAAAGGGAGATAGGGCTAGCATCGAAAAACGTGAGACCAACTGTTAGAGAATTTGACCCGGGCCATTCGGACAGGTTAGAAACCCTAACAGGATTAGACCGAGACTGCAGATTTAGGCAGCTTAACAAGAATCCGAAAGTTTGCAGGATCGGGATTACGTGTGGAATCTGAAAAGTCACTGCACAACTGGTACGTTACACAGATATCGAAACTGCTGAGTGTTTTCATAATCGAACGTAAAACTGAAATCTGTAGAAACCCTAGGGGATCCTGGAACCTAGCCTTCATCTACTATCGTTACAACCAAATCAGCTTATTTCATAAAAAGTCACAAAAATATTTACGTTTTTAATTCTTGTTTTTTATTTTAGTCAATACAATCACAATCTACTCCTCCTTGTTACTACTCTTGGAAAACCGAAACTGACAACGTAAGTAAACCCGAAACAGTCCTCGTGGGAACGATAATCCGAGTCTAATTGCACCCGGTACTACAAGATTCGTACACTTGCGATAGCACGTTAGTTTGCGCATCAAGTTTTTGGCGCCGTTGCCGGGGACGTTTTAGGGTCTATTTAGTAGTCAGAATTAGTTTTCTGAGTTTTTATTTATTTTCAGTTTCGTTATTTTTCTTTTTATCTCACTGCGTTTTCGAATCTGCGTTTTCAGGACTGTTTAGTTGATGCCCAGATTGCCTCGCGATTTGGTGACACCACTCGACAACCCGGAAAAGCTGTATACCGAACAGAACCGCAGAAACCGAGAAAGCAGGATGGCAACCAACGAGAGAGATCCACCCGCGAACACCGAAGCCGGTGGACAGGAACGAGAGACACGTACCCCAGCCCAGATGGCGCGGTACATTGAGGAGCTTGTCACAGCGGGACTTGCTGCCCGAAGCAACCAGAGAACATATAACCGATCTGGGAAGGCGTTGGTGGAAAATTTCGAAGTCCCCACAGGGGGGCATGAGCGAGCCATTGTGGTGCCCGAGATCACCGCCGAGCACTTCGACATCAAACCATCCACCATCCAGACGGTACAAACTCTCTGCCCGTTTCATGGCAGGGCCGACGAAGACCCGAACGATTTAATCGGGAAATTCAAAGATTACTGCAACAAGGTCAGATACAAGGGGGTAGAAGCAGAGGCACTCATGTTGATCTTATTTCCGTACTGTCTTTATGGAGTAGCCAAAGACTGGCTTGAATCCCGACCACCCCGATCCATCACCACATGGGAGGAGTGTGTCACGGATTTTCTGGCAAAGTTCTATCCCGCCTACCGAGTCATACAGTTACAGAGCGAGATCCTGTCATTCAGACAGAAGATGGGGGAGACGGTGGTGGACGCATGGGACAGGCTCATGAGATTGGTCAAACGGTGCCCGAACCACAGTTTTGGAGACGCAAAAATCCTGCAGGTTTTCTACCATGCCCTAGACAGGGAGAACGCCGACAGGATTGACAGAGAGGCCGGGGGAAACTTCTTGTATCACGTGGACAAAGAAGGTGCGTATGACCTGATGAAGTAGTTGGCCAAGCAGGACACCCGACTGTTTGACGATCGCAGGATGGCGGCTAGAGCCGAACCTGCAGAAGATGACCGGATAGACAATCTGGCCAGGATCGTTCATGATTTGGTCACGAAAGTCTACTCAGATAAGAAGACTGTCGCAGCAGTCGAGGAACCGGATCTGGACACGGCCATTGAGGAGATAAGGACTGAAGATACCAACTACGTACAGCAGCAGTGGGACCCGAGCCGGTACCGACCGGGTACGAGAGACCATCCCGGGTTTCGGTACGGAAACCCAAACGCAGCAGTTTATGCACCGGGATTCCAGCACAGGCCACCAGCCCAGCAGGCTGCCCCGGCCCAGCAGGCTCAGTCAGTCCCATCTGCGCAGCAGTACGACGCCCAGATGAAAGAAATCAAGTTCATGTTCCAGACCATGGAGTCCCGGTTCAAGCACATGGACACCTTGACGGCAGATATGCAGACAACCAAAACGTCACTGCGCGCTTTGGAAGTGCAGGTGGGGCAGTTAGCACAGCAGCTAACAGAAAGACAGCCAGGAAACCTACCCTCGAACACAGTAAACAATCCACGGGCTCAGATCAATGCTGTCTCCACTCGGAGTGGATTGGCACTGCAGGATCCACCGTATCCCAGCCACGCACGTGCAGAAATTTCGAAAGAAGTAGAACACAACTTGTCCGGCCAGGATAACAGCACAGTCGATCGCCCCCAGCCGAAGGGCTCGGTTGAGCAGGATGCAGTACAGAACGAGACAGGTGCAGAGACTGTACCCGTCTCCAAGGAGGTCCCGTACCCCTTGCGAACACGAAAGAGGGATGACAGCAAGGACTACGCCATGTTTCTCGAGATGTTCAAGCAGCTGCAGATTAACATACCTTTTGCTGAGGCTTTGGCTAAGATGCCCACTTACGCCAAATTCCTCAAGGACATCTTGTATGGGAGGAGGCGAATGATCGATTTCGAGACCATAAACCTGACGGCAGAAGTGAGCAATTGTGTGAAGAATGGGCTACCGAGGAAGAGAAAGGATCCTGGCAGTTTCGTCATACCGGTCACCCTAGGTAACGCTTACACAGGAAAGGCTCTGTGTGACCTAGGAGCCAGCATCAACCTGATGCCATTGACGATTTTCAAAAGTTTGAAAGTCGGTGAACCCCGACCCACCAGAATCATGCTGCAGATGGCAGACAGGTCCGTAAAACAGGCCTACGGGGTTATCGAGGATATTCTGGTCAAGGTCGGCGAGCTTATTTTTCCGGCAGATTTCGTCATCCTGGACATGGAGGCAGGGGAGGTACCGCTCATACTTGGCAGGCCGTTTTTGGCCACGGGCGAAGCAATGATAAACTGTAAGAGCGGGGAGCTGACCATGCAGATTAACGAGGAAAAAGTGAAATTCAACGTTTTCAAAAATCTGCAACTGCCAAATTACTACGACCACGAGGACATCTTCGCTATTGATGTGGTGGACGAAGGCTGGGAAAACGAGGAGATGGACCAATTATGGGAAGAGATCGATAGCATGTACGGGGAAGAAAAGGAGAAGACTCGGTGCGAGCACGCCATGAGAGCCGAGGACTGGACCACTTTGCACCGGGACGAAGACGGCGGGCAAAAGATGATTCTGGTCCCGTCACTCAAGGAGCCACCCGCACTGGAGCTGAAACCGCTCCCGAGCCATCTCAGGTATGCGTATATTGGTGAAAATAGCACTCTGCCCGTAATTGTTTCGTCTCGTTTATCTCAGGAACAGGAGCAGAAACTGCTGGAAGTATTGCGAGAGCATAAGGAAGCAATCGCCTGGACGATTGCAGATATCAAGGGGATCAGCCCCTCCTACTGCATGCACAAGATCCGAATTGAAGAAGGCAAGAAACCGGTGATTCAGCCCCAGCGGAGACTGAACCCGAACATGAAGGACGTTGTGCGAAAAGAGGTCATGAAGTGGCTGGAAGCGGGAATCATCTACCCCATATCGGACAGCACGTGGATCAGCCCGGTCCAGTGCGTGCCCAAAAAAGGGGGTATTACGGTGGTGCAGAATAAAGATCAGGAGCAGATTGCGCAGCGCACCGTAACGGGCTGGCGGATCTGTATGGACTATCGGAGGCTAAACGATGCGACACTGAAGGACCACTTCCCGCTGCCCTTCATGGACCAGATGCTGGACCGGCTCGCCCACCACGACTACTACTGCTTTCTGGACGGGTATTCCGGGTATAACCAGATTTGCATAGCCCCGGAAGATCAGGAAAAGACGACGTTTACCTGCCCATACGGTACGTTTGCGTTTCGGCGCATGCCGTTCGGGTTGTGTAACGCTCCGGCCACGTTCCAGAGATGTATGATGGCAATTTTTTCCGACATGATCGAGAAAAATCTGGAGGTCTTCATGGACGACTTTTCACTTTTCGGGGACAGTTTCGATGACTGCCTGTTCCATTTGGGCCAGGTTCTGATCCGATGCAAGAAGGCAAATTTGGTGCTCAATTGGGAAAAGTGTCACTTTATGGTCACCGAGGGGATCGTGCTGGGTCACAGAATTTCCAGCAAAGGACTCGAGGTGGACAGGGCTAAGATCGAGGTGATAAAGCAGCTTCCATACCCGACGAACGTAAGGGCGATCAAAAGTTTTCTGGGACATGCAGGATTTTACCGAAGGTTCATCAAGGACTTTTCCAAGATCACAAAGCCACTTTGCGCGTTACTCGGAAAAGATGTACCCTTTGATTTCGATGCAGCATGTCGGCAGGCTTTTGACCATTTGAAGGAAAAGCTGACCACAGCCCCGGTTATAACCACACCAGACTGGTCACTCCCGTTTGAGCTGATGTGTGACGCCAGCGACTACGCAGTCGGGGCAGTTTTGGGACAGCGGAAGGATAAGGTATGCCATGTCATTTATTATGGGAGTCGGGTACTCAACGATGCCCAGCTCAACTATGGCACGACAGAGAAGGAACTGCTGGCCGTGGTGTATGCACTGGACAAATTCAGGCCCTATTTGGTCGGGTCAAAAGTTATCGTTTTTACCGACCATAGTGCTCTGAAATACCTGCTGGACAAGAAGGACGCAAAACCGAGACTGTTGAGGTGGGTACTACTGATGCAGGAATTTGATGTGGAAATCCGGGACAAGAAGGGAGTTGAGAATGTGGTAGCGGATCACCTGTCCAGACTTGAGAACGTGAAGGTGGACCCGGTGCCGATCAAGGAAAACTTCCCGGACGAGCACATCATGGCAGTCAAAATCGGGAGACCATGGTACTATGCCATAGCCAACTACTTGGTAACTGGCACGTTTCCCGAGGATCTCACCCCGTCGCAGCGGAAAAAGTTCATTGCCGAAAGTCGACAGTATTTCTGGGACGACCCGTACTTGTTCAAACAGGGGGCCGACAACATCCTGAGAAGGTGTATCCCGACCCACGAGGCCTGGAACGTGATCCGACACTGCCACTCATCACAGTGTGGGGGTCATTTTGGGGGAACGCGAACAGCGCATAAAATACTGCAGTCCGGGTTTTTCTGGCCGACAATCTTCAAAGACTGTCACGACTATGTGCAGGGATGCGATAGGTGCCAGAGGACAGGAAACACGTCACACCGGGACGAGATGCCGATGACCGTATGGCAGGAGGTAGAACCATTTGATGTATGGGGGATTGACTTCATGGGTCCGTTCCCGTCTTCGATGGGGAATCTGTACATTCTGCTGGCAGTAGATTATGTGACAAAGTGGATCGAAGCGATCGCGTGTCAGAAAAACGATGCAGCCACCGTTGAGCGTTTTCTGAAACGCAACGTTTTCACTCGTTTCGGGACTCCCAGGGCAATGATCAGCGACGAGGGATCTCACTTCATCAATCGAGTTTTTGCGAAAGTTTTGAAACAGTACGGCGTGTCAGTTCATAAAGTCTCGTTACCCTACCATCCGCAGACGAACGGGCAAGCCGAGGTGTCGAATCGAGAGATCAAGAGCATACTCGAGAAAACAGTGAATCTCGGCCGAAAGGATTGGTCCGTCAGACTAGACGATGCGCTTTGGGCCTACAGGACAGCTTTCAAAACACCGCTGGGAATGTCACCATACCAGCTCGTTTTTGGGAAAGTGTGCCACTTACCGGTGGAACTGGAGCACAAGGCGTATTGGGCCATCAAACTGCTGAACTTGGACCAGAATCTAGCAGGGGATAAGAGGAAGATGGCACTGCTGGAATTGGAGGAATTCCGCAGAACGGCTTTCGAGAGCGCCAAGATTTACAAAGAGAAGACAAAGAAGTGGCATGATAACCGTATCACGCCAAAGCAGTTTAACGAAGGCGACAAAGTGCTTCTCTACAATACCCGGATGCGGTTCTTTCCGGGGAAGTTGAGGTCTCGTTGGTCGGGACCGTTCATCATCAAGCAGATTTTTGCCTGGGGGGCATTCGAGCTGGAAAATCCAAAAGACAACTCCAGTTTCAGGGTGAACGGAAACCGGATCAAGCCGTATCTCGAGACCGCCGAAGTCGTCAAAATAGACCCGGTCTATTTTGATGACCCGTGAGAGGTAACAAGGTCGGGCCGTCGACCGTAAATCACAAGGCGCTGTTTGGGAGGCAACCCAAAATTTATCGTTTATTTATTTAGTTGTGTTAGTTATTACGTTATTATAACAGTTCTGAATTTTCGAGAGAAGCGAGATGAGCGGGTTTTTGACTTTGAATTTGAAGGTGTGCAGAGACAGAATCATCCAAAACAGCCAATACCAGGAAAGCAGGGGAAGAGAGAAGCTTTAAAAAAAAAAAAATTGAATTTTGCCTCGGGCTGCGTATATACGCAGCCCTGCGTATATACGCAACCCGTGGGGGAAAAATGCAATTTTTTTTTTCTTTTTTGGTTGTTTTCTGGTTGGGTATATACGCAGTACTGCGTATATACGTAAACAGGGAAAGAAAAAAAAAAATCGAAATTTTTTCAAAACCCCCGGGGTATTTTGGTCATTTCGACCAATTAGGGTTATAACCTAGTGAGGGGGACGGGTTGGCCATTGTTGGCACCTCCCTTTCTCTCTCTACCTCCATTTCCTCTCACTTGAAGAACAAAGATTTTGCCTCGGACCTCCAAATCAAAATCCGGGCACATTTCTGGAATCCGCTCGTCGCAAGGAGCAAGATTCATCCATCAAAATCCAGAAACAAGCGAAAATCGAGGGGGCAATTTCCATCAAAAAGTGAGGTGTTCTTGAGGAAAAGTGCAGATTCGAAGGTGTTAGAGCAGGAACTAGCAAAAACCGTACAAGGGAACGTGAACGAGGAGATCGAGGGCTTCGATTTGGTGTGCTCGGATTTCAATTCCGGGCAGTCGACTTTTCGGCGACTTTTCCGGCGACCACCGGCGGCTTTCCGGCGACTTTCCGGGCAGAATCTCCGGTCTTCACCCCTGTTTAGGGAAGGTCGAATATCTCATCCCTCGCTTTATTTTCCGTTTTGGCACGGCCCGTAGCCGGGCCCGTTATTTTCGGTAATTTTGCATTTGGAGCGGCACTTGCCGTGTGGACCTCTGGTAGATCTTAGGTGGACTATCTATTGAGACACACTATTTTGTGCACGTTTCACGTTTTTGCTTCGTTTCCCGAGTCGGCACGTTTTACGAGATTTTGGTCTGTTATGGAGTTTCATGTGCCCGTCGTAGACCCTAACCGAGATGACATCCCTACTGACTATGAGGCGGATGAGCTTACCCCTTTGCTGTTTGACAGTTTTAGGTTCGTCAACCATCATGCCCAACATTACTTTATGACCGGGACCAAAATGGGTCATAGCCTTCCCGTAGACTACCAGTTTGAGGTCGACCATACTTACATGCCGCCAGAGATGGCCGCTTATGCGAGTCGACCGGACATTTTCGGGACGTCCCTAGCGGGGTTTCCGGACTTGTCCGATACTGACTTGGTTCGTGAGTTCTACGCGAACCTCATGCACAAGGGGGAGGGTGAAGCAAATGGGGATGTCCGTTGGGTCTATATGCGGCGTACGTTTCTGTTGCTCACGGCGGATACCATCCGCCAAGCGTACCAGATTCCGATGCGCCATATCTCGTGCGCATATGCTGAGTGTGCAGATTACCCGCCTAACGATGCTGAGCTTTTGCGGGTTGTGACTGGGGGGTACCCGGGTGCCCATTTCGAGAGAGAGGGGCCAGGCGAGATAGGCAAGAAATTGCATTCTCGTTTTATTGCTGGCCCGCCACGGTGGTGGGCCGAGTGGGTAGTGAACAGGGTCGTAGGTATTAAACACTTTACCTACCTTGACTTCGAGTACGTACTCTTAGTCTACTGCCTTGTTCTGAGACGAGAGGTTGATATTCCTCGTCGAATTTGGGTGTACATGCAGGAGCGGAACTGCTCCGGTAGCCATAAGGGATTGGGGTACGCCAACCTCATTGCCAAACTGGCGCGGGAGTATGAGGTTCCGATGGATGATTTAGAGGGTGACCTACAGCCTCCTGTGCCATGGCCTTATAGGAAGCTTATTGCTCGTCACCCGGGCCCACCACAGCCGGTCGTTGACCTCGATGAGGATGACGATTTTATGGAGGAGGACCCGGCTCCTGCACCTGCCCCTGCCCCTGCCCCTAGGAGGCGTTCGACTCAGGAGCGACCAGTCAGTCGCCAGGCATCGGCCGGACTTCGGCGATGCCATACTTGTAGAGAGAGCGAGCGGCCCGAGTCGAGTAGACAGGGGACTGAGAGGAATGCCCAGCCTCAGCCTGCCCGTCAGAGAGAGCAGCCGGCCCCACGGGCCAACCCGACCCCACGAGCTAGACCGGCCCCGCCCCGTAGACTACCCCGAGTGGATGAGAGATTTGAGGGCTGTCAGGGCGGACGCAAGTCCATAGGAGAGAAGGTGTTTGAGGGAGCGGGCAAGCTTTGGAGAGCGTTGACGCATATCCGCCGGACTCAGCGGAAGGTCACCAAGGACACCCAGGCTGCCCTAGCTAGTATTGGAGAGGAGCAGCGGGATGCGGCTCGGCACGCAGGCCGAGAACCGCCACTTCCGCTGTATTTTCCACCCACCTACTCCAGCAGCTTTACCGAGGGATGGTCGGATGACGGGGACTCTAGCGAGTGCACGTCTGCTCCGCCACCTCCGACCCAGCCACCACCACCGACTCAGCCATCACCGCCACCTGCCAGACAGGAGAGACGGCCGCCTGGGACACGATCCCGGCAGCCTACAGGTCGTCAGACTGGGACCCGTACCCAGCAGACTGGGGCCCGTTCTCAGCAGCCTTCGAGTGGCAGGACGACTTTGCGATCCCAGCCACCTAGCAGTTGGACTGGGTCCGAGTCGCAGTCTTCGGATTACCGGCCCCGTACACGGGCACGTCAGCCGGTATTTAGGACTGATTCAGAGAGCAGCTCACCGGGTAGCATATCCGGTACGTCCGAGACCGGGTCAGACCCGACATTTTTTCCGGACGAGTGAGTGCCATGAGGGCATGCCACCTCTTAGTGGGGGGGGGGGGGTGGTAGTCGTGTCTGCATTAACCCGGTCTGCACGTTTTGTCGTATTTATTTTTATTTTTATTTTTATTTTTTGAGTCAGCATATTTTCTTTATTTGAGTCAACCCACCATAATCATTCTGGCCATGCATTGTATATAATTAAAAAAAAATGAAAAATTAAAAAATTTTTTATGCTGCTGGTTGGGTATATACGCAGACCTGCGTATATACGCAAACAGCAAGTATAAATTATTTTTCAAAAAAAAAACAAAAGTTTAAAATCAGAAAATTTTGAGAAAGGGCAATCGAGATAACGAAAACAGTGAAGAAATTGAGTTTGAATCCTTTGAAAGAGAAGAAAACTTGCACCGAGGTATAGTAGATAGGTGAGAGCCAGTGACCTTTGGAATCCGCAAGTAGTTATCAACTGAGCGAAAAATCCGACTAGTTGCTACACCGCCGTCACATAGGTAGTCGACAACCTGCCCACGGGCGCCGTCACGGTCATCGCATTTTTCGGTGGAGTGACTGGCTATCAAGGGACCTCACGTCCTGTTTCTTAGCCCTAGGTCCAATTAGTCAACCCGTTTGAAGCCAATTACCCTCTTTCTTCATAGCCACTTTAGCCTAGGCAGCCTTCTTTGAGACCTCATCAGTCGATAGTTGGCTATTCTACGTGTTATGACGGAGGGAGTGAGTAGGGACAGGTTTTAGATAGGGGAGCTTCATGAGTTATCAGTTTTGGACAGTTTCGATTTTGACACGTTTTTCGAGGGAAGGACAGGGTGAGTGAGAGGCGACAGTGCATTAATTTGCGGAGGTGGATCACTTCACTACATAGTGACCACAGGAGGAGTTTGTCGCGTGCGAGCATCTTGCCGCACAAAACGGGGTTCCGGGGGGTTGTAGGGTCAATTGGTGGTTGTGCCGTTTTTCTACATCTTTGGTGATGAGGAGGTTCGGTGGAACTGCACAGTATTATCTTGACTACAGGATCAGCGCTTCAGGATTAGTGTGGGGGTACTTCACATGAGGACATTTTATGTACCCCACGACAGAGATTTATTTTCACTTACTCAGCTTTAGTCAGTTTGGTATTGTTGATATTCGTGTACGTGTGTATATATAGTTGTGAAAAAAAAAGAAAAAAAAAAGAAAAAGAAAAAAAAAAGAAAAAGAAAAAGAAGAAAAAATTATTATGATCTAGTTTTGTGTTTTTGTTATAAAAAGCTGAGTGAGTGGCACAATTTTCGAGACGTTTTGCACCGCTTCACATTTGTGGCCGCAAGCACGGCGAAGACACACCGGGGGACAGGAGAATTGGGAAGCAGGAACTTAGGTGTTTCGGGCAGTTTTTCGGGATCTCGGTGAGGGGTGTGAGTTTGGTAAATTGTGAGAATGTCATAACATGTAGGATTATGCCGTACCATGATACATATATCTATCTTACCTGATTAGACATAGATCCTTTCGGAAATAGCTCGGATGGTAAGTTAGCTAGGGATTTGCTCAGTTTGATAACCAAAGTAATAGTACTTCGGTCCAGTGCTTAAATCCACCATATAAATCTGTTCAGACTTACCGATCGCTTGCAGGGAAGTAAATTCTGAAAAGGATGAGATCACGAGGACACACTGTTTATGTTTTTGAGGTTGCCCGATCTCGCCAAAAATATTTTTGTCACTAGTCTATTTTGAGTCGTTTGAGTCTGTGTATATCCTATCTGAGTCAGTTTTTCTATCGAGTCGTCCGGTTGAAAGGTTCGGGTCGAAAGCGTATGCAACGGTAGGGTATGTACAGAGTCAGTCACGAGGACAGAAATGCAGGCTAGAGTTGGCAGGATTGCTCGGGACGAGCAATGTTTAGTGCGGGGGTATTTGATAACGCCCAATTAGGGGTTATCTTTTAGCCTGATTTCACGAGTATTTGTGTCGGAATTAGCGGTTTTTGCCGGAAAATGCCTTAGAATGCCTCGGGAATCTAGAACGAGACGTTTATTTGTACTTGCTGGATTTCTGCTTATTTCTTGCTATATTTGGATATGATCGCGGGTTTTCGTTCGTGTTGCATTTTCAGGAACAGGTTCGGGAGGTGCATCGGGAAGCGTGCCGGGACCAAGCCGGGACCGTCTCAGGAACCGTGCGCAAGACCGGGACACGACGGAAACACGGAAAAGCAGAAGTACACCGAAGAGGCAAACCGGGAGCGTCAGGCAGAAGAGTGGGACCCAGGGGACCAGACCTGGCCCACCAAAGGACCAAAGGACCAAGTGGACCCCACCTAGCCCCCACGGCCTAGTGAGGGTGGTGAAGGTTGTTGGTTGGGCCCTGGTTGCGTATATACGCAACCCTGCGTATATACGCAGCCAGTTTTGACTTTTAGTCAAAGACGGTGGACCGATGGCAGATTCCGTAATTTCGAGCACAAGCGTTTTCGGGAAACAGCACTATTTAAAGACTCGTCCAGACTCGTTTTGAAGACATCACGGAGACACAGCACAACTCTCAGCACAACCGAAGGACAAGTCAGAGCATTCACGGAGAGCACGAAAGCGCGATTCGAGATTCGAAGACTTAGTTTGATTTCGTTCTCTCTCTTTATATTCAGAAACTACGTTTTGTATTATGTCTAGTCGTAGCTAAACTTCTTACCTAGGTTCTCGGTGAACCTAGGGTTTCGTACTCAGATTTTATGATTACTACGTTTATGGATTCATGATGATTGTCTTAATTCAGCAAGTTGTATCTGTTATTCTGGTTTGATTATTATCGTATATGCATGATAGGATTGATCACCCAGGATTGCTATAGACCCGAGCTTGTAGGTGAAAACGTCAAGTTAGGGTTAGGAAGAAAAACCAGGATTTAGTACCTTACCCTGATAGACCGACCAGAGAAAGGGAGATAGGGCTAGCATTGAAAAACGTGAGACCAACTGTTAGAGAATTTGACCCGGGCCATTCGGACAGGTTAGAAACCCTAACAGGATTAGACCGAGACTGCAGATTTAGGCAGCTTAACAAGAATCCGAAAGTTTGCAGGATCGGGATTACGTGTGGAATCTGAAAAGTCACTGCACAACTGGTACGTTGCACAGATATCGAAACTGCTGAGTGTTTTCATAATCGAACGTAAAACTGAAATCTATAGAAACCCTAGGGGATCCTGGAACCTAGCCTTCATCTACTATCGTTACAACCAAATCAGCTTATTTCATAAAAAGTCACAAAAATATTTACGTTTTTAATTCTTATTTTTTAGTTTAGTCAATACAATCACAATCTACTCCTCCTTGTTACTAATCTTGGAAAACCGAAACTGACAACGTAAGTAAACCCGAAACAGTCCTCGTGGGAACGATAATCCGAGTCTAATTGCACCCGGTACTACAAGATTCGTACACTTGCGATAGCACGTTAGTTTGCGCATCATTAAGCAAAAGCGTGCATCAAGTCCAAAATCCGGAAAATCATCCAACAAACCCTAGTTTCTCATCAATAACCTAGCTTTAAGAAGTTTAGCTAGACATAATATTGTTCAACATATCCAAAATAATGAAGTTCATGAAGAAACGAAGATCAAACGCTAAAATCTTCAATGTAGTTGATGATCCTTGCTCCAAGCTTGTTCTCCCTTCTTTCCTAGCTCCCAAGACTTCAAAGATGCGTGAATAACTTGTTCTTAGGTCGTTCTCCCCGTTTTCTACCAGCTGGGCACGCTTTTTAATGAAACTATGCCGAAATTGCACTTCAGCCCCTCTACTTTGTAATTCCCGGACAGAATTCTTTGCTGATTTTGCGCGGGCTGTATCTCCATCATACGAACTCGTCTTCGGGCCTACCATATACCGTTGGAAAGCTACGGATGTCTACTTTCCAATGCCGCAAGCCTTGCTTCAAAATTCCTTGTAGAGTTTCCTGGGCATCGAAAAGAGTGCAGGCTGGTCCTGTGTGACTTTTCCAACTTCTCTTCGTTTGTGCGCCTCCTTTTCCTCTCTTCATCTAGCTCCATTCCAAGCATATCCAAGCTTCTCATAAGCTCCATTGCACCTCGTTTACCTGAGATACACAACACTAAACAACCCGGAAGATCACATGCGATAAACAATATATAAATCATATGAAAAACGGCCGGATTACGAAATAAAGCTCAATAAGTCATGTATGCTCAAAACAACTCGGATTTGGTCAATTTCTCCCATGAACGCTCGCAAAAAGGTCATGGATCATAAACAATATAACTCCTAATGTGGAGTTATCAAACACCCCCACACTAACCTATTGCACGTCCCGAGCAATCCAATCAAAGTACAACCAAAATCCGGCCACAATCCAACCAAAACATCTCCAATGAAACACATCCCCACAAGTGATACGAGTCGAGAATTGCATACTTACTAGAAACACCGTTGCATACAAATCCTAACTAGCCGACTCAATAACGACACAAGACTCAACAATGCAACAATACGATGCAAATGCAAACTACGACTCAATCCTACACAAACATATATATACAAAACACAATTTTTATATTTTGGTTGAGATCGGGCAACCTCCATTGGCTTAAATCGATTATCATGAAGTGATGAGAATCCTAGGAACAAAGCATGAGTTGAAACTAAACTCGACAATGAGACTCTCCCCTAGTTAGTATAGAAAGCCTAACTCTACTAAGTACAAGAGTACGCTACCTCTTCGCGTGTGCCACGAAATAAGAGACTACACTAGGCAAAGCCACATCCAAGGTCCGAGCTCCTAATCCGCTAACGGTTTTCACATGATGAGGCTTAGGGACATAAAGATAATCTTGTCGAAATCAAGTCTTAAGCGTCACATTCTCACATCAAAACCCACATCTCACACACCCTCACCACGATGATAGGAACCAAAACCCAAAGCTCACCACCTCCGGCCCTCAATTCCCTCAAACCCCGGTACACTAGTGATCTCCGTGGCCATCGTCGTTCGTCGTGCATGAAACGTGAACCATTGTCGTCAAAGTAGCTCCACCACTCGTTTCAATTCAACTCCAATTCAACTTTATTTCATCTCTCCTTTTTCTTTTCTTTTTTCTCATTTTTTTTTATTTTCTGTTTTTTTTTTCTTTTTTTTTCCTATAATTCTCTCAAAATACCATCACAATGCAACAATAAAATCCGAGTGGTCTTCAAATAACAATCACATATGCTAGGAGAATGAAACACGTAAATCGATGAATGAATATCCCGTAAAATATCCTCTCCTCCTAACTCAATCAAAGTCCACGTCAAATCCAAGCCGCAAAATCAATGAAATACATGTGTGGGAGTGGAATCGTCGCAAGCTCACACTCAATGTCCGGAGTCAAAAGTCGACACCCCCACACTCGAATGTAACCATATCCCCTCTCAAATAGTCCCGAAGATGAATGTATCTCGTGCCTAATCCAACCGATCCTCCTACACCAAAGTAATCAAAACCGGTACCTAGCAGGATCCACCAATTAAGTTCACCCAACCTAATTCCGTGCGTATTAGATTCACGCACTCACGGCTCTCCACAACTGTGTCCATGATGTAGTGGCATGGAACACCGCCACACCGAAGTGCGCAAGCCTACTCACTCACCCTCGCATCTCCTCATAGATAATTAATGAAGTGCAAGCAAGATGTAGAACTCAACGAATTGTATAATCACTCCCTCATCGAACCCCCTCGACTACATAACCCCCTCGTGACGCACTAAAGTGGTGATTCTAATCAATTTGTGATGAAGGCCAAGAATCGTCACCCTAGGTCCGAAGGCTAACAAGAATCCAAGGCTCAAATTGGGGCGTCTAATGGTCCTACAAGGTGAGTTCTAAAAGCAGTGAGTGCTCTGATACACGTCCTCGCACAGCTGTTTCGTGTGCCACTACGAGGCGGGTTGGCGACTACCTAAGACGTACACATGGATGTTCGGCTTGTTTAGCTCACACCTAGCTCAGCTCTTGTAAGAAAATAGGCACACACTTTGAGTTTGAAGATCACATAAGTGTTAGAAATAGGTAGGCACTCCCGTAAAGAAAGTCTCTCTATACCTACTAGGGGGGACTCACGTCGTCACTCTCGGTCGCAAATCATGCTCTACGCCTAAAATCCTCACACTTCGCAATTTATCAAACTTTAGCCTCTTTCGATTGCCCTTTTCTCAAAATTTTCTCTTTTTTAATTTTTTTTTTATTTTTCAATTTTTCTGATTTTTTTTTTGATTTTTTTTTCTATTTTTTTTATATATATAAATCCTAACTCTAAATGCAAGGCCAAACACGAAAGAAGACTCGAAACTGACTCGATTCAGGTAGATGGACTCAATTAAGTAAACGTGCAACAAAAATTAAACAACTAACACATATATAGAGAGCTAATAACATCACAATACGCCACTATAAATAGACACGACATGGACCACAAATATGACACAATACAAACTAACAATCTATATGTGACAGGTTAATGCAGACACGGACTGGCTAGTTAAGACTAAAAATCCCCCCCACACTAGACTGCTTCGTTGCCCTCAACGAATTTGGATATCAATCAAGAGGACTCGGCAATTCTAATGCGAGGGGCGGTGAATCTACTCGGACTCCTCACCACCCTGGTCTCCTGAGTAGTCACTCGAGGCATAGGTGAAATCAAGCTCCGGTCCGGGTGCCGGCTCATCTAGAACCCCACACGCAATCGCTATCTCCTCAATCCTCCGGTCTTGCCTATCCTGACGCAAACCCATCCGTCGTAACCCCTCACCCAACTGACGCATGCCGTGGCGCACATGCGTATACTGTCGGTCCCTCATCGTAGAGGAAGCCGCTATCATATCTCTGGTGAGTCTCATCTCCCGAGCTAGCTCAGGTTCAGAAGAACTGGCACGACCGGCTCTAGAACTGGGACCCTCCTCAACGACACTCTTTTTCTTCTTCTTCAAAGGATCCGGTATCATCTTATATTTTCTCTCGGTTTTTGCTACTAGATCCCACTCATCGTGATCCACTTTCACAGTCGCACTCTCAACAAGGTGTTTCAAAAGATACCCGTATCCCGCGGCCTTTCTGTTGTCGTCCGTCCCCCTAGATAGGAAAGAAAGGTATAGTCTCTTAGGGATATCAATGCGATCACCCTTCGATAAGCACAAAGCCATCAAACACGTATCAAAGGACACAAAGTTCTGAGGAGACAAGCCCTCGATCCACGACTCTATGATCTCAACCAGCCACCGCGCCTCAGGAAGAATAAACCCTATCTTAATCTTCCACCGCCTAAGACTCCCTTTCCTAATCCACTCAGCACCTTTCACACCCTTGCAACAAAACTGGTGAACTTCATCAAACAACTCTCTGGGGTCTTTCTTAAGGTAAACTTCGAATTGGCACTTCTGAGTCAGTGGCGGCCATTGAAGAGCCGCCCCTATGGTCTCGGGAGAAAAGAGAATCCACTTCCGCCTCACATAAATCAGTCGCTGATCACGGAGATGGCGACCCTCCGCAGAGTCATAGTAAAAGGAGTTAACACAAATCTCCTTGGTAAGGGCCGTACTTGCCTTACCATCAATCAAGTGCATCCAACCCGCAAAATTCTCTCTCTTCGCCACATCCTCTAAATCCGAGGGTACACCATCCATTGGGAAGAGTCTCTCTGCATTTGTATTTCTCGAAATGCGAGTATTAAATTCATACGCAAAATGAGCATCCGCCGATATGAAACGGAAGTTACAGAACAACTGAGGGGTTGGCTCTATGCCAACTTTCAATTCTAGCGTCTTCCTAAGCCTCCCTTTGTCAATGGTAGGGAACCCACTCGGTAAAGGTCTCTTTAACTCTTCCCTTTCCGGAGATAGCGGGACCTCGTATGTGAAATCGCCACTATCTCCACCTATGACCATCTCGTGCTCACTATCCCCCTCATCGTCAGGTGCATAATCAAGGTCACCACTAGTTAAACGCAATCTCTTACTCATTGTTCACAATTTCCAGAAACGTTTCACAAATACACAAATAAGTACACGTGACAATTCACACCTACACACGAAACAGCAGCTCCAAATTGACAAGTGGTACAAGGGATATGAATCAATTTTTCAAATAAAGCGCAACCTACTTGTGCCTAGATGCCAAATTGAAACTGAGAGAGAATAAGAATTGACCTCTGACGGTTGCCTGTTCCACAAAAATTTCGACAAGAAGGGGCGAAACCGTCGAAATGTTTTCCGAAAAAATTGGAATTGCTTGCGTCAATACACTCCCCGCAGTGTGTGCGTCCTTCTTCCTTCTTCCGTGAAAGCTGAATTGCAACCTTTCTTCACAATTTTGAACTTTTCTTCGAAGAACCCTAGGTGGGTTCGTCTTCAATTCGTGCGATTTCAGCCCCAATCACCAATTATACCAGCAATTAACGATTACGGTGTTGATGTCGCCTGGTTTGCGAGCAAAACCCACCAATTAGCTCACAATTTCACTGACTTTGGAGATTAGGGACGAAGGCAGAAGGATCGGCGGCTGGGAGGTGCTCTGCCTCGTGACAGCGCTGTGAGCCACCGCGACCTGACGCCGGAATCGTGATGGCGCCGTGATTGCGAAGAGAACCCTCCCCGATAGGCCGGATTTTGGCTGCAGTCGGAGGTTATGGCCGACGCCGATGGTAGGCGGCTCTTCGGCGTGATACTCCAACCCAACACGCCGCAATCGCCCTGTCGGAGCGTTGCTGCTCTGAAACGTGAGAGAGAGATCTGTCAATCGGCCTGATTCCTCTGGGTTTGATGATAGCAAGAGTCGAGAGTCTATGGCTCTGTCTGTTGATGTTCGTCGTCTGAAGGGGAAGAAGCTTCCTCACGACTTGTCTTCAAACTTTTCCCAAAATAGCAAATATACCCCCGGATAATTAATAAAATTTCGCCCGCGCCCATCATGGTCGTACGACCACTAGTACTGGTCCTGCGACCAGCAGAAGCATGGTTTTGCTTGTTCTCCACATTTTGACTAAGTAAAAAGTGGTCCTACGACCAGTCTGGGGCTGGAACTGCTGCTCTCTCTCTCTTTTTTTTTTGATCCGTTTCCTTTACTTGATCTTCGAGGATCCTTAGCTTGAATTCCATGGTCCTCTTTTTGTTCTTGAGCCAATTTTTCGTGACACGCTTCCCACGTCCTCGGAAATATCGTCGTGATCACATCTTTCTCGTTCAATTTCCGCCTTTCTTTTACGTCCGAACTCCGATGCGCGCATTTCCATGCGAGTATACGCACATCAAGAAGGGGAGTCCGAATCTCGTAATAACCAGTAAACCTGCGGAGACTCAATTCAAATGTCAAATTCTCGCTCTCTCACCCCTCAGATAACAAAGCGGAATTTAAAAACGCACACAACAGTATTTAAAACACACTCTCTACACTAATGCATAAAATACGTTGGGTTGCCTCCCAACAAGCGCTTTGTAATTTACGGTCGACGGCCCGACCCAGTTACCTCAATAAGATCACGACTCGTCAAAGTAGATAACATCCACTTTGGCCGGAATTGGCGCGGATTCGAAGTACGGTTTCACTCTGCTTCCGTTGACGCGGAAACACTCATTCGTATGTGGATCTTCTAACTCAACCGCACCCCAAGGATAGATTTGGTGGATCCGGAACGGCCCGGACCATCTCGAACGAAGCTTTCCCGGAAAGAGCTTCATGCGTGAGTTGAATAACAAAACCTTTTGTCCCACACGAAGTTCCTTCTGTTTGAGACGACTGTCGTGCCATCTCTTCGTCTTCTCCTTATAAATTCGGGAACTATCATAGGCCTGTAATCTCCATTCCTCAAGTTCAAGAAGCTTCATCTTCCTTGCTTGTCCTGCTAACTCAGGATCCATGTTCAACCGCTTGATCGCCCAATAAACCTTGTGCTCTAACTCAACGGGAAGATGACACGTGTAATACCCCGTAATTTTGGGGGTACTTTTAGGAGTTTACTGGATATTTTGGGGGCGTTAGTAGGAATTATAAAAGTAGTTTTGTTATTTTTATGAGATATATATTTTATTTATATATATATAATTACATGTTAAGAAAAATCATATTTTGAACTTTTTTTTTTATATAATATTTTTAGTAAAAATTATAAAAGTTATATAAGTTTTTAGTTATTAAAAGTTGTGGGTCGTGTAGCGATTTTAACGTGTCCAAACGTCACGTTTTAATTAATTTTTTTTTACGTGTCAATCACCACGAACCTAGTGCTGCGCATCACACTGGATAATTTCTTTTATTATCCCCTTCCTCACACCCACGCACCAGGAGACTTCTCTCCGGCGTTTTCTCCGCCATCTCTCCACTGAACCGCCTCCGACTGCAACACCACAACCACAACCTCCTCTTCATCAAATTCTTGTCCCAATTCAATCCCAATCCGTTAAGACCCGATTATTCCTCAACAAGAAACCCAATTTCAACCAATTCGTGGTTTGATTCGGAATCGAAATTCTCTCCCGTCGATCTCCTCTTCACGCTCGGAAACCCAAGCCGTAGCCTATTTAAACCTCAACCCAAACCCATAAACTCACACCACCACCAGCTCTCAATCTCTCTCGCTCTCTCTGCCTAATTTGCCGAGCAACAACCCGGCCGGAATGCCGAAGCCAAGTCCAACCGGAGCCATCCTCGACGAGGCCGAACCCAGGTTCGTTCCGCCAATCCGACGCCACCACCGCCCTCTCCGACGCCTCTCTGTCTTCGACGAGCTGCTGGAAGCCACCGAGAACCTCCCCATCGTCGTCGTCCCGAGCTTTTCCGTTGGTAATTTCATTCTTCTTCGCTTACCCTTCTCTGCAAACACAATTATGTATACAACCATATATATATATATATATATATATATATATATGTGGGGGTGTGTGTGACTAACAGAGTCACGTGTGTGTGCCTGTGTGTGTGTGTTGAGAATCTGGTAGTGCATGTGTAAGGGAGGTGTGTGTACATGTGATGGTGGGTGATTAGTACTACTAATATAGTAGGACAAAAGTAGTAGCAGTAGTAGTTATTATTATTATTATTATTATTATTATTATTATTATTATTATTATTATTATTATTATTATTATTATTATTATTATTATTATTATTATTATTATTATTATTATTATTATTATTATTATTATTATTATTATTATTATTTTTATTATTATTATTATTATTTGGTTTTAAATAAGTGTAACAAACACATATTTTGGTAAAATATGAACAAGATATTTTCGAATAAAATTATATATTTTGTAGTAAGTCTTTATTAAAATAAGTTTGTTTATTCAGAAATCTTGAATATATATATATATATTTTTTTTTAAATTTAACTTTCTGACTTACTGGTTATAGCTAATAGATTATATTGCGTATTTGGGAGATTAGTGGGTGTTACGATTGCATTGCATATAGGATTCTTTATGCACTATTGTCGTGTTAGTAAGATATTTATTAGGAATAGTTGATATTGTAGATTTCGAGTTCGTAGGAGGCGAATTCATTGAGGACCCGTACTACGAGTAGTTGCGTGCTTGCTTTCGTGTGACGATCTCTCTTCCAATCCAAGTAAGTTTATATGCACAACACCTTCAACTATCAAAATGTGTTTGGCGTGTGTTACTTGTGTATCGTGCAACTGTTTTAAACTCTGAATTTCGAAAATCTCTCTTGCAAATATATCTTTGAAAAGTATGCGGTTACTTGTGGCCATGTGATATATTAATGAACGATAAATGATATGGGACGATGTACAGAGGATGTGTGTGAAGGCTACGGCCGGAGACGCATGTCGGCGAGTCTCCTTTGTATTATGGCTACGGCCAGGGAAGCATGTCGGCGATTCCCTATGTTTATTGTGAAAGCTATAGAGTACTACCTATGCATGTGTGGGTCACAACTGTATAGGGGTGTCGACACTTAAGGTCTCATAGTTAGTTCAGGGGTGAATTGGGATGGATTGTGATATCCCGAGAGGTACTCTAATTATTATTTATTGCATCGTGACCTCTCTGTGGGCATTCGTTACCCGCTGGGCTCTAATATGCCTCAGCTCAACTAATGATTAAATGTGAAGTTACTTCAGTTATATTGTGATCCAGTCTTTAAGCCAAAACTCTGTTTTACATGTTGTGGTATATGTTTACTCAGTTTTTACTGATAAACGTTTTCTGCGGTCGGCTGTTGCTATTTGAAATCCCACAGGTTATGAATAAAGTGGGGGAACGCGCACACGTAAGCTGAAGACTAGGATCAGGCAGCTAGGAACTTTTCATTTGTCTTAGGAAGCTTTTGTTTCGGAATTTAGATTTGAACAATGTCATTTGTTTTATTTCAAATTATGGTTGGAGGATTTTCTCCGGTTTTCATTAATAAATGCACTTGTGGATTATCGTTTGGTTGTACTAGCAGGGAACCGTAGGTTCCAGGGTTGTTTCAACACGCCTTACCGAAGACAAGCTGGAACGGAGACATGTTCAATGGCGTCTTCCATGCGGTGCGGTATGCCCACAATGCGTTATCCAGCTTCACAGCCCAATCCTTGCGTCCGGTGTTGACGGTTTTCTGAAGAATCCCCTTAATCTCCCTGTTCGAAACTTCAGCTTTCCCATTAGTTTGGGGGTGATAAGGTAGGGAAACCTTATGGATAGACACCCCGTACGTCTTCAAGACTCTGGCAAACACTCGATTTATGAAGTGTGAACCTTCATCACTCACCATTGCCCTTGGTGTGCCAAACCGAGTGAAGATATGCTTCTTCAGAAACTTCTCTACAGTCGCTGCATCATTCTTGGGGCACGCAATTGCTTCAACCCATTTCGTCACATAATCAACAGCAAGGAGGATGTAGAGATTACCATACGAAGGAGGGAACGGACCCATGAAGTCTATTCCCCAAACATCGAATGGCTCCACCTCAAGCCATTCAGACATTGGCATCTCATCTCGCTTGGAGATGTTACCCGTTCTTTGGCAACTATCACATCCTGCAACCCAATCATGACAATCTTTAAATATAGTAGGCCAAAAGAAACCGGATTGTAGTACCTTCATGGCGGTGCGAGGACCGCTGAAATGGCCTCCACTAGGCGCTGCATGACATTGCTTTATCACATCATAGATCTCATGAGTAGGCACACACTTCCGAATGATGTTGTCAGCTCCCATCTTGAATAGATATGGATCCTCCCAAAAGTACTGCTTCACCACATATAAGAACCGCTTCAACTGCTGCACTGTCCAATCTTCCGGAATCTTCCCATTGGTGAGATAGTTAGCAATTGCCCAATACCAAGGCTCAGTATCCCCCAAAGACATCAAGCTCTCGTCCGGAAATTTCTCTTGAATCGGCACCTTCTCTACCGTTCCATTCTCGAGTCTTGAGAGGTGGTCCGCTACCACATTCTCAACACCCTTCTTGTCGCGGATCTCAACATCAAATTCCTGCATCAAAAGAACCCACCGCAACAATCTTGGCTTGGCATCCTTCTTATCAAGAAGATATTTCAGCGCTGAATGATCTGTAAAGACAATCACTTTCGATCCCACAAGATAAGGCCGGAATTTGTCAAGAGCAAAAATCACAGCTAAAAGCTCCTTCTCAGTAGTGCCATAGTTTAGTTGAGCCTCATTAAGAACTCTACTAGCATAATAAATAACATGGCATACCTTTTCCTTCCTTTGCCCCAATACTGCTCCAATGGCGAAATCACTGGCATCGCACATGAGCTCAAATGGCAAGCTCCAATCCGGAGTTGTGATGATAGGAGCAGAGGTGAGCTGTTCCTTCAAAAAGTCGAAGGCCTTCTTGCACGCTTCATCAAAAAAAAACGGGACATCTTTCCCTAGCAACTCACACAAAGGCTTACAGATCTTCGAGAAGTCCTTGATAAACCTGCGATAGAAACCTGCATGTCCCAAGAAGCTTCTGACCCCCTTCACAGAAGTCGGATAAGGAAGTTGCTTGATTGTCTCTACCTTCGCTTGATCAACCTCCAACCCTCTGCGTGAAATCTTGTGACCAAGAACTATCCCCTCTGTGACCATGAAGTGGCACTTCTCCCAATTCAGCACGAGATTAGTGTCTTCACAACGAACCAAGACACGGCCGAGATGATGTAGGCAGTCCTCAAAACTGTCACCAAATAAGGAGAAGTCGTCCATGAAGACCTCTAAATTCCTCTCAATCATGTCTGAGAAGATGGCCATCATACACCGCTGGAAAGTAGCCGGTGCATTACATAACCCAAATGGCATGCGGCGGAACGCAAATGTGCCATAGGGGCATGTAAAAGTGGTCTTCTCCTGGTCTTCTGGAGCAATGGCTATCTGGTTGTAGCCTGAATATCCATCCAAGAAGCAGTAGTACTCGTGGTGAGCCAAACGATCAAGCATCTGATCAATAAACGGCAACGGAAAGTGATCCTTGAGCGTGGCTTCATTCAGCTTCCTGTAATCCATGCACACACGCCATCCAGTAATTGTCCGTTGAGCAATCTGCTCATGCTTGTCGTTCTCTACCACAGTCATTCCTCCTTTCTTAGGCACACACTGGACCGGGCTAGTCCAAGTGCTGTCTGAGATCGGGAAAATAATACCAGCCTCTAGCCACTTCATGACCTATTTTCTCACCACTTCTTTCATATGCGGATTCAATCTCCACTGTGCTTGGATCACTGGCTTCTTTCCTTCTTCTACCCGGATCTTGTGCTGGCAATAGACGGGGCTGATCCCCTTTATATCTGCGATAGTCCATCCAATTGCTCCCTTATGCTTCCTTAGCACATCCAAAAGCTCCTCCTCCTGTGCATGAGATAAAACAGAAGAAACAATTACGGGCAATATGTTATCAACACCAAGAAAAGCATACCTGAGATGGCTAGGCAATGGCTTCAACTCAAGCACGGGTGGTGACTTGAGTGAAGGAACAAGAGCTAGTTTCTGCTCCCCTTGCTCATATAAATCCAGCTTGGTCCAGCTGCTCATGTGACACAAATCCATGGGAGGGCTGTGATCTTCATCCTTGTACATTCCATCAATTTCCTCCCACATCAATTTAGCTTCCTCATCTCCCATGTCATCATCAAAGATCTCTACGCTAAAGCAATCTTCATAGTTATAACATGAAGGCATTTTCATTGCCTTGAACACATCGAAGACCACTTTTTCATCATTGATCTGCATAGATAGCTTTCCACTCTTCACATGAATAATAGCCTCTCCTGTAGCTAGGAAGGGCCTGCCAAGAATGAGAGGTACTTCACCAACCTCTATGTCTAAGATGACAAAATCTGCAGGAAAGATAAGAGTGCCAACTTTGACCAAAATGTCGTCAATCACCCCATATGCTCTACGGATCGACCTGTCAGCCATCTGCAAGGTAACTCGGGTGGGACGAGGCTCCCCCACACCTAGCTTCCGGAATACGGACAAGGGCATCAAATTGATGCTTGCCCCCAAATCGCACAATGCAGTCATAGTGAGAGAATCACCAAGAGTAACCGGTATCACAAAGCTCCCAGGGTCTTTCTTCTTCTTAGGCAATCCATTCCTGACGCATTCAGAAGTCTCAGCAGTCAAATTCACCTGTGCAAAATCACTCATGCGTCTCTTTCCTGAAAGAATATCCTTGAGAAACTTGGCATATGTAGGCATTTTAGAGATAGCCTCTGCAAAAGGAATGTTAATCTCCACCTTCTTGAATATATCAATAAACCTCTGAAAATCTCTAGAATCATCCCTCTTTCTCGTTCTCAAAGGATATGGAACTGCCTTAGAAACAGTAGTATCAGTACGTACCTCATCCTTGTCTTTCACCGCCTCCTCATCCGTCGCGCCCTTTGATTGGGGGATCACGACATTAGTATCATCATCAAATATCTCATGCTCTTTAGCCTTAGAAGCATCGGCTCTAGCATGAGTGGGATATGGCGGATCTTTCAATGCAACCCCGCTTCGAGTAGTGATTGCATTAATTTGACGAGGATTTTCTTCCGTGTTGGAAGGCAAAGAACCTGGAGCTCTAGATGAGAGCTGAGTAGCAATCTGACCCACCTGTACCTCAAGAGAACGAAGAGAAGTCTTCGTAGCCTGTAAATCCGCAGACACAGCAGTAACCTGCGTGGACATGTTGTTCACATTGGTGGTCATAGTATTCATGTTTTCACTCAATTGCGCCAATGCCTTTGTCAACACAGAGATTTCTGAACTTGGTGTTGCATCAACTGCTGGTGGAGCCTGCGAAACCTGTGGTCTATGCTGGAACCCCGGTGCATATGTCGCTCCAGACTGATCCCCATACCTGAATCCTGGATGATCTCTAGTGCCTGGCCTGTAGTTCCCTTGATTCCAGTTCTGCCTCTGTCCGTGTGCTCCCACATAGTTCAAATCCTCATTTGCCATGTGTGCCATTGCTGCATCATATTCTGGCTCCTCAACACTTGCTACTGTCTTCTTGTCCTTATAAACATGCTTGGCCAAGTCTGACACCATCTTGCTGATCCCATCCTTCCACTCATTGTCTTTCGCCTCAGGCAATGCCGAAAGTCTTCTAGAATCATAAAACTGCGTATCCTGCTTGGCTAGCTGTTTCATAAGTGCAAATGCTCCTTCTTTGTCAACTGAATACATGAAATTTCCTCCAGCTTCCCTGTGAACTAACTCCTGGTTATGGCGTTCTAAGCCATGGTAGAAGACCTGCAAAATTTTGTAGTCCCCAAAATCGTGATTTGGGCACTTCCTGATCAAATGCATAAATCTATCCCACGCCTCTACCACGGTCTCATGGGCCTGCTGCTGAAAGCCAAGGATATCACCTCGCAACTGAATAACCCGCTGAACTGGGTAAAACTTTGCCATGAATTCATCCACACATTGAGCCCATGTAGTTATTGAATCCGGGGCTCTCGACTCAAGCCACTTCTCAGCTGCACCTTTCAAACAATAGGGAAATAGAATAAGTTTCAATGCCTCAGGAGTCACGTTCTTATACTTCACAGTCTTGATATACGCATTGAACTTCCCAATGAAATCGTTGGGATCCTCATCCTTGTTCCCATAAAACTGGAACTGATTGGTGACTGTCTGGATCGTAGCTGACTTGAGATCAAAATGCTCAGCCTGTATGTCTGGCACTACAATTGCCGGATTGTGTCCATACGTGGACGTCTGGAATTTCTCCACAATAGCTTGCCCAGACTTGTTGTATGGTGTCTGAGTGTTACGATCATTCAACTGTTTCGCCAACTCTTCCATTTTCTCATTGAGTTGCGCGTAGGTCAATTGATCACCCATCTTGCTCTGTTTCTGTCTTCTCCTCTGATCTCTGAATAACTGTTCCGGGTCTTCAAGTGGGGGCACAAGTTCTCTAGGGATCCTGGGCATACACTAACGACCTGAAAGTATAATCAAATACAAGTGAGAAAACAAAAAGCTAATTAAACAAAAAATAAAAGAGATATCCTAATTCAATTTCTACTAAACTAATAAACCGTTAAAGTTCCCCGGCAACGGCGCCAAAAACTTGACACGATTTCTTACGTGTATACACAAGTGCACGGTCAAGTAGTATATGGAGTATTTCACGACTCCGAGTATCGAACCCAAGGGAATTTACGATTATTAATTGACTAGAAAGTGGTTATAGGAGATCTAAGTGGCCGGTAAAAAGTTGTTTGAATTTGTAACGTTGTCGCCCACAAACAAGCGACGTAAATTAAATAACAAGTACTAATTATTTTTGTAGGGTTTTCAATTTTTAAACGAAAATAACTTGAGATTGACTACGATTAATGAGAAAGAACTAGGTAATTGATGTCCCTAGGGTTGTTAACGATTTCTGGAATTATGCATGAAACACTCTACTCACATTCTAGTTATATCGGGTAATGCTCATCACGATCTTCTCTCGATCTCACGTGAATTTGTGTAAATAATAGATTTCGGGTCCTCTCGGTCCACCTCCGTCTACTACTACAATCTAATTAATTTGTTAGGCTTCGTTCACCGGGTCCTATCGGTCCACCGAATTCACTAAGTTCTAACACAATCAATCGAAACTACCCTCACACGATTAATCACGTTTCTATCTCCTCTCGGTCTCAAGAAACTACAAGATTATCTACCTATTCTTTAACACGTCTCAAAGAATTCACTTTCGTGCAATTCTATCAACAAGTAGCATTCTACAGGTGATCAAGCCAAGAACACTAAGAATTGAGTACAAGAATAGATAAACTAACAAGAACGTTCATAGAATTAAGCAAAAGCGTGCATCAAGTCCAAAATCCGGAAAATCATCCAACAAACCCTAGTTTCTCATCAATCACCTAGCTTTAAGAAGTTTAGCTAGACATAATATTGTTCAACATATCCAAAATAATGAAGTTCATGAAGAAAAGATGAAGAAACGAAGATCAAACGCTAAAATCTTCAATGTAGTTGATGATCCTTGCTCCAAGCTTGTTCTCCCTTCTTTCCTAGCTCCCAAGACTTCAAAGATGCGTGAATAACTTGTTCTTAGGTCGTTCTCCTCGTTTTCTACCAGCTGGGCACGCTTTTTAATGAAACTATGCCGAAATTGCACTTCAGCCCCTCTACTTTGTAATTCCCGGACAGAATTCTTTGCTGATTTTGCGCGGGCTGTATCTCCCTCATACGAACTTGTATTCGGGCCTACCATATACCGTTGGAAAGCTACGGATGTCTACTTTCCAATTCCGCAAGCCTTGCTTAAAAATTCCTTGTAGATTTTCCTGGGCATCGAAAAGAGTGCAGGCTGGTCCTGTGTGACTTTTCCAACTTCTCTTCGTTTGTGCGCCTCCTTTTCCTCTCTTCATCTAGCTCCATTCCAAGAATATCCAAGCTTCTCATAAGCTCCATTGCACCTCGTTTACCTGAGATACACAACACTAAACAACCCGGAAGATCACATGCGATAAACAATATATAAATCATATGAAAAACGCCCGGATTACGAAATAAAGCTCAATAAGTCATGTATGCTCAAAACAACTCGGATTTGGTCACTTTCTCCCATAAATACACCGAAACGCTCGCAAAAAGGTCATGGATCATAAACAATATAACTCCTAATGTGGAGTTATCAGGAAAACTTTCGGTGATTGGTTTATCTAACCCTATAGAGGTAAGACAACACTTTTAACGCGGATGATTCAAGCAAAACGACATATTAGTCTTGATAAAAGTATCTGTCTAAAAGTTTCGATATTTGTATAAATTCAAGCAAATTTTTGAATCCTTTCTAAAATTGAGAACTTGCATGATGTTATTGAACTTTCAAAATCTTGTTCAGAACAATTACTTGTACTAATCTTATACGAAACCCTATTGTGATGCGAGTCTAGGCAGGATAATATAGTTTCATAATAGAGCCTGTCGTCCGGAGAGTAAGAATGAGAAATTTCTTTCAGTTAAGGTGTTTCTAGCTGACCATCTATGGAAACCATATATTGAGAGCAGAACATCCGACGAGAGTTACTTATGTACTTGTCTGATTAAGTCATATAGACTGAGTCACGGTACTGCATTTCACCTGCATTTCATGTGTATATGGGTAATTATAGTATGAGATCTTCGGGGGCGAAGATTCTCTTAAGGTGGGTAGATTGTAACACCCCTATTTCTCAAGCGAGCTCTAATTGCAATACCAGGACTTTGGGGGCATATGTGTAGATAAATTTTCACGGCTTTATAGTTTGAGTTTTGGAGTGTTGGCAATATTTGAAAGTTGTTAGAGTGATTTTGTAGCACTAGAGATGTCCGGGGTGGTTGTGAAATTATTCGAAATTAAGTAGGAACCCCTATTTCTAAGTGTACCCTAAAGTTTAGAAAATTACACTTTCACCCACATGCATGCTTGCCACTTGTCTACTCCAATTTGACACCTCTCTAGGTGAGGTGGTAACTCCTTCTTCACCTCCCCCACTATCAGATTGTAGAGAGAGAGAGAGGGAGAGAGAGAGAGAGATAGATAGAGAGAGAGAGAGAGAGAAATCACCTTCCTCTTCTTCTCCTCCACCACAACTCCACCAACATCACCACCAGAACCACCATTACCGCGCCACCTCCTTCAGAACTGCTGTAGCTCAAGAATCCCCTTGGTATAAGGATCAAAACGCCCAAAGTAATTCGAAGTTTGGTGAAGGGACGAGGGAGATAATCGGGTATGTAGTTGAAGAACCCTAGAGCGTTTCGAAGCCGAATTCCCTCTCCTCGCTGTGAATTGGTGGAAAAAAAATGGATTCGTGACCCTCACACTCAAGCGCACCCGTGGGTATCAAATTTGGCCCCTAATTCGTCGGAATCAGCCAACACTGCCGGAAACTGGGCGAAGAGTTCGCCGGAAATTGGGCGAGCTCGTCGGAGGTAGATGGGTCTTCATTCGTCGATCGTTTTCAATCCCGTTCGTTTCCCTGGAGTACATAGATGTTAGAGAACCCATCACCGAGCGTATAGCTTGAAGAATCGCTGAAGGGAATGGGCTGGAGGTCTCCAGAATCACCATGGACCGTCGGAAAACTCCATTGCCACCCAAACTCGGTATCTCCTTCATTCTTCGTTGTTTTCTGATTTTTCTTGAATATATGTGATCCTTGAAACATTTAGAGAACTCCTAGATACTGTAATCATGCCCATATTTACATTTGATTAGGTTTTGATCCGTTGTTGGTCGGAGTTCATAGTATTTTCTGACGAGTCTTTTACACTCTGAAAACATGGGTATATCTCCTTCGTTAGTAATCCGTTTTGGATGATTCTTAGCTTTCTGGAAAGCCTGGACTTAGCTCTATAACTCTCATTCAGATTTCTTTGTTTGATTTCAAGTCTAACCTACCTAAATTTGGCCTTGAAGTGGGCTGGTTTGATGTTTTTTTAAACCAATAAAAGCTGAATTTTTTTCCAAGTATAGAACTGTGTTGAAGTACCCATTTTGTGACATCTATAACTTTCTCAATTGTTAATGAAATATTGTTTTTCTTTATCCCTTGTGAAGCTGGTGTGTAATAATTCATTTCATCGTCTTTGGGTCATTTTCAAATTTATAACGGATTGCTCACAAATCTAGCCTAAACTTGCTACTTTGGACCTATAAGAAACACCCAAAATTTTTCTTAGTGTTGAATCATTGTTTGACCCAACTTTGAACATGCATAGCTTCTTGTGTATTTGGAATTTTTGGGAGTTCAAATATGTTCTGGAATCCTTAAATTACCATCTTCAAGTAACTGCTTTCAGATTTCCAAATCTTATTCTAAAATGATCATAAATTGGCCACAAAGTTGACTAGTTGAGTCGATTTCTCTCAATCTTGACTTT